>JADLZL010002956.1:0-1351336 GCA_015844335.1 Chrysopogon serrulatus | reverse complement strand
AAGAGGTGTCAACACACAGCTATGATGGTTTCCACCTGATCCGTCACCTTTTTCCAATGCTTAGTTGTGGGGCGTTTTTTTCTAGCTAACCCTTTCACGTCAAGGAAATTTTCATGTGTGTAGTCTTGATGATGACCTAAAAAATATATAAATTGACAGGATAATATCGATTCTTTAGAGTTATTGAAGACCTGATATGATAATTACGTTTCCTAAACTCACATGTTAATAAACATTTTCCCTTATGGTTACGAAAATTTCCAATGTGAGTTTTTTAAAAAAAAATTGTCAAGATAATTATAATTACCCTGTCAGTTTAAGCAATGGCTGAAAAAATTAAAACCCTCATAGAAATTCCACTACTAAAACAAATGTGGTTGTACTTGTGATATGGCTTTTCTTTTGGATTCATTGATCGTTGCATTCAATCCCATATGTTGACTCTTTTGTTAATGTTAATATTGTTAGTTAGTTCCTAAATACATGGGAAAAAGAAAAATATGCATGTGGAACCCACTCGACTATGTAGCAGTTAGGTCCACATGTCACCTTAGATAACAATAACAATAATAAAAAATAAAATAATTTATAACACATCATCTTTGTTTTAAACTTAGACTATTGTAAATAATTTAGACCGCAGGTCTTTTTTATGCGGAACACACAAAGCGGTTACCAGAGGCTCTTGATCTGTGCGTGAGCAATACTAGTAGGAAAGGATAAGGCCCAAGTGCCTCCCGTGCACCAGTAGCAATTAGCAAAAGATAGGCTTAAATTGAAGTGAATGAATCTATATGCAAATATACATATATACAAAATTAATTAATAAATGTAAAGCGACAAGGAAACAAGATCTGATGTATTGCCTTTGCCTAGGTCCCAAACTATTAATCTGCAGTTTGATGTGATGAACCTGCAAAATAGTTCACCATAGGTCTCAGCTTTCCTAGTTGTTACTTCACTCTAAAAGAGAGATGAAAAAGAATGCAAAAGATGCATTAAGATTGGTGCATGGCGTAGATGGCCCATAATAATAAATAATAAACTAATAAATAAGTAATAATTTCTGGCCAGGTGACCTATAACGTGGCTCAAAAAAATGAGTCACAGGTATCTCTATAAATCAGTGACGCGTCTATACAACACATGTCACATTTATTACCTGTGACGTGGTTTGTCAAAAAGAGTCACCGATATACCTTCGTATCGAGACACGTCCGATAAAACACATCACATTCTTTATCGCTGACGTGTCTTGTTAACCCCTCCACAAATAAGTTCATTTATCTGTCCAGTATAGATATTTTTCTTCTCTCACTACTATTTATATACTAGTCTTTTAGCAGAGATTGTTAAATTGAAAATTCGCCTACAGCTTCAAGTTACACCCATCCACAACTTAAACAATGGACTATGCCTTGAATTGCAAGTTTTATGCGAAGAGGTTTCACTCAAAGTCAAACTATTACCTGAAAGCCCTAGTTTGGTTTTGGCTAATTGATGAAACCTTGGACTAATCCATTTGATAAGCATGTGTGTAGCTTTAGCATGCATGGTCCACTCAAGATAGAGCAAGGTGATGGATGAAGAGGACCACAAGTGCTCCAAGTGAGAAAGAGAAGAAGAGATGGAGGCAAGTGGGCTCAAGGCAAAGGTATAACAAATAGGGTCATTTACTTTGGGTACTTAAGACACCATAGAGGGTGTGGGTACATTTAGGATCAATAATCGTATTATTAAAAGGAGTGATCATGTATTGAAAGCGGTTATCCAAGTGCCACTAGGCATTGCATTAGAACCTAGTGTGCTAACTCTTAACTCTTACAAAATTTATTTGAAAATTGCTAACACACGTGCATAAGTGATGGAACACTTTGGTGTTGGCACATGAGAGCAGGGGTTGTTGGGGTTTGGGTGTAAACCCCTCCTGCCGAGCTTGCGAGGCGGGACTCGGTGATTTTCGGAGTGAAAGGTGCACTTACAAGGGCATCGGATGCTGGGTCCCAAGGCGTTGGACGCGTCCGATGACCTTGTGGAGTTTGACGCATGCACAGTGTGAGCATCAGAGCGTCTGACGTCAATACGCCTACGCGTCCGGTGCAAAGCAAATTTGTGTCAGTGCCTTGTTGTGCGTTCATCGGACGCAGGGGCGTCCGACGCCACCCCGTTAGACGCGTCCGATGGGCGTGTGCACGTTTTGAGAGCTCTTTGGACTGCGTCAGATGGATCAGCCGGCGTCTGTTGGATTGCGTTGGATGCGTGCTCATTTGCTCGCCATCTTTGGTCATTGGATGCTTCTGGTGACTCTCTTCTGAGCATCTGGCGCTAGCACAAAGGCTAGCCGTTTGCGTGGGTAATAGTCATATTTGAATGTGGACACGTGGTGATGATTTGGAGCTCAAGGATGGGCATCAGACGCGTCCGATGCCTAGGCGTCTAAGCGTTCGACGCCCTCAACTTAGCCCCACTTAGAAGGTAACGGTTGGGTCATTTGAGTGGCGGCTTTATAAGCTTGTTGGCTAGCTTGGGGAATAACTCTTGGACATTTTGATCATTCTTGAGCACCCTAGAGCTGAGCCAACCACCTCCCTCTCATCTTGCTTGATTGTTTGCATCCAAAGAATATTGGGAGAGATTCTAGTGCATTGCTTATGAGTTTTTGCATCTAGTGGCACTAATGATCGTTCTTGCTGTGGGATTACTTATTCTCTTGGTGGTTGCCACCACGACGCTTGGAGCAAAGGAGAAGAGGTGTGAGCAAGCCGGTGATTGTTCTTGGCCTCATCTCGGTGGATTGTGAGGGGTTCTTGACCTTTTCCCATAGAGATTGCAAAAGGTACTCTAGTAGAATGCACGTATCATTCAACTCCTAGCCATTGATAGGTTCTTGTGGCGCCTAGTGAGGCTCGGTGTGTGATACCGATTAGCCACCGAACCACGTAGTCAAGGGAGACACAAACGAGGACGTGGCGTGTTGGTAAGCACATGAACTTTGGGGATAAATCATTGTCTTGGTCTTCTTGTGGTTGATCCATCGAGATCACTTGCTCTCTATTGAATTGATTGGATCATAACCGGATTTCTATTGGTTGAATTAAGACGGTGATTGGCTACATCCATAAGGCTCGGTTTGCATACATTGATTCCATCCTTACACTGTGCAAGTAGTATACTAGATTGTGTAGCATAGCTTGTTAGTATAGCTTTGATTGCTAAGGACATTACTCTTAGTGTGCTTTAGTGTATTAGGTTGCTAGTTGTTTGGATAGGAGGCTTACAAACCCCCTCTCTTGTAAGCTAGCGTAAAATTTGTTTGAGCGCTATTTTTGTTACTAACCAGTTCATATAGTGTAATTGTAGAAATTTTATAAGGCTATTCATCCTCCCTCTAGCCAATTGGAACTTTCAGTACCTGACTACTAGTAGCCTTCCCCGCGGGTGGAGCATATATACGTCATACTCTCTAGTCTCTTCGTGAGTTAACTAGAGATCACCCAAATCTAACAAACTTCGACGTTTTACAGTTGGGACACATATAGGTATGTTCTTTTAAGAATGCTCTATAGGACATCACCTTCGCTTCTTAAAACTAATAGAACACATTAAGGCATTCGCCAACCTGCCTTACAAGGCCTCATCGCTTTGAGAGTATTGCATCTTCACATAGAGAGGATTAAAATTATACTCTTCTCAGTTTACCAATAGCTTATTCTTCCTAGATCCTTAGTCACGGGGTCTCTGATCAAAAAGGCTAGGTTACTACTACTATAAACTTACATGGGTCTCATATCCATCTCTCTTGATGCAAATTCTATCACATTTTGTGATAGCCCTTTTGTAAAGGGATCTTCTAGGTTTTTGTCTGCTTGCACATAAGCCACAGTTATCACTTCGGAGTTTCTCAACCTCCTTATAGACTTCAAACATCTTTTAATGTGTCTTGTTGACTTCACATTATCCTAAGTACTGTTCACTTTATTAATCATTGTTTGATTATCACAGTTCATAAGGATAGCCGGTATTAGTTTGTCAACTACTGGTAAGTTAGACAAGAGCTCCACGCAGCTACTCTGCATCTACAGAAGTTGTATCTAAAGCAGTAAGTTCTATTTTCATAGTGGATTTAGTTAAAATAGTCTATTTACAAGACCTCCATGACACTATACCACCTCTAAGAGTGAAGATATACCCACTAGCGCCGTAGATTTGATCAATATCAAAAATCTAATTGGCATCACTATATCCCTCTAGCACAACTGGATGCCTAGAATAGTGAATCTCAAAACTCATTGTACCTTTTAGATAATACAAGACCTTTTCAAGTGCATGCCAATGATTGTCACTCAGGTTGGACATATACCTACTCAACTTGCTCATAGTAAAAGAGATGTCTTGTCTAGTTGCGCTAGCTAGATACATGAGTGAACCAATTATCTGAGAATATTTCAATTGATCTTTAGCAAGCTTCTTATTGTTTCTCAATATCACACTTGGATCATAAGGTGCTAGAGAAGGATTTCTTTCCATAAAGCCAAATCGGTTCAAGATCTTTTCAACATAGTGAGATTGCATCAAAGTAATCCCACTCTCATCCTTAATTAGCTTAATGCTAAGAATTACATTAGCTTCTTGTAGATCTTTTCATATCGAATATAGTATACTTTAGTACAAAGTTTTTACTGTATAATTTATTTTAACTATAGAAATACACAGATCTAAAGCTATCATAAAAACTTGTACCAAAGTATATTATATCACAGTGTAGATCTACTTATGTGGATTCCAATAAAATTAAACTTTCTATTTTGTGATTTTTCTATGATTTACTATGATTTTTCAAAGATTTAGTCAAAATATAAATAAAAAATACAAAACCATAGTTACTATAGCAAAACCACTGTTGAAAACCGCCGAGAGATATAATATGAATGGTTTTAAAAGTGAAGGAATATATGACATGCAAATTTTCATGAAAATTGAGGAAACTAAAATAGATTTTTTTTTTTTTCCCATGCTATTAAAGCTCAGAGGTACGCTTTTGTTCGGGGCTGGTTCTAAGCGGGCCTCCAAGCCGGGCAGCATGCGACTTGGGCTGAGATCTGATCACAGCCCATCCCGTCGTCAAAGATTCCTTTTACTCACGTGAAAGCAACCCAGAAAGGAAAAAAGAACCGTTTGAACCAGTTAAAAGTAACTGTCACAGTGATAGTATTAAATTCTTCAAGCTTTGCGAAGTTCTCATCGTCGTCCTAACTTTATTACAGGTTACAGCACTGAGGTGCACCACTAAAACTAAAAGTAAAACACATTTCAAAAACTAGGAACAGAGATATCCAACTTATTACAGGTATATAGCCCTAGAGCTGACAAAATAAAAGGACAATGCTACAGTACATTCTTTATCCTTTATTAGGAGATAATATCTTAGATAAATCTAAACTATAGATTTTTAAAATTTTAAAATTAATTAATCAATTAATTTATTAACCTAGGAACAAAAAATATTACAAAATCCAAAATCATGGAGACAGAGGGCCTAATTTGTTGGCAACCAAAATTTACCACACCAAAGATTTGGCAAGCCATGATTTTGGCTAGTGATTGGTTGGCTACCAAAATTTGCCAACTACTCACATTTGGTTTGCCAAATCTTTGATAATTTTTTTGTCTAAAATTTAGCTTGTCAAATCCTTGGTATGGCAAATTTTAATTGCCAACCAATCAGGCTCAAAAGCTGTATGTGTCCCCTTCCTTTTCTGAGCCCTATGTGGCCTTTCCTTTTTCATGGTTAGTGGATGCCGTGAAAAAAAAAAGAAACATGCAGCCCCGTATGATGTATTAAATTAAGAAAATATTATTGATAAATATGTTTCTAGACCTTTTACACTCATATTTAGATTTGTACAAAATTATTATTTTAAATATCTATGAATGATTGCATTAAAGTGGTTAAATAGTACAAAAAAGTCTGATGAGAAACACGTAATGGTAAACTAATGAAAATCATTAAACAAGTCATACAACGGACACATCATGTTCACGTCACATGCAAATGAAGTACATAACACGTTGACACACACATGCAAATTCAAATGTATTAAGTCACGTATAAAATTACATGGCAATCTAGATATGGCAAACATTTATCATATCCGCCACACCATACTTGCATCAATCAAATCTAGAAAAAAGATTTTTATTATCTAAAACTCTCTTAATTTGTAGTACTTTACAAAATAAAAAAAATAAAATAAATGTATATTCCACCTATTACCTCCTTAGAGATAATATGCAACTATAATCGTCCGATTAAAAAGAAATGAACGGCTTCAGTTATTTGGAGGTAATATCGGACTATAACCTTATTATAAGTTACAGCACCGAGGTGCACCACTAAAACTAAAAGTAAAACACGTTTCAAAAACTAGGAACAAAGATATCCAACTTATTACATATATATAGCCCTAGAGCCGACAAGATAAAAACAGGCTTTGTGCTGAGACATACTCCATGACACATGAAGAACAACAACTGGCATGCTTTGATTGTCCTTAATACTCCGCCGCAATGATGCGAGTTATGGCTCTGTTCGGCTGGAAAACCAGCTGGCTGGCTGGTTACGCACTCTAGTACCAGCCGGCTGGAAAACCAGCCGAACAGAGCCATGTTTTTCAATCTTTAGTTACACTGAAATGATTTGAATTTTTTTGGCCTTTCTCCTGCTACTGCTAGGGGTACTAGAACATTCCATCAGGTACACAGTACACTTGTGACAGCTTTAGTGGTTTTGAAGTGGCTGGAGCAACCGAGCAATACATGGAGCTTTGTGGGCACCAGATCTGCCTTTTGCAATTCAGAGCTTGTGCTTCATGGTCATAGAAACCACCTTCAACTTTAGGCAGCAGTTTCCTGATAGCATCATGCTCAGCCATCTCAAATTGGCTGCAATACTTCTCAGGCAAGAGATAGGGATACACATGGCACATCATTTCAAGAGGAAGGCCGCCGTCCTTCATGGAAGAGGACAATTTGCTGATGGATGGTGAGGCGTAACAACACATGTAGAGACGAAGCACTGGATGAGGCAGTAACATTCCCTTGCCTGTGTGCTTATCTCCTGTATCTGTATATGACTCACAATTGTTACAGTGGTTATTTTGAATGAGTCGGCGCAACCATTTCGATATTTCTGGAAAATTGGAGTCATCACTACTTTGTCTTTCCTCTATTGTTTCAGTTAACAGTAGTTTCCTGGTGGCTACGCGTGCTGCATCAAACTGAGGTGGCAAGAGCTCCAAGCAACTCATAGCAGTAGCCAATATGTTTGTTGCCCCTGAAAGATGGAACACAATGCACACCTTGAAGTTTTTTTGCCACTTAACTGCATCTTCACGTGATACAATGAGGCATGCCTCTGTTCCACTGTCACTCTCAGTACCCAGATTCAGCCATGGCCACAGCATGACGAGGTCATTGCCACTTTTTGTTTGGATGAAGAACTCCATTGAATCGCCGGCAAGCAAAGATCGTATTAGCGACGGCAAAAATATGGACTTCTTTGGCGGACCACCAGACTCTACCAACTTGAAGAAGCTGTCTGCACCATCAGCAAGCCTCTCAAATCTCTGCAGCGTGCTGTCACCCATCAATTCATCTCTCCGGCAGAAAGGAGCAACGCGTTTGGCAGCTTGGATCAAGAACTGGGAAATTGAGGTACCTGTGGTACCATCGCTGGCGCGATTGTGTTGTAATGTTTGCTTCTTATGCATATGCAGATGAAGTAGCTCATCACCTTCGTCGGCGATACGCTTTAGCTTTGCTTTCCACTGCAGCAATGGGACATGGGAGATGTGGAGATCTTCCGAGACGGCGACAACGCTGCGGATCTTCAGTACCGCCATCTCCAGTCTCTCGGCTTTATCCTCGACGCTCTCACGGCCAGTCTTGTCGCGGGATAGAAAGGATGATACTCTGCTAACTGCCTCATTTGCTATGGCAGATCCTATTATTTCCGCCATTGATAGCCACTTGGAGGAACGGAGAGAAAGGGTTGCAACCGTGTGCTCTCTACGGAGAAGATCACAAGAAGATACTCCCTCCATTCCAAATTATAAGATATTTGACTTTTTTGGCACTAAGTTTGACCACTCGTCTTATTCAAAAAATTTTGCAAAATATCATTTCTTTTGCTGTGACTTGCTTTATTAATACAAGTTCTTCAAAATAACTGAAATTTGACTATTTTTATGCAAATTTTTTGAATAAAACGAGCGGTCAAACTTAATGTCAAAAAAATCAAACGTCTTATAATTTGGAATGGAGGGAGTAGTTGCTTGGCCATTGATATTGTCTTATTAAATACTTAGTTCAAACCTAACATAGTCCAGTCCACCACTAGCCATTTACAAGTCCAGTCCACCACTAGCCATTTACAAGTGTGTGGACATGATGAATTCTTAGAAATTTCCTGCGCTTACCAATCTGACAAAGGCACAAGGACACCTTTAGACCAAGAAGACCAAGGAAATTACATGGAAGGGTGTCTCATGACTTCGTAGACAGGATGCTGGTCCTTGAGATAGGATGGTTAACACTTAACACTTCATAGTAAACTAGGTGAGTGCCCGTGCGTTGCTACGGGTGTAGATAAGAATCCACAAAACTCGTTTAGGAATCACAAAAAACACATAATTCAATCCAATTTCTTTGAATCAAAGAAAACACAAAGTTTATCATCAAAAGTGAACAAAGGTTTAAATATTTACCATTGTAGAAATGACATGTTAGAATTTTGTATTATAATACAACGAGTACATCAAATCACACTAACATCTCAATAAGCAGTGATGGATTTAGGACAATAAGCCAGAAGGAGCTTATCTCATAATCTTTCATCTCTAGCCTATCTTTCTAAGCTTGAATATGTGCAAATTTGTAGGAGGGGCTCTATGGTCCGAGCAGCGGTAGCAGGGGGCATGAGGCCACCCTGCCCTTGTGCTGAATCCGCCCTTGCCGACAGGTTATCCTATATTAGTTTTGTCATGGATACAATACAATTCATCCTATATTACTTTTGCCTCCTCTATTACCTTAAATGGAGATGGATACGACAAATGATCAAGTTTGCAAGTTTTACACCATTACAATCAATAATTTTTATAAGGAAGCCGTCGCAGCTCTGAAATTTATCAATTATCACTTCTTCAGTTGTCACCTTTGCCTGGATCATGCTTCAATACATCCAAATCTAGTAGTTTTTTTTTTTTCCTCAAACATGTAGGAGAGCTGTATATATATTTATATTATAGGAGAAAAAAAATCATAGTAGTTGTTTAACGAGACAATCAAATAATCACGTCAATCACAATAAGCTCGATAAAACTTATACCTGAACTGAAGTCGTACAATTGATGACAACAGTTCTGAATTTGTCCCTGATAGCCAAACCAAGTTCTCACACCGAAAAAACAAAATCAGGCACATGCTTCAGGCATAGCTCCTGCTACACCAGTACCTGCCACCATGATCTCTTCATAACAGCACATGACAATATGAGACATAGTATTCTACAAAGCTGTCCAGGAACAAAGAATTGTATTTTCACTGATTTGTATACCCATTAGCAACGGAGAGACCTGATATAGTTGCGCCCACGAGCTAGAAGGCCTACTGCGCCTTGGAGAGAGATGACAAGACTATAGCTCCTCCAAGCATAGTAGTTAATTTAAGTATTGTCAAGTCGTGAACTGCAGGCTTGGCTAGTCAAGAGCCAAGCGAATAATGAACCTACAATATAGAAGGGAGTTAAAGCAGGCTTGGATGAGTGGTCCTAAGATACCTGCAACAGTACAAACGATACAACTGGCACACATCTCCTTTTATATAGTAGAGAATCACATCGCTCTATGATGTTTAAGATGATCCATGTTTTGAGTTGTATACTCTGATTCTTTTAGATAAGCCAAAAAAAATCAGCATATCGCCATATCAGTTGCACAGATCATTCTCTCTTTGATCTCTGTAGTTTAGGCAATACAGAACATCAGTGTATATATATTCAGAAAGATAAATTTGTTCCACAGTAATTTTTGTTAGCAATTTCCATGTAGCAGACATATTTTGCATACCACCCCAACCACCCATATGGCATCCAAAAACTGATTATAAATGGAACAACATTGAATTTATGGACAGAGTTGCATAATATTTCTGAATACAAATGACATATTTCAGTAGAGATTTTTTTTAACCTGCAGTTTGTGAACAGTGAATACACATCGGATCTAACTCCTATGTTTGCAGAGATGCTGAAAGTGCATTTTTTATTTGCTGGCTCTGTTGGTGTCTTTTTAGATAAAATATATTTGATTTTGAAGTGCCTAGTATTTTGGAAGCATAATAGACACTGAGCTTCAAACGTTTGGTTAGGTTCGTCATTGTTCATGCAACAACACCAGTGAGTTCCTTCTTCTCAGCACAATGATATTGCTTCTCTTGCTTCTGTTATGAAGAAGCTTTACTTCTGAAATGTTCCATCCAACACATGATTTGTTGTATTGAGCTGAGATGAGAGGAAAGGAAGTAGTTTGAAGGGATTAACCATTTATTCATGTTTCCAGTTTGCAAATAATATAGAGGACCACATATATGTTCCAATGCATGTTGCACTAAATGGCACCTCGCTGTCATATGACCAAGGAAGTTGTAAACTTCTGCTTCCTACTTAATGAAACACGAGGTAAGCACGATCTCAGAAATAAAAACATGTTGCACTGCATATATATGTTCCAATGCATGTTGCACTGCATATATATTTTCTGTGTACTACTGAACTTGAAGAATGCAGTCAAGTTGTACATAGTTTCACTTCACCTCTCTAATGTTATTAAGTACTGCTATATACGAATTAAATTAAGTTTTTTATACTTAAGAATAGTTTCACTTCACCGCATTATATGTTGCTTAGTATTAGTAAACATAACAAACATTCCTTAAAATTTTCAGCATTGCATTTTTGTCTCTGTGCTAATCTTTACTCACCTTACTGCATGTGTATTAATGCATTCAAAGTATATTTTAGGCTTTATCTGATCTCTTCTCTCTTTGGACACAAGGGCAGAGCTTCTGATCTTTTTTTAGAACATAGTACATTTTCATTGAACACTATCCTTTCATGGACATGAACAGACAGGTTTACCATCGTCAGTCCTCTTTGTCTATCGATCAGTTTTGCATTGTATAGAAACACTGTTGGGTACCCAGCAACAGACCATCAATGATCTGTGATCATGTTCGTTTCTGATTAATCCAACCAACTCCTATTGAGGGGAAGGGAAATTCAGCACAGATGTTTAAAAGGTAATATCTATTGCTTTGGTGTTCATTCTTTTTAACAATTTAGCATGCAATTCAGATCAATGTTGGTGGGACTGGACTGCACGAATAGCATAATCCAATTCCTACTGCTTGTACCTTGCCATTCTCAACGATCAGAGAGGTTTCTTTTTCTTCATTGAAAAAGTGAGAATGCGGAAGATTAAAAAAAAAAAAAAAAAGAGACGCTAACCTGGCATGGCAGTGCCAAGTGCCAACTGCCAACACCATCCATGACTGCGGCGCAGGACTATTGGCTTGCTGCCTGCCCCTGCGCACCTGCTCCCGCGGCAGATCCCTTAATCAGCTCTCCCGGTACAAATCCTCTTGCTGTACCACCATTGCCACAGCTAGATCGTGAGAAGCTAGATCGAGAGAATAGGCAGTCAGAATCCCTGCTATGGTTTTGCGCCTCTAGAGGAACTGGATGGGGACAAGGCAAGCGAGGTTACCTGTTCCTCGACGATGGCAGGTGGATGTCAGGCACTCAGACCCTTGAGGAGATCGATGCTGGAGTTGCCCGCACTGGCACAAAACACCTCCCCAGACGGAGGTACGGCATAGTCGGGGGTACGGGGGCAGGGAGTCAGCAGCGGCGTCAACTCCATTGTTAGCAAACTCGGCATCGGCTTGACGTGATTGGGGGGTCGGCGGGCGGCGACAAGACGCCCGCCTCCACGTAGGGGGGAGTGCGGGGGGCTATCGCCGTCTTCTACCTCACCTCGACTCGAAGACGGCGGAGTGTGACGACGAGCAACGACTGCGATGCGCGAGGCGTGTGGGTGGGAGGGAAGGAAGAAGGGCGCGAGGATGAGTTGCGGAGCTGAGCGTCGTGGGCGGAAGGGGACTCCTGTTCCGTACTTCCGTGGTAGATAGATCGGGGCGGCGGTTCCGGCCTTCCGGGTAGAGAGGGGCAGACCAAATCGCGCGAGGCGGGGGTGAATTAGCGGGGCTAATCTCTAGGGGCGGGGTTATTAGCGAGGATACGATAACATTTGGTTCTTTTTAGTAGTAGGACTAGAACGTCTACTTCAGTCTTCTATATGACAAGTCAACAACACTACACGTAGCAACGAAAGTGTAGGCTCAAATTGGTCGTTTTTCTCCATTTCCTTCTCACTGCTGGTCCTCATTTATTATTTTTGTTTTGATATTTTTTTTTAGAAAAGACAACTACAAAAAGAAGTCTACTCCCTCTGTCCCATAAATAAACACACTTCTTTGACTTCTACAGATTCTTTTGACCGTTCGTCTTATTTAAAAAGAATTTAATAAATATTATTTGTTTGTTAGATTTATTTCATCATTAGACATATTTTTATATAATAATTTATTTATTTTGTTATTTGTATAAAAATTAAATAATATAAATAGTCAAACAAGAATCATAAAAATCAAAGAAGTGCATTTATTTGTGGGATGGAGGGAGTATAAGAGTACCACATAACTTTCAGTTCAAGCACGTAACTTTCAGTTCAAGAAGACCAATTCTACAAAAAAAAATACTATGGTAAAGTAACTATCTCAAGACTACACATTCTAAAAACTAGTTTCACAAGACAAAACATAGGCATCACAACCTAAGAGCAAATCTAACAGTTTTCAATCCTAGATTGTCATCTTTATTTTTTTTGGTAAAAACAAAAATCTTTCCCCAACAGTTTCTCATCCTAGATTGCTATTTATCCTAAGTTAGCAAAAAGAGCCTCCGCTCACGCATATATGCACGCCGACTCTAGGCGCATCCGTCCATATCGAGAAGAGGTGGAAATGCATAAACAATTTCTCTCTCAAGGTTCCCGATGTGTAAGTTTTCAAAAGGGGAAAGGGCACAAACATATTTTGTTTCTCTCTTAGGATTTCTGATGTAAGTTTGCATTTGCCAAGAGATGAACTCTTTTTTTGACATATCTTTTGGGAAAACACAAAATTTGCCAAGTAAAATATAGAAAACTATTAAAGATGCTCAAAATCCATATTAAAAAAATACTTCCTATTTATTAGGTATAACATGGGCATCCATTGCTTTGTGGGACCCTAACACCATGAATCTACCATACTCCTTATTTTTGTGATCCAACGCCCCCTCACAGATCACCGTAGATTAACAAGTAACCCGCTTAACGGCCCCCATTCAAGGCTCATCTTCACTGTTCATCTACAAGTAACATCCGTTATCAGATCACCCGTCCGTTAACCCGTTCTTGCTCATGAACAGTGACCATTCCCATAAACAGTACACCCCCGTTATGAACAGTACTACAAAAAAGTGTTACGCCCGTTATAGAACAGTACCACCTGTTACTGTTCACTCCCTTCCTCTTTTTTCCCCCTTTTCCCATGCTAACAAATCTATTTTCCCTCTCTATCCACGCTTCGCGCGGGGTTCCCATCTAGTAATCATGATTATTGTACTTTTTTCTTAGATCCGTCAAAGCCTTCTTCTACATTACCCTGTTCCTTTTTTACATGTCACATTAGCTTTGTCCTAGTTAAATTTTACTATATTTGACCATACCATTTCAAAATAAAATTCTTATAGTTTCACAAATATGAAGTATAGATTGTGAGCATTTCTCATAGTAAATCTAAAAACATAAACCTTATGTCATAGACCTAATATATATTTATTTTTTTAAAAAATGATGGTCAAAAGTATGAATATTTCACTTAGGAAAAAAACAAGTATGACATGTAAAAAAAATTGGAGAGAGTAATAAGAAGGGAGCAGATACATGGCAAAAGTACAACACAACTAAAAGACTTGTTCGACCGAGATTAGCGATCAATTTGCAACTTGAGGAGCATAAAGAAGAAACAAAATTCTAGTTCAATATGTAAGCTTGGCCTTAGGGCCGTTTTGGATGCACCCAACTAAAATTTAGCTAGCTAAAATTTTTAAAGTACAATTTTAGCTAGCTAAAAGTTTTCTAGATAACTTTAGCTAGGGGTGCTCCACTAATAGACTCAAACTAAATTTTAACCGGTTTTAGCTGGTTGAAAGTATCTAAACCCGACTAAAGTTTAGCTACTCTTTTAAAATTGAAATTGTTTAGATGCCTAGCAGCTAAATTTAAGCTAGTACATCCAAACAAGATCTTAATCAACTACACGAAAACGTTTTTCTTCACTATGGTCGGAACAACATGTAGGTTCAAGCTCAATCCCTATAGTCTTGGCTACTTGATTGGAGCTTTACATATTTTGAAACAACTAGTGGGTTTGAAAAAACAGTTGATTGGAACAATATTTTGTGGCTTAGAACTTTTCTTTCTTTGTTCAAAACATGTTATTTTCACTGAACTGGAACATTTTTTCAAAAGTTATCGTCAAACTTTTATGAAAGATCGGCCAATCTTTTTTTTGTTGCTCAAGATCTCGCTAAAATGTTTATCAAACTTTTTTGTTGGTCCCAGTTGCAACTTTCTGTTTGGCAGATTTTCCGCTCCATGACTCCATTTAAAGCTTAGAGAGGTATGCTAAACGGCGCACAAATTTTTTTTTGAAACCGGGTTGTATATATTAGATATAGGTGTTTAAGTTTACATTCTTACAAAGACACCCTTGGAAAATAGAAAAATTACAACTCAGCCCTTGCAAGAACATCCCGTCGTTGTCGCCGCCCGAACGAGCATCCGGTAGCTTGAAGCCGTTCCCCTTCCGGCGATGGAACACAGAAGTTTTTGATTGCCTCCACCCGGTGGTATGTCGAAAGCGGATCGGCACACCGTACATACGCCGAACGCCTGGCACGAGATGGCAAGCGCCAACACCTCGCCGGAAGAACAGAGCCGGGCGCCCCAAGGACCACCATGAACTCCGAAACTCCCGTGAACAAGACAACCCGACTAGGGACAGACACACCTAGACCCGGAAGGGGAATACAACTACCGAGAAAGGTAGTAGATGACAACCAACCCGGTTGGAGGACGAGTTGGTAGACAGACCTCCCATCATCTCCGCCGGAGAGAACATGCGCCGTCACCGGAGAAGACAAGAGAGGGACAAAAAAAGAGCTTGCCCCGATCCAAAGAGGGGACGTAGCTCGATCCACCAAGCTCGAACTTACCATCGACGGAGCCGCCACCAAATAGAGACGGGAAGCCGACGTAGATGCCGGAGAAGAAGTCCACCCATCCGCGCCGTCGCCCGCCGGAGGCGCCGCCCGTGGGAAACCCTAACCCTACCTTATTTGGCCTAAAAAGACAGGGTATATACACATCCTCCGCCGATTCATCCAGCCCCCCTCCTTCTCCGACGCCGGCGAGGACGCCGGAGGCGAGGGCGACGGCGAATCGGCGGGGGAGCTCGAAATCGCCCGCTGTCGCCTCTCTCACCTGTCGCTCTGGAAAGGTCGCGAGGTATCCCTCGCAGCACAGAGCTGTTTGGCAGGCCTAAACGGCGCACAAATACTGGTTGGTGTTTGTTCGAGCCTTTATTAGGGTTTTGTGGGCTGGTTCTAAGTGGGCCTTCCAGCCTGGCAGCATGTGACTTGGGCCGAGATCTGATCACAGCCCATCCCGTCGTCACAGATTCCTTTTCCTCACGTGAAAGCAACCCAGAAAGGAAAAAAAAAGAGCCGTTTGAACCAGCTATAAACCGAAAGGCGCCCGCGGAAGGGCTCCGCCACACGCCCTCGGGCGCACGATCGCATCTCAACGGCTCGGATCTCCCCACGCCGCGCCCCGGAACATTCTAGAACACCGCAGCCCACGCGCTGACGCGCACTCTGCCCCCTATAAAAAGTCGCCTCCCGTCCGTCCGTCCCTCCCCTCTTGAAACCCTAGTCCCCTGCTCCCCACTCCCCTCGCCGCCGCCGCCGCCAATCCCCTCCCGCGTCCTCCCCAGCGAGAAGAGATGGCCGGCAAGGGCGACGGGCCGGCGATCGGCATCGACCTCGGCACGACCTACTCGTGCGTCGGCGTGTGGCAGCACGACCGCGTCGAGATCATCGCCAACGACCAGGGGAACCGCACCACGCCCTCGTACGTCGCCTTCACCGACTCCGAGCGCCTCATCGGAGATGCGGCCAAGAACCAGGTCGCCATGAACCCCATCAACACCGTCTTTGGTGAGCACACCCTCCTTCTCTCGGCTCTACTTACTTGCTCCTGTTCCAGCTCAGATCTGTTTTTGCTTGCTTGCCGTGATTAGTGGTTTGGTCTGACAGCTGTACTCCAGCTTAGCTGGATCTACGTTGCTGCTTGATTTTATATTTGGTCAACTTGCTGGCGTTACAAGTTGCTTAGATCCGGTCTAGTTTAGCTTTGTTTTTGTTTAGATCGGTTGGATCCGAAGTCATTTGTGTCGGGCAGTAGTAGTTGCTTAGTTATTTTTTACTCTTGCTGGACTCAGATCTGTCTCTGTTTGCCCGATCTGGTCTTGGGACTAGTTTGCAAGACTGTGTAGGATAGCCTGACTGCATATTGTTATTTTACTTGGCATGGAATTTTATACATGTTTTATTCGTAGATCCATGCAATGTTTTGTTGGTCTGTGATTGTAGTGTTAGTGTGTTTTAGATCTGTTAATTTTAGCACCTACTTGGTACTAGAATAGTGATGGGATGGTTCCGGGGTACTATTTGTCAACTCTTGATCTGGCAGATTGCTGATGAAACAAATACCCCAAGCGCTTTATTCCACTGATACCAGTGATGGAAAGCTATGTTACAATAGCTTTCGTGGTTTTCAATCTGAAACTGCAGATCAAGAGTTCAGTTCGTGGTTTTCAATTTGAAACTGCGGATCAACAGTTCAGTTTTTTCTTCAATTCTGTGCTATTTTTTTTTTCTTCCAGTCAAGTCAAAACCTTGACTAGAAGATGGTATTGGTATTTGGATCTGTTGTTTGGTTTCCTTTTGGTGTAAGTAATGGGAGAAGTGATGAGATTATATCCACACGAGATATCTGCATTCTTTATGATGACAACATCATGCATCACCATCTGATCTCTCATTGTTCTAGCCTATTGCTTTTTACTAGTTAGTATTGCTGTACTTAATGTTGTACCCTAGCTTTTATGGTTGGCACTTTTGCACATCAAGCATCGCTTTGATTATACGCTTTTATGGTTGGCACTTCTGCACATCAAGTGTCACTTTGATTATAAGCTTTTAAAATTGTTATATACTGCTATTTTTTGCTCTGATGTTCTGATCATTTTTGTTGTTGAGGTTTACACCTTAGTATTGTATTTCAATTTTAATGGGAGAAGTGATGAAGCCATAACATAGGAAATATCTGCATTCATTGTGATGATCCAATCATGCACTACCATCTGATCTCTTTTACATTTCATTTTCTGTAAACTGTTGCATGTTTTATAGTACCTTGTAAGTCAGCAGTAGTTCTCTAAAGTCTAAATTGTTGTATTTTTTATGTGCAATCTGTGATGCAAAAATTCCCATTTCCTGAATCACTGTGATTATTACAACAAAAATCACCATCTTTTCGCTGAGATTGCACTGTAAATTATGATTTTAATGCATTCAAAATCTGTGTTCTTGTGTAATTTGTTGCAGTCAATGCCATTTGGTATCTGACTCGCAGTCATTTTCTGTGATTGTGTGTCTCGAAATATGGCAGAAAACAAGGGGGAACGGATCTTGCGACACTGGTTGCTCATTTATGAGCTTCCAGTTACTATATGCCCGTTTACATGTTCTGATTGTGCTAATGATCATGACTGAAACTCTGATCTTTGTTTTTTTTAGCTATATAGGTGCAATTTATTTTCTAAATTTGGTCCGATTATTATTGGAGTTTACTTGATTTGGCTCAGATAAATATTTAGATTGCACTGACAAGTAGTTGTTTAAGAAGATTGATTTCTGTCACACTCGCTTGATTGATCAAGTGTTATGTTTGTTAGATTCCACTGATAAGTAGTTGTTTAAGAAGATTGATTTCTGTCACACTCGCTTGATTGATCAAGTGTTATGTTTGTTTACAAAAGATTGATATCTGTTACATTTCAGATTGTATGGTACTATTGGAATGAATTTCTGACATTATTGTTTTATATGCAGATGCCAAAGCGTCTCATCGGCAGGAGGTTCTCTGATGCCTCAGTCCAGAGTGATATCAAGCTCTGGCCGTTTAAGGTCATCTCTGGGCCTGGTGAGAAGCCAATGATTGTTGTCCAGCACAAGGGTGAGGAGAAGCAGTTTGCAGCTGAGGAGATCTCCTCTATGGTCCTCATCAAGATGCGTGAGATCGCCGAAGCTTACCTTGGCAGCACAATCAAGAATGCTGTCGTCACAGTCCCTGCCTACTTCAACGACTCGCAGAGGCAGGCCACCAAGGATGCTGGTGTGATTGCTGGCCTCAATGTGCTGCGTATCATCAACGAGCCAACCGCTGCTGCCATCGCCTATGGTCTTGACAAGAAGGCCACCAGTGTTGGCGAGAAGAAACGTCCTCATCTTTGACCTTGGAGGTGGTACCTTCGATGTCTCCCTCCTCACCATTGAGGAAGGTATCTTTGAGGTCAAGGCCACAGCTGGTGACACCCATCTTGGTGGTGAGGACTTTGACAACAGGATGGTCAACCACTTCGGCCCAAGAGTTCAAGAGGAAGAACAAGAAGGACATCACTGGCAACCCGAGGGCTCTCAGGAGGCTGAGGACTGCTTGTGAGAGGGGCGAAGAGGACTCTGTCATCCACTGCTCAGACCACAATTGAAATCGACTCACTGTACGAGGGGCATCGACTTCTACTCCACCATCACCCGTGCCAGGTTCGAGGAGCTCAACATGGACCTGTTCAGGAAGTGCATGGAGCCAGTGGAGAAGTGCCTGAGGGATGCCAAGATGGACAAGAGCAGCGTGCACGACGTTGTCCTTGTCGGTGGCTCCACCAGGATCCCCAGGGTGCAGCAGCTGCTCCAGGACTTCTTCAACGGCAAGGAGCTGTGCAAGAACATCAACCCCGACGAGGCCGTCGCCTACGGCGCCGCTGTCCAGGCCGCCATCCTGAGCGGCGAGGGCAACGAGAAGGTGCAGGACCTGCTTCTGCTGGACGTCACCCCTCTCTCCCTTGGTCTGGAGACCGCCGGAGGGGTGATGACCGTGCTGATCCCGAGGAACACCACCATCCCCACCAAGAAGGAGCAGGTGTTCTCCACCTACTCGGACAACCAGCCCGGTGTGCTCATCCAGGTGTACGAGGGTGAGAGGACCCGGACCCGCGACAACAACCTGCTGGGCAAGTTCGAGCTGTCCGGCATCCCCCCTGCCCCCCGTGGTGTCCCCCAGATCACGGTGTGCTTCGACATCGACGCCAACGGCATCCTGAACGTGTCCGCCGAGGACAAGACGACGGGGCAGAAGAACAAGATCACCATCACCAACGACAAGGGCCGCCTGTCCAAGGAGGAGATCGAGAAGATGGTGCAGGACGCCGAGAAGTACAAGTCGGAGGACGAGGAGCACAAGAAGAAGGTGGAGGCCAAGAACTCCCTGGAGAACTACGCCTACAACATGCGCAACACCATCAAGGACGAGAAGATCGCGTCCAAGCTGGCGGGCGGCGACAAGAAGAAGATCGAGGACGCCATCGACGCGCCATCAGCTGGCTGGACGCCAACCAGCTTGCCGAGGCGGACGAGTTCGAGGGACAAGATGAAGGAGCTGGAGAGCCTGTGCAACCCCATCATCGCCAAGATGTACCAGGGCGCTGGGCGCCGACATGGGCGGCGCCGGCGGCATGGACGAGGACGTGCCAGCGGGCAGCGGCGGCCCTGGCCCCAAGATCGAGGAGGTCGACTAAGCGGCTCGTGTCAGTCGTGCGTGCTGCAGCAGCTCCTCGGCGGCTGCGAGTTATCTTCGTGTCGTGTCGCGGTGTGTCCGCGTTAGTAGCTTTATCTGAACTTGTGGTGGTTGATTTTTTGACCTCGTGATGGTTGGTCGGTTGGTGAACAATGTTATCGTGGCAAGCGTTAAGTAATACGGTATTATTATTCTGGTTCGGTATTTGCTTGTGCGTGTTTCTGGCTCGTATTTTGTTTTTTTTTGTTTTTGCATCTCGTCAGATATTTTTTCCTTGTACTTTGGCGTCTTGCTAGTTAGCCACATGGGCTAGCTGAAGCTTATAGTAATAGTGATGTCCTAACATTTCTCTTGACAGCCTTCGGTGGGAGTGGTGGGACTGACCGGAGGTCGGTCTAGTCGGCCCTGTCACGTCAGTGGCTGCTTGAGCTGAACTTGGGACGGGCGGTCAAGAGGAGGCTGTCTGTCTGCTCTTAGCAGGGTGGTGGTTTTCCTTGGCCTCGAAGCATGCGAGCGAGGCCGGCAATGGCCATTGTGTGCTTTCCTGTCTGGCATGGCAGGACGAGGGAGGTGGCAAGGTGACGCTTTAGTTAAGCCGACGAATTAGCCCCGGCACCCGGCAACGAAAGCACGAGCCCCTCCTCCGCCCAGCCAGCCCTCGGGGTCCGCGTCGCGCCTTGTTGCCGTGGCCGTGGCCGGTGGCCGCATCGCGTCGGCGTCGCGTCACATGGGGCGGACGCGGGCCGGAGCGGGCGCGCCTGCCTTGGACCGCCGCCTTTTTACTCGGTCTCGGCGATCTTTGACCGCGCCTGCGCGTAGATTTTGCCGCCGGGCTTTTTGGACGGGAAGGAGGAAGGAGGAGCAACTGCTTGCTGGGAGAGGGAGGAGGAGTCTTCAGCGGCAAGATAGATACATACACGCGCTGGCCCGGCTGCCTCAGCCTGGCTGGCTGCTGGATTCGGTGACTGGACGGACGCCTCGTCCCGCACGTTGCGAGTGCTTGGTGACGCTGCCCCGGTCCCCCGGCGGGGTAGGTTCGGTAGGGGAGGCGGAATATCTGTGACGCCGACGACACCCTCGCCTTTTCTTGTCTGTTTCCTGCCGCGCCCTTTTACTTTTCTTCTTGTTATTTTCTACTAGTACTCCAACGCACTACTATTGTGTCGTAATCGCCCTCATTTGTGCGATCAACGTGCATGCTTCTCCTCAACTTGCAAAACGCCATCAGTGCAAGAAAAATCATCTTTTTCTTTTACTTAGTTCCTCATGTTGCGCGATCAACGGGCATGACTCTGCTGAACTTAGGGAAATGCTGAGAGAGAGAAAACCACTCTCTTTTTTTGTTGTACCCAAAAAACAAGAAAAGAAAACGGAAATGGATGAAGAGGGGAGCTCCACCGTCCTGCGTCAGAATTCTCCCAGCCTCCCCAGGTGTGTATTAGCATCAGACATTCAGAATGCAGCTGACTTCCCATCCATCCACGATTCATCAACACTCAGTACCATGTGTGCGTTGCTTGCTGATTGCACAGGCGGCGACTGTCCATCCATGCGGACTCTTCTGATCTGATCGGTAGATGGACGCCGCATACTTTGGCCTGTCCCTGTTTGCCGTAATTTTATACTTGTGTCGAATTCAGCCTGCGGGAAACAATCAGTACTATAAGAAAGTGCTCTCTAACATTCCAAAATTAGTGCTCTCTCCCAGTCCAATATCTACACGAGTGCGTGACGTTCCAGACAAACAACCGAACTTAACTTTGCAGAGCATAGTTTCATCTTCCTGTCTCAAACGTCATCCAACAGTAGCTTGAGGTAGTACGTACTATATCTAGGTACTAGTACTAGGTATCAGAGTGGCTAATTGTACATTTTTTTTTCAATTAGCGGCTAACTAGACTTTGCATTTATAGTTTCATTTTGTTGTCTGAAACTCCACTTACTGGAGGCAGTAAATCATAAATCAGAGTGGTTATTATACCCCATATACACATGGCACTTTTTTTTTTCTTTACGAATCCAGAGACTACACCCTCGCCTAGTCGTCTGTCATGCATTGCAACTGTCAGAACTAATTAAGCATTTTCTTTTAAAACCAACAGTTTTCAAGTTTGCCTGTTTTCTTTTCGCAACTTTACTGTCAATTGATGCTTATCGCTTCATCAGAACTGATGGTTCCTGGACTCCTTCCTTATCACTCGTTCTAGCTTCTAAGAGCCGTGTCCCGCTCTATGCTGCACTAAGCTAATATTAAAGCTAATTCTAAATTATTTGCATCTATCGACATAACAATATGCCGAGGCACGTCAGTATATAAATGCTTCTGAATTACTCGCTTTTGCCACTATTAGTATAGAAAAACCTAGCTAAAGGTCTTTATGCATGATAGGGGCCACTATATATGGAGACAATGTATATGTATGCGAAGCGATGACCATGTCAATTTTTCATGCTGAATACATAGCTTAAGCTAATGTTTTATCTATAAACACATGTCCAACATACATGGAAGGTGTTCAGATCGATCCTACATATTGAGCGAACCATATGCTCCATTGCACTTATGTTTTTTTATCCTTGCCTTACATAAAACAGTTAATTGGGCCGGGTTGTTGGTACGAACTCTAGAAGCCTTATTATACATTGTTTGCTTAGTAGATCTAAGACTGGACGTCGATCATCTAGAGTCCAATTGACTTTTTCTTCGTTGATTCTTTTGGACTGGATTTATTTGGACTTTGGACACAGCGGGAGGTGGGGTTCAGAATCAACACTGAATAATTGGACATCCAGAGATAAAAAAAAATCCAAATCCGTTGGATAGTTTGACGACTTTGGACGGTACCTGGCCGGAAGAACATGGTCCTGAGCGGCGATTCACGAAGAGGAAGTTCTCCTGCGTTCCTGCCAAGCATGAGGTTCTGGTGCATGACCCCGAGCGAGTGGCAGACTCCACGACGGCCACGATGACGTGGTCCAGCTCCCCCGCCGGGCGTTGGGCCGGTGGCAAACAAGAGGAATGCTGTTCACCACCAAGCTTATTTGGTATGCTAGCTGTTCATGGCCCACGTCGCCGCGGCAGACGCGCGGCGGGTGCTGGAGCCTCCGGATCAGGGGCGCCGGCCTCCTCGCGACGTACGTCAGCGGAGCCGAGGAACCAGAGGTGCGGCCTCCTCGCGACGTCAGCCGTGGCCACGGCAGGCGCCGGAGACGGGGATCAGGGGCGCGGCCTCCTCGACGTCGCCGGCGGCCGTGGAGAGTCAGCTTCGCCAATGGCGTTGCGGCGCTACTGTTTAATTGGAATAACTTGATGGATTTTGGACATTGAGTGAATGAGTTGGATTGGACAGGATTTCCTCTCGCTTAAAGTTGGACTGGATTGGACGTGGACTTTCTTAGACATGGATGCCATCCATTCGGACCATTCCCATGCCTGATATAATCCACCATATAATCAATAAATGTGCCGATATAGATCCCTAAAATATCATATTAACACATACATGGGCCTAATCCAAATTGAATCATACGAGAGAAAGTATAAAAGATAAATTGTTAACTTGCCTTTGTTAAAAAAAATACAACTACATGTTACGTGTCATTTAGTGTGGTTCACGTTTGACCAAGTTTCTAGTAAATGGTATTCACATTTATGACTCCAAATCAATTTATTATGAAAACAAATTTCATAACTAATCTAATAATATTAATTTTATATCATAAAAACATTGATATTTCTTTATCTGTAATTGGTCAAACTTAAGATACTAAATCATGGCACTGTGCTAGAATTGCACTCTTGCTAGAAATAAGGGAGTAAACTTTGTCATAGTTAGAAAGTATCTATATATATAAGTATCGCGTAGAATGACCAGATGGGCTAGAGAGTGCAAAGAAAAACAAACAATTAATTGTCGTTCTATTTTTAAACATGAACTTCACTTATGCACCTCAAGTCATTGGACTAGTTCTCTTAATCTGTAGTTTAAACAAATAGAATAATAAAATTGGTAGAACTCGTCTTTTGCATTGACAAGGTGAAGTGGTGTGATGAGAGTATGTTGTCAGAAAGGACAATGCCATCATTCCAACTCTCTGTGACACAAGACATACCTGTTTGGTGGCCATGTTAACCATTCTAAGACAATTACTAATGTCTATTCTAATCTTGATAAGATCACTTCTGAAGAAGGTGTCTATTTAGAGAAGCATCTTGAAGAGTTGTCTATTATTCAAAGAGGCACATGTTTCACAATGCCTTATCGAACTATCATTTACACACTCGGGGCTACCTCTAGAAATGATTAGGAGTGGTCAACTTAAGTTGATGTATCTAAAAAATTTACCTTTTAGCATTCTCAAAAATCTTTAGGAAAATATTGGAACAAAATATGCGCCGAGCAACCCCGTGTGTGCACATTGAGGTCATAAGTCGCATGATCTTTTGAATATGTGTGTTTTCTACATTTTGAATCTAGGGCATCTCTCTCTTCATGTGGCGCTTACCGTCCCACATACACATCAGTTGACCAGACAACACATGCTATTATTTTCTACCCACATCTTAAATCAATCATTTATTAACTACAAATTTGTAGATATTTTTGAGAAGTACTCCCTCCATCCCAAATTATGTCATTTTAACTTTCTTGGAGAGTGAAACATCTCAAGTAGTATATAGCTATTTGATACCAACTAAGCATCAATAGATTTTTATTAATTATATTTTCATAGTATAGCTATTTGATTCGTAAATCATTGTAATTGTCTCTCTATAATTTTGGTCAAACTTGGGGTGCTTAATTTGACTCTTCAAGAAAATGTTGGAATGACTTATAATTTGAGATGGAGGGAGTATAACTTTGGTCTAGGCACGCTTCATCTACTACTTTAAACAACATGACCGTCAGAAAGGACAATTTCTACTTTTGTGATGAGATATAGCTATGTTTACCAAGAAAGGATACTTATAGTGTTTCTGCAATGACAAATAACTAGTTGAACCTTTGAGGCTCTCACCTAGGAAGGATCGCATTAGGGCATGAAGGTTTTGCAGACCGCCTTAATGCGATCTTTGGTCACCGACATCCGAGGATGAAAAGCAACATGGTTTTGGGAAAATGATTAGGGTAAAAAGATAAAAAGTAGATTGAGGGTCTGTTCTATTGTGAGCCATGAGCTATCAACAATTTGCATTTGTAGATTGAGAGTTTGGTGATGCATTGTAGAGAGCACTAGACAAACATAGGCATCGACTAGCCATTCTAAAACAATTTGCATTTGCATAGGTTGGATAGTCCGGCTTTGTTTGTCCAAACAATGTGACCTATGTATTTCATGAACTATTTTCCTTTAAAACTTCTCCAACATCTTCGAACAAACTATTATGGGTTTGTGGATATTTAAACACCTCAAGGTCATTCTTTTTAGGTCTTTTAACACCCTAGAAGGCTATTCATGTTAGTGTAAGGTCAAGTTGAGGTCCCTTGGAACCCTGTAAGAAGCTAGTATTCACAATAGTGTAAGGTCATGAGGTGAGATTTTGAGAGTGACAAGTGTATATGTAGAGCTCTGGGTTTTCATTCATCAAGTGAGGGCCATTCATTCTCATTACTCTTAATGATTGAGAGCACCTAGATGGTCTTCTTGATTGGAGGTTGACTCTTGAGCTCTTTGTCATCTTGTGGTGGGAGCCTTACAACAAGCTTTTTGTGACTTATACATAGTTTGGGACCATTCTATGGTTGGAGAATGGATACTTTTAGTGGATCTTTAGTCCTGCATTCAAGGATGCTTAACCCTAAGTGGGTGCAACAACGTGGAAAAATGATTGCTCATTCTCCACTCTTTTTCTTATTGCATTTAATTCATGCTTTTTATTTTTCTTTGTCCTTATGTGTGCAACAAGCTCTTAGAGCAAGTCTCTAGGATTGTTTCCATGGTAATGTGCTTTTAGTTTAGGGTTTTACTTTTCCCAACTTTCTTACAGTGTGCTGAGTTTAATGTGATGATCCTAAGGATCATTTTTAGTGTGTTCTTTCTTAGTTCTAGGGTCTAAAACATGGAAGTGGATGAAGTGTTTCTTGCTAGGTTAAGACGGGCACTTCAATCTTTTACAACCCTAACTGCACCTTGTCTTATGGCCATTATCCTTTCACTTGATATGTCGCCATAAAGAGCTACCATCAACATGAGCAATCGATCAATTTTTTTTGGCCATAGTTTCAGGGCCATTGAATTAAAAGTTATATGAGCACGTTGGTTTTCTATCATTAGCTTCTTCCATAGCTTAATGTTGGCATCAACTTCTTGTCTAACTTAGATGTATGCAATGCTACCACTACATAGAAGGCTCATCAAGAAGGGCCAATCCCGAGACCTAATTAGAGTTTGAAGCATTTGTCTGGGCAAGGTAAGTCAAGGTCAATATTATTGAGGAAAAAATGGCAAAACTATAGTTAACTTTAAGTAAAGAATCAAACCCATACCTCTAACTCAAAACAAATACATACTCCCTCGATCATGAAATATTAAAATTTAGTTGTCCTAAGTTAATTCATCATAATTTTGTCTAATTTTTTAGGGAAGAATAATAATATTTACAATAACAAATGGTTTCACTAGATACATTGTGAAATATATTTTATAATTTGCCATTTTGATGTGTGCTTTTATAATTTTTTTTAAAAAACTTGGTCAAGCTGATAACTTGACTTACAACAACTGAAATCTCAATATATTTGTAACTTTGTTGTACTGCTCTCTTATTAGAAGAAAATGGAAAAAAAGAGGTAGGGACTCTCTTATTAGAAGAAAATGGAAAAATCTGAAGATATTGGACAAATCAGAATGAGGACACGAATATTGCTATATGGTCTAAAATATTATGAATGGTACTAAAAACTCTTGCCATCTATTACTAGCCTCTCTTGTTGTCGACTCGGGGATGAAAGCGGACCAGACACAAACAGATATTGGGGATGCCGAATAAGGGTAGTTGTTTCTTTCTCAAATTCAGAATCGAATACGTCTAGTGTTGATGATGTGTCAATTTGATATCTACCCATATACATATAAAAACATAACTTTTGAAAACAAATTTGGAACTTTGATAATATTTAAACCCTTCGAATTTAGGAAAATATCCATTCCCGCTAAACTCAGCCACTGTTAGTTAACAAATGCTATGCAAACTAGTATGAATTTATATAAGATTATTTATTTAGTATTTAAACCCTTTGTTTTGCAACTGGGATGAACATAGAGAAAATATCCATTCCGTTAAACTCTCAGCCACTGTTAGTTCACTATCCTTTGCATGACTAACCAAACCCATTCTGCATAATCACGTGATTAAGCAGATGAGTACGTCCGTACACGTATAATAAGAACACACAATTCTACCAGCCCGTTGGGGCCCCAGGAACCAACACTTGGGCCGCTAAGCTCAGGCAGGCACCAAGAGCAGACCAGCTCGCTTTCGCTTTATTTTGGCTTTTGGTGGTGTATAAATACGGGGCAGCAGCTCCAGCAGAGGGGCCTTCATTCATCTCGCCCTCCTCGCGTCCGATCGATCCCCCATTCCATTGCGTGCTGGAGCCCTCCTCCGCTTTCTCTGGTGGCGCCGTCCATGTCTCCTCCTCTCTTCCTAGCTGCACACTGATTGATGAGTTCCTCATTCCTCTCTTCTTTCTCTCTGTCCTACTGTTAGCTACCTAGGGTTTGCCATGGCCATCTCCTTTTTTGAGCCATCACCTTTTACTCTCTCTCATGACCCATGACACATCCATCCAGCCATCCCCACTAGCTCTCTCTAGCTAGCTATCCTCATCAGCACCCTCTCTCTACCTCTGTCTCTTGCTGTCTTGCAGCACTGTTCTTAGCTGCAGGTAGCTCCAGCTCGATCGTTCTCTCTTAGCTGCTAAGGAAGGCCACATAAATTATAAAAGGCACCACTTGAGGGCAGGGCAAAGGAAAGTTGTTTCCATCTCCTCACTCACTCTTCTCCTTCATTCTCCCTCACAAAGTCACGGTCGTCACTGAAAGGAACGCGAAAGAGCCCAAGTAGTTCTTCGCCACCAGTGCCGCATCCATCATCATGGTGTTCTCCTCGCTCCCGATCTTCCTAGACCCTCCCAATTGGGGCCAGGTAATTATTTATCCTAGCTATTACTCTTCTTTACTTTAATTTCATCATATAAGTGTGCACAAGCATGATGAACTTCTTTATTTCTGTTTCCTTCTTTTTTTAGAGTGAATCCTTTTTTTTTCCAACATGAACTTCAAACTTTTGTTGATTGATCGTTTATTGCCTTTGTTCATGCCTGATTGAGCTTTGAAACAAAAAGAAGGGCATCATTCTAGGCATGTTCGTGAATATACCATGCTTTGAATTCCAGTCTTTATTAATTGATTCGCCATACATACAGATGCAGATGCAGCAGCAGCCACCACTCCAGTGTCTCCTCGGCGGCGGCGGTGGCAGCGACCACCACCACCTCATGCCTCCGCCGTCCGGCCTGGCGCCGCTTCCTGGAGGTCCTGCTGACACGGCGGCGAGCGCTCCGGCGGGAGGCGTCTCGTCCACCTCGGTGCAGGCCGCGGCTGGAGCGGGGGCGGCGGCGCAGCCTCGCCCCGTGGTGTCGATGGCGGAGCGCGCCCGGCTCGCGCGCGTGCCGCTCCCGGAGCCCGGCACGCTCCGCCGCCCGCGCTGCGACTCCACCAACACCAAGTTCTGCTACTTCAACAACTACTCGCTCCTCGCAGCCGCGCCACTTCTGCAAGGCGTGCCGTCGCTACTGGACCCGCGGCGGCGCGCTCCGCAACGTGCCCGTCGGCGGCGGGTGCAGGCGCAACACCAAGCGCTCCAGCAAGAAGTCGTCCCGCGGCGGCCAGGGCGGCGCGGGCGCCACGGCGGCCACCTCGTCGTCCTCCACCACCTCCACCTCCACCACGGCCACCACCACCACCGCGACTACCACGAGCGCGGCCATGGCGGCGGCCGAGGCCATCGCCAGCATGCAGGCGCAGCTGCCCCACCTCGGCCTCCCGCCCGCAGCGGCCGCCGCCGCGCTGGAGGCCTCGCTGGAGGGCTACCACCACTACCTCCCGCTCCAGATGCAGCCGCAGTTCCTGCAGCAGGCTGGCCTGCACGGCTACCATTTCGCCGACGACGGCACCGGCGTCCTCGCAGACGGGTTCCCGAGGGGCGTCGTCGCCTCCGGGGCTGCTCGCGCAGCTCGCGGCGGTGAAAATGGAGGAGCACAGCAGCAACGGCGGCGGGGGTGCCGTCGCGGCGCACCATGAGCAGTCGTACTGGCCCGGAAGCACCGGCGGTGGCAGTGGATGGCCGGCGGAGTTCTTGTCGGGGTTCAGCTCGTCATCGTCCGGGAATGTGTTGTGAGTTGGATTTGACCGTCCAGGTCCAGCTGGGATTGCATGCATGGATGGATGCTGATGAAGCTGAACTAGCTCACCCTCAATTAGCTCTAGGGTTTATGTGGTTTGGAACTTAATTGGAGTCGTCGTCTTCTTCAATTAGGCTGGTGATCGATCTTGTGTTGGGGGTTTTTACATGTTTTTTCTTATGAGTTTCAAGCTGGTTAATGTCAAGTAGTAGTTGGTAGTTTTGCATGTAGTGGGAAGTGCGCATGTGTTAACTCATGGAGGTGATATGTGTCAGGTTACTTAACTATACTATGTTTAATTACATGAGAACTTGGTGGGCATAGTTGTACTGGTACAATCGAGCTCTAAATTTCAGATGTGTGTTTGGATGTTCCTTCGTGATTGAAATGTTATGAAAATGTTATGGAAAAGCTAATGAATGGGTATAGTATGAATGTATTAGGCCCCCACATTCGGATACAATGTATTTTTAGAGTATTAGATTCGAAAGCTACCGGATTTTTGGATACAACAAACCTAGTATCCTGTAATACCTTGGTTTTGTCAAAGTTGTAGTCTTTTTTATTTTTAAAAAAACATCACTCATGACCTTTTTTTTTCTAAACCATGGTTTTATGTGTCGTAACTCGCTTATAACACCGTAATTTTATAATTAATACCACATTGTTGTGAAACTTCATCATCCAAACATGCCCTAAGGTTCTCATGGAATGTTAATGGGTAAATATGGTTAAGTTTGCTCATTCAAATTTTGATCAACATAATGATATCTCAGTGGTTAAGACACTACTTTAAATGTCATATTCATGGAAAACAAGTTCCAATTTGATGAAATTTGTTCTTCCACCTTCTTAAACTCATGAATTCCAAGTCCGATAATAACTTATATGAACATGAATGAGTATTTCGTCACGTTCAAGTTTGAGAATTTGGCTGTTACAACTTACAACTCACATACCATTTCCATCAAACTTAATTCAATGTTAATTTGGTTATATTCGCATGTTAATCTCTAGCTCTTAGAATTTGGGATTCCGTAATATCATTCCGCTGTCCTAAGAGAAATTGAACACGGAAACTAGTAAGTCTAGATTTTTCGCACTGACCAAAGATAAATTGATGTATTCACAATTGATTCAGTGCTAAGTCAAAGATATTTTCTGAATACTCAGCTCATGCAAAGTTAAGAAGTTAAACAAGCAAATTATTAGATGACAAAGAAATTATACTTTCAATTGTACTGATGTCTTACAAAAGGTTTTATTTTTTCATAGAGATGTTTTACAAAATGTTATGGAGTCAAATAAATTTTGCGCTCATCTTCAAACTTAAGAAAAGCTATAGTGAAACAAATAAATTTAAGGTTACCACTAAGTTAATACTCACCATTGTGTTTTGTGCAGAATCCATCAAAGATGATTCTTATGTTTAATTAGCATACAACTAGCGTTCTAGATTTTTCTTGCTAGTATACTTATACAAGTAGTAGAGTGCCACCAATGATCTGGCTAATTAAGGTACTAATCTTGCTATTGCCTTCTACAGACTGCACAAAATCTGTTCCAACAGCAGACGATGGTATATAGCTCTCTGGATCACATGATTAGTAGCTAATTAAAGTTTATGCCTAAGATCCCAATAAACTAGCTATGATGCCCCTCCTGTTCCTCGTGATCTTCGCTGTGCAGTTATCTATGTCCCCTGTAATCCTTTTCTTGATGTTGGTGATGATGACTACTACTGTGATCTCACTTCTCAATCCAATCAGATTAAATAACATATAATCCATCAGACCACATGCAGATCCTCAGGAATGGCATCTTATTAGTAGCTAATAAGGCTGCATATGATCCGCGCGTCTGCCACCTGCCATGCCTATAGAAAGCAAGAACCAATTAACCGTTTCTAGTCAGAGAGATGGTGTCTCAGCTGTGTGTAAACGATCGAGAGAGAAAGTTAGAGAGAGAGAGAGACCACAATCACATAGAAAATGCATGAGACATAGGAACACTTTATGTGGGGAGTGTGCTGCCAAGATTTGCATGTCTTGCTATTCAGATAATGCCGGTACATTCACAAGTATATTAATGGATAAGCTATGTACTAGAATACTGTAGAACAAGTACTTCCATTTTATTTTGATCTGATCGAGAGCTGAGAGGACGACATGGATTTTCATCATGCGCAGCACAGTCTCTAGAATGTAAAAACCGCACATAAACTACCAGTGCAAAAGCAGTCAATGTCAGTGCTTGCTGCCGGCGACGAACTGGTAGTCCAAACTCGAAAAGAAGATGCATATATATACTCGAAAAAGAAGGTTCATATATACATATTATATAGTACTCCTTGAATGTACTAGTACTAGTATATATGTATAGAAAAAAAAAACAAGTGGCATGGTCGACGGGAATGGATCAACAAAGGAGGGGACGGAGGGACATGCATGAAATTCCGGGCACTCGATGAGGTCAGGCGATTGGGGAATATTGCTTTTGGCATCAAATGATGATGATGGCGTCGATCGGATCTCGCACCAATCAGGTAGCTAGAGGTAGCTGGTCGATCATCACACTGACCGACGTGTGTGTAGTACTAGACAGTAGACACTGACTGGGACCTTAATTGGTATTTGCAAAGGTTTATGTATGGTGTAGACGTACACTAGACAGGCAGGGATGGCTCAACAGAATCATCACTTACTTTGAGCATATGCATGCATATGTTTGGTAGGTGATCATCAGATGCAAAGATGGATGATTTTGCTTACATAAACAACAAGAATTAACATCATTGCTTGAAATCACCTTTCAGCTATTATATGATCAGTATTACATATGTGATGAGTTGCCTGCCAAGCTGGAGTCTCTCTTCTATGAGCATATATATGCATGTTTTATGGTGGCACATATATATAAATTCACTAGAAGTTTGACAAAAAGATATAAAAATCATGCTATCAAGAATAATTAGTATGTGTTAATAAAACATGCGGTGAGTGATGCAGCTGCAGTCGCCATCAGAGGGAATCTGTGTGCTTTGAGAGATCTGCTTTTGCAAACTCCAATGCAGTCTAGCCACCTCTCTTGCTCTTCCTCTGTCCGGGCGGGTTGTGTAGGAGGAGGTGAGGGAATAAAGCCAGCTGGCCCAAGCCTATGCAAGACGATATCACATCAAAGAAAGAGAAAGAGAGATGAGCAGCCCCGGGCCTGCTCCCCCGGGCCCACACGACCCCTATCCTCCTACAGTACACGGATCACACACAATGATGGCAATGGCATCAGCATCAGCAGCAAGCAGCAGCAGATGTGTTGGAAGGGACAATGTGCTGACAAAAGCTGTAGGCTGGAAGTTTGCTAACTCAGGTGCACATGCTTTCTTGTACTGTACTGAAGCAGCTGCTTGCTGCTGCCTTGGGTACTTGCACTTGCAGTACTGTGCCTCTGCTGGTTTGCATCGATGGGTTTGTATCACCAAGATTCGAGACATTCACTTCACTCTCACTGATCAAAGAACGGACAGCACTTCATATTGATATTGTGCACCACTTCATTTTCGGGTTGTTTTGCCGGTCATATAAGCCACCTGATAAGATAAGTCGGTTAGTTTACTGTGAGAGAAAAATACAAGCGAACAGAAAGCATTTGGCAGGAACAATTCACATGAATTTTATACGAAACAGAACAATGCATGAGTAGCAGTAGCTTAACAACAAAGATATGCTATACACTAATGCTAATTTCATGAGCTAGTCTCACTCTGAAATCCTGAATATGTATGTATTTTAGACCAATCAACCCAATTCATAATCCCTTAGCCTCGTGGTCTACCTAGGCTCTCCAATCCTCCAAGCTTTCCCTTACATAAAATACACGTAAACCAGTCAAAAAAGGGAGCAACAGTACATCGAGACCGAATAGAAGCCTACTGCTCCGGCAGAGCTGTTGGGTCGGGTGTGTTGCAACATGCTGCATGCAGGGATCGAGCACGGAGCCCGACGCATACCGGCCGATGACTGCGCTTGTCACTTGTCAGACAGGGAGATGCCTGCTCGCGACAAAACAAAAAGCGCAGCTAGCTAGCTAGCCAAACAATCCCCTCTCCTTCTATTTCTTTTCTCTTTCTATAATTCCCTTGCTCGTCGCTCCGCTCCGGCCGGCCGTCTCTTTCGTTCATGTGCTAGCGCGTCAATCTCTGAATCTGAAGGGTGATCTGGTCCAGTCATGTAAAGCAGCAGCAGCAGCAGCGGGCAGCAGCGGCAGCTTCAGCTTCAAGTTTCGCATCTCTTCAGATGTCTCGCCATGTGACAGCCCAATGTCTATGCCCGGCCGGCGTCTTTGCGAGCGTGTTCGCTGGTGTCAGAAATCCAGAGAACTACTACGACTGGCCGGCATGTAGTGGTAACCTCTAGGTGCCTGCAGTGCTTCCTTTTGACCCCCTATCAACAGATAGCATGGACGACTCTTCAAATCCTGTACGTACTGGCATGCACTCGGTCTTTGCGTTGTTGCTGCTTCTCTCTTGGAAACCTCATGGTCATGCATGGGAAATGTTTGCAATATATGCAAGAATCTGTTTGAAACGCTGTGCTAGTGTTTTAAAAGCATTCAGGACTAAGCGTTCGAAATTAATTTATTTATATAATGTTATTACTAGGAATGGAGTTGTTCATTCTTTTTCATAGAGGAATATGGTACATGACGTCACTTCAGCTGTGGCTATATGGATCCCTATAGCCCAAATATTAGTCAACTCATGTAATTGGTTTGCTTATATACTACAAGGATTCACCTCTAATACTACACCACTCGATTGCAACACCACTAATTTGGTTGCCATAGGTGGGGTTGTATTGCAACCTTTGTGTAAAATGGTTGCAATATTTGCCTATAATGCATCAGATTAAATGTGTTGCATGATGTGTAGTTTGTCATTGCAATAATAGGCATGTGCTACTGCAACCATTTAAGAATTATGTTACAATTAGTTAGCATAATTGCCATGGCACTTTGGAGTTGCATTAGTATTGATTTTCGTTGCAATTACTTGGTGTTATTGCAACTATATTGGATTTAGTTGCCTTTGCTTGTAACGGTTGCCACGATTGTACTTGGTTGCAATAAAATCTTTAATGGTGTTGCATTTGCAAAGTGGTTATTGCAACAAGCATTCTAAACTGATGCAATAACATGTTTCTATTGCCACGGTTTTTTGGCATTGTAATAATTTATGGTGGTGTTGCAATTGTTAGATTCTTATGCAACTACAATCCTGAATGGAAGCAATATCAAGTTACTATAGCTATGGCTTTTTGTGTTGCTATAGGTCTTTGTGCTCATTGGAATACAATATTGTGGGTGGCACTTGTATTTCTAGGTGATTTATTTTATTTGTTATATTAAACTTTAGCATGACGTGAAAAAATGATAAGAAAAAATGGGCCAAATTTTTTATTCAAAATTATTTAGTATCATAAAATTCTATTTTAAATTCTGATATACTAATTTTAGTGAGGCTTAAAAATGTCAAAAGAAATGTGGCAACCACCAAGATTTGAAACTGCAACCTCACTATCACTATCACTATCACTATCACTATCACTACCACCCAAAAGAGGACAGCAATGCACCCAATACCGCTAGAGCAATTTCATGTAATATATGGTGTTTTATTTTTTTTTTTTATAATAAATTTTAGCATGACATGAAAAAATATGAAAAATAAAAATGAAAGATAAATCCTAAATTGTTCAAACAAAAGTTAGATAAATCCTAAATTGTTCAAACAAATAAAAGTTGAAAAAATGGCCAAAACTTTGTTATTGAAGGCTTTTTCATTAGAAATCGTTTAATGCCCAAATATTATTTTCAAAGTTCTCATATTTTGAAATTTAAAATTTTAAGTTGTTTGAACAAAATCTAATGGAGAAATGGCTAAAACAAATTTTGTAGATCTCGATGATTTCTACATATGTCCATTGAACAATAATTATATTCTAGTTTTTCCATATCTTCACAAGGAATGGTTGACTGTTAGAGATATAGCATTATTCAAGAAACAGTGTGCACCTTGCGATATATACCACTAAAAAACAGTGGGCTGCTAGAGATATACCACTACCAAAATGTGCTATAAATATTGGTCAAAGCAACTCATCAGTAGTAAATGCAAAGAGAACTAGCGGTGCTCGAAGATGACCAGTCATGTTTCCATCCCAGTGGCTGTCATCATCCTTGTACCCCTTGTCCTCCTGCTCAATTCCAATGTAGGGTTGTGCAGCTGCTACAAGCGCATCTTCAGTTTTGGCGACGACACCATGGACACCGGCAATTTCGTCCCACTTGATTGGGAAGAACGCATCTAAGTACAGGGAAGCCCCCTATGGCAAGACATTTTTTAGGCACGCAAACCGGCCGCGTGTCCGATGGCCGTGTCCTCATTGATTTCTATGGTGTGTATTCCTTTCCACTGAATGCTTTTTTTTTTGTTAAAGCTATCCACACGAGCAGATCCAAGCCTCTCAACACCTAGATTTTAGTTTTTTTTATTAAGACACACATGCATACTTAGAGATTTTAGATTAGTAAATCTATTATGATATTTGTGTTGCATCGAGGAAGTCCCCCTGACTTTCTCCAACTTTAGTTATTGCTCTCTAACAACCTCCTTCCCTAGAAACTAGTTAGGATAAGGGTTGGGAGATTGTTGTTAGGCCTCTAACAAATCTTATTAATCAATTTAGGGCAACAAAAGTACTATAAAGTTAGTTCATTTATCCAATTCTAAACATCAATTGATGTTTACTAGATGTGGTATTAATGATCTACTAGGTTCTAGAAATTTTTTGTTTGTTCACCATTCATTTAATGCCATATATATTATAACAGCCCAAGCGCTCCACCTTCCATTGATACCACCGATTTTACCGGAGAAGGACTGTGGACATTTCCCACATGGCGCCAACTTTGCCGTGTTTGGTGCCACGGCACGTGAGTATCCGCTCTTCGACTCAGGCAGCCCCTGGTGTCTAGGCGTGCAAATTGGTTGGTTCAATAATATGGTGGATCGTATAGCTCCTAGAGACGGTAACAACATACAACAATCCGATCCAAAGACATCCCTAATGTATTCATGCACGATGTGTAGAATATGCATATTGATCAACTTATTCATCCATTTCATGATTGTTTTTCTATATATCAGATGCCAAGAAGAAATTTCTAAGCGATTCTCTTTGTCGTGATGGGTGGCATTGGTGGCAATGACTACTACTCATATTTCATTGCTGGTAAACCTAGCAAGGATGGAAATATCATTCCAGATGTCATCGCATACATAAGCCATTTCATCGAGGTGCTTGCACACCAATATGCATCCTCTTTCTTTTGTAACCAAATTATTTTGTATATAACATGCTTATCTATGTATGCACAACATTTATACATATGCACACAGGAGCTTATTTTCAGTAGTGGTGCGAAAGCGCTCGTGATCCCCAATAACTTCCCCATTGGGTGTTTCGCATCATACCTAAGTAGGTTCCATAGTGACAACCCTAAGGACTACGACGAGCATGGGTGCCTTAGGTGGTTCAACAAGTTATCCCAGACACACAATGAGCAGCTTTATTCTACCATCGGACGGCTCAGTTACACTTACCCTGATGTGAAGCTAATCTATGCTGACTACTACAATGCCACCATGGAACTCATCAAGAACCCTGGCAGATTTGGCGAGTATGTACTAGCTTGTGTTGTACAGTAGTCCAGCCTACATAGTAAAGCCTAGTTTGAAGACAAGAAAATTGCACATGGATAAATTCTTCTCACTGGAATTGTATTGCACATGTCAATATGTTCATATGTCCCAATGCAAATTCTAAAGTAGACCAATGCTTTTATTTTAGAGTTTATAATCTATCAAAAATTATTGATGGTATGTATTTGATTGATAATGTTGTTCATACATGTTGCTTTTGTGTTGTGTTGGTAGGTATTCGTGATCCTCTAGTCGCATGTTGTGGCGGCGATGGACCATACCACACCAATATGGAGTGCAATGGCATGGCAAAGCTTTGGGGTAACCCACGCCACTTTGCCAATTGGGATGGCATGCACATGACAGAGAAGGCGTACAACATCATCGTGGATGGGGTGCTAAATGGACCATTTGCTGATCCTCCATTCCCACGGAGTTGCAAGGATTAGTTAGACTTGGAATTCTATGTATCAAACTTTTTATAATAATGGAAATGTTTTTTTATTTATACTTCTTCAAGGAAGAAGTGTCTATTCAAAATTATTACAAGAATGCAGACCTAAAGTTTAATATAGTTAACTACAAATTTATTTTCTAAGACAATAAATAAAAGACCACCTATTAGAAGTATAAAGCCAATGGAGATGAAGATTAAGAACCATAAATGTAAGCTTATTGTATTTAACCAGGCCAATGTAGGGTTATTTTCTTGCTTATTATTGTTGCCTACTAATGTTTAATTAATATTTCTCATTCAAGATATTGAGGCTTTCATTGTTGAAGGTATAAAAGGAGATAAGATGGTCACTTGTGGCTTAGATGATGAACATAAAAGACGCTTTTGTAAGAAAGAAGGCAATCTCCTAAGGGATTGTGTCCCCTTTTTGGAGTCGTTCAATGAAGGACCATGCAAGCGACCGCAGGGGAGTGGGGGTTGATGGGAGCCTAATCCAATAATTTTCTTTTAATTTCAGCCCAATCCCAATTTAAACCCCAAAGCACTCGTAGACTCAAACTTCTCCAAAATGAGCTCACATAGGCCAACTAGTGACTAGATGCACTCAAGAAACCTCGGAGAATACACTAGATAAGAAGGAAGCTAACGAGCACGAATTAGCAAAACACCTAAAAACCATTTCATACCGGACATGTTCAATGTGCAGACCGGACTTGTCTTGTATGAACAAAACAACACAAAGTCATTTTGGGAGAAAAAGTGAAAACACCATCAAACAAACAGTATCCAAAAGAATATGAAATTTTAAGCATAGCCTCTCGACACCTTAAGGAATGAAGCAACTCACCAAATTTCAGCTCCAAACTCATAAGGTATTCACACCGGACATGTTTAGTATGATCGCGAGTTGTTGCTGAACTCTTAAGAAAAATCCGCTAATGGTTCAAATCAACTCTGATCGATCTGAAAGTTTGCACTGGTGTTATAGCCTATCCCTTCCTCCCAGAGTTCGTTCCATGGTTTAGGTGCCTACAAATTTGCACCCACCTTTCTTCTCTCTCCTCCTTTTTCCCTCCACCTCAGCATGTATAGCCTGCTAATAGTCTCCTATTATACTTGCTCTTAGAGAGGTCATTGTAGTCTTCTATAGATGGTCTGTAGATTAAGGTGGCTGCTTGTCTCTAGAAATTAGCCCACTAACCAAACCCTCGCGTGTCGTGCAAAGTATAATAATTATCTCTTTTAGATCTAAACATGTATATATAATAATAACTAGCTAATTATTAGCTGGATCTCTAGATAACAACTATCTCACTAGTTAGACTAAATTTATATAATAGCAGCTAATAGGTGGACCAACAACCCCCACCTTATCAATGTACATCCAAATGCCCTATTGGATAATAGGTAGCTTGCCAATAGTTATTAGCTAGTTAATATTGGCTAGGTGCTATTAGCTAACTAACTACTATCAGCTGATGCATCTAAATAGGACCTAATTGGTTGATCAGATTTCTTTTGTATCCACATTACTAGATATTGTAATGCATATTTGATATCTTAAGAATTTAAATAAAATAGTTGAACATGAAAGTTTTGGATCTCTTCGAGAACTACATATGCTCCTCCACCAGAGCGGCATTAAATCTCCTCGGCAAGGCGGCGGCCCTTGGCGTGGGCATGTCTGTGAGGGTCTCAGAGTGCATGCATGCACTCCAACTCAATCTCCGTCCATCTTTTCATGATAATTCTTCAATGAAACATTCAATTCAAAAGTAGTTTTCACCATTAGAGTCATATCATTTTTTTTCTTTGCATGAGATCCATTATGAATATATTATTTTGCAATAAAATTTATAAATTATGCTCTAAGATATAGAGTTTTATACTTTAGACGAAGTGTTTTTTTCCAGTATATAGAATCTCACGAGAGCATGAGCATAAAAAATTCAAGATGCTCTCTTCTCTAAAAATTTGAAATTTGAATTAGGACATGTTCGTGTGATGGTTTTGATCATAGAATCTCATGCACTAGGGTATAAATACGAAAACTTTGGTGGCATAAAATATGTTGGCACGTTCATATTAATTTTAAGTTCCATGATTCACATCAAGTTCGTGTGATGGTTCTGCTTGTATAAACTAAAGTTGGTGGTATTTGATGACACGATCAAAGAAATATTAAGTTACTCACTTTTTCAATAGGATTTAAAATTTTGAGTCTGGTCGGCTTGTGTGATTCAATTTATGGGTATAAATACAAAAAAGATGATGAGATACTCCCTCTATGTTGGTAAAGGAAATCGTTTTGGACAAGATTTGAGTCTAACATTGAGAACATAAATCATGAATAACTTTTAAGTTGTTGAGTTTGAAAATATAAAAATCATATGAGTAGATTTGTCTTGAAATATACTTTTATAAAAGTATAAATATATCACTTTATGATGAGTATTTTTATAAAAAATATGAAGTCAAAGTTATGCTTTGGAGACCGTGTCGCTATCCAAAACGACTTCTTTTACCAACATGGGGAGAGTAGAAATTCATTGTCATGGTAATAGAAAAATTCAAATTCTAGAGAAAAGCGAGGAATGATTATAAGTCAATTTTCAAGTGTACAATATAATACGTGTGATAAAATTCAAGATGTTCTATACTTCTATAAAATTCCTAGGTTCCTAGATTATACTTGGTTTGGTATCATGATCTAGAGATGTGATAACCTAGGGTGCAAACGCTTTTTTTGTTAGTTCCAACGACACTATCAACTAACCTAGTAAGCTACTAGGAAAGTAAAATTTTAGGATGAAGGAAACCAACTGGTTTGGGATGGGGGTGGGGAGCTAGGGTTGAATAGTCTAAAACTATTCCCTACTGATTAAAATAACTAAAAGGCGGAATAACCAAATTCATTCTCGAACTATCGCCGAAAACTCAGTTTGGCCCTGAACTATGAAAACAACCATTCTAGTCCTCAAACTTTCCACAGCCGACTCAATTTCGTCCCTAAACTATGAAAACGACCGTTCTCGTCCTCAAACTTTCGCAACCGGCTCAATTTCATCCCCGTCCGACATGGAGCGCCATGCTTTGCTCGCCTCGTTATCGCCCGGATCGGCCGGGAATCGAGTTTACGAAAGCACGCACTGATTGCAACTAGTTGTAACTCTTCAATACAACATCCGATGAAGATAATATTTTAATAAAAATTGTAGATCTCGATAAGATCTACAACTTTCTAGTTTTATTATTTTTTATTTGTGGATGTTAAGATGCTCAAAAAGTTAATATAAATTTTAGCACCATAATAATTACTTGCTGCAGCTAGTAATTTAATTCAACTGTTGTTTCTGAAAGACTCTCTTCAAATTAGAAAACCACTTTTGAAACGGTATAAAAAGTATATTCATTTAACTCCATACAAAAAATATATTAATTTTCTAATGCAAGCAAGTGATAGAACGCGATTATTATAGTGCTGCAATTTTTAACATGATTATTTTGAAGCGATAGATCTTCAGAAAAAATATATAAATTTTCTAACATTGGCTGAATCAAATTACAAGCAAAGAAGTAATTATTATAGTGCTAAAATTTTATATTAACTTTTTTGAGCATCTTAACGTCCTCAAATAAAAAACTAAAACTAGAATACAATTTTTATTAAAAAATTCATCTTCATCGGATGTTGTATCGAAGAGTTACAACTAGTTGTAACCAGTTGGAATAAGAATAAATTAGTTGCCGGCTTTAAACTGATTCCAAATGACTGGACAATGAGGAGGCGAGCTAGCGTGGCGTTCCATGTCGGATCAGGGATGAAATTGAGCCGGCTGCGAAAGTTTGAGGACGAGAACGGTCGTTTTCATAGTTTAGGGACGAATTGAGCCGACCGTGAAAATTTGAGGACTAGAACGACCGTTTTCGTAGTTCAGGGACTAAACTGAGCTTTTATGATAGTTCAAGAACGAATTTAGCTATTCCACGTAACTAAAACTATCGGCGGACAACAATTTCGCCAATCTAAATCTAGGTCAAGGTTTGCATACTACTAGGTGGCAAGCAAGCAAGAATATCACTGTGAAAGTAAATGCTTGAATATAAAGAGTTCAGATGATCACCTACTCCACGTTGAGGGTGGGTCATAGGATCATGTTCCTCCATAGGCAAAACTCCTCCTCAAGGTAGGCTTTGATGTGTGCGCTTGTCTATACGAGCCAGCACGATCAAAAAGCACTCCATAGTCTCTAATCCACTAGAGTATTAAATCCTCTAGAATCTTAGGGCGTTTGGAAGGCATTTTAGGATTCGAAGCTTCTTTTTATCTGGATTCTTAAAATTTGTAGGGATGCAAATGGGACTTTGGTTGCTTTACTCACTTTCACTAGTTTGTGTAATTGTTCACCCTAATAAGCTAACAAGATCTTAACTAGTAGAATAGTGCTTGTCGTGGCCTCTTTATCTCGGTTTGATTAGTGTTGTTGTTTGTAGAAATTTTAATTTATATGGGTGAATCACCCATATAAATTAAGGGTGAGCTCAAGTGACCGTTGAACAAATTGTATATCATGTTGCAACGTACAGGTGTTTGCTAGTTTTTTTTTTAAGAAACATTGACATTAAAAGAAATATTTTCTTTTTAGAAGTTAACCTTCCTACAGTTTTGAATTGTTGTAAGAAATTAGAATTAAATCGCTAACTGAAATAAATGGGGGAGGCCATGGCCCATGCTGTGTAGTGATCTAGTGTGTCAGCGGTTACTTGTCAGTTTTCAGCATATGAAGTCATGAAGCATATGGACTACAAGTCAACAGAAGTGTGTATACGTCCTTCTCTTGGAAATATTTCACGTGAATTCTATATGAAACAGTTCAATTTCAACGTCAATTGCTTTCTTAAAAGCAGACATATTTCTTTTTCCGAAAAAAATAATCCACGTAAACGTGTGAAATTCCATCATTTCGACGGCATGAAATGGCATTCTGGTTGCAACTAGCACTGCCGTAGACTAAAATATCACGTACTGCCAATGCTGGATTCACACATGCATACGAAAAAAAAAAAAAAATCCACGTAATGCGTGAAATTCCTGCATTTCGACGGCATGAATTGGAATTCTGGTTGCAACTAGCACTGCCGTAGAATACAATACCACGTACTGCCAATATTAGATTCACACATGCATACGCGTCACCATAATAAAAATTCTGAAATCTAAAACTCACGCCAACATCCAGTAGCATGAAAACAAGATCTATTGATTAAGTCCGCTGCTAGAACTTCTCATTTATCTAGTACCATAGTGAAAATGTACATAATCTAGTCATGTTATAGCCATATGACGTTTGGAGCGGCATACTTATTAGTAGACTGTACACATCTCAACATTCTGGGCTACCTTACGTATCCAGAAACAGATGGAGCGATGGGAGCTTCAGCACACAACCACGCAAGAAGCCAAGCCAGATGGATCATCACAGATGTCAATGCCAATGCTTGCTCCTGGGAATCATGGATCCAGAAGCGAAGTGCCTCAGAGAGCTTGCTCATCCTTTCGGTAGTACTTATCCAAAACAAACCCCTTTTGGTAGTATTGTGGCGAAGATAGATTCATCATCATCATGAAACCATAGGATATGGAAGTTAAAGAATTCCCACTTGATCAAGGTCAGCCTCTGTAACACCAGGTCCCAAGGCAGCAAGTTGGCGTTCAATCTCGTCCAACTCCTGGGAAACAATATCCTCATGTTGCTGAACCAGGAATCGGCTCATTCGCTCAAGGAGCTGCACCGCCTTTCTTTTCCCCCTATCTGTGCCATTCAGGGCCAGTTCCCGTAGCGGAACCATGATGCCACACTCCTGTGCTCGAGCTAAATGCACGTTCTGCACAGACAGATGCAACATCACAGCTGCAGCATTCTCTCTATTCCTTGGAGACCCACTTCCAATCATCTCAACAAGCACGGGAACAGGCTCTGCTGCCCCGATCGCAGCCTTACCCTCAGGGTGGCTGGACAGTATTGAGAGTATCGCCATAGCCTCATCCAACAGAGCTCCAGTGGGGTTTGTTACGAGCCCCATGATGAGTGGTACAAGGCCAGCTCGTATAGCACGGCCCTTGTTCCCTTGGTAAATACATAGGTTGAATAGAGCAGCTGCTGCATCCTTCTTCCCACGTTGGCTGCCCTCACTTAGCAACACTACGAGGGCAGGGATAGCTCCTGTTCCCCCAATTGTTACTTTGTATTCATCAACCACTGATAGGCTGAAAAGGGTGGCTGCAGCATTCTCCCGTGCCTCCATGCTTCCATTCTTCAGAACATGAACTATGGCCGGGACAGCACCAGATAATATGATGCTCGCCTTGTTATCCTCATGTATGGAGAGGTTCAGAAGTGCAGTCACAGCATGTTCCTGAGTCTGCGGATCAGATGACGACAGGAGACTCAATAGTAAGGGAATGGCACCAGCCTCGGCAATGCAGAGCCGATTATTTGCATTCCGCTTTGCTAGGAGCCTGAGCTCTGCAGCAGCTGATCTCTGTTCCTCAGGCTCTGCAGAGCATAACTTGGAGAGAAGAGCATTGATGTTAGCACGTTCACTCGAAGAGCACGAAGATGTAGGTTTGTCAGGCTGTGTTGAGCGCTTGGTGGATCAATCCCGTTGGCCTCGCACCACTGCGCAATAAGACTTCTAAGAACATAGTTTGGTGTCAGTGTCGTGTTTGGCATCCTCTGTTGAGTAATTGGACAAGTATGATGCCCAGAAGTTATCCATTTATCGATGAATGCTCGCTCATAAGTCTGAAAAAAAACACAAGCAAAAAACAACTATCTCATATGATGTATTGAACTTTCCTTGTACTTGAGTATGAAAAAATAGAATCAGATGTAGGCACCTGGCCACTAGCAACAATAACAGGGTCTTTCATCAGCTCAAGAGAAATTGGACATCGGAACTCATCAGGAATGTTTACAGGTCTTGGCTCCCCGTTGGAATCCATTAGCTTGGTAGTCACTGGCGGCGGGCCCATTTCAGGGTTCTGAGTTTGCACAAAATCCTTGATCTTCTTCAATAGCATTGACATTTTTTCAATGTGTTCTCCAGGATCGTTACCACCACCAGATGCCACCATCTCATGCAAAGCAAGCGATTCTTGTGTGAGATCAGTGATGGTCGTCAGGTGTAACTTTTCTGACAATCTTCCAAGGATATCAAGTTCAGCACTTGGGTCATGGCTCTTGTTACACAGTGAAAGTAATTCATTGTAGAACTCATCATCAGGCATGTCAACCCGTTCCTTGGCTCTTTTGAGCTGTGCATGTACTAACTCAACCTGCAGAGTGATTTTGGTTAAGGATCTACTGGATTTAAAAGTTTAACAACAACCAAAAATGATTCTTTAAAGTTGTGTTATTCACATTACCTGCTCTCTAACTTCATCAGATATACCCAATTTATCATATGGAAAATCACACAAGGCTTGCTCCAGCTGACCAATTGATTCATGAAACTTCTTCATTACTCTATCCCTATCAAGGACCTACAATCACAGACCAAAAGTATACAGAAAGGTAATTTAACCAACTTATTGGAACTTGGGAGGCAACAAAAGAAGACTGAGTTACATTCAGAAAAGTATGCTCATGAGAAGATGAACTATACATGTGTCACAGGTTATTGCAAGGTCAACGAGGAAATAGATATTGTAAATAAAAAGTCAAGAACATAAATAAAGTTGTACAATAAAAAAACAAGAACTCCGCCGTTCAAAAAGCAGATAAAATAAACACATTAAACTTTTGGCTATCTTCTCACTGTAATTCTAATATATAACTAAAAAAGGCCGACCCAGTGCCAGAGGCTCCCACACGAGTGGGGTCTGGGGAAGGAAATTAATGGGCAAGCCTTATCCCCGCAGAAATTCTGCGGAGAGGCCGCTCGAACCCGCGACCTGGCGACTCGGTGAGCAACGCTCAACCAACTGCACCAGGCCGGCTTTCTAATTCTAATATATAACTATATAAGTTAAAATATTCTAAAAGCAATGGTGCAGCACAGAGCTAGGAAACTGTCAAGGACGTCGAACCCTCGACTGGCAGGGCCTCGGCTACGGAGCTCGTAGCCGTCGGCCGTCTTCTCCGGTGAGGTTATACCCCTCTACCGCAGGCTTAGGTTTAGATGGAGAGGGAGGTAGAAGATAACAATTCTTGCTTAATTCCATAAAGCGTTTGTTACAAATATAAATAGCCTATGCGGCTGCTAACAAAAGGAAACCAACTCTCCTAAACTTAAGGAAACTAATCTTATTCCTGATCGAACTCCTGCTGCGGCTCCTCTCTGCACGCGCCCCCTGCGCCTGGCTTCGCGCGGCGCGCTGCCGCCTCCGGGCGTGCGTCGCGGGCGCGCCTGCGCTTGACGTGACGTGCGTCCGCACATGACATCTCTCCCCGCCTCGAAGTCCAGCTCGTCCTCGAGCTGAAAGGAAGGGGAACCGAGCGCGAAAGAGTCCAGGTCTTCCCACGGCAGAGGTAGGAGGCTGCCCTTCCCACTCAACGAGCACCTGACGGACGCCCGGCCAAGCGACCCTGCGTCACCCGGGACGGGCAGGCACCACTGCGCCGTGGACAAGCGGGGGCAACGCCGGCGGTGCAGCTGGCGGCGACCCAACGAACTTCTTGAGAACGCCCACATGGAACACGCCGTGGAGACGAGCGCCCGGAGGAAGCCGGAGGCGAACAGCCACCTCGTTGATGATCTCCGCCACCGGTACGGCCCGGCGGCGAGGCTTCAGCTTCCCACGCTGCGTGCGCGAGGCAGGGATGCTGCCGCCGTTGGCGGCCGCAAGAGCGCCCAGTCCCCAACGCAGTAAGTAACCGGGCGATGGTGCTGATCGTAGACGCGCTTCTGGACCGCCTGGCCTGCTCAAGGCGGAGCGGATGTCTTCAAGGAAGGCAGCACGCTCTTCCATCTCCCCGGGCGACAGCAGCGACGCGAGCCTCCCCGGTTCATACGAACGGATGGTCGGCGGATCCCTGCCATACACAATCCGAAAGGAGTCTCCCGCAGCGAAGACCGGTAAGCGGTGTTATAAGTGTACTCCGCCCATGGAAGCCACCGCAGCCACGCCGAGGGCGATCACCGGCGGCAACGCAGGTACATGACGATGACCCGATTGGCGGCCTCCGTCTCGACCGTCCGTCTGCGGGTGGAACGCTGGACGACATGTAGAGCTTTGTCCCCGTGAGTCGCATAAGCTCCTGCCAGAACGCCGGTGAAGACCGGTCACGGTCCGAGACAATAGACTGCGGCACACCATGGAGACGGACAATGTCGGGCGAAGAAGGCGGCGGCGACGGACTCGGCAAAGGTAGGGTGCGCCAGGGGAATGAAGTGGCAGTACTTGCTGAAGCGATCCACGACGGACGTGATGACCGTCTTGCCTTGACTTTGGGGAGTGCCTCGATGAAATCGATGCCCACGTCCGCCCACACCGCCGACGGCACCGGAAGGGACTGCAGCAACCCGGCCGGCCGCAGGTGGTCGGACTTGTACTGCTGACACACGACACAGGCCTTCACAAAATCCTGCACCAACCGACGCATATTGGGAAAATGAAAATCACGCCGGAGCCGGTGGAGGGTGCGGTGGATGCCCTCGTGGCCGTCGTCGTGGACCGCGGCCAGGATCTCCTGCAGCAGTGGTGACGCCGATGGTATGTACAGCCGCCCGTCATAGGCGACCAGGCCGCCCACCAGCGCCCACGGCGCAGACCGGCACTGACCGGATCTCCTCGTGGGGGCAACAAGGGCCGGGTCCGTGGCCTGGGCGTGGCGAAGACGCCGATGAAGTCGAAACGAGGCGCGGAGATCGTCATGACCTCCCCCATCGCCCTGATCGCCGGGACAAGGCGCCGGGCGACGACGCTCGTGGCGCCTCGACCTGTACTCCACCGAAAAGTCGGGCCAAGGAGCTTACCGACCCGTGGTGCTGCGGGATCGTGGCGAGACGCTGGTCGAGGAGGTACTTGAGGCTGTAGTGATCGGTCTTGACGACGAAGCGGCGCGCCCCACGTGTGCACGGCCGCCAGCCGGACTGCCTGGACCAGCCCGATGAGCTCGCTGTTCATAGGCGGCGAAGCGAAGCGATGGCGGTGGCGCCACCGGCCGGGCCAAGAACGCGACAGGTGGCCATCCTCGACCAACACTGCGCCTAAAACCTGATGTCGACGCGCCGCACTCCACGATGAATGGCTTGGCGGTCGGGCATGGCGAGCACCGGGCCGACGCCACGGCGGTCTTGAGAAATGAGAACGCCGTGGCGGTGGCGCCGTCCCCACGAAAAGCCCCTCCTTTTTGAGCAAGCCCGACAATGGGCGCAGCTATCGCCCCGTAGTTGTGGACGAACTTGCGGTAGTAGCCCGTGAGGCCGAGGAAGCCGCGACCGCCTGTGGGCGACGGGGTGTCGCTGGCCGACGATCGCCTGCGCACCTTGGCCGGATCCATGGCCACCCCGCTCGCTGAAATTACGTGGCCGAGGTAGGCAAATGTGGGCGCCCCAAAGGAGCACTTGAGCGCTTTTAACGAAGAGCCGGTGGCGGCGGAGTGCGCCGAGAACGGTCCGGAGGTGACGCAGATGATCAGCCCATGTCCTGCAGAAATCAAGATGTCGCCAAAAAATACCAGACGACGGGCGGAGGAACGGCTCGAAAGCACATCATTCATCGGGCGCTTAGAACGCCGGGCCGGGCGCTGCAAAGCCCGAACGCCATCACGAGGAACTCGCACAAAGCCATCATGCGGCGGAACGCCGCCTTGTGGATGTCGTCCCCGGCGCATGCGCACTGGTGGTAGCCCGAGCGCAGGTCCAGCTTTGGTGAAGAATCGAGCGCCATGGAGCTCGCCCAGAGCTCGACAACCGAATCGAAAAGCGCCCTGACCGCCAAGGCGCTCGGGCCGCCGGTAGTCGACGCCAGAACCGCCAGACCCATCCGGCTTGACAAGGAGGACGGGCGACGAGAACGGGCGAAGTCGCCCCGACGGGACAATCCCTCGCTTCCATCATGGCGGCGCATTGCCGCCTCCAGCTCGCCCTTGTGCGCCGCCGGATATCGGTACGGGCGACAAAGAACCGGCCGGGCGCCCGCAGCGTGATGCGGGTGGTCGGCGTCTGGGCGTTGGGCAGGCCTGCCGGCTCGCGGGTGGCACGCGAGCAAGCGGTGCCTCAAGCGAGCGTGCGTGTCGGCGAGCGCCCGCGCAAAGCCGGGCGATGAAGGCGGACGACGCTGGTTCAGAGACGGGCGCCAAAGCCGAACGACATGCGCCGGTGACTCGTGTCCTGCATAATGGGCCAAGCGCCGAGCCATCTGTGCCGGGGACGACGTCGTACGCCAACGGCATGACGAAGAGGTCGGCCGGGGAACGCCTCGCCGACGAGGGAAGGGCGGCGTCGAGGACGCCAAAGACATGCGACGCTCTCCGTTCGGGGCAGCGGTAAGGCGGGGTCGCCGGTGGAGAGGAAGACCGAGCGCGCGCGCCCTCCGAGATGAAATTGTGTGTGTCGGCTGAGTCAAGGAGGGCGACCGGCGTGGCGCCTGGTCACGGCGATCTGCATGGTGCCCGCCATGGGAACGCCAACCTGGCCTGGAAGGAGAAGAAGGGCGCCGGGAGGTGTCCCCCGTTCGGATGCGTCAGGGGCGTTTTTCGATCTCCACGCCTTCCACGAAGAATAGGCGTCACAGAAAATCTGTTATGGCCTCGGGAATATTTTTCATTGCAATTAAAACATAGACCCAATCCGGGCGGGCGCTGCCATCTCGTCCGGGGCGAGCGGCGCTGGTTGCCCTCGGCTGGGCCCATCAGGCGGCCGTGGCCGAAGGGAGGGAGCAGGGAGAGGGCGGTTGCGGAGTGCAAAGCCCGCCCTGACGCCGGGGGCGGCCGACCCCTTGCTGGGCGCACGGGCGGTGGAAGGTGGCGCCACTGTTCCATCAGCTCGACGGGCCGGCACTCATGGCGGCGGCCGTGGTGTTCGGACTGTGGATGCGACGGCGTTGCTGAGCGGAGGGAGGAGCCCGCCGGTGAAGAGTTGAACCCGCCGCGCCTGCCGAAGCCGGCCTGCTTGGCGGTAGGGAGGCTCGAACCGGTTGGCGCATCTCTCCACGGACCCCGTCTTGGGCGGCACTCCGCGAAGCCGAACATCGGGCTGATCGGGGGGGGAGGGGCCGAACCGCAGATTCAAGAGATCCTTGAAATTACCCCACGACGGTGTGCCCTCATCCTCCCGCAATTGGATGAACCACACCGGGCGGCGTCGTCTGTGGTAGGAAGCCATGCGCACACGTTCCTCCGCCATGGTTTGATGATGGCTGAAATAGGCCTCACACTTGTTGAGGAACAGCATGGGGTCCAGTGAGAGCCGTCGTAGATCGGAAAATCCCACTTCTTGTGCTTCGGGTGGAACTCCAACTCACGCTGTCCTTGCAGGCGGCGACCGACGCCGGCCGTCGGCCGTGGACGCCTTCTCCTTTGATGGAGGCGACGCCGGACTTGAGGGCCGTGGATCTCGGCGGTCATGTGTCTCATCTCCTTGATGAGATCGGGCGAGGGTGGGCTCGGACATGGTGGCGGTGGGCTGCGCGGCGGCGGTGGGGGGCGAGCGGCGGTGGACGAGGATGAACGGCCGACCGATACCAGTTGTCAAGGACGCCGAACCCTCGATCGGGGGGCCTCGGCTACGGAGCTCGTAGTCGTCGGGCCGTCTTCTCCGGTGAGGTTATACCCCTCTACCGCAGGCTTAGGTTTAGATGGAGAGGGAGGTAGAAGATAACAATTCTTGCTTAATTCCATAAAGCGTTTGTTACAAATATAAATAGCCTATGCGGGCTGCTAACAAAAGGAAACCAACTCTCCTAAACTTAAGGAAACTAATCTTATTCCTGATCGAACTCCTGCTGCGGCTCCTCCTCTTCGCCAAGCCCCTCTGCCGGCTCTGCTCGCGGGCCGCCTCCGGCGTCGCGGTCATGGCGCGCTGCGCTGACGTACGTAAGTCCACATGACAGAAACTAGTCCATATTTTACACCATACAATTCAATATCTTCCAAGGCCAAACTACAATAAAACATTGAGTTACCATTAATAAAAAAAATAAGGGATACCTATAAGTCAATCAGAAGCAAATATGTTGAAATAAATGAATTCAGATGATCTGTCAGTCAAAATTAAGATGTAATCCAGAACATGGAGGCCTTGGCATTTCCCATCTACAGCACCTGGGATGGGCTCTCAGGATGCGTTGGTTATGGCTGCAGAAAACTGAACCTGATAGGCCCTGGGCGGCTTTCCAAATCCAGGTGCACCCCTGCGGTCAAAGCTTTTTTAGAGTGGCCATTGTCTCGGAGGTTGGCAATGGCAAGAATACAATCTTTTGGACCGACAGGTGGTTGCGTGGCCAGAGCCTGGATCAATTAGTGCCTAATCTTTTGGATCAGTCAACAACAAAAGCAAGGAAAAGGACAGTGTATGAAGCCCTTTCTGAGATGAAATGGGTGCAGGACATAAGGGGTGCTATTACAGTACCCGTGTTGACAGATTTTTGGAAGTTGTGGGATCTTCTCTCGGATTTTACTTTGCAACCTGAAGTAGATGATACTCATATATAGCAATTCTCTAGTTCGGGAGTGTACTCTGCTAAATCTGCACATGAAGGATTTTTTAATGGGGCTGTACAGTTTGGGCCTTGGGAAAGAATCTGGAAGAGCTGGGTACCAGGCAAATGCAAGTTCTTCATGTGGTTAGTGGCACACAATAGGTGTTGGACTGCAGACCATCTTACCAAAAGAGGTCTGCCCCACCCTGAACATTGCCCGCTCTGCGATCAAGCTGAGGCGGTTGATCATCTACTGATCTCATGTGTCTTCCCTAGGCAAGTATGGTATAACATTCTACTTAGGTCAGCCTGCAGAACCTGTCCCCCCAACCTAACAACAACTCCTTTGATGCATGGTGGGCAAGCACAATTTCTGCTGCTGATGTTCAGACTAAAAAGGTCTCAATTCCATTATTATTCTGGGAGCTTGGTCCATTTGGAATCACCGTAATCGCTGCGTGTTTGATGGGATTCAACCAAACCTAAATAGTGTTCTGGTTTCAGTAAGAGTTCCTCCTGTGGAGTTTGGCTGGCGCTCGGGGATTATCCAATCTCCTTGCTCTAGAGCCGGTCAATGCATGAGTCCCTCTCTAGTGGTCTTGGGTCAAGTTTGAAAAGTGTAAGAGGGATAGACCATCTATTGTAAACAGGTGTGTGTATGTGTGTGGCTGTATGGGGTTTCTAAACCCACTCCTTTTTTTCTTCTTAATATTAATGATACGCAGCTCTCCTGCATGTTTGAGAAAAAAAATCCTTGTATGCCATCAAAACTTATAATGATCCCTTCCATGCCATTGAAAATTTGGTGTTTCTTGAGTACCACTACTTCAGCCACTGGATTCTGTTATTGTAACTTGGAAAACTGGGGAGAGAAAACTCAATCCCTTACAAGGGGTGTTGTTACATTATTATATATTTATGGTCATTGTCTAATTGCTTGGCCCAAAGTTTGCCGTTCAAAAGAGTTTGGTGGACTTCCAATTTCTGGTCTCAAATCACTTGGTTGAGCGTTAAGAGTGAGATTGTGGCTGCAATTCAATCAAGTATGTGCAATCAGAAATAAAGACCATGGTGTTGTTGTATGTGCACACCTAATCTCTTTGTCCATCGTTCACTCTGGGATGGGTGCATGCATGCAATGGGAGTTAAGTTCCGGGCAGTTGGACAGGGACAATTGTATGTGCACACCTCTGCTGTTGCTGGGAAGCAGACCAATCCAATGAAGCATTTCCAGATGATGCAGAGGAACAAGACAGAAGTATATGTCTTTTTGCATAACAGTTACCAGCTATTTGATGATCACGGCATATAGAGGAACAGAAAATTACACTAGAGGCACTGAAGGATTTGGAAAATTTTGATTAAACATGAGGGATCAGTATAAATTTTAATGGCATACAAGGATTTACCCTTAAGACTTATAGACTCAAAGATAGTCCACTAATCCTGCACCTGGTTGATGGGCATCATCAAGTCCAGGTGTGCTTTGCACTTAAAGTCCTGCTCTTTTAGTATTTGAACTTACAAGAGCACATTAGCACAAAACTACTGATCTAATGTGTTTTTGGCAACCAGAGGTAATCCATAGTTCACATTTTCTGTATCTCTGTACAAAAAATTCAGTGTTATGAAATTTTGAACATTTTCACTGAGCACAAAAAGGCGTAAGCAGAAAAAAAAACCAAGGCGATTACTATGAACCATGACCACTTTGATAAAGTAGAAATGCCTCAGCTGACATTTCAATAGCTGCTAGACTATACAACAACTAAATCTGAATGGAGAAAGAAATTCACATCCTAATTCAGAAATCCTCCTAGGAAACATAGCATCAAAGTTTCAGAGGAGATTACTGATGCCTCTATAATGTAGCGGAATAGTTAGAATCTACATTCATATGCTAGGGAAGGTCAAAAGGGGAATGAACAGCCGAATTTGAGGAAAACAACTGGAGGATTGAATGACTGATTCCATGTACTCTGTGACAGGCATACAATTAATGTTCAGTGACAGGCATAATGCTTTAACAAACATAATAGTTTATGGGTTTCTAACTGTATTCGCAATGGAAAAACCACCAGTTTGGCTATGGAAATTAAGATCATGGTCCAAAAGAACGATCATGCTTCTAGATTTTGATTTTTCAAATTTTAATCTTATTAGTTGCTATAGATTTTCTATCCTCAATTTAAGCTGAGATCTTGTGCTTATTGTATCTTTTACTAACTCTCCTTGCAGTAATCATGATGAAAGAGACAGTAGGACCAGATCAACCACAAGGTGCAAGTTCAAAAGATGCAGAAATGGAGGAATTGGACGGAGATGAAGACTCAGGTGGACCTGCAGCAAATGATGGAGATGAATTGGATGCAGAATTACTTTTCTAGATAGATGAATTGTTGATTCCATGGATTAGTGCAGTGGATGTTTAGAACTTTAGATTTACATTTCAGATTAGAACTTGTTTAAGTTTCATTATGTACTGCTGTGCGAACTACTGATAGCTGAACTTGTTAGTTATTAAATCATATACTTGCCTACTTGACCTCTTGTTGGCTGCTATGGCTTGTTAATTAGTTTACTTGTTTTGTCTTGATCTACTCCTCTTTTTACGTTTTATATATGTTTTTTTCCTGCTACTTAAGCGATTAGTGTCTTTCTTTGTTATTTACATTCAGCTACAAGTCAGCAAGCAACAGTTACATATTCAGGACCTGGACTACTCTGGACAAGTGCGTGCTCAAATTACCATGATAACTGATTCATTACATACATTATTACGTCTCAAACTGTGCTTGGATGCCTGCCTCTTCCGTTTGCCAATTAATGGTCATATTCGCATATATTTACACCATATATACAAGGTTGATTGGCCATCTAGGCACATGGATGACTAACCGACTAGGACCATTTAATCGACCCTGATCAACAACTAATCATGATTACTCATCTGATCGGTGATCTTACGACTAGCCTCGATCATACGACCTTATAAAATTGATAGTAAGATGGAACAAATGGTTCAAATTCTTTGCAGGGAGAAGAATTGATTGAAACCATCAAACTTCCTAAATACTAAAAGATCCTAGATTGACTAAACGAAAATTTCAGGAGTATGACTACTATTTACTAAAAGACTAAACTAAAAAATAGGATAAGTTAATATGATCAGTAAGCAGCCCCAGAATTCCCAATTTAACAGAGCCTATGTTTTCCACTTGGGTAACTACATTTATTGGTGAAAGGAACTAGTAATGACAGAAGAATCATGCAATGAAGGATTTAAGGTAACATTTCTTGATTTCAGCAAGCTAACTACCAACCAAATTTGACCAGATCTACAGAAGGAATCAGTCCACGCATGTATGTCATAGAAACAAGAAAGTAAGACCTCCCCTGGAATTCTTTGACATGTTCACCTCAAGCTAGCACAAAGGTCGAAACATTTCAAGACGACAAGTTGGTCACTTAATCCCAAATTCTTAATGAAGTGACGAAAGCCGAACAATACGAATTACTCACCAATAAAAGATCGAAACTTTGACCATAAGACCAAGCTGATAATATGAAAACTGTAAGCTAAGCCTAGAAAAACTAGGCCACAGAAGCAAGGAATGATCATATCGCTGAACGAAATCACTCTCAATTAATAATTAAAACGATGACTGATCCCCAGAATGCAATTAAAAGAGACAAACTACGAATCTGGATAATCCAAAGACCAGCCCAATCGAAGAGCTGGAACAGCTTGGATACTGAAATGGAACGCAGCTAAAGGTAGAACCTCGATAATTAATATATTTGTTTTATTGAAATAACATCCACAGCAAAGTATACGCCATGTAAGATAAGTAACGGTAGCTGCTATGGTAACATGGAATAGGAAGAACAGAAGCTCAAAATCAGGATTTTGATTCAAATATCTAGATCTACATACACACTTGATACAAAGTGAGTACTTCGTAAAGCTTAAGGAGTTAAGGGTGCAGTTTTTATCTTATCTTAAAAGAAAAGGAGATGATACTAAAAGGCCGTAAGCAAATCTTTGCTCGCACGGGCAGCCAAGCAAGCATCAGGAACCCAGCATAGACGAGGAACTAGCAGGCGAGAGCAGCAAGCAAGCGCGTACCAGGAAGATCCTGCTCCCGTCGCGGCCGAGCTGGAACAGGTCAAGCGCCTTCTCGAGCGCCTCAGCGAGCGGCGCCAGCGCCCGCTCCTGCTCTTCTTCCCCTTGCTCCTCCTGCTCCTCCTCCGCGGGCCCACGGCGCGCCTCCCGGAGCTCCTCGGCGAAGGGGCCGAGGAGCCGGATCCGCCGCGACAGCGCCAGCAGCTGGCGCCTGTACGCGTTCCGGAACTCCCAGCCGCCGGATCCCACCGCCTCCACGGCGGCGGCCACCCGCTCCGCCGCCGCCCCGCGGCCGCGGTCGCGGTCGCCGGCCATGGCGAGGCGAGGCGACTAGGCGAGCCGCCGCGGCGTGAACCGAACGGACCGCGTCGCGTGCGGCCCCAGCTGCAGCTAGTGCTAGGCTGCTAGTGAGTACTAGTACTAGTCAGAGGGCGAAGGAGTAGTGGCAGGGACCGTAAATAGGGGCGAGAAAAGAGGGGGTGGTGGCGCCGTGTCGGGTGGGGCCCACGGTCGTGTCAGCGTCGCGGGCGGGGCGTCGCTGGCGACTTGGCGTTGCCCGCACCTCCACGGCAGCTGATTTTCGCGGCCGTTCGTCCGGTCCGGGTCGCGCCTCGTTTCGTTATGGGTGCGGTCCGGTGTGGTGCGGTGCGGGTGCACCGGCCGGCCGGCGGCCAACCCAAGCGACCTGCGACCACTGACCGCGACCGCCTTGTCATCGTGGAAAAGTGGGTGAAATCATCAGCTGTGCAAGGTGAAAAAGTATACATAAGGTGGTTTGTTTGCGGATGATCGGTGGAGAAATTTAAACTAACAAATACTTGACTTAAGTCCATTTTTGGCCTCCAAACCCTTGTTTTTATCTAAATTTAGTACATCAACTATTAAAACTCTTCAATTTGGATCCTGAGGCGGTGTTGAGTTGTTTTCATATGGCTCTGGTGTCAAAATTAAAGTTGAGTAGGCAGTTTTTATAGTTGGGGTTAAAATTAGACAAAGACAAGAGTTGAGAGAGGTAGAAATGGCTTAATCAATGTACTTTTAGTGACAATTAAATTAACATAACCTTCTTTGAAAAAGCATTTTTAGAGACGGATTAGAAGTTATACAGTACTCCAGGAGCTAGTTACAATTAAATGATTTGCTAAGTAAACCATCCTTGAAAAAATAAATAGAAGGCAGCTATTAAAATCATTTTGTGTATACAAATGGCATCGAGCTTTTTAGCTATGTCCACCCCTAGTGCCCATGGCGAATGGATTATCCAAATAAGCTCCAAATAGGATAATATAGCCATATGTTTGAAATCAAAACGGAGCGAAACGTTTTAGAAAAAAATTGGTGAAGCCCACTTGCACTTGTGTTGAAGGGAAAGTGAACTCTTATTTATATGAGCTCATTTCACGATGACGAGTGAGATTGTTTGGAGAATGTATGGTTGAAACTAGAATCACGTTTGATTTACTACTAGAAGTTTTCATCTTATTTTTGTTATTATTTTCCTTACAAATCCACTTCGAGAACAAAATTTTTCAACGTTTCGCGTCCACTCGTGACCGACAGACTGAACTAGCGGCCATTAAAGGCTTAACAGTCCATATTTCATTGACTTGACGCAGACCCTTTGTAATGATGATGATGTTGCACGCTTAGGCCACATGCTGGCTAACATTTGACTTCCACGGAAGACATATTATAGCGCCATATACATACACCTGATGGTTATAGTTACTATTGCAAGCCCGCAGGGAACTTGAATTTTAGCTTGCAATCCTGAGAAAAATTAGGTCATCCTTCCACATCGTCACAAATGCATGCTCCGTACATTTATGAACCGTAGTAAAGTTATACTCCGTACAATATTTTAATATACACTATTATACCCAAAATAAGTTTTAGCATTATTGTTTTTAGACCGTACCTGAATGAGAGTCTGCCAAACTTAACCTAGAATGGTTGACCGGAAATAACCTAGAAAATCACTTATTTTGTGACCTGCGGCAAGAAACACATTTCTTTGTCAACATATATAAGGTTACAATAGCTCATTACTTGTAATAATAATACAATAGTCGATAGATTATGCCAAGCTAGTCCATCAAGCTATGATACTGCATGGGCTACAAATTTATATAAGAGATATATAGACCAAGTCTTGGAAGTCCATGGATAAATTAGTACCTATAAATAAAAATTGCTTTGCCTTTGTGCATTAGTTATCTCTATTATTTTCTAAAACAATTTGGAACTGTAGCATTTCGTTTGTATTTGGTAATTATTGTCCAATCATGGACTAACTAGGTTCAAAAGATTTGTCTCATGATTTACAACCAAACTGTGTAATTAGTTTTTTTACTTACATTTAATACTCCATATATGCGGCTAAAAAATTGATGTGATGGAGAGTGAGTGAAAAAAATCTGGAATTTTGGCCCAATCTAAACAAGGCCATCTCTATTCAGTTGTGATAGGTTTATTAATTACTCCTTAATTATGTTTTTCATCTAAGTTCATAGCAAACCCCCTCCCCTCCAACATTTCACAACTCTATGTTTTCATCTAAATTCATAGCCAAATTTGTTTTAAATTTTAATCCTAATATATAGTTTCTGCAAATATTTTTTCCATGATTTAAGTTGAAACATTGGTGCTTATTATATTTTCTGTATTCAAAAGTCTGTTTTTGTATTTTTATTGGCTAAATGTCAGGCTGCGCTAATGGTTCCTACAATGGCATAAATAGACTTCTTGGTGTTCTAAATGTTGAATCTCCTCTATCAAAGAAATTACATGTACTAGTATTTTACTATTTTATGAAAATAAAATGCTTGCAATCAAACTATTAATGAAGGTATGTTTATACTCCATCTATAAGGAAAGAATGTAATTCTAACACAGTACCATGTTAAAATATCTTTCAGTTTGACTAACTCTCTATAAAAATATCACAAATGAGTACCAGCATATTTTTCATTTGTCATCATGATATATATTTCTAGACTATGCTTATTTGGTGCCATAAGCATTAATATTTTTATCTATATATATTTGATCAAACTCTAGGCATGTTCACCAATGCAAGAATACACCTAGAATTGCATTCTTTTTAGACGGAGGTAGTAATATTTTGGTCATAATGTTTTTCAATAGATTTTATCAGAATTTCTAGAATTTTTTGTCTCGCATGTTTCCTGAGCGTAAACGTTAAGGGTCGGATGTGTAGCCTCTAATCAATAACAGTAATTAAGAAGAAATGAACATTACTACCACTAAGATGAAATGAACAATACAATATAGTAATCAGGCACAACAAGGTATCTTTGATTTGCGGACATGCATGATTCGCAACTTGGCGTTGAGATCAAACGAGGAAGCCTACAATATTGCTTCCGGTTTTGAGTTTTCACACGGCCAAACGGCCGGGTTGGTTGGGGCGTCATTGTAGTTGCACACAAAGTGGCAAGCCAGTCGGAAAGCAACCGGCCGGTGCCGCGCGTATGCTAACATACGCGTCCATTGCATGCATGATTCGTTTCTTGTTGCGTTCATTTTGATGACTAGGATAGTGAAGTGATGCAAACTTGTCTGCCGGCTTGAGACGGCACTAATCCTATCACGTCCATGGGCAGCTTGGTTGTACCAGTGTTTGCGTGTGGGCCCGGTCAAGGAGCGCGTGGAGTGCATATCTGTCTATCTTGCCTTTCTTTTCTTGTTTTTTTTTTAATTATTACTATATTATTAGTACATCGACACTTGAACATGGTTTTATGCAAGAAGTTCATACATAGCATGAAGACAAATGGGACAACCAACTGTCAGGGGTTGTTTGGATTTTCACAATACACTACCATGCCACTGTTGTGGCGGCGCCATAGCCTATGGCGTTTAAAATCAGCCCTATATTGCGGTGAGAAAACATGTTTAAATGAATTGAAACTTGTGGCTTGTCTAACATTAAATACCAACCAAATAGTTTTCTCTTTTTTTTGGCCATGCGAAACTGGTGTGGGAGTTGAGGCTGACAAGTAACAACCAAATAACCTCTTATTTTGACACAGAGGAACCAACTAACTGAAGGTGATAAACTATCGATGCCTGTAGCTAGCCAGCATTCAAAAAAAGAAGAGAATGTGGGTCACATGATGATCAGCTTGGCTTGTATGGGAGGAGCCTAGCTCCTGGTAGCCAAGCCCAATACATGTAAGAACATGGTGTTTGTCTGCTTGCATGAACCACCAGGCTATTCCGAGAACCTATTTGGTTCCACCGTAGTGATGTTACTGTAGCAAAACCCTGTTACTGTAGCGGAACCGCAGTTGAAAACCGTCTGAGGAGTAAAATAGACGGTTTTGGAAAGTTTAGGGGGTAAATTAGACCGTTTCATAGTTTAGGGGTTATATAGTCCACTCTCCATAGTTGAGGGGGGAGGGTGAAGTAGACTTTTTTCTTTTTTTCTCATTAAGATCCATACTTGTATATATTAACTTTTAGTGTTGTTCTCGTTAAGTTATTTTTTTAAGTTTAGCTATAGACTATAGTTTTATTTAAAAATGTATCTCTATGTGTCATGTGGTTTAAAAATCCTTCATTTTCTCTGGCACAAAATTTGTGATGTATAAAATGCCTCTAGTGCAATTGAGTAGATACCATGGCACATATAGTTGCCCCCTAAAGTCAGACTACAATAATATGGCCCCTGGGCTTCATCATGAAGGACATATCAACCCCTCTCTGGACATAAGGTGGGCCGAGCTGACTACTCAAAGTTGTACATACACAAAGCATAAAAATATACCTTCCTTAACATATAGTGACATACTAAAATATTTATTGCAGTAGGACTAGGAAATCAATCCTAATAGGAAAAAAACAATACTAATAGAGAAAGGAAACTAACCTTGAAACCATGCCCTCCCCTGGAAATATTTTTCGCATTAGTGAATACTAGAAGGTTTTCCCCGCGTTCTTTGTGGATTTCAAGAAATAATTTGAGTTGCATTGCAAATTAAACAACGAAAAACGTCTAGTGCTCCAAATGGGCGAGAACAGAATAAACACATTCTCGGTCCATGTCCATTAGTCTCGGGCTTAACAGGGGCGTGCCTTTATGGACTAAGGTGTGGATAAGGAATTTGGGCGGCCTTGCGATCTTGTCATGTCTTTAACTAATTTTCTTAATTATTCACTCGAGCAGTTGCTCAAAAAAAAAAATATTCACACGGGCAAAGAACACGAATACGATCACTGATGAAGGGAGGCGATAGGGGCAGGGTTGAGAGCGAGAAGGTGGAGGGGCCACGGGGGTCTGTTGATATGTGTCGGTGCTAGAACTGGTGGTCCTAGCGCCAACTAGTAAATTTATGGTGCATTCTCCCAACTCCGGAAGGTGTGCAAGATGGACACAAGGATTTATACTGGTTCGGGCAAGAGAAGGCCCTATGTCCAGTGGGGGGAGGATGACTTGTATTATCTTGCACCAAGGTGCTTGTAGATAGGGGTGTACAAGCGGTTGAGAGAGGGCGCTGGTCCCAAGTCTCGTGGTTGATTGAGTGGAATGCCAATATCGCGCTGGTGAGAGCCCGCCCGCTAAGGGCCCCCGTCCTCCCCTTTTATAGCCGTAAGGGGAGGATAGGGTTTACAAAGGGTGCCCGTGCACGTGAAGGGGTCGTGAGCGTCTTCCTCCCCTGATCCGAGGCCTCGGAGCCGGTAGCCTTCCTGGTGCTGAGGCCCCGGAGTGGGTGGCGGCACTGTGGGGCATGGCCTTGACACTGCTGGTCATGGGCGTAGCTGCGGGGTGTCACCTCCCCAGTCCTGGCGATGGAGAAGACATCTGTCCCTATGTAGGTTGGCAGAGTGGCGATGGACGGTGTGTCCGAGCCCTGTAGCTTGCTGTAGCTTTGACTCGCCTCGAGTCCAAGGCTCGGAGGGCCTCGGAGCCTACTGTCGGACGTGGAGTGGTTGGCACAGGGGAGGACGGTCATCGGAGCTGTCGCCGCCCATCCCTGGCTCAAAAAATTTAGGAGGGACTGTTGTTTGACCGTCGTCCCGCCTGACCTGACTCCCGTACGGAGGATGACACTAGATGACGGCCCTTGGCGTGGCAGTCGGCGCCCCGAGGCCTCGGTGATTTAACCTGTCACAGAAAGTGGGCAAAACAGTGCCCCATAGTGGTGGGCATGGCCACCACCGTGGAGGATGACGAAACCCTGAGCGCGGGCGTGATCAGTGATGGGACGGCTCCCTTATCCAGCCAAGGGATGGCGCCACTCTGACAAGAACTGTAGAGAGGTGGGCGGTGGATATACGTCCAGTCAGAGGCTTGGTTTGACCAGGGAATGCGGAGCATCCCGTCCGAGGCCTAGGCGCAGGGGCTCAGGTGAGTCGGAAGGCGGGAGCTCGTCCGAGGCCTCAGCGGGGAGGGCTCGGGCGAGGCGGAAAGTTAGCGCCCGTCCGAGGCTCTCGTCGAGGAGGGTTCGGACGAGGCGGAAGGCCGGCGCCCGTCCGAGGGCTTCGGCGGGGGAAGGGCTCGGACGAGGCGGAAAGGAGCGCCTTAGAGCTTAGATGGGCCGTGCTTTGTTGTTGTGAGGCCTGGTTTTGCGTTTATTAGGCCCGGTTTATGTGACATGTCCAGGGGGCCCTAGTTTTGGTACCCGACAGTAGCCCTCGAACCTCTGAAGGAGTGGGTGCACTCGTTCGGAGGTTGTGGCTTTGAGCCAGGCTTCTGCCGGACGCGTCGTTGGGTATTCTGGGTTCTTCTCGGCTGGGTGCGCGCAAGCCGCAAAGTGTAGTCCGAGGCCTCGGAGGAGTGTGAGCACTCCTCCGGGGCTTATACGCTGTTTGGCGGGGTGCGAGTTAGTTCATCGGGGTGTCTTCATCTCGAAGCCATACTTTTTTTACGGGCGAGCGCGCCCCCGCCGAAAGTGTAGCCCCCGAGGCCTTGGAGGAGTGTGGGCACTCCTCCGAGGGCTTGCGCGTGTTTTGGTGGGAGTGTCCCTTCCGTTTGCCGAGCCCCCGGGCCCATCGGCTCGTCCAGGAGTTCGGCGAGTTAGATGACGTTTCCCAACCTCAGCCTCTGCGCCGGGGGAGCCCCCGAGCCCCATCCTGGTGTGGGGCTGCCGAGCGGTACTTAGTCGTTAGTTTTGCCCGTACCTCAGCATCCCTTCCACTGGGAGGAGGGTGGATTTTGCCATGCTAACGTCGACAGGTGTCGAACATGGTTAGATCCGGTGAGCTGTTAACAGGCAAGTCCAAGTGGAACACCCGTGCCTCGTTCGTTAGGGGTCTGTTGATGGCCGTTATTGTATGAATTTAACCGTCAACTAGCCATGAAAAGGATGCAATTGTGATCACCAAAGTAGGTATAGGGTTTGCACCGATAGAATTCCACGAGTTTTGGTGTTTTACTATTTCTGCAGTGTAAACTGGAAAAGACGCAATGCCGAGGAGCTTATCGGAACATAGAACGGAAATTGGGCGCCACGGCAACGCAGAAGATTCTAGAAGAGACCGAAGACACCACGCCGGCGGAGGGCCAGCGGCCACCGGGGAGGGACCGGCCGGTCCCACCCCGGCACGGCCGGTGCGGGCCCCCGCCCAATCGGGGGGCCCGCTTCGCCCAGGTTGCTCCACCGCCTTAGGGTTTCAATCTCAGCCGTCCGCCAAAGTCGGTTTGATTCAAGGGCTCACGTTCATCCCACCGGGCTATAAAAGAAGGGCAGGACCCCCCTGGAAGAGGCATTCCCTGAAACCCTAATTCATTATTCGTTGGGATCCATTTGAGAGGCGTCCTTGAAAGGATCATACTCTCATGGAGATCAACACACCGGGGAGATTAGGGCTAGACTCTTCAAAGTGTAATAGTTTAGTAACTTGAGAGCTAGGGTTGAGAGGCTTCGTTCCGGATCTCGCCGTGGAGCCTTAGAGGTCTGGTATATCTTTGTATCTTATCTTTGCAACACTTATGCTTTAGTATATTTATCTTCTCTATTTACTTCTATACCTTATTTGTATGGTTAGTGTAGTTATTGCATGTTAGCATAGGATCTCCTTTGTATTAGGTGCTCTAGTTATCATATGTGGCTAGAGTAGTAATCGATAGTGTAGACATGGTGTCTTGGCTATAGGTTACCCGAGGTTGCGCCCAATTCTTCTGATTAGTTGTGGTAGCCCATAGGGGTGATAGCTCTGTGTGGCCTTCGTATTCCACCACGTCGGGATTGGTGTTTCGTAGGGCTTTTGGCGACCTTCCCCAACTACTTCTTTCACATCTATTCGAGAGTTGGAAAGGTGCTAGCTGCCTCGAAGTGCTATTGTGTGTGCTATACTTATCCGTGCATTAGTTACATTCTAGTGTCAACTAGAATAGAACCCAGTAGTAGAGAAGTACATAGGAATCTTGAACTCTCCCTTAGCCCTCTCAAGTTAGTGACTATATATTATAGGATTCTCCTCTCTGTGTGTGATATTGTGCATAACTCTTATCATTTACCACTTACCCCTACTTAGGTCTAGTTGGTATACTAGTTAGTAGATACAAGATGGTGAATTATCAAAGTCTTTAGCCATTGTTTTCCAGTGGTAAAATATAAATGACAACCTGATAATACTCTGGGTAAAATGCTACAATGGTATTTGATCTGTGCGCTTGCGGATACTATTTTGTCACACCCCAAAATTCATGTTTTGGGATGTGACTTAGAAAACACTAAATAACATGACATGGTTTTATCATTTTCCTAAAATTTCCCAACTTTAGTTAAGTTGTTGACATTCTAGATAGTGGAAAATATGGGGTTTTAAAATTTTTGCAATTTAACTTAATGGTTTGTTGCATTCATGCCTATGCATAGATTTTATGTTTGAAAAATGAATTTAAATGTTTTAAACGCGCATAGGGTTTTCATCCCAATCAAATCACTCATGATCCTTGATCAAGTTTCTGTAATTTTAAAACCATGATAAAATCCTTGGAAAATATACATCTTGATCCATGTTCCAAACCTTGAAGGGTCTTCAAACTTTCATCCTTTCATGAACCCTAAATAGCCCCCGCCGTAATTTGCTATCTCTTTCTCTCTTTCGTACTCATTTCAAAGCTCCTAATTCTTTCCAACAGAGTCTTTTCCAAATCTCTAAATCTATGCTACATGACTGATCATTGTGTCTCATCCCTCTCATGCAATTCTATCATCACTTTGTCCAAGCAAAATCCATCACATACCCAAGCTATTCTCAATTCAATCTAATTTCATATGAACCCATGGCGGCTCTTATTTTGTTCTCTCTAGCCAACGACTTATTCTTTTCTCTCTTTTCCTCACCTTGGGCAACATTCTCATGGACTCCTTCCCCTCTACCTTTTGTCCTCTTGATCAAAGACAAATCTTGTTTCAAACATCCTTGAAAACTATATGACACAAGTCCCACTTTTCTAGAACTTTGAATTCTCCAGAAACCCAAATCGTGTCTCCGAGAATTTAGCGGGTCGAATGCAACTCTCCCCTTCCATCTTCTCTTCTCATGGGATAAATCCATAAGCTTATCCCATTAGTAAACCATCACCCTCATCTCTCTTTTGCTAATGAGCTAGCCCAACTCTTTCCATCATCCTACATCGCTTCGGGCCAAATCCAGTCCAAATCTTGCATTAACCCTTGCATCGGATCAACGTGCAACCATCCTCCTCTCTTTGTGGGCCAAGATCAATCCTAACCAGTCCTTCACCTCTTCCTCTCCCCTCTCCCACGTCACCCCTAGGGTGCTGGCCTGCTCCCCTCCCCAAATCACTCCCATTCCTCTCCTTTCATGTAAGGAAACTCCCAATCTCCCTTCCTTTTCTCTTACTTGACAAAAACAGCAGCAGCCCCTTATCTCCCCTTCCCCCCACGCCTCCCCCTTCATTCCCCATGTCAAGGACAGGGGAGGGACGCCCCTGCTCCTCCTCATCCTCCCCCATGGCTGCCCTGATCAGCCGCAACGCGAGAAGGACGCCCCGCTGCACTAGATCGTCGTCACCGGCTGTCGTCGATGCATCTCCTCGCTCCACCACATCTATCCCCATGGTGAGAACACTCCATCATCATCCCCATGTTGTTCTTATGTTCCTCGCTGCATATCAAGTGCCGTAGATGACGTATGGTTGATCCCCGATGAAGATTACCCGTTGTATGTGTTTGCTGTCCTTGCGGGCAGATTCGCTGTTGTTGACGGAATCGGTGTTCCCCGCTGTTTCATTGATCCAATCATCAATACCTTTGGTGAAATTGTAGATTACATCCTTGAACACACCCCTGTAAATTGGTTTTCTAATAGGAATTGAGAAACTTGAGATATCGTCATCTCCGTGCCTGTTGTTCCTGCTGTCCTGACAGATTGCAGCTCTGAATGTTTTTGGCGTTCCCCGCTAATCCACTTTCCAAATCACCAATCCCTTGATCCTACATGTTCATGACATACCTGCACATGATCCCACAAGTTGGTTCAACCATGCAATCCCCGATGACTGAAATATCGATGCCAAAGTGTTTGCTACCTCCGCTGTCCAAACAGCGATCGCTCTGTTTTTGGCAACGACGTTCCCGCTGATCCATTGAACCCCAACATGCATCCTTTGGCTGGACAGTCATCTATATAGTTGCACACACCTCTGAAAATATTCATGCCCATACAATCAAATATGAATGGTCTATCATCTTGTTTTGTGCTCGCTGTCCCCGCTGCCCTGCAGCCGCGCTTATGCCGGTTCGCATGCGTGTTCCTAATGATTCGCCAATTCGGTGGTCAAGCCCTTCAACCACAATGCATACCAAATACTTACACATGTCTCTACAAGTTTTCTTGGTCATAGGTGCTACAATCATCGAGATATACATGCCATATCAATTGTTACCGCTGCTGTCCTGCAGTCAGCAGTGCACCCCGTTTTGCAGCTGTGTTTCCCAGCGAACCAATGATCAAAGTGACTTGTTCTTTTTGCCAATATATACTCCATTTAATTTATTCCTTAACATTCCCATAAAATGGATCTCTAGTTGGTGCTGCTACAACTATTCTCCTTGTGATCATAAACCCTACTGTCCACCGACCTGCATGTGCACTAGCATTTTGCACTAAGTCACTCTCCGGATTATCTCACTATTAGCAAACTCCATCTATGCAAACCACCACCATTATTCTTGCATCATCATGTTGTGATGACCAAAGATAAATATTCTTGATAGCATCTCACCATATCATATCACTCTTGCATAGCCATTGCCATGTATATGCTTTTTCTCATTAAGCTTGCATAGTCATCCCGTGTGATCTAGCTTTTAAATATCCGTATGATTACTTCATTCTTTATAATTTCCATCCTGCATACACTTCTCTGATCTTTTACCCTTCATCTATAAATCCTTATGCTATCTAAATCTCTCAAGTTAACCTAGATACATCATGTCTATACCATTCCTATCATTTACCAAACCTTCCAACTCTCATATCTTTTACGTTGTTGCTCCTGTTTTAGTAGTTTTTGCGCTCATGCGATCGTAGTTACAAGCCCTACATATTTCAAACCTTTGTGTATTATTTTTTAATGCTTGATGTATTGTTTTTAGGTTTCTTTATGATGCTTGTGTTGGTTGCTGATGATGTTAGAAGTGGAGCTCTGCAAGGATGATCCAACAGGAAAGGATGGAGTGTTTGCCAAGCTTTTAGAAGGCAAGTGTAACATGAGTTCCCTTGTTACCTAATAACCTTATAATAATTTTCATATGCATGTGTCTAATATGATGAACCCCTAAGGACTTTACCTAGCACTCTTGTTATCCTGTATTCCTTGTTACCTTGGGTTATGTATATGGGTAGTTGCTTAGTTTGCAAACACTAAAGTGTTATAATATTAATCTTGATTAATGACTTATGGAATCAATGGTTTAAATGATGCTTGTTGGCAACATGGATATCAGGGGCTAGAGCATTAGGTCTTTTGGGTGCTCTAGTCTGCCCTCCATAAGGACTGAATCTTAAAGCGGCCACCCAGATTTACCGCATACAACCATGAGGGCTACATGGCTCGGCTTTAGCTAAGTAAACTGAACTTCTCTAGCTTGTTAGTAGTTCCCGAAAGGCGCAAAAGGGGGGTGCCAAGACGGGTATGGCTCTTGTCCTGCCGTTTGTGTGTGCTGGGCTACGGGTCATTTGTGAACCACTCTCGGAGGAGAGCATCTATATCTGCTTGGTCAATCCGAAACCTAGCGGCTACTAACTAGTTAGGGGGACTTTTGAAAGGCTTCATAGTGAACCTTGCCGACTTACCTCGAAAGTGAGTCAAGAGGCTGATCACCTCAGGCATATGGGTAACACGACTCATGGTGAAAGTGTACACACTCTGCAGAGTTTATAAACTGATATATCAGCCATGCTCACGGTCACGAGCGGCCTGGATTCTTTTCGAGATAGATGGTTCTATGGATGGTTTGGGATATGATTAATGTTGATGATAATTATTATACTTATCACCTTGGGAGTTTAAGCATAACCTAGCAAGTCAGGAATAATAATAAAATATAACCTACTAAAAGTGCTTACCGCAGTTCAACCGTGTCTTGCCTTTTGAGCCTTGCATCCCCTCATGTTATGCTTGCTGAGCATGGTGCGTTGACGCTTGCTTTACAATCAACAAAATCCCGGATGGGTACCAGATGCTAGATTCAAGTGATGTGTCTTCCTCAAGTTGTTCCATGAGTATAGGTAAGTGCTCCCCCAGTCAACCGTCCCTGTGGAGTATGGAGTCCCGAAGAGTAGATATAGAATAGTTTCTGCTGTGCTTTGTAATAGATGTAAGTCTTATTGTAACTATGATTCAATATGTAATAAAGCATTGTCTTTGATAATCTCCATATTTGTTGCTATATGTGTTGTGTGGACATCCTGGGCACACATATAGTTAGCGCTTGGTCTTCTTTGGAAAACCGAGTGTGACATATTTCTATATTCTAAATGGTGGCATGATTTAATACCACACCTCTTGGTGTTATTGCTAGATGACAACTTGGCCTTCTAGTAGTGATGCCATACCCACAAGCATTTTTAGCACCGTTACTAGAGATAACATTAAGAGGTGTCAACAAGCATTTTTGGCGCCGTTGCCGGGGAAACAATTGGCGTAAAGATTTTGATATTGATCTTGATGTCTGCTAACTTAGTGTACTGTTGACGGCTATTAATGACCAAATTTACCCGTCAACTAACTTCTGAAAGAGGCACATTGGCGATCACCAACATAGACTTAGGGTTTACACTGACGGAATTCCACAAGTTTTGGTGAATCCTTGTTTCTGTAGGTACATATCAGAAAAGCTATCAAAAAGGACCAATGTGACAGATTGCAAGCACCTCAAATGATGAATTGGAATACACCATTGCGAAGAGCTCGTCGAGAGGATCGAAATGGACATATCATTTGTCATTTTTGGAGTTCTGGATGAAAAGATATGAATTCCACCGCGGTGGCTGCACTAGAAGACTCCAGAAGGCGCGAGAAGACACCACGGCGAAGCGGACCGCGAACGGCCCCGGAGCCAGACCGGCCGGTCTGCTACAGTGGCCAAACGGGCCCAGCTTCGGCCCACGTGCTCCACCGCCTTAGGGTTTCAATCTTAGCCATCCGCCAAAGTCGGTTTGATCCAAGGGCTCACGTTCATCCCACCGGGCTATAAAAGGAGGGCAGGACCCCCCTAGAGCATCACACATTCATTTGTAATTCTCTCAAACCCTAATTGAGAGGTGTCCCTCGAATGGATAACCTCTCTGGGGCCAGCCATCAAGAGAAGATTAGTCCTCTCTAGGATCTAGTCTTTAGATAATAGTGAGATGGAGAGTGAGGGAAGAGTTAGGAGGAGGTGCCGGCCTATCGGTGCCCTCTCTACGGCTTGTACCTTGGCGGGATCAAGCTCTACTTGAGCTTGCTCCTGGGATGTCTCTGGTGATCAACTTCTAATGCGAGTAAGTTCTTGCCTTTATTGTTTATCTGGATCACGACTCTCTTTGAGTGCTTTATTCTCTTCCTAGGGGGAGTAGAGTATTATCGTAGGTGTAAGCAAGGTGCTTAGGCTTAGGATAATCGTGGATGCACCCTGCATTCTAGATTTGGTGGTAGCTCGCGGAGGTGACTTATAGCTCCGTTAAATCTTATTTATCCCACTATCCCGTTTGTAGGCCAAGTAGGACACGGTTGCTAAGGAGATCAACATCCTATATTGGTGTCTCTCCTTATGTAATGTCCCTAGTTAGCAATGTAAGACATAGACTTCCCCAAGTTAGAAGAAGTGAACCATAGTTATCCTCTCTACTCTCATATTATCATCAACCTCGATTGCTACGCTCAACCCCATTAATTATCGCCCCAGTTCTACCTTAGTTCTATCTAAATCTATTCTCTACTTTTACCTTATTGCTACCCCTAGTTAAGTTAGACCGTAGTTGATCTCACACCTTTCTCAGTGGAACGAAACCTGGAATACTCTAGGATAAAACTACAACAGTATCCGTGCGCTTGCGGATCATTCAGTGGGCGTTAACAGATATCAACACGCTTTTTTTTGCGCCGTTGCCGGGAATAGGGATTTATCTCTATTTTTGGTAGCGACATTAAGAAGTGTCAACAAGCTTTTTGGCGCCGTTCTTGGGAGAAACGGTTTCTTTGAGTTGACTACGAACCTAGCTTAACTTTTCTTTTCTTTTCTTTTATCCTTTTTTCTCTTTATCCTTCGTTCTTATCTTTTTACTCCTCTCTTCTTTCTTTCTTCATTCATTCTATCTTCTTTTTTCAACTTATGGTTTAGCATGAGTCACATTCCTATCAATCAATATGCTAAACCCACGAGTGCAAGCTTTAGTCCGTTAGAATCTTCAGAGCCCATTTTGGCATCTGGTTATGAGTCTGCGCCTGTGTTGGGTAGACTTTGTCCAAAAACAATCCTTCTCGGGAGAAGGTGATGAAAACCCATACTCACACCTACGGGAGTTCTTACTAAGATGTGCATGCTTTCGTATTCTTTGGCATGTCGATAAGACTCTACGATGGAAGCTTTTTCCATTCTCTTTGACCGGAAAAGCTAAACATTGGTACAACAAAACCGTAGGAAGTATGCAAGGAGATTGGGAAGTGTTATGTTCTGAATTTCAATCCAAATTCTTTCCCATCTCTAAGGTGATTGATCTTCAGGAAGAGGTTCTACGCTTTAAACAGCTAGAGGAGGAATCTCTAGAAACATCATGGGATCGCATTAATGATCTCCTTACTACAGACCCTAAACTTTCTATTCCAGACCCAATGTTGCTTCAACACTTTTACTTAGGCCTAAGTAAGGATTCTAAGAAGTCCCTTGATATAGTTTCTAGAGGATCTTTTCTTCATGTGACTGCTAGTGAGGCAAGGTCTTTGATTGATAAACTTTGTTGAAGGACACCTTGCCCCAGCATTCAATATGAACCCTCCGAGAAAGAGAAGGAATTGTTTCCTAGACGAGAGGAGGTTTCGATAGCTAAATCGCACTTATTCCAATCCCAATATTTAGCTATCAGTCCCAAACTATCCATGCCCCAAAATGCACCAAGGAAGAAGAAATTCAACCTTTAGAGTATAATCTTTTTGGTGTTGATATCGGGAAGAGCCTAGACTTCCAGTCCTATAAGAGACCTTCGAGTGAACATAATTCTAATCCTTTCAAGAAGGAATCTCTTAGAAAGCATCTTCTTTGGGAAGAATTCAAGGATGGCATGTCTAATGATTCCATAGAAGAAGAGCCAAGTCAATTTGATTTCAATCCTATCTTCTCCCCTTCTATGCCCACATTAGATATCTTGCCTGAAGCCATCTCAAAGCCCATCCTTGACCCTAAAGAATTCTCTGACTCTTGTTCTCCTGAGTCTCATGATGATCGTAGAGATCCACTAAGACACTTAGAGTATAGGAATCGTGAAGGACTCAAGGATGATCAAGAAGTGCTACAACAATGGCTGGAATGTGTAGAATGGATAGACCATGAAGAAGCCTTAATTGAATCCAGCCTAGGCCTAGAGATAAATGATAAACTTACGACTCATCTAAGTTTAGAAGAGGCCTTTGACGAGACCAACTTGAGAGCCATCAATCCCAAGGAAATCCTAGACAGTAACATGATTGATGAAAGTCATAGGCATGAAACAAAGGAAATAATGTTTTCGCCTATAGACATTCATGTAGAATCACCCTTGGAGACGGGTAAGGAAGATGACATCAATGAGCATGGAAGCTATTACAAAAAGATCTCATCAAAACCATACTTATATGACACATCTTCTGAGTCAATTGGTCTCTCTGCTACCATGATCACACACGAGGTCTTCAACCCCTTATACATCCTATTCCTAAAAACTTTAAAAGGGAGGTTGTAGATGCATATGTTTATCATAAACATTGCAAGTCTCGATGTGTGAATCTTAAGGTAGGATGATAAAGATTGGTGTTGGAGGGAAAACCACTTCACCATCTTAAAGCACGATTATGAGGTTTCCCAACAATGAGCTTTTGACCAAGAACTAGCGCTTTCAATAGACAACATGAAGTCTTGTCTGAACTGCCCTTATGAGTTGAGTATAGAGATATAATTATGAATATATTCCTTCGGGTATTCTTGTCACTAACCATTTCAGATCAAAAGCAAGAAGAATGAAGGATGATGGTGCAAGGTAAGTCCAACCAATTATTATGCAAAGATTTAGATCACATCCATCCAACTTGATCTTACCTTGCAAGAATTCAAGTGTGGCGATATGCTTCCCTGAAAAAAAATCTCATGCCATGTTGCTAATCTTGGTTGTTTCTACCTTTAAGCCATGCTCAATTTGCCATATAACAATCATGCTCTTTCATCTCTAATTGAATAATGAATCTCTACAATGCCTTCATGCTATCTGTGCTTGCTATAGTATGCTTAAGGTTTGGAGTATTTTCATACATCTCTTAAAAGAAGCATGGTACTTAGTTTAGGAGTGTTGATCTTACTTCCAAAGGCCTTTTAAATTAAGTGTGATGCTTAATTTAGAATGTCTTCCTAAATCAAATTAGACGTGGTGTCTAGGTTGGTTCTTGAACCGAAAGTATGATTTAGAAGACACCGGATATTTTGTTGGACTAACCCCTGCAGTAATTCTAAAATCCAATCTGGGTAAGTCAAGAGATGAATTCAAATTAGAGATGAAGCAAGGCACACGATGAACTCCAATAACTTTGCACATTGAAGACACAACTCATTCATCATTGATGGGAGGACTGTAAGTATTAAAGATCATTCACTTTATCTTCAACCGCAAGTTACCTTTGCCTTGAACCATGGTTGCATAAAACATGAGGAAAAAAAACTATGCTAAGATAATCCTAAACCCATCTTTCTAATAGCATAGAGCTAATGCACATAATTTAGAGACAACAACCCCCATTCAAATCGGTATATTCCTTCGGATATGTGTTGTCCACTAATCCCTCATGCGATAAAAATCCAAAACGGCAAAGAGCAAAAAAGATGGCACGATAAAAAGAGCACCATCTAGGAACAAGAGGAACTATGAACCGAGATGTGAGGTTGACCAAACAAGGAAAGCATTGAGCAAAACAAAAGGACCATCAAGAGTCATCTACTCTTTATCACATGGTGTCATCGTGCTCCAATGATGAAGATAACATCCAAAGGTAAATGGTCACTACTTAAAATGCTTCTCCTTGGTTTTGATATGAACATGAATAAAGAACTTAACATGTTTGAGTAATAATTATCAATGATTAATCCTGATTAACTCAACATGTCTAGTTCTTTAACTTGTTCATAGCATCGCTATCTTGATTTGTAGTCTTAACCAAATGAGCTAAAAAGTTGCACATCTTATGCTTGGAAGATGATAGTCATGATCATGTAAAGACCGACACATCATGTACAGATAGATAATCCTTCCTTGGGTTAAGCACTTCAACTCTTGTAGCCTAATGAACTTAAATGTTACATCCTTGCTCAACCTTCTCGATCCTACTTCTCATGATAATGTTGAACAAAGCACATAATATCAACCCCATGTTGTTCAACGTGACTAAGGACAAGAGAAGTGGAATAGAAGTTTTGGTTCTGGCTGGTGTTTTCCCACCAGTAGAGCCCATGCACTTGATCTCTGCCTTGTCTTCATGAGCGGACACACTTTAAGCGAAGTGTGGGGAGTCAATTCCCTACTTTGTACAAGAGGAGGTTACGGACTGTCAAAAGCAAAATCAAATCTCAAAAAATCAAGACGGGTTAAGTAGAAGAAGGTGACACATCATAAAAGGCATCGGCACCAAATCTTAATCTTCACCGAAAGAGCTAGCTTGGAGAAGAAGCACTCCCATGCACCCAACCAAAAAGAAACTCCACGTCATCATTATTTGGAGGAATCAACAAGAAGGGAGAAGTCTTGTTCGAAAGACCTTAAAATCTGAACCCTTGCCATGAGTTTTGGTGTTTTGTGAGATGTTTGCTTGCAAGATGACTTTAAGAGCTAGTCCACCTAGGAATCTTCATTGACATCACTCGAAGTACACCTTCCCAACACACAGCTAATCACCGTGTGGAGGAAGCAACTTCTTGTTGGATGAGATCGAGATTCCCGGCTACACTTGCTCTTATAAGCATGGGCTCCACTTTGCAAGGACCTTTCGGCTTCAATGCTCAACCACGACAACAACCAGGCTTTAGGGAAGGCATCTCCTAGGTACCCAGGTAAGTGTACCTACGCGATTATCGGGTCAGTCATAAAAAAATACCAAAAATATGTGAGCATATGAATGTTCACCATAGTATCATAAGAAAACTTAAAAATACCAAAAATATGTGGACACATGAAGGTCCATGCTTTTTAGAGTCTTTAGAGTCTTTTATAGTATGAGTATTAAAAATGTAAAATCCAATAAAAATGTTAGTATATATATGAGTCAATAAATAGGCAAGCCCTGAAGATGATCCCTAAAGATGAAAATGGTGAAAAACTGCTCTGTCATAACACCTTTGAAGTGCTTAGTTTTTGGACATAAGTTTTCCCGAGTTTTGGCTTTAACTGTTTTGACATGAAGATTTGCTCTGAGCCTAAAACTTGTGGGTTGCATATGCTTGAACTAAGTCTAGGCAATTGTTTGATCTGATTGAGAAAGTTTGAGCTGCTATTTATCTTGTTCGAGTGACACTAGAGTTCTCGAGATTTATCTTTTGAAAAATACAAAACCCTACATGATGAGTTCCTGTATGACAAAGCTTACATTCCCACCAGAGCCAAACATGATGAGACAGGCTAGATAAACTTCCACATACAAGCTGCTTGTCTTGCATTGAGTTTTATCAACCTTTGTGACCCTTGTGAGAGATTTGTCATGCTCTTGAATCAAGATCCACTTACACTCCACCTTCATATGCACTACTTCACACTGGAGTAGACGCAACAACATGCCATTCCATCTACACCCATCCAAAAATATTTTGCTCCTATACTAGGAGAGAACACCAAAAACATTTCCATTAGATAGCCACCCAATAAATGCTCCAAGTTCTTGATTGCTATCTCTCAAAAATATTTTGTGCCGAAAGGAGTGTTATGAGCTATGCAAAAATTATCATAGAAAACCAAGGGAGCTGAAAAAAATTTGGACAAGTGTCCAAGAGCAATGGGTACATAGATGCCTGCCTCCCTAATGAAAAAAAAAAAAAAATAATAAGATAGCTCATACTCTCTGGCCAAGTTCTGAATTTCAAAAGAGAGATATCTTCAAGGAGCATAGTAGAATTAGGTTCCACCACATATCCACCATATCCATACACTTGCACATCTTGATTCGATTGTATGACTTGTTTCTCCGTGGATCCATTGTTTGACTTGACAACATATGCATTGCAAGTTTGCTCTTTCAAGTTTTTCTCCTTACCTATGAGCTCCACATAAGCCTTAGTTATAGGATGAAAAGAAAGGCAACCATCACTACTGCCTTGGTGAGAATCCACAAATACCACATACACTGAAAGAATTGAGAGTGTCATACATGGAAAACTCTGAGTTTTATTTAAAAACCTCTAAACCCCCTAGAATGATAGTTGAACAAAGAGCTTGAGACATAGTGCTTGGCTGGATCTTTCTGTCTTTTGATTGCTCAAGACCCAAGTAAGAGCTGATAAGCCCCATGGTCAAAGGTAACATGAGTAAGTTTTATAGTCAGCTCAGTTATTGCTTAAGCTTGGAGGAGAATTTTTGTCTAAATGCAGGTATACTTCTGAGGAGTTACATCAACATGGCTACAATGGTTAAACTTATATATATCTTTTGATAAGCTTTCTGAGCTTAGCTTTGCTAAGGGACTAGCAAAGGTTAAGTGTGGGGGTGTTGTTGATGGCTACTAATGACCAAATTTACCCGTCAACTAACTTCTGAAAGAGGCACATTGGCGATCACCAACATAGACTCAGGGTTTACACTGACGGAATTCCACGAGTTTTGGTAAATCCTTGTTTCTGTAGGTACATATCAGAAAAGCTATCAAAAAGGACCAATGTGACAGATTGCAAGCACCTCAAATGATGAATTGGAATACACCATTGCGAAGAGCTCGTCGAGACGATCGAAATGGACATATCATTTGCCATTTTCGGAGTTCCGGATGAAAAGATATGAATTCCACCGCGGGGGCTGCACTAGAAGACTCGAGAAGACACCACGGCGAAGCGGACCGCGAACGGCCCCGCGAGCCAGACCGGCCGGTCTGCTACAGTGGCCAAACGGGCCCAGCTTTGGCCCACGTGCTCCACCGCCTTAGGGTTTCAATCTTAGCCGTCCGCCAAAGTCGGTTTGATCCAAGGACTCACGTTCATCCCACCGGGCTATAAAAGGAGGGCAGGATCCCCCCAGGGCATCACACATTCATTTGTAATTCTCTCAAACCCTAATTGAGAGGTGTCCCTCGAATGGATAACCTCTCTGGGGCCAGCCATCAAGAGAAGATTAGTCCTCTCTAGGATCTAGTCTTTAGATAATAGTGAGATGGAGAGTGAGGGAAGAGTTAGGAGGAGGTGCCAAACTGCCGGTGCCCTCTCTCTACGGCTTGTACCTTAGCGGGATCAAGCTCTACTTGAGCTTGCTCTGGGATGTCTCACGGTGATCAACTTCTAATGCGAGTAAGTTCTTGCATTTATTGTTTATCCGGATCATGACTCTCTTTGAGTGCTTTATTCTCTTCCTAGGGGGAGTAGAGTATTATCGTAGGTGTAAGCAAGGTGCTTAGGCTTAGGATAATCGTGGATGCACCCTGCATTCTGGATTTGGTGGTAGCTCGCGGAGGTGACTTATAGCTCCGTTGAATCTTATTTATCCCACTATCCCGTTTGTAGGCCAAGTAGGACACGGTTGCTAAGGAGATCAACATCCTATGTTGGTGTCTCTCCTTATGTAATGTCCCCAAATCGAGCAATATAAGACATAGACTTGCCCAAGTTAGAAGAAGTGAACCATAGTTATCCTCTCTACTCTCCTATTATCATCAACCTCGATTGCTACGCTCAACCCCATTAATTATCGCCCCAGTTCTACCTTAGTTCTATCTAAATCTATTCTCTACTTTTACCTTATTGCTACCCCTAGTTAAGTTAGACCGTAGTTGATCTCACACCTTTCTCGGTGGAACGAAACCACGGAATACTGCGGGATAAAGCTACAACGGTATCCGTGCGCTTGCGGATCATTCAGTGGGCGTTAACAAGTATCAACATGCTTTTTGGCGCCGTTACTGGGAATAGGGATTTATCTCTATTTTTGATAGCGACGTTAAGAAGTGTCAACATATACCACTAGCTTTATTAGGATTACCCCTGTGTTTGTTGAGTTGTGGAATAAGCAGGAAATCAATTGTTCACCCTTCTGGCGAAATTCCACACAAAGAAGACAAGGGAGATATTAAAGAATCCAGGGTGCTTGAACATTTATGACCCATCAACAATGGAACCCCCATCTCACGTATGTATAAACTATATATATTATTCTAACCGTGGGTAGATTGGAGAAAAAGATCATCATCACAAGAACTCAAATCTCATCATGTGTGACGAACAAAGATGCTACAGATACTCATAGAGTCCATTGTGAGTCATGGTAAGTATGATCAAGAAAGGTGAGAAAGTCTTGCTCATAGACTTTAAATTTGATGAGTAGTTATCCTGTTGCATTCCACTGCATGTTTACTTTGAATAATCCATGCATTTACTCCATCTCATATCACATCCATAGCATGTTTAGTTCCATGCAAACATGCATATCACTTGCATCTCTACATAAAAAAAAAAAAAAACAATCCCACCATACATGATCATGCTTTCATCTCTATTTGAATAAATCACTATGTGCTCTCATGCTACCTGTGCTTGCTATAGTATGCTTATTGTTTGGAGTATGATCACACATATTTTAAATTAAGCATGGTGCTCAGGTTTAGAAGTGCTAATCCTACTTTCAAAGGCTTTTAAATTAAGCGTGGTGCTTAGGTTGAAATGCCTTCTGAATCAAATTAGACGTGGTGTCTAGGTTGGTTCTTGAACTAAAAGTATACTATAGTAGACATTGGATATTTTGTTAGACTAACCCCTACAGGAAACTCTAAATCTAATCTGGGTAAGTCAAGAGATGAAATCAATTTGGAGATGAAGCAAGGCACATGACGAACTCCAATAACTTTGCACATTAAAGACACAGCACATTCGTCATTGATGGAAGAACTGTAAGTATCAACGATCATTCACTTTGTCTTCAACTGTAAGTTATCTTTGCCTTGAACCATGGTTGCATAAAACATGAGAAAAAACTATGCTAAGATAATTTTAATCCCATCTTTCTAATAGCATAGAGCTAATGCACATAAATTAGAGACAACAACCCCCCCGTTCAAATCGGTATATTCCTTCGGGTATGTGTTGTCCACTAATCTTCTGTAGGCATAAAAATCTAAAATGGCAAAGAGGAAAAAGATGGCATGACAAAAAGAGCACCATCTAGGAACAAGAGGAACTATAAACCGAGATGTGAGGCTGTCCAAACAAGGAAAGCATCAAGCAAAACAAAATGACTATCAAGAGTCATCTACTCTTCATCACATGGTATCATGGTGCTCCAATGATGAAGGTAACATCCAAAGATCGCAATCCTTCCATGGTTAAGCATTTCAACTCTTGTGGCCTAATGAACTTAAGTGTTACATCGTTGCTCAACCTTCTGATCCTACCTCTCATGATAATGTTGAACAAAGCACATAACATCAACTCCATGTTGTTTAAACGGGACTAAGGACTAGAGATGTGGAATAGAAGTTTTGGCAGTAGAGCACATGCACTTGATCTCTACCTTGTCTTCATGAGCAGGATACACTTTAAGCGAAGTGTGGGGGAGTCAATTCTCTACTTTGTACAAGTGGAAGTCCTAGACCTGTCAAAGCAAAATTAATACTCAACCAAGACAGGTTAGGTAGAAGAAGGGGACACATCATAAAGGGCATCATCATAGAAATCTTTGTCTTCACCAAAAGAGCTAGCTTGGAGAAGAAACACTCCCTTGCATGCAACCAAAGCAACTCCATGTCGTGACAATGCTATAGGAATCAATAAGAAGGGAGAAGTCTTGTTCGGAAGACTTTAAAGTCTGAACCCTTGCCATGAGGTAACATTGGTAGCTATCCATATTTACTTTCTTTCATTGCATGAATTATTTTCTCTTTAGCATGTTTACTTTTTTGCATTAGCATTGCATTGAAAATAACAAAAATAAATATGTATTCATCTTGTTAGATAATTCATGTATTATAAAACTTGAGGCCCCATGTGATCAGTTCTATGGTGTGTAAAAGCCCATAGGAGTTTTCACCGTGGTGGCATAAAAATAACAAAAATAATCATGCATACATGTTTTCTTTCCTGCATAATAAAAATAGAAAATTCAAAAAAAAAAAATCATCATTGAGCATCTTGCTGCACTATATAAACTGTAACAACCTTTGAAAAACTCTCACAACAACTAGTCCGTGCAATGGCTAACCACTAACTGCTTACCCTAATCCGTTCCACAAGTTTTGGTGTTTTATGAGATGTTTACTGCAGGATGACTCTAAGAGCTAGTCACCTAGCAATCATCATCTACATCACTTGAAGTACACCTTCCCAACACACAGCTAATCACCGTGTGGAGGAAGCAACTTCTTGTTGGATGAGATCGAGATTCCGGCTATACTTGCTCTTACAAGCATGAGCTCCACCGAGAGGACCGCTCGGCTTTAATGCTTAACCACGACAACAACCAGCTTGGGGGAAGGCATCCCCTAGGTACCCAGGTAAGTGTACCTATGTGATTATCGAGTCAGTCATAAAAAAAATTAAAAATACCAAAAATATGTGAGCACATGAAGGTTTACCTTAGTATCATAAGAAAACCCTAAAAATACCAAAAATATATGGCCACATGAAGGTCCATGCTTTGTAGAGTCTTTAGAGTCTTATACAGTGTGAGTCTTGAAAAATGAAAAACCAAATGTTTGTCTAGATAGAGTCAATAAAAAGGAAGCCCTCGAGATGATCTCGAAATGATGATAAGCTGCTCTGTTACAACACCTTTGAAATGCCTAGAGTTTAGACATAAGTTTTCCCAAGTTTTAGCTCTAACTGCTTTTGACATGAAGATTTGCTCGAGCCTAAAACTTGTGGGTTGCATATGCTTGAACTAAGTCTAGGTACCGATTGATAAGATTGAGAAAGTCCGAGCTGCTATCTATCTTGTTCTAAGTGACACTAGAGTTCTGGAGATTTATTTTTTGAAAAATACAAAAACATGATGAGTTCCTATATGACAAAGCTAACATTCCCACCAGAGCCAAACATGATAAGATAGGCTAGTTAAACTTCCACGTATATGCTGTTTGTCTTGTATTGAGTTTTGTCAACCTTTGTGACCCTGGTGAGAGATTTGTCATGCTCTTGAATCAAGATCCACCTCCATATGCACTACTCTACACTGGAGTAGGCGCAACAACATGCCATTCCACCTACATCCATTGCAAAAAAAATGTTTTTCTCCTACACTGGGAGAGAACACCAAAAAAATTTCGTTAGGTTAGCCACCCAATAAATGCTCCATGTTCCTATTGCTATCTCTCCAAATCCCTAAGTGCCAAAAGGAGTGCTATGAGCTATGCAAAAAGATAATTGAAAAAAAAGAGAAGGGAGAAAAAAAGAAAGATGGACAAGTGTCCCAATGCAAAACAATGGGTACGTAGATGCCCGACTCCAAAAAAAAGAGAAAAAGAGACAGCTCATAACCTCCAAATTAATTTTTAAGAAGAGAGAAACATCCAAGGAGCTGAAGTAGAATTAGGTTCCACCATATATCCATCATATCCATCCACTTATACATCTTGATTCGACTGCATGACTCGTTTCTCTATGGATCCATTGTTTGGCTTTACAACACATGTATTGCAAGTTTGCTCTTTCAAGTTTTTTCCTTACCTATGAGCTCCACATAAGCTTTAGTTATAGGATGAAAAGAAAGGCAACCATCATCACTGCCTTGGTGAGAATCCACAAATACCACATATATTGAGAGACTTGAGAGTGTCATATATGGGAAGCTCTGAGTTTATTTGAAAACCTCTAAAAAACTCCAGAATGATAGTTGAGCGAAGAGCTTGAGATATAGTGCTTGGGTGGGATCTTTCTGTCTATCAAGTACTCAGGGCCCAAGGAAGAGCTGATAAGCCCCATAGTCAAAGGTAACATGAGTAAGTTTAAAAAGTCAGCTCGGTTATTGCTTAAGCTTGGAGGAGAACTTTGTCCGAATGCGGGTATACTTTTGGGGAGTTACTTCGAGATGGCTACAATGCTTTAATATATAATCTTATAATAACTTTTTTGAGTTTTCTTTACTATGGGACTAGCAAAGGTTAAGCTTGGGGGAGTTGTTGACGGCTGTTATTGTATGAATTCAACCGTCAACTAGCCATGAAAAGGATGCAATTGTGATCACCACAAGTAGGTATAGGGTTTGCACCGATGTAATTCCATGAGTTTTGGTGTTTTACTATTTACTCGCAGTGTAAACGGAAAAGACGCAATCCCGGAGCTTATCGGAACATAGAACGGGAAATTGGGCACCACGGCAACGCAGAAGATTCTAGAAGAGACCCGGAAGACACCACGCCGAAGCGGAGGGCCAGCCGGCCACCGGGGGACCCGGCCGGTCCCACCCCGCACCGCCGGGTGCAGGGCCCCAGCCCAATCGGGGCCCGCTTCACCCAAAGTTGCTCCACCGCCTTAGGGGTTTCAATCTCGGCCCTCCACCAAAGTCGGTTTGATCCAAGGGCTCACGTTCATCCCACCGGCTATAAAAAAGAAGGGCAGGGACCCCCCCCAGGAGAGGCATCCCCCAAAACCCTAAGTCATTATTCGTTGGGATCCATTTGAGAGGCGTCCCTTGAAAGGATCGTACTCTCATGGAGATCAACACACCGTGGAGATTAGGGCTAGACTCTTCAATGTAATAGTTTAGTAACTTGAGAGCTAGGGTTGAGAGGCTTCATTTCGGATCTCGCCGTGGAGCCTTGGAGGTCTGGTATATCTTTGTATCTTATCTTTGCAACACTTATGCTTTAGTATATTTATCTTCTCTATTTACTTCTATACCTTATTTGTATGGTTAGTGTAGTTATTGCATGTTAGCATAGGATCTCCGCCTGTATTAGGTGCTCTAGTTATTATATGTGGCTAGAGTAGTAATCGATAGTGTAGACATGGTGTCTAGGCTATAGGTTACTTGAGGTTGCGCCCAATTCTTACGGTTAGTTGTGGTAGCACATAGGGGTGACAGCTCTGTGTGGCCTTCGTATTCCACCACGTCGGGATTGGTGTTTCGTAGGGTTTTTGGCAGCCTTCCCCAACTACTTCTTTCTCATCTATTCGAGAGTTAGAAAGGTACTGCTGCCCCGAAGTGCTATTGTGTGTGCTATACTTATCCGTGCATTAGTTACATTCTAGTGTCAACTAGAATAGAACCCGAGTAGTAGAAAAGTACATAGGAACCTTGAACTCTCCCTTAGCCCTCTCAAGTTAGCTAACTATATATTATAGGATTCTCCTCTGTGTGTGATATTGTGTATAACTCTTATCATTTTCCACTTACCTGCTTAGGTCTAGTTGGTATACTAGTTAGTAGATACAAGATGGTGAATTATCAATGTCTTTAGCCATTGTTTCCCAGTGGTAAAATATAAATGACAACCTGGTAATACTCTAGGTAAAATGCTACAATGGTATTTGATCCGTGGCGCTATGGATACTATTTCTATATTCTAAATGGTGGCATGATTTAATACTACACCTCTTGGTGTTATTGCTAGATGACAACTTGGCGTTCTAGTAGCGATGCTATGCCCACAAGCATTTTTAGCACCGTTACTAGAGATAACATTAAGAGGTGTCAACAGGGTCAGCTGGGCCCAGAGGCGTGTTCCATTAGAGCCTACAAGGTGTGTCTGAGGCGGTGCTCGGGTCCTATCCGCCCAGTCCCGAGGGCTCGGTGCACTCCCACGCGGGATCCCCCCTAACTCGAGGCGCCTCGGCCGGGCCTCGGACACGGGACGGCCCACCATGCCAGGGCTAGGGGAGTGTATGAGGCCGTCCGAGCCATCCCGACTCGGTGGCCTCGAGGCGGCCGTCGAACCCCACCGGTGGGCCCGCCCCGAGCCTGGGACCAGAAATGGGTTGTCGCCTGGGCTCCTTCACGGGAAGGAAGCCCCTATTTGACCTCTCGTAGGGGCGCTGGCGCGTCTTTTCAGCGGCCTTCTGGGCGTCCGAAGACTGCGGAGAAGTGGTGGGTCGGTTGGTCTTGGCAAGATGCATGCTTGTGGGTCCCGCGGAAGACATGACGGTGGTGTGCGCCCGGCTACCGCCATTGTTGCCACGCCATGGTGACAGGCCCCTGCTCCGTGAGCCGGATCCTCCGTGGAGGATGAACCCCGCAATGTGCGTGCATTTTTCTCGCTCAGTGGCTACGGCCGCCGAAAAGGGCGCTGGAGCTTCGTGTGAAACGCAATCGAGTAGAAAACTTGGGAATAGATACGCATTAAATGCAGGAAGGTGAACCGGCTAGGGTTTAACCGGGTGTAAGTACCTGGGCGGCGGTGGTGCTGGCCCTCTTCTCGCCTTCTCGGCCATTGCCTCTGCTTCTTGCTTTCACCATAGGCGAGAGTTGCTCGAGCGCCTCCAGAGAGGAAAGAGTGAAGAGAGGGGAGAGAAGACCTTGCCGCGCCGCCGCCTTGCCCAGCCCTTCTTCTCGATGGCGCCAAGGGTCGACATCATCGGCATGGAGGACTGGGAGACGTGCTCGGTCACGGAGGCCGAGCTGACGACGCTGGTGGAGAAGGGTCTTCTGTGCCCCTGCTCCGCCGTCCCAAAGCTGGAGTGGATCGTGCCACCGCCCGAGCACCGGTTTTCGATGCCGCCGGAAGGGTACATCGTGAGCTTCACGGCGTTTCACGAGCGTGGGTTCGGCATGCCGGTGGGCCGATTCCTGCAGGCGCTCCTGGAGTACTACGGCCTAGAGCTGCACAATCTTGCCCCCAACTCGATCACGCAGGCGGCGGTGTTCGTCGCTCTGTGTGAGGGGTACCTTGGAGTTGAGGCCCATTGGGACCTCTGGCTCTACTTCTTCGAGGCCGCCCTCTTCTTGAAGGTCCCCAAGGGAACGGAGAAGGGGAAGGAGAGGAGGCTAGCCGTCCGGGCCGGGAGCTGCACGCTACAACTGCGGGCCCGCACCCCCCGCGAGCCTACATTCCGGCCGAAGCTTCGCGTCCTCCAACCGCGGGGCACGCACAAGTGGTTCTTCTACCTCATAACGACTACAATCACCTCCCGCCTACACCGGAAGTCGATTGACGAGAGCCGCCGTCGTGGAAGAAGGAGTTGATCCCGAGAAGGTAACCCCGCTGAGGAAGGTGCTGGCCGCCTTGAAGCATCTGACCTAGGTGGGGTTGGATGCGTCGGTGGTGATCGCCGGTTTCCACAAGCGGCGGGTGCTACCCCTTATGTTGAGGCGGTACTCTATGTACGACATGAGGGATGGCAACGCCTGGGAGGGCACCAGGATGGCGCCCGAGGACCTCGACAACAAAGAGATCCTCGAGCGGACGAACAAGGCGGCGGCGGCGGACCCCGTCCTGGTGTACAAGGTCGTGATGCGGCCTGAGAAGGGGTACCTCCATGTGGTGAGGCTCATACCTGTGCCTGATACGTGTTCCCCATGCCTTTCTTTGGTCTTTATCCTTACTTTTGTCTTCGTAGGGGCTCACCGGGAGGCTGACGGCGTCCAAGCCCCCCTCTCCACGGAGAAAGAGGCCAACAGGGCCTACGCGGAGGCGAGGAAGAAGAAGAAGGAGAGCCAGAGAGAACGGAACTTTCGCAAGTAGCGGGAGAGAGAGGACCTGGCAAAGCGTCGACGCCGCTAGGAGCAGGAGGGGCTCCCGTGAGAGGAGACGCCGTCGGACACCACCGACGGTGGCGACGATGACGACGACGAGGAGGAGGAGTGGTACGACGGTGACCTGTGCAGCTTCTTGGGGCTGGGCGCGCCAGGGGAGGCGTCGCATCCCTAATCTCCTGGTGGTGCGCCGCGTGCGTAGGTGGCGGCGGACTCCGCCCGCAGGGTTCGGCCTCGGCTTCATCGGCACCGAGGCTACGTGTCGGGAGCCGAGGCCGCGACGCCCCTTTGAGGGGAGGCGGAACCCCACGGGGGAAAAAGAGCCGCCGAGGCCACCCCCGCCCGAGTGGAGGGGGACGGCCGAAGGCATGACCTCGGCGGGAGAGGGGCAGCCCCTCCGAGGCCAACCCGCGGTGAGCCCGAGCGAGTGCGGATCAGCCCCGCCCCCCCGAGGCAGCCCGAGGCGGCGGGAGGTGGATCCGAGGCGGGCGTCGGACGCCCGATGAAGGGGCGAGGGCGGCGGAGTGTCCGAGGCCCCCTCTTCGGGCGCGGCCCGGCAGGCGTTAAGATCGAGGTGCCGTTGCCGGGGTAAGTGTCGCTCGGCCTCGGGACTGTCTTCTGTGGTTATTTTTCTTTCTTCTTTTCCTCTGACGCTTCCCCTCTTGTCCTTGCAGCCTAAAGCGCAGGGCCAGCCCAATCCAGGCTTCGCTTTCCGCGCGTGAGCGGCTGAAGCCGGGGGTGGGAAGCGCGAGCCTTGGGGCTGCCCCAGGGGTGGTGGCGCAGCCTGTGAAGGAAAGAGGTGCGGCCGAGGTGCCTGTTGCTAATTTTAACATCACTTGAAGAACTTGAGCTCTACTTCTAATCTCTGAAAACCCTAACTTCTATCTACTCTTGACAAATAAAGTAGGAGGAATCAATTGGTTCTCTTCTGAAGGGGGGTCTGCCTCTTTATTTATAGCCCAGTGGGATGAACGCGCGCCGCAGGATCAAACCGACTTAACCAAGGGCCAAGATGCATCGTGGGAGGCGGTGAAGGAAGCTTCCAGAAGTGGAGGCCAAACCCTAACCCTAGGGGGCCGGGCGGGCGCCATGGTGGGGGGCCGGCCGGCCCACCTCTGTGTCTCTTCTTGGTCCGCCGCCGGTGTCTTCTAGATCCTTCCCTGGTCCAGTGGAGATGTTTTCCGTCGCGGTTAAGTTTCGTGACGAATATGCACTCTAATCCCTCTTTTAAGCTTTTCTTAATAATTCCCTGGAAAACAGACAATTCACCAAAACTCGTGGAATTTATCAGAAATAACCCCTATGTTTCTATTATTAGTTCTTTCCAAGTGATAATTGACGGTATAGAATTTGTACTTGATGACCGTCAACAATACCCCCAAGCTAAATCTTTGCTAGTCCCTTAGCAAAGTAGACGTGAAATAATATTTCCGGGTTTCATGTACATAATTCCCAACAAATACTTAAACAATAAATTTAAAGTTCTTCTCCTGATTAAAATTCATTAATCTAACTTTCAAACTTATTCTTATTCCTTTCAACCATGAGGCTTCTCAAACTTTAATTAAATCTTGGGTAATTGAAAGATAGAATAATCAAGCAAGCCTTATATATTTCATTCTTTGCTCATGCACCACTCCAGAGTTTTTTCTCTTCTTATTAAGTATGTATACGTATATATTATTATCTTAAAAACAATGAGAGTCTACTAACAAGATTGCAGTGGACTACTAAGCTATACATTATGACTGAATGTGCTAGTGATAAAATTTTTATTTTCGCACCCTTATGCAATATTCTCTCTTTTTTGTCTTCCCGAGAAGTGTGGGCTATCTCCCCAGCGGATACTTTTTGTACCTATTTTTTTCTCTCAGGCGGGTGTCTTTGCACCCCTTGTTTTACTCTCTTTCTTTTATTTTGGCACATACCCTTTTGATATGGCATCTTTTGGACGTACTTCTTTGGTATGGCATCTTTTAATTTTATAGCCCACACTCTCTTTTTAGACTTTTAAGAGAGAATTTTTTTTACATAGAGCAAAAACCCTTTTTTGTGCATATGGATTCAGTCATGAATGCATAACAGAATAGTCTAATGTTGGCGGTCCTTATTGCATAATTTTAACCGCCAATATTCAAATAAAATCCACTCAAATAATTACCAAACATAGAATTAGGTTTTATAACTAACTATTTCCATAAGTTTTGGAGATTTATTTTTTACAGGAGGACAACCATAAAAACTACTATAAATAGGCTCAATAGCAGGCAAGATACAACATTTACAAGCACATAATATCAGCCCAAGTGGAGAAGGGACACTCAGCAGGCAAATCCGGGCCTAGAATACAAGGAAAAGAAGCCCAAAACCAATCCAAAACACCTCAACTTCACGAGCAACCACCATAGGCTCATCCAAGAACATCAGGGAAGATCACTCATCAAAGCTGGGGGCATTTGGGCCCAGCCATGGTGCGGGCGCACCATGGTGCGGCCGCACCCCCACCGGCCCCGTTCGGCCCAAGTTTTGGTCGGTTGCCTCCCACCGACGTTCCAAAGGCGGTGGCATGCGGGATTTTGGTTCAATGTACCTGGACAGTCGGTTTGGGTGTAATTTTGCATAGAGGCCCCTCCACTCCACTTATAAAAGGAGGCCTTCCCCTCCTCATTCTACACACCTCTACACTTGAGCTCCATTCTTCATATTCTTAGTAGTAGTGTCCCTCTAGGTGGTTCTCACCTAGTTGTAGTATAGAAAAGAGGGAAGAGAGGTGAGGGAAGAGAGTGGAGGAGGAATTCAGAGCTGTCGGCTTTCTCTTCGTCTTGTACTCGGTGTTCTGGATAGGAGCATAGGAGGGTCGGACGTGTCGGCCCCTCCTCGACTCTTGTACCTCTACGGAGACGACTCGTCCGAGTACTATCCAGGTTCTTCTTTCGGTAATTCCAAGTTTTCTATTTGATTAAATTCAGTTCTTGCTTTACTTTACTTACGGGATCTCCGCTCGACCGAGTGCTTTAGTCTAATTAAGATATCGGACTAGAGTAGTAGCCGTTAGCATAGACGTGGTGTCTGGGCTAGTGAGTTACCTGAGTTTGCGCCCAACCCCACGGATAGTTGTGGTAGCCTCCGACCAGGCCTTTGTATTCCACCATGTTCGGGTTGGTGTTTTCGTAGAGCTTTTGGCGGCCAGACCCCGACTACCGCTTCCCAGTCTTTTCGAGAGTCAGAAAGGAACCGCTTCTCCGAAGTAAGTGAAGTATAGTAAGCCTGAACCTTAGTTATCTAGTTAGTCTCGGAAGAACCTTAGGAAACCCCTCTCTACCCACAAAAATAGTTATTCCTTGGACAACCTTGATCCTTTCTAGTTCACTTCTCGTTCCCCGTGGAAATCGATACCTAGGAATACTCCGGGTGAAAGCTACAACGGTATCCGTGTGCTTGTGGATTTATCTGTTTGCGTTAACAAATACCAACATCTACTTAAACCATATTAGTAGAGCAAATTATTAAATTGCTTGATTTTAATTTTGAAAGTGTCTAGAGCTTAGATATCACTCAGAATGAAATATACAATAGCTCAAACCTTTTTATATCATTTTCGTCAATTACTTTGATTTAATTGAAAGTCTTATGCTACCCACAGATATCAGGTTTCAGAATAAATTATCGGGGTAGATAAACTTTATATAATCCACAGGAGAATTTTAAATTCAAATGCTAAGCAATTGTAGGTAATTAATCACTTCATTCGAGAGAGAGTTTTTTAAGAACTTCAAGTTCTACTTACCCTACAGCTAGACTGAATAATAAAAATGACAAAATTAAAGACTAAAATAAATACTCGAATAAATACTGAAATAACTGATAGAGTATATACAAAGGTGAGAGGTACTCACCTAGCGGGGCTCTCCCCCAAGCTGGATGTCACCGTACTCAGTACTGTGGTGGAGGTGGCGATGGGTATCCCAACTGCTGTATCAGGTACTCCAACCCGCTCTGCGTCTGATATTGTTCATGATGTATTTGCTCGAACTGCTGATCTGCACGGTGCTGCCATTGTTCCTGCTGGTGAAATCTGTTGTTAACCTAGTGTTGCCACTGCTCGTGCTGGTGTAAGGTGTCGTTCATCGCATGCTGTCCCTGCTCAATGTTAGTGATATGAATAGATAAAGCTGAGAAATCATTAATGGGAGTCCCAAAATGCTGTTCAGGCGGCCGATAGTAATTGTCTTCGGGTGGCGCATGGAACGGATACGGTCCACCAGTGGTGAAGTCCGTATTTCCGCGTACCGAAGAGGATGCACGGCCTTTCTGAAAATCATTTTCTGTGCTGTCTGGCTCCTCTGTGGGGAGATGTACCCCACCCTGCTGTTGCGGATGATTCTCCTTGTTGATATGTAGGCTGGTCTCCCCATCCTGCATGAGTGGACCACGGCTGATGTGGCTCTTGCGACGCTCCTGGATCATCAAAGTTAGTATAATGAAAATAAGCTGGCCCAGATGATGTTGGATCAGCTCCAGTGTAATAAGTCCTCGGTGCCCCCTGCTGATGCGTACTGACGGACACCTGCCAATATTAGCTCTACTATCTAGAAAAATAAAGCTCTTAACAGAATAAATTTATAACTCCCTGTCAGGCAGCTCGTACTCATTTGGATAGTTTTTATAAATCATGAATATCTTATTATTTCGGCGTTTCAGCATGTGAGCACGAAAAAAAAAGTTATAGCCAATGATTCTACGGGCATCAGAGATAAAAGCGAGTGTAGCATGTGATAGCAAATCTAGCCCTGTAGCTAAACGTGTAATCCAGAAAGTAAAAGAAATACTACATTTTCTCATGGGAGGAACGGTTTTCCAATAACTCAACATCATTTTCACTGGTGACGCTTTTCTCTTTTTAATCATGATATATAATAGGTGTAGTTCGTCTTGTCTTATAGTGTTTAATTCTTCTCTAGGAAAGAAAGTGAAAGCTAGCCATTTAAGCATGAATCTTAGTGTTGGATGCTGGACTTCCTCAGTGGTATATTTTTGTTTACGTTCTGGTTTCTTTGCAGTGATGCTCTCTCAAAAATCATCTTTATTAAAATCTTGAAGAACTTCTGCTATATTAACTACACACTGATTTGAAAATCCTAGTGCTATACTGAGGATTTTCCATGAGAGGGTGAAAGGTTTATTGAACATTCTAAATCTAACATTATTATCATCAAAGTCTAGGGTGCTAATAAATTCTATAGTGAGTAATTTGCTTCCCTCGCTCAGTGACTTGCCATGCATCTTCCCATCCAATATTTCTAAATATGAGCTCAAACTCGAAAATCATTCCGGTTTCATGGAGCAAAGTGTCATCAAACATTGGAGTATGTGTAAATTCTTTTAACTTAACCACATTGAATATTTCAGTTTTAGGTCTAAGTGGTAATGAAATTTGGGCAATGTTCATTAATTCATACCTCTCTTCCCGTTGAGAAAAGGATGACAGGTTGTCATACTCGAAAGGTGATGGGGGATCGACGTCCATTCCAGAGCTGGCAAATGAAGGTACTTGAGATGATGATTGGCTTCGGGTGCTGCGGAAGGAAAGCGCCCTTCCGAGACTCTTTGCTGCACTCCTAAGTTTCTTGCTCATCTTGCCTGTAGAATGAAGAACACGAAGAACATGACAAGAACAAACAAGAACACTAAAACTTGAAAAGGATTAAGATTAGCAAATCAAAGAGAAGAGAGAGGGATTCCTTTTGATGAACTTGCACTTTGCTTCCTCTCTCTTTTCTTTTCCTTGCTAATTAATGGTGGATTTGAAAGATTGTAGTGTCGTAATTGGAAATGAGAAGGAACTGGGCTCTCTGGTATGTGAATAAAGTAGTGAGTGAGTGAGAGAAGTGGGAGGCAGAGGAGAGGAAGAGGGGCGCCGGCCGGCGTGGTGGTGGGGCCGGTCGGCCCCACCTGCTGCCTGCTGGTGCTCTCATTTCCCTGGTGTCGACATTGGTATGTGAGTGATCCAAATGCTAGTACCTAGGTGGTGCTTTCGGTGACAGGAAAGAATGGAGGAGGTATATGTATGTGAGTGTGATAATTTGAATGAGTGGAGTGTAGTGAATAATTGGTGGGTGAGATGTGATGTGAGGTGATGTGTGTGTGGGTCCCATATGTCTCTCCCTGTATTTATACCGTATAATGACACAAGAATGAGAAACTAAATTACTTTTATGAATCCATGAAAATTAGAATTCTAATGAGTATCTTTTCGTAATTTTCTGCCACCACAGTAAATTTCACTGACTGGGGGTTTTTTATTCCGTTAGTAGTAATCACACGGGGCTTAGGTTTTATCTATGACATGCTTATTTTTATCTCTTTTTAATAATGCAATTGATAGAATAAATATGCTATTTAATGCGAGAATTTTAAATTACTGATAAATACCGAGTTACCTCCCGACGAAGGTTCGGGGTTTTTAAGTCCACCGACCCGGACTTTTCCAGTTGAATTATTCTTCATGACTGATCTCCACTGCCGGAGATGTTGCTACATCTTGTTCTTCCCTATTCTTCAGAGTTTGACATTGTTCGAGTCTTGGCTTAAATGCGAACCGCTCTTCTTGCCCATTGATGGTGAATATGATTTCTCTAGCTCCAACATTGATGGTTGCATTTGCAATGTTTAGGAATTGTCGCCCGAGGATAAGAGGTATCTTCCTCTCTTCCTGCATATCAAGTACTACAAAATCTATAGGAACGAAAAAGTTGTAGATTTTTACTAGAATATTTTCTGCTATTCCTACAGGATAGCGGACTGATTGGTCAGCTAGTTGCAGGCACATCGAAGTTAGCGTGAGCATGGAATAGTTGAGCTTGTCGAAGACTGTCTTGGGCATAACGCTGACGCTTGCTCCAAGATCGCATAAGGCGTTCTCGAACATCTGGTTGCCTATTGAACAATCGATAGTAGGGCATCCTGGATCCTTCTTCTTGACAGGAGAAGAATTCAGAATTGTCTCACTACACTCTTCCGTTAGCTTGACAACTTCAGTAGAAGGTCATGGTCCCTTGTTATTGAGGATGGTTCAAAGATACTTTGCGTATGTAGGTACCTGCATGGCATCTAACAACGGGATGTTGACATATAATTTCTGAATTACCTCAACAAACTTACTAAATTGATCATCCGTTTTGACGTGTCTCCTTCTTTATGGGAATGGTAAGATAGTAGTATCATGAAAGTCTTGTGTTAATTCTTGTTCTTGTGGTTCAACTGGTGGTGAAGGTTTTCCAACTTCTTCTTCTCTGTTATCCTTCTCAACTTCTTCTTCTACCTGTACTAAATGTGGTGGTCTACGTGCCCCTTTCGGGTAAGGTGGATCACGTGTAGACTTACCTCCTCTAGTTGATATTCCTTTTACCTGCTCATGGTTAGTGACGCATGACAGAGTAGAAGCTAGATGTGCAATTTGAGATTCTACCTTTTTATTGAATATTATCCGATCCTTAACTGCTAAAGAGAAATTATCCAATTTTGAATTAATTCCTTCTAATACTTTATCATTAAAAGCAAGCTTCTTATAAATACTTTCATTAATTCTAGCTTGTTCTAATATCAATTCTCTCAAGGGTGGTTGTTTTTTATTTGAAAAATTATAATGACTTTGGTACTTACCTTGATTTGTTGCCCGAGGTTGACTCCATCCTTGCTTCTTGATGACTGCACTAAGATCTTCTCGGAGTGAATTCAACTCCTAAATAATCTCTACAATGATTCTGAGAATTGAATGCATATTGAATGGCTTGATGATCTCTCTTGTAATTATCCTTTTGCTCTAACCAGTTCAACAGTACATCCATCTTGGTTGACAATGCACATAGCTCCTCTAGAAGTTCTTCACTCTTATGGCATGTCTGAGTGTTATATATCTAACTCTGATTTTCTGCTATCTTTGCCATAATATCTTCAGCTCTTCCAGGGGTGAGTGACATAAACGATCCTTCAGCAGTGGCATCCAGTTATTCACATGACCTTTGTGTTAGTCCATGATAAAATGTTTGCATGAGCAACCACTTTTCCATTCCATAATGTGGGCAGTTTGATATATATTCTTGAAAATGCTCCTAAGCTTCTGGAATAGATTCACCTTTCTGCTGACGAAATTCTGAAATCTTTCCCCGTAGGATATTGGTTCGGCTTATTGGGAAAAACTTCTCTAGGAAAGCTTTTGAACATTCTTCCCATGTCTTGAATTGATCTTTACTCTAATAAAACCATTTGCTTCGCCTTTCCTTCTAATGAAAAAGGAAACAAATGAAGTAGCACGACGTCTTGAGGAATGCCCTGAATGTTAATGGTATTACCCATCTCCAGAAAATTTTGCAGATGGGCAATTGCATCTTCATCCTTCTTTCCACTAAATATAATAGCTTGCACCATTTTGATGAGGCTTTGCTTGATCTCAGAGTCATGTTCTCCAAGGTTGAAGGTTGGACCAACGCGAATGTTCTCGGTGCTTGGAGCAGAGAATTCACGCAGAGTTTTCTCAGCCATTGCTTCTCAAAATGATGTAAGACCCTTCTTCCTATGGTTGTTCCTGATAAGAGTTAAAGTACCACAACCAATCCTGCACTTACCCCATAAAATAGCTAAACAAAACACGGATAAGTCTGCTAAAGCAAAAGGCTATGATCTATGTATAGGTATTTATATTAGAGTTTATTATTGTTATTATTCATTTAATTTTTTTCTATATATTAGTTCCTATCAAAACAAAATATCCTTATATGAAATTCTAAAAAAATGTATATATCCTGGCGAATCAATGAACCCTTATAAATTATCCTAATGAATCAAATTGCCGTCTCCGGCAACGGCGCCAGAAATGCTTGTTGGTAATTTTAACATCACTTTGCGTTAAGTTGTCATACCTAACATAATGCTAAAAACCAAGGATAAAAATAATCTGCAAACAATTACTCTTATAGAATATATCCGCAAGCGCACAGATAATTCTCCTGTTGTAGCACTTCACCCGGGAAGTATTCCGAGTATCGCTTATTTATTTTATGCCAAAAGGATAAAGAGACACTTCTATTCATTAGGGGTAAACAACTTATAAAGACTCAACAGATAATAAACATACGGACCTATCATAGCCAATTACTCTAATACTTTAGTGATAGATAGTCAATAATAATATGATAAATGATAACTGAGTAAATGAGGTAAATGGTATTTCAGAGATAGAATATAGAGACTCACTAAAGTAGTAAAACAATCTTGCGATCCGGCTAGAGTAAAGGAAACTTATGTAATTACTAAATACAAAGTCTACAGCCTACGCCATATTACACATTTTTATCTATAATATAACCAACTCAGAAAACATCATAAGGAGCATCAACTAATGAGGATTTTAAGACACAGGGGTCACCTCCTTCGCGACCGTGCTCTGCTAGTCCTACGTACGAGGGGTGGACTACAGAGGAACCAACGCAGCTGTCACCTGCGCGGACTACCACACGACTCGGCACGTCAGGGTGCCTCCGTAGGTACACAATATATCTAGACACCGCGTCTATATAATGCATACCACCTAACTTACTCGAGTACTGAATCAGGCGCTTTACGATCATACGACAATAATCATCATCAATCACAACTATATCGAATATGCAACTAGAATAAACTAAGAACTGAATAATTAGAAATATAATAAAGTAGAGCAAAGTCATAATGAGATACATGATAAAATTACCGATCTCCAGACGAACAGATCTGGATTCCCGAGCGTAGCGCCCAACTCTACTTGAACCTTGCTAGACGCCTAAACTAAGAACTTGAAGAACTAGAGCTCTACTTCTAATCTCTGGGAACCCTAACTTTTGTCTACTCTTGACAAATGAAGCAGGGGGAATCAATTGGTTCTCTTCTGAAGGGGGGTCTGCCTCTTTATTTATAGCCCGGTGGGATGAACATGAGCCGCAGGATCAAACCGACTTAACCAAAGGCCAAGATGCATCGTGGGAGGCGATGGAGGAAGCTTCTAGAAGTGGAGGCCAAACCCTAACCCTAGGGGGCCGGGCGGCGCCATGGTGGGGCCGGCCGGCCCCACCTGGTGTCTGCTGCGGGTCCCGCTGCTTTGGGTGTCTTCTATATCCTTCCCGGTCTAGGTGGCGATGTTTTCCGTCGCGGTTAAGTTTCATGACGAATATGCACTCTAATCCCTCTTTTAAGCTTTTCTGAATAATTCCCTGGAAAATAGACAATTCACCAAAACTCATGGAATTTGTCAAGAATAACCCCTATGTTTCTATTATTAGTTCTTTCCAAGTGATAGTTGACGGTATAGAATTTGTACTTGATGACCGTCAACGGTGCCACCGCCAAGGAGGCGCCCTTGGCCGGTGACGAGGATACGGCGGGGACGCCCGCCGCAAAGGCGAAAGGCGCCGCCGAGGTGCCGCCAATCGGGGGGCGGTCTCCCGGCGCCGAGGGAGCGGCGAGACGCGTCGCCATGAAGGTCGCCGCAGACGTGGCGATGGAGGAACAGCGCTGGCTCCATCCCCGCCCGAGTTGTGGCCGACGAGGTGGTGGAGATTCCTTCCTTGGAAGAGGCCGCGACGCGCGGGGAAGGGGGCACTTGCCGGGGACGCGACTTCCTCCTCCGGCGAAGCTGGGAAAGTCGATGGCCGAGGGGCCTGTTGAGGCCGAGGGGTCGCTCGGTCAAGAGGCCGCCGGCCCGGGAGCTCGCTTCAGGCGCCGCGGCTAGTCCGGACGGACCGTCAGGACCCCGAGGGGCGGCCGGTCTTTGTGTTGGACGACGCCGTGGAAGGGCACCTCTAGGAACAGGCGGGGAAGTGCCAGGAGCTGGCCGAGAGGTCGCTTAAGACTCTCTCGTCGATCCTGCCCTCAGAGCTCCCTAATGTGCTGAAGGTAAGCCGACCTCCCGCAGTTTTTTGTCATAAGAGCTCTTTCGTGATGGCTGAATGATTGGGCATGATTACTGCAGGAGCTGGCGCAGGTGTCCCGGGCGAAATCGGAGTTCATCCGGGCGGGGGCCGGCCTCACCAGCGAGCTCCATCGCTAGAAGGAGCTCGTGGCCCAGCTGAGCACCACTCTGTCGGCCAGAGATGAGGAGATCGAGAAGCTCCGTCTCCTTGTCTCAGACTTGAAGGCCGAGGTCTCGACAACGCGTGAAGAGACCACTCTTTCGAAAGGGATTGTGGCAAAACATGCGGCGGACCTCGACCGACTCCGGGCCGAGAGGGAGGTGATGAGGGCCAAAGTTACCCGCTCGGCTGACTCCGTCCAGGCCTTGTCCGAGAGGCTGGTGACCGTGGAGACTGACCACCAGCTCCTCGGCGACGACAACGCCTTGATGAGGGTCGAACTCCTGCAGGCGGTGTCCGAGGCCGAGACCCTTCATAACCAGCGGGAAGGTAAGCATCATACCTGTCCATCGTGCCTCTGCTGCCTTGTCTCGGAGTTTGACTCTCGGACTATTACAGGCCTGAGGGGGAAGGTGTCGGAGCTGGAGGCGAGTCTCGTCGCGTCGCAGGCGGCCTACAACTCGGCGTAGAGCGAGCTCGACACTTTGTCACGTAAGGTCGTGGCCGCCTCAGGCCGAGGTCGAGGCCGGTGATGCCGCTTGGGAGCGTCCCGCTGAGCGCTTAGCCGGCTAGCTGCCTGGATGGAGGCGCGCGCCTCGACGCCCTTCGGATCGGCGTGTCGCACACGCCAAGGCCGACCATGTCCCACTACGAGTTTGATCTCCCTCGGATCTCCGAGGGGCTCGTGGTGGCCGAAGAGGAAGTGGGCCGCGAGAGTGAAGTGCTTGCCGAGCTCGTCCCGGGAGGCCGAGGCGAAGCGGGACCCCATCCGCAAGGCTGGCGGAATCTTCACGCCCGCCGTCGTCCCCGCCCCCGCGGTTGAGGCTGATGCCACCGACGCCACGGACGTCGCCGCCGAGACGGTGGGGGGCCGAACGCCCCTCGAGATTCTCGCAGTTCGGGGCAGAGTGCCCATGTAAAAAACTATATTGGTTTCTTTTGGAAGCACTCATGCTAATGGCCCATCGTGGCCTTGTGTTTTGTGGTGGCGTTTTCATTTATTTTTCACATCCTTTTCGATCCCGATCCGCACTTAGGCTAGAGTCTTGCGAGACTATTTCGAATTTAGGGGCCGTTCCTTAGTCAAGGGTAGCGAGTAGAGGTACCGTAGCCCGTGGGCGTGGGTGGCCTCGCAGCTCTGCCAAGCCTGACGTCTAGAACAACCCTCTCGCAATGGCTGAAGTCCTCCCTTGGCCGAGGGTGGTGAGTAGAGGTACCGTAGCACATGGGCGTAGGTGGCCTCGTGGCTCAGCCGGTCCTAGCTTCGGGATGACTTTCTCTAATTGCTCTTTCCTAAGTGTTCGAGACCTTGGGTACAAAAATTTGCGAAGAACGACCGAGGAAAAACGAGAAGTGTTTTTGGGGTGCCTTTTAGGAGGGGTTCCCCCCTTTCTAGCCCCCGAGGGAGGCTCGGTCTTGGTAGGTCAAAACTGAGTCTCACTCAACCCTTTTGGGAGTGTTATTGTGACTGGAGTCCTTAGCCTCGAGGGCCTCGGATGTGTGTTACGTTTGCGGAAAAATGAACAAGTGCTTGTTGCTTTCATTTCTCTGGAAAAACGTAAGGTACAAAAGTATGTACAAAGCTTGGAAATTTTAAGGGTAGAAGCGACGTAGCTGTTGGATGTTCCAAGCGTTGTTGAGGATTTGGCCGTCCTCATCGGCGAGCTTGTAGGTGCCCGGTTTGAGGGCCTCGGTGACGATGTAGGGGCCCTCCCATGGCGGCGTGAGCTTGTGGCGGTCTCGGTTGTCCTGGCGAAGATGCAGCACCAAGTCGCCCTCCTTGAGGTCTCGGGTTCGGACCCATCGGTCGTGGTAGCGTCGGAGGGATTGCTGATATCTAGCCGAGTGTAGAAGGGCGGCGTCCCTGGCTTTCTTGAGCATATCCAGCGAATCCTCCCGAGCCGTCTGGTTGCACCGCTCGTCGTAGGCCTTGAGCCTTGGAGAACCGAACTCCAAGTCGGTGGGGAGGACGGCCTCGGCGCCGTACACCAGGAAGAAGGGCGTGAACCCTGTGGCTTGGCTGGTCGTCGTCCTAAGGCTCCAAAGGACCGAGGGGAGCTCCTCGAGCCACCTTTTGCCGAACTTATCGAGCTTGTTAAAGATCCGAGGCTTGAGTCCCTGTAAAATCATACCACTGGCGCGTTCCACCTGCCCGTTCGTTTGGGGATGGGCAACAGCGGACCAGACAATGCGTATCTGGTGCCTATCGCAGAAGTCCCCGGAACTTCTTCCCCGTGAACTGGGTGCCGTGGTCGGTGATGATGGAGTTTGGGACCCCGAAGCGATGGATGATGTCGGTGAAGAATAGCACCGCCTGCTCGGATCGGATGTTGGTAACGGGGCGTGCTTCGATCCACTTGGAGAACTTGTCGATGGCGACCAGCAAGTGGGTGAAGCCCTCGGGCGCCTTCTTGAGAGGTCCCACAAGGTCCAGCCCCCACACGGCGAATGGCCATGTGATGGGGATGGTTTGGAGTGCCTGAGCCGGCAAGTGCGTCTGGCAGGCGTAGTACTGGTAGCCTTCGCAGGTGCACACTACGTGGGTAGCGTCGGCGACTGCGGTTGGCCAGTAAAAGCCCTGTCGGAAAGCACTGCCGACAAGGGAACGGGGAGCAGCGTGGTGCCCACAGACGCCGGCGTGGATTTTGCGGACTAGCTTCAAGCCTTCCTCGGTAGAGATGCATCGTTGTAGGACTCCCGAGGGGCTTTGCTTGTAGAGCTCATCCTCCACCACGATGAAGGACTTTACTCTTCTCGTGATGCGTCGGCCCTGGTTGAAATCTTTGGGGAGCACCCCTCGGACGATCCAATCAAGGTACGGCTTCCTCCAGTCTTGCTTGAGGTCGACTTTGGGACCCTCCTCGTCAAGCTCTATGACCTCGGCGTCGGGTGCCGAGGGGGCCTCAGCCTCGGACGCTGCTGTAGCCCCCGAGGGGGGTCGGGCTTGTCGTCTGCCGCTGTGCCTTGGTCTTTGAAGCCGACAGAGGGGGCCGCGAGATCCTTGGTGAAAACGTCCGGGGGGACGGGAGCCCTCCCGGCCGTAATCTTGGTGAGTTCGTCGGCGGCCTCGTTGTACCTTCGGGCGACGTGGTTGAGCTCGAGGCCGTCGAACTTGTCTTCTAGACCGTGCACAGCCTTGCAATACGCATCCATCTTTGGGTCGTGCCAACTCGAGTCCTTCATGACTTGGTCGATGACGAGTTGCGAGTCCCCTCGGACGTCGAGGCGCTTGACGCCGAGCTCGATGGCGATCTTCAAGCCGTTGAGGAGGCCCTCGTACTCTGCCATGTTGTTTGAAGCAGGGAAATGAAGGCGAACGACGTACCGCATGTGTACCCCGAGGGGCGAGACGAAGAGGAGGCCGGCGCCGGCGCCGGTCTTCATCAAGGACCCGTCGAAGTACATGGTCCAGCACTCCGCCTGGATCCGAGGCAGCGGAAGCTGGGTGTCGGTCCACTCCGCGAGGAAATCCACTAAGACTTGGGACTTGATGGCCTTCCTTGGCGCGTAGGAGAGTCTCTCCCATGAGCTCGACAGACCACTTGGCGACCCGTCCTGAGACTTCTCGGTTCTAGAGGATCTCCCCCAACGGAAAGGAGGAGACCACCGTCACTGGGTGGGCGTCAAAGTAGTGCCGGAGCTTGCGTCGAGTCAGGACCACGGCGTAGAGTAGTTTCTAGATCTGCGGGTAGCGGATCTTGGTCTTGGACAGCACCTCGCTGATGAAGTAAACCGGCCTTTGGATCGGCAGGGCGTGGCCTTCCTCCTGTCTTTCAACAACAATGGCTGCGCTAACCACTTGGGTTGTCGCAGCCACGTATAAGAGGAGAGGTTCACCTTCGGCTGGAGGGACCAGTATCGGGGCTCTGGTAAGGGCAGCTTTGAGCTTGTCGAGAGCCTCCTGGGCCTCGGCGGTCTAGGAGAAGTGCTCCAATTTCCTCAGGAGGCGGTACAGGGGCAGGCCCTTCTCTCCAAGTCGTGAAGCGGCTAAGAGCCGCAAGGCAGCCCATGACCCGTTGGACCCCCTTCAGATCCTTGATCGGCCCCATACTAGTCACCGCGGTCACCTTCTCTGGGTTGAGCTCGATGCCGCGCTTAGAGACGATGAATCCTAAGAGCATGCCTCGAGGGACCCCGAAGACACACTTCTCAGGATTGAGCTTGACGCTTTTGGCCTTAAGACACCAAAAGGCAATCTCAAGGTCGGCAATGAGGTCGTCAGCCTTCTTGGTTTTGACGACGATATCGTCTACGTAAGCCTCCACGGTCTCTCCAATGTGATCCCTAAAGACACCGAGCATGCACCGTTGGTACGTGGCTCCGGTGTTTCTGAGTCCGAAGGGCATCGTTACGTAGCAGTACATACCAAAAGGCATGATGAAGGAAGTCGCGAGCTGGTCGGACTCCTTCATCTTGATTTGGTGGTAACTGGAGTAGGCATCAAGAAAGGATAAGAGTTCACACCCCGAGGTGGAGTCAACTATCTAATCAATATGTGGTAGAGGAAAGGGAACCTTCGGACATGCTTTATTTAGGCTTGTGTAGTCTACACACATCCTCCACTTCCCACTTTTCTTCCTAACCAGTACAGGATTAGACAACCACTCGGGATGGAACACCTCCTTGATGAATCCAGCCGCCAAAAGCTTGTTCACCTCCTCACCGATAGCCCTACGCTTCTCCTCGTCGAATCGGCGCAGACGTTGCTTTACCGGCTTGGATCCGGCCCTGATATCAAGGGAGTGCTCGGCGACATCCCTCGGAATGCTCGACATGTCCGAGGGACTCCACGCGAAGATGTCGATGTTTGCGCAGAGAAAGTCGACGAGCACAACTTCCTATTTGGGGTCGAGGGAGGCACAGATCTTTACCGCCTTGCCGGAGGGAGAGCTCGGATCCAGCGGCACCTCCTTCACCCCATCAGACGGCTCGAAAGTGCCGGCGTGGCACTTGGCGTCGAGGGCCTCGGACAACGCCATGGCTTCGGCGTGCTCGATCGCTTCGACGTCGCAGTTGAACGCGTGCTCGTAGGACGACCCAACGGTGATGACACCGTTTGGGCCCGGCATCTTGAGAAGGAGGTAGGTGTAGTTGGGGACGGCCATGAACTTCACGTACGCGGGACGTCCGAGGATACCATGATAGGTTCCTCGGAAGTCGACCACATCGAAGGTGATGACCTCCTCGGGGAAGTTCGATGGCGTCCCAAAGAAGACCGGGAGGTCGATCTGCCCGAGGGGCCAGGCACGCTTGCCTGGCACTATGCCCTGAAAAGGAGAGTTGCAGGGCTAGAGTTGCGGGCGCTCAATCCCCAACAAGCTGAGAGTCTCGGAATAGAGGATGTTGAGGGAGCTGCCGCCGTCCATCAACACCTTGGTGAGCCGCACGTTGCCGATGATGGGGTCGACCACGAGCGGGTACCGTCCCGGGTTCGGCACGTAGAGCGGATGGTCGTCGTGGTTGTACGTGATGGCGCCGGCGGACCACGGTAGGTACTGTGGAGTGGCTGGGCGCACCGTGAAGACCTCACGGCGCTCGCGCTTGATCTGGCGCGGGGTGAGGTTCGCCGGCAGCCCCCAATGATCATGAAGACGTCGTGGACCTCAGGGAATCCCTCGCCTTTGCCCTCTTCCTCCTTCTTTTTCTTGTCCTCGGGCGGGGGCAGCTTCTGGTAGAAACGGCAGGCCAAGTCACACTCCCCCATGGTGTGCTTGACGGGGAACTTGTGGAAAGGGCAGGGCTTCTTGAGCATGTCGTCAAAGGCCCCGGGCCCCGGGGGACCTCGGGGGGCCTTGCGGTCGGCCGCAACGACAAAATCGTCCTTGGAGTCCGCCTCCTTCTTGCCCTTCTTCCCCTTCCGCTTGTTCCCCTTGTTTTTCTTGGGGTTGCGGGATGCGTCCCCCCGGCATCTCCCTCCTTCCGCTTTCCTTTGTCGTTGCCATTGCGAAAAATCGCTCCCACCGCTTCCTCGCCGGAGGCGAAGTTGGTCGCCACCTCGAACAGCTCGTTGGCGGTGGTTGGCATCTTCTGGCCCAGCTCGTGGACGAGCTCCTTGCAGGTCGTGCTATCAAGGAATGCGCTGATGATGGTAGTGCCGGCCATGTTGGGCAGTTCGGTGCACTTCTTCGAGAAGCGCCGGATAAAATCCCGCAGCGACTGGTCAGACTTCTGGCAACAGCTACGAAGGTCCCATGAGTTCCTAGGGCGCACGTATGTGCCCTGGAAGTTCCCCACGAAAACCTTGACCAGATCGGACCAGTCACGGATCATGCGGGCGGGGAGATGCTCCAGCCAAGCTCGCGCGGAATCGCCTAGGTGAAGCGGAAGGCTGCGGATGATGAGCCTATCGTCATCCGCGCCGCCCAGCTGGCACGCTAGGTGGTAGTCGTTGAGCCATACCTCGGGTTTCGTTTCTCCCGAGTACTTGGTGAGGTTGGCCGGCTGGCGGAACCGGAAAGGGAACCGGGCGTTGCGGATCTCCCGGCTGAAAGCGCGAGGCCTCGGGGGATCGGCATCGTCATGGTACTCGTCGCTGTCGTGCCTGCCGCCTCTACGCGGCTGGCGGTCGCGTCCGGCCCATGCTCCGGCTTCCCTTGCGGCGTTGTTGATGACGTTCTGCGCGTCGCCGTCGTCGAGGCTGCCACGGTTGTCTTGGATGCGTTCGCGGACCGGCCTTCGCGACGGATCCTGATGGACCGAGGCTTCTCGCTCGTTCCGAGGACGGACCTCGGCTTCCTCGTCCCTCTGCGCCCGAAGGCGTGAGGCTGAGCTTTCGGCCCCTCTTGGACCGCCGCGGTCTCGATGTAGCCCCGCATCTCATCTCGAATCCGTCGCCCCTCCGGGGTGGATGGCTCTGGCATCGCTCGGAGGAGAAGGGCCGCAGCTGCGACGTTCTGGCTTGCATGCTGGAAGATAGGGGGATGTTCTCCTCCCTCGTCGTTGATGATCCTCTGGTTGACGTCGCGGGCGCCAGCCGCTGCCGCCTTGTGGGCTCGGGTTACGCGCCGCGCGGTGCTTACGCTCGAACGCATCTATCTTCTGCCGTAGCAGAAGACGGTCGTGCTCGAGCTTGTCCCCAAGCTCCCGGATCTACTCAATAGTGGGGTGCCACTGCCCCTTGAGGGGTGGCCGTCGGGTCGCTAGTCCTCGGGGGACCCATGCGCCGCTGAGTCTACTACTCCCCGGCCCACGGCCTGGGACGCTGGGGGTCCTGAGGCGTTGCGCCTGCCGGGGTCGGCCTGGTGGTATGCCTGGGGTTGCGGTCCTGGTCGCCGTGGCCGTTGCCGTCGCCGCCGTCACCGAGATTGTCGATCTCCACGTGAAAGCACTCGCGGGTTGGGTCGTACATGTCGTCCGGCGAGTCCAAGTCGGGGTACCCAAAGGCGAATGCATGCGCCGGCATTAGCCCATGGGGCTCCGTGGCCTCCAGGTAGCGCTGTATTGCGTGGACGTAGAGGGACCCGTAATAGTCTACTCCCGCCCACCTGGTCCGGTGCCCCTCAAAGTCGGGGTAGGACGCGGCTGGAGCGGACGTCTCTAGATCCCGGGCGAAGCGGTGTTGGTGGCCGGGGAGCTCATCATAGGCCCTCAAGCTGGTGGAGACCAACGACGCGTATGTGGTGGCGGTGTTGGCGAGGCCGAACGGCGGAGGTGGTGGGACTGGTCGCGAGGCGTTGGGGCAGCCTCCGTCACCCAAATGCAGCACGGCCAGATCCTCCTCCAGGTTTCTAGCGGCGCGACGCGCCTGCTGAGCATGGCGGGCACATGTGCTACGGCGCCTCCTGCGTTGGGCCCGTGACGGGGCCGCGGGAGCCTCGTCGGGAGACTCCAGGGCCCTGGGTGAAAGGAGCTCCATGTCGTACTGGGTGCCCAGCGATACGAACTCGAGATCCCCGAACCGGATCACGGTACCCAGCTCCAGCGGCTGTGGTGGGGGAAGTTGGGGCCGGAAGCATCCCGAGACACCTCATCGCGGTCGTTGGCCATTCCAGAGTTTTGGCGGGAAGAGAGGCGAAAACACGCACAGCGCCCCTACCTGGCGCGCCAACTGTCGGTGTTAGAACTGGTGGTCCTAGCGCCAACTAGTAAATTTATGGTGCGTGCTCCCAACTCCGGAAGGTGTGCAAGATGGACACAAGGATTTATACTGGTTCGGGCAAGAGAAGGCCCTACGTCCAGTGGGGGGAGGATGACTTGTATTATCTTGCACCAAGGTGCTTGTAGGTAGGGGTGTACAAGCGGTTGAGAGAGGGCGCTGGTCCCAAGTCTCGTGGTTGATTGAGTGGAATGCCAATATCGCGCTGGTGAGAGCCCGCCCGCTAAGGGCCCCCCGTCCTCCCCTTTTATAGCCGTAAGGGGAGGATAGGGTTTACAAAGGGTGCCCGTGCACGTGAAGGGGTCGTGAGCGTCTTCCTCCCCTGATCCGAGGCCTCGGAGCCGGTAGCCTTCCTGGTGCTGAGGCCCCGGAGGGGTGGCAAAGATGTGGGGCATGGCCTTGACACGCTGGGTCATGGGCGTAGGCTGGGGGGGTGTCACCTCCCGCCCCGGCGATGGAGAAGACATCTGTCCCTATGTAGGTTGGCGGAGTGGCGATGGACGGCGTGTCCGAGCCCTGTAGCTTGCTGTAGCTTTGACTCGCCTCGAGTCCGAGGCTCGGAGGGCCTCGGAGCCTGGCCGGGGCGTGGAGTGGTTGGCAAGGGGGAGGACGGTCATCGGAGGCTGTCGCCGCCCATCCCGGGCTCAGAAAACCCGGGAGGGACTGTTGTTTGACCGTCGTCCCGCCTAACCTGACTCCCGCATTTTAGGATGACACTGGATGACGGCCCTTGGCGTGGCAGTCGGCGCCCCGAGGCCTTGGTGATTTAACCTGTCACAGAAAGTGGGCAAAACAGTGCCCCACAGTGGTGGGCATGGCCACCACCGTGGAGGATGACGAAACCCTGAGCGCAGGCGTGATCAGTGATGGGACGGCTCCCTTATCCAGCCAAGGGATGGCGCCACTCTGACAAAAATTGTAGAGAGGTGGGCGGTGGATATACGTCCAGTCAGAGGCTTGGTTTGAGCAGGGAATGCGGAGCGTCCCGTCCGAGGCCTAGGCGCAGGGGCTCAGGTGAACGGAAGGCGGGAGCTCGTCCGAGGCCTCAGCGGGGAGGGCTCGGGCAAGGCGGAAAGTTAGCGCCCGTCCGAGGCTTCGGCGGGGAAGGGCTCGGACGAGGCGGAAAGGAGCGCGCCGGGCTTAGATGGGCCGTGCTTTGTTGTTGTGAGGCCTGATTTTGCGTTTGTTAGGCCCGGTTTATGTGACCTGTCTGAGGGCCCTAGTACCCGACAACATGCAAGCATGCAGTCTAACTCTCGGTGGAAAAAATTTCTTTGTTGTGGAGCAGTTACTTGATGCAAGCATGCAGTCTCTAACCGGTCCAATTAGTCAGTTGATGACAATGGCTTGTTGTGGCACTTACTCAGCTAATGACTTGGATCGCTATGGTATTAGATAGAACATATAGTGGGGGTTAAATTTATAAGAGATATATATTGCATTGAAAATCGATGGATGGACTCACTGTCCTAAGACGATACAAGTGCAAGGAAATCTTTAGTTTGGCCAACATCAGTGTGCACAGACCTAACATTATATACTAGTATACTTTATTTTCCACCAAGTTGTAAAAGGGTCAAGGCATTGTACCTAAACTCATCTAAGAAAAACTCATCTATTATAGGGATCTTGACGGAAACCATTATATAATTGCTTTCTTGTCTTTTCCATGACACACACAAACTGTTCCGGGTAGCGGTTTCATACTGCAGTGCACCACTTAAGGCTATATTTAGATGTAAAGTATTTTTACTTGCAGAAATTTTTTTGAGGTGTTTGAAAGTAACATACGTTTGCTAAAACTATGGCTGAAACTATAGTTTGTGGACTTTTAGAAACTCTGCTCTAAACATGTTTTTTTCTTTCTAAACTATTGTTTTGTACACCCTTCTCAAACTGTAGCATCCAAATAACCACTACCTCTCTGGTTCAGCTTATAAGGCAATTTTGGCCAAAAACTACTAGCTATTGTAATACATGCTTGATAAAATTAAATTTATAACCAAATGTATTATCTAATAATCATAAATAATATAAAATAAATAAATAGTCAAAGTATAATTTAGGAGACATGGCATGTCAAATTATGCCTTATAAACTAGTCCAAAGAGAGTAGTAGTAATTACTAAATAGTAAATCAATGAAAAAACTCAACATTTGATTATTCCTAGGGTAAGTACTAACTAACAACACAACAATCATAGCTTTATAATATACTGTAGTTGTAGATAACTTTGAAGTATTTGAATGTAACATACATTTGCTATAAAACTATGGTCGAAATTCGAAACTATGGTTTGTGTTGGAGTTTTAGAAAGTCCGCTCTAAACATTATTTTCTCTAAATATATGGTTTTTTTAGAATCCTAAATATTTGGTTTTGCAACTCCAATTGTATATAAATAGGGTTTCTTACCAATTTCTTAAAACCATAGCATTTAAGTAAGTAATAAGTAGTACTCCCTGTATTTCAGATCATAATAAGTCGCTTTAGGTTTTCTAAACACTTGGCACTATACATCTATATGCATAGCAAAAAGCTATCTAGAAAATCCAGATCTAGAATGATTTATAATTTAAAATAGAGGGGGTAATAACCAATTAAAAAATCAAAACTAACTTGATTCCTAGGGTAATAGCTAACAGCACAACAAAATCAAATGTAAAGTCAACTGCTGCCCAACTCTCGAGATTGTTGACCTCCAACTCTACCATTTCAGATGCAAAACGTGCAATCGAGGCTGCAAGTGCTTTCCCATCCGCACTCCACTCGCCCACCACTCTCCACTTCGTAAACATGCAGGCCGCCTAATCTCCGGTGCACATCACATCACATACTCCAGATCTCCCCTCCCCAAATCCACCCCGGCCGCAGTCCATACTCCATAGACACGAGCTAGCTGTGCGTGGGCGCGCCGGAGCGCGCACGAGTGCATGCAAGACATGGCCGGTCCTGACGGCCTTCAGCTCCCGCCGCTCCGTGACCTCTCACGACGGGCCGCCTCCTTCCTGCGCATGGCGCGGCTGGCGCTCACCGGCGCCGCCACTCCGGCACAACTGTGAGTCGTCGTTCCCTGTCTGTCCTGTTCACCGCCGCGCCGCGTGACTTGATGGTTGACGCCTTGTGTAGGTTAGCTCTAATCGCTAATCTCTGGTGCGTGTCTCTGCAATCAAACCGACGCTGCAGGCTCGCCGGAGAGGAGGTCGTCGTCGACGGCTTCAGCTGCGACCCATACTACAAGAGCGTCAGCACGGAGGACGACGACTGGGAATCTGAGCTCTGGCCGGAGGAGGAGGAATCGGATCTGCTCATGGACGACGACGAGGACAGGTCAACGACGACGACGAGAGGTGCGTCTGAGAGTAGCATTCGCACTCTAGTCGTCGGAGTCGAAGAGGGTGGTCCGCTGAACAAGAAGTCTCAGTTCAGGCACCGGTCTGCGACGGCCGGCGCAGCGTTTGGTTCGGAGCATGTGACGGCGGCGGAGCACGAGGAGCCATCGGAGCCGTTGATGATGATGCCGCGGCGAGCCACGAAACGGGTGAACGATGCCGTGGCGGTTGATCACCCATTCGGATGCGATCGTCAAGGGAACGAGTCGTCGTCGCTGTTGCTTGTTTCTTCTTAGTCTCGTCTGACTGAAGAAAAATAAGCAGCGCTGCCATGTGTTACTTCTCTTTGTTGAACTTATTACTTGAACGGATCGGAGAAGCGAAACAATGCTTCGTACTAGCCTATTAGGTTATTTTCGCAAAAACTCAAATGCCGTGCTCGTCAATATTCACTATTATTAAGTTTTAAGCTTCTAGCTACAGGTGATTACACCCTCCGTTTCAAATTATCTCAAATTATAAGTGACTCTATGAATCTTAGAGAATCAAAGTTTTAATTAGACCAAATTTATATAATAAAATAATAATATTTATGACACCAATAAAATATCATTAGATTCTTTATTAGTTATATTTTCATCTTATACCTATTTGATGTCGTAAATCTTTATGTTTTTTTCTATAATTTTGATTAAACTTAAAAAATTTGACTTTCCAAAATTCTTGAAATAACTTGTAATTTTGGATGGAGGAGTATGTAAGGGCATTCGCGATGAACGTTCCTACCGGTTCCAAGCATACTAAGTGCAAGTAGTATACAATTCAGTTCCATTACCATTTAGCACAGCTTAGTTTTACCACAAAGGTTTTTTTTTAGAAAACAACTTTACGAGCAGCTTTCTTGATGAAAGTGAGGTGTTTTAGAAAAAAATTGTTTAGCAAAATACCTTGATCAATAGCTTCATGCATGTCTAAGAGAGGGAAACGAGGGAGAAAGTTGTGAAAAACTATTTTCCTAGCTTCAGCTCTCTCCATTGCTTTGTGAGAACATAAAAACAGAGCTTCACCCATAAAAGCTGAGAACAGTGTTTGGCAAAAGAAAAGCAATTCACAACAGCTCATAAAATTGTAGATATCTGAATGTACGAAGAAATTGCACCTATCTAGCTCAAAGCTTCAGTAGAGAGCCATGGGCATCTAGTTTGACTTGGTTGTAGCCCCTAGGTCCATTCTTCTGCTTTTGTGCTCTTTACATTTAGAATAAAATTACACATGGTTTAAAGTGTTTATAATTGAATAAAACTAACTCTAAATATAAACTAAATTATGCACTCTATTTTTTGTCATTTTATCTCTCACTTAACGTCGTTAAATGGCTAAAACAGATGAAAGGTCATAGAAGGAAAATAATTTTATTTTTGAGCCTCACAAGTAAGTTTAGAAAAAATAAGCATAGAAGAAAGATGCAGTATTTTGAAGATAAAGTAATTCTATCTAATTATTATTGGGCCAAGCCTTCCTTATCTAGCGATAAATTTTAATATGATTAGTTACATCATTGTGCAGTTGTATCCATAATCATTTAAAAAATGATTGTGCAGTTGTATGAGTAACACGATATGGCAGTATGGAATATAAAATACAATAAAAATGGAAGGATTTATTTTTCTAGAGGAAATGGGATTTATCTATATGTATGGAATATAAAATACAATAAAAAATTATTTACATAGATGTAGGCCTTGAGCTGGCTGGACCTTTTCCTACCGACATGCGCCGTCGGCATGTGCTGCATGCGCACAGGCCCGGGTAGCAGCTGGCCCTGCCTCATTCCCGACTCCAAAAAAAAAAAAGCTGGCCCAACTTCATGCACATGCGACTTGCACAGGTGCGGCGGGTTCGGACTACGGACGGAACGCGCGGCGAGCGGTGTTAACTGTTAAGGTAGACGATTCCCTTGCCAATTTTTTGGGGTCCGAAATCAGTTTCCTTTACCGGAGCCTTCTGTTCCCCGTGGACAATTTCCATGGAGCCTTTTTAGGTGTAAAAAGTAGTATAATAGAATAGATAAAATGATTAAATTGCAATTTTGGAGGCCATGACATTCAAACCTGCACCTTATAAAATAGAACGAAGGAAATACTTCTTAGCATCTTTTATTTGCTAATTTTTATTTATGAATTGTATACATACTCACATCTATAAATACATGTATAGACATCCTCATGTATAAATGTATGTATACACACCTTTATTCCTATGAGTGCTTTCGAGACACTAAGACAAAACTGTAAATCAAATTAAGACCTTGAGAATAGACTAAAAAAGTCACTACATGGGCAATTGACAGACAAATTAGCTACCACTGAAAGAACAACCTCATTAACCTTAGAATAAATCTACGAAAATATAGAAACCACGTAAGTCGGGTACTTAACCCCAAGTGGACATGTTTAACTTTGTGCATATTATGCATAAGCATAATTATAGCATCTTCAAAAAACCTTTCTAAATCTCACTCTCTAAATTATTATCTGGACAACCATTTACATAAAAATAGCTTTCTATATTTTTTTTCATTCTCTAACAGTTTTTCTATATCTCAAATGCGCACTTTTCGAGAGAGCTATTCTTGTCTTCTATTTTTTTTTGTCCAGTGATAAATCTAAAATATAGAAGGCGAGGAGCTGTTGCAAGCTAGTTTTTTTTATCAAAATCTCTATTTCTAGCATTTAGAAATGATATAGAGAGTCTCTTGGAGTTGCTCTTAGCACGTTAGCATGTAGTAATTAGTGAAGATCGACTTCAAATCCTTTGAGCTTTTTTTGAATACTTTTAAATTCAACTTAAAATAAAATTTAATCTTGATCATGTGCCTTGTTACCAAACTTTATATTACCATGATGCTCGTATGGTGAGAAATTATGTGAAAAGAATACAACTTTTCAAACAATGAGTCCACATAGATTTTTGGAAGATATGTTACGGCTAAATAGGTTATTAAAAACTCAAATATAACATTCTGAAAGAATTTTTGCTTCAAAACTAAAAGAGTTGTAAAGTTAATACAATATTTTTAACATTCTGCTTGCTTTAAGTTTGTACAGTACATTTTATATAAAAATAGTTTTCGAGGAGATTCAAGTGAATGGGATATTTGATTTCATGTGTTTTAGACAAATAAAAAACTATTTGAGAGCATACATCATTTTACTCGATGCACTAGAAGTTGTGTCAGTGTACGAAATGCTTGCTTGCTATCATAAAGCCATGTTAACAACTACAAGGAAAGCTTTACTTATCAGGCTTGCTTCTAGTTTTGAGTTTGATGCTACTGATGGAAAAAGTGTTATATCAAAAAGTTTAACGCATATTTGCAAATTTGAGACCAGATGAAGCCAAATAGATAAGTATGTCGTCAATAAATACAACCACAAACTTGTCTAACTCATCCATGAATACCTTGTTCATCATGTTCATAAAGTAGGCCAAGGTATTGGTGAAAATAAACAACACTACTGTAAACTCATACTGACCATCTGGTAACAAAAGCTATTTTGGGTATGTTCTCAAGATAGATCTTCATGGTACCCTGATCGGAGGTCAATTTTGGAAAAGAACTTGATATTCCTCAACTGATCAAGCAAGTCATCAATTCTCATTAGCGGGTACTTATTCTTGACTGTCACAACATTTAGATTTTAGTAGTCAATGCACATTCTCATCGATCCATCCTTCTTCATAAATAGAACACCAAGAGGAAGCATTAGGCCGGATGTACCCTCGGAAAGCTTAGGCTAATGTACCCCCTTGTCGGAAAGCTCCTTAAGTTATTTCCTGAGCTCCTCTAGCTCATCAACCGGCATGTGGTAGGGCCTCTTTGCAGTCAGACCCATACCAGGCAGAAGGTCGATCACAAACTCCACATCTCGATCTAGTGGCATCCGGGCAAATCCTTAGGAAACACATATGGATACTCACACACTACTGGCACATTCTCCACTGATTTGACACATTCTCCACTGATTTGACAAGGCACATAATATGGAGACTGTCTTCCCATGGTTGGGCTCACACTTGATTACATGACCCTTGGTATGAGTGAACTCTACATATCTGGGTGAGCATGAGATCACACCCTTGTGCTGGGTTAACCAATCCATTCCCAAGATAACATTTAGACCATCAAACGCGAGAAGGGTGAAGTTGGCTAGAGAAGGGTGACTCAATGTTTATTCTCACACCCTGAACTCAGTGGCAGAGCCACAGGGTATGCCGGGTATGCCCTGGCATACCCTGTTTGACCGGCAAGGGTGCAATATAATATAGGTATTATACACAATTACATATATATATATATATATATATATATGTATTTATAAAAATAAAAAGGAAAAATACTCACAGGAAGCAGCAAGTTAGAAGGCCCAGGAAGCGGTGCACTCGTCGAGTACGCATACATACCCACGCCTACAGCACTACAACGTTTGGCTTTTGGTATATTCTATATATATTCTAGATACTCGCCGTGCAGTCGCTACTTCTCTTATATAGGTAAAATTCAATCTTTATGCAGATATGAAGAGAAACTCGGATAGTCTTAATGCATGCTTAATGTACTCTTGGATGATTGTGTAGTTACTTTTATTGAGTGGGTATTTTCTTGAAGATGATATAAGTAAGATATTTATCTCCCTACAAAAGCATTGAATAAAATAGTCACAAAACAGCATTGTAAATCTCTAATACTCTTTTATGCCTATATTTCAATTATTGGTATGGCTTTGGAACTATTTATATTGTACTTAGTGGGCAATTTCAACTTAATCCATGAATTTTAAGCCTTGTCGAGCACTTAGTGCATATATACTGAATCACATTGCCAATTTTACAATTATTAATAAATTGTTAAGATGGATTTACCGAATTGTATATAGAATTTTTTAGATAGGCATTCTCTAAGCTAAAATCCTAGATTCACCAATGTCTAAACTTGTGTAACTAGAATTGATCTAGAGAGGACGCACTCATTCTTTACAGGGTGGGAACACATTGAGGAGCCAGGAGTGAGAGGCAAAGTTGACTCTTGGAGATTATCAACAACTTGATTTGAAGCAAGCTGGATTTTGGCTGGTGACCATTAACCATCATGAACCATTCATCTTTACTTGTCCAAGGTGTGAAGTATACTCTTCTTGATATAATAGAGTTTGTTGCATTACAACAAGTCTCCTAACTATCTGCTAGTTGCTGAAACCTTATGTTATGATAATGGACTATGGTACAATCTTGATATGAGCAGTTACTTTATGAAGGACATTGTATATAAAGGAAGCAACAAAAGTTCAGTCGCATAAGCACATTACACCTAACTTTTGATGTTAATAATCTAGATTATCTTTTGAGTTTTTTAGTTAACTCTCAAGAATGATGGTGTCCATTAATGCTGGTTAACAATAGGAAAAAACCACTAAAACCAAGTTTTTAAGAGGAAGTTGTTGAGGATTAGGCAATATAACCTTGGTTGACATTGGTTTGTTGGAACTAGAGGTTCCGAACACACGAGGAGCGAGAATGGAGAGGTGTGGCGGTGGAAAATTGGGGTTTCAAATGAGTGGTGAGGGAAGGAGCCTCCTTGCCCTCATATTATTGGCACTATATATATATATATATATATATATATATATATATATATATATATATATATATAGCGCAGTTGCGCGGGATAGGTAGCTATTAGCCTCAGCATATATGTTTGATGATGAAAACAGTAGTGTACGCTAAACATCTTCGAATTCCAGAGTACTGGCAGCCCAGGGTTTAATCATCTTGCGCAATCTTTTCATCATAAAGTAGAAACGGGAAACCAATTTATTCAGCTGTTGGTTGTGTGCATCCAATTTGTAATACATTTGAAAGGGATGCAGCTGCTGATTTCGAAGGTAGGAAATGTAACAGTGAACCAATTTTATAATTTTGTTCGACGAAGTGTACATTGTCAAACTAAGGTGTCCATTATGCAATGTGCACAATTTTTTAACCCTGTACAGAAAAATAGGTAAAGGAAATGAGTATCCTAAGATGGCTGTGTGGCCCTGGTAATTCAGAGTGCCACAATTCCATATTTGCAATAGTAATATCTGACAGGACCAAACAACATAAGAAAATAAGAATGAAATGGATTGATCTATGTTTCTTTGCTTAAGTCACTCATCATGGTGTCCCCTATTGGTAAAGGTATGAATCAATTGACTAAGAAATACATAGTAGCAGAAAAAATTGTGGAGTCATAAACTGGTAATGGATGAAGGGGCCATGAATGTCACGTGATGGAAGTCATAACCTGTAGCAGAAACACATTTTTCTTCAGATGCACAATCTGTTATACGAAAAGGAAGTTAGTACCATTGCTTTGAGCCACGAAATTAGAAGATATGTGCTTAGAAGGATTAGTAGATCTATTTGATATGATTCATTGGCAGTCTGTAACAACTTAAAAAATAGGCGGACCTCCTATAACTGCTGTTGTTCGAAACAATCAACAGAAGTGGTGACCACTACAGATAAGGTCGTCCAATACATTTGTTTCTGGTTCCCTCTTTTCGCAGCTACATTCAGAATACTTAAAGAGGTACCCATCCCGTGTTTTTGTAGAGGAAGCAAAATCGTGCCAATGAGGAAAAGGTAGGATACGGGAATGCAGAAACTAAAAGCATACGTAATATAGGAATTGCTCAGTTATAGATTATAGATAATAAGGATGTATTTTTAGGTAAGTGCTGCAGGAAAAGAAACATTATAGTACTTGAAAACAGTAATTATTCATGTCAAGGTAACTGGTGCGCTTGGAATAAAACAGGGCACTGACTATTGGTGTTAGATGTTGAAGTTATTGGCAATGGGATCAAACTGTACTATGAAACACAGAGCATTCCAGTTGCAGGTAAATGTGAAGAGGCAGGGCCTATAGAAGGGAAGAGCGAGATTTTTGGATGCCAAATATGTGAGTTGTCACAACATACAAAATTTTGCAAAAAAGAAAAAGCTGGAAATTACACATCCATTGCATTAACAGAACCTGAAATCTTCTTCTTTTTTTTTTAATCTTTGCATCATCCATTGTAAAAAGAAAATTCTGTTATTTATATTGTGACTGTGTAAGAGCTGACCTGGGTGAAAACGACAGGCTGGGGTTTGCTGGATCATATTCGTGTAACTCCATTTGTATGTAAAGCAGTCCTATATATGCGCGCTGGCAGTGTGGCCAGGTAAGTACCTGTAACGAAGAAATGCTGAGGTTTGACAGACAACCTTAGTTAAGTTAGCATAGTTAGAAGAATGAACGCTCTTTGTTTAGCTACATATCTCTAGTTCCTGCATGGCTGCATACACATTCAATTGTAAAACTAAAATGACTTACAATTTGGATTCAAAATAGTCTAGAAACGAAAATAGGTGACACTGCACGTCAAATCAAATCTGAGGAAATACAGTTCAGGTATCTGAACGAAAATGAGGGACACATTTGTGCAAGCCATCTGTAACAAAAGGGGAAGAGATGTTAGCTGAGAAATCTTTTACCTATAACCCAAGGGAAATGTTTCATATTTGTGCACTATAGTAAAACTGAATGTTGTTATCCTCGTCAGAGGACATGTAGGTAGGCACATCACATGCAAGCAATGATGTTGCAATTAAAAATGAAGAGGACTAATCTGACTTAGGTATATGTGCATTTTTTACACTTAAAAGTAACATACTCATGGACACATGTTTTGCCTACACCAGAGTCTAAACAAATGGTTTGGAGCAGATGAAGGAACGAAAACTGAAAAGCTCCACGTAGCACTGTTCATTCTTTTGGTGAGTGGCAGCAGCGTCTACACATGCATCATCTCCCTTTGTTCCTCTTTATCAGTGTATGGGCAGATACTAATTTAATTTGTGTTAGTTACTTCGTTGGATGACAGAGGAAAATTTTGAAGAACAATCTAGAATATGAGGGGAACTGCAGACGACCATAGCTCCATCTAAGATAGGCCAACATAGAGTATTCCATCTAACTACCATTGTTGCCACATAAGGCTCGATCAATTGGAGAAGAGGGTAATCACAAATTGACTTGGAACATGCTGATCCGTAAACGCACCTGATTCCAGCATCGTTTGAATAGAGGTAACTGAAGGGACCCCTGGAAACTGAATTTTTGTTCAGGGCAGCCATTGCTCCATTTAGTTCATGGTTGAGAAACCGCTGCAATCCCAATTGTGAGGGAACCATGGACACTCAATTAATTGTCTGTGCAAAGAAAATAATACTTAATCTATGTAATGGTGTACAGTAGCTGAGTGGAACTGAAAACAGGAAGCAAACAAAAGACATGGAACCCTAAATCATCCTTCATACCTGCATGGTTCGGTCTGAATAGTTGAGGGACGGAGAATGGCTGCATAGTCACGATTTTTTGTTTTGTTCTGGCATTCCATCGAGCACCTGAAAAGCGCATGACACAAAGGTTGAAGAAAACAGGGAGTGAAGGACGTACAATGCACTGGTGGACGAAGACGGCGCTGGCGCAAGGGGTGCTCTTCATGGTGGGCAGGGGCGAGGACGGCATCGTCAGGGGCGGGCGGCGCTCAGCTGGGCAGTGTGGCAATCCCAACCAGGGTAAGAGAGATCGCCGGCGAGCACGCGCGGCAGGGACGGCAGCGCCGTCAGAACAGAGCAGCACGAGAAGGAAGAAGGCAAAATCGAGTACTATTCTTTCGCTGACCTCCCAACCTCCCACACAGCGAGTCTTAAGATGTTGCAGATACATGGGCTCGGCCCATCACTGGCCTGGCAACACTGGTTGGCACGTAGGCCCAATAACGAAAGCACAGTAACTAAATCACAGCTAGTAGTATATGAACGTCGTGTCTCAGGTCGTTACATCCCCCTCCCCTTAAGCGGCAACACGTCCTTGGGTTGCTGAAGATGAAAACTGCGATGGCAAAGATGACCGGAGCTCCCACATCGCCCAGTGTGGTAAACAAGACTTGCGCCGCACCAGCACCTTAGGTCGCACATGGGCACCCACCAGTTGAAGCCGTGAGCTGAGTACCTGTTCTGGTGGAAAACTGAGAAAGTTCGTGAGTATATCCAGGTCAGCATCAGCAGAAACTGTCACCTGGGGTGGAAGAGCCTTTTTGAGCTGTGATACATGAATGACCGGATGGATCTGACTGGATGCCGGCAGCTGCACTTTATACGCCACGGATCCAACTTTGTGGAGGATTAGATATGGTCCAAAATACTTGTAGCTGAGTTTTTGATTGCTACGGCGATGAGCAGACTGCTGAACATAAGGTTTTAATTTCACATACACCCAGTCTCCCACCTCAAACGTTCTCTCTTGCCTATGCTTATCCGCCTGTGTTTTCATGCGTTGTTGAGCTCGCTGCAAGTTGTGTTGAATGTGATCTAACATGGTTTGTCTTTCCTTAAGCCACTGATCCAGATCGGTGACTGTGCACATGTCATTCATTGATATGCCAAAGTGACGGGGCTTGTGGCCATACAAGGCCTGAAAGGGAGTGAGGCCATGGGCTGAATAGTATGTGGAGTTGTACCAGAACTCAGCCAGAGGTATCCACTGAGCCCATTTATTAGGACAGGCTTGAACCATGCTGCGCAAATAGGTTTCAAGGCATTGGTTCAAACGTTCAGTTTGGCCATCAGTTTGTGGGTGGTAGGAAGAGCTCATGTTGAGAGTTGTGTCAGTCAATTTGAACAACTCTTGCCAAAAGGAACTTGTAAAGACTCTATCCCTATCGGAGATAATGACAGAGGGCATACCATGCAGCTTGTATATGTGATTAAGGAAGGTGTGAGCTATAGAACTGGCTGTGAATGGATGTGACAAGCATATGAAGTGAGCATATTTAGTCAGCTTATCAATCACTACCAGAATAGTGTCATAGGACATGGATTTTGGTAGCCCCTCTATGAAGTCTAAGCTGATTGTGTGCCAAGCAAATTGAGGGACAGGTAGGGGTTGCAATAGTCCTGGCAGTCTATTATGTTCAGGTTTAGCTTGAGCACATACCTCACAAGATGCAATATAGTCCTTGACAGCTTGCTTCAAGTTTGGCCAGGCAAATAAGGCTTTAACCTTCTGATAGGTGGCTGTGACACCACTGTGACCTCCCAGGCCACTAGAATGTAAGGCCAGGAGAATAGCTTGATGAGCTTCCTTATGTGTACCTAATCAGATTCTTCCTTTGTATCTGATGAGCCCATCACTTAATGTGAAGCCTTTATCATTGGAGCTAGTGATAGCCAACTCGGCCAGAAGTTGTTTGCTATTTTCATCTTGTTGATAGCCTTCTATGACAATCTCTAACCATTTAGGTGTTGCTGTGGAGATAGCCATAGCAGTGGAGGTAGAAGGTTGTCTAGACAGGGCATCAGCTGCTTGATTTTCCAACCCTTTCTTGTGAATGATCTTGTACTGCAATCCCAACAGCTTGACAAAAGCTTTTTGCTGCATGCCTTCTAACAGCTTTTGATCTCCTAAATGAACAAGGCTCTGATGATCTGTGGCAATGGTAAATTCTTTGTGTTGCAAATATGACTTCCACTTAGTGACTGCCATGATGACTGCCAAGCACTCTTTTTCATAAGTGGACATGGATTGAGCTTTAGGACCCAAGGCTTTGCTTACGTAAGCAATAGGATGGTGATTTTGTGATAAGACAGCTCCAATTCCCATTGCTGATGCATCTATCTCAATGTGGAAGCTTTGAGAGAAGTCTGGTAATGTCAATACAGGGGCAGAGACCAAGGCTTGCTTGAGGGTATCAAAACTGAGTTGCAGTTGAGGAGTCCAGTGAAACAGAGAGTTCTTCTTGAGCAGATCTGTCAATGGGTGACTAATGCTGCCATATGCTCTAATGAACTTCCTGTAGTATCCTGCAAGCCCTAAGAAGCTCCTGAGTTGTTTGACATCAGTTGGTGTAGGCCACTCTGCTATAGCTGCAGTCTTCTTAGGGTCAGTAGCCACTCCTTGGCCATTTATAATATGTCCCAGATATTCTAGTGAGGTTTGAGCAAATAAGCACTTGGACTGTTTTAGATATAACTCAAGCTTGTTGAGAATTTGGAAGACTTGTTGCAGGTGTTCCAAGTGGTCTTCAAGTGTCTTGTTATAGATGAGAATATCATCCACAAACATCAAAACACATTGTCTCAGCAGTGGTTTGAAAATGGTGTTCATCAGTGCCTAAAATGTGGCTGATGCATTTGTGAGGCCAAAGGGCATAACCCTGAATTCCTAATGTCCATGATGTGTCTTGAAGGCTGTTTTGGACTCATCCTGAGGTACCAATCTGATCTGGTGATATCCAGAGCGCATGTCAAGTTTTGTAAACTAGGTTGCACCATGTAATTCATCCAATAGCTCATCTACAATGGGCAGAGGGTATTTGTCCTTGACAGTGATGTTATTAAGTTGCCTGTAGTCCACACAGAAGCGCCAAGTGTCATCTTTCTTCTTGACTAAAATCACTGGGGAAGAGAATGGGCTGTGACTTGGTCTGATGATACCATTGCTCAACATTTCTATAATTTGACGCTCAATTTCATCCTTTTGAGTAGGTGAGTATCTATAAGGTTTCACATTGACAGGTTTGACCCCAGGCAATAATGTAACCTTGTGATCAAACTCCCTAGAGGGGGGTAAGGAATCTGGATTCTTGAACAGATGATCATTGATCTTGATGAGTTGCTGTACAGCTGGTGGAACAACCTCAGAAGTGGACTCTGTTAAAACAGGACACAAATGCACCACTTGAGCCAGACCTCCTTTCCTGATCAAACCTTTCAGTTTCCTTATCTTGATCTTGGGACAAGAAGACAAAGAATCCTTGATTCCTTTAAGACTGATTCTAGAACCCTCATGAGTGAATCTCAATAGTTTCCTCTTCCAATGGATCCACATGGGACTGTACCTTTCCAACTGTTGACATTTCTAACGTTGCTACTAGAAATAGAGGTAAATCCCTATCCTCGGCAACGGCGCCAAAAATGCTTGTTGGTATTTCTTATGCACAATTAAAATATGAAAGATTCATAGCGCCGTAAAAAACCATTGTAGCATTTTACCTGAGTATTCCGTATCGTTATTTATATTTTACCACTGGAAACAATGGATAGAGACATTGATAGTTCACCATCATGTATCTACTAACTAATACACCAACTAGATTAAAGTAGGGGTAAACGATAGATTGATGATAGGAATTATGCATATATGACACACACGAGAGAATTCTATGATAAAAGAGTAAATAGCTAAAGTGAGATGACAACGGGAGAGTTCAAGGTTCCTAAATACTTCTCTATTACTTGGGTTCTATAATAACTGATTTATGGAAGGTAAAGCAATCACACAATAACACTTCGGGACATCAGAACACTAGTCACGGAAAGGGGTGAGAAAGGGACTAGGAAGCTCCGACTACGGTCCTACAAACACCAACCCTAACATGGTGGAATACGCCGGCCGTCCGTGGCTGTCACCACCGGGGCTACCACAACTATATGTTGGACTGGGTGCAATCCCGGTAATATATAGCCTAGACTCCATGTCTACACTACCAATTACTACCCTAGTCACAATTAATAACTAGAGCACCCGATACGGGGCGGAGATCCTATGCTAAAGTATAACAACTATACTAACCAATTAAATGTAATGCATAAAAGTAAATAGAGAAGATAAAATATATTAAAGCATAAGTCTTACAAAAAAAATGAATACAAAGACATACCAAAACTCGATGGCTCTTCCGAAGACTCCTCCGGAACCCGGCGTAGCGCCCGCTCTCCCTAACTCTCAACTAGAACTACATTGGAAAGTCTAGCCCTAATTCTCTAGAGATGAGAGGTCATCCATTCGAGGGACGCCTCTACATCTCTAATAATGTGGTCCCCTTAGGGAGGGGGGGTCTACCTCTTTATTTATAGTCTAGAAAAGCCTCCACCTCTTCCGGGACGGACGATGTGGGACTAATTCGACTTCGGCAACGGTGGAGATGCAAACCCTAAGGCGGTAGGAGGCCGTCCGTCGAAGCGGGCCTTGATTGGGCTCGGGAGGGCGCCGGCCGGCCCCGGTGGGGCCCGGGCGGCCCCCCTGTAGCAGGTGGGCCCCACCTTCGGTACATCGCCTTCTGGTGCCTTCTAGAGTCTTCTAGTATTGGTTTCGGTGTAGAATTGATATCTTTTGACTTCGGACTCCGAATATAGCAAATGATATGTCCGTTTCGATTGTCTCGACGAGCCTGTCGCAATGGTGCACTCCAAATCATCATTTGAGATACTTTTATTCTGTGCAAAATTGGATATACCTGCAAAACGATCGAGAACAATACAACTCGTGGAACTCGTTAGAATTAAACCCTAAAACTATGTTTTATGGTTGATATCAAGTTATATTAAGCAATAGTTGATGGTATAAAATAGGCATTAAGGACCGTCAACACCAACCAATTCATGCCTAACACCAGATCAAAACAAGCAATAGGGAGCACTCTTGCAGAATGTGTAAATGTACGACCCTGAGTCCACCACTGCAGATCGGTGACCTGCTTGTCACTAATGATCTTCTGGCCATTAGCTACTGTTACTGTACTGCAGGAACTTTAGAAACTGGGCATTGTAGGGCCTGAACAGCCTTATCACTGATAAAGGTACAAGAGCTTCCAGAGTCAATCAGGATCAAAATCTCCTTGTTGTTCACCATACCAGATATCTTGATTGTCTTCCTTCCTTGCATACCAGCTGCTGCATAATGAGAGAGACTGTACATTTCTTCCTCATCCTCACTGGATTGATCATTAGAATCCTCTACAGGTGTTTCAGTTTGTATAGCTTGAAGTAACTCTTCCAAGACACTCAGGGACACCTTGTCAGGACATCTATGAGTCTTGGACCATTTCTCCCCACATTTCATACACAGACCCAGCTTTCTACGCTGATTCCTCAGAGTGGTGAGTTTATCATCCCACTTAGATGTGCTTCCTTCCACTGCAGCAGGAGTTGGGCCAAGAATACCAGCCTGATTGTTAGGGAACTGCCTGCCCCCTGGCCTGCTGAACTCCCTGCTATTCCTTCTGAATGAGGGTTTTGCTTGAGCTTCTTGCACAGATGCCTGCATTAAAGCAAGTGACAAAGCCACATCAACAGTTCTAGGCTTATGCAGTACTATAGCAGCCCGAATGTCAGGGTTAAGGCCTTGAAGGAATATAGTAACAAAGAAAACATCATCCAGAGACTTGTTATGCACTAAAACCCTATGCATGGCCTGTTCAAACCTATCATAGTATTCCTGGACATCAGTTGTTTGCCTGATCTGTAAGAGATCATTCATGGAATTATGATATAAGTCTCTACCGAATCTGGATTCTATAGCAACACAGAGTTCAGGCCAAGTGATATCTGAATGTTGAGCCTCATAGGTTTGTAACCATAATTCAGCAGTACCATGAAAATGGATGGTGGCAAACTGAGACCACAAATGCATAGGAATATGGTACATGGTAAAGTATTTTTCGCACTTTTCTTTCCAAACTCTAGGGTGTGAACCATCAAACTTTGGAAAAACAGCCTTAGGCAATCTAACTTCTCTGTGATACATGTATTGGTGCTGCATATGTGGAAAGTGAGACTGATAGAACTGAGATGAATCACCCATATCGAATTCATGAGGAGGAACAGCAGCATACTGACCATTGGCCAGGGGCTGAGAGGGAGGGTTGATCCCCTTGTCAGACCCCTGTGGAATGAGAACAGCACCGTGGCCACTGGCCCGCCCCTCTTCCTCGCGCAACAGGGCCTCAAGCAGAGCAGATCGGGGATTTGCTTCCAACGCTTCAACGCACGACGTGAGTGTCTTGATCTCTTGGCTGAGCGCGGTGGAGAACTTGTCCACCTCCGGCCTCCAGCGATTGAAGGTCTCCATCAAGCGAAGCATCGAATTGGTTTGAGAAACCAGGGAATCGAGTTTCTCCTGCGCAGTCGCCATGCGGGTAGTCAGAGTAGGTCTGCGCGCCAGGGGTTCTGCGCGAGGTGGATCTAGTGGTGGTGGTGGTGGTGGTGGTTCCCGTCGGATCAACCGAAAGCCGCCGACCGGAATCGATGGCTCGAGCAGATTGCGTTGATCTCGATTCTGTGCTTGCTCTGGAATTTTACGAATCCAGAACGAGGGAGGACCGGGTAGATGGCTCTGATGCCAAATGTGGCGATCCTAACCAGGGTAAGAGAGATCGCCGGCGAGCACGCGCGGCAGGGACGGCGGCGCCGTCAGAACAGAGCAACACGAGAAGGAAGAAGGCAAAATCAAGTTCTATTCTTTCGCTGACCTCCCAACCTCCCACACAAATGAGTCTTAAGATGTTGCGTATACATGGGCTCGACCCATCACCGGCCCGGCAACCCCGGGTTGGCACGCAGGCCCAATAACGAAAAGCACGCAACTAAATCACAGCTAGTAGTATATGAACGCCGTGTCTCGTGTCGTTACAGGCAGCGGCGGCCATGGCCACCGACGGGCTCGGCCGCATCAAGGCCAGACGAGAGGCGCCACCACCGAGGCTCGCCGGCTGCCCGGCGGCGGCTTCCGCCCCGGCCGCCCATTACCGGGTGAGGTCGCTGGACAGACAAGCAGGGAGGCGGCCACGACCGTTGGGTGGCCGGGTGCATGCGCCGCACAGGAACGCCGCCGGCCGGGCGCGGGGGGACGGGAGGAGGCCACCCCTTCGGCGGCCGGGCGTTGCCTTTTTGGACGGAACATTTTTGGTCGCCGCCGATGGGAGCCGGTGGATGGATATGGCTGAGGGAGGAAGCACGCTGGGCCGCTGTTTTGTGGATGATACGGGCGAGGTGCGGCCGCAGCTTTCGGACGATGCGGGCGTGGTGGGCATCCAAAGCACTGTAGGGTACGATCGAACGGCCGACGGGGAGAACTGTGGATGAACAAGAGTATGAGTCTGGGGGTGGTCTACAGTGTTTTCACCAGGAACAAAGTATCTTTATAGATGCAATGATATTTTACGAGCAACCCCTTGGTGAGGATAGATTTCACAAACTGCTACACTAACTCCTATTGAACCTATTTGAAGAGAGTTAGCCCATATACCACATGGGCTTCCCCAACACAAAATGAATTTAGAGAATTCAATTAAGCCACGAATAGTTTTTCTCTATTTTTATATCGGTAAAAGTTTCCAAAGCTTGTATTAAAAAATTAGTTTAGAAAATGAGTTCAGGTTTTAGTTCAAAAGCTCCTATTGGACCTCTTTAAGGAGAGTTAGCCCATATACCACATGGGTTTCCCCAACACAAAATGAATTTAGAAAATTCAGTTAAGCCACAAATAGTTTTTCTCTATTTTTATATGGGTAAAAGTTTCAAAAGATTGTATTAAAAATTAGTTTAGAAAATGAGTTCAAATTTTAGTTCAAAAGCCCTTTAAAATATATTTTAGTTCAATGCTAAACTAGTTTTGAAAATGGTTTTAGATTCTCAATGTGGTTATTAAATGCATTTTAAAAATAGGGGTAAACTTTAACGGCGGCCGCTGAACAAGAAGTCTCAGTTCAGGCACCACCAGTCTACGACTGGCAGCGCAGCATTTGGTTGCGGAGCAGGAGCTGCCATCGGAGCCGTTGATGAATGATGATGATGACACGCCGAGCCACGAAACGAAACGGGTGAATGATCCTGACGTACTATGTGATGATATTTATTTTAGCTCAAATTGCTTTAACATTTTACCTAACTAATAAAATTCTAATAAATGACTTACTTAATACTACTTTCTGTTAGTTACTCTTTTGGTTATATATTCTCATTTCTCGAAAATTAGGTATTTTAGCTTTGTCCAAATACAAAGAGACTATTAATATTAAGTATGTATAATAATTATTATTAGATTAATAGTTCAATATATTTTTATAAAAAGTTCAATCTGTATGAAGCACCCTAGACGACTTTCTTTTTACATAGAGAGAGTAGCATATATGATAACATCTACGAGCCAAGTGAAATTCTGTCACTTAGTCTTTTTTATTCTATATATCGGGTGTTCAAATAAGCCATAAATTTTTACAAATAGTAAGTTAGCACACTTATCTAATATATTGCACCCATTCTATTTTATTCTTTATCTTCTTTGCACCTCAGTGATCACACATTGGACCATATGTACTGCGGCGGGAATGGGTTGAGGAGTAGTCAAGCTTTTCTAACCTATTTTTTTCAACCAAAATAACGAGAACACGTGCAAGACTAAAATAAGCGTGGCCAAGCACGCTTACCTAGTTACCTGTCTAGTTTGACAAGTTTCTGACAAAAGTGGCCACGTGACTGACTCACTGTCTTGTCATTTTATTTGACAAGTTTCTGACGAAGTGGCCACGAAGCAGGTGATATCTCAAGCTTCCATTTCTGCCAGCGCAGCTCACAACGTAGCACACCAACAGTATCGACAATGGCTGTGGCCTTGGTGGCCATCACCTGCTTCGTGATCCTCGTGCTCAGCTCCGTCGTCTGGCTGCACGGCCGTCGGAGGCCACTTAAGCTCCCTCCGGGTCCGCGCGGGTGGCCGGTGATTGGCAGCCTCGGCTTGCTGGCCGGCGAGCTCCCGCCGCACCGCGCACTGGCCACGCTCGCGGCGCGCCATGGCCCGCTCATGCATCTCCGGCTCGGCTCCTTCCACACCGTGGTGGCCTCCTCGGCGGCGACGGCGCGGCTGGTCCTCAAGACCCATGACCTCGCCTTCGCCGACCGCCCATCCACAGCCTTCGGCGTCATCGTCGCCTACGGCTTCAAGGGCATCCTGCAGACTCCCTACGGCGCCTACTGGCGCATGGCGCGCAAGCTGTGCGCCACCGAGCTCTTTTCCCCGCGCCGCCTCGACTCGTTCGAGCACATGCGCGCACAGGAGATGCGCGCGCTGACGCGCGGCCTGTTCGAGTCCACCGGCGGCGCCGTCGAGGTGAAGGAGCACCTCATGAGCTTCACCATGCGGAACATTCTTCGCATGGCCGTCGGGGACAAGTGGATGGCCATCTACGCCGGCGAGGAAGGAGAGGCGTTCCGGCGCACCCTGGATGAGGCGTTCGCGGTGACCGGCGCCGTGAACAACATCGGCGAGTGGGTGCCGTGGCTGGGGCGGCTCGACATGCAGGGCTTCACGCGGCGGATGAAGAGGGTGCACGAGCAGTTCGACCGGTTCTCAGAGCAGATCCTCGACGAGCACGAAAAAGACCGGCGGCGACGCCGTGCTAGAGAAGACGGCGGCGGCGAGTTCGCAGCGACGACAACAGACCTGGTGGACGTGCTGCTGCAGCAAGCCGAGGAGGATGAGAAGCTGGAGGAAACGGAGGCCCGGCTTACACGCGATGGCGCGAAGGCCATCATCCTGGACATCATCGGCGGCGGCACAGAGACCGCGGCGGCAACGATGGAGTGGGCGTTGACGGAGCTCCTCCGCCACCCGGACGTCATGGCGGCCACCGCCGCCGAGCTGGACCGCGTGGTGGGCCGCGGTCGCTGGGTCACGGAGCGTGACCTGCCAGCGCTCCCTTACTTGGACGCCGTGGTGAAGGAGACGATGCGGCTTCATCCTGTGGCCCCTGTCATGGCGCCCCACCATGCTCGTCAGGACACGGTGGTCGGCGGCTACGACGTCCCGGCGGGCACACGCATACTAGTGAACGTGTGGGCCGTGGCACGCGACCCGGCGTCGTGGCCTGACGCGCCCGAAGAATTCCGGCCGGAGCGATTCCTCGCCGGGGGTGGCGCCGAGGACGTGGACGTGCGCGGCGCGCACTTTGAGCTGCTGCCGTTCGGGGCAGGGCGGCGGATGTGCCCGGCGATCAACCTCGCGATCAAGGAGGTGGTGGCGGCGCTGGCGAACCTGGTGCACGGGTTCACATGGCGGCTGCCGGACGGGGTTGCGCCAGAGGATGTGAGCATGGAGGAATTCTTTGGCCTGACGACGTGCCGAAAGGTGCCCCTCGTCGCCATCGCCGAGCCCAGGCTACCGGAGCACCTCTACGCCGATGTGGATTAATCATCCCTGTATTGTGTGGTCATATCATTAAGCCACGTTAAAAAGAAATCGGGCAAAACACGTTATATCTCGCTCGTATATATACACTATAAATAAACTCTGGGCGTCATTTTAGAATTATATATAAAAAATAAATTATAAAAATAACAAAAATATATTAAATGATTTTGCACCTAGAACCCTAATTAGTTTCCAATCCATTCAGCCTTTCTCTACTATTTTATAACTTATTTATTTGTCAACGCTGACATGGACCTGTGCGGCCGCTGGACGCGCGGCTTGTGTAGGAGCTGGGCACCCCTGACTCAAGCAGAGCTGCACCATGGTCGCCGTGATGGGGGAGCTAGGAGTACACGTGTGCCAAGAAGATGGTCTAGGGGCTCGTTTGGATCTATCTGTCATGAACTATAATTTAGCTCTTGTCTAACATGACTGTTTAGATCTAAAATATGGAGATAAGTAAAAGGTGAAGGGAGAGAAAAAAAAAAGAGCAAAAACACTTTTAGCCTTCTTTAATTAAGCCACCTTAAGAGGGTTTAGGATTGCTCTACAAACTTCATTATAGAGCAGCTTTATAAAAACTTAGAGTTTGTGGAGTAGCTCTACAAAAACCTAAAGTTTATGGAGCAGCTCCACAAAAATCTAGAGTTTGTGGAGCACCTCTTTAGATGCTCTCATAACTCTACTCTTTTTTTTAGAGCTGCATGTATAGAGCTAAATCCGTTTGACTAAAAAAGTGGAGCGAAGCTAAAAAACATAAAGCGGATCAGTCCCAAACACCATGCAACAAGTAAAAGTTTGACCCACTTACCCAGATGTTTGGATTCCATAAAAAAAGACTAAAATTACCAGGCTAAAGCTCTGTCATAGATCCAAGCAGGTCCAGACTACTCCGTGAGCCCCCAGTCATTAACCACTCCTGCTTCTGCATCCTCTACTACCTGGCTGCCATCATCGGAGGCACATTCCGCAATACAAGAACCAAACTCTTGCAACAACGATAAGAAAGACGGGGATCCATTCGTAAGTAGATCCATTTGCGGATGCCCTTACTTGCATGATCACCTATATGTCTAGATATTAATAGCATTGACGTGCACAACATTAAATATTTGAGTTTCTGCGAAAAGAATCTAGGCTAGTAGGAGAAGCATAGTTTCGTTTCTCCGTTCAAGTAAGTAGTAACACATGCCAGCTGCTTATTTTTCTTCAGTCAGATGGGACTGCTAGGAAGAAACAAGCAACAGCGACGACGATTCGCTGCCTTGACGATCGATTCTCCGGTCGTTATAGATTTAATTTAAATATTAATATACGGTCTGGAAATGTCCGTTGTCCACTCTCTGTTTGTTCTTTATACTAGTCAGCCCCCCTGCGCGTTGCGCAGGTAAGAGTAGCAATAGCTGGTAACTATATATTATTATTGCATGCCGTTATATCTCAATTGTTGACTAACGCCTTGTTCGGTTGGAGTTGGAATTCCAACTTTTTCCACTCTCTCTCCATCACATCAATTTCTACCCGTATATATAGAGCATTAAATGTTAGTAAAAAAATAACTAATTACACAGTTTAGTTGTAAATCACGAGACGAATCTTTTGAGCCTAGTTGGGCCACGATTAGACAATATTTACCAAATACAAACGAAATGCTACAGTTGCAAGTTTTTTAAACCCCCCCCCCCCCCGAACAAGGCCTAAGATTCAAGGATCATAAGAGCTTCATTACATCATAGGATCCTGGCATGTTAGTGTCGTAGGTTTATCTTTTTAAGAGTAGATCTTGTGGTGGTACAATTGCCTTTCTACTTGACACATCTGAAGCCCGAGCTGCCTGCTGGATCTTTTGAACTTGGAGATGCACATAAGGGGTGTATATCATTACATATCTATGTAATACAGTTGATCATAATTTTTTTTCCAGTTGCATGGTTGTTCTAAGCATACAAAGAAGATGGGAATCTGGAGACTTTCTGATAAACCAAGTGTTTCGCAGCTGCAGAGTGCTGAACAAACCGTTGGAAAGGCCAGACGGAGGCCGTACCTGTAGATATATGAACCAAATGGAAACATGAGGGGACCAAAAAAGTATTTTCTTAAGGTATTGGAGTCTCCCATCATTTTGAGAATATAGAAAAAAAAAGGCCATCTCCAATTAATGCGCAATAAGAGCAGGAAGCAGCACAAATGAACTGAAAGAAATGGAAACATCCATACATTCCAAAACGATGTGAGATGACATGAGCAACACTATATGTTTCATATTGAGTGTGGGAAGAAATATGTGTAATTCACTAGCATGTTCAATAAACCATTCACACTGATTAAGACAGTAGTATGTACAGTCACCAACACGGAGTGATTGAGGTCATAAATAAAGGCAGCAATGTCATCTTTATAGTAACTTGAATGGTAAAGAAGGTGCGAACATTTGGCAAAGTTTTAGCATAATGTGGAGCATACAAATTGATAACTGTTCAATGTAGAAGCCGACTACCATTGTACACATACAATAGATCATGTTTACATTTGAGATCTTTTTTCACCATTATGCTAGTATTCTATCAAATAGCAGCATTTTATTAGAAATGATGAGTGCTGTGAAATGGATTATTATATGAGGAAACTATGTAGTAACAAATGTTGTAGACAAAATAGAAGGAATTATCAAATCAAAAGAATCAAAATTACTACATGCTTCCAGGTTGCTGATGCCTAGCATCATTTATCCACTGGTACACAGAGCATTTGTGTCGACGGTGTGGATCCATTTTTACAGGTAGTTTCAGTTGAGACACGCCACGGAAAATCAATACGAGGGCCCAGCTTTAGAACCGCCTGTGAAAATAGATCAACACTAGCGGTTCCTTAAGTGAACCGCCAGTGTAAATGGCACCATTTACACTGGCAGTTTACTTAAGAAACCGCCAGTGTTGATGTGCATTTTCATAGGCGGTTTTCTTAGGTCAACCATCTGTGTTGAGCTTCTCCTTATATATACCTCTTCTTCCTTTCCAGCACAACCACTAGAACTGTAGCTCGTGCCTTGCTTCCATGGGAGGAGATTTGGAGGTCTAGATTTGACAAAATACAACGGGGAGGTTTTGATCTTGATTTCTTCGAAGGAGGTTGCTAAGAAAGGTTAGTTTATGTGTCTCTTACCTCTTTTCAACCATTCTTGCTTAATTCTAGCCACTTGTTGGATCTAGGGTTTCACCCTTAGTGGGAGAGAAGAGTAGCTAGGTTATTGCCATTTTTCATTAATTGTAGCCATATTTTGAATCTAGGGTTTAACCTTTAGAGTTTCATTAATTACTCTTGTTTAATTATTTAGTTATGTTTAGTTCAATTAAGTAGTAGTGATGTTTTTAATTAGGCTTTTGTTAATTAATCTTGTTTTAGTTATTATTAGGGTTTTTTCTAAAAATTGATGCTTTAATTAATTACTTGTTTAGTTTAATTAAGTAGTGGCAGTGCTTTAATTAGAGTTTCATTAATTAGTCTTGCTTTAGTTATTAGGTTTTTATCTACAAATTGATGCTTTAATTAAATAGTTTTATTTAATTATTTAGTCTTTATGTTCTAATTAGGGTTTCACTGCATGTTGTTGACACAACTTAAAGTAAAACTGGACCCAATGAATTTGCTCCATAACAAATGTCATGTATTGGAAAGGAAGCAAAATGGAATTAAATTGAATGGCTAATAATTCAAACCTTGCAGATCCATCTGTGGCATATTTTGTAAGATGATGGAAGCATCTAGTCGTTGCATATTTTGTATAGCTGTATTTTTTTAATTAGAACTGGTAACATGCAAATACTAACCGCATAAACATGAGAATACAAAGGTGCAAATATCTTTTTTATATATTCATACCCAAAATATGCAAAAAAGAATTCAGTGAGTGGAGTCAATTATAGGCACTCTACAAAATTGTGAAGCTAATTTATATATTAGCAAATCAATTTGGGCCTGAAGTCAAATCCTCAAAATTATAGTAATATAAATGGATCAACTGGAGAAGCCTACCTTCATGAGAGGAGCCACCATTAACAGGGAGGTAACAGGGTGGTAGAAAATCCATTTAGCAGACATGTAACAATGGTAAGGTAAATGCTTTGAGTTTGGCTACATATCTTGAGTTGCTTCATAATGTTTCGCCAGAAAAATCACTAAGGGGATCTCTCTGTGTTTCATGGGTCGTACTACTTAGTACTAATAAGCGCAGGCGTGCCAGTATACATTCGTATACAAAAATAAGTAAATGTGCAATAAACACAAGGACAAGAATTCAGGAAAATATCACTTTATTCATTCATTTGAGAATTACAAAGTACAAATTTCCCACTTAAATAAATATTTGCGCCGAGTTCCATCCGACAATCGAGGATTGTGTGGCTTCGGTTCGTAGGGCCTCTAGAGGCCTCTAGTTAATTACATCCACAGCGTTGGGCTGCAGAACACCTCTGATTAAGCTATGCCGATGGTCATAATTGTCGTCTCAAAATAAATCAGAGTTGTCTCCAAGTATATGCATAAGCACAAATGAATGAAAATGGTGAAGTGCTAGAGCCTCGTCAGCCTCTAGCAAAGGCATCCGGCCTCGTCGTGTGGATACCATAATGAAGTCAAGTGTTCGGCCTCGTCGGTCACGAACAAATAATTCCGGCCTCGTCGGTCGCGGAAAAGAAACGTCCCAGCCTCATCGGTCAGGGGAAGAAAATAACTTCACATGGTTCACCGGCCTTGACGGTGCGGAAATATGGTGTGGTGGTTTTGAGACTTGTGCTCATGGATACTCATGAGATTTCTCCTTGCGTGAGTTTCAGAGATCATTGGCGTGACACTTGCTTTGTCATGACTTGCATATGCTTCATGTAGCTAAATATGACTTCTGAGCTGTACGACAATATATCAGGCCACAATGACATCGGGCCGTTGAAGAGGCCTATCACTGATGTCGAGCATGGACAATATCACTTTGAGTAGCCCGGCTCATCACTTAAGTTTCTTGTTCCTTCTTGTACACGTACGTATAATTGAAGGTACAGGCTACATGCATGGTACTGTATACTTCTACTTGCTCATTGCTTCTTTATTTGCTTTTTGTCGTATATATACTGTACAAGTATACGTAGTTCTGGACTACTGTAGTGCTGCTGCCGAAAGGTTGGCGAGATGGGCCGTCGCCGGGCCAATGCACCGCTGCTGAATGACAGGCATGCTCATTGCTTCTGGCCATTGCCGGGCCCGTCGCCGAACTGCCGCGCTTGAATGCCGGCCGGCCTGTCACTGAGCTGCCAAGACGAAGGCGACATTGCTGGGTTGTCTGCTTGCCGTGGTGGTCGCTGCTCCGCCCGCCGGTGACCAGACTTGTCATCCCGGGCCATCGTCGGACTCGCTGCCGGGGCTGCCGTGTTTGTTGTAGGTGTGCCGTACATGCTGCCGAGCCGCCACCCATACACCTTCGCCATCGGGCTGCCGTCGAGATGGCCACAGACGGTGTCACTCCGGCGTCGTCGGGGCTCATTTAGCTGGCCGTGAATGCATGCAAGATCTCCAGATGGATCTACGCCACAGCCACGCACAGATGAGAGAAACTAATCAGAATACATATAGAATTTCACCTTCGAAGTGAGCAGCCATGACGTTGTTGAAGTGTGGACGTTCGGCTCGCCGGAGACGGTGTGTAAGAGCTCGCCGGAGATAGTGACGTAGTCGTTCGGCTTGACGGCGGCGACGTGGACGAGCTCGCCGAAGTAGACGAACTGCTTGATGACGCTGTTGACGAAGTGGATGACGAGAGGGGCGACGACGTCGACTGCCTCCGGCCTGCAGCACGACGGCGTGGAAGTGGAACAGGGCGGCGGCGTGATGGAGGTGGAGATGGTGTGTGTGCTGTGCAGCCTGGCGGCGGTGGCGTGTGTGCCCAGCAAGGCGGCGGCGTGTGTGTGGAAAGGAATGTGTGTGTAGAGCTGGAGAAGGTGCTCTCCTTTTATAGGCACGGGCTAGGTTAGCAGGTTGAAGGCGGTGACGACGCAGGCGCCGCCATCAATCAGTTGGCGAGGAGCGTCCGAAGTGCACGGGCGACGCGCGGAAGACGTCGTATTCAAATTTGAATGAAACTCCTCCGAGCGGCAAGGGCCAAGGCGGTTCAGAAATTCAAATCGATATTATCTCTCCGGCGGTGGAGTATATCTCTCCGTAGTCCAGTCTTTTACCCACGTTTATTTACTTTGCTACGTGTTCTCGTGTCGTCGTATTTGTAGTGTACGCGTACGTGTGTAACATGGGAGACATATGTACGTGTGTGTAGATTTTCAGTAAAGAAGCTAATACATACTAGTACTACTAGTCTGTACGTGCCAACGTACACGGACATGCTTGCATGGGCCATGCACAAATTACTTCTTAGAGGCCCATAATTAAGATTAGTGGCTGCTAATGGCCGGTACTAATCAGCCCAAATAACCTCTGCATGTATTTAACCTTACAATTAAATAATGGGCTTAATTAGCAACCCACTGTCCCTTATTTTATTATCCAAAAGATCTCAGCAAGCCACATCCAAGAGAGTGCGTGATGGGCCATGTAAATGAGTCCAATATTATCTTCAATCAGCCTTTGTGCTAATTGATGTCTATTAGGCAACTTATTCATATTTGAGGCCCAAATATTGATTTAGCCCATATTTCATAGGCATCAAGTCATTGTCAAATTATTTTGTGGGCCTCATTCGACTCATGCTAAATAGGCTATGTAAATATTACAATATGCCAAAAATTCGTATTACACATAAAAATTGTAGGTATTTAAATTAGATTAGAAAAACATAATTTACTAATTTTGAGGATTGAACTGTTTCTAAAGTGTGATAATACATGGAGATGACTGTACTAGAAAAGCTGGCAATGTTCAGTCATGCTATGAAGACCAATAAAGCAAATGTTAAAATGAAAATTGGAGGCATATGTAAACTGAGAATATAAGACAGTCCATGAGATGGAGCTAAGGAAGACTTCAAAGTTAGATAATTTCCCTTCATATGATTGGATAAAACCAAACAAACGACTTGCACATTGTGTGGCAAACAGGTTGCCAGTAGTAGTGGCAGATGACCTGGTCTTTGGCATAGTTGGAACATTCTTCATATGATTTGGATAAAACCAAACAATTGACCTATACATTGTGTGGCAAACAGCTTGCCAATAGCAGTGGCAGATGACCTAGTCTTTGGCATATTTGGAACTGGAACAATCATTGACGACCTGCACACACATAAACCCCCAAAATGTTGTCTATGATGAGTAGAGGATGCATAGATCATTTCAAGGCAATCTATTTTATCATATGTATATGAGGATTACACTACTACACAAAAGATTTTGCAAGGCACTTGAAAAATGAGCTCGGAGGCGGTTTTAGGAAAAAACCGCCTCGGTTAATGATTCCCAACCGAGTCAATGCCCAGCCCCAATAACCACCTCGGAAAATGTATTAACCGAGGCGGTTACTTTAGAGTAACCGCCTCGGTTAATAATCATTAACCGAGGCGGTTACTCTAAAGTAACCGCCTCGGTTAATACATTTTCCGAGGCGGTTTTCTAAAGATAACCGCCTCGGTTAATATCAATTAACCGAGGCGGTTGATTACAACAACCGCCTCGGTTAATGTATTAACCGAGGCGGTTGTTGTAACACAAACCGCCTCGCTTAATATATACCGTTAACCGAGGCGGTTTTCTAACAAAACCGCCTCGGTTAACTCTGCTCTATATAACAGCACCCTCCTTCTTCTTCCCCCCGGCTTCTCCTCCATTTTTGCGGGTTTTGAGCTCCAAAACCGCAAAAAATTATCTATTTTCTAGGGGAGAAGTTTTGCTCTTGGAATAGGCAAAGGGGCAACGCAAGAGCTCAATTCTTACCCTCCAACCCTCCTTTTCTTCTCTTTTCCCCTTTTCTCTCCTCTCTTTCCCCTACATCTAGATCTAGATCTAAGTGGAGGAGAAAGAACAATCTCCTAAGGAGGAACAACCCTTGGATTTGTGAAAGGTGGCACCACAATAGGTTGATTCTTACTCTTCAAAACCCCACCTTTTCCTCTCTTTTTCTCTCTTTGTTCATTCTCTCTTTTCCTCTCCTCTTTTCCTCTCTCTTTCTCTCTCTTTTCTCTTTTCTTTAGATCTAGATTTAGATACATGCATTTTTTAGCTCCCATCCTTATTATATATGTTTATGGTACGTGTGCAAGGTCGCGGATGGCAAGAGATTGGATGTACAAGGGATCGAGGCTAGATCCATCTTTCTTGGATCATGTGAAGAGAAAGTTCATTCCTGCGGCGACAAAGCATCGTCTGAGTGTGGGTCGAGATTTCATAATTTGTCCGTGCAATAGCTGTAAGAATTTGCTGGCACATGGTGAGAGCGTGGTGCAATCTCACTTAGTGCGGTTTGGTTTCGTCAAAGATTATAAGGTCTGGAAGTATCACGGTGAATCGGATCCGAAAGTGCCACCACCACTTGCTCATCCGAGAAAACAAGTCATCGGCGACAACGACACGGCGGTGATTGACGGAGGAAATGGAGAACAACCGGAAGTATCGGCGAGTCAAAGCATCGGCCGCCGGTGACAATGATGATGTGCATCGTCATGATTACATCACGATTGAAGATCTCGCTACTGAGTGGAGGATGACACTGCGGTGACGATGGTGGTAATCCGGCGGAGGTGTTGGACCCCGAAGATGTGGACCTCTTCGATAGAATCGCTAACTGCCAAGACCAGGATGACGTCTTGTTTGGGAATCCTAAGTGGCTAGAGAACTTTAGAGAGATGAAGCAGCGGCAATAGATCCCTCAGCAATGGTTGTCCGAAGCATTGGGCGGCGTTACGTTCAATCTTCGATGCTGATGCTCAAGGCTCGCCATGGGTGGTCCGACACTAGCTTCAACGATGCATTACGTATCCTCGGCCGACACATTCCCTGAGGGTAACAAGGTGCCCGCCAATACCTATCGGGCAAAGAAGCTGATCAAAGCCGGTGGCGATGAAACTTAAAAAGTTCCATGCCCGACTAAACCAATTGTATTTTATATCGAGGCCAGTATGAGAACTTGCGAGCTGTCCTCGGCCGCGAGCGAGCCGTTACAAGAGGAATGCTTTGGTTGTCGAACGGACGCCGCCGACGATGGACCCACCTCAAGAGTGCCAAAGAAGAAGATGAAGACCACAAAGAAGCAGGCCCCGCCTCCAGATCAGGACCAGGAAGAAGAGGGTTATATGAGTAGAAAAAGTCCCGCCCTATCTGTGTGGTACTTGCCCGTGATCGATCGCCTGCGTGCGATATTCGGGAACCCGGATGATGCCAAGCTCATGTCTTGGCATGCATCAGCCGAACGCACGAAGGGTGATGGCAAGCTTCGACATCCCTCCGATGGCAAGCAATGGAAGCGTTTCAACGACAAGTTCCCAGAGTTTGGTGACGAGGCCAGGAACGTCAGGTTCGCGCTAAGTACTGATGGGATGAATCCGTTTGGTGACCTAAGTAGCACCCACAGCACCTGGCCGGTCATCCTCACCATCTACAACTTACCTCCCCATCTATGTCAAAAGCGCAGGTACTTATTTGGGATTTATTGGACTAGGGATGGTTGTTTTCACCAATTTAATTACATAATAACATCCCTCTTACGAATCTCTTTTATAACAGGTATCTTTTACTTACCATGCTTATATCCCGGACCGGCGACTGAAAATGAGATAGATGTCTTCCTAGAGCCATTTATGGAGGACATGCAGTTTTTATGGGAAAAGGGGGTTAAAATGATGGATGCGTTCCTAAAGAAGGATTTCACTCAAAGGCCATCATATTTGTCACCATCACAGACTACCCCGGTCTTTTTTCACTATCTCGGGCAGATTAAAGGTAAGACCGGTTGTGTAGTGTGCATTGATGGTACCGCTACACTTACCTTGCTGCATCCAAGAAGATGGTGTACATGAGAAATGCAGACGATTCCTCCGTAAAAAAAGCACGGTATCGGAGACCTATGATGAATCAATACTTTGACAACAAGGCCGAACCTCAAACTAACGAGCCAGAAAGAACAAGGTACGGGCAAAAGGTGTTTGACATGGTCAAGGGCATAAACATCGAAGTTCGAAAGAAAAAAAAGAAAGAGGGAAAAGATGGTCCAAAGCCAACCAAGAAAAAGAGGAAGCGGGATGTAGAGGACGAAGAAGTAGGTGAGCCTATCACGGCCCCCTGTTCCTTTCAAGAAGCGATCTTGTTTCTTCAAGTATCTATCATCTTGAAGGAACTAGATACGCCCCATGCCATCGATTGCATGCATCTTGAGAAGAATGTGTTTGAGAGCACGATAGGAATCCTTCTTGACATCAAGAAAAAGACAAAGGATGGTCTCAAGTCTCGTCGGGGATTTGGTCAACATGGGCATCGGGCCCGAAATTCAACCGACACTGCTTTTGCGAGTGGAAAAGTCGACCTACCGGGGGCGAGCTACAACCCGACATTGGATGAGAGGAGGGCTATATGCCGGTGGCTCGGGGCGCTTAAGGTGCCAACCGGTTTTTCTTCCAACATCAAGAGCCTTGTCTCCATGAAGGACCTCACTTTAACCAACTTCAACTCACATGATCGCCATGTCATCCTTACGGTGTTCCTTCCAAGTGTGATCGATGCATCGGTCCGTAGTACGTTAAGATGGTAATAACACGTATGTGCTACTTCTTTAACCAAATTACACGAAAGGTCATCGATGAAGCCGAAGCCGCCGGCTTTGAAACAATTCATCACGAAAACTCTTTGTCGGCTTGAGATGTGCTTCCCACCATCTTTCTTTGATATTATGCCACATCTTATGATGCACATGGTTGATCGATACGTGAACTAGGCCCCATGTACCTTCATCAGATGTGGACGTACGAGCGGTTTATGTCGACCCTCAATAGATATGTGCATAATCGTGCTTACCCGGAGGGCTCTATGATCGAGGCATACACAACGGAGGAGGCCGTGAATTGGTGCACCAAATACATAAGGGACGGAAGAGCGATTGGGTTGCCAATCCCTTTTCATGAGGGCAAAACCTCGGGGATGGGATGTACAGGAAGGAAAGTCCGGACTGATGTAGATGAAGACACTCTACAACAAGCTCACAATAGCGCTCAATCGGTTAGTGGTCATGGAAGACTGGGTTCAGAAGCACTTAGATGAGATCCGCCTTTCTAGTGGTGGACGCGGGGAGGCATGGGTACAGAAACAACACAACATCAATTTCACGACGTGGATCCAAGAGCAAGGCATATATGGAGAAACCGATGAAGCGAGGTTTGCGTCGGGCCCTAGAACACAAATCACCTCGTGGCAAGGGTATGACATCAATGGTTACAGTTCCACACGAAAAGAGAAGGACAAGAAGAGCGCCTCACGTAATAGTGGCGTTCGATATGAGGGCATCGATGACAACACGAAGAAGATCATGAGCTACTACGGCTAGATCGAAGAGATATGGGAACTTGACTATGGTGGTGACTTACGGTGCCTATATTCCGGTGCCGATTAAGGGTAAAGCCGACGGCGGTTGTTGTGGATGATTTTGGGCTCACCACGGTGGAGCTCGGCAATGTGGGGTACAAAGATGACCAATGGGTGGTAGCAAACCGCGTTGCACAAGTAGCCTACTTTGCAAAGCCCAAAGACACCAAGAAGCATGTGGTTGTGTCGAAAGCGGAGGATCGTGGGAGCGGATGGAGTACGAGTCCCGAAGAATACAACAATTACTCGGAGATGTCGCTCTTTACTGATCATCCATCCAAGATCAAGCTCATCGAGACCCGTGGTCAACAAGACCAAGATGAAGCCCGGTGCCGCTCTCGATGGTGAGAAGAGGACCGTGGTAGCGTCGGCACCAAAATGAGTTATCTTGTCACACATTTAAATATGTAATAACTTATGTAATGTCTTTAACATTTATTATGATGGAACATTCATGATGAACATCAATGGTAACCATTATCGGTGAAAAATATTACTATTCCTACTACAACTACTGTCGTTCTTTTTATCATACTTATATATTGCTATGATTTTACAACTATACTACCTCAAAACGCTTTGTACCCCCACATTGGCGAGCTCCACCGTGGTGAGCCCAAATTCATCGAAAATAACCACCGTCGGCTTTACCCAATCGGCACCGGAATATAGGCACCATTAAATTTCCATTAAAAATAGTAAATAAAGCAGCTAAATCATAAATAATAAGTCCTAGATTAACGGAGGCGGTTTCCTAAAAATAACCGCCTCGGTTAAATGTTAACCGAGGCGGTTTCTAACAATAACCGCCTCGGTAAATTTTAACCGGGCGGTTTCTAACAATAACCGCCTCGGTTAATGTCGTCTATATACGCCCGCCGGCCCTCCTCCTTCGTCGCCGCCGGGCGTTTTTGAAATCACCCCAAGGGCCCGAAATTTCTCACGCCGCCGCCGCTTCCCTTCCGTCCGTGCGAGGAGCTCCACTGCGCTCGCTTTCCTCCGACGCGCCCGTTCTTCTTCCTCCGCTCCGCGCGGGCGCCCGCCCCGCAGCGACGTGCGCGCCCAGGTCTGGAACCCCGCCTGCCGCCCGAGGAGCACCGCCGCCCGCCGGCTTCTCTTCTTCACCTCAGCGCCCGGTGCCGTTCGTGGCGAGGAGCCCTTTTCCCGTCGTGCGAAGGGGCGCCGCCGTGTACGCCTTTCCGTCGGCTCGGCGCCGAGGCCGCCGCCCGTCTTGCGCTGGATCTGGAACCCTAGCCGCCGCCCCGAAAGCACCGCCTTTGGCGCCGCTCTTCTTCCCTCCGCGCCGGCTCTTCTTCCTCCAGCGCCGTCCGTCCGCCGTCGGGAGCACCGCCGCCCGCTGCTGCTCTTCTTCCTCCGCGCCCGGTGCCGTCGGTCTTGAGTCACCGCCCAGCGCTTCTCTTCCTCCGACGCTAGGCTGCTCTTCTTCCTCGCCGGCTCTTCTTCCTCCAAGCGCCCGGTGCCGTCGGTGCCGAGTCACCGCCGCGTCTGCTCTTCCTCCGACGCCTTTGCTCTTCTTCCTCCGCGCCGTCCGTCCGCCCGTCCGACGAGCACCGCCGCCCCGCTTCTTGCTCTTCCTCAGCGCCGGTGCCGTCCGTGCGAGGAGGGGCCGCCCGCGTGCACTTCTTCCTCTCGCTCCGGGAAGCTCCTAGCCGCCGCTGGATCTGGAACCCTAGCCGCGCTGCACTTGTTCTTCCTAGGCGTCGTCCGCGAGGTTCTCTTCTTCGGTGAACCCGGACTAACCCATCTGTGATGCCTGTGTGATGCTAATTGGAAGATTTACATGCTATCTAATTGGAAGATTTACATGCTGCCTATGATGCTATTTTCAAATTAGAAGCATATGCCACTGCTGTGATGCACACAGCCTCCAATTTGAGCATTTTTTGTGATACTCGGTGATTATTTGTTTGTGCTTTGTGATGCCACTCTTCTTACTACTATACTGTTCTTAGTACACTACTTGTGATGCCTATGATGCCACACTCCCCTTCTTACTACTATACTCTTTGCGTACATGATGATTCTTTCTTTTTTCGAGGCCATGGGAATATAATTTGTGCCTGTTCTTGTTTTGATTGGCAGCATGTGCTTAGCCTCACATGGATTTGCATAACTTATGCTTATAAATTTAGCGATCGGTTTCTAGTTTTTCACCCTAGCGCTAGTGCTTAGCCACTCTTCTTACTACTATACTCTTTGCTTTTTTTTCTAGGCATTTAATATTTGATTTAGAACCCGATTGTTGGTAAGTAGGGCTGTCACGTTTGTCTAGGATCGGGGATCACCAACTAGCGTTGGAAGGTCGCTTATAGCAAGAACCCGCTATTTTGAGAGCAATTATTTATAAACAATCATGTTTATGTGTTTAATCTGCCTTCTTCATCTACTTGTCATGTATAATGTTGATATGAGCCTGAGTAGCTGTATTTTTATGTCACATTTCTTCATCTACTTGTCATGATTTTGCACTTGCATTTGCATACTTGTATTTTTCTTAATACTCTCCCGCCGCTATTCTAATTTACGGTCTCGTTGGTCGCTTGTTGCTGCACTTGCACTCTTCTAACTACTCATTTGCACTTCTTCGCCGCACTTGCTTCTACTTTACTTGTCTTTGAGTTGTGGTACTTGTCTTTTTTGCTCCACCGCTGCACTTGCTTTTACTACTTACTAGTAGTACTACCTACTTAGTACTCCTACTCCTATAAACTCCCCGATCCCACTAATTTTTGGTGCCGAGTACATTCCCATGGCCAATGATGTATTATTCTTACCGGTGCTACTTGCTTGTCGCACTTGATTCTACTTTACCGCCCGAGAAGTGCTCCTGTCTTTTTGCTTTCTCACTGCACTTGCGTATTTACTTACTACTAATGCAATGAAGAAATGAGGTTTGAACTTGTAAAAATTTGCTTTGAGGCAAAGGCATATGCATTGATGTGAATCCATTTTTGGCCGAGGCATCGGCTATGATGATCAAATGGCCCCTACTTGTAATTAAGTTGCTAAACTAGGATGGCTTGTATAACATACAAGCAACCAGTTTTAGCGACAATGTGATGACATTAGGGGCCAATCTGAGCCAAATTTACTAACGATGTTGTACTTTTCTTTAAATTTTGTACTTTTCTTCGATTTTTGTACTTTTATTTAAATTTTGTATACAGATATATCAATGTAAATGAAAAATGATGTAATATTGTATTATAAAAAATAAGAGAGATGTTTCGTTTATATAAATGTGATGTTTCCTTTGTATATGATGTTGAATAATAGTGTGATATGCATCATCTATATGACAATCTCTTCTTAATAGCTTCTAATGGTCGACGAAGCGTAAGGACGAAGGACAATGGCGCCAAACCTAGTCCTTATGATAGTAACGATGAAACGTCATCGTCATCGAGCAGCTCTACCGAAAATACGAGGAGGAGGTGCCAACACCTCAGCCCGAAAAAAGCGCAAAAGCAGGGAAGATGATGACCCAAACTATAATGTAGAAGATGATCCGACTACACGCATAAGGCTTCAACACAAAGTTCTCGATGAAAGCACGATATCATCCGTAAGATGATACCGAAACTCAACGGCGCGACGTGCGCATTTAAACTACTAGTATAGCATCAAGGCCCTTGCATAAGTATATGCTAATAATGCTTGTTATGCTCGATGATACCACAAAGGTGCCTCTGCGCTTGGAGTTCCACGATGAGGAAGAGGGGGATGGTGGAGAGGGGCATGGATCCGTTCCCACCCCTAGCTCTTCAGCCGCACTAGGCAGTGGCAAGAGTACTGGCAAGAGTGGCAAGAAGTCAGATTTAAAGAGGGGCAACACGGTAGGCACCAAGTGGCGACCAAGGTGCATGTCATACACCGGGATAGGACCGCAAGGAGAGCCCTTGCTACCGGAAAGTGTGATAGGCACATTCAGCAACCAGTGCTCCTGTATAGCTAGGGAGCACGTGCCAATCACCTACTTCGATTGGAGAAAAGTCCCGAAAGAACTCAAGGATAAAGTGTGGAAAGACGTGAAGAAGCGGTTCGAGTATCCACCAGACCAGTTCAACGAAGATCTATGCAGAAGCATGCTTTGGCGATTGCAGGGAAAAGCGCTTCGCAACTTGCGCCCACACCGAACACCGAGTATGTAAAGATGGAAAAGACACCGTTTGAAGACTACAGCTTCATCAAGCGTCACGTCTGGGATGAATTTGTGGAGAAGGTGTCTGATGATGGCTCAAAGGACAAGAGCGAGAAGTACTCTGACCTCGCAAAGAGGAATACGCTCCCTCACCATTTGGGTATGACAGGGTACGCCGCTAAGAGGCCCAAGTGGCGGCAGGAAGAAAGTGAGGCAGCCGCTGCCGGTATGGAGGATCCGTTAGCAGGCCTCGATACCGGGGCACGTGACTACTTCAAAGCCCGTCGGCCGAAGAGGCTAAAGGAGGGAAGAACCAAGTACAACAGCCGAGACCGAGGAGGCGGAGAAGGCGGTGATCGCGGTACAAAAGGCTAAGGAAGAAGGGTTGTTCGAACCTCGGAGGGATCATGACGTCCCCGACCGAGGGGCTTGGAAGGCCGGAGCACCACGGCCGTGTACGGGCATCTCCTCGAGGCGTAGCCGAAGACCGTGGAGTCCCGGGTATCCGACGCCGCCTCGCACCGCACGAGGCGGGCATATAAGGAACGGCTCATCCAAAGAAGGCCATGATGCGGCCGTGAAGGAAATGATCATGGGGTCGATACAGGGAAGCTTTCACGAGCAACGACCCCAAGATGGTGGACCTGCGGTCACAGATGCTTCGACAGTGGCCCAGCTACCGCAACAAGCAAATGGGTACCTCACAAAGACCAAAGGTACCCGGTCGATGAGATCAAGAAACCAACACTGTGCAAGCTCCCGGTGCCCTTTGGCGGGACGGGGAAGACGAAGAAAGAAGTGGGAGAAGGAGAGGTTAAGCCGCCCAAAGATGGAGAAATCTACGACGACAAGCCGATCCCGCCTCGAGTACGCCGTAGTGCTCTTGGTGTACACTAAAGATGAATTCGATCAAGACGAACTCGAGTTTCCCAATCGCGCAAGTGGTGCAACAACGCTTCGGCCAAGCACTTTCGGCGACATCGTGCTTTGGAACAAAGCTGATATCGTGCTGAAAATGGAGACATCGTGCTCACCGCGCCGTCATCGTCTCCCCCGTGGCGGCCCAAGTGATGATGACGCGGCGACGACGGTGGCAACAACGATGGCGTCCCTGTGCATCGGTCCTCGACGGAGCCCATCTCCCGACAAAGGCAACCCACAAGGAGATGCCGGGGTTGCATCGGGCAGGCTCACGCCGCCTCCAAGTCATCCCAAAGAGTGCCCTTCGGCGCCGATGAAGCCAACAGATGAGGAGGACAATAGAGGTGCATCGGGGCACGACTCGCCACCTCCAAGCCAACCCGAAGAGTGCCCAATAGATGAGGAGGACGACAGGCCTCCGAATATACCCCTCGCAAATTGGAGGGCGTATAAAATCGCAAACAGTCTCCCTTTTTCAACGGCATTCGATAAGTACTATTGCTAACACACTTTCCGGCTTATCTCAATTATAGAGTATGTGTGTCTCGATGATGGTGCTAACAACATTTGCACTCATCGTGATTGCAGTTACCAACGCCACCGTCGATCGGCCACTAACTCCGCACTGCCCGGACAACTACGAGCATGGCAAGTTCATGTTGCCCTTGGGCCAGCTAGTCCAGAGGAGACGCGTGGGAGGTTCGACGGTTCCATCTATGGTACATGCATGCTGCCAAGTTAGGAATGAAAGAATTCGTTGTGAGGGTCCCCAAGGAGTACTTCCACTTGGAAGAGGATTGCTTTTTCTCTGTGACCTTCCACGACATGCATAGGATGCCGCGCGCAAGGATCTCGACGTCGCCCAAGTCACCCTTTTTGCATTGTAAGTTGTTATAGCATTGCATCGTTGTCCCTATGCCTTCTTCAATCAATACAACAATGTCGTGACCAAGACTTGTGCTGCAGGATGCAATCATATATAAATCGGGGAGCTTGGTGATAATGTTATCTACCTCTCTCCTATGCATATTACCCGAGGGCCATCATTGGCTACGATATACCGGATCTGAGATCCGCGGTTGGTGAACTTGACCCCCCATGCAAATGATAGAAACCAGGGGCATGCCTACGGAGTGAGATTAGGTATAGAAAGGGAGAGTACATCCTTCAAGCCATGAAGAAGGTCGAGGAACATGGGTGTATCCTTGCCACCCATCGGTTCGAATGCGTGAAAACACAGGTTCCAATACGTATATCATCCATTGGGTTCACGATTTCTTACATTTGAAGAGTTGAGATTTAAATTGTTTCGATGGTGCAGCTTGGGCGTCATGGGGCACTGGATTGTATTTATGATCTTCCCACAGGATGGAAAGGCTGTTGTATTCGACTCCTTGAGAAAAATGCAGACAAAACAAATACAAATGATTTTGAATTCTGTGTCCGATAGTAAGTGTGACATCACATTCATTTATTTACACATATAAATCGTATCAATTTTGATGTTGACACGAGTGGTTTGCATACAGTGTTTACAGGAAGTACCTTGAAGACCCCAACTGCTTGGATCGGAGGTCCGAGAAAAGAAGTTGAAGTACAAACACGCACTCAAAGTTAGGCGACAACTCCCGGTAACTATATATCGGGAATCTCTAATGTGCTATAACATCATCCATCATGCTCTCCATATGGCCTAACTATTTCAGATTACGTATAACGTTCATGCAAAGGTGCTCTAAACAACCCGAAGGATCGCTTCTATGTGGATACTATGCTTGTGAGTATCTTAGGGCGTGCGGGAAGTACAAATGACAGACTACCGATAGGCGAACGGATCAAAAGGATGGTGGAAGAGGAACATGATCGACAAGATGATCATCGGTCAAACAATATCCGACGTTTGCAAGTTTGTAACCGATCAATGTTGTCATGTCGATGGCAAGTTCTTCTACGAAGAGAGCGAGCTAGCAACCGAGGACAAGTACGAGAAAGCTACGCAAATGGAGAACAATGCTAGATATGAGGGATTATGTGTTGCCGGATATCTTCGACTAGTTTAGCTTGTGATATACTTCTCATATCGCTTATGTGTATGTGTTTGACTGTGACTTTGTGTGCATGTAATTTAAACTTCGTGGTGGAACTTGAAATGATGTTTGACATCGATCTCTTAATATATGTTCAGCCTTTAAGCTCTTATTCTATGTGTTCCATATGATCTGTATTTACTATATTTAATACTGCTTATATTTCAAAATATTAAATGATTAATATAAATTACCTGAAAATATTTTTTTTAATTTGAAAAATAATAACGAGAGGCGGTTATATTATAATAACCGCCTTGGTTAATAGACATTAACCGAGGCGGTTTTTATAAGGAAACCGCCTCGGTTAATAGACATTAACCGAGGCGGTTTTTATAATATAACCGCCTCGGTTAATAAACATTAAACCGAGGCGGTTGTTATAAGAAAACCGCCTCGGTTAATCTTTTAACCGAGGCGGTTTTCTAACCGCCTCGGTTAAGGCCATGATTAACCGTGACCTTATCTTCGAGGCGGTTAAAAAACCGCCTCGGTTAACCAAAATAACCGCCTCGGTTAAGTTTTTACTGTAGTAGTGATTATTTTGGTTTGAAGGACACAATATATACCACACTGCAACAGGAGTTCAGTGATATTTATATGAGATTATGAGCTGTGCACAGTATCACAGAAATATGGAGTCGAAGTAATGTCAGACCACTAGTCAAACAGGGCTGGAATGATTATTTCTTTATAAACTGACATATCAAAGAAGCAACCATTCTATTTCCATCACGTAACCCAGTCTGAGTAAAGCACCATAAATTAAACCATACACTGGGTGGTGCGTTACCAAGATAGCCACAACTGAAGTAGAAGGGGTGTGAGATGTTTCAGATAAGAGCACTTACGTATAAGTGCCAGGCTCTCAGCGATGGGCGAAGGAGGCGAATAGCGCCGCAGCAGCCATGAAAGCCCAAACCCAAGATAACAATCGTAAACCAATTAAATCTTGGTGTAAAACAATAAGAGTAATGGACAACCGATCGGAGCTCCGGTGTGATCCACGACGCGTGGGGAGGTGGTCACTCGGGCAACCTTCGTTGTGCTGCCCGGGAGACCAACGGCCACGCCACGCTGGGAGCAGCTGTGGCGGCTGGGACGGACACGACGGCGAGCGAAGGCAGGGCGGCCATGTCGGAGGCGGCCAATGGCGAGGCTAGCACGTTGACTGAAGAGGGGGAGGGGGCGATGGAAGCTAGCAGAGGGAGGCGCGAGGGAGAAAAGAGCACCGCGCGGAGCATCGGCGTGCGTACGGACTGGCCGTCCTTTTGTTTTTTCCCAGCCCCGTAGCAGTGTGCACTACTGGAAAATCGAGATATACTGAGTATTTAGCATTTTGCCGAGTGCTAAAACACGGACACTTTCGGTAAAGAGCTAGTTTACTGTGTTAGAGGCAAAACACTCGGCAAAAATTGAGCACTCGGCAAAAATATAGTTGCAGAATATTTACACTCGGCAAAATAGTACACACGGCAAAGAGTGACAAGGTAGCCACCGTCACCATTTTGCCGAGTGTTGTCCGTTAGCACTCGGCAAAATGGGCACTTTGCCGAGTGTCCGGCTGTAGACACTCGGTAAAATAATTTTTTTTTAGTTTTGACTTCTAATTTTTTTTCTGTAGCCTTCCTATAATACTTTGACCAACCTGTTTAAATTAGGCACAATTCTTAGGTATTTTGCTATGTTTCGTTAGTTTATTTCATTTCATTGATTTTTTTTTTAAAAATACAAATTCGAATTGCAAGTGCATCGGATAATGAAATTTTATAAATGAAAAAATGATATTCATGTTATTGAGTTTTATTTGAGGCCGTTGCCAAAGATAGACCCGAAATTTCGCCTCTTCAACATAAAAGTTAACAAAAAACCTGCGGGCGAATAGGTTTTAAATTCTATAAAATGTAAATATAGTCCGAAATTCATGAAACTTGTCGACCAGGCATGATATCGAATATGGATGCGGTGATAAAAATTTGAGAAGAATTAGAGCACGTCGTCACGTATGGTGCTTATAAACCTTAAGATCTCACATGTGTTCTCAGGTACGGCTCCCCACTCCCTCTCTGTCACAGCGCGGCCAGAGTGACACGGGCCGCCACCGATGCTGGCCGTGTCTGCTCAGGGCCGTGCAAGGTGAGAGTTGTCAGCGCTGTGCATGTCTCTTACGCCCCTGTGCGACCTGCCACGCCGCAGAGCACGTCCGCTAGCTCCATGATGGCCAGAGGTGCCAATATGGACGGTGCGCAGCTACTGCTCGAGGAAATGGCCCCAAGCAGCGGCAGAGGGTGCACCAAAATCAAGGGGGGGCTAATTTTGAACTGTGTTACTGTAGCTATGACAGAGGCTCCCAGCTGGACAGCAGCATTTGCCTCGCTGACCCCCCGCTGGCTGGTCGTCTGCTTGACTGCCTGCCCTCTGGCCACAGCAAGTGCGGCAGGCACGGATCAGACAGAGATAGGCCTTGTTTAGATGGAAAGTGTTGGAAAAAGTTACAACTGTAGCATTTCGTTTGTATTTGGTAAATATTGTCCAATCGTGACCCAACTAGGATTAAAAGATTCGTCTCGTGATTTACAACAAAACTGTGTAATTAGTTATTTTTTTCACTAACATTTAATGCTCCATATATACGGGTAGAAATTGATGTGATGGAGAGAGAGTGGAAAAACTTGCAACTTTCAGTGAAACTTGCATGGAACTAAACGAGGCCATAGGATCGGTCACTCGCTGCCTGCGCGCTCATGCCTGCTGCATTGGTCACTTGTGTTTTGTCAGAGGCAAGGGGGGGCCAACGCCCCGTTTCGCCTCCACGAGGCTCCGCCCGTGGCCCCAAGGTAGATGTGCACTGAGCCATTGAATAACTAGCGTTTTGCTGCAGTTGTAACCTGCTATTGAATAACTATTTTCTATACTGGTCCCAATCTCACCTCATCAGCCTTTTATGTTTCTTTCTGAGATCAGTAGAGCTGAACACCACAAATATTTTGTTTGCAATTGCATGCATCGTAAGCTAATAAGTTTAGATGTAATATCTGAACCAACCACAACCCTTGTAAGCCATATTCAACTAGAGAAGGTTTATTGGTATATCGTGTATGCTGGCTTTTCTCAAATAAACTGTTTCTGAAACAATATGTGCATGTCTTCCTTGCAGGGACATTTAGAAAAGATAAACATTAGTGCCGAAGACTTTCTCCAAAAAATACAAACAGAGATACTATGTGACTTGCTTAAGTTTAGATATTTTAGGTAATTTATTTACGCTTACATGGAGGAGAAAATGTTTTTAGATTGTTTTAGGCAATTTATTTTCCCTTCTAGAGGTGCTAGACCGCTGAACCCATTTTTAGGGAACTAGAACACTAAACTTGAACAATGGCACTGAATTTTATTAGGCAGGTGCATTTTTAACTCATTTGCTGAACTGACATATCCTCACTGAGCCGTGCCTTCATACACACATATAGGTTAATAGATTTTGCTAACATTTGCATGGACTTTGTCATTTACGTTGGGCAAGTACTGCATAGAAATCTGAGCACTTTTGTTCTGGAAGGCAGTTTTTCTTGGACAAAGTAGCATTGCTGAAATCTCATCTATGATTCAGCTAAATTATCCATCATGTTGGTACTTTTTTGAGTAAAATGCATCAGAGGTCCATTAATTTTTGCGGAGGTATCACCTAGATCCATCAACTTTGAAAGTGCATTTTTTGGTCTATAAATTTTTTAAGTGGTTCACCATACATCCATACCCCTTCGTTTTGGCAATTAGATATGACATGGCAGCAGCCAGCGTGGCGGATATATGCAATTTACCCCTTCTCTTTTATCCATCTCTCTCGTCCAACCCGTTTCTTCTTCCTCTGTCGTCTGCCACCATGGCTGCCCTCCATGCTCGCGCATGCTGTTGCTGAGGGGGTGGCCAGCGAGGTCCGTGGATGCTCGCATACGACCGGCACCCTCGCCAGGCCAGACTCGTGCTCGCCGGCTGTGCACGTGGGCGTGGCCGCACTCGCCGGCCTGCCACACTTTCCTGCCGGCGCGCTCTGCACGCCAACACGTGACCGCTATCAGCACATGAACATCTGCTCGTAGCTCGTGTCGCCTTGCCTTGGCCGCTACTGCTGCTTGTGTCTGTTAGCAGTCAAGGATCACAGTGACTGAAAACGGGATGTTCACCGTATGAAAATCACGGTGCGAGCTGCTTATACTTGCAGCCATACATCAAAACAAAAATGCAGTAAAAGCTAATTAAGATCCGAAAGAGCATGCAGGAGCGTGCAGGTTAGCTGCATCGAGGGCTCGAGGCCATCGACTCGGTGAGTGCGGCGTGCAGGTTGTGCATGCCGCGCAGAGCGTCGAAAGCCGAGCGGCTCGCCGACGCACGTGTCCGTGGACTCCAGCGCCGCGCGGACCTCAAAGACGACGTGTGCCTCCCGGCCGGCCGCAATGGCAGGAGCCAGAAGAATGCGCCGACGACGTACTCTCGCGCCTAGGGATGAGGATGGTGAGTATACGATGTGCTTGAGCACCGGCCACGAACCATGACAGGACGTCGTCTCTGTGTCTCAATACCGAAGTCGAACCACGTCTTGACGTTCCAGGGGACCTCCACATATACATCTCTGTGTTGCAAAAGCAGCGTCACGCGAACACGCATGGGGCCCGGCCGGCCATGGAGGCGCAGGCGCTACTGATGGCGCTCTCGTTCTGGTGCGCTGCGCGCCGGCTGCATGGGCCATTGGGCCTGGCGTGGGCGCCAGACATACTCGAGCATCCACGTCCCTCACTGGCCGCCACGCCTGCTGCAGAGAGCGCGAGCATGGAGAGCAGCCAGGCATGGTAGCGCGAATCGCGAGTTCGTGACAGACCGAGGAAGAAGAAAAGGGTTTCGATGAGAGAGATGGATAAAAGAAAAGGGGTAAATTGCATATATCCACCACGCTGGCTGCTGAATGGACCTGCCACGTCAGATCTAATTGCCAAATGAAAGGGTATGGATGTATGGTGAACCACTTAAAAAGTTTATGGGCCCAAAAATGCACTTTGAAAGTTGATGGAGCTAGATAATATCTTCGCAAAAGTTAATGGACTACTTTTTTTTTTTGTAGGTTACTGCTAACAAAAAACAAATAGAGATTCAAATTTCCCTTGCTCTCAGGGTTGTTTAGGCACTTTCAAGTTCTGCCATACCATTGCAAGTCCAATAATCTTTTTACTGTGCAAATCCTTTTTTCAAAGATGGGCATGGTGACAGTTTTGTGTATGTGAAATATTTACTCTTGCAGGCTTTTTTTGATAAATTGACGGGAACTTTCAGCAACCAATACTGACTGTTAATCTTGCTTTTTGATTCCCTCTAGTTAGATGAGATCCATTTGGTCAAACTCCTCTAGACTGTTCATCTAGCTGGGAACTTAACTGAGTGCAGCTCTGTGATTGTTTTAATACATTTCAATTGTATAAAAGGTGGATGCTGCTTTGCCTTAGTTGACTTTTAGCTGATGTGCATTTATCATGTGTCTGCGGTAAAACCCCTCTATTTCAGTATGCAATCAGGTCCTATGGGATCTAACTCTTGCCTAGCTAAAATCTCCTATTTCGATGAAGTAGCACTGTTGAAATCTCCTATGTGATTCAGGCATTTAGCTAAATATTTGCACTACTGCTGTGATTTCAGGTTACCAAGTCTGGTGTCAAGAAGAATAGGGACCTAACATGCTGCAGAGTTCTTGAGTTGACAAGCACATCGGGTGACCTCCGCGGTGAGGCAACGTGTTGCTAATTGCTATTTCCAATTTTAGTTTTGACTGAAGAGAATCACTTGCTGCATGTTTTAGCTCATACATTTGTATAGACTTGGTCCAGTTCTATTATGCAATGGAGAGGGAATGTTCAGGACCATCTACCAAGTTAGTTCATGCATTTGTAAAGACTCGGCTATTTCCATTTTACTTTTGCTATTGCTATATTGTCCATGGTAACTTAGCTTGCCCTGTTCCTGATCGACACTAGCAGCTCAAAAAACAAGACGAATCAGCCCCATTTTACAGCAGTCTGAATCTTTTTGTTTCACTTGATATAGTTGTCAAGTAGATTTTTCATCCCCTCTTTTTAATTGCTGCAGGTTTTTGTTGTGCGAGTATCTGGGTGCGGCCCCATTTTTGTAGTCCGGCAGCGGATACTAGCAGGTGAGGACGAGACACGCATCTTCATTTTTGACAGCATATATAAATTAAATGTCCAGATGATAGCTACTTTCGATTGATGGATGATAGTTCGTCTGTTAATGGCTCGCTTGTTTTCTTCAGGTTACTGCTAGTGCTAGTCTGTTAGTCCTGAGTGCCTAATTAAATAAGTTTGTAGTGAACTTTATTATAAATAATTATAAATAAACAAAGGAATCTGCTACTGTTTGCACCGGACTACTACATACGGTCTTTTTTGTTTTATGAATAGGAAGATAATTCTCAGGTTTCATTCACTCGATTTGTGATGTCTTGACAGTTTTTTTTAATCTATAATACCATGTATGATCAAGTTTGATTTGCTAAAAGGAAGTTTATTTTTTATTTCTTTCAATAAAAATGGATATTAAGAATTAAACTCTTTTCCTATACAGGATCAGCTTGAGCTGATGATTCTTTTAAGAATGCCTAAGATTGCAGAATTGTAAATGCCAAACTCTGGGCATTCGGTTAACCGAAACCGATCGGTTCGGTTCTTCGGTGTTGTGGAAAATTCGGTTACCTGTAAACTGCTAACCGATCGGTTCTTTCAAAAGTGAGAACCGAGCAATTCGGTTTCGGTTATTTTCGGTTCGGTTTCGGTTATGACCGAACTATCCGATCCTGAATTGAACACCCAAAAATATACAAATCGATGACTAGATCCAACGAAGAAAAGCTACAAAACAATAGATCCAATCGCCTGTTTATGCACGCATGGCGGTATGAGGCCGCCGCCGCCGTTGGGGAGGGTCGCCGCCGCCGTTGAAGAGGGCCGCCGCCACCACTGGAGAGGACCGCCGCCTCAGACCCTCCACCCGTGCGCCGCAGAGGGCCGCTGTAGCCGCCAAGCGCGTCTGCAGGAGGTCCGCCGTCGCCGCCGCCAACACCCGCGCCCGCTAAATGCTCACGAACTGCGACCCACCTTTTCCTCCTGGAGGGCTGAGCCACTGCAACACGCTGGTGAACTCCCATGCTGCTGCTCGTTGCTGTGATTTGGATGGAGGAGTATTGGAGAGAGAGAGCCATGGTCTTTACGGGGAAATTGGATGAGAGGGACGGAGGTTACGAGAGACCTGATGGCTGTTGCTGGTGCCTGGAGTTGCGGCGGCCGCGTGGAGTTGGATGTGGGGAGTGACTGATGACTAGGGTTTGAAGGGGCTGTTATATACGATGGCATATTGGGCCTTTCATTCATGGGCCTCATGTCGACCAGGCCTTGTTTCTCGGTTCTTCGGTTAACCGAGCCCAGGAACCGAATTGACCGGAGTTATTTCGGTTAGTGTAAAGCTGGAACCGAATTTTTCGGTTTCGGTTATTTCGGTTCGGTTCTCGGTTATTTTTGCCCAGGGTGAGTAATGGGCATACCATGGTGGATTGTACCTTCAAAGGATACAACTGAAACCTGGCATCCATATCTATACAGGTTAGTATTTCTTCCATCTTATATGCCTAGCCTGCAAACAAAACGTTCTGTTTTTTCCCAGCTCAAGTAATTTGACTTTATAGGCAATAGCTCAGACATATTGCCATGTCTTCTGGTGACTATTTTTCTTACATCTGTACTTGTTGCTGAACCTCAAACTATAAACCTAACTACCGTCTTCTTCTATACATGACTCAAATAGAAAAATGTAGTTCTCAGAAAAAAAAAAAACATGTGCACATTGCACAAAAATGTTGAAGATTTACTCCCTGTACATTCATAGGTCCTTTGGCATACATTAAAATCAAGCTGCTGCTTGGTACGACAAAGGCTTGCCCATGTATACATATATCTATCCATTTCATATTACAAGTCATACAAATGTATATGTCATCATTCTCGTGCCGTGGTATGCTAATTCTCAGTAACTGTTACAGGTTGAAGGCCGTGGAAGAATTGCCCAGAATGAATTTGCAGCTGCCATCATGAACTTGCAGCAGCCATCACAAACTTGCAGCAGCCATCATGAAGGCCTTGGGAAAATTACATGTAGGTTTATGTGCACAAGTTGTTTATCCAAGGCATTGTTAACAACTTCTGGATGCGCAGCGCTTGTGACCTAGTGTTGGTGTATGTTTGTACATATGACATTTATCCTTTTTATTAAAATATAATGTGATACACTACCCGAAAAACGGAGATTTCGTGGCGGGAATAGACTTTCATGAGAGTTTTAAAAACACTCTCATGAAAAGAATGTTTTTCATGAGAGTATTGTAAAATCCCGTCATGAAAACTCATTTTCATGAGAGTGCTCTACATACCGTCATGAAATCAGTTGTTTTTTCGTGAGAGTATTTTAATGCCACCCATGAAAATGATTATCCTTGCCACGAAATTGTCTATTTTCATGAGAGTGACTATTTTCATGAGAGTCAACTTACACCGCCACGAAATATAAGTCGCTGGATTTTAGTACAAAAATAAATTGCTTAAATATAGGAAATTAAAGAACATGAACAAAAGGTTTCTTCTTTTTAATTTGAAGTGAAATTTTGTAACTAGCTTTTCTCCCTCATACTAACTCCAAATGATATGATTCTTTCTCCTAGGTTTTTCTAAAATCATGATCTACCGATTGATGACATGTTTTTGGATAACAATTATTGTTTCTTGGTCCTTTTGCATATGGCTTGTTTTCCATTCATTAATATAGATAAAGCACTTAGGGAACACAACCTTTAAAAAAAATATTTTATACTCCATCTTTTTTACATAAAATAGGCTACATAAATGCTATTGTGTAGAAATTTCATATTTTTTAGAACTAATTTTCTATTTTCTATAGTTTAAATGAATTTCTACATGTTTATCAAAAGTATTTCCAAATTGAGCAGTTGGTACTTCCAATAGGATTCCAAAAACATTATAAAACTTATATTTATGCTCATATACTGCACCCTAGTCCCTATCCAAAGATGGATGAAAAAATTATTTGTTTGCTATGGATAATTTAGCCTTTTGTCTCTAAAATAACATAAAATAATTGTAATAATTCACAACTTTGTTAAAAAAATCCTACAAACTTGCATGACAACATGTTTTTCGTGTATAATGTTCCACTAAAAATTCCAAATGGTTTTGAAAAAGAGTGCCATACATTGCTCTCAAATGGTACAACTCTCATATAGTTGTATGAAACTATGTGAAGGGTAATATCCGTTTGTGAACAACCTATAGTTCAACTTTGTTAAAATGATTTGAAATTTTCATGGCAACTTTATACACCCACATTATGTCCCCATGCGAATTCTTAGAATTTTTAGAGCACTTTATGGTATTATTGATTTTTTTCATCGTAGTCTACAAAATAGTTATTTAAGTATTGTTGAGCAAAACACTTAATTCTTCCTCGATTTTCTAGATCTGAGCTCAAATAGAACATATCTTCTTACATATATTTTTCCATGACTTTTGGACATTGCTAGATAGGACGTGTAGTTCAAATTGTAGTTATTTTCCAAAAGTGCGAAGAAATTCATTTAAACTATTAAAAATGGTAAATCAGTTCTAAATTTTTTTTTTGAAAGTTCTACAGAGAGATATATATGTAGTCTAATGCATTTACAAAGTATTTTGGGTACATGAATATAGTTGTATTAGGATGCTTATGTCAAAAGAGTGTTTAATCAAATAGTGTATAAATTAAACTTAGATAAATAGAAAATTAAACTTTGTTAAATGTTTAAGGCTTAGTGCTCGGTCCTGGGCCGCACATTCCTCTTCCTCTGCTCATTGGCCCAAATCGGCCCACTTAAAACCCTAGACTATATAACTGACCCCTCCATCCGTCTCCTTCATTCTCCTCCCTCCCTCAGCCGACTCTCTCTCTCTCTCTCTCTCTCTCTCTCGCGTGGATCGAGTGCGGCCCCTTCGACGGCGCGCGAGGGCACAGCCCTTCCGAAGACGGCGTGGCGGCGCATATCCCGGGTCCCCTCCCACGGCATCGCGGGGCCTGGAGCCCAGATGGAGGTGGAGCACGGTGCCTACGGCGGTGGGGCGGCGGCGCGAGGTCCCTCCGGTGGCGGCGCGGGGTTTGGAGCGCGGATCGACGCGGGGCATGGCCCCTCCGGCAACGGCTAGGCTGGATCTGTCGTCGGCAACCTCGGCGCCCTAGGAGCTCTTTCTCCAGCGGCAAGCCCCATCTCGGGCGGCCAGACAACCACTCTGGTCGTGTCCAAGGTGAGAAAATGAAACTAGCTTTTCATTAGTTAGATAGGTTTTGTTTTTCAATAATCAGTTTGAGGAAGAGCTGTTGACTAGGGCTTTCCATTAGGTAGATAACGTGCCCTATTTCCATTAACTAAATGTGGGCTTCCAGGAAGTCTGTAATTGATGTCCGGTATGCCTCCCATAAAAGATAGTTCTGTTAATCTATTAATTGTAGATAGTTAGGTGAGACTCTCACAGCCCTTTGCAAACATGCAGTACATTAAGAATCGATAGGATATCTTAACATGTTCTATGTTTGACTTAGAGTGGTAGTGTATAATCTGGACTTGTTCTCTTCAACATGTTCTGTTGCCTTCACAAAACCTATATGCAGTGCTTGATTATTATTCATAACATGCTCTGGCTGCCGTTTCTTTCAGTGTATGTCTGGGTAGCAACTGTCTAAAATTTAGAAATTCTATATTCAAGTTGTGGGTAGCAACTGTCTGAAATTTAGAAATTCTATATTCAAGTTGTCAAGTTAACTTTGGCTGCAATTTGTTTGAGTTTCAATACAGCAGCAACTTGTCATTTCGGTTTTCTGAAACTCTAATACAGCAGCAACTTGTCTGTTTTCAGGTTGCACTTATTTCAGTTTGTGGGTTGGCGATTCCAGTGCCTTTTCATGCCAGGAAGGATAACACCTGTGAATTTATATGACTACTAGTAGTAACATCTGTATATTTAGTTAAAGTTAATATTTATATGTCATTTCTGGTTGGGTTCCATGACCAATATGCATGTGATTCATGTTTATAAAATGCTGAGAGCTTCAAATATGTCAAGGTGTATCAACCCAGTGTAATTGTGTGATCTGCAGTAACCAAATTATCAACCCAGTGTGATAGTCTGATCCTCGGAAGATTTTTTCTAGCCTTAGATTCAATGGTTCTTTTTTTCTGAATTTTTAGCCATTCAAAAGATTTAGTGATTATTCTGAATCTGTCGCCACCCAAAAGATAGATGCCTCATATAGTCATATCTTATTTATTTGGCTTGATATTTGTGAGTTCAATTTGTTATTCATGTCCTAATTTCTTTGTTACAGGTGTGATTTTTTCTATGCTAAGTAGTACCTTTATCTCAGTAAATACTTTAGCTTGCATTAGCATCATAATTTGAACCTATTTTGTTTCAAGTTAAGCATGTTCTCAGGCTATTCTGTAACTTCATTCATTTTGTGGTCATGTAGGAAGCTTTGGACGCATATGTTGCGATGAAGTCTGTATCCAAAAGGGGGTTGGACAAGTGATGCAATGGATGGGAGTAAACTGAACATGGTACCCTCATGCTATCGGGTTCTTCTGATCCAAAGTAATGGATGCTAGGCTTATTTTGCTATCTGATGGCCCTTGGGTGTTGTAAGAACTCAAAGCTATGTAGGTGTTGGGACTTAAGTTAGTTTGCTATGACTGTAAGTTAGTTTGCTATGACTGTCAGGTAGTCTGTCATTTTAATGTAATGTTTAAGCACTCTAATATGCATGTTTGAGAACTCTATGGCATTTCAATGTATTATTAAAATTCGATTGTATTTGTGTTGGATGACATTTGGACCATATATATGTGTGCATTTGGAATTTGGATTGAGATTTTTTCCAATTAGTGGGGGTATTGGACCCCTGAAACAACAATATTTCATGAGAGTTGAAAATGTTTTCGTGGTGTCTTCTCCCTCTCATGAAAACTATATTTTGTGATGGTTCAAACATTTTTTTTCGTGATGATGTTTCCCTCTCATGAAATAGTATTAATTTCATGGCGGTGACCTGAAACTCTCATGAATTAATTTCATGACGGTGATCTAAAACTCTCATGAATTATTTTCATGACGGTGACCTCCACGGAATATCACCATGGAAACATCCCTCAAAACCTGACGACACCATGATTTTCATGGAGGTGGCCTTCAGGAATGTTTCCCACGAAAATAAATCATGAGAGTAAACTCTCATGAAAACTGTGTTTTCCTGGCTTCAATATCGTGAGAACTAATGCCTGACGGTTCACTCTCACGAATCATTTTCATGAGGGTAAAATCATATTTCATGAGAGTATTTCCATTCTCATGAAATCTCAGCTTTCTGGTAGTGATATATGTGAACATGTGGTTGTGACTTATGACTTCTGTGATGTATCTGTGGTAATTGAATATGATATATATTATATTTGTGAATTGTGTCGCAAATGGGATAAACAAAAAAATACAGATTCAGGTCACTTTGCCGCAACCACACGTGGTATGTCTGGGAATAAGCTTTGCTGAGTGTCACATACTCCCTCCGTCCTAAAAAGAATGACGTTCTCGCTTCCCGAGAAATGATTGCCGGCAATTTTTAAAAATAATAAATATCATCTATTAGTATCATAATTAGTATTGTCGAAAAGATCTTTAGATCTAGTTTTTTAACAAATTTATTTAGAGCTATAAATATTATACATATTTTCTCGCAAATCGAATGGCTTTGTGACATGAATATTCAAAACGTCATTCTTTTTGGGACGGAGGGAGTAGCTAGTAGTAGTACGTCGGAGGATTACTATCATCAGCATGTGGCCTTGGTTTCTTGGAGTATAAAGAACAAACAGAGAGTGGACAACGGACACTTCCAGACTTAATATTAAAATCTATAACGGACCGGAGAATCCGCGGCCTCCTAGCATGCCTCTCGCGCTCTGCTGGGCAGGGCAAGCAAATCAACCTCTGTGCCTCGTTTGTCATCTGGCTGCTAGAGCAAGGTCGATCCAGAATCCAGTATCACCGGTCGCACTCTAAGAGCAACTCCAGCCCAGCATACAAATTGAACCCCTGGATTTTTTTCATTTGCGTGCTGACCTGCAAAAAAATAAGGACTTAAATTTCTTTAACTCCAACGCAAGACCCTATTCCTGCCCCTCCGGCCCAAGAACGCCGGCACCAGCACCGGCGCGCCGCCTGCTCGCGCGGTCGCGCCCTGTCCGCCGCCGCGGAGGGCTCCTCGCGCCCGTCCGCCCCAGCACGAACCGCCGCCCCGTCTCGCCCGTAGCGCCCTCGCCTGCAGCGCCGCGGCTGCTGCGTGCCTGTCCCCGGCCTCCCAGCCCAAGCAGCCCAGCACGGGCGCCCCGCCGCCGCCGCCGCCGAGATCTTTGCGGAGCACCGGCGCATCCGCACGCAGCTGCTCGACACCGGGCACCGGTACAGGGTGTTCATCATCTGCTGCCTCGTCACCATCACCGTCAGCCAGCTCGGCGCGCTTCTCGTCGTCCTCTCGTCCAGCGACGCCAAGGGGCCGTACGAGCAGTGCTGGATGAGTAGTGCGAGGCCGGAGGTCAACCTGCCCCATCCGCCTTGCCCGCTCCCGAGACGTGCCACCCGACGAGCAGTGCTGCACGGCACTGCCTCCACCTCCTCCACCCAGTGACCTCTTCGTTTATGCCAGAGATAAGGTATTAGCAAAAATTATTTTTTTCCCTATTGATCTCTGAGATGAGGATTTGCTGCATACTTTTGTGGTGATGCAACTGGATAATCTGAAAACTGGAAAAGTTCAAAGCTCTAATTATATGACTGAACATGCTTCATGTATGACAGTTGCTGGATAATCTGCAGTTCTTTTGTTTCTGAGTAAAGAACATGCTTCATGTATTCTTCAGTTGCTGAACTCAGAAGCTCTAATTGTGATGCAACTGGATAATCTGCAGAATTTTAACTGTATCAATTTAGCTTGGGTATCACAGTTGCTGCACACTGAACAAGCTTCAATGTACTACCTATTCAAGTCTGCAAATTATTATCTGTATAAATTATCTGTATAAACTTTCGGTGAAGAGGAAAAATAGTTTGAAGCTCAAGTGTGTTCAGAGCCCTAACTGCTTGTGTTCTGTCTAGTTGGATTGTGTTTGGTTGTTCACGTTTTCAATTCTTTTGTGCTATTTCAGTCCAGCTGAAATGCTAATCTGCAAAAGGAAAGGGGGAAAAAAAAGGTTCTGTTTCAATTTCAACCCAGCTCCTGATGTATTTAAGAAACATTTTGCATGCATAGAAGGTACACATACAGACATACAGAGAAGCAGTTATATATACATGCACATACTTGGCATTTTAACTTGGCATTCCAGATGGCCTGCAATTCTGGAAACATACAGCATATACATGCATGCACATACTTGGCCTTTTTGGTTGCTCAACACCTCTGTTCAGAGAACCAGCCATTTTTCAGAGAAGCAGCTACCAAGTCCCAGCTTCTTCCACTTTTCAGAGAAGCAGCTACCAAGTCCCAGCTTGTTTCATTGAACTGAACTGAATGAACTTAATAATATTGCTGCAGGTTCAGTGCTTGCTGTTCTTTAAAATTTCAGAAAATTTCAGCAATATAGCAGTGGTCAGCAATATAACTAAACTGAACTGAAAATTTTAAAATTTCAGTGCTTGCTGTTATAAAAACTGAAACTGAAACTGTACATAGACCAGAAAGGACACAAAGCTCCTAATTATTAGTTGCTGTTCCTGAAAGGCATCAACAGCAAAGAGCAATGTACTCCCTGAGCTGATAAGCAACAGGTTTCAGTAAGTGACACATTATACTACTGCTCCACCCTTACAAACAGCTGTGAATAAATGGGGCACTGGAATAAAGACAGGAACACACTGAACTGTTCCCTTCCACTAGCTGTCAAGTACAGATATAATGGAAATACACTGTCATCGCCTTCACAAGATAACACATTGTCAAGTACAGATAACACACTGTCAAGTACAGGATTCAACTAATAACTCATCGCCTTCCACTAACACACTGTCATCGCCTTCCACTAGTTCCAGTATTCCCCTTGAAATTTCAGGTGTAAGTGGAGAGCCTCGACGGAACGCCTGCAGGAATAGAATAGAGATGAGACTCGTAGAACATGCCAATATATACTGATGCCATAAAACGCCATGTAAGTTATTAATCATTTATAAAGGCCAAATGTAACAATGGCCAGTTATATCAATAACTTGCACAAACCTTGTATAATAATGAGAGCAATTACATTGATCATAATGTTCACATTAAGTGGTTAGCAATCTAATTGAAAACATACTGAACTAGCGCCAAACAATTACGAGAAAACTGCATGAAAATCTGGTAAAAGTAAAATTATTTGCGCTATTTAATACTTCTAGAAAGTTGTTTTAAAAAAAAAATACTTCTAGAAACATGTAATGTAAGCCTTTTATGCCCCTCTCACCCCAGAACTGGAAGTCAATAACATGGCACCACATTTCCTTAAAGCATGCTTGTTGAGTTTCATTTCCAGAAGACAAATCTGATTATTCAACTCATCCGTCGCCATTTTTATATCTGGAAGATTCAGGAATCCCAGACAACAATAAACTTCAATCTTTGTCAAAAATTGCTCCTTTTATTTTTTCTCAAATACCAAAAATTGCTCTCATGGCATCAGATTTCAGAAACTATGATCTAGTCCAATAGCAGAGTTCTGCAACAATTGCAACTTGATTCATCACTAAGCTGTACTGAAAACAGACAACTGCAGAGAAGTAAAAGAAAAGTCACTTACATAACCAAATCCATCAAATTTGTAAGTTGGCCCAACCATAGTGTAGTTGTGGCAATACTTTGAGAGAAACACTTTGAGGTACGGTATTTCATCAACAATCACGGCAACTTTTCTAGTTGATAGGGCGTCATTGTACTCCTCAGGAGAGCTGAAGGCCATAATTTTCAACCTTTTCAAAAGCTCAGGCATGAAAGAATCATTGAGGTAGCCAACATAATCCCCTCGGAGGTGAAGCAGCTCACGTTTGGCGCCACCACGCTGCGGTCGGGGCTCCACGCGCTGCTGCCGGCGCTGCAGCCACTGCTGGTCAACAAGAAGGAGCTCCGGTTCCCGCACTTCCCGGCCATCGACGACCTCTACCACGACGGCATCCCGCTGCCGGCGCAGACCGGGCTGGACGCCATCCGCACCGTCGTCCCGCGCGCTGACGGAGGAGACGCGGCGCTGTCGAGCTGGTTGCAGCGGCCGCGGCAGCGGGATGGCGGCTCCTGCTCCGGCGCGGCGCCCTCCTGCTCCGGCGGACGAGGCGGACGACGCTCGACCTCCTGCTCCGGCGGACGAGGCGTGTGACGGCCCTCCTGCTCCGGCGGACGAGGCGCGCGGCGGCGCCGTGCTTAGCGGTGCGGTGGGGAGGGGAAAAGTGGGGTGGGACCCACGGGATAGGGGGTTGCCAGATCTAGAGGCCTGAGATTAAAATTTGAGGGGACATATAAAATAGGGGCCCAAATAGAGTGTCCACTGGAGTTGAATTTTTTGTCCAAACTCCTAAAATTTAGAGTAGAGACCCAAGTAGAGGGTTGGGCTGGAGTTGCTCTAAGGGCTGTAATTTAAGGACCTCTTGTTTTTCCATTGGCCACTAACATGGTTTTTATATTTATAAAAAAATTCATGAGGACATAGAAGTTTACATAAGCATATGCACGAGAACTGCAAGCTCAGCCGATTCTTTGCACCAGGATTTTCAGTCGGCTGGTCTGCATGTCTGAAAAACCAGCTGGAAACAGACCAGCGAACGGAGCCAGAATCATTAATAATGAAAACAATAATTATGAAATGTATTTAAGAAAGGGTCACCTCGCGGATCTGAGGGTGGCCAACCGGCGTTGGTGCCGACGCTGACGCTATGGGGAGGATTTTTCAGGTAGCGGTGGATGTTCGGTTGTTGTTCCCTCCCCATATGCACCAACGATGACTTCTCATGCCACCCATGTCCCACACTGATCACACTGATACGATGAGTAACGTGCCATTTAGGCTGAGAGCAGCTTGGTGACCGCCTTAATCTTGGTATCTCGGCCGATGATATTCAAACACCTAGAACGCCAACGCCACCGAGTGCTCGATGTGTTTGTGTAGCATGGACGACAATGACTGAGCTTCCTATACACCGACGGCAGGACTGACGGTGATCTGCAGGTACCTCTGGTGGCAGGCTATAGGTTCCCATGTTACAGCAGTCCATCGCGCACATGTCAAAAGGTAAATTATATGGGTGTACAGAGCTTTTATCTTGCCTGTTATATGGTTGTGTTACTTGCCTCGTGGAGTTATCTGTTTTGGCTTGGATGTGATTCAATTTCAATTTTTTCTTTGGCTGATGGAACATGGCATGGAACTCAGATCGAACATAGTTTTCGTGGCCAACAAGGACAATACACCTTAAAAAAAGTCGGAACGTTTATACAAAACTAGAAAAATATATCCAAACTAATATTATTCTTCATCCTGCGTCACTGTTCTGGTCCAATTAAGATTTCTACACGTATATCTAAAAAGGACCGAAAAGGATACACGAACGGAAACATCTTCTAGAAAAAAAATAGATGGTTGCATCATTGCCGTAAACCGAGCCATGGCAAGTCCGTGTAGGACTTGAAGTCATGGCATTCACAAGTAGAATAATTTTTTGTTCTTTTAATCTAATTTCTATTTATATCCTTTTCTATTTAGGTTCTATTTAGGTTTTAAGATAATTTCTATGTGTATCCTTTTTCGTTTAGTTTAGAACTTTGATGTGTCCGAGTCACATGTACGAACAAATCTGTTCTAGAACTTGACTCCATATTATAACTTGTATCCTTTACAATATCTGCTGAGCATCTCCAAGAGTTTGCTATATTTTATTTGGCAAATCTTGTATTTTACCAACTCCCAAAACAATATGCTAAATGAAAAAACAGCTCCTCTCCAATAGTTTGCTATTTTAGATTTGGTAAAAATAAAAAAAAGGTCTACCAGACTTTTTTTTGTGGGTGCTTTCTGTTTCACGCGCTTTAGACATACTAGTTTGCTATTTTATTTCAGTGTTTATGATCAGTTTTTTTTTCACTCGGTTATAATGAAAAATTTCGTTTCTAAGTGTGTAATCAGTACACATATACTGTGACTTGTCCTATCAGGAGTAGCAGCAATCCAAAGCGACATGTACAGATGTGCCGGCCAACAGCACAAGCAGTACCAAGGATAATAGAAATGGTGTTAGAAATGGGGAAGATATTATTCACCCATATCGAATTGTTGAAAAAATAAAAGCATATTTCCAAGTGATAATGCTTTGCGATGATGTTCCTGATTTTTCCAACAGGTGTGAGCCTAATGTAGCTACCAGACGATGGGTTCCACCGCCGGAAGATTGGGCTCAAGCAAATGTTGATGCTGCTGTTTTTAGTGAATCAGAGAGCATGGGAGCTGGATGTGTGATACGGGACCACAATGGAAGTTTCTTGGCTGCAACAAACCAAATTATTCGCAGAGTCTCTGAACCAGAAATGGCTGAAGCTTTGGCTATTCGATGGGCTTTAAAGTTTATCTATCAACAACAATTTAAGAAAGTGGTAATTGCTTTGGATTGCTTAAACGTAGTACGAAAACTGATGGCAAAAGATCTGGATAGGTCTCATATAGGAACTGTCATCCAAGATATCAAGATGATGAAAAACAACTTTGAGGAAATTTCTTTTGTTTTTGTTAGTCGAAATTGTAATGAAGTAGCTCATGTTTTAGCTAAGGCGGCTAACCAGACAGCTGGTTTGATGTGGCTTAATGTAGCCCCGGAGTCCATCCGGGCTTTACTTTGTAATGATCTTTTAATCTAATGAAAGTGTGCTGTCTGTTCTAAAAAAAAAAAGGTACCAATCACGTACACATACACCGCACGCCTTGTTCTCTTTTATAAATTTGTGTAAATTTGTCCACTCTCTCTCCATCATATCAATTTATACCCGTATTTATGGAGCATTAAATATAAGTAAAAAAAATAACTAATTACACAGTTTAGTTGTAAATCACGAGACGAATCTTTTGAGCCTAGTTGGGCCACGATTAGATAATATTTATCAAATACAAACGAAAATACTACAGTGCCTCGCGTGCCTCGCATGCAAGTTTCTTGCAATCTGAACAAGGCCCTAGTACTATACGTCCAATCGATCAGGTCACAGCAGTGCAGGATGTGCCAGCGGTGCCCGGAATCGTGATGGCAAGTCTATACGCGCGCGCATATTTGCGCACTGGAGGGGAATATATGCCAAGTTGCTATTTTTACCAAGCTTAAATGCTAAACTGTTGGAGGCTATTTTTTCATGTTTTGCTAAAATTATATGGATGCCAAGCTAAAATAGCAAACTCTTAGAGATGCTGAGAGACGGTCCAATTGATGGACTAAAAAAACAGATGGATGAAAATATATGCTGAAATTTTGGTGTTTTATTTTTTTTGCGCGATCCAGTTACAGACACAGACACTCACATACATGAGCACACACTGACAACTATGAACGCACGCATGCATATCCTACCCTTATGAGTATCTTTGAAGAACCGAGTTGGACCAACAAATCTCGAGATTGACAAAGTCACCACAGGCGACTCGTTATCGACGGACACGTCGCCTATCACTGAAAGAATAGTACCGTTAAATCCTATAAAAAATCTAAAAAATACGAGCATCCGTGTCAAGTCTAGAACTTAAACCCGGATGGACATGTAGAGATTTTAAGCTAATTTTTATTTGTATCCTTTTCCGCTTAGTTTAGAACTTTGATGAGTTTGAGTCACATGTATGAACAAATCCGTTCTAGAAATTAACTCTATATCATGCTAGGCACGAGCCCCATATATATATAAGCACAATATCTAGTAGTTAGAGAGACAGACCAATTGATGGATGAAAAAAATAGATGGACAAAAAAATAGATAGACTGACATTTTAGTATTTTATTAGATATATAGAGTGTAGATATAGATATAGATAGAGATATAGAGTAGAGATTAAGTAGAGGTAGAGATATATATGAACAAAATATAATGTGTTTTGCCCGATAGTTTTTAACGTGGCCTAATAATATGACCACACCAAACAGGGATGATTAGTCCACATCGGCGTAGAGGTGCTCTGGCAGCCTGGGCTCGGCGATGGCGACGAGGGGCACCTTCCGGCTGGTCGTCAGGCCAAAGAATTCCTCCATGCTCAGATCCTCTGGCGCCACCCCGTCCGGCAGCCGCCACGTGAACCCGTGCACCAGGTTCGCCAGCGCCGCCTCCACTTCCTTGATCGCGAGGTTGATCGCCGGGCACATCCGCCGCCCTGCCCCGAATGGCAGCAGCTCAAACTGCGCGCCGCGCACGTCCACGTCCTCGGCGCCACCCCCGGCGAGGAACCGCTCCGGCCGGAATTCTTCGGGCGCGTCAGGCCACGACGCCGGGTCGCGTGCCACGGCCCACACGTTCACCAGTATGCGTGTGCCGGCCGGGACGTCGTAGCCGGCGACCACCGTGTCTAGACGAGCACGGTGGGGGGCCATGACGGGGGCCACAGGATGAAGCCGCATCGTCTCCTTCACCACGGCGTCCAAGTAGGGGAGCGCCGGCAGGTCACGCCCGTGACCCAGCGACCGCGGCCCACCACGCGGTCCAGCTCGGCGGCGGTGGCCGCCATGACGTCCGGGTGGCGGAGGAGCTCTGTCAACGCCCACTCCATCGTTGTCGCCGCGGTCTCTGTGCCGCCGGCGATGATGTCCAGGATGAAGGCCTTCGCGCCATCGCGTGTGAGCCGGGCCTCCGTTTCCTCCAGCTTTTCACTTTCACCCTCCTCGGCTTGCTGCAGCAGCACGTCCACCAAGTCTGTCGTCGTCGCGGCGAACTCGCCGCCTCCGCCTCCGCCGCCTTCTCTAGCACGGCGTCGCCGCCGGTCTTTCTCGTGCTCGTCGAGGATCTGTTCCGTGAACCGGTCCAGCTGCTCGTGCACCCTCTTCATCCGCCGCGTGAAGCCCTGCACGTCGAGCCGCCCCAGCCACGGCACCCACTCGCCGACGTTGTTCACGGCGCCGGTCACCGCGAACGCCTCATCCAGGGTGCGCCGGAACGCCTCGCCTCCCTCGCCGGCGTAGATGCCCATCCACTTGTCCCCGACGGCCATGCGAAGGATGTTCCGCATGGTGAAGTCCACGAGGCGCTCCTTCACCTCGACGGCGGCGCCGGCGGACTCGAACAGGCCGCGCGTCAGCGCGCGCATCTCCTGCGCGCGCATGGGCTCGAACGAGTCGACGCGGCGCGGGGAGAAGAGCTCGGTGGCGCACAGCTTGCGCGCCATGCGCCAGTAGGCGCCGTAGGGATTCTGCAGGATGCCCTTGTAGCCGTAGGCGACGATGGCGCCGAAGGCCGTGGGCGGGCGGTCGGCGAAGGCGAGGTCATGGGTCTTGAGGACCAGCCGCGCCGTCGCCGCCGACGAGGCCACCACGGTGTGGAAGGAGCCGAGCCGGAGATGCATGAGCGGGCCATGGCGCGCCGCGAGCGTGGCCAGCGCGCGGTGCGGCGGGAGCTCGCCGGCCAGCAAGCCGAGGCTGCCGATCACCGGCCACCCGCGCGGACCCGGAGGGAGGGTTAAGTGGCCTCCGACGACGGCCGTGCAGCCAGACAACGGAGCTGAGCACGAGGATCACGAAGCAGGTGATGGCCACCAATGCCACAGCCATTGCTGATACTGTTGTTGATCGAGCTGCGCTTGCAGAAATGGAATTCTCTTTCGTGACGGAAGGTATAAAATGACGCAGCAAGAGAGCGATACAAACAGTCACGTGGTCACTTTCGTCAGAAACTTGTCAAATGTGTCCGTTGTCCACTCTCTGTTTGTTCTTTATACTCCCAAGAAACCAAGGCCAATATATATTGCCTGAACACGACAATGTGCTGATGATAGCATAATGTCTCGTACTCTCGTTGCCATCTACTAGCTAGAGAGGTCGATCCGGAATCTAATAATTCACCGGTCGCACTCAACTGTTGTTTGGTCAACGACAACAAAAGGGCCGTAATTTAAGGACCTCTTGTTTTTCCATTGGCCACTAACATGGTTTCTCTATATTTATAAAAAATTTCATGAGGACATAGAACCTCACATAAGCATAAGCATGCAAACTGCAAGCTAAAAAAAAAAAATCTCATTGACGAGATATAGAACTATTAAAAATGAAACCAATAATTATGAAATGTATTTAAGAAAATATGAATATAGGTGCTAAGTCGAAGATTTTAACCTAAGGCCCGTTTGGCTCTACGGAATGGAATTGAATTCATTGTATAAACTATAGTTATGGAAGCAAAATCTATAGAATCATCTACAATTTTACTTAAATTGGAAAAGAAGAATCTATGAAATCTATTTTCCACCTCTCACCCTATGAATTTGAGATAGGCTTATATATGAACCTTGGAAAGTTGTGGAATTTTAAATTCTTATTACATAACTATAATTTATACTATGAATTCAATTCCAAAAATTCCAGGGAGTCAAACAGGCCCTAAGTGTTTACTTCTCACTACAAGGAACTGTGTATCTTCTTTATGGGCAGCTGAAAATTCCAACTGACCTACAAAAGTTGCCAAGGTATACAACAGCACATGGACACCAAACAAAAATAATTTTGGAACTATGTATCTTCTTCTCTATTTTTTTAGGAAACTTCTTCTCTATGGTGCTAACTACTTCCTCCATCCCAAATTATAAGACATGTGACTTTTTTGGCACAAATTTGACTACTCGTCTTATTCAAATTTTTTTTGCAAAATATCACTTCTTTTGTTGTGGCTTGCTTTATTAATGATAGTTCTTTAAGAATGACTTAAATTTGGTAATATTTACATAAATTTTTTTAAATAAAATAAATGGTCAAACTTAGGGCCAAAAAAAGTCAAACGTCTTATAATTTGGGATGGAGGAAGTAGTGTAAGTCGAAGATTTTAACCTAACTGTTATTGTTGTAGTTTGGGCTGTGCAATCTATTGCCTAGTATCTTTAGACATTTTTTTCTTCAAGGAAACAACATTCTTTTCCAGGCAAAACTTAATGTTTTTGTCATTTAAAAGCCCATATTAATGTGTATGCATGCTTCTCAAATGTTGCTGTTTCTATTCCAGTCTTGAGTGGGTGCATGCTATTGTAATTACGTCAATCTAACTCCTTTGTTGTGCTTTCAGATTCTTTCAAAAAAAAGTAACAAAAGCCCCACAGTGATTTCTATTTTTTTTAGATACCATTGGTGACGGAGCATCATTTTTTGTGCAATTTTGTCAAAAAGTGGATTGTTTTTGTAAATGCCTGAAAGGTACTACTTGTTTCCAAAAATAGGATAGGCCATTTCTTGGAGAATGAAGCTGCCTGAAAACAGGCTGATCTCAGTTTGCTAGCATGCTTTTGTGGGTTTGAGGAAAGCTGGGATTCATCTGAATCAGCTAGACCTCAACTAAACAAGTGAACTATGGTACTTCATACCAAACATGGCTTCGCTATAAGTTTCATTCATGGATCCAAAATTGACCAGAACAACTCTACACGCCGAGGAACAACCGGCTGGACCATTAGCTTGTTCCTCATGGCCACGTGCTGGGCTGATAGCTGATCGACGACTCGGTCGGTGATCATTCTTGGTCTCCCGTGTGCAGTCGTCCGGCACAATGCACACAAGTTTTGCCCCTCTGACCATACACCTGGTAGGCTGGTAGGATGACATAGATATTACATATTAGTGGCATCAAGTTCTGTAAAAGTAATTTCTGCTGAACCTTGTGAGGATGGAGAATCGAAGGTGTGTTTTGGTTTCAACTAGCACTACAGGAATTCAGAGCTTTGCCGAGTGCCTGAAGCACTCGGCAAAGGGCCGAAAAACACTCGGCAAAGGCTTTGCCGAGTGTAGCTCTCGAAAAGAGCCGTCGGCAAAGTAGGAATCGGCAACACCCTCTTTGCCGAGAGCTATTTCACGGGCACTCGGCAAAGCCTTTGCCGAGTGCCAACGGAGGCTCTCGGCAAAGTAAAGTGGCCGTTAACGGCGCCAGACCTTGACGGCGGCTTTGCCGAGTGCCCGTGACGCGGCACTCGGCAAAGAAGAAAATTTTGTTTTTTTTAAAAAAAAATCTTTGCCGAGTGCTTGGGCCATTGCACTCGGTAAAAATGGTCTCTTTGCCGAGTGCTTTGGTCACTGCACTCGGCAAAGAGTGAATTCTGTTTTTTTTTTAAAAAATTCTTTGCCGAGTGCTTTGGCCATTGCACTCGGTAAATATGGTCACTTTGCCGAGTGCTTTGGTCATTGCACTCGGCAAAGTGACCATAATTTTTTTACAATTTATTTTTGCATTATATCACATCCACAGCACATATATCACATCCGCAGCATATATATATCACAACCACAGCACACATACCACATCCACTACACATGTCGCACACATATCACATCCACAACACATATATCACATCCACAGCACATATATCACATCCACACCACATATATCATATATACGGTCAAAGTATATCACAAATTCGATCACAATTTCATACAGAATGTATCAAGTGCATCACAAGTCTGGAAATCTCATAAGGGTCAAGTGCATTATTGAAAAGAGAAACAGACGGCCAACTCACTGTCCACCCTGCCAACCTGGCCACCCCGTTTGCAGTGAAGGCTGTGGTGACTGCGTCGTAGGCCAAGCCGGGTTGTTCGAACCCGCCGACTGAGGCTGCACAAAAGAGACCAGGTTAGTGCATGTGATGACCAAAGTTCGAGCGAAATCAATACACATTTATACTTACAGGAGTCCCAAAAACAGGAGGCTGAGGCTGAGGCTGAGGCGGAGGCACTACTACTGGAACGAGTAGCACTTGTGGGATCTCCATCCCCGAACGTGCCCCCATCTGGCTGACGAACTGGATGAGCTACGCCATCCTCGCAGACAGGGCGGGATTCCCCGAAGGGGCCCTTTGCCGAGTGCCCGATAAAAAGCTCTCGGCAATGTCTTAGGCACTCGGCAAAGGGCGGGATTCCGGTAGTGTAGCGAAGTTGCGGTACTCATCAGAAAAGTGATAGCTCAAGGAACAATCCGGTTTTGTATCGTGCATCCATTAATTTACTTTCTTTTCTCTCTGAACTCTGAAGCGAAGATGGTTGCATGCAAAGCAGAAGTTTAGAGTTCACTTGAGGAGTGGTTTACAGTTAGGGCAACAATCGATTAGTGAAAAATGCTGATCAGAACGAAATTCGGAGTGAACCATGCATGAGAATCTCGGTATTTTTTATTTTAGCTTAAAATTACTAAATTATTAAAAAAAACTTATTCTCAACTAAATTTTTTAAAAGTAGTCCTCTTAGTCATGCCAAAAGCTATGGCATGACTGCTAACCCTCGGTTACACAATATATACTAGTAGGATGCCTCGCGCGTTGCTGCGGGTATGAAGTAAAAATATAAGGAATTTATAATGGTCAAAACTATAAATTAATAGATACATATATATGGATGTAGTAGGTCAATTGCGGAGGTTGTATCTATTGACATGGTATAGATTATTTGAACTGGGCATCACCCAAATCTCATCTATACGCATGTTTTGGAGGACCACATGTAATCCATGTGATATGTAGTTTTGCTATGTTTTTGTTTACAAACGGGTTTTTGTTTAGAAACGGTTTAAATTTTTATAAAAAAGTTATCAAAATATATTTATGTGGGGTCTTGTTTTAAAGAATTTATTACGAGGAACACCATGGTGCAATTGGATTTTAATTACGATACTTGGTTTAGACGCTATGACTTTTTTTTCTATTTCAAAGGAAATAGTTAGTGGGAAATAAATGAGAGTCTTAGTGGAGGTAACTGCTCTGATGATGTCAGCTGACATCATTCTTGAGCTCTCAGCCAATCAAGATCAAGAGAATAAGCTAGAGAGAGGTTAAACATATAGGAGTTATAGATTAGCATAACTAACTATAGACACGTTCAAAAAACCCTTGTTTGACCAGGATTCATCCCCTGAAACGATTCCCAGCTGGAATGGTTGGCTCATTTGTAAAACAATTGATCAATTCGATTGACTCCTGGTCTCAATTCGAGATAAACAATGTCTCAATTCGAGATAAACAATGAGCCCTTAGTTACTCAGTTACACTATCAGTATATATAATGCCATGTCAATGGTTTATGTGGAAATTATTATTTTTTGTACATGTCTATATTTAGTCATGCTAATATTCGTGGTGTGAATGTGTGATAGAGGTTACCACTCCCGTCACGGCTTCTGAAATGACTAAAAAAACTATTTTTTGAAAATTTAGTTTAGAATAGGTTCTTTTAATATATTAGTATTTTTCGCTAAAATAAAAAATGGCTTCTACGGGTCTTTCTGCAAGGTTTGGTTTTTGAGAAAAAAATATATATTTTCCATAGTTGAATCAAGATACCATTTTTCACCGTGTTGCAAAGCGTAAAGTGTGCATGGACTATCTTTGAAGACGGTAACAGCTAGATGACTACCTGATAGGAGAGAGAGGAGGAGCGCATTCCTCTCTGCTCCTCGCACAGTTGGGTTTGTTTCGCTAGGGGAGGAGAGAGAAACAAAGAGGGAGGAAATAGCCATTAGCCGATGGAGGGGAGGAGCTCCATTCCCCTTCTTTCCTTGCACACCCTACGAAAAGAGCGATCTTTCGGTTCTTCCCTGGTATGATCTCTCCTCTCGCTTATTGTTTTTCTAATCCTTTTCTTGCCGAGCGGTTGATGGATTACGATTTTAGTAGCGGTGCCTATGGATTTGGGGGAGTATTGCAATTGTGTTTATATGAATTGTGAATTGTGTGATCCTTATCGAACTGCAACTTGACAGATGTTGTTAAACGTCAGAGCCTAGGTAGAAACGTGATAGATCCATTTCGATGGCAGGAATGAAACTGTTTGGATATGAGGGCTAATCACTGGCTAGCTAAAAATTAGGCCAAATTAAGTCTATTGCATATAAACAGAGTGTTGATTACCCGTATTAGTCTTGTTATCTAAAAGTTAGCCCAAATTAACTCTAGCTAAAAATTAGTCCTGTTATCTTTTACCCACAATTTATGGTTGTCTTTGATTAGTGAAAGTCTGATTTTTCTTGTAGTTGAAATGTTAATGATCTTGGTACAGGAATTATCATTGGCAGTTCGTTGTTGATTTTCCCTAAAAACTACTTGTGTATTTTATTTAAAGCATAATGATTTCTTCATTGCAAATTTACCATCTCTTCCCAAATTAGTAGTTGAGTTATCAAATATAAACCCCAAATGGAACATGCACCCTACATGGAACTTTTTTTTGGGAATACATGGAACTTGTATGTCAAACTTTTGTATTTGATTCACGCGTAATTAGAACATATATTGATCTCTTGCTGAAAAAAAATCCATTTTTGTCTCTTAAATCTTTGCTTGCTCCTGCAGCTTTGTAAAGTTTTTGTAGCTTCCATTCTTATTTGTAACAAATTCCTCCTGTAGGGACTCTAGTCCCTCCAGGTTTGTCAACAAATAAAGAAATGAATAAAAAATAGTGTTTATTAACTGATGCACCTATATTTTTGAGAAAAATGGAGCATCTGAAGTACTGAGCCTTTTGTGTATAATTGGAAATGGGTCTGGGTATCCCAATATATTGACGTTGTCTTTAGGGTGTTCTAAAACTTGACCTTTCTACACTGATGATAGGTTTGCTGGAACAATGGCTGAGAGCAAGCGGATTGATACGAAGAGCCCAGGTTGCCTTGAAGGCCTGTTCAACTTCCTTGCCCTCAACCAACGGTTGCAAACGTCAAGAGGATTGCCTACCGAAAGCACAGCGAAGGAAGTAACAATACGCTCAGTAAGGTTTTACTTATTTCTACTTCCAGTTTTGCATTGTTGGTGACGTTTTTCATTATGTCCTCTGTATTGTTTGTGCCATGCTTTTTCCCTGGTTATGAATTGAATCTTGGGCTTCTTGTCCTAGATTTATCTTTGCTGTTCATATCTGAAAGCTAACCATAGCAAGGCATGTGTCTCTTAATTTTGTCATCTAAAATTGTAGTGTGCTCACCTCATTTTTGTATTTGTTGTAGGAGTGAAAGTCCCAAAGCCCAAAACTCACAGTGAAAAAGATGAAAATATCCCGGTAGGTGCATAAACTGCATTTCTTTATAGTAACCACATAAGCCTCATAGGTTTCTATGGTATATTGAAGTGATGGATCTTACTATATCATTTGTATAATAGGCCAATAGCACAACCAACAAACTATAGTGATAACTCAAAATTGCCATTTTTGCATTTCTAGTCTAGGAGAGCTTTGCAACCTTTGGCGATAATTTTATAGTTGTCAATGTTAACTCACTAGGACACTTTACGTGTATATTTCTAGTTATTGATGTAGTTCCAGTCAAGTGTTAATGTACCTGCCAATTTTTTTTCTAACTCTACTTGTGGTGTTCACTTGCAGAAGGAAACTAATAGTGACTCTCAAACTGATAAAGCCCACACGTTCATATGGAGGACACTCATGCTCAAGAGAAAAACACCTGGGAAAGACAAAAAGAAGAGCAGTCAGCCAGCCAGCTCCCCATCCTCATCACGTCTGCTGCGCTCCAGATCAATCCATCACTCGAAATGCTTTGATTATGAGGTTCCTGATGAGGAGTTAGCTGCACATTATTATGCAATGAACAACTCGGGCTCCAATGAGATGGGTTCTTGTCACAGTGAACCACCACCATTGTCACATAAGAGTCCACAACATCCCAATATCCAAGAGCCCTGCAGGCCTTGTCGAAGCATGGATGGCAAAGATAGCATAGATCTGGAGGCATCCTGTGAGACAGCACCTGGGAATCTCACTAGTGAGAGTGATGGGGCACCCTCTACACAAAAAACTCGTGATGCTGCAACACATCACTCGAAGGAGTTCTTGGATTTTCTTGAATTATTTAATGCACATAGGGAACTATTTCTGAAGATTCTTCATGATCCTTCATTGCTAGTGACACCTGAACAGCAAGGGCAAGAAGCTTCATCCAGTGGTTCTGTACCATTGAACAAATTGGAATCATTTCCAAGACCAGGAGGGTCTTCAGGGAAACGTAACCCTATATTTGATCGGAATGACAGTGAGAAAAACAGGAGGTCAGAAATCCAAAGGTCACCCTCAAGACCTACCACAGACCTGGAAGCTACAAAAGTCATTAGTACAAGAATGCCTACTGGCGTTGATGGCTCCAGGAGCCTGAAGAAAGCTGGAACAACTTCAAACCGTTTTAAAGTTGTCAGTAAAAAGATCAAAGATGTTGTAAGGGAGAACCGAAAAGAGCTTGCTCGGATTACCAAGGATGGAGTTTTCCACAAACTGCCATATGGCCAAAATATGTCTGGGTTGACCAGGAGCTCCTCCATGGAGAAGTTTGTCCAGGTGGAGAAACAAATCCGAAGATCATATTCTATCGCAGAATCAGTAGACAAGTATTCAACACTTTATGAGTCAATCTCGAGGGACTCAAGAATTTCTCAAGAAAGATTAAAAATAACAATGGAAAGCGGTGCAAGCTCAATTGATAAGAAGATACCAATGAAAAGAATAACTTCTCTTCCCGAGATGCAGTTATGTTCATCTCACCAAGAAGTCCTGCCTGAAGTTTCAGCTTCTCGGATTGGGTCCAAGACTTGCAATGTGGAATCTGATCACTTTTCTTCACACAGAACTGACGCCTTCAGTACCTATGCCGAAGGAAACTTCTATCCTGATGGTGTCATAGAAAAATCAGAAAATATTCACGTGGAACTAAATTGTGGAGGTAAGAATTAAGATAGCAAAATAAAGTTAAGATTAACACAACTTTTTTATTAGAAAACTCACAATATTGTCACAATTTTTGCACAAATTGCTTTCATATAGGCTTCTTGGAAGAGGATTTCCGCAGGATCCTTCGAAGTCCAAGTCTGATTTCTCTTGGCCGGTCTTTCTCCCACCGCCGTATTAATAGTTTACCTTCCTTCGATCGGTCATTCTTTCAAGACCATACTGCTAGTTTCACAGAGTGTTCTATAGCAGGTGAATTACATTTGAACTCTGCATTTACTATAAAATGCAAAAATTACTAGTTAAAGTTCATGATTTTTCCCCATTCAGAAGCAGAATAGTTACTTTTGTCAAACATATCTTCTTTTCCTATCAAATTGCAACCTTTTCCATTACTAATTGTATTTTCTATACTCTGCTGAAACTCTAAAACCCATTGCTTGTATGTGTTTTCTAGTACTTCATTCAATCCTTATGACACTTCTCTTGTCTTGATACAATTTTTAGATTCAGAGCCACCACTCGAAAACTTGCACCTTGACGACGAGGACTGGTTAGTCAAACCACCACTGCCCGCAGGAGCATATGCTGCCAATTTCAATGATGAAGAATGGCTGGTCACACCACTGAAGCGCTCCGGTGTCATGAATGGTATTGATCGTGAGGATGAAGGGTGGTTAGTTAAGGCGACACAACTGTCTGGTTCCAAGGATGTTGATCTTGAAGATGAAGAGTGGCTAGTCAAGTCAGGGCAGCCTATATCTGAAGATGCTTTGGATTCAGATTTTCGCTTCATACACGAATTTTCTGAACAAGGTGCTGCGGAACCCTTGCACATTTATGTCAGTGACAAGAACGAGGCTGATTTCCAGTATGTCAAGGATATCCTCAAGAAATCAGGATTCAGCTGCGGCGATGTCGACTGGTATGCATCTAATCAGCCAGTCAGCCCTGTGGTCTTTGATGAGGCAGAATGCTCATGTCAGGAGCTCAGCACGGCAAGCGATGAGCCTCACAGTATTGTCAGGCGCATGCTCCTGTTTGATCTCATTAACGAGGTCCTGCTGGACATCTATGACTCTTCACTTGTCATTGGCCCATGGCACTCACGCTTTGACCTGCGAACCAGACCCATTCCAATGGGGCATCATGTCCTTGAGGAGGTGTGGGCAAAGGTGAGCTGCTTCCTGAGCCTGCATTGGGAGGAAGGTCAGACGGTGGAGGACATTGTGGCACATGATCTTATGAGAAAGGACGGCTGGATGAACCTGGTATATGACGCGGAATGTACCGCGTTGGACATGGAGGACCTGATGGTGGAGGACCTGCTAGATGATGTTGTCATTCAGATAGTGTTAGAATCAATTGATGAATGACTATCCAGAGTTTTTCTTTGGTGGCTTGAGCTTTGGAGTAATTTGTTCATAATGCTGAACAGTAAAATGCTATCTGAAGAAAGGTACTAGATAGATGGATCGCTTGTCTCGCATTGAGCAACAGTAACTGTGTAGATCATTTTAGCAGATTGGCTATTCTAGCAAGTATCAAATGTAGTAGATGTTAGCCATGCATAGAAAGTCAGAAATAGACAGGAAATAGATAGAATTATATACCTGTTAAATTTAACCAAACTATCATGGTTTTTTAATATTTTTATTAGTTAATACTGGTACATATCTGGCTCGTGACTCTTTATACAAATTCTGGTGTGTTTGCCCTCTATTCATGAATCTGTGGAAGGCACAATTCTGAATGTGTAAACGGATCATTATTGCTTCAAACGGATATTCTTGTGTGCACAAATGTATTTTATTTTAGGCAAATGTTCCTGCAATTGCCATTTCCGAAAGACGCATGAAGCTCAGAGGAAATGTCTAAAAATATGGGGGAAAAAGGTTTAAGATGTTACAGGATCCAATTGATTTTTACTTTGTAGTATCTCATGAATAGCATATGCGATCAAAATCAGTTTAGCAAGCGGGATTACCATGCTAATGATTTTATATAGGAGGGTGCTATATATAATTTGTGTTGCTGTTTAATATTTACTAAAATATCAAATAGCATTTTGAACACCGAGCCCGTCTAGCTCAGTCGGTAGAGCGCAAGGCTCTTAACCTTGTGGTCGTGGGTTCGAGCCCCACGGTGGGCGTTTCAGTTTTTTCATTTTCATTTTTTTGAACATTCTTTCTTGAGAATATTATTTTCAGCAATGTTCAGATTAATTAGTATCTATGTTCAGATTTTCAGCTTTTTCATTTTCATTTTGTGTACATTCTTCGGTAAGGATAGATTACGCTGTCCCTTTTTTTCGCTTCCGGACGTGGCGTGCGTGTGCGCTGGCTCACCCGCCGTCCCTCCACCTAATTAATAAAAATCTCCCGGCCTCCTCAACCTCCATCGACTCCTCCGCCCTCCTGCGCTCTCTTTCTCTCACACAACCTCCAACGCTCCTTGTCCATTCGCTGGTGTTACTCCGCGCTAGCCCATGCCCCCGCTCGCTGCAGCAACGAGACGCTCATCGGCGCTCTCTGCTTTGGGCTGCTAGCCATGCACCCCCTCCCTCCCTCCCTCCTTCCTGCAGTACCTGTACGCGCCTCTATGCCACCAGAGTGGGGGGGCGACGATGCCTGCTCCTGGCAAGGAGAGCGCGCCTCCATCCCTCCCTGCTCATCTCTCTACCTCGTTCTCCTACCTCCACGCATCTGGAACGAGGACGATGGCGCGGCTCCAACGAGGTAGGTCGGATGGATCTGGATATGATGCCTTCTTTTTTCTCCTCTGGATCTGGATCTAAGCTCTTCTCCCCCCTCCTCGTGCTTCTCCTTCTCCTCCCCACTCTGGATCTAAGGGCTGTTGTGGTGGCTAAGGTTTTAGTGAGCTCTCGGGGTTTAGCTCTCACTTGTGTTGCAATGGTGTTCTCTGAAAGTTGCAATATGTTGTAGTAGGGGGTAGGGTTCTGGCGAGCTCTCAGGTTTAGATCTCGCCGTTGGTACAATGGTTCTCTCTGGATGTTGCAGTGGGGTTTAGTCGTTTCTGCAGTACTAACTTTTGAGATGTTTTAGTTTTTTCCAATTTGCATGTTGTATTAGCTATTGGGATATTGTTGCAATAGTTGTTTCGGGTGTTGTGGCTACTAGATTCATGATGTTTTAGCTGCTCCATCCAATGTTTTAATCTGTAATTCTGCATGTTGCAAAAGTTGTTCCATGTTGTTGCAACAGCTATTCAATGTTATAGCATATAATTTTCGATGTTGCAACACATATTTTTCAGTGTTGCAACACATATTTTTTAGTTTTTGTGAGTGTTTCAGGCGTACATTTAAAATGTTTTATTTGTTTTCAGATGTATGTTGCAGTTGTTTTATTTGAATGTTTCAAAACTAGATCGAGAATTACATCTTTTTCCTCATTTTTTTGATCTTTCGCGTCGGTGTCAGGTGCGGGACGTCGCATGGGGGCAGTGGTGCGAGCGTCCTGAGATATGGACGGCGCGGGACGCGGAATGTGGCGCGGCGGTGCAGCATGGGGGCAGCGGCGCGGGCTCCCCACGGCGCAGGACGCGGGATGGGGTGGAGGGGTCTCAGTGGGGACAAAAGGGGGGTTTTTAATTTAATTTTTTCTAAAGCCCGGTCTGTTGCGCGGATTTGGAGAGGTGCGTCCGACAGTCCTTTGAAGCCGGACGTCCGGATGGAAGTGTCACCGTTCTTTCTTGAGAATATTTTCAGCAATGTTCAGATTAATTCTTTTCCATGTTCAGATTTTCAGCAATGTGCAGTGCGCTGCACAGAGGACTCGATTAATTCTTTTCCATGTTCATTTTGATCTTCCTCGATTTCTCACGATCTTTCCGTCCTTGGCTGCACAAGCGGTGCGAGCAACGCTGAACTCAAAAGTAGCTAGAGCTTTGTCTGCATTTTTATTTGAATTCAAACGCGTCTTATATTGGAAGTAAATATTTCAAATCTCGTACTGGTCCAGAGAACAAATGAACTTCATAATTCCAGCTTGATGGAAACCAGGATTTCGTCAAGGGCTTGGATTTCGTCAAGGGCGTGGAATTCGGTTGTTGCTTTTGCTATATTTTATCGTAAAAAAGCCTCTGAAAGAGTGAGCATAACTGTGAGATATTCCATCCAAAATCTTATGAAATTTCTTTGTTTTTGTACCAAGAAAACTGATGGACACGAGGCAATTACCACAAGATTTCGGATTGAGGAACTTGTTTTTAATGTTTCCTTGGCGTGAGATGTGCAAGATTTACACCCAAGTTTGGACAAAGTCTGTGAACGTGGACCAATTGCTTGCAACGCCCATCTCTTAAAAAGATAATAATAAACACATTATTTTAACCTACTACCTTATGTCCCTAGGCCGTGGCACGCATCTCCCCTAATCCAGCCCCTGGCGGCTCACCTAGCTTCTTCGCCATAAAAAAGGAAGAAGGCACACCCGTCGGCGTTGTTACTCGAGGGGAACGACGGCTCATCTATATCAAGATCAGGAGCTAGCCAAGGACGATCGGGTCTACGAGCAAGTTAAGGGATCATGAAAGGGCGATGCCAGGCTTCTTTGTACGCTATCCTCCATGATGGGTCAGAAAACTAATCTGGTTACTATCGGTTGCATGTCACAGTTGTGGCCGAGATGATTGAGATGGTTCTAGACCATGCCCACCGGTGCCTGATGTGCTTGCGACATCAAGATATATAGGAGGCCGGACGTCCACATGGACACCAGACGTGTATGCGTGAGGACCCAAAGCCAGTTGAACACTGGATAGAGGCACGCGAGTACGTGTATGCATTCATCATGTCAATGCATGCTGCATTTGCCTCAGCACGCACGCCATTCACACATCTGTACTCAACAAGTACGTGCAAAACAGGCGACCGTATGCATGGGACAGATGCTAAAACGTAGGCCGTCGATCAACATCCAGGTATCCACAACATCTACATCAACGTTGGCACCGGCTGCACATGCAGACTAAAGGTATGGTCATCTTACTAGATCCTATAATTCCAATTTAATTTCTTTCCTAGGATGTTTTAAATTTGGCCATACCATAATTACAGTTTAATTTGTCTTCTCCAATTACTTATTTTATACTATTTTGGTATATGAGCAGTAATAAAACTTTAGGTGATATTTGACTAGGGAAATAATTGTCAAAAAAGCAAGAGTCTTGGATTACTTTGAACAAATAAGTCTTAATATAATACTAATTAATCATGACATAATCTTTTTTGTAACTTCACTAGATTACTTTAAGTTTACGTGTTAGTGATGCTAAAAAAATTAGGAGACCATGATCCATAGAATTTCAATAAAGCCTATATAGAAAAACTTAAACCTCTACAATTTAAAAGATAACTAACTGATCCTATAGTATTTCTTTTTATAAATTATCCACCTGTATCATTATAAATATAATGGTTTGACCCCAAAGTCTGCATTGACATTAATTAAACCTGGCATTATGAAAGATAATATAATATATATACTTATATAATTTGTACCTAATTATCCATCTCAACCGTTACAAAAAAAAAACAAAAAATCTCTTAAACCTACGTGTAAATGCTAATATATGCTATTATAAAAAATAATTCAACATCCATAAGTACAATATATACACATAGCTACTACACACACACACACACACACACACATTAGGATAAACATTTATTTTATAAGCTTACCAAACATGGAAAAAAAATCCTTAACAAAGCATATAGTAATGACACTTACACTTCAGTTTAAGTTATATTCATACTCATGAATATATATTTTGCAAGCTGTTATCTCAAAAATAATTTAAACAATTTTGTTGGAACATTGCATCATATGAATATTAGTAATTTAATTCCAAGGATTATTTGTTTAATAAAAAATATTAATATATATAATAAATTCAACATCTTAAGCGCCATGGTGCATGTTGAAACAACTATTTATGAGGATAGCTTAGGACCTAGAATATTCTTTTGAATAAAATAAAAAATAAAAATTTTGAATGAACGATATAATAAGCATTGGAATTTTCAATTAATTTGTTATCAAAAACTGAAAGTTAAAATATAGATTTTTATGATATCACATAAAGTAATAAGAGTTTATATACTTTAGCTCATGTTTTGACCATATTATGCTAGGAAGAAAATAATAACCCTAGAAATTATTATTCATGAAACTGCTAGAAATAAAAGAGATAGATCCTAAAATTCTTACAAAAAACTCAAACGTTTTGCCATCAAATTGGTGGGCTATAATCACCATCGTAAATAATAGTATAGACCGCGGCTAAAGGCATCGTAGTTGTAACACCCCCCGGCCCGGGGGTTTAATAGGATTAATATGATACTCATACCAATAAGTTGTAACTTCTTTTCCGGAAGCTTATCTCGAAAGAACTCCAAGGTTAAGCGTGTTTGGCCTGAAGCAATTTCAGGATGGGTGACCGACCGGGAATTCGTTCCCGGGTACGCATGAGTGAGGACAAAGTACGTAGAAAAGACTGGTGTTGGTCTGTGAGGATAGTATTGGTCCTATTAAAGCTGTCAGATGTAAGCGGGCCCGGCCTCGAGGAGGCGGGACGTTACAGTAGTTTAGACAAATGTTTCAACTAATATATTGGAGATAATCAGAGGTGTTGTTTAAAGAAAAAAAAAACAGATGGATAAGGATGAAAGGTTCATAAAAATCATTAATTGATTTGTTATTAAAACTGACATTTGGTAACTATTTTATAGCTATTATTTTGAACATTAGTGCAAATAAAAAATATTTAATATAAGTGATTTTATTTGTAGTGCCTCCTAAAATTCTAACCCGCACGACAGCACGGGTTGATAAACTAGTAATTATCCAACAATCATCACTACCTAAGCTGAGCTAAACATAAAAGGAGCAGGAATATGTATATATCGATCACAGCACAGGGCGGCAAACGTTGCTATGCTAGCTGCTGCAAAGCTTTCCGAGCCAACAGCTTGCCAACTCACATTCCTCGAGCAGATGCCGAAAGCAGGTGACCTCGCAGGTATGGCATTGTAGCCTCAGCTCAACTGATCATTTGTTGGCAATGCATGATGGGAAACATGCATGGCATGGCTGCCCCTGCTGGCTGCTGCCCATCTATCATGTGGTGAGCAGTATTCTACTTCCTCCATTCCAAATTATAAGTCGTATTAATTTTTTTAGTTCATCTGTTTTACTATGTATCTAGACACATTATTATTATATCTAGATATATAGCAAAATAGATATATCAAAAAAGTCAAAGTGGCTTATAATTTAGAACGGAGGGAGTATATCCTTTATAACAATGCGGCAGAGGGGCCTAATAAACTCCATAATGGAGGAATATTTGTCTAACCACACCACTCATGCAGCATCAACGCAGCAATTGCTGCACATGCTTGCTGTGGACAGGGTGGACACAATGATTTGCCCATCACTCAGGCCAAGCTAATTAATGGCCATAACCAAACTTAGTACAATGATGTAAGCTGGTTTAATTATGTCTCTAAAACAAAACATCCCCCCTATCCCTATGTGTGTATTTTTTTTCTGCCACACCAAAAAAAGTATATAAAAAATATGCATGCCTCAATGTTCTAGAAGAATATACGAAAAGAACAACACGAGTACAACTAGTGCACCTCTTTTTTGCACCAATCTCCTTGCCTAGGGGTGGCAAACTGGCAATGAGCTGCTAGACTTCATACAAGAATTAAACAAGGTATGGTTGCGTCTCCTAATGTGTGGTGGCAGCAACATGCTGCAATTAATTAAGCCTCTCACGCCAATAATTCTCCATGAACGAACTTGATCATAGAAACGTATGATGATGTGGGTCTGCACGGTCCAATAAAGCAAGCATGCACATAACAGAAGATGCACAGGGAGTCCAGCTATCACCTGCTATTCTCATGTAGGATTCCTTTCATTCTCAAAAAAAAAAAAAAAAAAAAAAAACGATTCCTTTCAATCCAGAACAGCAAGTGTCGAAAGACGACTTTCAGCAGGTTCGTCTCTTTGACACACTCCTTTGATCCTCACTGAAAGGGACGCATGCACACATACACTTGCCCTCAATTATTACTATACGGATACGGAGGACCCGTCACTGTTCTTCATTTATGTGCAGAGAAGTGGTCAATTTGGAACAATGAAGGTCTGGACTGGAGCGCGCACACACAAAGTCACACTCGCACACATCCAAAAGTGGGGGAAAACCCATTAGCCATGGCAGCGCGGTGCTTCTTCCTCATCGTCGCCATCCTATTGTCGTTCCTTGGAACAGCAGAAGTGGGGGTAGTCGGCGAGAGATACATTCCGGGGGCAAAAGACTGCTCGACCACGGACAACTTCACCATCTACAGCCAATACCAGGTGAATGTCGGCGAACTCTTGGGCGACCTCCCGCGTCTTGCCATCGCAAACCGCGGCTTCTCCGAAACTTCCGTCGACGAAGCACCGGACAGGATATTCGGCCTGACCATGTGCTACGCCGACCGCAACTGGACCGAGTGCGTGCCAGCACTGCCTCCAGGTCGCTGCCGCCGGGGTGCAGCAGGTGTGCCCGCTAAGCCGGCGGGTGAAGGCCTGCTACGACGCCTGCGTCCTCCGCTACTCCATCGAGTCCTTCCTCTCCGTCGCGTGGTACGTCCATGTCGTTGGCTCCTTCGTCGCCGACACGGCCAGCATGAACGCCACGCGGTGGAGCCTCATGAGGGAGCTCGCGGCGGAGGCCGCGACCTCGTCGCTGCGGTTGGCCAACGGCTGCAGGGAGTACACGGACTCGCGAGGACTCGCAGGTCATCTACGGGCTCGTGCAGTGCACCAGGGACCTGAACGCCAGCGAGTGCACCAGGTGCCTCACCTACATCGCTGCTGTTGTCAACGCTAGTGCCTAACAGCACCTTCGGCACCGTCAAGGCCTACAGCTGCTACGTGGCCTACCAGATCGGAGCGGGAGTCGGCTTCACCCTTGGACGCTAGTAAAATTTGTCAATTTCAATCTTTAGTAACTTTTAATTCTTAATTTTTAATTTAGGCCTTGTTCTCTTTAGCCCTCTAAATTCTAGATTTTTTCACTCTCTCTTTATTACATCAATTTTTAGCCGTATGCATGAAGCATTAAATAAGTAAAAAAATAACTAATTGTACAGTTTGGTTGTAAATTACGAGACGAATCTTTTGAACCTAGTTGATCCATGATTGGATAATAATTGTCAAATAAAACAAAAATACTACAATACTTGACACTAAAATTTTCTGCAAAGAGAACAAGGGCTTACTAAATTCTTTGATATAGGCCTTGTTTAGATTCTAACTTTTTTCACTCTCTCCATCACATCAAGTTTTTACCCACATATATAGAGCATTAAATGTAAGTAAAAAAATAACTAATTACATAGTTTAATTGTATATCATGAGACGAATCTATTGAGCCTAGTTAGTCCACGATTGGACAATATTTACCACATACAAACGAAACATGCTACAGTTGCAAAGTTAAATTTTTTTAATTTTTTCTGCAATCTAATGAGGCCATAGTAAATTTTGATAGTCAGTCAAGCCCTACGTACTGCCAGCAAACTGTCAAGACACGTACGGACATGGTCCCGCATTGGTTGGATGACACACGGCAGTTTTCGACGACACCCATCGCCCAATTTCTCAGCATTTGGCTGGGGTCAAACAGTTGGCGCTAACCCCTAGATATGTTCTGGTTGACTTTTTGGGGTGCTTACTTCAGGCCTCCTGAGTCCTGACTGGCTGATTTAGTGTTTAATTCTCTTCTCCAAAACATTTTACGTATCACATCGAATGTTTTGACACATACATAGAGTATTAAATATAAAGTAAAAAAGCTAATTGTATAGATTGTGATAACTTTAAGAGACGAATCTTTTAAGTCTAATTAGTCCTAATAGCAGATTAATTAGGCTTAAAAAATTCGTCTCGCAGTTTCCTCGCGAGTTCTATAATTTATTTTTTTATTAGTATTTAAAAACTCATTCTGACATCCCATAGAACAACCGATATAACACGTTAAAACTTTTCGCCACAGGATTTAAACATTACAACGCAAGCTTTTGGGTGATTTCGTGCAAGTTCCTTTCAGATTGGCCTTTTGACAAATGCACAACAAGGCGAGTGTGAACTGTATTGAAATCGATCAAAGCGTCAAGACTACATTACTAATCCGTATTAATTAGTGAGGCCTGACTGAGGTCGCAAGCGAGTCGGGCGCCTAACGTCGATCATCAACAGGTACGATTTCTGTGCTTCTTTGTGTATACGGCAGCAAGAGAAACATCGAAATTCGTGGTGCGGGATCTGCTCCGTGGGATTTGGGGCTTGGGTACTCGGGGGTTGGGGCTCTCCTTTTGGGTTCGCTGTTGGAGAAGGCAAGTTTTAGGTGCGTGGCCCTTATACTATGCGTGACCCAGAATGGGTCTCGTGTTGAGGTTCGTGGTGATGGAGAGTCTAAAGGATCCCGCATCCCTACATGCACCACCCGCCTCCCTCCCCTGCCGAGCGCCGAGCCTCCCTCCCTCCCCGCCGAGCTCCGGCCGCCCCGCCACGGACCCACCTTGCCGCGTCGGCTGCTCCCCGTCGTGGGCCTGACTTCGCCGTCGGGCGGCGACGGGAGCGCCTCGCCGTTGTAGTCCGCGAGCCCGCCTCGCTGCCATCATCCGCGAGAACGCCTCGCCGTCATCATCTGCGGGGGCGGAGTCACTGCTGTCATCCGCAGGCCCACCTTGCAGCGCTGGTCGTGCCGGCGGCTCTAGGTCGCGGGCCTGCCTCGTCTTCGTCCTGCCCTACCCCGGCGCCTCTTAAGCGGTCTCCTACGTGCCCACCATGGTCGACAGCGTAGATTTGGGTCGAGGAGATAGACAAACACAGATTTGAGTTCCCTCTCACCTTTGGCGCAAAATAGATCCTTCCTTTGCCTACTCTGTTGGAGGGCATTTTTTCCTGTGAACCAGGCATTTTGGGTATGGGTTGTGTGATGCATAGCCTGTTGGCGACAGTCTTATCCTAACAAATTTCATACTTGTCAATTAGTGTAGATATCACACCATAGGCTCTGTTTGTCAATTAGTGTAGATATCACACCATGGGCTCTGTTCAGCCGGTTGATTAACTGACTGATAACCTGAAAACTTCTGATTTTTTGTGAGAGAAAAACACTATTGAAGCCGGCTGATAAGTTAACTCCCTTAAGCTTGACTAATTTTATAGTGAAGAGTGACAACATCTATGATATAAACTGGGCACATTATGAAAATACAATGATATATCTAATGATATGAATTTGATGTCATAAATTTTGACTTTTTCTAGAAATTTAGTCAAACTTTAAAATACTTGACTTATGACAGCTCAACCTATCTATTTATTTAGTGACAGAGTGAGTAGATGATAATTTTTTTTATCCAATCATATATTTTCCTCTCTCATTATCTAAAAATCTATCTTCTATCTCCTATTCTAAAGCTATCATGACTTTCCTCATCTTAGTTCCCATATGTAGACAGTTTCTCGTATAAAAGCAATTCCCTTCTCTATTCTCCTTATTTCTAGTTCTAATGCCACATCAACATTGTGCCTATTTGACACTCTAATTTAAGCCATGAAAACAATTCATTAGAACTGCCATTACGTACTAATGAATTGTTTTCATGACATAAATAGAAAACAAAAAAAAATTCAGGAGGGTAGTAATGGCAGTTCTAATGAATACATCAACACGAGGGTAGTAATTTAAAATACGAATTTTTTTCTAGTTCTAATGCCACATCAACATTGTGCGTATTTGGCACTCTAATTTTGTATTCATTAAAACAATTCATGAAAACATATTTTAAATAGAAAACAAAAAAAAAATTCTCTCACGCCTCTGCCTCAGCCCCCCTCCAAGCATCCCAACATGCGAGACAAAAACTCTGCTTGTTCCGGGTGAAAAGCAATATTTCAGGAAATTGAAAATGAGCAAAACCAAAAGTGCATGCATGTATCAGTACAAGCACAGCTGTTACTTAATAATAACATACTATCCTCGTATTCCCAAATAAACCATATATACTACCCTCGTGTTGCTATATGGCCAATGCCATTAATAATAATGACATAATAATATGGAAACTCTAATTTGCGACGTGTCTTTTTGAGAATTACACAGTACAACATAGACGCCCATAATATGCGCACACACACTCATCCCCTAGAGCACACGTACGCAAACCCTACTTGCTCCTGCGCAAGTGCGCCACGGCGCCCAGGTGGCCGTCTTTTTTGCAATTTGGCCCTTTTTTGAAAGTTTTTCACAAATACGACCCTGGTTGTATGCTTTCAAAAAATAGAACCCGACCTTGGCGCTATAGTAATTGGCGCTGAGGTTATACGTCTCGGCGCCAAGTCAATTGGCGCTGAAGTCGGGGGCTAGATCCGGCGTGGCGGGTGGCGTGGGCGCTGATGTGGCAGGAGCTCGGAGCCGTAGATCTTGGTGCCGAGCTCGAAGCCGTAGATCTTGGCGTCGAGGTCGGCACCAATGACAACGGCGCCGAGGTCCCTGCCATAACCCACACGTACCCTTTCTGCCCGAGCCTTCCTCCATTTGTTCAAACTTCGTTTCATGTTTTTCCTCACCCCCACCTCACCTGACCTCCGAAATCAACATATTGGACCTTAGAAACTTTGATTTGATCCATCAATCTTCAAGAGCAAGGTACCCTCTCTCATTTCCTCAATTTTTTTGCATTAGTTTGGTCTATACAATGTGTATTATGTAACATTAATTATCTTGCTAGTTAGGGTTAGAAGCAATTAATAATATGTGTATTACTGAACCGTATGATGCCAAGGTATGGAAAATCTAGTAAATCATGGTAAACTATTTTCACGTGTTAATTTTTGTCGTTAATATACCAATTATCAAAAATTGGATTAAACATATGATTACCGTAAAATGTTTAATAGGCAACCGATGGGTAATGCCTATGAACGATTCCCATTGCCTAGTGGTGTTTCTGTTCCGATGTGCTACTGCGGTGATCCTTGCAAGGCGGCTAAGTCTGATGACAAGAAAACGTATCAGCAACGCTATTGGATGCGTGACAATTATGCATTTCAACCGACAGCTCGTCAAATCCGCATTGGGTTGATGGTGAGAAATTAATAATGTGTCATATAATTGTGCTGTGGTTTGAAACCGTATATGTTTTATTCGATTCTTGATTTTTGCATGTTTTGTAGACCCCTTCACCGCTATGTGATTTTGAGCGGTGGATAGACACCGAGATCAGCCAGCAGCACAAGGATCAGCTGCGTAGAATGGAGTGGGATGCCGTGCGCAAGGAGTTGTTGGAGAAGAGACGCCAAGAGGAGGCATCAGAAAAGAAGCACAAAGAAGAGGGGGAAGGGAGGAAGACTGCTCAGTACAGGGAGGAGAGGGAGAGGAAGCTTGAGCGTGCTCACCGAGACGCCGAGAAAAGCAGCAATGGAGGAGAATCCCGATGCTGAGAGGAAGGAAAAGTGGCCTCAATGCACTTAGTAGTACCCCTAGATTTGATAGTTCCATGGTTTATTCATGGACAATGTTGTTATGTATTGCACTTTTAATATGTGTTGTCATGTATCAGAGTTTCAATTCTGTAGGTATGAATTGCTTATTTTAGTGGCCTAATTTATTCTTCTAGTTGTCCCGAGGCCGATGGTCGCCTCCAAGGCACCGGTGGCGCCAAATGGAGCAGGGAAGGGGGCGCTGGTGGCAGCGGACGGGCGGCCTGTCGTGGCCGGGGCTGGGCCGGGGGAAAGGCGTCGGTGGCCCATGCTGCTCCGGCCCGCTGGGAACGGATTGTGGCGGCGCCGAGGGAGCAGCGGGATCGCGCAGCCAGGTGAGAGTCGGGCTTGGCGCGTATGCTGCCGCTCGCCTGCCCATGGTCGGGCGGGGGCATGGGCGGCGGTGGCGGCATGGGGTGGTGCGGGGCGGGGCAGGGGTCACGCGAGGAGGAACCGGGAAGCCGGTGCTGAAGGAGATAGAGGAGCAGTGGCGGCGGCACGGAAGGAGCCAGAATGGCCGCAAGGCTTGGATGCGTCTATGAGAAAGAAAGGAGAGAAAAAGATACGGGCCCGCATGTCAGCAGACCTAGGCGCTGCTGTCATTGGTGCCGAGCTCGGTGCCATGATCTACGGCTCCGAGCAGCGCCAAGATCTACGGCTCTGAGCTCAGTGCCAAGATCCATGGCGCCAAGGTCCTGCCACATCAACGCCCACGCCACTCGCGACGCCGGATCCAGCTGCGACTTCGGCGCCAATTGTCTTGGCGCCGAGACATGTAACCTTCACTACGTAGAAATTGATTTGCTAGGATGCCTGGCTTTTTTTTAAGGGCGGCTTGTGTTCCAGCCGCCCCTACAGTGGCGTGCTCGGGCCCCAGCTGGCCAGCCGCCCTTACAAATGGCACTGCACCAGCCGTCCTTACAAGTGGGTCGATTTGTAAGGGCGGCTCAATCACCAGCCGCCGCTACAGTACCCATTTGTAAGGGCGGCTCAAATACCAGCTGCCCCTACAAATGCTCCTGCGTAAAAACCAAGCAACCACCTTCTTTCTCCTCGGGTCACTCACTCCAATTCGCAAAAAAAGGTTGGGAGGCCTTGGGCTCCTCCCAAAAATTGCTCTACTAAGGGGGGAGGTTTTGATCTCAAATTCTTTGGTGGAGAGGTTGTAGGAGGTAAGAAAATGCTATTCCAACCCTTTATTTGAAGTTTTAATGGTTGGTTAGTGAGTAATTATAGTTTTGCTTTTCTCTCTCTTCCATGGTGTTTGAGCTTTGTATGAAACAAAGTAGACCCTAGTTTTCAAGGTATTAATGTAAATTAGTTAGAGAAATGAGTTTATACCCTTTATTAGTATCTCTTGCTTGATTTTAGTGGATACTACACCCTAGTTTTATGTATATTTCATGTAGATCTATTTCTAGATCTAGGATTTGTTTTTTTCCATTTTGTATTTTTTCTTTCATGAAATTGGAATGGTGTTGGCATGAAAGTTAGTGAGTAAACTGTTAATTGTTCTCTTTAAAAATGTATATTTTAACATTTAATATATATCCTTTTTGTAAATATTTTGTATTAATAGGTAATTTTAATTATCCTTTTCTCTCTCTGTTGACATGAAAACACGCTTGCAAGCCTATGAGAGTGGAAGTGTGAGTGAACCTCCGACTCGTGAGGCTTTTCAAGCAAACCGACGGGCTTGATTGATCCGAGGCATGCCAGTCAATTTAACCTGCAGTTGACAAGAGAGAAAATATCAGCAAATAAAGGTGGAATGTGCTAGTATTGCTCCAGACAGTTCCACATTTGTGACCTTGTAGCCGATTTTAACCAGGGCACTGACTAAAGAGTCAGCAACCTAGACACAGAGATCAAATTGGAAAATCAATCATGCAACCAGAGTAGAAACGCATGTTTTCTATTATAAATAAACTTGCTGACCGACAACGTCTGAATCTAAGTAACTCTAATAGTGGGGTTCAATCGAATGCAGCCATGATAAAGTTCTTAGAAGAGATCAATAAATCTAATGATAATATCAAACATGAGTTTAAACCAAGAGCACAGGTATATGAAAGCTTATGCTGTGCCTATTCAACAGGTGATCGGCTGATTAGCCGATTCCCTCGTAGCAAACGAACAAAGTGTACAGTCATCAACACGCATAGATCCATTAACCGACGCCGTCTGAATCTAGATAAATCTAACAGAGGGGATCGGATTAACCGTTGCAGCCATGTTAAACTTTATGAAGAGATTAATGAAATCTACTTATGAATGTAACTGTTCCTTTGAACGCATACTACGTAGAGCATGAGTTTAAGACAGGAACAGCTGTTTTAAGCATGTATAATCGTCATACAAATAAGAATCATGATAAAGCATAAAAGATGATCAAGTTAGGTGATATGAAGCCGATCTTCTTAAACCCAAGCTCGAGGATGTATATTATAATTAATGAAATTAATTATAACATGGATAACTTGAACTAATCCAAAAATAGATAAGCATGCTTAACTAGTTTTGAACGAGTTCGATAACTATTGACAATGCACTCCAAATAGCGAAAACCATCCATCATGCACGATCAATGTTAACTAGTCATATTAATAAATAATGAGAGATCGAACAAAGCCGTTACAGCCTTATTACATAATAACACGAACCATGACGGTACTGACAAGCAAACTAGAGATCGAACGAAGTCATTGCAGCCTAGCTTGGAGAAAAACTCACTGAATCTACGTTACTCCTACTCCTAAGGGTTGGCATGTAGCCGATTGTTGTTGAATTGATTGATCTCTTTTCATGATGGTCCTAGGTCTATATTTATACTCTAGCCGAACTAAGTCCTAGTCGAACACGACTTACAATTTAGAATTAAACTAGGACTCTTCCTTAAATCAACCTGGCTTTGATCCTTTCCTTTCCCGCAGTCCCTAACTCGTACTGTAATCAGACACGATCCCAACGCAATCTTTACAATCCTGGACAACATCCCGTCGTCAAGTAATCGATTTCTGCAAATCAGCTGATTTCAGTACTTAGCCGATCTGCTGAAAAGAGTCTTTGAGGTTTGCACGCCTTTATTTTAGCCGAATCCAGAGAAAAGTCAAGTCTCTGTGAATCAGCCGATATCGGCAAACATCAGATTTCGTCAGATTGGTAACTCTGAAGTACGCTTTCCTTTTGCACTTCTGAATCCAAAATTCAGTGCAAACACTTTCTTCCATGGTGCTTGAGCTTTGAATGGAGTAAATTAGGCCCTAGCTAGTTTTGAAGCTTGGTGTAAATTAGTTAGAGAAATGAGCTTACACCTTTTATTAGTGCCTCTCGCTTGATTTTAGTGAAGATTACACCCTAGTTTCATGTATGTTTCATGTAGATCTATTCTAGATTTAGGATTTGTTTTTTTCCATTTTATAATTTTTCTTTCATGAAATTGGAATGGGGTTGGCATGAAAGTTAGTGAGTAAAATATTAATTGTTCTCTTGAAAAATGTATATTTTAACCATTTAATATATATATCATTTTTGTAAATATTTTTTGTATTAATAGGTAATTTTAATTATCCTTTTCTCTCTCTTCCATGGTGTTTGAGCTTTGGATGGAGCAAATTAGGTCCTAGTTTTAAAGCTTTTGGTGTAAATTAGTTAGAGAAAAGAGCTTACACCCTTTATTAGTGTCTCTTTCTTAATTTTAATGGAGATTACACCCTAGTTTCATGTAGAATAATTGTTGCTAACTGTTCTCTTTAAAATCATATATTTTAACCATTTAATACATATTTCCTTGTTTAAAAGATGGAGTACAGGTAATCTTGGATGTATGGTTCATTGAGTTTCACTGTAGGCTTCAGTGAAGAGCTGAACAAATTTATTAAAGCCGCAGAGAAGCATGCAGCGACATTAACACATAATAATGGCACAATTATCTGTCCCTGCTTAGATTGCAAAAATGTTATGGCATTTTCAGATGTGTCTACCAGCAGATCACATCTGATTATGCGAGGATTTGTTCCGGACTACACAGTGTGGATTCGTCATGGTGAAATCATGGTTGTTGATGACGACGCTGATGATCAAGGAGACGAGCATGATCAAGAAGACGACGCTAAAACCCTACAATACTTGTCCGAATTGTAATACCCCAGCTCAGGGCTTAATAGAATTAATAGGATACTCATACCAATGAATTGTAACTTCTTTTTTGGAAGCCCGTCTCCAAAGAACTCTAAAGTTAAGCGTGCTTGGCCTGGAAAAATCTAGAGATAGGTGATCGACCGGAAAGAACAGAACAAAGTACGCAGAAAAGATTGGTGTTGGTCTTTGAGGATAGTCTATGTCCTATAAAAGCTGTAAGATGTAAGCGGGCCCGGTCTCAAACAGGCGGGCGTTACAGAATGGTATCAAAGCTGACTCTCACGGTTTTACGGACGTGTGTGTCGTAGTTGCGTAGGTATGGTGCGCATGGCTAGTATGGATCCAGAGTGATCATACAGCATGGCACATGCGCCGACTCTGGACACACGGACGTGGCCAAGAGAGGACATTTCTGGCTTGGGGTTGACCGACGAGGACGTCGGTCTCTTAAGGGCGTGAGAATGTAACACCACGGTCCATGGCTTAATAGGATTAATAGGATACTCATACCAATAAGTTGCAACTTTTTTCGGAAGCCCATCTCCAAAGAACTCTAAAGTTAAACGTGCTTGGCCTGGAGAAATCTCTAGGGACGGGTGACCGACCGAAAAGTTCTTCTCGGGTGCGCATGAATGAAAGCTGCCATATATAAGCGGGTCCCGTCTCGAGGAGGCGGGACGTTACACCAATTCTTAGGCGAGCTTAGTGCACAAATGGATCGTGACTTTGGCAATGAACAAGATGGTTATGATACTGGTGGTTGTCACCGTCACCGAAATGGTGATGCTAGTGGTGTCAACAATGATGGTGGAGCACGTGAAGAGGATGCAAAAGACTTTGACAACTTGGAGGAAATGCTTCGGACCCTTGGACTAGAAATACTAAAGAGCAAAAATGTCTAGAAAATCTAGAGAGGGTGAAAAAAGCATTGACGGATACTATGTATGGTGTGTAGAAGGGTTGTCTGACACACTGGGCATAGCTACGTTTTGTGCTTGAGCTACTCATCTTGAAGGCTAAGTACGGCTGGTCAGACTGCAGTTTCAATGATCTATTGCGTCTCTTATCATGGTTGCTACCACAACCAAACTCGGTTCCCACCAACACATACAAAGCGAAGAAGACTATAAGTCCATTGATAATAGGTGTTGAAAAAATCCATCTATGCCCTAACCATTGTATCCTTTATCGTGGTGATACGTTCAAAGAGCTAAATAAATGTCCTCAGTGTGGGGCCAGTCGGTACAAGAACAATGACCTTTACAGCGGGAGAAGAAGCCTCCACGGGGAACAAGAGGAATAAGAAGGGTGTGAAAAAGACGGTACAAGAATCACACCCTAGAGGACACTCCATTAGGCAACTATTCAAAGCAGAGAAGAATTCCTGCCTTGGTAATGTGGTACTTGCAAGTGACCGACCACTTGAGGCGTATGTTCGCGCAAGGTGGATGATGATAAGATTGCACACCTGGCCGATTGTCATCAGTGGAGAGACTTCGATGATAACAACAAAGACTTAAGCCAAGACCTAAGGAATGTACGATTCACCTTGAGCACCGATGGAATGAATCCCTTCAATGAGAGGATGAGCGACCATAGCACTTGCCAATGATCCTATCCATGTACAACATCCCAACGTACTTGTGTCAGAAAAGAAAGTACCTTTTCCTCACTATTCTTGTTTCTGGCCCTAAACAACCAGGCATTGATATAGATGTGTTTCTCATGCCTGTGATGCAAGAATTTGAGGGACTATGGAGGTATAGGGAGCCGATGTATGATGTGTTCTGACAGGAGGACTTCACATTAAGTGTAATAATATTTGTGACTATCAATAATCATCCCACGCTATTTGCTTTGTCTGAACAGATCAAAGGCAAGATAAGATGCTTAGTCTGTTTGGATGATACTAAATGGGTGTACCTAGAGGGATCCACGAAGGTTGTTTACATAAGGAACCTGCGCTTCTTAAAGATAGGTCACATGTACCGCAACAAATTGTACTTGAGATACTATGGCAATATCCCAAAGAATGAACCACCTCCAGAGAGATGTCGTAATAGACAACATGTGTACAAAATGGTGAAAAACATACACATCATCTATGGAAAGAAGAAACCAGATGGAACGAACAGAGATAGAAGCACACCTCCTATCGAAGGCGTACCTTTTAAGAAACAATCTTCTTTCAGTATCTACCTTATTGGCCAAAATTGGAGGTCTCCCATTGTTGGCATTTCTAACATCACTGCAATAAATCCCAAATCTCTATCCCACGCAATGACGTTAAAAATATTGGTATTAATTAACTTGCCTTTAGCAACTAGCCACTAGCCTCTTTACCCTTACTCCTAACTATGAAACTAGGTTGTCATCCCCAATTGTAAAGCTAGGAATAAATATTGGTACTAAATCTTATCATTTTATGTGACTAGGCAGAAATAAATAAAGATGAATATAAACTAAGAACGATTCTGCAAGCGGACAGATAATTATACCATTATAGCATTTTACCTAGAGTATTACTAGGTTGTTATTTATATTCCACCACTGGGAAGGTATTGCTAAGAAGCTACTCATAGTATTGATAACATGTATATGTATATGCATTGAATAGACGATGTAACTAATATCATACACTCTACTCATAACAGGGTTAAGTCACAAGATAATAATAAAGATAATAAGCCATCAATCAGTCATCTCCTAATGATACTAATCCATCATAGTAATCTAATCATGTCAGCGTTGTCTAATCAAGTAATAGAGAAATAACTCCTAAATATTTAAATACATGTCAAAGCTACGTCAACTAGTGCAAGTACATCTAGTAATCATTGTCAAGTAATACTATCACAGTTCTCAAACACATCGGAGTAATGTACCGGAAAAGATGAGTACAGGAACCTCCTCTCAACCTGACAATCCCACTCTACCAATCCACCGTACGGGGGAAGGCCTATAAAGGACTCAATGGGTCTGTCACACCCACGATCTACCTCACTACCCGGCACAACTGGGGATATCCACAGATAAGCAAAGTATCTAGACACCATGTCTACATATTGCCTACCACTCACCATATGATCAACTAGATGAGCGCTACACGAACCAGTGCACGAATATAATAGCATACCAACTAAACTAGATGTATTGAAGTAGACAATGAACATAATAATTAAACTAAGATGAAGAACAATGTTGATAGTAAATACCATACAAACGCAGGTAAATACAATAAGAAAGAAAAGCTTAAGAACTGTACCAGACTCTTCTCTTCTTGACAACTTTCGGAATCCAAGACTGATTAACACGCCTTGACTTCCTCTAATCTAGATCTAACTATGCTAAACTATGAACTAGAGGGCTATGAGGAACTAGAACTTGAAGCTCTAGGTGACTTGATCTTCAACTGGCTCGACCTTGAATGACTTGAATGAGGTATTGAATGAATTAGGGTTTCCAGGGGAAGGTCTGGCTCCGCTTATATAGCCCGGTGGGATGCACGACAGCCGTTTGATCAAACCGACTTCATGTAGGGCTGAGATTGATCCTCAAAGGCGGTGGAGGAACATTCCAGAAGATGACAAGTGGGGCCCACAGGAGGTGCCGCCGACATAGTTGGTGGGGCCGGCCGGCCCCACCTGGAGGTGGCTCCTCCTCTCCTTCGCTCCGGTGTCTTCTGGATTCTTCTAGAGTAGTTTGGCGTATTCCTGAGCTGCAGATAATTCCATGGTGTAGATTTGTAGTTATGCCCTTTTTCGGTGTTTTCTAGATTAGTCCCTGAAAATTAATAAATCACCAAAACTCGTGGAAATTGTTAGATAAAACCCTAGCCTTCTAGATTTTGATATATATTTCATGCCTTTTGATATATAAAATATTGACGCTATCCACCGTCAACAACTCCCCCAAGCTTACCTTTTGCTAGTCCCTTAGCAAAACCTAGAGTTGGATCAGGAGTTGCTACAACGCTTTCATTCTAACAAGTACACATGCCTTCAAACAAAAATTTTCCTCTGGATTAAACAAAAGTGCTCTAACTTTCAAACTCACCCATATTACCTTTAACTATGAAGCTTTTAACCTTCACATGGGTCTTGAGTAATTGAAAGACAGAACAATCAAGGCAAGCACTATATCTCAAATTCTTCACTCAACTAGTATTCCAGAGTTTTATAAGTTTTCGCAATAAAACTCAGAGCTTAATTATATGACACCCTCAATCTCTCAAAGTATGTGGTATTTGTGGATCACTGAGGCATCCATGATGTTATGCCTTCCTAATTCTAGGGATTATAGTGGAGTTCATAGGAGTGGCATTAAGCAAGAATAAGCATATTTGTAATTCATATATTGTAAAGTCAAACAATGGATCTATAGAGAATCGAGTTATACAATCAAACCAAGATGTGCATGTGTGTGGAATATGGTGGATAGGTGTATATGTGGTGGCTAATTCTAATTCTACTTTTGCTCTTCAAAATGAATCTCTCTTCTTTCTTGGACTTTCAAAGCTTCTTAGGAAAATATGGGCTATCTTTACTCTTTTCTCTTTTTTTTCAATTGGGAAGTGGGCATCTAAGTACCCATTGTTTTAATGCTGGGACACTTGTCCATCTTTTACTCCCTTTTATTTTTGCATAGCCTCATGCATCCTTAGATACAATGATTGATTGAAGAGATAACAATAAAAGACTTAGAGCAAATAAATAAAGGCTGTCCTATGGGTTTATAAATATTTTTTGGGTGTTCTCTCATAGTGTAGGAGACAAACATTTTGAGATGGATGTGGATAAAAGTGGAAAATGGTTGCACTTACTCTCAGGGTAAGGGTAATGCATATGTGGATGGAGTGTGGGAGTGATCTTGATTTAAAAAGCATAACAAGACTCTCGTAAGTATACACAAAGGTTAACTAAACTCAATGAAAAGCAAGTAGCAAAATGAGCAAGGGCTTCCTATTCTAAATGTGTATCATATATGGCTTTGGTAGGAATTCAACTTTGTCATACAAGAGCTCATCATGTAAGGGTTTGAAATTTTCAAAAGATAAATGTGGCAGAACCCTGGAATTAATACACTCCCAAGAATACTCGTCTTCCATTAGACACTAAGTACTCAAGTGAGCGTACTAGTTCAGACAAATTCTGTCGAGCACACCCCACGGGAGAACTCGAAAATCCACAATTTCACCTAGGATACGTTATGAGTGCGGAACTTACATCATTTATTCCATTTCATACAACATAGAGTCTTGAAAATTTATTCATTACAATACCAGAGTTTCAGAGTGTGGAAAATTAAACAACAAAAATTAATTAAACACTAGCGAAAATGATACAAGGATTCCATATGTGCCCACCAGAAGAATCCTCCACACACAAGAACAAGCTCCTCAGACTGCACCTGCAACGGGGGTAAAACAAACCCTGAGTACACAATATACTCGCAAGACTTACCCGACTAGTGGGAATAACTTCCCGACTCTCAAGGATATGCTGGGGCTATATGGTTTGCTGTTTTATTTATTTGCGGAAAGCATTACTAAGAGTATATCCTTAGTCAGGTTATTAGCTTTCATTTTAGGTTCATTAGCTAACCATTCTATATAAGCACCTGTTCTATTTTCAAGCAAGTGATAAGCAATCAGAGTCCTTTTTATCCATCTCCATGTTTCAATTCTTACTACGGTGCTTGACCATAGTCAAGTCGTACCGTCTGAACCAACGGCGATTCGCGAATCAATATACCCAGCTGGGTGCCCCGAAAACACACGCCCCACTTGTACCCTAGGCACAAGTAAGACCAACCCATCCCACTCCTGCCGAGGGCTCAAGGTCCCCGTCCAAGCTTGGTCTCCAAGCCCCCACTACCTGAGTTACAGACTCGGTAGGGTGCAAGGACCTCCACCATCTCCGCCTCCAATCAGCCGGTCCAAATAGAGCCGGAACCCACGACAAGAGTGAAACAAGCTTTCCCGCTCCCACAAGCAAGTATGTGCTCAGGACAATAAGTCTGTGACCTGACTACCATCCACAGCAACGGACGGTCCTCAATCGACACGGACAGGGAAACAATGTGACCAAGCTAAGCCCCGCGGCCACAGAACATAACTTGCCACACCCACCAATACCCAAACTATATCCCTGCCCGGTCACCATTTTCTTTCCATCATTTTATCATGAGAGTAATAATATTCTTCTATTGTGAGTAACGGCAGGTTACTCACGCTACCTATAACCTAAGCATAGCAGCTATACGATCCTGCACTAGTAAGACTCATAGGATAAATATTTATGCATGTGGGTTTCACAGAATTCCTGTAACATAAATGCACAATATATATTTATATGGTGATTATAAAAATAAGGGTTATGCACCGGGGCTTGCCTTGGGCAGGCGCGGTGTCAGTGGGGTCAGTCAGCAACGGCTCCTGGAACTCCTCTGGGACGAGGACCTCCTCCTCGTACTCCTCGACGATCTCCTCGTACTCCTGATCACTGATGGTCACGATCTCCACCAACTCGTTCTCTATATGCATGCAATGAATGATGCAACAATTAAAATTTAGGCAACAACAACTCTTAAAAAGGAATAGGCAACTACATCGATCAGCTAGCTCTAATGGCTAAGGTACTAAACTAGGCATTAATCTCACAAAACAAGATACTAAAGCATCACACGAAAAGGCGGCACAAACTGAATTTCCTAAGCAACTTATTAAGCTTACAAAAAGGGCATCTTAGCTACCTTGACTGATCACAGCTCGGGAGAATCGATAGATGCAGTTTTCTCGGGTAAGAATAGAGGAATTTGTTTTAGGTAGGAACAAGGTCAGTGGTGGAGTGGGACGGCTCGACGAGCACGGCGTGACGAGAGCTGCCCTGGTGTCCTCTTATAGGCAAGAGAAGTGGAGCTGGAGGTGAAGCTCGCACTGGAAAGGATACCCGAAGTGCACGATACACTCCGGCAGAAGAAAGAAGGCATGGATAGCGACGCGTCGTGAGGTCGGTAGCTAATTATCTTGGTTAAGGTTAAAAACATGCATGCTACTGGTGCACAACGTATTGCGTGGTTATAGACTTCCATGCTACTACAGTGATCTCAGTTTGAATTCTAGTGCAACTCAGCACGACGTGTGGGCAGGGCGGTAGAACTTTGCAGAGCGCAAAGGCTAAGTGACTTGATGATGGGGCTAAAGACGCAGCAACAAATAATTATAGAAAATATATAAATTCAAATGAGCTCTAGAGATAAATAAAATGATAAGGATCGGTAGATCGTGATTTTAGATGAATTTAGGAAAAAGAATCAATGGAATCGGAGTTCGTACGAGGAAGATATTGGTTGCACAAGGTGGACTGTTAATTAGTTCCGAAAATTAAAAAGGAATTAATTAGCTCATGGCTTGGTCTCCCGTGACTTGCTCATGGTCTATAATGGTGGTGCCCTGGTCTTTACGTGACAAAAGGGCCGGTCAAGGAGAAGAAAACTTGGGTAGGTCCTTGGCATGTCAACTGGGCTGGTCAAGGGAGGTGATTAGTCCATGCATGATGCTCCTGTAATAAGGTGGTATGCTAATGATGAATGACAATTGTTTGTCATTTAGCTTTGTGGCTATATATGGAGCTCTCCTAGGAAGGACGCCCAGCATGCACGGTACATACTACAGAGACAGTATGACATGCGCTAATAATTTCTGTGGGACGATTAGCAGGTAAAATAAGGACATGTGAATTTCTACGGAGTGAGGAATAGGGCGGACATCTTGCCAGTAGATAAGAAGACTTGTGTAGGCGGTGCATCGCAGTTAGCTAGCACATGCGAGAACCTTGCAGCTCTACCGCAAGACATTAACGGATGGCATGCAAGCTTCTACGAGCTGTTGTGGTCGGTCATTGCCGTGCTTGTCATGGCGAAGTAAAAGCACTACTTGTCTTAATATTAGATGCTAATCTTATTTTTGGAAATAGCAAAGTACTGGGATTAGTCAATATTTGGACTTGCATGCATGCATGTGTTGACCGAGAGTGCAGGTGCATGCTGCTCCATTTAATCTTGTGAGTGGTAATATGCATGGGAAGGCATTCATTGATAGCGAGTAGTACTATTTCTTGGGCATTCAGGTTCATAACGTGAGGAGGAGTGCTGGTTCAATTATGTAGGCCGAGAAATTCATGGAGAAGATTTTCTAGTTGACTGAAGAGCGATTGCAAGAGATAGGGCACAGCTAGGTCCTACAGCTTGTCATTAATGGTGGCCTAAAGATTTCCTCGTGATGCTGCTGCCTAGCTCGCCTTGCTTGACATGGCAAAGTGAAGGCACCGTGGAGAAATGGCAGGAGCTGCCGGTGAGGTTTACTACAAGTGTGTGACGCGGGGTCGCTCTGCGAGTATGCTGCGAGCGCGATCAGGGAATTAGGAAGAAGATAAATAGCGAGAGATGGAGTTGGACGATATTTGGACAAGGAATAAGCTAGAGCTCAAATTGAGAATTAGTGCAACAGAATTTTAATTTCTCATTTTACCACATGCAATAATACATAAACATGATGCTCATGACATAGTTTAGTATTTTGATTAAGGCGTAACACCGAGGGTGTTACAATAAATCTCTAGAATTTAGCATCGTTAGAAATAAGATAAATAGCAGCTCAGACTCTCTTATATCATATCCGTCAATTACCTAGACTTAGCTCAAGCATATTACTCCACAAATTTCAGGTTCGAGTAAATTCTTATATTAAAGCAATCATGTCCAAAACTTAGGAGAACTCAAGGTTGAAAACTACGTACTTGAAAGACTACCAACAGAGCACTATTCATCATCTCCAAGACAAAATTTCTAGTTCATAGTTGATTCTAAACACATTCTAATTAACTAAGACTGACTAAAACTTCTTTTTATTGATTTCTAGAATTTATTTTAACTAAAGAATCATAAAAGACTCAACAGACATGGACCTTCATGTGCCCACATATTTTTGGTATTTTATAACTATAAGACAGACTTCGATAAATCGCATCGGTATAGTTACCTGATAACTAGGGGATGCTCCTCCCCAAGCTAGATGTTTGCCATATTTTGCTTGAATGATCTTTAGAGTAAGATTAACAGTGATGACCCACAGAGCGGTCTCACTCCTTAATTGTATAATCCTGCAAATGTATACTCCAACAAGAAAACCAAAACTCGAGGTTCGAATATGATAAGGGGTTAGCGATCAGTCAAATGATTAATTGATTATCTCTATGAGCAGATATAAATATGTAGCAAGATTCTTATATTTTTAGATTTTTTTTCTATTTATAATGCAAAGGAATAAAATTTATTTTTGTGCTACCATTGTGACTATTCTTACGGGGTAAACCATAGCCTAATCCTTTGGAGCTTTTTAAAGTTTGTAATAAAACAAGAAGGAATTTTTATTTTCTTTTTAAACATGCAAAAAAGTAAATGTACTAAAGTAATTAGATAACTACCATTGTTACCTTATGGCCAGGGTGCGGAGTTTAAAGTCATCCAAACAAGACTTCTTGTGGTCATTATGATGAGGGTTCTTCAGTGGATCCTGATGGGGATCCAGATGTTGCAAATTCTAGGGTTGATGACTCGGTTGAGGGGATATCCTTCTTCTTCCATACTTTTGTTGGTTGTGGATGTTCTTCGGGTGTAGTTGATTGTTCTTTTGCTTTCTCCTCCTCAACTTTTCTTCTTAAAGCGCGGCGCTGACTTCTCTTCTTGGATCTGGTGAAAGCTGGTAATTCAGGAGAGTTATAATCTTTAAAATAACAGCGTACCTTTTCTTCTGGAAAGTGTAAGTGGACTTGGCCTGTTCCGTTGTAGATAATAGCTTTAGTGATACTAAGAAATGGCCTTCCAAGAATGATCGGTGTTTCGTCTTCTTTTCCCATGTCCAAGACCATAAAGTCAGTAGGGACAGAGTGGGTGTGGATCTTAACCATGATGTTTTTTGCTAGTCCCTCCGGGATTCGTGTTGTGTTGTCTGCCAGCTGCAAGATATATGTAGGGTCGATAGGTTTATTAAATAGTGTATTATATACCTATTTTGACATTATGTTGACAGCTGATCCAGTGTCGCAAACTGCTGAGTAAACAGAATTCTGTTCAATGGTGCACTCTATTGATGGTAGACCAGGATCTCCAACTAAGACTGGTGAGACTGAGTGATGACCTTGTTTGTTTTCCATTGCCTTGACTATTTGAGTCTTCTTTCCCTCTTTCTTCTTGTTCTTCTTTCTTCCCTTTGAATAGGTCTTCCGTACTTCTTCTTTTTGTATAGGCTTCTCTAGAGCGGGATCTTCAAGGATCTTGTCTTTAAAACTGAATTTCTCTTTATTGCCCTTGATGGTGAAACATATCTTTGCACTGTCTACATAGATGACTGCTTTTGTAGTGCTCAAAAATGGTCGGCCTAAGATAATAGGACTCTTCGGATCTTTGCCGGTATCTAAAACTATAAAGTCTACTGGAACATATGATTGTCCCACTTTTATGCATACGTCATCTAGGATTCCTTCGGGGTGTTTGACTGTTTGATCTGCAAGCTGCAAGCACATATTCATGTACAACAAAGTTGCCCACAGAAAAATACGATCAAAGATTACCTTTAGCATAATGTTGACACTGGCACCAAGGTCACAGACGACTTCGGAGAAATCGTGTTGTCCAATAGAGATGGGAATCACAGGTCTTCCTGAATCTCCTCTCTTGAGTGGCATGGATTCATCCTTCCATCCTTCTGACATTCCTTCTATGTAGTAACCTGCACGGACATCAACAAGATTTGTGGTTTCGGGCTCTAGGTGTTGCCTAGGAATCTTACCTTCATGGATAGGTGGAATAACGGCTGCCAGCTGAGCTAATTGTGATTCTAACATTTTGTTAAAGCTAAGCTGGTTCTTAATAGCAGAGGTCAGACTATCCATTTTAGTATTTATATTTTCTAGCACTTTATCATAGGATGCTACCCTCTTAGATAAATTTTCTACAGCTTTATTTTGATTGGAAATTACTTCTCTTAAAGGTGGTTGATTGAAATTGCTATTGAAATTGTTGTTACCTTGGTTGTTACCTTGGTAGTTGGGCCTTTGCTGGTTCCATCCTTGATTGGGTTGATTCCACTGTTGATTCGCCTGATTCCATACTTGATTTTGCTGAGGACGATAGTTGGTGTTATTGTTGATGAAGTTCACATCCTCTTGGAGTATAGGGCAGTTGCTTCCTGAGTATCCTATATCTCCACATTCTTCACAAGTCATGTAGGAATCATCAATGTGCATGACTTCTCTATTCTCATTGCTTTTGCTATCAAGCTTCTTCATTATGAGGTCTAGCTTTGCAGTGACCATATCAATCTCCTTGATATGATGCATGCCTCCTCCTTTCTTGTGAGGTTGCACACGTTCTTCATTCCAGCTCTGGTTTGAGGCCATCTTCTCCACAAGTGCTGTTGCATCGGTGAGCTTAAGTGACAAGAAAGCTCCTCCAGCTGCAACATCCATAGACTCACAGGTGCTAGAGACTAGCCCATGATAGAAGGTCTGCATAAGTAGCCAATCCTCCATCCCATGATGAGGATATTCTGCAATATAATCTTGAAAACGTTCCCATGCCTCGGTGAACGATTCATCATGTTGTTGATGAAAGCTTGAGATTTTCCCACGTAGAGCATTGGTCTTGCCTGTAAGAAAGAACTTTGCTAGGAAAGCAGTAGAGCATTTGTCCCATGTTGTGTTGGTTGCTTTGTTGTTATAGAACCACTGTTTTGCTTTTCCTAGAAGTAAGAATGGAAAAAGGCAGAGTAGAATAGCATCTCTTGGTACTCCTCTAATAGTGAAGGTGCTGCAAATCTCTAGAAAGTATTGTAAATATACACTTGCATCTTCATGACTGTTGGTATTTGTTAACGCAAACAGATAAATCCGCAAGCGCACGGATACCGCTGTAGCTTTCACCCGGAGTATTCCTAGGTATCGATTTCCACGAAAAACGAGAAGTGAACTAGAAAGGATCAAGGTCGTCCAAGGAATAATTATTTTTAGTGGGTAGAGAGGGGTTTCCTAAGGTTCTTCCAACATAAGCTAGATGGCCAAGATTCAGGCTCACTAAACTTTACTTACTTCGGAGCAGCAGTACCTTTCCGACTCTTGAAGAGACTGGGAAGCGGTAGTCGGGGGAAGGCTGCCAAAAGCTCTACGGAAACACCAACCCGAACGTGGTGGAATACAAAGACCTGGTCGGAGCTGTCACCTCCGGGGCTACCACAACTATCCGTGAGGTTGGACGCAAACTCAGGTAAACACTAGCCTAGACACCACGTCTATGCTAACAATTACTATTCTAGCCCAGATCTTAAGACTAGAATACTCGGTCGAGCCGAGTTCCCGTAAATAAAGTAAAGCAAGGACTGAATTTAATCAAATAGAAATACTGGAATTACCAAAAGAAGAACCTGGATAATACTCGGATGAGTCGTCTCCGTAGAGGTACAAGAGTCGAGGAGGGGCCGACACCTCCGGCCCTCCTACGCTCCTACTCGGGACACCGAGTACAAGAAGGAGAGGAAGCCAACAGCTCCGGATTCCTCCTCCACTCTCTTCCCTCTCCTCTCTTCCCTCTTTTCTATACTACAACTAGGTGGAGAACACCTAGAGCAATACTACTACTAAGGATAGGAAGAATTTGCTCAAGCGTAGGATGATCTTTGAGGGAGAGGGGAGGCCTCCTCTTTATAGGTGGAGAGAAGAGGGTTGAATGGAAGATTTTCCCTTCTTGAATGGCCCAAACTGACCTCCAAACCGACGTGACGGTGCATTGATTGACGCAATAACCTCTAGAACCGCCTTGGGTACGTCGGTGCCGACCTCCACGCGAAAGTTGGGTCCGAACGGAGCCAGAAATGGTGCGGCCGCACCCTTTTCGGCTCCGTTCGGTCCATTTCTTCGCCCATTTTACCTCTAGTGATGCCCAGGATCCATCCCCATAAGGTAAAGCTCAATTGAAGTCCATTTGATTTGTGTTTGGTCCTATTCATCCTCTTGTTTGGGCCCCTGGCGTGTGGGCTGTCCTCCTCGGGCTCATGTCGGGTGATGTTTTGCTGCGTCATGCATATGCTTTGGTGCATATTTCTTGTGTTACTCCGATATGTCCTCCGGTAAATAATAAATCACCAAAACTCGTGGAATTCATTAGTTATAAACCCTGACACTAAGCTTTGGTGATCATATCCTTTGATTTTATGTAAGAGTTGGCGGTTATATTTATGCGTTAAGGATCGCCAACAATGAGCCTTTCCACAAAACTGACTAGCTTGAAGCATAGTGATAAGCGCAGGCTTGAGTTCAAATCTATTATCACCAATATTGACATTAGGTCCAGTGCAGATGTTGGCGGTTGTTGGAGCAGAGAACTCGCGTAACGTCTTTTCAGCCATAGCTTCAAAAGCTGGTGCTAAATTTCCTGATTCTTCGGATTCTTCTCCTTCGGATGTTAGAGCTTGATTCCTCGAAGATTAAGCTTCAGTGGAGGGTGTTCTTGATGGTGATTCAAAGATGTCCCTCGTATTAGCAAACTTCCTTCTTTGTAAGAGCCTCTCTGGATCTTCAACGTAATTGTCTGGGAGAGAAAATCTGTTCATTCATTCATTACCCTGCATAAGATATACAAATAGATAGAACAAGGGTAAGCCTGTTTGAGTTAGAGGTCTATTGGGTGATCGGTCTTATTCATATTATCTATGTTATCAATACTTTTCCTAAGTTTATTAGACTTCCCCGGCAACGGCGCCAAAAATACTTGTTGGCATTTCTAACGTCACTGCAATAAATCCCAAATCTCTATCCCATGCAATGACGCTAAAAATGTTGGTGTTAATTAACTTGCCTTTAGCAACTAGCCACTAGCCTATTTACCCTTACTGCTAACTATGAAACTAGGTTGTCATCCCCAATTGTAAAGTTAGGAATAAACATTGGTACTAAATCTTATCATTTTATGTGACTAGGTAGAAATAAATAAAGATAAATATAAACTAAGAACGATTCTACAAGCGGACAGATAATTATACCATTATAGCATTTTACCTAGAGAATTACCAGGTTATCATTTATATTCTACCACTGGAAAGGCATTGCTAAGAAGTTACTCATAGTATTGATAACATGTATATGTATATGTATTGAATAGACGATGTAACCAATGTCATACACTCTACTCATAACAGGGGTAAGTCACAAGATAATAAAGATAATAATAAAGATAATGAGCCATCAATCGGTCATCTCCCTAATGATACTAATCCATCATAGTAATCTAATCATGTCAGCGTTGTCTAATCAGGTAACAGAGAAATAACTCCTAAATATTTAAATACATGTCAAAGCTACGTCAACTAGTGCAAGTACATCTAGTAATCATTGTCAAATAATACTACCATAGTTCTCAAACACATCGGAGCAATGTACAGGAAAAGATGAGTACAGGAACCTCCTCTCTACCTGACAATCCCACTCTACCAATCCACCGTACGGGGGAAGGCCTATAAAGGACTCAATGGGTCTGTCACACCCACGATCTACCTCACTACCCGGCACAACTAGGGATATCCGCAGATAAGTAAAGCATCTAGACACCATGTCTACATATTGCCTACCACTCACCATATGATCAACTAAATGAGCGCTATACGAAACAATGCACGAATATAATATCATACCAACTAAACTAGATGTATTGAAGTAGACAATGAACATAATAATTAAACTAAGATGAAGAACAATGTTGGTAGTAAATACCATACAAACGCAGGTAAATACAATAAGAAAGAAAAGCTTAAGAACTGTACTAGACTCTTCTCTTCTTGACAACATCCAGAATCCAAGACTGATTAACACGCCTTGACTTCCTCTAATCTAGATCTAACTATGCTAAACTATGAACTAGAAGGCTATGAGGAACTAGAACTTAAAGCTCTAGATGACTTGATTTTCAACTGGCTCGACCTTGAATGACTTGAATGAGGTATTGAATGAATTAGGGTTTTCAAGGGGAGGTCTGGCTCCGCTTATATAGCCCGGTGGGATGCACGACAACCGTTTGATCAAACCGACTTCACATAGGGCTGAGATTGATCCTCAAAGGCGGTGGAGGAACATTCTAGAAGATGATAGGTGGGGCCCACAGGGGGTGCCGCCCGGCATAGTTGGTGGGGCCGGCCGGCCCCACCTGGATGTGGATCCTCCTCTCCTTCGCTCCGGTGTCTTCTGGATCCTTCTAGAGTAGTTTGGCGTATTCCTGAGTTGCGGATAATTCCGTGGTGTAGATTTATAGTTATGCCCATTTTCGGTGTTTTCTGGATTAGTCCCTGAAAATTAATAAATCACTAAAACTCATAGAAATTGTTAGATAAAACCCTAGCCTTCTAGATTTTGATGTATGTTTCATGCCTTTTGATATATAAAATGTTGACGCTATCTACCGTCAACACCCATGCCATTGATGCTATGCACGTGTAGAAGAATGTCTTTGAGAGTCTCATGGCTACATTGATGGACACACCCAAGTCAAAGGATGGTCTGAAAGCACGAAAAGACATGGTACAGCTAAAAGTGATGCCAGAGCTTCACCCGGTACTTGAGGATAATGGAAAATACACTCTGCCCGCAGCTAGCTACAACCTAGACCTAGAAGAGAGGAGAGCTTTATGCACTTTTGTGAGGGGGATCAAAGTCCCGACTGGGTTTTTGGCGAACCCGAAAAAGCTAGTGTCGATGAAGGACTTGTCATTTGCACACTACAAGGCTCACGATTTTCATGTGATGCTAACAGTGTTCCTACCAATTGCAATCAGGGCTATAAAGCTAGAGTTCTTAAATTAGCCATCACCCGCATGTGCTACTTCTTTTCGAAGATCTCACAAAAGACGATTCTCAGGGATGAGCTGAGTGACCTACATGATTTCGTGGTGGAGACCTAGAACCAACTAGAGATGTGTTTGCCTCTCGCTTTCTTTGATATAATGGTACATGATTCACATGGTTCATCAGATAGGTGTTGGGCCCTTGCTAATTGTATGAAATGTGGTCCTACGAGCGGTTCATGTCGGTTCTAAGTCGATATGTGTATAATCGAGCATACCTAGAGGGCTCTATGATAGATAGTTACAATACTGAAGAAGTCATCGAGTGCTGTCAAGAGTGGCTAAAAGTACAGAGAGGGATTGGTAATCCTGATTCTCGTTACAAGGGTAGGCTGGCTGGGAAGGGCATGAGTGTCATCGACCATGATTACAAAGAAGTGAGTCGGGTGCATTACAAAGTGTCCTCTACTTGAGCACAAAACTAATGGAACCATACATTGACAAACACTTGGCTATTATTATGGCAGAGAGAAATTGTCATTCAGATGATTGGTTCAAGAAACAGCACAAGCAACACCTAACTTTATGGTTGAAGGACAAGAACATACCGTCTGGAGAAACCATACATTCTATTACCATTAGTAGGTTGGCGATGGGGCCATCGAGAGAAGTGACCTCCTGGAATGCTTATGAAATCAATGGGTACACGTACTATACCCACACAAAGGATACTAAATGTGTAAACGAAAACAGCGGTGTTAGAACAGTGGCTCTCAACGGAGTGGGGCGAAAGGCCAAGTTCTTTGGTATAATTGAAGATATATGGGAAGTTGACTATGGAAGGGATATAAAGGTGGTCCTATTTTGATGCCGTTGGATCAAGCAACATCATGTCAATTAGATCGGGTTGACAGTCCTGGACCTCTAGAATGTAGGCTACCACGATGACCCTTGGGTGCTTGCTTCACGTATCGCATATGTTTTCTATATGCCCGACCCGCTAAGTAACCGTCCCTGAAGAAGAAGATAATACATGTGTGGGCAACAGAACATTATCAGAGTTGATGGCGTTGACGATACTGAAGATTACAATGACTACAAAGAGATGCCGCTATTTACTGACTTTAGTAGGAAGATCAGCGTTGTGGAAAGGAACCTATCCAAAGACATACTGCCATGGGAACGAAAAGGTGGCAAGAGAAAAATTATTACGGCGGGGCCTAGCTAGTTTGTATAAGTGTGTGTGTTTGTAGGACTTCATTTATAATGTATGTGAGTCACACTATCTATTTATGTACATGCGTGAGACTATCTTTTGTGTATGTGTGTGAGACTAAATTTATGTTTGTGTGTGAAAATCTATGAAAGATATGTCCATCTGTCATCGATGTTTGCTAACACTTTCTCAAATGCAGAAATAACCTATACAAAAATTATATATCTTGATGAGAGATACAAACTTGTTATTCATGACCTTTGTATTTGAAACCATTTAGGGTTTCAAAAACTGGTTTGAAGGTGTCTTTTTTTAAATTTAAATTTTGAACCATTTAAGGTTGGCCAACACAACAAATGTACATTTTGATGAGTTTAACAAACTTGTTATTCATAACTTTTTCATTTAAAACCATTTAAGGTTACAAAAACTAGTTTGAAGTTGTCATTATTTGAAATTCAAAATTTAAAATTTATAAAATTTTGGCTAGACGAAAAAGACTCAAATGATATAGCTTGACTTTAGAAAATTTTAGGAAGAAAAACAATCACATTTATAGTTAGTATAAGGGAGAACGACTAGTTACAAGTTTTATATACGGATTAAAAAGGTAATCATAACTGTTTATGATAAACAGGTGTGAACAGGTGTGATTTTTCTTTTTTAATCCGTAGCTGAAAAGTGTAACTAGTCTTTCTTCCTCATACTAACTCCAAATGTGATGGTTTTTCAAATTTGAATTTAAACAAACTACAACTTCGACCTAGATTTTGAAACACTAAATGATCTCAAAAAAAAACTATTGAATATAAAAGTGTTAGAACTCAACAAGATCTATAATTTTTATATAGGTCATTTTTTTCATTTCAGAAAGTGTTATTAAACACTACTCACAAAATCAAGAATCACACATATAGTTTATGAAACTATATAAGATACTTGTCAATTTACAACTAATGTTTGCTAACACTTTCTCAAATACAAAAATAACTAATATAACAACTGTAGATCTTGATTAGCTTATTAAACTTGGTATTCAAGTTTTATAGTTCAAACCATTTAGGGTTTCAAAAACAAGTTCAAAGTTGTTATTTTTAAAAATTCAAAATTTGAATCATTCAAACTTTCTCAAATGAAAAGTTTACCAAAATAACAAATGTAGATCTTGATGATTTTAACAATATCTTCATTCATGACTTTTCTATTTAAAACCATTTAGGGTTTCAAAAACAGGTTAGAAGGTGTTATTCGTTGAAATTCAAATTTTGAATCATTCAAACTTTGTCAAATGAAAAGTTTACCAAAATAACAAATGTACATCTTGATGAATTTAACAAACTTTGTATTCATGACTTTTTCATTTGAAATTAAATACTATTTAAAATTGTGGTTACAATTTGTATTTTTTCAAATTCAAATTTTTAGTCATCAAAAAAATGTCAAATGACAAGATGACCAAAATAAGATTGGTACATCTTGATTATTGCTACAACTCTTATATTCATCCCATTTTCATTTTACATTATTTTATACATCAAATATATTTACTAAGCTGTGTATTGGATTTTCTATTTAAAAAATTAACTAAAAAAAATTTGTAGGGGAGGCTGGATCAAGAACCGCCCCTACAAATGCATTTGTAAGGCGGCTCAATCACCAACCACCCCTACAAATCGGCCGCCGTATATATCCGTTGGTCGTACCGGGATGGCAAATTTCTAAGTGTTAGGTGCTTCTTCCCTCTGTGACGCCTTGACAGGTCTTGAAATCGGCCGCCCGGCCGCCGCTGCCTCCCCCCCGCTGAGCACTCCACCGCCGCCTCCTCCCCCCTCCTTGTGCCCTCTGTCGCCGCATCCTCCCCCCCCTGAACCCTAACCACCTACCCCGCGGTTAGGGTTTGAGCGCCCGCCGCACCGCCACCTCACCTTCGACCGCTGTGACCGAGGCCCGTGGGCGCGCTCCTCTTCTCCGACCTCCTCTCCGACCGCTGCGACCGGGCCCATGTGCGCGCTCTCTTCTCCGACCTCCTCTCCGACCGCTGCGACCGGGACCGTGCGTGCGCTCCTCTTCTCCGACCTCCTCTCTGACCGCTGCGACCGGGGCCCATGCGCGTGCTCCTCCTCTCTGACCTCCTCTCCGACCACTGCGACCTGGGCCCGTGCGCGCACTCCTCCTCTCCGACCGCTGCGACTGGGGCCCGGCCGTGTGCCACCTGCTGCCGCCGGCCACGCCGGGTTGTGCTCATGATCTTCCTCTCCCACATCCTCTGTGACCTCCACTCTGACCTCTTCTACAGGTAAGCACAAACCCTTCTTCTCCCTTCCCCAACCCCTTCTCCGCTATGCTATACCGTGGTGTCTGTTCATGTGTGTTTGCTGCTATTGTGAAATGGAATGGCAGATTGCTGCTATTGTGAAATGGAATGGCAGATTGTGCTATTGCTCATGTGTGTTTGTTTATGGTTATCTTTCACCTCACTGTATGATGAAATCGAATGGCAGATTCTGTGAAAAAATTTAGATGGACTGATTTGTTAGCACAAAGTGATTCCAAGAAAAAAATGGGTATTAATTATAGCTAATACTAAAAGGAGAGATGTATTACATACCTGACTAACTATAGGGCGAAAATGATATTTTGAGGCTTTGCCAGTGCTGACATTAGAGCGAAGAACTTCAGTTTGCTGCTCACTTGCAGAACAATGGAGCTGCTCTCTAGTTTGCTGCTCACTTGCAGAACCATGAAGCTGCTCGTTCATTGTTCTGCTCCCTAGCTGCAGCTCTTCTAGATTTGCTTTCGTTTCACGGTTAGGATATGGATCTTTCTCAAAATGTACCTTCAATTTGTGCAAGAGAGATAATAACATAACTGATCTCATGTCATGATTAATTGGTTCAACTTGTTAACTCTGCAATTACCTTCAACCCGTGCTAGGTAGTATTATATGCTAACTCTGCAATGTTCATCTCTCCAAAACCAAGTCGGTAATCATGGTCTACTTTCATATTATTGTTGACCCCACAAAAAATGTGATCGATACTAGTTTATTGATCAGTTCAGTGATTATTAGCTGAGATTGGGATGCACATCAGTATTATACTACTCCTACGTTTGTGGGTGCTGGTGCTTGGACATGTGGGATTATACTAGTTTGTGGCTCAAGCACGAAATTCCCAATCCCTTGCTGCCAGCATGCCATTAGTATTATATTATTATTTTTTAGATACCATCTCTTATGAACCCTTGCTGCCAGTGCTGGTGCTTGGACATGTGGGAATTTGGAAGCCATGGATGAGAATCTCAAGTGCTCCTGCGTGAAACTAAAGCAATCTTGTACACTAGTGTGTGTATACATATGTTTTCCACGTTACAGCACTAATTAAATTTGAACCAATTATTTATATTCAGTGCAACAGAAATAATATTTATGTTTATTAGTTTTTTATACATTAATTTGTAACATAATTGGATAATTTTAATCATATAGAGGTAAAAAGTATAGCAAAAGTATAGCATCCAAATATTTTTATAGTAGCATATGTTCACAGTTTAAATGTGGATCTAAGAATGTATTTTAGTTGATTTTAAGTAATGCTAGAAGTAGTAATCTCTAGATGTAAATTTAAGCGGTTACATAGATTATATGTCATAATGGCACTTAGTTTTCGTAGAAATTTAGAGCCTATTTTAAATTGTGTTTCATCATGGTAAATGCTGGGCTCTAATAGAGCACTCGGATGTATCCATGCAGTGCTTATTAGCTGAGATTATACTAATTCAGTGATCAGTTGAGTGATTATTAGCTGAGATGGTATCCATGCAGTGCTTTGATGTGCCACCCACAGATACAGTGCTTTACTACCCTTTGATGCAGTACTGGTAGCAAGGGATGACAGCTTTGATCTAGCCAAATGCCATCTATGTCCATGGCTTCCAAATTCCCTCAGTATTATACTACTAATGGTCAGATTTTCCATACATTTAATTATTTTTTCTGGAAATTCATTGTAAGGACGGCTGGTGTTAAAACCACCCCTACAAATAGCATTTGTAGGGGGCCGCTGTTGTTAAATCCGCCCCTACAAATACCATTTGTACGGACGGCTGGTGTTTCGAGCCGCCCTTAGAAATGCATTGTAGGGGCGGCTAGAAACATCAGCCGCCCTTACAAATCCATTTGTAAGGGCGGTCAGTGAACCACCCTAAATCGATGATTTGTAAGAGCGTTTGGACAAGGGCGGGTGGACCAGCCGCCCTTACAATGGGTCTTCACCCGCCCTTAAAAATGTTTGGTGTAGTAGTGCTTGGCGCCAATTACTATGGCGTCGAGGTCGGTGTCTATTTTTGAAAGCATACAACCAGAGGCGTATTTGTGAAAAAACTTTTCAAAATATGGCCAAATTGCAAAAGACGGCCCAGGCGGCCTGGCCTGCGTTTTGAGTGACCAGCACGTGGGCATGGCCTACCTGCGGTACCTACGCATGCGGCCTTGTGCGCCTAGCCTCCATGCGTGCAACTGTTCACACGACCTCCTTGTTCTTCTAACAGTATTTATTTTGCTTTCTTTCAAAAAATACAATAACTTTCTTATATATATAGTTTGTTTTCAGTTTTATTTCTACCATTGTGTCTTTTACTATTAGAGCTATAAAACTAGACCCATAATGCATATATTTTGGAATTTATTTTATATAGTGTTTACTTATGTTGTATGTGTAGTAGCTACTTATGTATTTTATATAGTGATAAAGAAAATAACTTGTCACTTGCTCAAAGTATAACTTGCTACATATTCTGAAATTTAATTGCCACACGCAAGGTTATGCAGCTTGTAGTTTTCTTTTAGCTTCAGTTCAATGAGCTATGCATTTGATTTATTCAGATTTTCTTTCTATTTAATGAGTTTTGATTTTCATTTCTTAGTTGTTGTGTTTCTTTTAGTCTTAATTTTTAATTTCAGTTTATTTTTCTTATTGTCATTCAGTTATTTGTTTTTCAGTGCACCTAATTTAGTTTTCCATTTCTATTTGTCAATTTCAATTTATTTTTTCTAGTTGTTAATTTAGTTTTAGTTTTATGTTTTAGTATTTTGTTTTTATTATGTGTATTTTAGTTTTCATTTGCTCAACTTCAATTTTAGTTTATTTTTCTAATTGTCAATTTTAGTTTAGGTGTCTTGTAATTTTAGTTTCATTCTTATGTTTTATTTTTTTTCATTTATGTCTACTTCACTTTTCAATTTATGATGGTCATTTTCAGTTTAATTTTCTGGTTGTCAATTTTAGTTTTAGTTTTTGGTAATTTCAATTTTAGTTTTTTTTTTTGTTTTTCATTGTGTTTGCTTTGGTTTTTATTTTCTATTAGTCAATTTTAGTTTAATTTTTTGGGTGTCAATTTTAGTTTTAATTTCTGCTAGCTATTTTAGTGGTTCTGTTTTCCTTTCAGGTTCGTATGGCTTCCTAAATTGTGCATATTAATTGTTCTTCTCTATTGATTTCCTGGCTTTTTGCAATGCACTATATAATAACTTGCTCCCCTAGTTACCAGCTTATTCAATGTTTTAGTTACTAGCTTATTCAGTGTTTGTTTTAATAATTTGCTCTTCTCTCGAGTTTGTAGATTATTTCTACATGAATTATTATTCATTTTGCAATATATAAGTTGCAACAAACTCTCACTAGCAACCCGATCTATGTAATTTGCTCCTAAAATATTTTAATACAGGGATAGCACCTTTATATAAATAATGTATAACAATTTTATTATATCCCCACGATAACAATCGATGTGCATTCTATGAAAAAAAATTTAGTATACTTTTAGAGTAGCAATTTTAGTATTACATGGTAGTAACTCCTTTGAAAAATCTTTTAGCCCATATTTACATATAAATTGCTACTAAAATATTTTTTGAAACATATGTAGGGATATCTAGTTTTCTTTGTATTATCACGTAGAACACACGGTGCAGACGAAATTGGAAACGGATATAACGTCCAAAAGTTATAGCAATTCCAAGAATTTCTTTTTGTTTTGTTTTAGCTTTCGTCTGCCTTTTGACCACACGCTGAAACATGCGGTGGGCAGCAGTGCTGGTCGGGGGTGCATGCAACTGGCCTGCAGCCTGCTGCTGCACGTGGAAGTGGGTTGCGCGTGGTCATGTAGGGCGAGTCTTGCTTGCTATCCTGAGGTCACGCGCTAACGCGCGACGGGTCACGCCATAACTGTGTCCTAATAATAATTATGCTAGTAAACGCTGGTATTGCTGGTGAGCCATAGTGAGGCAGTCAAACCACTCCTAGTCCCACCTCAAGATGACAATGGGTAAATGAAACCTGAGTACCCGATGGGTTTTACCCGACAAAGAGGCGGGTATAGATGAATTTTTCTACCCGTGGGTGTATTACCGGAAGAAATTATCTACCTATCGGGTACGCGGGTACAGGTGCGGTGTATACTATCCATATCCGTCTACCCGTGCATAATAATTACCCGCATATATAACTAGCAATCCTATCAAATTTAGCTCATATAAACAAGTATTTAGGCTAGCCCAACTGAAACCTACTAATATATATATATATATATATATATATATATATATATGCTAATGTATATAACATTTGTTTTTGTGCACATGTATTGAATTAATTCTTACTAAATGTTTGAATTAATGAAGCAAATTTTATGTCATGTTTGGGTGTGTTTACAGGTACGAGTTACCCAACGAGTAGTATTTACCCGACGGGTGCGGGTACGGGTAACTCGACGGGTAAAATGTTACCTAGCGGGTACGGGTGCGGGTATATATGGGTGGCCACTATCCATCGGGTATGTACCCATTGCCCGAGTCTTCTCCCTTTCTACCTCCTACCCTAGCTACAAGACCACCACCTTCCACCTCCTCCTCCTCCATTCATGATTCACAAGCTTGAATGATTCATCTCCATGCCCATTAATTCCACTCCTCTCTCTCTCCATCACTCCAATGTCAAGCTCCAAGAAACCCAAGCCTCCCATCCTCCTCCTCTTCTTCCTCTTCCTCCTCGCCAGCCTCGCCGTCGCCGCCTCCCAAGAATTCAACTACAAAGGCTTCAGCGCCGGCGGCCGCAGCGGGAGCCCGAGCCTGAACCTGAACGGCACGTCGGCGACCGAGGTCCTGCCCAGCGGCGTCCTCCGCCTCACCAACGAGACGTCCCGGCTGTTCGGCCACGCCTTCTACCCGACCCCGCTGCGCTTCCTCGACGCACCGAACGGCATCGCTGTGTCCTTCTCCACGCAGTTCGCCTTCACCGTGGTGCCCGATTTCACGCAGCTCGGCGGCCACGGCTTCGCGTTCGTCGTCGCGCCCGATCCGCGCATGCCTGGCGCGCTGCCCAGCCAGTATCTGGGCCTGCTCAGCGCCGCCGACGTGGGGAACGCCACCAACCACCTATTCGCCATCGAGTTCGACACCGTGCAGGACTTCGAGTTCGGCGACATCAACGGCAACCACGTCGGCGTCGACCTCAACAGCCTCATCTCCAACGCGTCCGCCAAGGCTGACCCGCTCAACCTCAAGGCCGGGGACACCACCGCCTGGGTCGACTACGACGGCTCCGCCAGGCTGCTGAACGTCTCGGTCGCGAACGGCACGGCGGGGAAGCCCGCCTCGCCGCTCATCTCCTTCCGCGTCGATCTGTCCGGGGTCTTCCGCGAGCAGATGTACGTCGGCTTCTCGGCGTCCACGGGGGTCCTCGCGAGCTCGCACTACGTCAGGGGATGGAGCTTCCGCCTCGGCGGCGGCGCCGCGCCGGCGCTGGACCTCTCGTCGCTGCCGTCTACGATTGCACAACCACCTGCAGGTTAGTTGCCTATTTATAGGATTAGTATACATCCTAGCGTCTCTCATGTACATTTTACGGCATACGTATTAATGTATATTCCTTCCGTGCTAAAGGTCCATCGCCCCCGCCGGTGGCCCTGGTGGCCGGCGTGACTGTTGGTTCCGTGGCGTTCGTGACCACCTGCACCGGCGTCTTGGTCTGGTTCTTGTTGCGTCGTCGCACCCGCAGCAGGAAGGCACGGGCGCACGAACTGCAAGTTTTGGACGACGACGTGCCTCTGGAAGACGACGACTCATTCGAGAAAGGGACGGGGCCGAGGCGGTTCCGATACAGTGAGCTGGCCACCGCAACTAGTTTCTTCTCCGACGAGGAGAAGCTCGGCGAAGGGGGCTTCGGGTCGGTGTACAGAGGATACTTGAAAGACATGGACCTTCACGTGGCCATAAAAAAAGTGTCTAAGACCTCCCAGCAGGGGAGGAGGGAGTACGTTTCTGAGGTGAAGGTCATCAGTCGGCTCAGGCACCGCAACCTCGTGCAGCTTATCGGCTGGTGCCATGGCGGTGGCGAGCTCTTGCTTGTCTATGAGCTCATGCCAAACGGAAGTCTTGACCGTCATATTCACAGCCACCAGAACAACGACGTGTTGTCGTGGCAACTCAGGTATATATACGTGAGATACCACATAAATGCACTTTATCTGATTGTATCTAGCTATCCTCTGATCGTCTATCCCTCACTTGATCGTACACATCATGTGTGCTTACAGGCATGACATCATCCTCGGTATCAGTTCTGCACTTGTATACCTGCATCAAGAGTGGGAGCAGTGCGTTTTGCACCGTGACATCAAGCCCAGCAACGTCATGCTCGACGCCTCCTTCAACGCCAAGATCGGCGACTTCGGGCTCGCCAGGCTGGTCGACCACGACCGACAGTCACACACGACCGCGCTCGCCGGCACCATGGGTTACATGGACCCGGAGTGCATGCTGAGTGGGAGCGCTAGCACCGCGTCCGACGTCTACAGCTTCGGGGTCGTCGCGCTCGAGATTGCCACCGGACGACGCCCCATCGTTGTTCTCCAGGACACCGAGGAATACGCCACCGTGCACTTGGTGCATTGGGTCTGGGAGCGTTACTACTGCCAGGGAAGGGTCGTCGATGCCGCCGACGAGCGGCTGAACGGAGAGTTCGACGGCGAGGAGGTGGAGCGCGTGATGGTCACCGCGCTCTGGTGCGCGCACCCTGACCGGAGCTTGCGGCCGTCCATCAGGCAGGCTCTCAACGTGCTGCGGCTCGAGGCACCGCTGCCAAGCCTCCCAGCGGACATGCCGGTTGCCACGTTCCTGCCAACGGTCAATCGTTTCCTGCAGCAGCAGGCTGAATCTGGTGCAGCCGTGACCGGCGGCAGCAGCAGTGGTGGCAGCGGCAGCGAAGGCACGACACGTTCAAGCATCGCGACGAAGGCTTCTTCCTTGCTCACGTGAATGAAAAAATATATATATATACAGGCGCCGTATAATATAATGCTTATTATCTTCTAGCTAGGATTATTAGAGCAACTCCAATAGACTCTCTAAATCCATCCTAATTGTTAGAAATAGAGATTTTAAAAGAAAAATATCCTCCAGAACCTTCTTTAAATGGACATCTAAATATAATCATCTTCTTTTCTGGATTTCTCGCTAGCCAAAGATAGATAGCGAGAATGACTCTCTAGACTGCATGCAAGATATAGAAAAGCTATTGGAGAGTGAAAAGATATAGAAAACGATTTTTATGCAAATAACTCTCTAAATAACAATTTAAAGAGTGAGTTATAGAAAGACTCTTGGAGAAACTCTTAGCACGCCGAAAAATGTTATATTTCTTTAGTTCTTTCCAGCATTGATCAGTTGTCCAACTTCTGTGTCAAAAATGGCAAAATCCCAATGCAACATTATATTATTCGGTACTACTAGCGTCCAGATACACATCCCCACGCCTAATTGTTTTCCTTCTTCCTCCTCCAAATCCTCTACTGACCTGCACCCCACAACCTTGGGTGCTGCCCTAGCAGCCGGCGACCTAACCTCCGCCCGCCCACGCCCACCGTCTATCCCCACCTTTCCCTAATCCCAATCGGCTTTTCTCTGACCCTGGCACCACCCCTCCTCGGGCCACCAAAACCACAGATGCCGCCCCTGGCCGCTGTCACCGGTCACCGCCCACCACCCGCAGCCTCGCCCTTTCCTATCCTTGCACTTATCGCCCCCTACCGCCGAAACCCCCTCACCTTCTAAGGCCGCTAGGTATTGGTTGCCAGTCAGCGCGGCAATGGCGCAATGACCACGGCGGCATGCGGAAGCCCGCCCTCCACCCGTGCTTTGCTTGTGGGCACGATTGGGATGCTTGTGTCCTATCATTTTCATATATTATTATATGTTGGTTTTGCATGGATTCTTGGCCCGATCATCAGTATTAGTCCCTCTAAAAAATATATATTAAGTGAAATAATTTAAAGTTTGACTAAATTTAAATAAAGACATTAATATTTATTGTACTAAATAAATAACATTAGATTTTTCATTAAAAATATATTTTATAGTATATCTGCATATTTGTAGTCATATACGTTAATAATATTTTCTATAGATTTATTCAAATGATAGTTTGATTTTGACTAAATCCAGAATTGCATGCATCCTTATATTTTAGACCGAGGTAGATTACTATCGTAGAATGTGGTTGTGGACTAGCGTCTGAGGGGCAAGCAGACATCAACAACCTTGATACGCGTAATCTTGACTAAGGAAGTCAAGAAAGCAGTTTCCAGAGTGCACGGCGAGCTAATAAGTACTCCGTATATCTGTTTGGAAAATCCTTTGCCTGAATTCCATCCTCACTCTGTTCCAAATTGTTGATCGTTTTAGCTTTCTTCAAGATTCGTAGTTTTTACTATGTATTAAACATAATGTATGTATCTAGATGCATGTATATAGCAAAAGCTATGTGCTTATAAAAGTTAAAATGGCACACAATTTGGAATAGATAGAGTACAGGTTGAAAGTATTGATAATATTATTACTATTATATTACAAAGAAGTACTTTGTCCATCCCAAAAATGTCACTCTAGATTTGACTAGATTTATACAACATATTATTAACATTATTATTTCTAAATAGTTTTGTTATGAAAATATATAGTCCATGATTCATATTGCCCATCATAAATATTTTTTACATTTTTTTGTGTGATCAAAATTGATATTCTTTCTGCGAAGGGAAGGGGGGTTATATTGAAACTAGGAATAGTACATCCCAAAATTACATATGAAAAATATCTGATATAAATAAGGTAAAATAGCCTATCCAGATTCTCTCATCGTCTTCTTCCCTCCTAGCTTTTTTCGATGCGGCCGATGCTCTAAATGAACACAACCTTGTTGAACACAAAAGCCAGAGTGCAACCCATATGTTTGATCCAGCGATCAAACCCAAAACATTGGAGATGCCCAAGATCAACGTTCCGAAACTAGTCCAAAACATATCTGAATCAATGAAAGAATATTGGCAGTTACATCGTTAGGTAAAACATAGGATACAAATTTAGTACCTCTATTCCAATCCTTGATTTCCTCTCCGTGACCACCGATGACAAGATCGATGACCTAGACAAATTGTCCTTATTGGGAATGCCCAGGAGCACCCCTCCCCTTGCAGATAATGGCTACAAATTGTCCACTTGCCGATGAAATTGATGCTTGCAGTGGCGATCTCGTCGTGGTAATCACCAAAGTCATTGTAGGTAAGAAGATCCCGACCGAAAATCATCTAATTTCACAGCTGGATTTATTTGGGCTAAACCCTAAACAAACTGGATGTAAAAACTACAAAAAAAAAGAGAGAGAGATGGGTCCCCTCTCTTTCTTACATGGCAAACGCATCGGAGAGGAGGAAAGAGAGGGGTCCTAGGTGGAGGCGCAGGGATGGGGAGGACCTAGGAGAGCAAGGGTGGTGGCGGCGTTTTCCTATTCACCCTAGTCGGTGGCTTGTAAGGTGAGAAAATTGATATTTATTGACTCCTAAAGAAACAAGAGTGTTTTTTTTCGTCTGAGGACTAGGGGATCCGCACGGTCAAAAGAAATAGAGTAGACAGTACTCCCTTCATCCAAGAAAAAAAACACAACTCTAGCGTAATGTTATGTTTTGACATCTTAAGTTTGACCAATTATAGACGAAAAAACATATCATTATTAATGATATCAAATAAATATCATTAGATTGATTACGAAATATATTTTATAATAAATTGATTTACAGCGATAAATATAAATATCATTTACTAAAAATTTAGTCAAACATAAACCATTTTAACAGCATGCAATTCATAGTTGTATTTTTTTTAGACACAGTGAGTACTCTATTACCCCTTTGTCTACAAAGAATACAATTCTTGTTTTTTGAGGAATCATATAGTTTAAACTTTAACTGAATTTATATAAAAAATACTATAAAATAAAAATTGTTAGATTAGTTATAGAATATATTTTTATAATAAATTTATTTAGAGACATAAATGTTAATATTATGTAGCGCTGCTGTCCTCTGGTATGTGGATGATTTTGAGGCCCAGGTTAGTCAAGATCAAAGGAGGAGGGTTTCAAAAAGGCGAACCTGCTGAGGAATGGTCGCAGCCGGTAGGCGAGACCGCCGCGTGTGACTTGAGTCACGTCAACGTCAATGCGTCAAGGTCAACTCGTACGACTCCTCACAGTCACCCATCCAGACACCACACACCGCCTGGCGCCTGCTATAGTGTTATTAGCACAAGCGAGAAGGCTGATAGTCTCGGCTTCCCGACCTGGTCCATGTACCCTTTAGATGTCAGATAACAAAAAAAATTGTATTTGGGCTCCTTTCGAAAACCATTTTATCAAATAATAGGTTTTTTTGGAAAACTATTTGTAAAAAATGGATGTAAACTAAAACTCAGCATAGCATGAAAGAGAGAAGGCAATGAGGGATGAGGCTTGTACATACGCTCGAACCATGCCACATGCTCTATAAATGGAAAGAGGAGAAGGTTGAGAGAGAGAGAGAGAGAGAGATTTCTTTTATTCCAAAGGAACCAGGTTCCATGCAAGGGATCAGCTTCTCTATGTACAGACGCTCATAATGGATAAGAGCCGGTTCCTTAGGCGCGCCCACTGTGGATGCTCTAGGCCCTCGGCAATGGGTGGTGCCAGAAAAAAGGGGCCCCATGTACTAGTTTTTGGCATTGCTCTGCAGAAGTCACAGCGTGTAAGCAAATGAGGCATCAGTGTATGGAGCTCAGCGAGTCCGAAAGAAAGAATAAAAAAAAAACAGAAAGAAGCATTCTCTGAGCAGCGAAGGACAAACAAAATCATTGTTTATTGATTTGGGCACCAGCAGGCACCGGTGAAAGTACTTGCCTCGCTCCGTCTTTTCTTGGAATCACTCGGAATTGGCATCGTCTGCCGCAGTGGGGAGAAGTGGTGCTCAAATCATCTCTCTTTTCTTTTAGCATCACTAGGCACAACACTGCGGAAGGCCTTATAGCTCCACTAGATCACTTCTTCCACTTCCCATTCACTTGTGCAATAATGCATTGAGGGTTGATTGCAACCCACCAGACATGCTAACTCTTACTGGTGTGTGATTTAGAACCCATCAGGCATCAACACTATTGATTTGAAAATGCACAATAATGCATCTACTTAAGCAACGAGTTGCATCAAGGTGTGAAAGTGAGATTCAAACGGCTAAGGATCCAACCAAATTTTATGCAAGTTGTGCAAGAAGTTTGAATTGAGTTGGATAAAGAGAGACGTTTTAAGCAAAGAGGTGGCATCTCTGTTCTAGGAAGCAAAGAACAGATATGGTTTGAACCAGCAGAGGGTTGAATCCGGTTCCATTTGCACAAGAATTTAATCCCATCTGAAATAATAGAATAGTCCAAATTTTGCAAGTAGCTAATATATATAGAACTATAAAAGTATATTGTGCTACAAAAGTCAAAATTACCCGGCAAAGAATTGTATTTTCATGGCATTCCAGATTTTGCAGCAGAACCATAACCTTTATCTTACTCTGAAAACGATAACACACAAAAAGCTGTCAGGCTTGGAGTCCTGGAATCTTCCATGACTATTTCAACCGACCTGTAAAAGCTTGACACGCCATGCAGTTACTTGGTTATTATCCTCTCAAGCTCAAGCCCTATAATAGCAGACACGTACTGTGCTGTTCCTGGAAGCTGCTCTGTGCCTGTGCTCATTGTTCTTGAGATTGCAGGAGACCTAGAAGTTCAGAAGATGTCTTGCGGTGGGAGCTGCGGCGGCGGATGCGTGTACATTTCAGAACCACTGATCATAAATTCGCTGCCGAGCTAAACTGAGACAAGCTTTTCAGCGATATCATCTATAGTTTGAGTGGTTTCAGGTTTTCAGTTTCAGCAAATTTTCATGAGACAAAACACAAGAGCAAATGTTTCCGATGCTCATGTGGTGACTCAACTTTGCCGGACGCAGAAAGATGTACCCTGACTTGGCCGAGAAGAGCGCCGCCGCTGCCGTCGCGGCCCCGGCCACGGTCCTCGGAGTTGCACCTGAGAAGAGGTATGCATTCTTCTCTATGTGTTATCTAAGATTTGCGCCACAATTTAACACAGATGCCAAACTCAAAGCCTGAACTTGTCTATGTCAATTTCCATGCCTGAAATTTTTCTCCCCTTTCTTTGGCAGGCACCTCGAGGCCGGGTTCCAGAAGGCTGCAGAGTCCGGCGAGGCCGGCCATGGATGCAGCTGCGGCTCCGGGTGCAAGTGCAATCCTAGCAACTGATGATGGAGAAAAGGTGATTTGCGTTGCGTGCATACCCGTCATCGTCAGTTTGTCACCCTGTATGTGTACGTGTGTGTGCGACCATGTGAGTAAATAAGGAACTATCTAGACACCCAGTGTCAGGTATGGTGGACACCTTGGGCATGTTTGGTTCTTTGCATGCAACTCAATCAGGCTCCCGAGATGCAACAATTGAATGTTCGGTTGCCTGTGCCGTCGTTTGGGCCTGGCTCGCATGGTGAAAAAGGCATCCTTTAGCCAGGCTCGCACGGGACACGAGGTGCATGCGGAGAGGCTGCGCACGGCCGAAAAGAATCATCCACTCGGCACTAGAATCATCCACTCGGCACTAGACTAGTCAACCAAACAGCGATCGTCTACAGCCTGTTTCGATTGAAGCAAGCAACCAAACGCAGGGACATTGCATGCATTGGACCTGGCCGTAGAGAGCCTGGCTCCCTGCTACGAGCCTGGCCGCGGCGGGCAGTGAACCAAACGCGCCCAAGCTTGTGAAGTTGTGATGGCGCGAATTGTGTGTGTTGTTGGGGGAATCATGTGGCTACCAAGCTCTTGTTCACCCAATCTGTATGTTCTATGGTGTAACAGTGTGCTGTTGGGAGGAATATAACATCGTTTACTTGTGCATCTTCGCCATCTTTCCTTTTCATTTTATTTTTCTCCCAGAGAAAACAATGTATGAATTGCTGTAAAAAGATGCGATTTCTCACAAATAATGTCTACCAAATTCATCAAGAATAGGGGGTCCGAGCGCTAGCTCGGTTGGTGAGCTTCCGGCTGTGGAAGTCACCGGTCGTGTGTTCGAGCCTTGCTCGCCACATGATTTCCCATCGGGGACAGTAAGTTCCCTAAATAAATTCTATTGCCTCTCATGCGTGAAGCCACAAAGGGAATGCGACGTGTAGTTGTAGGTTTGCTTGTGTACGCGTGGTGTGAGTGTGGTGTGCGTGGGTTGAGTTGATGTGAGTTGTACATGAGCAGATACTACAGCTGTACCCAGATGAGAGTCGTCAAAAAAAAAATCATCAACAATAGACCTGAAATCACATAAAGTTGGGCTATTTATCTACTACTGGGCTTCACATGTGAGGCCCATCACGGCCCAGCCTGTCCAGGACACCAGGAAGGAAATAGACGGGAATTGGATCTCTCCTCTTCCCTTTCCTCTCCGAGGCTCCAAAACCCTAGCGTTCTTGTTCCCCGGGCGGCGGCGGTCATGGACAAGAGCATGCTGGGCGACCTGGACAACCTCCCCGAGGAGGACAAGATGCGCATGGCGGCCATGGTCGACCAGCTCCAGATCCGCGACAGGTTCGGTCCATACGAACGCATCCCTGATATTTACCGGCCTCCTTGGCGCCTAGTCGCTGCTGAAACTGAAATCTGCATCGTCGTGGCCTCTGTTTTAAGTATTCTTTAGCGGCGCCTAGTTGAGATTGTGTGGGCGCTGAGCGCCTGTTGCTCCGACGAGCTGGATTTTGTGCTTTCTTACCGTTGGTTTTCAGTGAGAAGTATTGCAAGCGATTGGCGCAGCGCACTGATTCGGTGCACTGTAACAGAAGCGTTTTGACTGTGGGTATCCACTAGATCTATGTGATTTTGCACCTTGTACGTCCCAAATCATGCGAATCAGTATAGGTTTAGTGAGTTCTTTCGTTGGTTGAAATTTAAGCATGATTCCAGACGTTAGGCTCTGTACATGACTATATGAGGAGCTGCTCAGTGATAAATAGTTTACTTTGTCTTGGTGTGATGGGATCAGCAAAGGAATTGAACGATCATGGTTGGGAAATGGAGAAGTTCTTAGCTAGTCCTACGGATGCCAACTGTTTTAGTTAGATTCAGGAATCACAAGGTGCCAAACTATCAGGTGAATTGATTACCAGAATGTCTGGGTTTGAAAAAATCGTCTGATCACTAATCATAGTGACTCTGTAGGTAACCAAGGGTCAAAATTGATAGTTTCGATGCTTGTCTGCATCTCTTTTGTTGTTTGTGATGTCTGGTGCTCCTATATTCTGGGTATTGAGCTATTTATATGTTATTTTCTGCCATATTGTATTTGTTGGTCAGTAGTTCTAGGCTTCGCATTTTGTGGTTCACAACCATTGCATTCAAATTGCCCATTGATTGATTCTTGCTACACAGCATTTTAGATACCTGGAAAGGGACAACTTTTGTTCACGGTGTTGATGCTGGAGCCAGAAATGCGAGTGTTGTTGTTATCCTGTTGCTTCAGGCTAGGGCTAGAATTCACAGCATGAAGCTATTCGAAAGTGTGGAGAAACAAGGATGCAATTATGGAGCAAAATAAATATTTCCCAGTTGAATCAATGAATGGTCCTTGAATCCTTGACCGTAGAAAACAGTTAAATGTTTGACTTAATTGTTAGTGGTGTTTCCTCATAAATTTGATGTTTACCTTTATCTAAGTCAAAACTCCTGCAAATACTGTAATACTTAACTTAATTTCAAGTGGTATTTCCTCGTAAATTTGGTTTGTCTTTCCTTCTGTCTAACTCAAACTCATGCCAATACTGTAATACTTAACATAATTTCAAATGGGGTTTCCTCATAAATATAATTTTACCTTCTTGTCTAATTAAAAATTCCTGCAGATGCCTGATAACTCATTGATTCTTCACTCCTTTGCTCTATCACTTTGCAGTCTAAGAATGTACAATTCCCTGGTGGAGAGGTGCTTCACAGACTGCGTAGACACGTTCCGCCGCAAGACCCTGGACAAGCAAGAGGAGTCATGTGTCCGCCGCTGCGCCGAGAAGTTCCTGAAGCACTCCATGAGGGTTGGTATGAGATTTGCCGAGCTTAACCAGGGCGTGGCCACGCCTGACTAATCGTGAGGGTTTCATCGCCCCTGCCAAGTATCTAACCTTGGGGATTTTGTCGCTACCAATTTGTAGCCCTAAACGGATTTTAGCACTTTGTGAGATATGCGGCCAAGTTAGGTTGCTCCTATATCAAGAATTGAGAGAAAAATTACCTTGAATCATTGTATCAATGGTACATGCTGCGTATTGTTGTTTGTTAATTCTGTATCCATTGATCGGTTGCCAAGAAGTGTTTGGTTACGTACTCAAGCCAGCAGTTTTTTGTGCCACATGAAGTGCATACTATTGCTGCTATATTCAGATATTCTTTCTAGTGCAGACATCATGTTACAAGATCTGTAAAGGCACCTTTCTTCATGCCGTCTCTTGAGACATCTGGCTTTCTTTGTTGACAGCCAAGAATGCAGGACCATTGCACATGAGCTCATCATGTCATGAACTGATGCACTTCTTTTTTTATGAAACAAATGAACTGATGCACTTGGAATTGGAATTTAAGAAGCCCAAAAGGGAGCTTTGGATCCAGCACATGTGCCTACACCAGATTTCAGTCTGGATGACACTGTTTTTTTGACTGTCGGATCACGCTGCCCACGGCCTTAGATCAAGCTGCTGCCTACCCAAGCAGCTGAGGGTTGAAGATGGTTGGGGGAGTTTGGACATGGTCAGCTTGGCATTTCGTGGTTTGGAATTTGGAGCTTGTCCATGGGCAATGTGGGCAGGTTGGCCGGCCCTCGGCCACCTTGTGCCCACCACCTGCTGCGTTGCGTTCTCCAAGTTGGATTGGCGTGTTGTTTTCTCATGTGGGACAGACAGAGGCCTGGCCTGTTGTTTTCTCATGTGGGACACAGGCGCCGTAGTGCCATGGAGATTGGAGAAGCAGCCAGCGAAGGTGCAGGACGGCGGCAGATCGGGCTGCATGGCATGTCGGTGCTGTAGCACTGCTGAGGCCGCACGGTGTCGATGCGTCAGCTAGCCGTCAGTACTTGTTTGGGGCCAGCATCATACGTTGTCATGATGTGTACAGGCGTAGCATCTTGAGCTCTCTTTACTTCTTTTGGCTCTTTGATTGATCGCTAGTGTTGGCATTAAGAATTAGAGGCTGTCATGAACTAGAATCCCATTCCCATGGCTGTAAAGTACAGTTCACCTTGAAACAATGATAGGAGTTGAATTGAGTTCAGTGTGGACGATGATGCTCCCCAACAAAATTCAGCTCTGATGTGTGATGAGATTTGCTGCCAGTGTTGTTCGTATTCAGGGAGAATCAACTGAAGACTTGTGGGTCCTTTATCGTGATCCACTGAAGACAGTAGACAGACAATGAAATCCATGAACTGAATTTTGACACATTTTTTACGAAAGAAACACTCACGGAAGCATGAAAACTAGGCACACTCATTATCCCTGATTTTTGACGCGAAGCCAAGGATCAGCTTGTGACTCCACTCTCAATCTGAAAGAGAGAAATGCTAACTATGACTGGGTTTCCTATCAGCATCTTATTAGGAGTTGGAAATTCCATGGCATCTTTCTAATGCTAATGAACAATTTCACACCAGAGAACATTCAGAAACCAATGCACACACCGATCTCAACCCAAAAAGAAATTGCGACATTCAAAAATCAATGCACACACCGCAAGGAAACAAAAGAAGAAGAAGAAGAGAAGGATCCTATTCACAGTTCGTCACAAGCTGACACCGGAAATCAAGCGCGTCCGTCAATGCACGACGCCCGCCTGGGCGGCGGCGGCGGCGACGTCGATGCTCCTCTGTCCCGGGAGCGCGAGCATGGCGGTGTGGTCGAGGAAGTCCTTGAGCCTGGCGACGGCCTCGACGACGGCGCGGAGCTCGTCGGCGCGCGCGAACCCCGCGCGCGCCGGCGGTGCGGACGGCGTAGACGTAGAAGGTGACGCAGCCCTTGCGGAACTTGAAGCGTGCCATCTCGGGGCTCCCCGGCGCGGCGCGGATGAGGCGGCGCCCGACGTCGCCGAGCGGGACGACGCCCGGCCACGCCGCGTCCGCCGCGGCCTTCATGGCGGCGGACTCGAAGACGAACACGGCAGCCTTGGAGTTCTTGGTGCCCAGGCCCAGCGTGAGCGTGTGCCACGCGTGGTGCGCCAGGATCGCGAAGTTTGTCGGGATGTAGGCCGTCGTCGTCGGCGCGAACGACAGCGCGTCCACCGTGGCCGCGGCGGCGTTGCCGGCGGGGGTGGCGGGGGAAGGGGAGGGCGACGGCGTGGCGCGGAGGAGGTGCGGGAGCTCGAGCGGCGCGGCGCGGCGAACGGTGAGCGCCCGCGTGACGAGCTGCGCGCCGAAGCGGAGGCCCTTGACGTCCGCGCACGGCACGAAGTGCGCGTCCAGGGTCCCCGGCGCGGCCGCGGCGGCGCTCGCCTTGGACTTCTTGGTTGACGCGGCCCCGGCGCCGTCGTAGCTGCTGCTCTTGGACTTGGACTTGCTCTTGCTCTTGCTCTTGGACGCCTTGGGCTCCGCCATTGTTTAGACAGTGGCTGGCCGGCCGCCGGGCGAGCTACTCGTGCTCTGTTGCGGATGGGCAGAGGGGAGAGAGGTGGTGGTGGTGGCTCGGAGCTTGATGGCGTCAAGAAGGGCGGCAGAGGCAGAGGGAACAGGGCAGCTGGAAGGAGGTGGGGTTGGTCAGAGCAGTTAAGGGAGACAGACAGAGCGCGCGCGCGCGCGCAAGGAGCAAGGTGTCACTTGCTCTCCATATTTTTATTCTTCAATTTTTGATGAAACATTTTACTTTGTATTGTCCTTGTCACATACTACTTTTTGAGGAATCACATTTGAGTGTGCAGGGAAAAAAGGTGACTGAAGATTCCAGCTTCAGGACAGACATCACCTTTCTTTTCTTTTTTTTTTCCCCCGAAAAATTCTTTCATTTTTCTTCCTCTTCCCATCTCCGAAGAACCTGTTGCAGCATGCCCTACGACTAGTACGTACCCAGCCAACCTGATGCCTGTAGCCTCACACAGTCACATGACTCGGCTTCATTGATCATTACAAACTCATATTAATCTGATGGATTACCACATCTTGATTTCTGCAGGCTGTGACTGAACTAGCAGTAGACATATATACCGTACTTGCACTGCACCCAGATCTGGGGCATGCAGCACTACATTACATTGCGAAATAAATAAAAAAAATGTAATCTTTTTGTTTCCCTGAAAGAATCGAGCTGGAGCCTGCAGGCAGCAGGAGAGGATCGATCGTCGAGCTGGTATGGTAAATCAAGCAGAGCAGCATGTTGTCTATATAATACTGCACGCCCGTGGCTGCGTCGCGCTAATCAGTGCCGCCTCATGTGCGGCAGGGCTTGTGCCATGTGCCGCTGCTTCCCCTGTTGTGCCTCGATCGCCAGGGCCTCTCCATGCCTTCATGTGACGAGCTAGGGCATCCCCGTGGACCCCGTGCCCATAACCATAACGCAAGTCTGCAGGATTAGCATTTATCTTATGCATGGAGATGACGGCCGTGTCACATCACATCGTGGTTCTGATGATGATCAGTTGCAATCTTGCGGATGGTGGCCTGCCTGTTAGCAGTTATCCTAATGTTCAGAGTGGGCGCGTTCTTGACAGCAGAAAATTAACTCTGGTTTTTTTTTTGACAAGAAATTAACTCTGGTTTAGCCTGTAAAGTAACTAAGTACGTACGTACCTGGTAAGCTACAGCTTCCTTTGGCAGTAGCAGCAAGCGAGCGACACCTTGGCACAGCAAAGCCGGTAGCATTAGGGAAGGTAGAGCTGCGGCCTATTGAACTGAATTTAGTTCATCCTCTATAATAGGATAGGCACAGAAAGTCGACGTCTATGGTTTGTTTGTTTCTAAATAAAGAAAGAAGAAAATGTTATGAAATCACAAGTTCCATATCTTGTCCACTCAAGAGAATCTCTATGGGCAACGAGTGCTTTTTTTTTAGCAAATCTATAACAGCATAGCCTAAGAGCATCTCCACTAACTTGGTATGTCAACTTGCTATCCTTATTTTCTTGGTAAAATCATAAAAAACCTCTCCAACAACTTCTCAAATCAACTTCTCATTTATCCCAAGTTGCTATTCTTTCCTCCCGCACGCGGATATATCCATGCGCGACGCGACGACTTGCCATCGAGCTTTTAGAAGAGGTGGAAGGGTGAAAAAACAATTTTGTTTTACGTTTCGGGGGTTCCCGATGTAAGTTTTCAAGAGGTGGAAGGATAACATAATTTTGTTTCTGTCTCGGGGTTCCTGATGTAAATTTAATTTGTGTTTGGCAAGTGAATTATGCCAAACTATTGGAGAGGGGCTCTTTTTTCACTTGCTATATATTTTAGAGAGTTGCCAAATCACAAGATTTGACAAGTGAATTTTGGCAAACTCTTGGATTGTCTTTCTTATTTTTTTGACAAAAATAGAAAAAACCTTCTCCAACAGTTCCCCATTTCAGTCACCATTTATCCCAAGTTGGGAAAAAAGAGCCTCCCGCGCAATATATATGCGCCTTCGACTCCAACGTGCATCCGACCGTATTAGAAGAGGTGGAAGGGTGTAAAAACAATTTTGTTTACGTTTCGGGGTTCCTGATGTAAGTTTTTAAGAGGTGGAAGGATATAAACATAATTTTGTTTCTCTCTCAGGGTTCCTGATGTAAGTTTGATCTGTGTTTAGCAAGTGAATTATGCCAAACTATTAGAGAGAGACTCTTTTTTCACTTGCCATATATTTTAGAGAGTTTTTTTTACCGAAAAAACTGTGGGGGAGATCCCCACAGCGCATGGTTTTAAATTAAATAGAGAGAGCAGTTTCTTACACTTTGAAAATTAACTAAAGGCATCTAGCCAAACACAAAAAGAAGACCTAAGACTTTCTTTACTACGAACCGACTATAGAAGATATTGACTTTTGAAATTAGCAAACCAGATGTTGGGCCTAGGATCTCGGCGTTGGAACACTTTATCATTGCGTAGCTTCCATAATTCCTAGGCTGTAACGCTGCTTCAGTATAGAATGGAAGGTTTTGGGCCATTGGTGCCTGTGACAGCCGATCAATCAGTGGCAAGGCATCATTCCAGAAAAATTGAATCTTGGCTCAACACGCCTTTGCAAACGGACACTCAAACAACATGTGCTCCACTGTCTCCTCATTTCCTTCAGTACACATGATACATATCATGTAATCCTGCACATTCAGGTGCCTTCTCTATAACATTGATTTTGTGTTCAGCCGATCAATCAATACCAGCCAGGCGAAGAATTTGACCCTTGGCGTACACCTGCTCTTCCATAAGATCTTGAAGAAGGGATGGGCTGGGAGGTTGACAAAGGCATGCAAATAAAAGCTTCTTGAGGTGTATGTGTTCCCCCCAGACCGGAATCCATTTGTCTGTGGCATCTCCATCATATGTGATAGTTTGCAGACGGTCTTGCAATGCTTCAAATTCTTCAAAGGCTTGCTGTGAGAAAGGCAACATAAAGAGTTCATCTAAATTCTCTGCCTGCATTACTTCTCAGACTAAAGCTGACTGGTTAGTGGCAAATGAGGCTAGCCTTAGGTAATCAAAGCCAAGAATAGAATCTGTCCATAGATCAGACCAGAAGCACACAGATGAGCCATCACCGATTTCACACCTTTCAACAGCTCTGAAAATTACACTGAGCCTAAAGACATCTTTCCACCAGAAAGATCCCATTTCCCGGGCACTGTGTGGAACTTTGGAGTCATAATACTTAAACCAGATTAACTGAACCCATGGGATGTCAGCTTTGTTGTAGAATTTGTTCAGTTGTTTGAGGAGGAGAGCATCATTATGCAGCCTGAGATTGATGATACCCAAGCCTCCTTTCTGCTTAGGCAATAGGACAGTTGGCCATGCCACTAGATTGCCCCCTCTTTTCTTTTCAACATTTTCCCGCCAGAGGCATTGTTTTCTTGCTCTATCCACATTCTCAATCACTCCTTTCAGCAGCTTTAGTGTTCTCCAATCTCCCAGAGTAAGATAGCCAAGTTGAGCAAGCTGATAGATGCCTTTCAACCTGGTCCATCATTGGTGCAAAGTCTTCAATGTGTGGTTTTGTTGTGCCCATCGGAAGACCTAGATAGGTAAAGGGCATGGATCCAACATCACATCCAAATGTGCTTGCCAGGTGCTGAAGCTTGTTGTGGGAGATGTTGATGGGATACATATGTGACTTTTTGTAATTGACCTGCAAACCAGTCGAGATTGCAAAACTGTGGAGAAGAGCCTTGAGGAAAACTAGTTGCCTTGCATCTGCCTGTAGCAATTTGAGCGTGTCATCTGCATATTGCACTATTGGGAAGTCAGATGTTGGCTGTGGGATTGGCCTGATGAGAAGATTCATAGCAGCTGCTTGATTTACTAGAATCTAAAGTAACTCCGCAGCAAGGACAAATAGGAGGGGGGAGAGGGGGTCTCTCTGACATACACCTCTTTTACATTTAAAGAACTTGCCGGGCACTCCATTAAGCAATACTGCTGATGATGCTGAAGAGATGATTTCTTATACCCAATCTAACCATTTACTGGGGAAGCCCATGTGTTCCATGACTTGTAATATTGTGGAATGCTCAACAGTATCAAAAGCTTTCTCAAAGTCCAGCTTTAGGATTATTATCTCCCTCTTTGACTGGTGACACTGATGTATGTTCTCATAACTCCAGGCTAGGCAATCTTGGATTGTTCTAGATTTAAGGAATCCATATTGATTATTATGAACAATGCACAGGATGACCTCTTGCAGACGATCAGCTAAGATCTTTGTTGTGATCTTGAGAGAAATATTCATTAAGGAAATTGGCCAAAAATCATTCACATTCTCTGGACTGTCTTTCTTGGGCACCAGGGTGATGTATGATGTATTAATGCACCGCAAACTGCTGTGGTCATCAAAGAAACCTGAGCATAGATCATAGAAGTCACTCTTAATAATATTCCAACATTTCTTCAGAAAGCATCCATCAGGGCCTGGAGCCTTATCACTGGGCATATGTTTGATAACCGAATCAATTTCATCCTGAAGAATAGGTGCAATCAGGCTCTCTAACTCCTGCACTAGGTTTATTAAAGTAGCCAAGTCAAATAACATCGTGGGGAATGAAGTAGTGCCCATACGATTTCTGAAGGCTGTCCATAAAAGGCCAGCCTTACTCTCATGATCCTGGACCCAACATCCCTGCTCATTCTTGATCTGTGAGATGGAATTTCTTCTATATCACAAGATTTACCAAGTGAATTTTGGCAAATTCTTGGAGATGCTCAAAGCCCACAAGGCTAAGCCTGGCCCATGGGCCATGGCCCTTGTAGGACCGAGGTTGTACAGAGAAAATAACCCCAACTTGAACTCATTTTTATGCTAAAAATATTTTGTGTGTGGCAAAATATAGGTTTCCATAATTTTACACTAAGAAAGAACAAGAGCCTGCAACAAATTCAGATAAGGCAGGCCGACTAGATGTCTGCCTACGGCATGGATCTGTCCACGAGTTCTAGATTGGAACTAACCGGCCTTTTCTCACTGTTTGATTTCTAAAATGGACAGATCTACTAATAAATGGCTCCATGTAAAAAAATTGTTACTCCTATATTTCATCCCTATTAATGTGATCTAAAAAAGAGAGTCTGCAAGGCTTATTTTTCTCCACAGTTGCTACATCCCTAAGATGAGGACATCCTTTAGGCAACGCGTCTGCACGCGCTTCCCATCTCCACGGCCCGCACCCTTCTCTCTCCAGTGCTTGGCGACCGCACGTCCGTTCGTCCCTCCCTCCCTCCCTCTCTCTCTCTCTCTGTCCCCCCTAGTTCCCGGTGACCTCCCTACGAGCTCCTCCCTGTGCCCGACCGCGGATCCGGCGACCTCCCCAACTCTGGCTAGCGGATCGGATTCGGTGACCTCCCCAACTTTGGCTTGCGGATCGGATTCGGCGGCGGCATGGAGACTTCGAGAAAGGTATGTCCTCCTCCTAGATCTAAGAGTTTGGGTTCCAACGAGCTCTCTCTCATCTTCGATAACCGCGCCCGACTACGGATCCGGTGACCTCCCCAACTCTGGCTAGCGGATCGGATTCGGTGACCTCCCCAACTTTGGCTAGCGGATCAGATTTGGCGGCGGCATGGAGATTTCGAGCAAGGTATGTCCTACTCCTAGATCTAAGAGTTTGGGTTCCGACGAGCTCTCTGTCATCTTCGATAACTCTAGAGCTTAGAAAAGGAAAGTTTAATGGGGAAGAAGGTCGACTAGGCAGTGCGGATAGTGGAGGGAGGTTTAGGGGCCCTAGGTAGTGGAGGAGGTGGTCGAGCTAGGTTAGGGCGGGAGCGTCGTGACTGTCTGCCAGAACTGGAGAAGAAAGCGAAGGCTGGAGAGGGAGGCCACCGCGTGTCGCGGAGCTTCGGTGAGACCCTACCACGCCAAGGCGGGGCGGCAGGGGTGAGGAGCAGTCCAATGTGGACATCATGGTGAGAGGAGGGAGATGAACATCGCGTCGCCTAAAGGTAATGAATTTTGCAGGCACCTAGAATATAGCAAATCGCTATTTTCTCCCATCTTCGTCAAGATAGCGTTGCGCGACTGATTCCTTTCCTAATCTCTGTGGATGGGTGCTTCTATGTATATAAGATTATAACCCGTTGACCACATGGCCCCTTCAGCAGTTAGTATTGCAGAATGCACCATCGCTGATTAGGCAACGCATCCCGAAGTGTTGCTCGTCGCCGACGCACGCGAAGATAACCTAGCTAGGGCTCATCAAGGCCATCTGCTGGGTGTGTCGTTAGCCACGGCGCTTATATTATGACCCATCTGCTCACGCCCCGATCTGGTACCAACGACCACAAGGTAATCCATCCAACTATCTCTTGACTGATCGAGTGCCGTCGTCGTCACAATTGGAGAAGCAGCAAAAAAAAGCTTTACCATCACTCCACAGCGTTGCCGGTCATCGTTGGGTTGCTTGACCGTTTCACCACAATTGCCAGGCTACAGCACCTAAAGCTCGCTCATGATGCTGAGCTTGGCGCTCAACAGCTACTCTGCCTTTCTAGCCTTGTTCAGTTTCTTGAAGAAGGTGTGTTTTAGAGCCACACTCTCACCTTTCCTTGCTCCACATATATTTTGCTTTAGTATACAACTGCAGATGAACCAAGCACATTTTAGCTTAGGAAAAAGGAGAGTTTTTTAGAAAACAAAAGAATAAAGTAATAAAGTTGAACACACCTTTGTGAGCACCAAATAGAGAAAACTAAATGAAGTGATTTGATTTAGTAAAATCTATATGTGTTACCATCAAATCTTAAGGAGGATCTTCTTGACCCCTTCTCACATCCCTCACAGTTGATGTTTACTTTCAGCATGAAGGTTTGGGAATCAACCAATAGAAGAACAACAAAAAAATTGAGAAAACAGTAAGAGACACAGAAAGTGTGATGAAAATAGTTGTGCCGCTATTTCCAGTACACACCCCATGTCTCTTGTTGCATTCTCAACATTTTTTTTCTCTTCTTTTGTTGGTTGGTTCCTAGACATCCTTGCACAAGGTGAACATTCACTGTGATGGATATGAGAAGGCGGACATCAAGAAGAACCTCCACACCATTTGATGGTAACAAATAGATTTTTGTAAACTTAATCACTCCATTTCCTTTTCTCTGTTCTATTTGCTCGTATTGGTCTGACTGATGAGGGGAAAGAAAAAAAAAAAGGAAACATGTACATTCCAGTAGTGAACTATGCTACTTTATTCTTTCTTTCTAAAGAAAGCTCTCTTTTTCCTAAGATAAAGTATGCAGGGATTATCTATAGATGTGTACATAGAGCAGCACAGATGTGGATTAGGTGAAGGTGACGGTGTTGTGCGTCGATCGCCAAGGGCCTCTGCCTACATGGTTTCATGTGACGAGCTAGCGCATCCCCGTGCACATAATGCTATATATTCTGCTGGATTATGCATTTCTCTTATGCATGGAGATGACAGCCGTGTCGCATCACAGCACGATTCTGATGATGATCACTTGATTAGTTGCAGATGGTGGTGGCTCACTTGATTGGCAGTTTATTACTGTACGTTCCTAGTAGGTTCAGAGTGGGCGCGTTCTTGACAGCAGAAAAATAACCGTGGCCTAGTCTGTAAAGTGCGTACTCTAGTAGGCTACACGCCTTCCTTTCGTAAGTAGCAGCAACTAGTTAAGTACACGGCAAAGCTGGTAGCATTGAATTTAGTTGAACCTCTATAATAGGATAGGCACAGAAAGTCGACGTCTATATATGGTTTGTTTGTTTTTAAAGAAAGAAGAAAATATTATGAAACAACAAGTTCCGTATCTGGTCCGCTCAAGAAACAAGATGGATTTCCATGGGCCACGGATACCTGTAGAACGGACTGAGCTAATCTGGCCTGTCCTAAGAGCGTTTCCTTGCCAAAACCCCCAGGCTAAGCCTGGCCCATGGCCCTCGTAGAGGCTGGACAGACGAAACAAAAATGAACCCAGTTTGAAATTCATTTTTATGCTAAAAAATATCTGTTTTAATCATTTTACACTAACAAAGAACAAAAGGCTCAAACCTAGCCAGAAAAGGCAGACCAACTAGATGCCTGCCTATACCATGGATCTAGGCACGAGTTTTAGGTTCGAAATTAAACGGCCTATTTTCTTACTGTGCTTTCCAAAATGGACACATCTAATACAAGGCCCTATGTAAAAAAATGTTACTCATATATTACATCTCTATCAATGTGATCCAATAAGAGAGTCCACAAGTCTTATTTTTTCCACATCATTTGCTACATCTCAGTTGCCTCAGATGAGGATACCCTTCAGCCTTCATATGACACGCACGCCATGATCCCATCTCAACGCACGCAGCTCCCTCTCTCCCTACCTCCCTCCGGCGACCTCCTCCTTGCAAGCTCTTCGTGCCCCACCACGGATCTGATGACCTCCCCAACCCCGGCGAGCGGATCTGGCGGCGGCATGGCGGCTTCGGACGAATCCAGTGAGGTATGTCATCCTCCTCCTAGATCTAAGAGTTAAGGTTTTGGTGTGCTCTCTCTCTCTCTCATCTTCCACGTACAACTCTAGCGAGCTTAGAAAGGGAAAGTTTGGGGGAGGAAGGTCGGCTAGGCGATGGGAAAAATGGAGTGGTTTAGGGGCCCTGGCGGCCATGGATGTTCTTGGGTCGGGTCGGGGAGGGGGTGTCGCGGCAATTCGTCGGAGATGGAGAAGAAAGTGGGGGAGGGGGGGGGGGAAGAAGGAGCCGCCGTGAGCATGGTAGGGTCTGGCCAGAGCTCCGCCGCCACAGCTGTGGAGCTTCGGCGAGATCCTACTGTGTCGAGGCACGACATCAAGGGCAAGGAGTGGGCCGATGCGAATGCCATATGGTGAGAGGAAGCAGATGAACAGTGTGTCACCCGAAAAAATAATGTAGTCATGCACCTAAAATAATGCAAATCTCTATTTTCTCCCATCTTCATCGAGATAGCGTTGTGCCACTGATTATCACTACATTCCTTTAAGTGGATGGACGCTTCTATGTGTATAAGATTATATAAGCCACGGACCACCTGGCTCCACGCATGTTTGTCAAAATACGTTTAGCCCCTTCATATATTTTTTGCAATTATATAAATTAATTGTGTACTGCTTGAGTTTATATTAACCTAAAATCAACGAGCTTGTGTTTATTTATTATGACAAATATGCTCTTGCAAATAGTAGCATAAAACCGAGCTGCATCACGGCCGTTCTTTGGCCGGCCGCTGGCCGCGCAACAGGGCCGTGGCCGGCGCTTGCCACCTTGCGCCGCGTCGTGTGGTGCCGTGCCCCCTATATGGGAAGGAAAAAACGATTGAAATGAGGAAAGGAAAGAAATGTACAGACACTTCCTTGCCGGACGTGCTAGATGCGCCATCATTAGAGCATCTACAAAAGTTCCCAAGATATATTATTCTCTTATTTTAAAATTTGTAGCAAATTTAGGGGGAAAAAACTGGTAGTGCGGCCGGCGGAGGAGGTGACGCGCTGCGCGCGGCTCTCCGGCACCAGGCTGCCGTTCCTTCTCCAGCTAGTAAGGCTAAGCCCACTCCGGTCCTCGGACCCGTGTACTGGGCCTGCGCTCTCTTGTTCCGCGTCGCGGCCCATGTACTGCTTCGGCGTCTTGGGCGACGTCGTGCGCAATGACGCCGGAGCCTGATGCCGAGGTTGCAGTGTTGCTGACACAACGGTGGCGACATAGATGCGACGTAGGAAGGGATCTCGCCCGAAATAAAAAAGATAAAATAGTCATTTTCGTCCCTCAACTATCGCTCGAAGCTCACTTTTTGGTCTCTTAACTATCAAAACGTCCAGTTTAATCTCTAAACAATTGATTTTGAAGTCAATCTCGTCCACTCTGCATCATACCGCGGCCACGTGTCCAGGGACTTAACTTGAAATGTCCATTCTGCCCCTCATCTATTCTTAGTAGTCGGCCACGGTCACGACACCGTTTTATCCCATTCTTCAGTAGCTGGTTATTTGTGTCCATTTTATGCAGGAGCTGCTAAGCATAATGTCTACTTTATTTTCATTGGCTAAGCACTCTTTGTTGTCTAATTGTTCGTGACCGTGGTTGTGACCGACTACCGAAGAATGGGATGAAACGGCGTTGTGACCGTGGCTGGCTACTGAAGAATGGGCAAGGGGTATAATTGATATTTCATGTCAACTCCTAGACACATGGCGCGATATAACGCAGAGTGGACGAGATTGACTTCAAAATCGATTGTTTAGGGACTAAACTGGACGTTTTGATAGTTGAGGGACCAAAGTGAGCTTGGTGATAGCTGAGGGACGAAAATGACTATTTGACCCAAAAAAAACTCAACATGAAATGATTTTTTTCCATTTTGAGAGTGAATTATTGTTACTCTTGGAAAAAAAATATATGATGTTCTTGGAGATGCTTTTAGTGTGGAGTAGTGTGTGTCTATACAACAAGAAAGGCAACAAACCTCTCCCTAGATGCTGTGATTGTTGGCTCCCAGTTCTTTTTCTTTTGGTAGACACACATAAGATTTAAGTTACTGTATATATGTTTCGAAAACTATTCGTATTATTAGGATATCTACTTTAATCTCTTTCATTCCTTATCTATCTATCTATATCTATATCTATATCTATAGGCATCTATAAAAGGCAGAAAATAATTTCGTCCACCTAGGCTTCATGCATGCGCCCTATAATTGCCTTTCCGGTTCGATTCCCGCTCCGCTTCATCTGGTTTTTTCCTGGTTCAGTTCCTCGCTCGGATCTTCAAGCAAAAAAGGAAACAAATAATTGAGCCCTTAGTGATTTCCGAACATGCTCATATCACCACAATTGCATTCCAATCTAGGGCGCCTGGATTGATATATAAGTGTGAGGGATTCTACATTTTGCAAAAAAGAAGAACTACAATGTGCATCCTACCCTTTATTTGTTATTTCCACAACCCTAGTGCCACCGATCCCCAAATCACTTGCATGAGTTCCTCACTTCCTCCACACGACCCTCACCCTCTCCCACAATCCCATACTCCTTCGCGCAAAAGTCGATCTTTGCTGTGAGACGAGAGGAGGATGCCATCAAGGTACTTCACCCATGTCACACCATCAGCTGTCGCCGCTGCTTCCTACGGAGAGGACAAATCAGTGAGCATTGAGGCCTCCTATCGTCCATGTCCAATAACAATTAGCATCGCCTGACACACGCCATCACTGACTAGGCGATGCACACCGAGGCGTTGGCCGCCGCCACCACCCGCGAACATAACCTGGCAGCGCACATCAAGGTCGCTTGATGGGCGTGTCGTTAGCCACGAGCGAGGCTCACCACCTGTCTGCTCATTCCCTGATCCAGTACCAACGACCACAAGGTAATCCATCCAACCATCTCTTGATTGAGTGTCATCATTGTCACAATGGAGAAGCAGCAAAAAGCTTTGCTTCGCCATCACTCCACAGCACTTCCGGATGTCCTTGGGTAGCTAGACCTGTTCACCACCATTGCCAAGCTGCAGCGCCTGAAGCTCGCTCATGATGCTAGGCTTGGCGCCCACAACTACGTTGGCTTTCCGGCTTTCTGAAGCTTCCTGAAGAAGGTGGTTAGATCCATACCATCACCTTTCTCTACTCCACATCTTTGTTGCTTTGGTACACAACTGCAAATGAGCCTACCACATTTTATCTTAAGAAAAAGGAGAGTTTTTTAGAAAAAAAAAAAAGAATAAAGTAGCAAAGTTGAACACACCCTTGTGAGCACAACAGATAGGAAAAATAAAGCGGTCTAATTTAGAAAAATCTATATGGGTTACCCTCAAAAAATCTTACGGAGGATCTTCTTGACCCCTTCTGGTAGCCGTCCTAGTGAATGTTCACCTTCAACGTGCAGTTTTGACAACCAACCAATAGAAGAACAAAAATATTGAGAAAATAGTAAGAGACACGAAAACTGTGATGAAAATAGTTGTGCTGCTATGTTCATCACATGCCGCAAGTGTCTTGTTGTATTCTCAACATTTTTCTCTTCTTTTGTTGGTTGGTTCCTAGACGTCCATGCAGAAGGTAAAGAAGATCCTCTACAAGATTTGTATGGTAACAAATAGAGATTTTTGAAAACTAAATCACTCCATTTCCTTTAATTTCTCTGTTCTATTGTGCTATAGAGGTCTATTCAACTATGCTATTTTATTCTTTCTTTCTTAGAATGCTCTCTCTTTTTCCTAAGAGAAAATATAAAGGGATCATCTACATATGTGTACTACAACCGCACGTATGTGGATTACGGGAAGGTGGCTGTGTGGATCCGGACATCTCCATCAAGAAGCTGAACAAGGCCGGCAAGCTGGCATAACCATGGGGTGCTAAGCCAGATGTCATGAGCCAGCTTCAAACGCTACAACATGACACTAGCAGTAGATGGTACAACAACCCAAGGACCGCGATGGAAAGGACCAGCAACCCAAAGATGGTTGGTGGCACTAAGAAGTGATAGCAAAGCAAAGCTTTTTTTTCTAGTCAATTGTGGTGGCGATGGCACTCAAACCACAAGATGGTTGGGTGACTTACCTTATGATCGGTGGTACCAAATCAGGGCATGAGCAGATGGCTGGTGAGCCTCACAACCAATGGCACGCCCAACAAGAGGCGTTGATGTCCTTTCTAGGTTTACTTCACATGGGCGGTGATGATGGCCAATGCCTCATTGTGCATCGCCTCATTGTGCATCGCCTGGTTGGTGACGGCGCATGCTGAGCAATGGTAGCTGCTACTGGAGCATGGCTTGCCACGGCTGATAGCTCGGCCTTGGTGCGTGTTGCTTTGTCTTCTCCATAGGGTGGCGGCGATGCTAGATGTGCAACATGGGTGAAGCACCTTGATCAACCTTAGCATTCTTCTGTCTCGCAGTGGAGATTGATGTCGGTCAGCACGAAGGATTTAAGGGCGGGGTGGGGGAAGGAAATCCTTTTTTAGATTAAGGACTTGTGTATTGATTGATGCAGCACCACTACCCCTTCTAAGATATTTCTACCTAGCATGAAGTCTGGTTGTGATGGCCGCACCACTCTGTTAGCTACCCCCCATCAGCTTATTAGCCAAAAAATTTATGAATACCTTGAAACTCACATTAAGCTTGAAAATTTGTCTCTATTAATGAACCTGTTTGGAATTAAGGCAATGGTCTCAAAATTGAGGTTATACATCGAAATCTTCCATCATGAAAATATCTAAACATGGCCATTAGGTCATATTTAATAAGACTACAAAAGACTTGGAAGAATTCCATTAAGCCACAACAACCGATGGGATGGAGGAGCTCCTGTTGCTGCCCACCGCCGCATCACACGCACAATTAGAGACGGCACCCCTAACATACGCGAATGTGACACAACATGAGGTAGCGAGGAAGTCCATGCATGCTTTCTCCTCTCAGCAATGTATCCTCGGCTTCCATATTGATACTGGGTTGGGCCGCTGAGGGGGGTGTCTAAACAAATTTGGTTGCATGGGGGGAACGCGGCCCCTGCTAGCCCCCAAGTTCCATATGGTGGAGCGACACGACACATGCTCGCGGGTCTGCAACTACGATGGAGATGGCAACGGTGTAGGCGGCCAAGGCTAGCATGACGAAGATGACAACTGTGCATGGATCACCGAGAGTTGAGATAGCTAGGCGAGGACAGACAGCGGTTATGTGGTGGCATGGAGAATGCCGAGGCAGGCACCTAGGTTTTGTTAGCCTAGGCAGGAGGCCGTTGTGGCGGCCGCACTTGGGTGTCCACAATAACGATTGCATTGCCGATGTCGAGGTGTTGGCTAGGGGGCCAAAGGTGGTTGTGCAAAGACGAGGCAAGTGACCTTTGTAGACTTTGTAGCAAGGTGGTGCGATGACGAGGTGGTTGCGTTCAGAGGTGAGGAGCACCAATGGTCCAAGTGCGTGTTAAGAGCTAGTCAGCTAGCAATGGCGGCGCTTTGCTGGTGGATACAATGTCTCTCAAGGCCTGAGTTTTGAGTTGAAGTTGGTGGCAACCAAGTTGAGGATTCAAGACGTGCATGGGTATCCATGATGCTAGATGATGGCAACGAAGGGGGCGTTTGGCACTGCGATTAGAGGGCAAGTCTTCTATTTGGCATTTGAGGGGTGACAGTTTAGGTGAGGCAGTGCACTAGGGTGTCTACAAAGTTGGTAAGGAGACCAGTAAGAGAGGAGGTGGCCAGTAGAAAGGCGTCGCTGAAGTGAGCAACGTATTGCGGTGGCGGGCGGTCCTGCATAATGGTGGTTGTGTCAATGCGAGGAGGCCTCCCAATGGTTGTTGGAAGCTCCATTGGGAAATTTTGTTCTTCGATGAGGCGGCTAGGTTGTTAGGTGCCATGGTGCATTTAGTTGGATCTCGAAGAATGTCTTGGCATGACATTGGCCAAAGGCACTTTTTCACATTTTCGGTTTGCACCTTGCAACGGACTATGGTGGCTATTGCTTTGCAAGTGGTTAGTCTGATGTGGGACAAGATCTTGTGCTGGCACAAGTGGATCTGTTAGCGTGGCAGCTACGCGCCTTGCAGTGGACTGCAGCAGCTAGCTCTGCATAACAAAGGTTGGCGAGGTGTGGGACATCGTTGGGGATTTATCGACAGTCAGCTAAATCAACAACCAACTAATGAGGGTGAGCGCTTGAGTGGCGATGTGTAGTTACAACAGGGCAAGGTTTGATATAGAGTTGTAACGAGATGTTATGGTGCGGTACGGTACGTGTTGAGGTCATCAATCCAACTGACCGGTGTCTTAGTTTTTCTGTTGCTAGTTTTGTTCTGGTTGTTTGACCCTTTTGGGGGCTTTGTTGCTCTCCTTCTCTATCAATATATGCCCAACATATTCCTATCAATGGTTTTTGCAGGAAAAAAAAAGTTAAGAGGAATATAGCTTGGTTTAGTTCCCGGGCATACATATTATGACATTAGCAGTGATAGTGCAGGTAGTAGTGCTAGCGCGGCGACAAGTAAAAAAAAAGAGAGAGAGGCTTTGGCAAAAGAGCTACATAGCAAAGGTGACCATAGCTTGGTGGTTCAAGTGCAGCATCTTTCTGAATCATTACGCAGTAGCATCATCGGCTTTAAGCTTTATTCGCCCCTGTTTCAGCAGAACCAGACCATTAATATATATGTTGTTACATACGAGCTAGTAAAGTATATATACAGTTTGTGATTTGGGAATGAGCTTATGAAACACGCGCTTCTATACAATAATGTTCTTACGGTAGAGTACACAGACAGTTCTAGAATTGTGTCGGTGTGTCGCTCTGGTTTAACTGTAAACTGTCGAATGCAAATCCATCCCTCAAAACTTGTCCAGGGCTCGTTCGTTTGGAATCGTTCCATGTGATCAAGCAAAGATTGTACAAATTAACATAACATTTCAGGTTGGAATGGTTCTAGGTATCCATTCCCTGTGAACCGAACACACGCGGTCATAATCATGATCAGTGTAGGAGCTTGGAAGTTCAAACTGAATTACAGAATTGAAAGACGGTGACCTATTTTAACAAAGGACGACGGCAAGTTTAAGAATCCAAAGCTGCATGAATCTTTCAGCGATTTGATGCCTAGGTGAAATTAGCAGACAAGTTTCGGTGGACCTTCAGTTCAGCAAACTTTAGTCCATTATTGGTATCTTTAGCTTTATTAGCTTTTGGATTAAGCCCAAAATAATCAGACCAAATATAATCAATAAAGCTCCAGGGATGCTATGCTTGCTGTCCTCGGTTCGTGTTCATCACAAACCATATATATAATCGTGTGCATAGGCACACGATTACACAAGCCCTGCCAATTAACCGACCAAATTAAACCGGTGTACCATACTACAACGTCGATGAGTCAGCCCCTCGCCGTCGTCGTCGCCACCGTCGTGGCCCTTCTCCTCGCTGCATCGTCCATCAATCCAGCCACCGCCGCTGTCGCCAGCGGCGGCAGATATGGCGATGGAAGGATGGTGTTCGTCCACGGCACTGGGACGAAGGTCGTCGGCGCTCGTGGTAACGAGTGGCGCCACTACCTGGCGCGCGTGGAGGACGAGGTGGCGCCGGAGTTGGGCGCGATCCTAGCGACGAATTCGAGAGGCGGCAGCCTCTCCAACGGCGCCCTCGACAAGGACAAGCCGGGCTGCCAGAGCGGCAACCAGTGCGCCGCCAAGGCAGGAGGCTCCTACACCCATGGGTGCACGTACGCGAGCCGATGCCCGCACTGATAACCATGAGCACGTACGTAGATACGTGCGTGCCATGACACCGTGCCGTCGCGGCGGCCATTGTTGCCAACTGAACCGAGAGAGATAGGAGGGTGTGTCGTGTCATCGTGTGTATGTGTTCGTGTTGTTGCAGCCGCAGAATAATATCTCACCAGTTGGTGTGTCATCCTTTGGTCTCTGTTTGTCACTTGTCAGTCTGTGTTCTCTGTGATCTCTACCTCGCAGCCTTAGCTTGCATAAGTCGCATGTCGTCAAGTAGACGTGCCGCGTGAAGTAAGCGCTAGCTCTAAAGTTGACCGCGCGCACACGTAACCGTTCCCTCTGCTTGTGCGCACGATTGCACGAACCTACCAACGCATTTTGCTCAAATGGAACACCCAACACCCCTAGCTGTCATCATCATTCATCTGCCAATGCTGTGAGAGTGAACGTGAACCTCTGCCTGTTGTATTCGCTCCGTTCTTGATTACAATCATACTAGCTATATATATATGCTGGGCTCATAATTCATATATGATCATACATAGGCAATATATATAATTAAGTCCGCCTACCTTAGGAACGAAGAAGCAGCAAACCAAACCAGTGCGCAATGGCCGGCGGCTACCTGCCCCTCACCGCCCTCCTCCTCCTCGTCGCCGCCACCACCGTTCTCACTGCCACATCCGCCGTTCCGGTGGCCGCCGACAAGTACAGTGGCAGGATGGTCATCATCCACGCACCCAGTTCAAGGGGTCCGTCTCTGATGGCAGTGCCCTTAACAAGCGGCAGCAGCAGCAGCGCCGCCTGGTGGAGGACGAGGTGACGCCCGACTTCGGCAGCCTACTGGGGGTGGCAAACGGCGGCACCGTCTCCGCTGGTGCCTTCAAGCCGGACAAGCCAATTTGCATAAACAGTTGCGCCGCCCCCGGAGGGCGCTACACCCCGCACCGGGGGTGCGAGTCCTATTACGACTGCCCCCACACCACCACTGCCGGGGACGCACGCGCCGTGCATGTGTGAGCTACCATAGTACCATGCCATCCGATTCCGATGGGATCACGGCTTCTGTGCATGTGTTAGCGTGCAGTTACATGAATAATTGGCATACATTAAATCAATTATAAGACGTCTTGATTTTCCACTATGCGGCGTAGATATACACTATGTTTATATTCATACTAAAAGCAATTATCTAGAAAAGCTAAAATGTCTTCGTTTTCCTAGACTAAAATTTAGTCCCTGTTCCGTCGAATATTTAGATACTAATTAGAAGTCTAAATAGTTTATGATTTGACAGTGTGGTGCTACAGTAGATATACGCTAATGATGTATTAATTAGCGTTAAGATTCATCTCGTGAATTACAATCATACTAGCTACTATATATATATATATATATATATATATATATATATATATATATATATATATATATATATATATATATATAGGAAGAGGTTTTCCTACTCTCGGGAGTAGTTACTCCCATCTTTAAAATAACATATTGTATATATGTTTATACTTGTTTATCACTTTGAGTATGTTTATATACTCATACTAAGATACTTCAAATCTTCCTACAGCGAAAAATTTTTAAAGGAACCCATACTTTTTAATATATTATAAAAATACCACTTACTGTAGTATATAAAATAAGTATAACCATATACTCTATATATGCATGCATACATATATATACTACCATAGATGGTTTAGTATGATCATATATATATATATATATATATATATATATATATATATATATATATATATATATATATATATATATATATATATATATATATATATAGGGCTCATAATTCATATATGATCATACATACATAGGCAATATATATAATTAAGTCCGCCTACCTTAGGAACGAAGAAGCAGCAAACCAAACCAGTGCGCAATGGCCGGTGGATACCTGCCCCTCGCCGCCGTCCTCCTCCTCGTTGTCGCCGCCACCGCCGTTCTCGCTGCCACAACCGCCGTTTCGGTGGCCACTGCTACCGCCGCTGCCGCCGACAAGTACAGCGGCAGAATGGTCATCATCTATGCACCCGGTTCAAGCAGGTCCGTCTCTGATGGCGGTGCCCTTAACAAGCGGCAGCAGCAGCAGCGCCGCCTGGTGGAGGACGAGGTGACGCCCGAGTTCGACAGCCTACTGGGGGTGGCAAACGGCGGCAGCGTCTCCGCCGCTGCTTTGAGGAAGGACAGCCCGGTTTGCCTAGACGGTTGCGCCGCCCGCGGAGGGCCCTACACCCGGCCGTGCGCGTACTACAAACAGTGCCATGGGTGAGCTACCGTAGTACCATGCCATCCGATTCCGATGGGATCACGGTTACTGTGCGTGTGTGTTAGCGTGCAGTTACATGAATAAATTGGCATGCATGTACTCGATCAATTATAAGACGTTTTAACTTTTATCTTTAGTTTTTGCTATACACATAGATATACACTATACTAAAAACAATGTATCTAGAAAAGTTAAAATATCTTATAATTTAGAATGCAGATAGTATAAAATATTAGCTAGTGTAGCCCATCACATTAGCTGCACATGCATTTTGTTTTAAATAACGAAATGACACATACGATGCATGTTTTTATTGGAGTAATGCCATATGACAACCAAGTGTTTTATCTCGACCTAGCACACGATTTTTTTTATGTTCTGAGATGTATTTGATGATGTTCGCATGGTATATAAGTAGGGATGAAAACGGTGCGGATATTTTCCGATCGTATTCGAGACCGAATTCGTTTAGAGGGGTTTTTATCCGTTCGTATCTGAGTTTAGACATTTAACATCCGATACCGTATCCGTATCCGAATACTCAAATTGCATATTTATGATGTCGATATCCAATCGTATCCTATCCGGCATAATTGATACTATCCGTATTCGAATCCGAATCCGGACAAAAATATGAAAACAAATATGGTATGAGTGACATCCGTCCGTATCCGATCCATTTTCATCCATATATATAAGTGATGTTCTATGCAATCTGATAGATTAACATGTATTAAATACGTGAGCTACCATAGTACCATGCCATCCAATTCATTCCAATGGGATCACGTGTGTTAGCGTTCAGTTACATGAATAATTGGCATATATTGAATCAATTATAAAACTTTTGACTTTTCTAGATCTGCAGTTTTTGCTATGCATATAGATATACATTATGTTTATATTCATACTAAAAGCAATTATCTAGAAAAGCTAAAATATCTTTGGTTCCGCAGACTAAAATTTAGTCCCGTCGAATATTTGATACTAATTAGGAGTATTAAATATAGACTAATTATAAATTAATTACATAGATTGAGGCTATTTTGCGAGATGAATCTATTGAGCCTATATAGTCCATAATTTGACAAGATGGTGTTACACTAAACAGATGCTAATGGTGGATTAACTAGTGTTAATGGATTCATCTCATGAATTAGTCTTCATCTGTGTAATTAGTTTTATAATACATATTCGATGTGATAAGGACAAAACTTTAACCCTAGGTAGTATAAAATATTAGCAAGTGTTGCCCGCTACCCATGCATTTGTTTTAATATCAAAATGACACATACTAGTGCAATGCGCGCTCCTGCGCGCCTGCAATTAGATTGACTAATAGTTATTGCCAACTATGAAAAACTGTAAATCCTACAGGAGATTAATTTCATAATATCAAAGTGATTACCAAATCTTTGAAACTCACAGGAATTTCGTACGGCATAGGTATGTTGGAAATCACATTTGTGAATTTGAAAAGAGGCATTCAAGGGAGGGCTGGAAAAGAAAACGGATGTGAATTTACCAATCGTTAAGGAACATGATAAATTTTTTATCTGAGTCATGAAACCCTATGGCATACATGTGTTTGAGACCACACTTGTCAATTTGAATGAGATATTCAAGGTTGGGCTGGAAAAGAAAAGGGACGTGAACTTACCAATCACTAAGAAGGAACATAAGATTAGCTAAATATTTTGATCTTGACCAGAGTTCCATAGAGATTCATTATCCATGCTATGATCAAAATATGAGGCCCATGAGTGTTCTTCATGGGCTTTATCTTTATGAGTAGGGAATGTACCACTCCACAGCTGTTGTAAAATCCAGCAGTGCTGTAAGAAGACAATATGTTACATAAAAACAAAGTGCTAACAAATACTATAAAACTGGATGGTCAATATGTGCACAGAATAGTGTGATTGAAGTTATCCTTGCAACCAAAAAGTTAACATGGTATATTTTGAGCATGGTGTGTGACATGAAACGATGGGGAAGTAATATTGCTATAGGAGGTAGGCTAATAATATTCTGTGCCAACAAAGCACTGGCAGAAGCCAAACCTACAGGAGGAGAAGGTACTGGCATAGTGTAAGAGGTTACTGAAACTACATGCTATTCACAGACAATATTGTAGCTGGACTGGAAGAGATGTGTGTCGTTTATAATATGAAACCAAAGGCAGAATCTGTACCTGATACTCTGGCATGTGGTGAGACCGTGATGTTCATCAGTAGAACCATCCTTTCTGAAAGGCTTTCTGCTGATTGTGGTTTGCTCTTTGATGGTGTTGTTCTAGGTTGGACTGCCTGTTCGGTAGCAGCAATGGAAGCAGATCTATCACCCTTATTGTCCTCTTTTCTGTTGGTGCCCCACTTATGGAAGCTTTAACGTCTTCAGTACATAGAGTCTTTGTTACAATGGGAGGCTCCACTTGAAGTGTTAGTTTAGTATGGGGAGAATGGTGGATAAATGCACCCATGAAGCAACAGGCTCTTGTATTCCAGGTTGGCAATCTAGAAACCAAAATAGATGCAAAGAGAAGGATCTCATTAAACAACTGGAAATTGGGATAGATGCAGCCCTGGAAACAAATTAAATCTTACAATGAACAGCACATAGTGTCTGGTACAAAGAAGACTGGTTCGAGGAAGAAGGAAATATGCATGAACCTGGCCTTCTTCTGGAACCAATATAGCATTTACATAGTCATTGGCTGCACATAAAAGCAGAGAAATAATCAATGGGAAATTTTAGCAGAAAAATGACACCTGCATTTTTTAAAACTGTAATGCCAAATTTTTGAGGAAGCAAGAGTTATGGGTCGAATGTTTGACTCCATATCAACTAAAGGATGTCAGAATGTTTTTATACAGCAGATCAGGTAGAACACAATTTGGAGTCTGAAATGATTATGGTTATAAACAAAGTTTTGTACTTAGTAACTTGTAGTATCACTGAAAGCAATTTATCTCCAGGTTTGAATAATGCCAACCAAGATGCCTGTTCATGGAAGTGGAAGCATGAAGACAGTCTGACATGAAAAAGATAATTTAGAAAGCTATTAGCTGATAACTGATCTGTTATAATAGCATTAATATGGAGCAAGAACAGAAAAAACTGAAACCATCTCGTTCTTCCACATACAGCACTGGATAAATTTAGAAAACTATTAGCTGATAATTGATCTGTTATAATAGATGCACATACACTAAACTGGCGTCTGCAAATATGAAGAAATCCGTCGCTGCAAGAGGGAGACGGTGGTGGTCGACTTGCCTTGCGAGAGGGCTGTACGCGCGGCCGTCACCGCTGCAGGGGTGTGCCGAGGGAGGTGGCCAGAGACGGGGCAGCACTGCTGCAGGGCCGTAGGCGCGGCCGTGGCTGCTGCATGGATGCGCCCGCGAGGGAGATAGCCGGAGGCGGGGGCGGCGCCCCGGCGGCGTTGGTGGCCGGCGGAGGGCACAGACATGGGGTACTCCGGCGGGCGTCGTTGCAGGTGGCCGGATACGGGGCTGTACGGGGCGGAGCTGATCCGCCGCGCGGCAGCGACGAAGATTACCGGAGGCAGGCCGGCGCTGCTGCAAGGCCGCAGTGCCCCCCGGGCGGCGTTGTTGCGGTGCGGAGGCTGCGAGGCGGCTGTGCATGGATCTGCGTGAGGAGCGGAGGCAGAGGAAAGAGAGGTGACGCGCTGCCGCAGAAGCAAAGCACAGTTGGGGAAGAGGAAGAGACAAGCACGCACCTGGGGGCGACCACGGTCAGGCCGCTCGCGCGGGTGGCCGCCTGCTGCGCCGCCGTGTTGGGAGGGGACGCCCGTGTTGGGCTGCTGTAGCCGGGGCCGCCGTCTCGGGACGCCCGGTGCCGGGGCTGCTGCCGCTGAGGGCCGCCAAGCGCCGCGTGGCCCGTGCCGGGTTTGCCGCCGATGGGGAAGCAGTGCATGGGGAGGAACCATGAGACAGACAAGAAGAAGAGGGTGAGATACCGGGAGATCCATCCGCCGAGCTGGGACGCCGCGGCCGCCGGTGAGGAGGGGGGCAGAACCTAAGGTCGGCATGGACGCGGGCACCGGGGAAGTCGGGCGCTGCCCACCGGGCGGTCCTTGGTCGCGCCTCGGGTGGGCGGATGGCCACCGCCGGTGGAAAACGCACCGCGCCAAGCCGCCGCGCCGACGGAAGCGCCCAGCGCGTCGCCAACGCCTACGCCCGGTGATGGCCGGGCGCCGCGCCGGGAGGGGAAAGAGGACGGCGCCGCAGCCGCCTCTAATGCTCACGCCGGGGCATCACCGCCCGCATCGAGGGTCGCCGCGCCCTCCACCGCGGAAGCCTCCGCCGAGGGCCACCGCCCGGCGACGCCGCCAGAACGGGCCGCCGGCTGGCCCCCTGCCGACGGCCGCCAACCGGGACACCGCCACCGGATGGAGACCGTGGAGACGGCCGGGCGCCGCTGCCGCGGAGGGGCGCGCCTGGGACGGCACGGCGACGCCGCGAGGAGTGGCGGCGCCCTCGACGGGCACCGCTGCTTGCCTGGGCTGGGGGCCGCCACCGCCACCACGCCATCGCTCGCTGCGGCGGGCGGGTGAAGCGCCGCGCCGGTGCACCGCCGTAGGGGAGGAGGAGCGGGGGCGCCACCGCCAGCATGCCGTGTCTCAACGTGCGCCGCCGGGGCCCGCGGGCGGAGTCGATCTGCAGCCTGTCCCGCCGGGCGTGACGCGAGGGAGGGAGGAGGACGACGACGATGGCAGCCGCAGCCGCAGCCGCCGCGTGCCGTGGTCTCGCCAGCGCCATCGATCTGGCCGCCGGGAGAGTTCGAGGGAGAGAAAGAGAGAGGGCAATGAGGAGAGATGACGGGCGAAAGCGAGAAAGTAAAGTGGAAGCTACGGTATATATAAGAGTCTGATTCAAGTGATTTAGACCGTCGAATCAAAAATCGGACGGTTGGTACAATTTCGGACGACGTGGACGGTCCCAATGGCGAGGACCTTGTGCAACTTTTATATGTTAATGATGCACGTTTTTATTGATATACAGTGGAAAATACGAAAAACAGCCCTGATAGACAACCTACAGAAAAGAGAAAAACAAACAAAAAAACAACGACAACTAAAACTCTATGACCGGTCAGCAACAACGCCAACAAAAACGACATTAAGCAAAATAGAAGCAAGAGGCACCTCACTTGAAATTCATTGTTGTCCGATTTAACCACCTGACACCAATGATATTTTATCACTTTTTCAAGAATTCATTATTAAAATCATGCGATCCGGGGCTTCTATCACTTGGCAGCAGCATGACAACTGAGTCAAGTTCGGTTCTTCTATCTAGTAGCACAGGTCCAGGTCACAGGGCTGAGGTAGCAGCAAACTTCGAAGTGCGACCCTTGAATTCCACTCGGGTTTCGGCTCTCAGGGCAGCGCCCGAAGATGCAGATGCATGGCATATCATGTCGTCAGATAGACGTGAGCCAGCTTTATCTGCAGCTTATTCGTGCTATATATGAAGTGCGCGTGCCTACTACACCTTCTTCCCCTTTGCTATTTGGTCCAGTAAAAAATGATTGCACTGCATACTCGAAGCTAAAGGTGCACTACTCCTCCCCATCAACCTTTGTTTTCGTGATTGCAACAGTAATCTAGCTCTATGCACCGTGCACGCGTGCTATATATTAGGACTCACACGATCGAGCCACCTACCTAGACGGCGAGACGGGGTGTCATGCGCATGACCACACCAAAGCCTTAGCATACCAATAACCGAGTCGATCGATCGATCCGTCGCGCACGATGGCGTCCAGCCTGCCCTTCGCCGTCCTCTTCCTCTTCCTCGTCCTCGTTGCATCCGCCGTCGTCGTCCCTGCCACCGCAGGCAGCAAGTATGGCGGCGCTAGGATGGTGATCATCCGCGGCTCCGGGACAAGGGTCGTCGGCGGCGGCAGCGCTGCCGGTGATGATGGGAGTAACAAGTACCGGCAGCACTACGGCCGGCGAATAGAGGACGAGGTGGCGCCGGAGCTCGGCGGTGGCCTGCTGCTGGGGGCGGGCGAAGGCAGCATCAGCTACGGCGCCCTCGACAAGGACAAGCCGGGCTGCCAGAGCGGCAGCCAGTGCGCCGCCGACGGTCATGGGTCCTACACCCGAGGGTGCACGTACAAGGAGCAATGCCCCCACTGACCGATCGAGAGGGTCAGAGTAGGGTGATGGTGCGTGTTGTTTAATTGAGGCCGCACGGATAATAAAGGAACACTAATACTTTCTTCGTCCCAAATTATAAGAAGTTTGATTTTTTTTCCTCCAAGTTTAACGGCTCATCTTGTTCAAAAAATTTATACAAAAGTAGAAAAATTTAAGTCATTCTTAAAAAACTTTTATTAATAAAGTAAGCCACGACAAAAAATAGATAATTTTAAAACCACAAGACTCCTGACTTGGGAGCATGCCAAGAACCTCCTTCTGGTTTTCCAGTATCTGAACCTGACCAAGAGCAGCACGCCAACACGGGATTGGGTACAAACAAGCCATGGCAGCGTCTTATTAGTTTGGGTTTCTGGTGGTGGCAACTGGCAATTGCGGGGGTTTGCAGTGCTTGTGTTTCCAGGTGTTTTTTTTTTTAGAAGTGTGTTTCCAAGTTTGTAACGAGGACGGGTGGAAGGCTGGCGCCTGGTTCTGATTGCCATGGTTTTGAGGCCTCGTCGCCTCCGCCTGTTTTGTTCGGACTGGCAAGTGCAGATGATGAGCCCATATATGAAGCCCATCGTTTCTTGGACTAGTGACCGACCAGCTTCAACTCCTACGTACTCCAGTATCACACGCTGAATTTGATCACAATTCACATCCCACTTACAAATCCAGTACGACAGAAAGCATCATTTACGCAGCATACTTAGATATGAAACTGTGTGTGAATTTTCTCGTTTCATTTATTCAGTGCTAAGGTTGAAGCTTGGCATGATCAAGAACTGAGAGAACGCGAGTTTAGAGAGAGAGGAGGAAACTACGACAGTAGCAGCAGCAGCATTACATTTCTTAACTCTGATCAACTAGTAGTAGAGAGGTAGAGAAGCATTGAACTGACCGTAACAACAGTTGTAATAAATAAACGAAAACAGAAAAGAAAGTCAAATTTAATGCTGTTACATTGGTACAGATCCGTGCATCATGCATGTGCATGCAAGTCAAATTTATTTGGTACATACTTTCCTTATTTTCCCTATTTCTCAAACTAAAAATAGATATAAATATATATTTCTTATATTACCTCTTAGAAAATGATATATACTAATAACCATCTAGATCAACGATCCACGGTTGTTTGGAGGTAACATGGAAAAATCCATAGCAATTATCCTTATTAACAAAGCGGCCTACGCCCCCGGCTTAAGCAGGGTCGTCTCTACTAGCGGTGCCTAAGGCCTTAATACAAGTGCCGTCAGCAGTGGCGGCGCCGGTGGAGGACGAGGTGGCGCCAGAGTTCGCAGGGTGGCTGGGCGGGCGGCAAATGGCGGCATCATCTCCGGCCGTGTGCATGTACCACTACTACATAAAATCTTTTGCGAGGCACTTTGAAATTGCTCTCAGAGGCGGGCAGCCCAAAAAACCGTCTCGGTTAATGCCTCGATTAACCGAGCGGTCACTTTTCATTAACCGAGGCGGTTATAAAAAACCGCCTCGTAAAATCCATTAACGGAGGCGGTTATTATTAAAGAGTCCGCCTCCAAAAATACTCCAATTTTCCGAGACAGTTCTCTTGTAAAATCCGCCTCGGTTAATATTGTCGAGGCCCAAAAACCCCCATCTCAGCCCATATCTGACTTCACGGTATATATAGGAGCACTTAGCTTTTAGGGTTTCTCATTTCCATCCTCTCCGATGAAAATGGTACGGATATTTATCCGACCGTTCGTTCGACCAAATTCGTTTAGAGGAGTTTAGATATGTCCGTATCTGGGTCTGGATATTCAACATCTGGTACCGTATCCGTATCCGAATACTCAAATCGCATATTTATGATGTCGTTATCCAATTATATCTTATCCGGCATGGATGACACTATCCGTATTCGAATCCGAATCCGGACAGAAATATGAAAACAAATATGATATCAGTGATATCCGTCCGTATCCGATCCGTTTTCATCCAACTCTCACACCCGGCGGCCGGCTCTCCTTCTCTCCATCCCGTCGCTCTCTCTCTCTCTCCCACCCGTCCCTCTCCCTCTCACACCCGGCAGCCGGCACTCCCCTCTCTCCATCCCGTCACTCTCTCCCCCACCGGCTCGGCGCTCCCTCTCTCTCCCACCCTGTCCCTCTCTGTCGGCGGGTCCATGGTCGCATGGCGGCTATGGCGGTGCGCGACCGACGACGGGCCCGCGCGCGCGGATTTGGTTCCACCGACAAATGCCGGTGGCGGATCGGCCTCCATCGGCGGCCACGGTGCTTCCTCCATCTTCTCCAAGCACGGCACCCACTCCAAGGTACGCCCTCCTTTCTCTCTCTGTGATCCATGGTGGATTCGTCCCTCACCGTCTCTCTCTCTCAGATCCATGGTGGATCCGGTCCCCACTTCACCATCGGTGGCAGATCCAGCTCTGTCCTTCTGAATGGCGGTGGATCTAGCTCCCTCTCACCTCACCGGGGCGGATCCGGCCTGTCCTCCTCATCGGCGAAGGCTCGGCCTCACCGGGCGGCGGATCACTCCCCGCCCCCCCTCCCCGCCCGGCGGATTTGGCCCTACCTCCTCACCGGGGGTGGATCGCTCCCTTCTCCCCGTCGGGCGGCGGATGCAACGAGGGCGGCGTCGGCGGATCCAGCGAGCACGACGGCGCATGGATGGGCTCGGCGGGCCTGTGGATGGGCTCACCGAGCCTGTCCATGGGCTTTTTATTTTTTTTTTGTCTTTTTTATTTGATTAACCGAGGCGGGCATTTAACCGCCTTGGTTAATTAGTGATTTACTGTGACCCTTGGTCCGAGGCGGATGGAATAACCGCCTCGGAAAATCCTTTTTATCCGTCTCTGTTAAGATTTTTGTAATAGTGTACAAGAACTACGTGCCACCATGTCGTCAGATTGACGTGGTTGATGAAGTAAGCTAGCTGCAGGTGAGAGGTACGGTGGTGCACTATATGAGCCTAGGAGGCTATATATATATAGGACGCCCACCACCACCACCACCATGTCTCACCTTTCTAACCATGTATGTACACACTACTATGCTTAATTTGCAGTTAATTAGCTGATTCGTGCTATGCATCAACAAGTAGTAGTGCGCGTGCCTGCCCACACCTTCTTCTTCCCCTCCTTCCAAAATGATTGTGCTGCATACTCGAAGCTAAAGGTGCACTCCTCCCCTGTCTTGCATTGGCTCCCTGGTCCCTGCTATCAACATTTGCTCGTGACTGCAACAGCCGCAATCTAGCTCTGTACGTGCACGCCGTGCACGCACTATATATATATATTATTATTAAGAGTAAGAAACACACGATCCATCCACCAGCTGCTATAGCTAGACGTACAGCCAGACGATCCTCCCTTCGTGCACGTCGTGGACACACGATGGCAGCCAGCAGCAGCCTCGCCGTCCTCTTCCTCCTCCTCCTCATCCTCGTCGCATCCGCCGTCGTCCCTGCCGCCACCGCTGGCGGCAAGTACAGCGGCGCCAGGATGGTGATCATCCGCGGCACTTCGACGACAAGGGTCGGCGGCGGCGGTGCTCAGAGTACCAAGTGGCGGCACGGGCAGCACTACTACCGGCGACTGGAGGACGAGGTGGCGCCGGAGCTCGGCGGTGGCCTGATGCTGCTGGGGGGCGGGCGAAGGCAGCATCAGCTCCGGCGCCCTCGACAGGGACAAGCCGGGCTGCATCAAACAGTGCGCCGCCAAGCGCCCTGGTGAACCCTACACCCGGGGGTGCACGTACAAGGATCGTTGCCCCCACGGATGATGTGTGTGTGGCAGAGCCAGTGTGTTCGACCGTTTGCTTAATTGCGGCCGCACGAGTATAGTCTAATGTATCGTGTGCCTGTTTCATTTTCATTTCTTTCAGACAGACAAATTAAATCGGAGCAGCTGGATCTTCATCTTAGCGATCCATGTTGCGTGCGTGTGCATGCGCACATTAACTTGTTCATGGTCTCCTGCATAAGGTTCGCCTTCAATGGATAGTGGCTCCATCACCTCAGACACCTTCTCAGATTAAATGAATCTTATCTTACTCTCCGTCCTAAAATAAATGTATATCTTGATTTTCTAGAAGTTGGAAAATTTAAAGTTTAACCAAATATAGAAAAATAATAGTTATACTATTATGTGCAATAAGTATCATTAGATTAGTAGTGAAATACATTTTTGTTATAAACATATTAGGGAGACACAAACGTTGATAATATTTTCTATAAATTTATTCAAATTTAAAGAAGTTTAATTTCTTGAAAAATAAGCTGTACATTTATTTTTCAACGAAGAGAGTACTTATTAATTTTTGCGAACAAAGAGAGCACACGCTACATTATATGCCTACTTTTTCATTTCTTTTAGATGATAAATCATGTAGAGCACTATCATCACTATATTGCTTTCGCACTGCCTGCTGATGGAATTGACCAGCGGCCAATCCTAGTATTTTGATTTGCATCATTAGCCTCGCTTTATTTTAGTTAATAATTCAGAAAACCATGGGATAATTAATGTCAGGCCATGTTGCCACGCCTCTTCAGCAAAGGCTCCTAGGGCTTTTATGATGGCTATGCTGATACGTGAGATGTCCTTCCTGTCCTCTACTGTACTCATTCCATTGAACCTGTATCATAATGCAAAACAAACGCTGAATGAATGTAAAATTGTAGATACAACATGTGTACTTTGTTTCATACTAGACGATACTTAAAAATTAAAATCACAAGAATCCTGACTTGGGAGCATGCCAAGAACATCCTCCTTCCGCTTCCAGTATCTGAACCTGACCAATAGCAACACGCCAACACAGGATTTTTGGGTTTCAGGTGGTGGCAATGGCGGAGTTTGCAATGCAGCCCATGGTGGAAGGCTGATTCTGATTGCCTAGATTTTTAGGCCTCGTCGCCTCCGCTTGTTGTTCGGGCAGGCAAGTGCAGATGACAAGCCCATATATGCAGCCCATGGTTTTTGGACTAGTGACTTTTCTGATGACTAGTCCAGTATCACGCGCTGAATTTGATCACATCCCACTTACAAATCCAGTAAAACGACGACAGGATCACAGGAAACATCAATTACGCAGCACATTTAGATTTGAAACTGTGTCTGAAATTTTCTCGTTTTATTGATTCAGTGCTAGGTTGAAGCTTGGCATGATCAACAACTGACAGAACGCGAGTTTAGAGAGAGAGGAGGAAACTACGACAGTAGCAGCAGCAGCATTACATTTCTTAACTCTGATCTAGTAGCAGTAGTAGAGAGAAAAGCATTAAACTGACCGTAACAACAGTTGTAAAAGAAACAGAAAAGAAAAGAAAAAAAGAAAGCGAAAGTGAACGCGAGCAAGTGAAGTGATCGATCCATGGCTCGTCGTCGTCTGATTGCTGTTGGTTTTACAAGTCGCGTCCGTCCGAGAAGGCAAGAAGAAAGTGTCAAGCGGAGGAGCACGTAGCGCGTCGATGGCGGCGGCGGCGGTGTGGTCAGCGGTTCATTCGCGTGTCCAGCTCAGCAGTTCATGTCGGTGGCAGAGGACCACGACGAGCGGGAGGGGAACCCCATCTGGTCGAGGAACTTGGCGACGCGCGCGTGCTTGGCGGCCCACTGCTCGGCCATCTTCTCCTCCTTGAGCTGCGCGTCGCGGCGGAGCTCGGCGACCTTCTCCCGGTGGTCCCGCTCGACGCGCTCCGCGGCGGCCGCCTGCTCCAGCCGCAGGTTGCGCATCTTGGCCTCGAACTCCTCCCACACCTCGCGCCGCCGCATCTCGCGCTCCATCTCCAGCTGCTGCTCCACGCGCTTCAGCCGCCACGCCGCCTCCCGCCGGTGCGCGGCCCACGCGCGCTGCCCTTCGTCCAGCTCGCGGCAGCACTCGGCGAGCTCCGCCAGCGCTTGCCCGTCCACCACAGCCATGCCGGGCGGGGAGGAGGCGGCGGCTGGGGCGCGCCGCAGGAGCTGCCGTGCTGCTGCTGCGGCGGGCTCGGGAACCCGTACGCCGCGGCAGCCGCCTCGGCCGCGGCGCGCTCCGGCATCCACGGCGCGGGCGCGGGCGGGGCCGCCACGGCGGCGGACGCGAGGCTGAGCGTCACGGACGGCGACGGCGGTCTGGGCGGCGGCGGCTGCGCGACGGCAGCGCCAGCCCCGGCGGCGTTGGGCGACAGCCAGGGCGGCAGCACGGGCGTGGCCATGAGCAGCGTCGGCGTCGCGGCGACCTGCTGCTGGTTAGGCCTCTCGCCGACGAGCTTCTCGGCGAAGTTCTCGAGCAGCCACTCGTAGCGTCCGCGCTCGTCCGGGCTGGGCTCCGGCGGCGGGCGTCGGCTGTCCCTGAGCTCCCGCTGCTGCTTCTCCTTGAACACCTCCCACCACTTGCCGAGGCGCTTGGCCGTGCGCCCGGGCACCTCGGCGGCGATCTTCTTCCACTTGTTGCCGTGCTTGGCCTGGAGGCGGATGACAAGGCGCTGCTCGTCCTCGGAGAGCGAGCCCTTCTTGATGCCGGGGCGGAGGTAGTTCTTCCAGCGCTCGAGGCAGGACTTGGCGTCGCGGTCGAGGGCCACGTTCATGCGCTGCGACACCAGGTGCCACTCGCGCGGGCCGAACTGCCGGACGTACGCGCGCAGGACGGCGTCTTCCTCAGGCCGCCAGCGCTGTCGCTCCTTCATCTGCACCTGCACAGGCCATCGCCCATCCCTCACCACCACACCTCATAATGCGCGCTGCTTGCCATTTGCATTTCCATTGCCATCGATCCATGGATGTGTCCGACCATGCGAAACCAAAAAATCAAATCTTTAATTAGCTCATTGCAAGAAACCAGGAACATCAAACTACTAGTAGAAGTTACTAGTAAATCTTTAGCTCATCAGCTTTGAAAAAAGATATAACAAGAGCAAACTAGCTGAAACTGAAAGACATGGATAACTAAACATGTATGTTAATAATAAATATGGCAAACACCACAGATTAGCATAACAGATGGGGAACAAAAACAACCAGGTCAGTGGTACGTGGTTCGTTGCTCTAATATTCATTGCATTGCTTTGCTGCAGCATCCATAACTACTGGTTTCAGGTTGTGGTGGCAAAGAAGGCAGGGAGAGGGGTAAATAACTGTGGCCTGCAAAGCTTGCTGTGCTGCTGCTGCAGAGGCAGAGGCAGCCAATGCACGGTCCAGAAACAGCTCTAACAGTTGTTACTCCATCATCATTACTCAAGTGACAGGATAATCCAGGCAACATTTACACTGCTATGACCTACTAGTACTCCAGTGTGACCAAAAGAAGTTAATTCCTCCAGTTTCTTGCATGACCAATTAACCTAGGACAGAGCAGTAACACCCCAAGTTTAACCAATACTGTACTCAGCAAAATTTTTACAGTACAGGCAGCTGCTACTACTTACTGTAGTAGCTACTATATTGACCAGCACGTTCCTTCACCAACGTTAACCAAACCGCAGCTACTAGTAAGGCCAATCTGAAGCAAGCAAGCATCATGGATTCAGCAGACACATGGAGACAAAGGTGTGGGCACGGCGAGCAAGCACGCGCTGTTTTCTCGCGCGCTTGTCTTGTTTCTGGACCGGGGGGTCGCCGTCGGCCATTAACGTGGCGCTTGAACGAGGACGAAGCTAAATCTGCCGGATTTAATGCCCAACCTAATACTCGTACTACCACCCCCAGGTAAAGCTAGAGCTAGAAGAAACCAAGGAGACGGAATGTGAGGCAAATCTGAATCGATGTGCGACGTTGATGACGCGCAGGACCAGCCCTAATCCGCGCTTTGGCGCCATGCTAATGCAATCCGGCCCGGGCTGTTAGAGAGTAGAGACGGTGATAGTACTAGTACTTCCATTCCCATCCCCTGGATTGGTTGGTTGGTGAAAAAGGGGAAGGTGAATGATTTGGCTGTAAGTAAAACTGTGAAAGGAGGATGGGTACAGAGACAAGTTAAGATTTTGACGACGAGGTGGAACTGGGGTACCCTACATACGTACACAAGCATGAAATGTCCCAGTGGTGTTCAAGATTGGTTGGTTCCATGAAATCTACTAGGTCAATCAAAGCTTCATAATCATGATGAGGAAACAGAGCCCAACAATGGTGACAGCAATGTGTCGAAGCCTCCAGATCAGTGTGGTGGTACTCTGGGTAGGATGGGACTTGGATCTGTGTTGGAGTGGACTGCTGGGTAGTACGTGTGAACTTATGGAGGAATAGGAGTAGCAATCTTTTCTTTTTCTCCCTCCGGTTTCCTCATCATTTTGCATCCTTGCTCTTGGTCCTACTCTTGCATAGAAGTAGGCAAGTGGGAAAGCAAGTGGCGAGATGAGTTCAATCATAACGCAATCAGGTGACGGAAGAAGAAAACATGGCGTTCCCTACGCTCGCGGAAGAATCTGAATAATCTCAGGAACCACGGAATATATGTAATCTACTAGTATCTCATGGGAGGGCACCAAAACGACGATTCTGCCAAACAAAAACGGATTCTGAACCGCACATCTGTGTTAGCACGAAGCTGCACAAGAATTCACCGGTTGCCGATATGCAGTAAAATAAATACTAGACAAGAACTATTAGGTGCCATTTTTTGGAATCAACAGCAAAAAAAAAAAAAAATCCCCCGCTCACGAAGTAAAGAAAAGAAAAGTGGGGGGGGGCGTTTGTGGTTTGGGGTGGGGGGGTAAGAGGGGAAATACAGGGGGCGCATCACATTCAGCAGCTGCAGTTCCCCTCACTTCCTAGTAGTAAAATAAGACCCGGAAACTGAGGAACAATCTTTCACAAATCAACATCTACCACAGTATTAGTACTACGTAGGAGGTGCCGTTACAATCCCAATCCAAGATGACAGCTGAAGACATACTAATCCAGATCAGACCGCCACTACTACTACCACTCCTCCCCAAGGATCCATCCACCCAGAGACCATGCAACGAACGAACAAGCAGCTGGCCAAACCGAAACCGAATAGCCAGCAAGCTCAAAGAACCGAGCTTTATTGTTACCAGAGCACAAGTAGTATGCAAGCAACATCTTGAAATAAACAGGACGATGGTAGTAGTATACTAGCAAAAATAGTGAGCTGAAACGTTGAGGATAAACGAAGCTTTGGATGGGGATGCGAGAGGAGCGGGCGTTCACTTACAGAGGCAGCACGGCTACACCATCCTGGCAGCAGCGTCCTTGCTTGGCGTCCTCGTCCCTCCCTGCTGTCCTGGGCGGTTGGAAGAGAGAGAGAGAGAAGGGGGAGGATTGGAGGAAGGACGGATGGAGCGAGAGAAGAGCTCAAATAATTGCGAGGGAGGTTGAAGACGACGAGCGAGGGACCTGGCGAGCAGTAGCAGCAGCAGCCAGCAGGAGAGGCGAGCGAGGGATAGGGAGGTGTGAGCTGAAAGATTCCTTTCCACGGCCGGGGGACCGAGTGTGTGTTGTGTGTGCGTGTGTATGTGTATAGGAGGAGGGAGCTCAAGGTGGGGGACAAGGCGCAGCGAGAAATTAGGGCACGCGGAAGGGAAAAGACGGGGGAGGCGAGCGAGGGCGCCCAGGAAAAGGGATGCCCCGGAAAGGGGGGGCGCGTGTATATATAGACTTGGGTCAGGGAGCTGCTAGAGGAGATGGGAGTGGAGCAGTGCAGGTGCGTGCAGTGCAGCAGCACGGGCAACAGTTGCAGGCAGCACGCAGCATGGCAATGGCATGGGCATGGCATGCACAGCCGAGACGAGAGACGGGACACGGCTACGCCTACACATGCAGCAACAGCTTGCTGCAGCATGCACATGGAGATGGAGGAGCGTGCTGTGCAGTGCAGCAGTGAAGGGCGCCGGGTGCAGTACTAGTACGTGGGGGTGAGGCGGGGGCGCTTTCTCTGCCGCCAGCTGACTTCCCAGTACGTACTGGGCTACTGCAGGAGGAGCGAGTGGAGGGGAGAAGAGGCAGGAGAGGAGAGGACACTGTTGGAGAGGAGATGGAACGGGCAGGCCGCCGCTCGTCTGGCTGTTCTGGCCAGTGGGTGCGCTCCTCAAACTCAAATCATCAAATTTTGATTCGAAAAACCATGCGAAAATTATGCAAACAGCCTCGCATCGCCTGCGAAAAAATCATGCAATCGCGTCGCGCACGGGTCAGATCGGATGACGGATCCAAGAGATTCCTTCCGTTCTCGCTTTCGCTTGGTTCGTTCGTTGCTGGCGAGCTCCTTCGAACCGGAGGCGCTTCAGGGAGAGACGAGTAGACGCTGGGATGGGATGGGGTGGATGGATGGGAAATGAATGGTCGCAGCCCTGCCACCCTCGCCGCCTGGGGCCGGCCGGCCGGCCGGCCGGCGGTGGAAAAAGGCGCCGTACGTCGTCGCCGTCGCGTCTTGTCGTGGCAGCCAGCGCCCGGCCGGCAGCGGGGCAGCGCGCGTGGAAAGCGACGAAAAAGACGGGGAAGGAAGGAGAGTGGGCCGGCAGGGAAGGGCTTCCTCGAGTCAAATCGACGGCAGCATATGCATGGCCCACGCGGATTAGGTTACTAGCGATCGCTTTACTGCCCATGCACGCCGAGCAGTATATAGCACTCCAAAGGCTATAGCCAACAGTTATTGCGAGTAGTCAAACTACTAAAAATCATCGGAACAATAATAATAACGGAAATATATAAGTAAAAAAATCAAATCAAATTATATTTATAGAAATAATATCAATATTTCTACATTTCAATAGATTTGCTATATAATAATTGCAGTCCATAAATAACAATAATAATAAGTGTGCATTATAAACATTAGGTTTTTATTATATTTTATCAAACTAACAATTGTTTGGTCTCCGATGACATAGTTTTTACTTTTATCATAGGTCAAAACAATTTCTATTTTATTATACTGACTAGAATTGTAGACTAATATTTTTTAAAAATAAACTAAAATATAGTTTTTCAAAGAAAATATAAATATATAATAAGCACTGTAGTTTTTATTTAACATGTAGATTCATGATGTCATGTCATAAAAATAGATGTAATAATAGCTTCACTTAAATTTAGGTTTCAAATAAATACTTATTGCATTTGAAGAAAATAAATGGAAGGAGTTCAAACTAGGGGTCCCTTATGAAGCTTTCACGTTACTCATTACTCATCACTGGAGGTGGATCCAGCCCAAAACTGTATTGATGTCACCTTTATTAAACCATATATTAGCTTTGCATACGAAAATTAGTTTGCAATGAAAAACGCATGAGATCATTGTTGTCAGCAATGAACAAGGCTAGATCCGCCCCTGCTTATCACCTTGTTTGAAAAAATCAAACTAAGCCTAAGAATTCTCACAATAATTAGAAAGATCTTGGATAGACTCTAACCATAATAATTGATAATAATAGCCATAATAATTGTAACAGACTCTAATCATAACCGATAGTAATAGTCGACCTATTTTGTAAGTTTGTGCCAACTCATAAAATTTTGCATCTAGTTGCGTGTGAAATTCCCCAATTTGACTATAAATATATTAAAGAATAATTAAAACAAAACACATCTTTTGTGCCATTTCGTAGACCAAGTAAAGATTTGTATGTGCGTGTGTCTCGACAATCATGAATTAATAACTCATATCGAATGATACCAACAAATTTTTGCTACATTCTCTTTTACTCCTATAAGACACGGTTGGATATGACACGGTCTCCTAAATTATACTTTAATCATTTATTTATTTTATATTATATTACTAATATTTGTAAACTTATGATAATCGGTTTGTACATTTAATTACCAATCTAATCAAATTAAGCTCATAGTATAATAATTAAAATTGTTAGCTAAATTATTGGTCAAAGATTTTAAAGTTTGACTTTTGATATGTGTGTGTGCACCTTCTTATAAAAAGAATGGATGGACTAAAAGTTATTTCAGTTTTCACATACATTTACTTCACATAGTTGTTACATTGGATAAATTTATGTATTTTTATCTCAACCACTCTCAAATGTTTTGCCAAACACTTAAGTCTAGAGTTAGCATTTTGCAAAGGATTTTAAAATCATTTTCACTTGTATCTCACCATGCCACTGAGCTCAACCCATATGCAAAATGTGACTCACATGAAGTGGAACTAGATAACCATTGCATGCAAAGATTTTCCATCTTTATAGTACGGCTACCTACCATAAAACCAACCATGCACTCTAGTGCTCCTTTGCCTTGTGACTTTATTTTGCTCCATCTTCACACCATATGATGAACACCTGCATGTTTGTGATTATGTTCTCCAACTCCACCTCCTACGCCTTGTCCATCACTTTGTTAGTGCATTCGCCCCTGGTGTGGGTTTTGGATAATTAATGACAATCAAATTAGGGACTAACATGTTTATCAAGTGATATCTACAGGTGTTAGTCCATTGATGAATTGAAACGAAAGAATTTGGTGAATGATGGCACCCTAAATTTTATGGATAAATGGCATTCCGGCTCAAGTGATTCACTCTCTTTTATTTTGATTTGAGTCATAGGAAACGCCGCACTATCAAGAGGGATACAAATTTAACTAGCTAGATGGGGAATAAAAGTGCTCATGTCGATATTTTAGAGTAGCTTGAGAGACACCATTTCACCCAAGTGCACGCAAGTCAGTTTTGCTGTCCTGCAGGGTGGACCAGAAGTTCCAGTAGTAGACCGGAAGTTCCGGTGGTTGTGCGCGGCGCAAACTTCCGCTCTCCCAGGCGGACCGGAAGTTCCGGTAGTTGTAAGTTTGCGCGCGCGCCGAGTTGCGCAGTTTGGTTTGGCGGAAGATCTGGTCTCTGACCGAAAGTTCCGCCCTGACCGGAAGTTCCGATCAGAGACCGGAAGTTCCGGTCAGCCCAAGTCTCGCCCATTCTCAAGCCAACGGTCAGATCTGAGTGGACCAAAAGTTCCAGTGGGCTCCACCAGAACTTTCGATAGGTCTTCCAGAGGTCGAAGTACATATACTTTTCACCTACGTTTCTAACTGTTACGCCAGGCAATACACTCACTCGCTGCAACCCCAACAGTTTCCAAGCTTTGACTCACCCACTCTCTCTCTCCCTTTGCTTCTAAGCTCCAATCCTCGATTGTTTGAGCTAGGGACGTGAGATTTGAGAGCGGGAGCAGCGATGTTCGACTTGAGCACTTGGTTTCCTCGTCTTGCTGATTGGGTTTGTGTTTATTACTCTTGGGTTCTTGGAACCCTAGCCGGCTAGGCATTCTTCGTGGTTGTCCGTGTTGATTTACTTGTGAGGGCACCCCGAAGCGTTTGTATTACCCTTCATCTTAGTGAATATCTCAAGTCAACCTTTGTGGTTTCTTGAGAGAGGTGACCTACGTGGTTGGGCCTTGGTGGCCACCTCAACAACGAGGACGTAGGAACTCCTTTGTGGGGATTGCTGAACCACGGGATAAATCGTGTGTCCCGCGTGCTTGTTGTGGAGGTAGCTTCGACTACCCTTATTATTGTGTTCTTCGTATTCCCTCTTGCATATTTGGTTGTAGGTTGGAGAACTCGATTCAAGGGTTGGTGAGACCCAAAGGTGTGGAAAGCTAAATTCAATCACCAACATCATATAGGAGTGTGTGGTAACAATTGCAACTGAAATTATATCTCGTATACTCTGATTTCGTAGCGCTTTTAGAGCACCAGAAGTTCTGGTGGGTTTGCACCGGAAGTTCTGGTCAAGACCGGAACTTCAGCTCCAAACCACCGGAACTTCCGGTCAGGCATTTAATTTCCGCATTTCGAGTTTTTGAGTTTCAGGTTTTGCAAATACGCCTATTCACCCCCCTCTAGGCCAATTAGGTCCTTTCACACTTCAAGTGGACCCTAGCTTAAACATACTCAATGCACAACATTAGTCACGTGGTTGGCACTCGATTACCAAAAGTCAAACAAGTAGTTTTAGTGGTGAATACCTTTGGGAAACATATCATGTTTCTTTCCCTTTCTTTACATTAAGCATTTACTTTGTGCAATTACTTTCTTGTGTTTTACATTACTTGAATTGCCATGCTAGTGTAGAATTGGACTAGGTTGCAAACTATTGTGTGTTGGCTTTAAACACAGGTAGGCGCAACGGGTGAATAGGCTAAGGGTTATGTTTTATTTTCACAAAAAATTTAGATTATCCCAATTTCACCCTGTCTCTTGGGCATCTTGATACTTTCACCACTGTCTCAACTCAAAATGATGCTAGCGATAAAGTTTTTATTTGAGAAAGTAGGGTATGCTCGCTCACCACTCTCTTCGAAAGGATCTACAATGCCTACGGGGTGAATAAGCGTATCTAAAATATCATAAACATAAACTTAAAATAGTATAATAGTAGTTGACTGACTGTTGGAAGTTTTGACACCTAGGGAAAAATAGAAACTAGAGTAAATCGACTTCAATTTTAGATCTACTATTTACCACTGTTCCTAAGAGGTGGCTAAAGATGTTCAAGCATTCCCTTCTCTAATAGGTTCAAAGGATTCAATGGTCGAATCCACCATTCTCCGTTGTCTCCCCAGTGTGGTTCACGGATAAATCCAGTGATGCATAGGAGGTTACTTGGGCTACACTAAAAACATTTGGTGCTATATCACAACGCTGCCACCAGAGGAAGTGACACACCCTTTGGAATTTGCTGCACAAACTCCATTTGCCGCTATGTCGCCCTAGGGAGCCTCTTCCTCCGATGCCCTAACCTGATCACCACCAGATAAATGTGGTGGCCCAGTAGTCAATGTAAGCATAGTTTACTACAAAGGGGTTAAATGACTTCGCCTTTTGTTCGGTGACCCCCTCAACAGGGGCACCGATCAAATAAATCCGGTGAGATTGAAATACCTAGCCTAAGTCTCCCTTCCAAACCGTTTATGCAAGCGTGCTAACTCCAAATGTGTTTTGTTGAACACCTTCACCTTTTATGCATTAAGTTAGCATTTCTCAAAACATTTTTGGTTGCTTCCTCACTAGGTCACTAGGTCTAGTGTAATGTATATGCAAAGTTAGATCATACCTAGTGGCACTAGATAACCATGTTGCTTTACAGATCCCCTCTTGTCAGTATGGCTATCTATTCTAAACCTAACCATATATTGCACTTTGATTGGTGAAATAAAAACCCCTAGCTTATACCTTCGCCTTCAGGCTTGCTTCCATCTCTTTCTCTTCTCTTCTCTCCAATATTGGGCACTTGATAACCTTCATGGCCTTCACCGTCTTCTTCATGGTAGCCTTCTAGCTCAACTCTTGGGTGTGGACTAGACCTAGCTTATAAAAACTTAAGCACATTCTTAGTCTACTATTTGTCACTCAAAATTAGCAAAAGCAAACCAGAACTTTCAGCTTTCCTAGTAAATCGACTATGCACAGTCAACTACACTAAAATTTTTATCTTTGTAAATGATCAGCAGAGGTCGTCAGGATTTATCTAGGTTTGTCTCCCTATTTTGAGAGGCAACCCCAAAACGTGTCCGCCTTTGTTAATTAAAGGATTGGTATCATCCTAAAATATTTTTGGAGTCGTATACTCGTATCTATAATATTTCATTAAACCCTGTCTAAATGTGGAACTCAGCAGGCAGCAGCAATAATAAGCCGCTGGTGGTGGTCGAATGGTTCTATTCTTCTGCAGAACCGACCTGCGCGAAACATGGACATCATGTCACAAAAATGGAGCGTTGACGATGAAAGCTTAACCAACCTCTGAAACTGCTGTGACTGTGAAGGAGGAGCACACTATAGTCCACGTAAGGCACTGTACTGCATTCAACTAGGGAGTGCACGGAAGCAAGGTTAGTACGTACGTACTTCAGTACTTGCGGCCCATGCTCGGCGATCGACATGATGATGGTTACTGTAAGCATGTATAGCTGTCCTGTCCCGATAGTATGTAGCACGACGTGCATGTACATACTGTACATACATACACACAAAAATCACGGGTGCGTGCATGCATGCAGGTGCAGCCACATGACTGGCATAACCGTGCGGTACGGTGCTGGTGCGGCCCGGCCCGATGAGTCGTGCCGTGCGTGCGTACTCCTATGTGCGCGCGGTGCACGCACACGTACAGGACACAGGAGCAGCAGGCCAGAGCTACTGCGTACGTACTGCACCGGCGTGCTAGCTAGAGGACACGTACGCAGGGGCAGGGTCGTTGGTCCCGGGTTTGTATGTACGGTGTGGTGTGTGGCTGTACTGTGTGTGTGCATGCATGGTGACAAAAACCATGCATGATGTGATCCCCGGCCTTGACAGCACCGTTGCGCGCGATTGCAAGCAGGGCCGGGCCGGCCGGCGTCCTCCTGCAGCTGAGCTGCATTATTGAAGCCGGCCGGCCCCATGGGGGACCTCGACGACGTCGATCGATCGAGGACGTACGTGTAGCATGCATGTCGTCCTGAGATCTCCAGTAGAAGTAGTACGTACGCAGGGGTATGTCGGCCGGCCGGTACGTACGTAGTATGTTAACATAACATGCGTGTACTAGTAGATGACGGACGACCATATCGATCATGCTCACCATTAATTAATTATCAAGTACACGCGGTTGGTTTGTTTTAGTAACCTTAAAACGTACGGTAGGTTTGTTTTAGTAACCTTAAAACGTACTCCAACTTGGGATTAGGTAGCCCAGTTTAGCTAAAAGGTTCGTTTCATCACGGTCACATGTGCATATATGCAGGAAGAAGCTAAGGCAGGCCCAGGCGCCCAGCAGGGTAGATGTCTGTGTCTCTGGTCACCGGCGGCCGGCGGGGCGATGGACGCGTCGTCGAAAGAGACGACATGCACGCATGCATGCATCCAGTGGGACGATATGTACACGATGCCGTGCGTGCGTGGGTTAAGTTGTCACGCGCACGGCCACACGACTCGTGGGATCGGAGCAGCATGCAGCGTCGCGTCTGGTCGTTTTGTACAGTGCTGTCCACGTCGTTGCCGGCCGGCCGGCCGGCCACGCGCGCGCGCGTGCCCCCGTGATTCGTGAGGGTCAACCGGTTTGTACGTTTCGAAGCACCAGCATTGCACATACTACATGCATGCATGTGTAGCACTGCAGGAAACGGGCAACAACGGCAGCATCCATCCATATCTCAAATCGACCCGGGATTTTGTACGTACTCGATCGTATTATACTATAGTAGCAGGAGTATATATGCACAGCAAGTACACCTGCAGTCTACGCAACACGTGCGTCACAGCGTCAGTAGTGCGTGGTTTTTTTCCACTAGAGAAACGCAGCACCACTTGTCGTCACTGACGTTTGTGTACGAAAGACGCATCATCGCTGGATTGTTATTACTTTGTGCTCACGGGCCGTGACAAAGTCGCTGGTGGGTGTATGCATGCGTCGACATCGATCTCTCTACTGCCTCCGTTCCAAGTTCCCAGTTTCTTAAATCGCATACATGCATTTAGTTTTTGTATTTACAAGAACTGCTCCGGTACTCCTCTTTCTAAAAAGAGCACACATCACAAAGCAGTCTATTCAATAAATTAATATTTTATTATTTTCGTGCTTGGGTCCCACATGGGCCAAGCCCAGCCCGAACCCAGCCTGATTCAGAGGGAGAGTATGCAAGGTTTCCCGTTCCTTGTTCAGTGCCGGTGGGAGGTGTATCACGCACGCCGCCAATTCCCTTGCGACCGCGGATCATCTTGAAGGTGGCGAACAACCAACACTTTCATTCTCTCCTCTAATCCCTGCAGAAGCATATATAGGGCACTCAATCCTCTGATCCGATCCCCTACGGCAGCCATTCCTGAGCAGCGGCGGCGGACCAAGCCCCGGCATCCTCCCCCTTCCTCCCCGGATCCCATTTCGTGATGTGCTGGTAGTGGGCAAGAGATTTGGTGGCGCTGTCCAATTTGGCGTGCTCGAGAGGCTGCGGAGGGTCGAGTTTTCACGCTTTGGATGCCAACTGAAAATCTGAAAATTCTGCGATACCTCATGTACAGATCCTAAGAGGCATCTTATTTTCAAGTCAGGAAGTCTGCGAGCTTTGGCCCTAGGCAGATGATCACTGAATCAGAATTACCTGAGCATCATATTTGATACTTGTCAGGCACTTAGGCATTAAAAAGTTTATTACAGCGGTGCAATTGCTTGAAAGATTCATACAAACTATGAAATATATGCATTCCTTTGCCATTTGTAGCTGTCTACCGACCTGATTCACTAGCTAGACTATTCTGTAGAAACACATTGGAATCCAAAAGAAAAAAAGTGCATTCTTATATACAGACTTGTTGGTTTAGTCTCATGCTGGCGACCTGGAGTATTGCATTTCTAAATTCAGTAACTAGTAGATTGTTGTTGGTCAAAGGAGAAAGATGGGACATCAGATTTGTTGACCCCAGCCCAGGTCCTAGGATAAGATTATGCAGCATTACGCTTGCTCAGGAGTCTGAACGTCACGCAACAATCCGGTGAGCAACATGATAATTGACGGATTAGGTCTATTCGACAGGCCATCCGTATTGTTCCCATCTTATTGGCAATTTGGCATCAAGCAGGTGACATAGAAAGGGCGGAGAGCACAGAATGGAACCACCATACTGTGTGTGGTCACGAACAGAACAATGTTTTTTTTTCATAAATCACGTACGCAGTAGTAGTGTTACATTGTATACCTAATAAACGGGAAGAACAACCAAAGGCATATGACGAAAGCAAAATCCATTACACAGTAGTTTCCGCATGGGATCGGATCGGAGGGATCGGAGGAGGGCTCGTCCCGCGAGGGAAATGGCGGCGTGATATCCGGCAACGAAAAAGGAAGAGACCGACACTTGCACACGTGACTATCCCTCTGAATCAGGCTGAGTTCGGACTGGGCTTGGACGGGCTGGATTGAGCCCATGCGGGACCCAAGAGCAAAAAGAAAATTAAAATAATAATTATTTATTGAATGGACTACTTTAAGATGTGTGCTCTTTTTAGAAAGAGGAGTATCACAGCAGTTTTCTTACAAATAATGAATAGCGCAGTGACGACGAAGCTAGCTTAAACTAAATTAAAATTGAGAGGTGGCTAATTAAGTTTAAGCCACTAATAAAAGGGGTTAGATCGAATAGCAATTCATCATATCACGTAAGCGTGATGGAATTAAGTGATTCTTTAATAAATTTTCTAGGTATAGTGCTCAATAAGATTGAAAACTCTGTGATTCAAAATTTATTCATGTAAATGATTTAGAGGATTAAATATATATTCAATACAAGATTTGCTTAAGTCAATAAAAAAGATATGATCATTCAATTATGTGTAGTGCAGGAGTGGCTTATGCAAGGCAATATATATGTGCTGAAATCTTAGGAAGCTGCCTAGCTGGCCGGTTGCGGTCCTTCCTTAGAGAGACTTCTCATATTTCCATCTGTCTTTTTTTCTAAAAAAATGATTTTTGGATGCAGGCCATCTTATCCGCTGAATTGCAATTTGTAAAGATGCTTGAGTGGAAGACGTTGGATGACCAACCTTAAAAGTCCTGTTTGAACAATGAGTGAAAATGGATTTTGTGGTAATGTATATACACCCCCCCCACCAACCTGCTGGCATGAATAAACCCCATGCATATCAACAGTCCAGCAGCAATCATCTACTTATCCACTCCACCATCCATAAATAAATTGACATTTGTAGTTGTCTTAAGTCAAAGTTTATTTACTAGGGACATAAAATTTGTACAGCTAGATACAATATGTAATATGTTTTCATACTATATATGTGTTTTATTGTTATAGATACTAATAACAAAAAGGTGAAACTTAAAAGAGATTGTTATAGTTACTCTCTCTCTTTCAAGATACTGTAAGTGCACGTCTTACAATTCGAGGAGTCAACTAGCTAATATCAGGCTTGACTAGATTTATGGAACAAATTATCAATATTTGTATGCCCAAAATAGATTTACTATAAAACTATATGGCGTGATTAATCTAGTGATCTTTATTTGGTACCATAAATATTAGTACTTTTTATACACCTGGCCAAACTTGAGATTAGTTTACTCATCGGAAAAAGAGATCGAGATGTATTTATTTTGAGATGGAGGGAGTCATTTACATATGAGCTAGTGAAAATCACCGATGTATTTATTTGAAATGGAGGGAGTAATTTATGTATGAGCTAGTAAAAATTTGCCGAGGCCCCTAAACTGATATAGCGGTGTCATCTGGGTCACTAGCTTCCAAATTTTTATTTACAGGTCCCTAAACTTGTATGACAGTGTCATCTGGTCCCCATCTCTCAAACTTTAATGTTTGAGTCACACAACTTGTATCGTGGTCTCACATCTAGGTCATCAAACTGTCACCTCAACACACAAATGGTGCTAATAATGCCCCCATGATAATTATATGTAGATGTAGAAGTTTAGGGACCATGATGGCAATGCTACGCAAGAGCTGGGTCTTCAAAATTTAATTGCAAGTTTGGGTACCCGTAAATTAAAGATCCAAGAGCTAGGGTTGTAGATGGTAGCACCATGCAAGGTTTTATGGATCACTGGTCAATTTTACTCCTTTAGGATTGGATAGAGCCAAGGAGGTGGTACTAGTATTTTAGTGCAAAAGGGAAATTGTGAAAAAAAAACTATGTAGTTTCTACAAATATTAATTGCGGTGTCGCATAGACAATTTGTTGATGTAGCAAGTGATTTAATGAGAAAAGAGAAAAAAAAATAAGAAACCAAGTCTAATTAAGAAACCGTGGTCTTCATGGTTATCCATGGACAAGAAACTACTCTACGCATGCGTTGGGAGCGAGAGCGGACTTATAAATTGGCCGATAAGCTAAAACAACCGATTTTTGTGAGAGAAAAAGCACCGTTTGAGTAGCTAATTAGTTGAACTGATGGTGCTTCTATCATGGCTTAGATCCTACTCCCTCTATTATTTTTTTCTCCGAGAAACAAACTTTGACTAAATATATTTTAAAAATATAAATATCATGACACATAATTAGTATCATCAGAATGTTCTTTAAGTAATATTTTTTAACAAATTTATTTAGATATATAAACATTATAAGTATTTTTTTTATAAATAATGTTAAATTTGTAGCACTAAAACCAAGACTTAATCGAGTATGCTATAGAAAATCTTGCTCCAAAGAGAATAGTTTGTTGGTAGATACCAAACAACCTATAGTAGTTTGTTATTTTCTCCGTCCTAAATTATAAGACATTTAATTTTTTTTTTTTTTTAAGTTTGACCATTCGTCTTTTTTAAAGGTTCTTTTTTTTTACAGAAATAGCTAAATGTAAGTTATTCTTATTGATAAAGTAAGTCACGAACAAATAAAATAAAACTTTATATAGATTTTTAATTAAAACAAGTGATCAAACTTTACGTCGAATAAATCAAATGTCTTATAATTTGGAATAGAGTGGCCTTATAATTTGAAATGAAGAAATGGTGTAGAGTGCTCCAATGACACTAGCTAGGGCCCAGGCCCAGGCTACTAGCTAGAAGGGATCTACTCCACCACCAGCGAGCCTGACCATAATGGCAAGCCCGACGCCCCACTTTCGTCTGGCTCTACTGGTGGCCAGGGGCCGCATGCATGCATCTACCCCACTCTGGATTCTGGAGGAAGATCTCCGGGCGCCCAGAGCCCACACAGACGAGACGACGAGGCGACGACGACGACGACGACGTCGCACTCGCAGATCCCCTGGTCGATCCGGTGGCTGCCTGCTGCCATTTCCGCCGCGGGCATGCAGCTGGTAGCGTTGTTGCATGCATGCATGCATGGCAGCATTCAAGAGGGGTGCGCGGTCTGCCAGGGCGGGCAGCGGCGAGCGAGAGGGAGACGTGAGAACGGCATGCTACCAGACGAGCGGCGCAAGCAAACGCCCATGCGGCGCCACTGGGCTCTGCAGGGCACCTGCAGGAGGGAGCTATAGCAGCGGCTCGAGCTGAGACCTCGCCGGGCTTTCGTCAGGCTTATAGAACTTCGGCAGACTCGTCAGGCTCCCCGCCGGGCGCCCGCTAGACCACTAGCGCGCACGGCGGCCGCCCGGGGCCTGCCGGGGCGCGCTGCTCCAGACCCGCGTGCAGGCGCCTACGACGCACAGTACCGGTCGCTGTGCTACGAGGAGAGGCGCCTCAAAAAATTGATCCACTGCGTTTGCATCGCATTGCTCTCTGGCCGACGACGACTCACCGCCCGGCCCGGCCAAGTGGTTCCCCGGTGCACGCATGCAGCAGCAGCACACGGACTCGCGCGGTGAGGACCAGGATCAGGATCAGCATCAGGAGCGGGAGCGGGACGTGAATTCGTGCGTACGGTACGGGCAGGTGACGCGACGTGATAGATACTCCTAGCACCCCGCTATGAGTACTTTTCCTGCCTCCTGAGTCCTGACCTGACCCTGGCCGGATCACGCACGCGGCAGCACACGGTATCTCAAGGCTACTGTTTGGATAGCGCATTATCCTGAAAGCTGGGTTTTAAAACCTACTAGTAGACGATAGACTGCTAAAATTTGGATTGAAAAAGCTGATTGGTGTGTTGTTTGGATCCATAAGTTATAAAAAAAAACTGGAGATTGACTTTTTGTACATACTAGTGCAAAATCAAGGAGGGACCAAACGCAGTGGATCGGCCAGCTTCTTAGCAGAAATAGACCTGGAAACGAGCTGAGATGGGTTAGTTATGGATGAGCTCAGTGAATTCCTAGGACATTAGGGCTGGTTCCAGATTTTGAGAATCCAGATACGAAAATCTCAATCGTCCTAGACTCTCATCCGAACGGTATACAGTAGGTTTTTTAGGGATTTTAATTTTAGAGTACCAACAAAATTCCAATAAAATTCTAGATTCTCAAAATCCCTTGGGATCCAAATAGTGAGTGGGGCAGCAGCCTAGCTAGCATCGCCTCCAATAGACTTCTGTCAGTAATGCCCTCAATGTTTGTTTTTCTTATAACGTAGTAGAGAGAGAAATAGCGAGTGGCAAAATTGTCTTTTGATGTCTACAAGTTGAAAAAAGCTATATATAGGTGCTCTATAGATTGTAAAGGTTAGGACGCCCTAGATTGTAAAAAGCTGGACAGAAACTTAGGGTCAGATGTATGGAGTACGAGTACAACATAGAAGCTATTTACTTTCGGGTAGGATAGGAGTACGTTCCATAGAAGCTATTACTTTCGGGTAGGATGGGAGTACGTTCCATAGAAGCTATTACTTATAGATTTCCAGTTTTTATATATACTTATCTGAGTCTGAGTAAGAGTAAGCCGAGCATGGGAGTACGTTCGAGTACGTAGTAGGGTGGAAATGGCTATAAAGCTTTTAGCCGTTTTGTCTCATTTTACTTTTAATATAATTCTTAAATTCGGGTAGGAGTATCTGTATTTCGCATCTGTTTTTGGTACAGATGCTAAAATGGATATATCGAAATCTGTTCCTCGTAACTTTTTTCTCTATCTAATTTGAGATTTGTATAAAACAATCATGGAATATTCGATTGTATCCGTATATCCGTGACGATTATGAACATGATGAAACTATTCTAAAAAGCTGTCTGTATAGAAAATGATTAAGGACTATAATGATATAAAATTTAATATTCAGATACAGATATTAGTTTCCTTTAATGTTGTGTTGATTTAGTTTCAAACTTGTTTATTGGTTGTTATAAATTGTATTCCAGTTCTTTATTTTATTTTTGTTGTGTTGGGATAATATCTGATGTATAAATAAACTACTGATAAAGAAGAAAGATATATATTTTTTATATAGATTGAATTGAGTAGATATCAGGATGAAGAAGAAAAGATATATATTTGATATAGATTGAATTGAGTAGATATCTGGATGCAAATCTATATCCAACTTTTATTTATTTCTCATTCGCATTTGCAAATATTCGAATCTGTATTATATCTAGTAAAACAATTCAAAATCCAACTGATAAGTCTGTTCGTTCTCCCATTTTTCATCTTAAGATTGTATTTGGATTTTATTTGGCTCGTCTTGAATCTTATTATAAACAAACTGTCGCAGTGGATTAGATTAAAAATAATTAGATAGCTCAATCTACTTCAATAAATACGCATTGTGCTGGGTAGAGCGCGGAGAGAGGGAGCCGCGGCCGCCTGCAGCAGGAGCAGTGATGAGGCATCTAGAGGCGGTAGTAGCCATCTATTACTGCACAGTACTCCATGATGGTGCCACGAGTAGGAAGCAGCAGCTAGCGGCCTCCTGATTCGTGAGGTTTCCGTAGGTAGCCCGGGGATCGGATTGGACTTGATTTGACGTTGCATCGCAGTGTTGCGCGCGCGTGTGTGTGTGTGTGTGTGTGCAGGTGCAGGCAGGCATGCATGCCTGCGGCAGGGGTGCGTACGTGATCTGATCCGTTGACTTGCCATGCCATGTGCCCATCATGCATATCGATGCATCTTGGCCCCCGGCCGGTTCGGGAAAAATCTGCACCCGCCCGTCCCGGACCGGACGACCGGTGCTGTCTGCACTGCAGATGCCCGTCTTTTACCTTTTGGTTCCTAGGTTCCTTGTTTCCGGCGAGAGAACTGTTGAGATTAATTAGGATAATTAATTATTATTAGTGATCAATTAGTATAGATAATCACATCATTAGCAACTGCTAATGACAGTTAGGATAGGCCCTTTCGAAGGGAAGAAAATTGCGTACTCCCTGGGTGTACGGCCGCCATCGTACGCCACCACGCCAAAGTATGACACGTAGCACTTGGAGGTTTGGCTTCGGCACTCACACGGCTTGGCTCGTTGGCATCCCCTCGGCTCCGCGAACATCATCTCAGCTCCGTGAACAGCAGCTCCACTCCTCCCATACGTCCGCCTCCTCAAGCTAGTGAACCCTAGGTAGGCTAAAAGAATGGGTGGCGGCGGCGGCGGCCACGGCAGCGGCGGTGACGATGACGATGGCGCGATTGTCCGTCCATTATGAGGACCCAAACTCCTTGCAGCAAGCGTGCATGATCCTTCATCTCAGGACACGTTAAGCAAGGTAATGATGATGGAGCACCAGGGGATGCACGGCCACTCCGCCGGCGTCGAAGCAGATGCGAGTATCAGCGGCGGCTCAATCTTGCGAGTAACAGCGGCACCGCAATCTTGCGAGTATGAGCGGCGGTGCAATCCTGCGGCTGGAGCCGAGAACGAAGCCAGACTGAGCCAGGCGTACGTTAGACGGGCTCAACAAATGTCCTGCGGAGGAGCCGCTCCCCTTTCCGTCAGATTTTTCTCTCTGCCACGCGGCATCCATCCAAGCTGGGGTTATACGATGGCGGTCGTACACCCAGGGAGCACGCAATTTTCTTCCCTTTCGAAGGGACCCTTGGAGGCACCTGTTCGACAAACAAACTACCCATTGGACAGTATATAATTGTAACATACACATATCAGGAATACATATCGTCATTTGGTTTTCTACCATCTAACTTTTCTCGCTTAACACGTTATCAGACACGCTAGTTCTACAACTGCTGACGCTGAGAGGCCGAGAAGGACTTCGCCGGAAGTTCATCGGGACTTCACCGGAGTTGCAGTAACCCAAGGTAGAAGATGGCCAACCCCGTACCTTCCATGAACGCCATGGTCGACGCGGTCACCGACGCTGTCGAAGCCGCCATCGTCCGTGGCAACTACCACCCTGGAGGTGTTCGTCGATTCATCCTCCAGGGAGCCATCCGTCGTGTCCTCCGCGACATCGACGCCCGCCGCATTCCGCCACGCCGCTTCCACAGCAACGGCCCGAGCGCCGCGGCCGTCCATCCACACCGCGCCCGGTGCCTCATTCGTCGAGGCTCGAGTATGCCCCCGGCATTTGCCCTCGCCACGGCCCGACGACGTTCATCCGCCGTGTTGGGGCACCGCCCGGCCGCGAAAGCCATCGTCCACCCCGAGCCGTCCTCATCGATCTTTGCCTCCTCCGCCTCCTCTGCCCGGCGTCCGCACCAAGCGCGACCATGGAGCGGTGGTGGTGGCTTCATGGCTGCACGCCGTGACGCCCCGCACCACTCGACTTCAACCTCAACATGGCGGCGCGGCCGCCGGGGCCATATGACCTCGGCGTCATCCTTCCCCAACCGGCTCTCTCTCCGATAAGGACCCCCTCGCCTCGCGCACCGCCCTCCTACGCCCGGCGTCGCGGCGGCACGCCCGACAGCGCCCGGACCGCCCTCCCGCCCGCCGATGCACTCGGCGTCGGGTTCGTCTCCCTCCTCGGTGAAGGGAGAGGCGGTCGGCCGCTCCCGAGCACCGGCAACGGGCCGATGGGGGGCTCCCGCCGTTCCGGCTTGCAGCGGCGGCCTCCATGGCCGGGCTTCGCCCGGGGGCAGGCGGTGCTCACCTGCCGGGCCGGCCTCCATGGCCGGAGGATGGGCTTTGGCCCCAATCCGCCATGAGAGGAGGAGGAAGAGGCACAAGGCAGGGGGCTATCTTCATTGGAGGCTCGACGACGGCGGCCGGCCGGCGGCCGGGCGACGGGCGATTAGGGTTGGTAACCCTAACCGCTAGCCTTATATAGGCTCTTGGCCTTACGGCCCGCGGGCCTTTGGCTGGCCGGGCCGTGGCGCCCGCTGGCTGGCCCAGGGCCGTGCGCCCGGTGGCTGGTTGGGCCAAGTGCTGGCCGGGCGGGCCGGGCCGCGCCCCCTGGGCTGCCTCGCTGTTTTAGGCCCTTTTTATCTTTTCCGTTTTGTGCCTGAATTTCTATTTCGTTATTATTTCTATCAGCAGTAGTATAAATTGATTAGCATAGGTTTTGCTAGTTTGATTTCTGCAAGAACATCAGTGACTTGTATTGATTGTAATTACTCTGTACCTGCTGTACCTTGTCATTGTAAATATAATTGTGGTTTGTTTATATTATTTGCAATGGCTCATATGATTCTATTATATTTTGAGGATATGTGGTGCACCCAAACAATTTTTCCACCACATATCAATTACATTTGTAACTTTGACATATTATTTTGAGCTATGTTGGTACAGCCAAACCCCCTATTTTGTACCAACAGTTTGTTACACTTGTCTTTTATAATAGAATTATGTATGTTAGTGCTCCCCAAACCCCATTTTGCACTACATACACACAAGTTTGCTAAAATTCGGGTATGCTGGTGCCCTAAACCACACTTTTGCACCACATACAAGTTAAATTCACAAGTTGATTTGGTTACAATTTAACTATGTCATCTATAGAATTAGTAAACATTGATTATTATAAGACTTAAATTGCAATATAAATATCTTGTTTATTTTTGGATAAACAACATAGGGTAATGGAGTCTATGGCATTGGCTGCGTTTAATTCTTTGTGAATTATCCTACCTAGAGACCGTGCCATAGCAGTGATTTAATCATCCGTTGCTGAGAGGTCTACATCACATTTCACTGAAATCTGATGATTACCTACACCGTGTTTTTACCCAAACCTATGACAAGATATCCACTTTAAAATATTGCATTTAGTATTACAACATTACCATGTTGATTTTAATTTACCCTATGGTAAATTAATTAATCCATGGTTGTCCATGTAGGATCATGGCTACTAAGGAGTTCGATGAACTCACGTTAGATGGTAGCAATTACCCTACCTGGGCTTCTGATATCAAAATTGCACTTTCATCTCGTAATCTTTTGGCTACAATTCAGGAACCCCAAGCTGGGGTTGTCCTACAAGATAAGCAAACCTACACTGCTTTGGCTTTGTTACGGTATTATATTCATAAGGACCTTAAATTGAATATCTTATAATTGAGAACCCTCATGAATTATAGCTTGCTCTTAAAGAGAGATATGATCAACAAAAAGAACTCATTTGGCCCGAGGCCAATCATGAATGGAATCACCTACGTCTCTAAGATTTTAAATCTGTGGTAGACTATAACCATGTTGTTCATAGAATTTGATCTAAGTTGAAGTTTTGCGAGAAAGAGCCAACGGATGCAGATAAAATAGAGAAAACTCTCTCTACTATGCTCAACAGCAATATAGGGCTCATAATTACCAGGCTTATTTTCAACTCATTCATACGTTGACTCAAGCAAAAAAACATGATGAACTTCTTATGAAGAATCATCATAAACGCCCTGTTGGTATGGCGCCTCTGCCTGAAGTTCACAACGTATAGAAAGATAATAGGAATAAAAAGAAGTTCAATGGACTTGATCCAAAGAACAAATTTGGTAAGCGCAAACACAACAGGAGACAAAGACCTAATTCCAACAAGAGGAACAAGGACAATGCGAAACCCAAAAATGACAAGAAGTGTCATAGATGTGGAAATTTTTCGCATTTTGCCAAGAATTGCCGTGCACCTAAGAATTTGGTTGCTTTATACCAAAAGTCTTTAAAAGAGAGCAAGGCAGCAGGAGATACAAGATATGAGGCACACTTCAGTCTTGCATCTGAGGCTGCAAAGGAAGAAGGTTGTTCACATCAGGCCCCAAAGAAACCAGTGAACAATAAGGTTCTTAATATTGAAGAGAAACTTCCATCGATGAACAACATACTCCTAGACTTTAGTTCTGGAGATATGTTTGGAGATTTGGAGTAATCTTAGTCCAAATTTGATATCAAACTTGATTGTCGTTGTACAAAGTCTAAGTCATACATAGTTTAGATAATTATTTAGTGTGCTTGATAGTTGTACATAGTTGTTTATACTGTCATTATATGTTATTAACTCATAGATATTGTAGTATCATACCCTTGTATTTGATATTCAATATATATTGTATGTATAGTTCTATATGTTATATTTAAGTCTTCATTTATATTTATTTTACATATTGATATCTGTTGAACTCAATCCACTTTGGAGGAAGAATTATGCCTAGTGGACTCATGTACCACAAACTCTATACTTAGAGAGATAAAATATTTTTAGACTCTTAAGAAAAGAGAAGGAAATATTATGACCATCGCTGGACGCGATGCGTTGAAAGTTGGTTCAGGTAGAGCCACTATTACTCTCCCTATGGGTACCCAGTTACGTTAGAGGATGCCTTGTTGTATCCTCGACTCTACTGCATACCCTACTAAGTTTTAGAGATATCCGAAGAATGGTCTACATGTTGAAACACATATAGACCATAAAGAGGAATTTCTTCGATTACTAAACTTACTTGGATATGGCAAACAGATCCGTGAAAAGATTTCTTCACTCCAAACTGGATTGTACTTTACATACATAAAACCCATAGAACATGTTGCATATAAGATAATTTTCCAAGATGTCGATACATTCTGCAATTGGCATGATCGACTTGGGCATCCTGGAATAGGGATGATGCGGAAAATTATTAGCAATTCCATTGGTCATGATATGGCAAATGCCAAATTTCCACAAAATAAAGATTTTTGTTGCACTCCTTGCGCCACGGGAAAATTAATTTTAAGACCATCACCTCTTAAAATTAGAGTTGAACCACTCAAATTCCTTGAAAGAATTCAAGGAGACATTTGTGGTCCGATCCAACCATTGTCGAGGCCGTTCGGGTACTTTATGGTATTGATGGACGTATCTACTAGATGGTCTCATGTGTGTCTCCTATCGACACGCAACCATGCCTTTGCCAAAATAATGGCATAACTTATTAAGTTGAAGGCACATTATCCTCGAACACCGAATTCAATCAATCCGAATGGACAATGCTGCTGAATTTTTATCCCATGCTTTTAATGATTATTGCATGGCATTAGGAATTCAGGTTCAGCATTCAGTTCCATACGTACATACACAAAATGGTTTGGCTGAATCGTTGATTAAAAGAATCAAGCTCATTGCAAGACCTTTGTTGATGAATTGCAAATTGCCTACGTCGTGTTGGGGTCACGCAGTTCTGCACGCTGCTGATTTGATCCAACTACGACCAACTGCATATCATGAAACCCCCCCATTGCAGTTAGTATGTGGGAATCCTCCGAGTATTTCCCATTTGCGTAAATTTGGGTGCGCTGTATACATACCATCTCACCACCTCAGCGAACATCGACGGGCCCTCACAGGAAATTGGGGATCTATGTGGGATATTCATCTCCGTCGATCATTAAGTATTTAGAACCTCTAACGGGGGATCTATTTACAGCCCGGTTCACTGATTGTATATTTAATGAGGATCATTTCCCGGCATTAGGGGAGAATTGTACCAAAAAGAATGCTAGGAAATTGATTGGAATGCAGAAGGCATTTCATTTTCTGATCCACATACTACAGAAGCTGAACTATAGGTTCAAAGAATTATTCATTTGCAAAATATTGCAAACAATCTGTCAGACGCTTTTTCTAATTATAAAGGTGTCATAAAGTCTCTCCATCCTGCAAGAAATGTGCCTGAACAAGTGGAGGTACCTAATAAAACCACTCAACCTCCTATTAGTAAAAAGAGGGGGAGAAGCACTTCCAGGAAGCAAGATGTGATTGCTAGCAAGCATAAGAAGGCTGGAAATGCAACTCAATCCTTGATTGTTAGACACTAAGAGGACATACATTGTCCTGTGGATAGAAGTGATCCATAATCTAGCTCAGTTATGCGCATAAACACTGAGGCTAGAATATCAGAAGACCCTGGATCCATCGTTTTGGGAAGTCATGATGAATCTTTAAGGGTAGACGAAATTGCCATAAATTTCATAGAGACTGGAGAGTCTTACAATCGTAAGTCCATAATAGTCGACTGTTACTTCTCTGAAGAAATTGCAAATATCCTTTTGACCGATTCAGATCCTAAGTCTATGACTGAGTGCAAGAAGCGCTCGGACTGGGATAAGTGGAAGGTACCAATTGAAACAAAGATCGCCTCGCTTAATAAAAGAAAGGTGTTTTTGGCTGTAATGCCAACACCTCCTAGTATCTTCCCTGTGGGATACAAATGGGTTTTCGTCCGTAAAAGGAACGAAAACAACGAAGTGGTGAGATATAAAGCAAGGCTAGTGGCACAAGGTTTTACGCAAAGACCTAGCATTGATTTCAACGAAATTTACTCTCCGGTAATGAACGGAATAACATTCCGATACTTAATATCCCTAGCAGTACAAAATCGTCTATCTATGCAGTTGATGGACGTAGTGACCGCATACTTGTATGGGTCATTGGACTCTTAGATATACATGAAAGTTCCTGATAGAATCAGTATACCAGATCCTAAGGCAAATCGCAACATGTATTGCGTCAAGTTGCAGAAGTCATTATATGGCTTAAAGCAATCGGTAGAATGTGGTACAATCGGTTAAGTGAATTCCTTAAGTTGAAGGGGTACACAAATAATGATGATTGTCCATGTGTCTTCATCAAGAAATCATCAACAGGATTTTGTATTATATCGGGTATATGTCGACGATCTCAATATCATTGGCAACGAATCCAATATTAATGAAGCACGTCATCATTTAAAGACGGAGTTTGAAATGAAAGATTTGGGTCAAACCAAATTCTGCTTGGGTCTACAACTTGAGCATTTTCATTCCGGCATATTTATATACCAAAAAGTGCCTATGTCCAAAAGGAATTGGAGAAATTCAATATGGACAAGTCATATCCAACAAAAACCTCGATGGTAGTGAGATCCTTAGATGTAGATAAGGATTCTTTTTAGACCATGGGAGAAGGGAGAAAAGATTTTAGGACCACATTTCCCATATCTTAGTGCCGTTGGAGCACTTATGTATCTTGCAAATAGCACCCAAATGGGATATTGCATTCCACGCTTAATTTGTTTGGCAAGACATAGTGCTTGCTCCTACCAAACGTCATTGGGTAGGACTTAAGACAGTTATGAGGTATCTCAAGGGTACTAGAGATCTTGGATTATTCTATAGCAGAAATCAAGATCCAATTTTGTTAGGATATACAGATGCTGGTTATTTATCGGATCCCCACAATGGCAGATCACAAATTAGCTTTGTATTCTTGCAAGGTGGAACAACAATATCTTGGAAGTCTTCAAAGCAGACATTAGTCTCTACTTCCACTAATCACTCTGAAATAATTGCTTTATATGAAGCATCACGCGAATGCGTATGGCTTCGTAGAGTGGCAAACCACATAACTCAGTCATGTGGTATTGGTGCACTTGAGACACCGACCATTATCTTTGAGGATAATTCGGCATGTGTTACTCAAATGGAATCAGGTTATATTGAGAGCAATATGACTAAACATATTATTCCAAAATTATTCTACCTCCATGAGCTCTAAAAGAATGGAGAAATTGAAATCTTGCAGACTAAATCTTGTGGTAATCTTGCGGATTTATTCACAAAGTCTCTACCATACTCCACATTTCATAAATGCGTCGAAGCAATTGGTATGAGAAGGTTTAAAGATTTGCAAGAATCAGGGGAGAATCTCTCTGAATAGAACCTGCTCCAACTACACATTATACTCTTTCCTTTATATGAGTTTTACTCTACTAGAGTTTTCTCATATAAAGTTTTTAACGAGGTAATGGTAACACATAGTAATTATCATATTGTCTATTTTCCTCGTAGAGGTTTTTCGAAGATAATTATGACATATTTGATCATTGATCAAAATTGTTTTAGACTATGTCTTTAGGGACACCTAAATGGTCTATTAACATTGGAAGATATATATCATGGTTTTTCTCCTTATTTTTCCCACTGGGTTTTTAAGGAGTTTAGCCTGATATACGATGTACTTTGGATTTTTCCCACAAGGTTTTTCCAAAGTTTCAAGATTATGACTGATGAACAAGAAACGGTGCCTACACAAGATCAATTGATCAAGGGGGAGTGTTGAGATTAATTAGGATAATTAATTATTATTAGTGATCAATTAGCATAGATAATCATGTCATTAGCAACTGCTAATGACAGTTAGGATAGGCCCTTTCGAAGGGACCCTTGAGGCACCTGTTCGACAAACAAACTGCCCATTGGACAGTATATAATTGTAACATACACACATCTGGAATACATATCGTCATTTGGTTTTCTACCATCTGACTTTACTCGCTTAACAAGAACGCCGGGCTCCCTCCTGCTTGATAAACAAATGCTAATAATTTTGATAAATAATTATTGTCATAGACTAATATCATAATTATTATCATCGGGGAAAGATTTTAGATCTATTTTTTAATAAATTTATTTAGAGATATAAATATTATATGTATCTTCTATAAATTAAGTCAAATTTGTGATACGCATGCCAATAGTGATGATTTTTTAGGGATGGAGGGAGTAGTTGTTATGGTAGCAAATAGTAGGGATTGGGATGTCAAATAAGAGGGAAAGAGATGGAAGACGTCAGCCTGCCTGTCTCTAACTGAAGATCCATTAGGATATCCAAACACAAAATAGGTCTTCAATATAATATCCAATGTAGTACTCGCAGCTGTAGAGGGTTGTGAGGCGGGGAAGGGAAGGATGGCGAGTGCTGGTGCGGCAGAGGCGGACGGACCCGATGCATATGCGGGAGAGTAGACCGGCAGGCAAAAGCCACGGGTTGCTTCTCGGAGCCTCCGTTGATTTTTTCTTACCTACTTTTTTTTATCTGTTCATTTTTTTTATTTTCTTTTTTTTTTGAGAGTTTCACAGCCACGACTGCCGTACAACATTTCTTGTGCTGTCACGCTAGGGGCATCAGTGGTATACAATTGTCTATATGTGACCATTAATCTGAGAAAAATTTGAATCATACATGTACTTTTATTTGTGAGACAAAGGGAATACTCATATAGAAAATCTATTTTTGCATAATATCCTCTCTTCTGGAGGCCTATTTACTAAAAGAATTGTCTTTTGAATCTTATTGCTGAAGGAAACTAAAAATTGGTATTGAACCTTTTGTCTGTAGCGCTACCCAAAGGGTAAATAGATTTTATCTTTGGGGTTGTGGTTGTAGGTGAAGGTACATAACTTATGGGGCGCCCAGGCACCCCTAAAATTTGCAAAAACAATAATAATACTTAAAATTTCACCATATATATATATATATATATATATATATATATATATATATATATATATATATATAGGAAAATTACATCCTACTCCTAGGGAGTAGCTACTCTTGCCTCCTTCCAGTTGTATTCCACGCACGATTACTAACGGAACATATTGTGACGCAAGCGGTGGTAACGGGATGCGGACGGCAGGCGTAGGTACATGAATTAAATACGTGAATATATATTAATTAAATAATCATCCGACGTGCGGATGGCCGGATAATTGACGGCGGCTTGAAAATTTTTCGGATCTGAACTAGTCTCACCTAGAGTTAAGTTATTTAGCCAGACCCATTTTCTTTGCAACGCTATTTGCATCCACGTGCCCTTCGAGATGGCTGCCACCGCCGCCGCCGCCGCCCACCACTTAAACGCAAGAACGGAGGTTCTGCCACCGCTATCTCTTGTCTCCGCCGGCGGTGTACCTGTGCATGTGTACGTTGGTATGTATCCTGCTTCATATATAAACCATAATACGGACTTCCTTCTCTTGTTTTCTGGATCTTCCGTCCAATCTGGTGGACGCTACTTTACGTATTGAATTCGCATGAGTTTTTTTTTTCTTGTAACAGGCATGGCGTTCGGCCAGCAGCGATGCTGCCGCCCACATCTATCACCGTACCAGGCAAGTATCAAAATAGATAGATAGATCTTTGGTCACGATACACGCCAGATGCGGCAAGCCAGCCAAGCTAGTAGTCATAATGAAGACATGCTTTGCAAGTGGCATATGGTGAAGAAGGAATCAGAGAAGTTTATATAGCAGCTCAAGATCGCAATTCAGAGTAGGTGCAGGATCGGATTTGCATTAGCATGAAATATGTAATACAAGGATTATTATTATTAGTCCAGTTTCATTCATAATTTTTAGTTTCGTTGTTTAGATGCACTCGATCGGATCACTATTTTATTCAGGTTTTGTTATTAAAAAGCGAGGAACCCTTCTCTAATCCTGCTGAATAAGTTTCAATATTGAACTGCTCAAAAGGTTTTTTTTTCCCATCACTATTATATTCAGATTTGGTAGTTAAAATTCTGCGTTTCTTTATCTCGTACATTTATTTGGATTGTTTGAAAAATTGAAGAAAAGTATACAGTGGTACTTCGTCTACAACTTGGTATACAATATGATACTCCAATCTAATATCGTGTATATGGTCATTCTCACGTACAAAACTTTGGTATACAATAATACTCAAATTAATCTGAATCGTGTATCTGTACATATACTCACATCTGAAACTTGGTATATAATGATACTCAAACCAAAATGATGTACACGTATATACTATTACATGAAAAAGAAGTGCGTATGTGAGCATATACGTACCCTTTTCATGAAAAAGAAGTGCGTATGTGAGCATACTGTTACTCACTAATTAAAAAAAAGGTATGTCTACATATTCTGAAATCTGAAAGTGTGTGTATATGAGCATACTTTAATCAATATACTCTGGAAATAATAAAATAATGTATATATACATACCCCAGAAGTATGTAACCATATTTTCTTTATTAAATTATAAAAGCATGGCAGTTTGTGTCCGTATTATATGCAGCTCGCACATGCATCATGCATGCACCGCAAGTTAAAATTTAAACCCCCGTATACCTCTCCGCCGTACGGGCTGGCGAGAGTTATTAACGCATCGTTACCTGCTCTCATGGTGTTAGTAGGGAGTAGCTACTCCCTGGGAGTAGGAGGAAAAATGCTTCATATATATATATATATATATATATATATATATATATATATATATATATATTAGAAATCCGCGCCCTCTCACAAACACGCTTTTCTAAATGACAAACTCTATGTAACGGAGGGAGTATCTCTAATATATTCTAGCTTGGCCGCTGGTTAGAGATAGTCTCAGCGGCGCCTCAGTGGATGGTGATCGATCACCGTTCACTGGAGTCAAGAGGAGATCCCTAAAGTATTTGAACTAATTTTCTCTCTATTACCTTTCAATATCCAAGTGGATCGGTGATCCAAATAAAACCTACACGGGAGAGACAGTTGGCCGTACTACACGGGAGTACGAGTCTACGAGAGGGTGGGAAGATGGTTTGTGCTGGCCGGTTGCTTGGCCAGTTGGCCGTACTGCATGCCCCATGAACGCAGTCACACATCTCCCGGTACGTACTGTACGTACGGTTCCCCCATCATCATCCATCCATATGCTCTGCATGCGTGTCTCCATTTTTTTTCCTTCTTTTGAGCAGATGCCATGCATGTCAGTTTTTTTTTTTTTTAGATTGCACGGGACAGACAGCAGGCAACGGGGCCCGGAGAACTCGCCTGCGTGCGTGCCGGCCCGGCCCATTCATGGACCGTACGTGAGCGCAGTAGCGCATCCACTACTCACTCCTTTTTGCCACGCCGGCGCGCCGCTGGCCGCTGCCCTCGGTCCGGGGGCGGGTGCGGCCGGCCGCGTGGACGAAAGCAGCGACGGAGCGAGCAGCGGCACGAGCACCAAACCTGTGTGGCCTGCTGGTAGCGAGTGCTGGACCTGGAACCGGCTCCTCATCTCCTGCCGCAGGCACCACTGGCACAGTGGCTGGAGGTGGTGGTACCGGGTGGACTGCGCGGGCAGAGCGTAGTAATAGTCCGTGTTTCTCGCCACGACGTTCGTGCAAATGCATTGCATGGGCCACATCGAGCTAAAAGCTAGCATCATCTTCTCTGCTCTCTCTTCACCAATCACACATTGCATTGCATGCTACAAGTATCTGCGTTCTGCGCGCGTACGTACGTACAGCAAGTTAGTACAGTATATTTATACTCCCTCTGTTCCTAAATACTTGTCGCTTCGCTTCCCGAGAAACAAATGCCGGCAATTTTAATAAATAATAAATATCATCGATTAGTATCATAATTAGTATCATTAGAAAGATCTTTGGATCTAATTTTTAACAAAATTATTTAGAGATATAAATATTGTATGTATTTTCTATAAATTAAGTCAAACTTATGGCACGTATCCCACAGCGATATCTAAATAGTGACGGAGAGAGTATTATTTTAGCTGCCGTAATACTAGTAGTACTCAGTACCTCTTGCTCTCAATCACGAATTCACCTCCGTCGTCGTCTTCCTCTGCTCATTTCAGCAGGAGTATCTCGCCTGCTGAAAGCTGAATTCACGCGCCGCTGTAGTATGCTGTCAGACTAGTGGGAGAGCGACGATCGGACGACGGGTAACGTCGCTGTCTGTCAGTACTAGTACTACTACTCTGGCCCCACGGCGGCGCTGCTGCACAAGCCCGCCCCCGCCCCGGCCCCGGCCCCCGGGCGGGCAGCAAGTGGGCCCCCGCGCTCCCCGCGCGCGCCGGGCGGGCCCGGCAGCGGCACCGGTGGCAGGGCGCCAGGCCTGCCCGCCCGTCTGGCGAGCACCGGCATGCGTAGCGGGGCGCTTGTCTCTTCTACTATTTCTACCTCGCCATGCATCCAGTTCCAGTACAAACAAAGCCAGGGAGCGGGTGCCGCCTACAGAAGCACAGTGCTACTACTACTAGTACACTGCTACTGGCGGTTGGGTACGGTACACGCAGGTTTGTATAGTAGGACTAGTAGCAGCATGGGTGCGTGCAGGCCTTCTTTGTCGTGAGCGTGAACACTGCACGTACTACCGCACAATGCTATTGCTAGCTGCCGCTGCTTCTCGCTCCCGGCCAGCCGCTAGCCAGCTACTGCACCAGGCGTGCATACATGTATACAGAGTACTCCTATATATACAAACTACTACTGGCCTGGTACACAAGCTATACGTATATAGCACCACCACGTCGTACGTCCACGTACGTACGCCTGCTACGTCTACTACTATATATATATACACTACTGTTGATCACGTACTGCACTTGGTATTCACAAACTGTATCGATGATCGGATCGGGAGGTGCGCGCGCGCGGCAGCTGCGTTGGGTGGTCGCATGCAGTCTGGCGCCAACAGGGGAAGAACATCAGCAGCTGAAACCACGCACTGTAGCAAGTGAACTACTGTACGTACGTACGTACGCCCGCCCGCCGGAACGATCGATTACGATTACGACTAATACCGGCCGGCAGCTAGCGTACCATCATGGCATATATACAAGTGCATTGCATTGCATTGAGACCACCCACGCCATCATTCGTGTCCGTCCTACGAGCGAGTGCGCGCGCCTACGTACACGCCGGCCGTCGCCGTCGCCGTCGTCGACTCGTCGTACTCAGCGTCGCATGCGCATACCATTACCATTGCCATGCTCATGCATGGGTGATGCGTGCCTTATAATTAATAATTAAGACGCCGTCCACCCCAGCACGGAGCGGGTGGGGCGGAGGGCCGGAGTGGGGCCGGAGAGGTTGTCCCCGTCGATTGACCGTACTACCGTTCGTCGCCGCCGCCGTCGTCTTTTTCTGTCCTCGTCCCCAAAGATACGTGCTGGCCTACGTACGTGTAACGTCCGTGCGCGAATGAAACGAATAGTATATGATGAGTATTGAGTACTCGGGGGGTCACTTCTGTACACTGTACTACGTGATAGTGCACGTACGTATATATATGCCTGTCCGTCGTGAGCATGTATGTCGATCGAAAGCAACCAAGCGTGACATGTACGTCGCAACGTACTGTACGCTTGATGAGGCCAATCATGGAGACAGGTGCACATATACCCTCGCTCGCTATACGACGACGTATAGGTATATTTTATATATATATATATATATATATAGCTACGAGAGCGAGAGCGAGAGCGATAGTGATGATGATTTATTTTTTAGTATTATTATTGAACGTACATACATATATAATAGAGCGACCAACGAATACACGTACTACATATACAGACACACAGTAGTATAAACAGTGAATGGACAGCGGAACGGCCGGGGGTCCAACAAGCAATAGGAAATGAATGAATTAAGGACCACCCGAACCCATGGATCGATATATACATTTGAGTCATTGACAATTGGACATGGACATAGGGTGCGTGTTACTGCTAGTGCTAGCTAGCAACGGTCAGTCGGTCGGTCGGTCGGTCGGGTCACAAGGCGATCGATGGAGTGGAAGACGAAGTGGAGGGAGGAGAGCTTGAGCGGAGAGGTCGTGGTCCCCCCGGCAGAGTCGACGCATATGCCATGCCCCGGCTATACGTATGTGCGGGCGGCGGCCCGCAAGGTATGGCCGCGTGACGTTCCGCTCGGCCCAGGACCCCGACTCGCAATGCTACCCTGCCCATATGCATCTTCCTTGATTGATGACATCTCACAGGGACAAGAAAAATCATCCTCAATCATCCTCTCACGGAGTCAGCATTCTAACTAAAAAAAAAAATCTGGGGTGAGTGTACCATGTGGGCATGTGGCTGCATGGCAGGGGCCGCTGCACCTTCACTGCTGCAAAGTATAGCCGGTCCCAAGTCCCATGCATAGCCATGCATGCTGCTGCAGGTACTAAGCAGGAACCATTGGCTGCTCAGAGTTTGCTCTGTGCCGCTCTGCGCCTCTAAGGGCGGCCGGGTTGGACGCGTCCCATCCACCGGCCGCCGTCCTCCCGGGGCCCGCAAAGTCGCCGCCCCGCACCGCCGGCCAGGCAGAGAGGGTCCCAAAGACAAGACTTTACGCACAGTGCCACAACTGCTGCAGGGCAAGCAGCCCAACTCAAAAGAGGCACATGCTTTCTAGCACCTGCAGCATCCAAATCCATTCCTCAAACCAAACTCAAAAGAGGCAAATACAACAGGTACCATTGAACGGGCCGTGGCCCAGCAAGCAAGCATCCTGCTAAGTTTAGTAGTACCTGCAACACGATCACTGGTTCCTCAAACCTCACTCAAGATTAAAAGCATACATAGCACAGGCAATCTAGCAGTATGCGCTAATACTAAGCACAAATGGAGCTTAGCAATACAACATCACCCCCAAAAGGGGGGTAGGTTCAGTAAGCTCCGTCTGACAAAGACGTAATTAAGACTGACCACATGACCATGCTGGACAGACATGGTCATGTGCAGAACATATTGTGGCATCCACCGGTCTGTCAGTCACTGCGAACAGGAGATTCCTCGGCGGACCTGGAGCGGGATCCGGGAGGTGAGCCTGAGTACTCCTTGGGGGGGGACCTGCGGTGCGCAGGGGACCCATCGCTGCCTGGTGGGGGCGACCTCCTAGCAACATTAATACCATTGTTAGACTTTAAGAGCTATATGTTGCTAGTTGCTAGTACATGATTAGGCTAGTACTCTACACGTTTTTACATTGGTTTACAGTTTACTCACTCACAGTCCATGCAACAAGAGTATTCATCTGTTCTCTAGTATGCATAGTCCACAAACCCACTTGGCCACTTTGATGGTGGTTCACCAAAATAGAAGTTTCCTCATTACAAGAGCATCTAGGGGGACTACAATACATGGCTGTGGTTTAAACAGGTAAAAGTGAATTTGGATTCTGCAGCAACACCTAATCTCTCTCGAGAAAAAAAAAAAAGATTCTGTAGCAACACCTGTTAGGAGGATGAATGAAATAACTACAAGTATTTAAAACCCAGACTAGTATTCCCTAACCCAGTCATATCAAATGATATTTTGAACAGGTAGCGAGAATAGGCATAATACTCGATTTATATACATGGACAGATGAAGCCAGATTTATGTGTAGCAGTGAATAACTTACTTCTCATAACCATTGTCAGCATCATCTCTACTGGCAGGAGAGTAGGACCTCCGCTTATCTTCATCATGCTCCTTTGGCGGGCGCCTAGGAGGAGAGGCACGATGTGCTTCCTTTCTCCTCGGAGAAGCAGAGTAGTCATCTCGCCGCCTTGGAGCAGGAGAGTATGATCTGCTTCAAAAGAAAAACATTAACATAATTAAAAAATAAAAATTGAAAGGTTCCACAGATCAAAGTTCAAGAGGTTTTACAAGAAGCATTATGTCAACCAAGCATACCTTGACCGAGGACGGCCCCGATAGCGAGGAGAGAGGGAACGGAACGAGACCGCCCTATACAGAAGATGAGAGGCTATCAATACTTTGGTACCTCAACAAAAGGAAATTGCAGAGTTCAATTTTTCACAAGAAAAATTCCAGTGACTGGAGACATAAATCCTGAGATGCTATTCGTAAATTTGAAAGGCACTTGTGCATGATCATTTTTTTTTCCTTCAATAAGTGAGGGATTTGTCTAATATATGTGCATCACCTATCAGAAGCAGCAACAGATCTACAATTTTATTTGTTGGGTACAGACGTATTGGTCCTCTGTATTACAGTTTAGTTTGATAAGGCACTTGATAGCAGCCACGATAATGATTTGTTGCCAAATTAATAAGATGCACACAAGAGAAATGGTGCATCAAGGCTAAAAGGAAATTAATATGTCCTGACCAATCATGCCCTGTCACATAAAAGAGAGTTAATGTTTTCCATTTTGATGAAGAGGGCTAACCGTAGCAGAGCAGTTAAACTATTAAAGGCATAAGGGCACTCCCAACCATGAAAATGTGGTGTTACAAAGCAAAAAGATGACATGTCACCCTAATTAAAGAAAAGAGAGATGAGGAAATGGTTTCTTAGATAAGAAACCATGTCTACACAAGAACCAAGACATGAAGAGATGTGATTGGTAGAGGATGAAGAGAGGAGCTATGTGATTGGATAAAAAAAATGTTCTGTAGAAACCATCCATTGGAACTATAGTTTCTATATGTAGCGTCTACGTAAATTAATAGGTATCGACCCCTATGTAGTGTCTATAGCATTGGATTGCCCTAAACAGGCTACGAGGTAAGCCCTCAAACATTCCATTTAATTACAAAACAATATCCAACTTGAGATAATAACAAACCCCTCAGAATTACTAGCAGAAACTTCTAACTTTGAGGTCATTGCCCAGGCATCCTGCCTCTACATCAACAAGTAAAAAAAAAGATATGCATCGTATAATTGAATAGAATCAGAGGATCCAGGGCAACGGATGTACAGCTTGGACAGCATAGTACCATGAATGATACGAAAGTACAAATGCAAAATTACCATAGTAAGACCGGCGACCTTCATGACCAGAGTAACCTCTGCACAGCAATCACATAAAGTTATTACAAATGAGTATATAATAGGAACAGACGCACAAATTTACTGCAACAAAAAGGAATACCGTACCTGACTCTAGCTCTGTTGCGCATTTCTTCTGGCCTTTTTCGTGACTCTGCAGCAAGAACAACAGCTATTTCCCGACCAAAGAAAACCTGGCGATTCATGTGATACTGGGCTTCAGAGGCATCGTAAGGATCAACAAACTCCACAAAGGCAAATCCTCGAGGCTCCCTGCATATGTTGGTTTTATTAGACAGTACGATGAGGAAAAATTAAAGGAAGTGACAAACAAATATGAGGGTGCAAAGTGTTCACAATGGTGTTCTGCTGACGTTTTACCATCAAAGTTCAAATATTCACTGTGCCCTCTATGGTTCTCGGTGAAGCACAGTCAACAACTTACAAACGTTCCATCAAAAGGGAAGCAAGTGTTGCAAAAAGCATTAAGACGCCCAGGCTCTAGTGTCCAAGTTTCTTGTATACAACTACGTAAGGTGATCCTCTTAAAGAGCATCTTCATAAAATCACTCGCTTCAAGTTCCCCAACATTTGAAAAGTCACAAAAGTACTTGAAATTGACTTGACTCTCTTTTATCTTCTCATGTACCAGCCAGTATATATCCCTTATCTTCTCTTCATGAAATTAATTTTCTCAATGTATCAAATCTTGTCTTCATAGAAGAACTTCATCGGACAAGACTCTATCTTGCCAAGCAAATGAATCTTATTAGTGATGTTAAAAGACATTACTTGACAAACGAAGAGCATGCTTCTACTTCAAACTAACAAAACCCTGGGAATCATTTAGAAAATATAATCCACAAAGTGCAATGATGAATTGGATAAGAGAAAGCAGAGTACAGGTTTACTCCCATCATGTTGTTAGATAACAATTGATGGTGTACTGCAATTGCGAAAAACAACCTGAGATTCATCAGAGCTTTAACGCACCAAGCACATTGCAAATTAGACGTTGCACGGAAGCTGGATTAAGCAATAGTGTTCACTTTGTCAAATATAGGATGTCTGTTCATATAATTCATGCCTCTATAAAAAGTTTGAAGATTATGGAGAAAAAAAATAGACAGGTGTCCAGCTATTTACAACTCTAAACGTTATACACAGCAAGAGCGGTCTTTTTGAGTAATTAAGACAAGTCACAGATGGCAACTTACCCAGAGTAATAGTCCTTTGGAATGTAAACATCCCGGACAGGGCCAAACCTTTCAAAAGGAACTCGAAGATCCTCCGCTCTGACAAAGTTTGATATGCAAATTGAAGTCAACTACTGAAGAAAGTACCAAAGTAGTATTTGCTTCTTTATCTTTATTACTTATAAAAAGGTATGATCATAAAAAGGAATTCAGTAATATTCTTTTAACGGTGGAAGGAAAAAAGTACAAGGTATTAGTTTTTGTACCTGACGCTCAATGGAATATTGCGGACCAAAAGGCTTCCACTACCCTCTTTTATGTCCTCCCATATCCCCCCTCCTAGGAGGAGGAGGGGGGGACTTCTTCCTCTGCCACCATATCCCTCCTGGGGGGCTACGATAAGGGGGGCTGTACCTCCTCATAGCTCTTTCTGAAAGATAATTGATTGTGTTAATAAAAAGACAGGGACAATAAATCAGCCATAATTAGTGGACTTATGAGTACACACATTACAAATCATGTCAGCCAGAGCATAGAGTAGAACATAAAAAATCATTAGTGAGCACTGAAGTTATGTGGAACAAAACAAAACAAAAAAAAGAGTGTTTGTCGCCATTTGATGCGCTTGAAAATACAAACAACATCAAAATCCACTGGTGACATGGCATAGACTAGATCAGGGTAATCATAAATCACAGGATCAGGAAAGCTGCAGACTATGTTCGGCAAGGCGCTAGCCAGAGGGTGTCCGCCTCGCCTATGGGGGTAGGCGGACCCCTAGGCTGGCGCGGTGCCTCCACGGCGGAAGACGGCGCATCGGTGGCGATTGGCGGCGCGGGTGGGCGGCGCAGGCGTCCGCAGCTCCTCCCCCCGCCTGCAGCGCTGGTCCCCAGCTCCCCGCTGGCACACCCCTCCCCGCCCCAACGTCAGCCCCCTCTCCTGCTCCCTCCCCTGCTCGAAGGCCGCCTAGAAGAACGCCTAGGCCAGCCTAGACGCTAGGCTAAGGGTCAGCGCCTAGATCTCGCCTTCCGCCTTCCTGAACCTTTATTATTACTATAATCATCATGGAAACCACATTAACATGTATTCTTATTGGTTCTTCCTACTCAAAACTGAACCAAAATAGGCAAAGCAGAGGTATGGTCTTTCCAAATGGTAAGTTGCAGTTCCAAATGAGGACCAACATATAATCTAAATCTAAACCTAAAGTAAAACAAAATGAGGAGCACTGCACATCAAAAGCAATGACCTAGCAAATCCTCACACACCACCCTAAGATAACAATCGGGGCCCGCCCAATCACACTCACAACCCAATTAAGAGGCTAGCGAAAGCATTGGCGTTGGTGCATCTACAAGTCTCAGCTCAGACAATAACCCAACCCAAACAATTCGTCGCAACGGGAAACGAGATCTACGATTCTCGTAATCCCGCAACTAGAAAACAGCTCCTCCTCACGGCGTTACGAGTTGCGGGATTTTACTAGTCGCTAGTCCCGCGCGGATCTAAGCCGTACGAGCGGATCTATCGCTGCGCCGCGGACCTAGGGCTTGCGGCGACAGGTCTCCATCCACGCGAGCGCGCCTACTTAAGCGCACTGGGGGAGAGGAAGAGGGAGTTGTTACCGGGTGCGCACGGTGATGACCGGAAACCGTGGCCGCCGCCGCAGCCGCGGAGAGAGATGGAGAAGGGGGGTGGGCGGGTGCCGGGTCCGGGTGCGGGTGGGGCGCGGTGGTTCGCGATGCCAGACGAGGAAGAAAGAGAGAGAGCCTGGAGCGCGACGCGAGCGCGCACGTGCGAGGGAGGAGGGACTAGAGAGCGAGATGGGGCCGGTGATGGGCCGGGCCTTGTAGACTGGAGAGTTTTTAGGCGCTGATTGACCGTTACCGCGCTGGTGGGCCGGCGCTGGCCTGTCGAGGTCCTTGTTCGTTTGCTGAATTTCCCGCATGTCAGTTCTCGGTGCCTTCTTCCTCTTTCTTTTTCTTCATTCACATTCACGTGGACATGGCCGCAGGCAGACTGCAGCGAGCTCGCAGGATGCGGCAGGTGCCGGAGGCGCTGGCGGAGCGGCACGCGATGAGCCAGTCGAGCAGCAGGTGCCGCAGGTGGCGCGCGTGGGCTAGGAGAGTGATCAGCGGCGCGTTGCCCCATTGGAATCGGACGTCGACACGCGACGGCCCAGAGGTGACCCTGGCATTTTGTGGAAATGTCAATGTCAGGATGGAACAGAGAAAGGAGGAAGATGATACCATGACTTACATTACATCTGGGACCCATGGAAACGTGTAAGTACAGCTAAAACCATGTTGGATGAAACCCAATTCAACTTAGGTTGGGGGAGGAAAAACAATTAGTTTTGATTTTGATGGTTGGAACCATTGCCATGTCGGAAACTGGTTTCTACTTGGGTTGAGGAGAGAGACAATCGGTTTTGATTGTTGGAGGAGGTACAATATGGCACCGGTATAGCAATCCGGTGAAGAAGATAGCGGAACACATGTCATAAAAACAGCCTGCAGCGGGTACTGTAAAAGATCCGGGAAGTGCTCCTGATACGTTGTTGCTAGCGTCTTGGCGCATGTCCTTTACCGCACGCATAGGGCCCGAGGCTACTGCCGTTCGCATGAGATGAGAGGGAACAGAGTGTATGCGACGTGGGCCCCATTGCTGTTACTTTTCTCAACTAACTAAAAAATTGTTATATATCACAAACCAAATAACCAAATTAAATTTCGATTGCACTATTAAATTCGTTTCAATAAATTCTTCAAAACAAGATCTCACTTCTCACATGGATATATTTGGATAAAATTTATAGAAAATGACAAGTGGGGTCGTTGTTGGTAGTTGGTATAGAGTATGAGATATAGATGATAATGGGTGCGGAAGAAATGTATATAGAGGAAAGAATCTTGATGACTAGAATGTATAGAGCATGAAAATAAAGGATGATAAGTGCGGATAGCCTTATCCATTCTAACTCTTACTCTTTCCGTCCCTATTTAATTGTCGCTTTTGGTGTTTATGCCACAAGTTTAACTTAATTTGTAGAAAATATGTGCAATAAATAAATTTGTTAAAAAACTAGATCCAAAAATTTTTCCGATGATACTAATTATGATACTAATTGATGATATTTACTATTTATTAAAATTACCGGCAGTTGTTTCTCGAAGCGCATAGCGACAATTAAAAAAAAAGGGACGGAGGGATTATAATATGCTTTTGACTTCCGTGCATGTCACATGTGGTTACAAAGAAGAATCATACAACTTTCGACTTCCGTGCATGTCGCATGCTTTTCGACCTCCGTGCGGTTTGGCCTTAGGGCAGTCCCTAATGAAATATTAATTATAGTTTCTATCTCTCTTAATTACGATGACAACTCAACAATTTGCTGATGTGGCAAAGAAGTTAATGTAGAGAGAGAGTATAGAAACAAGAAATCGTTTCCTACTGAAATAAACGACGTCTTCGCTCGGATCAAGGCACCAAGAAACGATAGAAAACGCATTGGGGAGAAACGACTCGTTTCTTCGTCCCACCCCGCCGATCCGATGTGCAGCCGCCGCCGGCTCGGCTCATTGTCGTGCAAACCGCCCGCCAGATAGCCGGCGCCGTCGCGCAACAGATCGTCGCGAAGCCTGGCTCGCTGTCACGCAAGCCGCCGCCGCTGTTGAAAGGTCCTAAATAGCTAGAGGGGGTGAATAGCCTATAAAAATTCTTGCAAAGCACTTAAACAAACCGGTTAGTACACTAAATGGCGAAGCGAGTGTTGCGCTAGCCTAGAGAGGGGTTGCAAGCCAACCTATCCAATTCTAGCAATCCTAATACACTAGAGCACACACAAGCAACCTAATATACTACAAGCTACACTAGTGCACAAAGATAATCGCAAGGAAGAGAACCGAGAGGTGCAAATCGTGCCTTCGGGATGATGACCAATCACCGTCTTGTCAATACAATGAAACCTGAAGAGATGATCTAATAGAGAAATCCAAGTTGATCTCGAAGGATCAAACCACACAAGAACACCGAGGGACATAAGGGGTCTGTTTGGTAAGCTGGTCTAATCCTAGCCTGGCTAGAATCCTAGCCTGGTTAGTTTTATCCTAGCCCAAGCTAGCCAACCTATGTTTGTTTGGTTTACCTGCTATCTTTGTCCAGGCTCAGTTCAGTTTTTGTTTGGTTAGGTGGTTTAGGTCTGCCTGCACTACTTGGACCAACTATACACTTGTTTGGTTGCTTGGACCAACTTAGATAATCATACCGTTTCTCTGTTATGGTAACCTTACCCTCCCTTGCTCACACTGCAAATTGAGCTACGGCATCGTCGATTCGAGCACCGCCGCTGCCGGATGCCGTTGTCGATTTGAGCACCGCTGCTGCCGGATGCCGCCGCCGATTCGAGCACCGCCGCTGCCGATCGACCTTGCCGCCATCGACTCAACCTCCGCCGCCGTCGATTGAGGTCCGCCATCGCCGGATCGACGTCCATGGCCGTCGATTCGAGCTTCGCACCTACTGAATCGACGATCCGACGCTGCCAGAGTGAGTCAAGTGGACGAAGCAAGACAAGCAAATGGCAAGGGATGCTCCGTCGAGGACTTCACCCGAACGAACCGGGTCGTGCCTTGAGACTTCCTGTTACGTTCCATGACCATGCCTTGAGCAAGAACAAGATAACATAGACCGCTCACGAAGCAAATGGACAATTCAAGTAGGAGCAATACTCAATTCACAACACTCTCTTGCGGTTAAAGTAAAGCCTGGCTCAAGCCATCGACTAATCTTGACGCCGCGAACGTAACAGAACTGGATGCTCCGCCGAATTCAACGGCAAAGGCGCAAGCGGCGGGCGGTGGACTCGAGGTGCGCCGCCCGCCGAGCGCAAAGCACCGAGGAGTCGGCCGCGATCGTGTGTCCCACTCCTCGGATGCTCGCTGTCGCTCGCGCCGGGGTCTCCGTCAAGGCGGCGCCCGCGTGGTGATGAGGGGGTGACGGGATGCTCATACGATGGCGGCCAGGTGGCCACCCAGTGCCCAAATAACGGAGCACACCTGAGTCTGGCTCGGCCCGGCTTCCCAAAAACAAAAGGGGATTTCGTTTTACCTGGGCCTGGCTTACATGGTACGGCTGGCCGGACCTGGCCTGGCTACGGGCCTAAAACAAGCAACCAAACGGGCAGAAGTTGGCCCAAGTAAACTAGGCCAGGCCTAAGCCAGCTTACCAAACAGGCTCAAGATTTTTATCCCGAGGTTCACGTGCTTGCCGGCACGCTACTCCCCGTTGTGTCGACCACACACTCGGTAGTTCGGTGGCTAATCGGCGTCACAAGCCAAGCCCTCACTGGCGCCACAAGAACTCACACAAAGTGAGGGTAACTCAATGACACGAGATTCCACTAAGGATTCCTTTTCGCGATCTCCCGCGGGGTGGGATCAACACCCCTCACAATCACCTCCGGAGTGGCCAAGAACAATCTTCAACCTTGCTCAACTCCGGCTTGCTGCTCCAACCGTCTAGGTGATGGCAATCACCAAGAGTAATAAGCTCAATCGCAGTAAGAACGCTCACTAGTGCCACTAGATGCTCAATCGGTTTTGAGAGAGTCATTTCTACCAAATTGATGCTAAGGTGTATAGAATGGACCTTTGAAGCGTGATACCATTGGAGTGCACATCATGAACCATCCTTAGCACCAAATCTAGCTAGAAATATCAAATAGCTAGAAACCCCGTAGAATCAATATTAGAAGCACAGTTTCTAGATACCACTTGGAAAGCACCAAGAAAAATGCTACTTCTAGCTAGAACCTATATATGCTAGTAATCAATTCATCAATCAAGATCTATACTAGCAAGCACCACACAAGCAAGAGAGATACCACTTATGAAATCTCTTATGAAATGAATACACCTAAGTGCAATGCAAGCAATCATATGGATATGCACATTCAAGTGCAATCAATTGTGTTCATGAGCTTGCTCCCCCTACTTGTGTGCTTCAAAAATTTTGATCCCTTTCCATTCTTCAATCTTTATCTACTCTCCCCTTTTGATCCCTTTCTATTCTTCAATCTTTATCTACTCTCCCCTTTGATGCATGCTATCTTTGTATTCTCTCTCCCTTTGTCATCAATGACCACAAAGGTATATGATCATGCTCGATGTAGACTTGAAATCATGGAGGGAGCTTGGAATAGAGAGATGATCACTTAAAGTTGAGGATCATTTGTTTACATAAACTTCCTTTTCTTGTGGTTCAAACTAGTAAGCTTGCATAAGTAATCTAGCTCGGTTTGAACCAATGACAAGCTTCTTCACACATCTTTCAATGGTTATCTTGTCAATGTTGAACTAGATCCTTTCTTGCTCATTTAACTAGATCAAACACTAGGGTCACATTCTCATGAACAAGTCATATTTAGCCACTAGATCATACAAGACATAGAAGCAATAGTGGCATAATATGTACTCAAAATCATTTTGTTTTTATGAATGAGCCTAATAGCAAGAGATATCACTAGAAGAAATGTCTATATGCTCTAATCAAGTCCTTATTAAGTATGAATACATCATGCCAAACAATTTCACCTTTACATTAGTCGAAGGAGAGGCATGTCATATAGTTGGGGGTGCACTCATCTCATGTTGGAGAAGTCTAGGATGTTCAATTCATTTCTCAAAGTGCAAAATCTCTTCTCATCGAGTGGCTTGGTAAAGATATCGGTAAGTTGATCATCGGTGTCAACACTCTCGATAGAAATGTCTCCCTTTGCTTGGTGATCTCTAATGAAGTGATGCCTTATGTCAATGTGCTTTGTCCTTGAATGTTGAACCGGATTGGTGGTGATCTTCACGGCACTTTCATTGTCACATAGCAATGGCACTTGTCCAAATTTGACTCCAAAATCCTTCAATGTGGCCTTCATCCATAGTAATTGAGCACAACAACTCTCCGCACTAATGTATTCGGCTTCGGCAGTAGAGAGTGCAACACTATTTTGTTTTTTGGATGACCATTCTTAGCAATTGACATATTCCACTAGTGCTCTTTCTATCCACCTTGCATCCCGCATAGTCAGAGTCCGAATATCTAATCAACTCAAAGTTTGACCCCTTGAGATACCACAATCCAACATTTGGTGTGTGCTTAAGATATCCTTAGTTGCCTTCAAATGACTTTCTCTCGGTGAAGCTTGAAATCTTGCACACATGCACACACTAAACATGACATCCGGCCTGGAAGTGGTCACATAGAGTAGGCTTCCAATCATGGACCGATACAACTTTTGATCTACCATGTTGCCACTTGTATCCAAGTCAAGATGACCATTTGTTCCCATTGGTGTCCCAATTGACTTAACTTCTTCCATTCCAAACTTCTTCAACATGTCCTTGATATACTTGCTTTGACTCACAAATGTGCCTTTCTTTAATTGCTTGATTTATAGACCAAGGAAGTAGCTAAGCTCTCCAATCATAGACATCTCAAATTCTTTTGCCATCATTTCTCTAAACTCTTCACAAAAGTCTTAGTTGGCTGATCCAAATATAATGTCATCCACATAGATTTGCAACACAAACAAGTCTTTGCCAATTTTCTTGGTGAAGAGAGTGTTATCAACCTTCCCCATCTTGAATCCTTTGGAGATCAAGAAATCTCTCAATCTCTCATACCATGCCCTTGGAGCTTGCTTCAAGCCATAGAGAGCCTTCTTTAACTTGTAGACATGGTTGGGTCTTTTGATATCTTTAAATCCCGGGGGTTGCTCAATATACACTAGCTCATTGATGAATCTATTAAAGAAAGCACTTTTCACATCTATTTGGTATATCTTGATGTTGTGGGCACAAGCATAAGCTAATAAGATTTTAATTGCTTCCAATCTAGTAACCGGTGCATAGGTTTCTCCAAAGTCAAGACCTTCAACTTAAGTGTATCCTTGTGCTACCAATCTTACTTAGTTTCTCACAACTATGCCATCTTGATCTTGCTTATTTCAGAATACCCACTTGGTGCCAATAACATTGTAGTTCTTTGGACGCTCAACTAGTTCCCAAACTTGATTTCTTTCAAAGTTGTTGAGCTCTTCATGCATGGCATTTACCTAATCATAATCCATCAAAGCTTCTTCTATCTTCTTTGGCTCTATGGATGAGACAAAAGAATAATGTTCACAAAAAGATGCCAATCTTGATCTTGTTTGCACACCACTTCTAATATCGCCAACCACTTGATCTAGAGGATGATCCCTTGCAATATGAGTTGGTTGGAGAACATGAGGTTGAGTACTTGAACTTGGTTGATCACTTGGTTGAGATGATATACTAGCCATTTGATCTTGCACTTGAGAGTCACTAGCTTGAGTTTGAACTTGAGAGCTACTAACTTGTATATTTGGAGACACAATCACATGATCTTTGTCATCTTCAACATCTACCACTTGTGTTGGCCTAATGTCACCAACATCCATTTCCTTCATGGCTTGTATCAATTGAGTGCCTCTCACATCATCAAGATTTTCTTCCTCATCTTGAGAGCCTTTGGTTTTATCAAATTCAACATCATGTACTTCCTCAACTATGCCATGAGTGAGATTCCAAACTCTATATGCTTTGCTTGTGGTGGAGTAACCAAGTAGGAATCCTTCATCACACTTCTTCTCAAACTTGCTCAATCGAGTGCCCTTCTTGAGAATGTAGCATTTGCATCCAAATACTCTAAAATATACAATGTTGGGCTTTCTTCCATTCAACAACTTATAAGGTGTCTTCTCCAATAGCTTATGACAATAGAGCAATAGTTGGCGGTATTGATTGCTTCGGTCCAAAATGAATGATCCACATTGTATTCACTCAACATTGATCTTGCCATGTCAATCAAAGTTCTATTCTTTCTTTCAACTAGCCCATTAGATTGAGGTGTATACTTGGCCGAGAATTGATGCTTAATTCCAAGATCGTCATATAGCTCTTCAATTTTTGTGTTCTTGAATTCACTACCATTGTCACTTCTCACTTTCTTGATAGATGTCTCAAATTTATTTTGACTTCTCTTGACAAATGTTTTGAATGTATCAAACACTTCACTTTTGTCAACAAGAAAGAACACCCAAGTATATCTTGTGCAGTCATCCACTATCACAAATCTATATTTGTTTCTACCAATGCTCTTATACTTGGTTGGGCCAATTAGATCCATATGCAACAACTCAAGTGCTTTGCTTGTGCTCATCATGCTCTTGTTGGGATGGGTGTTGCCAACTTGTTTGCCCATTTGACATGAACTACATAGCTTGTCTTTCTCAAACACCATATCCTTCAACCCTCTAACTAGATCATGCTTGATTAGCCGGTTGAGTTGCTTCATGTCAACATGTCCAAGTCTTCTATGCCATAGCCAACCCATGCTTGATTTGGAGAACAAACATGTTGTCAATTGAGCATCACTAGCATTGAAGTCCACTAGATAGAGATTCTCATATCTAAAGCCTTTGAATATCAAGTTGCTTCCATCAACACTTACTATCTCAACATCATCAACACCAAATATGCATTTGAATCCAAGATCACACAATTGAGCCACGAACAAGAGATTGAAGTTGAGAGATTCCACTAGCAACACATTGGAGATGGACATATTATTTGTAATTGCAATCTTTCCCAAGTCTTTCACCTTGCCTTTGCCATTATCACCAAAAGTGATACTATCAACACCATTGCCACTTGATGAGATTGATTTGAACATTCTAGAATCCCTGGTCATATGTTGAGTGCACCCACTATCAAGCACCCAATGTCTTCCTCCACTTTATAATTGACCTACAAAAACAAATCAATTCTTCTTAAGTACCCAAACTTGCTTGGGTCCTCCAAGGTTAGTTACTAAGCTTTTGGCCACCCAAATTGCCTTCTTCTTTGGGCCAACAATGGGAGCACCAATGAACTTAGCCTTCACACCATTAGCACCCTTGGTAAGCAAATAACAAGAATCAAACTTAATAGATGATATGTTAGCATTCTTCTTGTTCTTGCAATGTTGCTCTACATGCCCCACTTACTTACAACTAGAGCAAAAATGTCCATTGCCCTTCACAAAACTAGTCTTGTGAGTGACAAAGGCCGCCTTGCCATTCTTGGGGTATATCCCAATCCCTCCTTGTTAAGGGAGAACCTTTGGCTACCCAAGCACTTTAGCAAGCGGGCATCTCCACCATAGGCCTTGCCTAAGACATGAGTGAGCTCATTTACCTCTCTCTTGAGGGTCTCATTCTCCACTATGAGTGAGGCATCACAAGTGAAACCATCACTAATAGTAGATGTGGCATTGCTTGATCTACAAGAGGGGTTAGTGGGACCAACAACGATAGGAGTATAGAATGTTTCATCAAGAATATCACATGTTACTCCTACGTTGCAAGTGTCTACAACATCCTCAATCTTAGCTTGATCAAGGAAGGAGGAGTGAGCCTTTTCAAGCTTAGTGTGAGCCTTCTCAAGCTTCTCATGGGCTTCCATTAGCCTCTTATGAGTAGCATTGAGCTCATCAAAGGATTGCTCAAGAGCTTTCTTGCTCTTGCGTAACTCTTTGCACTCCTTCCTCTTCTCCTCAATATAAGAGTGAGCATCTTGTAGCATGCTAATGAGGTCCTCCTTTGAGTACTCCTCATCATCATCACTCCCACTATCGCTCTCATCATCGGATTGTATCTTGGATGGCTTAGCCATTAAGCATGTCGATGGAGCATCAAAGAGTGAAGGCTTGTTGGAGATGGCAAGACTAGCAAGCAACCTCTTCTTTGATTTCTTGTCATCTTCACTCTCATCATCGCTATCACTTGAGGCATCACTATCCCATGTAACACAATATAATTGCCCCTTCTTCTTCTTCTTGTACTCAAGCTTCTTCTCCTTCTTTTCCTTCTTGTCTTTCTTCTTCTTGTCATCTTCATCACTATCATCATCACTATTGAATGGACAATCGGCAATGAAGTGATCTTTGCTCTTGCACCTAAAGCATCTCTTGGCCTTGGTGGCATCTCTTCTCTTTCTTGCACCATAGCCTTTCTTCTTCATGAATTTGCCAAATTTACGCACTAAGAGAGCCATTGCTTCATCATCCACCTCACTTGAGCTTGTGCAAGCTTCATCTTCACTTGAGCTTTGCTTCTCGCTCTTGCCCTTGCATTTGGAGGAGGTGGCCTTGAATGCCACGGTCTTCTTCTTCTTCTCTTCCTCTTGAGAGCCCCCTTCCCGTTCCACACGGTAGGTGTCATGTGTGATCACCTCACCTAGTACTTGGTTAGGGGTCTTGGTGTCTAACCCTTCTCTCACCAACATTGTGACCAAGAACTCAAATCTTGATGGCAAGCTTCTTAGGAACTTGTGAGAGAAGTCCGCATTCTCCACCTTCTCACCTAAATTCTTTAAGTCATTGACAATCACTTGGAGACGGTGGAACATCTCCGGCACACTCTCATCATCTTGCATCTTAAAACTTGAGAGCTTGTCCTTGAGAATGTATACCTTGGCACTCTTCACGGCTTGTGTGCCCTCATATGTTTCCTCCAATCTAGTCCACACATCATGAGCTCTCTCTAAATTCTTGATTTGCTCAAACACCTTTACTTCCAAAGCTTCATAGAATGTGTTGATTGCAATGTCATTGAATTGGAGCTTTTCTTCTTCTCTTGCGGTTGGGTCGATTGGATCAATCACGGCAAAGTCCTTGTCCACAACCTCCCAAACCTTTCTATTCAATGATTTCAAGTATACGCACATCTTTCTCTTCCAATGATCATAACCGGTGCAATCGAAGTGCGGTGGCTTCCCCACATGGTTGATATGGTTGATTTAAGCCATTTTCACACCATAGGTTGTTAAGCCTCAATCAACGGTGACCTCGGCTCTGATACCACTTGAAAGGTTCTAAATGGCTAGAGGGGGGGTGAATAGCCTATAAAAATTTTTGCAAAGCACTTAAACAAACCGGTTAGTACACTAAATGGCGAAGCGAGTGTTACGCTAGCCTAGAGAGGGGTTGCAAGCCAACCTATCCAATTCTAGCAATCCTAATAAACTAGAGCACACACAAGCAACCTAATATGCTACAAGCTATACTAGTGCACAAAGATAATCACAAGGAAGAGAACCAAGAGGTGCAAACCGTGCCTTCGGGATGATGACCAATCACCGTCTTGTCAATACAATAAAACCCGAAGAGATGATCTAATAAAGAAATCCAAGTTGATCTCGAAGGATCAAACCACACAAGAACACCGAGGGACACAAGATTTTTATCCCGAGGTTCACGTGCTTGCCGGCACGCTACTCCCCGTCGTGTCGACCACACACTCGGTAGTTCGGTGGCTAATCGGCGTCACAAGCCAAGCCCTCACCGGGCACCACAAGAACTCACACAAAGTGATGGTAACTCAATGACACGAGATTCCACTAAGGATTCCTTTCGCGATCTCCCGTGGGGTGGGATCAACACCCCTCGCAATCACCTCCGTAGTGGCCAAGAACAATCTTCAACCTTACTCAACTCCGGCTTGCTGCTCCAACCGTCTAGGTGACGGCAATCACCAAGAGTAATAAGCTCAATCGCAGCAAGAACGCTCACTAGTGCCACTAGATGCTCAATCACAAGGCAGATGCACTAGAAGCTCTCCCAATCACTCTCTAGATCAATCAAGAAGCATGCAAAGTGAGGGAGTTGGTTTGCTTAGCTCTAGAGGATATCAAGAATGTCAAAGTGCCAAGAGGAACTCCCTAGAGCCGGCCAATCCACTTATATAGGCGCCACACAAAGCACCCAACCGTTACTCACAAACATCCCTTGTCTGCGAGTTGACCGGACGCTAGTTAAGTGATGACCGGACGCGTCCGGTCCCGGCGTCCGGTCACTCTCACCGAGCCACGTGTCGCTGACGTTTGAATATAGCCGTTGCGTGCCAACGGCTCGATCACTCGCGCGTTATCAGACATTGACCGGACGCGTCCGCCGGACGACCGGACGCTCACACAGTGCGAGTCCGGTCGCCGACCAGAGAGGTTCCAGAAAGGGTTTTTGACGACCGGACGCGTCCCCTGCTCCTGACCGGACGCCACCAGCGTCCGGTGCTCACACCGCTGCACATGGCCTTGACCAGAACTTGGCACCGGACTGTCCGGTCCCCGGAGTCCGGTCGCCCCAGTAAAAATGCCGGATGCCACCAATTGACCGGACGCGTCCGGTCCCTACCAGGACAGCGTTCGGTCACCTCTAAGTGACTATACTTCGTCCGAAAACCTCCGAGTCCCGCCTCGCAAGCTTGGCGGGAGGGTTTCACACCCAAACACCATCAACCCTTGCTCTCATGTGCCAACACAAAAGTGTCTCTCCACTTGTGCACGTGTGTTAGCAATTTTAAATGAATTTTGCAAGAGATTGTTAGCTCACTAGGTCCCTAATACACATGCAAAGTCATTGCTCACCTAGTGGCACTAAGATAACCGATATTGCGCGAAATTGCCCCTCTTAATAGTACGGTTATCAATCCTAAATCCAGCCATCAACTTCTCTACTCACCTATGGCCGGCAAAATGAAAATGCCCTAGCATATACCTTTGCCTCTAGCATTCCATCTTGCTCCTCATCTTCCTTCATCTCCAAAGGTGGCACTTGATCATCTTTGGTCTCCACCATCACCTTAATCACCATTCCACCACTTGGCTTGGACATCCCCTTTCTCTAATGCTACACACTTAGCAATAAGGTTAGTCCTAGGTTTCATCAATTAGCCAAAACTAAACTAGAGCTTTCAGCTGTGCAGGCCGCGCTGTCGTGTAGCAGGCCGCCTCTGCCGCGCTCACCGCGAAGCCCAAGCCGTCGTCGTGCAAGCTGCTGCTGCTGCAAGGAAGCGAGCTTTTTCCGTGGCCGGTGGCGTGACCCCTTGCCTTGACGACGCTCTACTACCGACGCCTGGGCGGACATGCGGCCATCTATGGCGAGGCTCCTCAGCATAGATCGCGACCGATGGCTTGTCTCTTTGACGCTGCTCTCTGGCCGAGCACGACAAGATGACAGCAGCGAGCATGCTGCCCTCCATGGTGAGGTGGAGCCATGTGGAGAGGCAACAAGGTTCCTGCAGGCTTTCTACTTTCGTAGCAAGCAAATGTGCATGCGACGGCTGCAGAAGAAAGATGATGAATATAGGAGAGAGAAAGAGAAAAAAAAGAACATTTATTGGAGGAAGAAACTTTGCATTGTATGTGATGGTTTCTATAGATGATTTTTTGCTGATGTGGCTCCTATAAAAACCGTGCATAGTTTCTACCATTGGGACTGCCCTTAGTTTAGTTCTGTTACACACACACTAAAACTAAAGCTGCAGGTTTGGTTTAACTTCATTTCTACAACACACTTTTCTATTTAAAAACTATATATACTACTTCCAAACTGCATACAATCTACAGACATTGGGCTTTACTATGTTTACTTTAGTTTGTTTACTATGCGTTTGTTTTAACTTCATTTCTACAACACACTTTTCTATTTAAAAACTATATATACTGCTTCCAAACTTCATGCATTATATTATATCTTTAAAAAATCTACAGACATTGGGTTTTACTTTGTTTACTTTAGTTTGTTTACCATGTCATCAAGTACCTCTCGTAATTTCATAATTCCTCATTCAAATGATTGCAGAAACACAATGGAATATTTGCTACATATTGAAAAGCACCTACAAAATAGACTTGATACATGAAGAAATTAGCTTACCTATAAAGTTTGTTAGAACCTGACGACCTTCGTTTGCAAATTATGTTTTAGCCATCCCTAAATAGTTATAGTGAAGGCTTCAGGTGCAAAGAATTTAGGTACTCATTCCACGATTTGGAGGTTCCAATTTATTAACTTGTATATATTCCGCTGAATACCCTTCTCTTCCAAGTTGTGCATTTTTATCACTGCATTTATTTGGGCTTTGCAAGCACTAGTGTATATGTATCCGCTGAAGATCCAGGAAACTTCGCACTGCCAGGACCTGATAATCAATCCTATGAAGTCTCATTGGGTAATTTCTCTGTCAGTGACGGAAAGGGCCCAGTAGTCAGTAAGCACGGTGAATTAACTCCTTCCATCTCTCTTACTGACTTGTGGGTCTACACAGGTACCCTGACCCCACAAACCAGTGACCCAACAACATAGTGTTGTCTGCATTCTTTTCGTTGTAGCAATTTCACTCAGTCCACTCTCACAACTACCCATGGAATCTTATTTATGCCTCTATACTAGGCTCTATGGCACATGGGCCTACATTGGTGGCCCGTGACTCTGCGTCGCCATTTTGGGCATACAGGGACAGAGAGAGCAAGAGGGGAGGAGAGCACTGAGCACATGACTCATGACTGTACTGTGCTCGGCTGCTTGCCTGCTCTCTCCTTCCTCTCCCCACCCAAAACCCAAAAGAAATCAAAGAGCTTTTGGTACAACATTCATTCAGACTGCTCTTGTCACCGTGTTCAACTTGGTGATTTGCAAGGTGGTTTTTTTTTTCCTTCTTGTTCTCGCCTTATCTGACTCTCCCTCTGCTACATAGTTTTTTTTTTTTTTTTTTGTTTCGGAAGTTTGCTGGCTGTTCTTGGTTGAGGAATGGGGATGATCAGGCCATCTCAGGTTTTATCATATTTTTGCTCCAGGAAGGAAGAGTTCTCTCGCTAGGTTGTAGCTATTTATTGAGCCGAGCAGATTTTTCCACCGCTGTGGTTCTTGATCTTTCTGCCTCCGCCTATTAGAGCGATCCGAGCACTTCCACTTTTCAAGCGTCAATCATGCGTTAGTTGGTTTAATTTCTGCAATTCGTCTTTGATGAAAAAAAAGGGTTTTCCCCCTTAGGATTCTCTCTCCCCCCCTTTCTCTGGAGGTTGTATCAGTTTGATCTGACCTCTCTCTCTCTCTCTCTGTTTGAAGGTTATATCAGTTCGATGTGACCTTTTGCACATGATTCGGTTTGGTCTTGTTACTTTGCATTGCAAAAAAAAAGAAGAAGTTTTGTTTTCATTTGTAAGTGGGAGGAGCAGGCATTCTGGGCTTCTGTTTGGTGAGTCTGCTTTGATGTCAATGAGGATGCTGTTCTTTTAAGTGCATTCATGTTTCCACGGATCTCTTGCATTTTTCAGCCACAGCTCGGTTTATCTGATGCTAATTTCCTTTACTTACCTACTCGATTATACCCTCTGCAGGTTGATTTGAGGGCTTCTGATAATTGGCTGGGGTGGTGGACAACAAATTGGTGCTGGTTCTTGTCGTCTCTTTTTGCTAAGGTGAGGTTTTGGTTACAAGGCCATGCCCAGATTAATCACTGTTTCTGTTGAATTGTGTTAGTTTGTGCTAGATTCTTCTTGCCGATTACATCTGGGATCACAATTCACAGGGTAAAACATGCTAGAAATAGTCTCAGAAATCCATTTCATCCTAAAATTGTTCAGGCCAGGGTTCATGCCATAGTAGTTACCTTCTCTGAGCATCATGTGAGCCTGGTTTCTTCATCTAAGATAGATAAGCTTTCAACATGTTTCTTCCATTTCTTCAAATCTAAAAATGTGCGAGGTAATCTATAGTTAACTTATGGACTTGATAAACTAACTAGATTATATGGAACAATACCTAGGCCTGATGAAATCCTGAATGATTTAAACTGAAGGTGCACCTCATGCTAATTATTCATTCAACTTATTATTTCATTGTTCATTTAGTTCCATCTAAAACTACAAGATCATCTGAAGTCATAAGGTGAACTGAATAGAGGTGACTATGTTATGACATTCTCTTGGGTCTTGGCTACTGATGCTGCAGACTGTATGGCAGAGGACACAGGAATGAGTGGGATCCTAGGTGCATTGGCTACAAAGGTTGACTTCAAGTTGTCATTACTCAAAGATGTTATGGCTGAGTACACGGAGATAAAACGTGTGATCAATGGGGTCGGCGAAGAAAAAGCGAGACTCCAACAAGAGAAGGAGAGGCTCCAGCATGAGAAGGACATGCTTCAGCATGAACATAAATGTCAGTTCCTAAAAGTAGTTTCTTTGGACCACATGTGTCATGTGTGTCCATTGGCATGATCACATCCTGTATCCTAATATTCAATCATGTGATTATTGCAGTCTTTTAACCATTTATAGTGAGTCGAAATACCATTTCTAATTTCAAATATTCTTTTCAGCAAATGGAGAGACTTTGGCAGCAATGAAGGAGGACCTTTTGGCATCAAAGAACACGTTGGTGGCAGCAAGAGATGCACTTGTGGCATCAGCAGAGGAGATTTCTCAAAAGAACTCCTGCCTGGAGTTTCTACAGAAAAAACTTCAAGAGAGTGAAGCCAAGAATAATCAAGTTGAGCAACTATGTGGAAGTGCTACGGATACTATGTCTATCCAACCAAGAGGGGTAATAATGATAACCTATAGCCTTTATCCTCAATAATAAATTATTTATTGATGTCACTGGCCAGTCACGTTCTGTAGTTCAGCCTAACATATTGTAGCCTTTTTATAATTTGAGCTTCTGTTTTTTTATATGTACATTATGCTATGCTTTGTTGCGTTTCATCTCTGGCCAACCGCAACTTGCTTAAAGACTATAAGGCTTTGCTGTTCTGGATCCGAGGTTTAACTGACGTGTTAAATATCTCTGTATAGTTTTTCCTCGCATATTTCTGTATAATGACTTATAAAAACTAAACTTTTTTTAGGAATACATGGAGTGCCTTCATCCAGAACCTCAGAAGTGATAAATAAATTAACATGAGTTTTCTCTTTTTAATTTTTATCAAGTGAGGTTACACGATCCTAAACTTTAGTAAATGGCTTAGCCCCTGCCGCCTTTTTTTGTTATAAAACTATAAATGCTCATAACTTCATTTGTGTTCAGTCTTTTCCCATATTATATTATATCAACTTCATTTAATATTAATTGTGAATAGGTGCAGACAAGATCAATGCAAAAGAGGAAAATATTGTCTGGGGGACCTTCGAACTATGGTGCTGATGAAAATGAGCGTACTAGCTATCTGGACGGTCCATCTCTATCTCCTTTGGAATTGTTGGCAAATCTTAGTGTATGGACCTCTTCAAAGAACATGGGTTTTCTCCAATTTTTTATATTTCTGTCTGTGCAAAACTTTTAAGATAATAGTACTATCCCTATGACCCTATCGATTTAATGTTCATTCATTCTGCATGCATTTTGAGCTATCTCTTCCTTGATAAATGTTAATGTGAATGCAGGCGCCAACAGGATCAATTGAGAAACAGAAAGGGCTGTCTGAAAGACCTCTGGGCAGTGATGCTGACAATATTGAGGTTACAGAAGAGCGCCCTGGACAAGAACTAGTAAACAACCCACGTGCTAAGGAAATCTCATGTGATTTGGTGAGCAAAGAAGATGACCTAGAGGGAGTCAGAGATGAGCTGATCAAGGTTCGATCATATCCCTTAATACTTACTGTACTTTCATCCAGCATACAATCTCGTAGCATAATGTAAACTGTGTTGTGGGAGTCCATGTTGCACTTAAATGCAAGTTGGTGTGGCAGGGGTTCCTTGAAATTGATACCGGAGGAAGGATAATTGGGATAAAGGAAATGGGGGAATTGGATGAGAAGGCATTCAAGGCTGCTTGTCTTGCAAAAGTGCCTCCTGAAGAAGTTGGCGCAGCATCTCATCAGTTATACTCATCATGGAAGCAGCAACTTGGTGACCTAAGTTGGTATCCTTTCAAGGCTATCACAATTGATGGCAGTCACCAGGTATGTCAATTCTAGAATGCTTCCTACCGTCTCACTGGTTTTCTTCAGGATAATAGACTGTAGTGCTTATATTACCAGGAGATTGTGAATATTGATGATGATAAGCTGCAAGAGCTGAAGAGGGAATGGGGTTCTGGTGCTTATAATGCTGTGGTTAAAGCATTGGTGGAGATGAAAGAGTATGGCCGTCTGAAAGACAGAAGCATTGCCTATGAGCTATGGAACTTCAAGGAGGGGAGGAGGGCTACTACAAGGGAGTGTGTCGACTACATGTCGAATCAGGTGAAGAGGCTGACGGTGACGAAGCGCAGAAAGACACGCAGGCAATGCAACATTGTCCTAGACTGAATTTCTACTGTATAATTGCTACGGGAGGATAAAATTGTGGCATTTAATTATAGCATCATAATAATGTCTTATAGATGGCCTCAAACACTTTATGGTAGTTAACTATGTTGGGATCTATAACCATTTATCTGCCTGCTAATTTGCTTAAAATTTGTGCTGAATAAACACTCCATAATTTATATGAAATGTGAGCGACATTATAGGAGTATATGATTAGTAGTATGACACACAGACATTTCATACCGAAGGGACAAGATAGGTACTAGCAGAAGAAACAAGAGTATTGCAATAAATAAATGGTAATTAACTAAACATTGGTTTCATTTTTGGGCATAACTATGGAAAAAGATTATTTAAATGCCACTCTAACCTTACCAAAGATAACTAGAAGTGAACTGATATACTCTGAAATTCTGGATCAGATCAGACATGCATATGCTAGTGAAGTCAACAAACACCTTACATGTTCTTTTCTTTCCACAAACCTGTCCTTGTGAACCATTCATTATTGTTTCATAATCACATTGTGAATTCTTCCATTCTGGGATTAGCTTATTAATGTTCCTTTTTTTAAGTGGCCACATTTCTCTCTGAGGATCAAGTTGGGAACAATGCCAAACTGCTTCTCTAATTTCTGCATCAAGCTCACTCTCACCTGTTGTTGCGCAGGTGGAGCGGCATGGCGTGAGCTACCTTTTTAACTCCCGAAGGATCTGAAAGTAGCAGCACAGGAAATCAACATGCTCCTTCCTTTATATACACATATGGATTTATTAGTAGACCTATGTATGATACTGCTTCATATATGGAAGCAGTGATGCTGCCAGAAGCTCACGAGCTGTGGCTCCGATTAGTGGACAACCAGACTGCATGGTGTAGTAGGGAACTCTTATCCTAGCCTAACTATGAGATCATGGCTCGTGTCTAGTACTAGTATACTACCCCCATGGACCATGAACTTTTATGATGTTAGTATTCTTATATTAGATCTAAATAATAACTCTATATGTTATGATGTTCAGAAACTCTTTTATTAAGTTCCTGCTTGATATCTCTAGTTTTCCTCTGAACTTGCCTTCTTGGTTTGGCCTGGGAGTAAAATGCCTCTTTACAGTAGGTGAATGACATAAATCAGAATAAGACCAATAGTGCAACAAACAATGGCCAGAATTGAATTGACCGAGATGGATTCAGGGAGGCAGGATCCAATCCATATTCTGGAACACAATGTCCAGTCAAACAGCACCTCAAGTCCATTGAATCTGAGTTCATGTACACTATAGCCTGAAGAAGTGATGTGTTCAATTCAATCCAAGGGAACGAAGCATTAGCATACGTATCTTTTCATGTATACTGCTGTTATACTAGCTAGTATGTTTTTTTTGTATATTATTATTTTTTTTATATATTCAATTGGCCCTGTTCGCTTGTCTTATCAATAGGAACTTATCACCATTTAAATAGTATTTTTTCACACCAAACCAAATCGGTTTGTGTCTTTTAACCGAACTTATCCCACCAGCCGAACACAGTGGTCCAGTAACGTTCAGGTACCATCCTACGTTTTCCCCAAACCCCATGCACAGAGCATCGATCAGATCATCAGACCATGCGATTATGTGTTGGTTTTCATGTAAACCTGCATAAAAAAGGTTCTCTTTGAAACACAGGATTATCAAAACATATAAGAATAGAAAAACTAAAAATCGAAATGTCTATGCAGTTAAAATCCTATGTAGGAGTAAAGAACACGGGAAATTGTAAAGATACAAAAAAAAAACGTTTGGATGGATTCAAAGGAATTTATAAGATTCAATCAAATTCCAAAGAGTCTTGTAGGAAAAAAAATTCCATGTAGGAATTTAATTCTCCAAAATTCCTTCACTTCTCGAGACTAAATTCTAACTTTTGATCCGAAGTAAGCCGAATTTCAACCTTGACCAGGTAAAAATAAGGGTTTTTTGGATTGAGGCCATTACAATTCTTGGACTTTTGAAAAACGCCATTGGAACTCAGGTAATCGGAGAAACGCCATTGCAATTTCTTGGTTGCCTGAAGAACGCCACTGCATGCATGATGCGTATTTAGGCCCACCTGCAGTACGTATGTGTACTGAGGGACACGCACGGGCGTTTATTTGCCGTGCCCTCCGTTACTCGTCCGCCTCTCCTCCGTTCTCTGGAATGAGAACATGGAAGAACCTTTATAAGCCGCATGGAAGAAGGGCTTTGGCGGCGGTGAAAGTCGGCGCCGCGGGGCAGCGCGGCGGCGGGCGCGATAATGCGCGCAGCGCGCGGCGGCCGTGAAGTGGCGGCGCGCGGCGCGGCGTGGACGTGGAAGAAGGCCGGGCTGAACTGCGTGGCGGTGAAGTGCAACAAATGGCCGCGAAGTCCAAGTGGCGGCGCGAGAGTCGAGCGGCACTGAAGGTGGAGTCAGCGGTGATTGAAGGCCGGGCTAAGGCCGTGGCGGTGAGGGATCTCGGAGGTGGCCGGGCTGCTGCGGCGAAGGAGGTGATGGAGCCCCCCGGTATGGAGGAGGGCGACGACAAATGGTATTGGGCTAGCATTCTTCATGTTGGTTTGTTCATGGTATTGAGGTGACATGTGCTTGGTATCCTAGATGTACTTTTATTTCATTGTTGGGTTTAATTTGCGTTTAGGTCCGAGATGTTCTCGCTAGAGGTTAAAGTGGAAGCTTTAAACTTCTAAAGGTTCTGGGAGGAAATCTTACACGAAAAGGGAGAGTTTTTAAGTGGGAAGTCGAGTTTTACAGTTACACTCTTGAGATGTTCTTTGAGTAGTTTGTCTAAGGAGTTGAACCTATGTAGTGCTCAAACACCTACGGTGTGGTTCTACGATAAAAGGATGCATGAGGATGTCAGGTTATCTAATGAGATTCAGATGATTGATATGCTTGAAATGTACAAGGATGAGATGAGCTGTCATGTTGTAGTTGGAGTGTTTGATAAGACAGATTGTTCAGATGCTGATGGAGAGTTAGGCAACCTTGCTGCTAACCTACCTACCTCTGAGCCAACTAGTGCCAAACAATGGTGCTTTGGTGTTGATAAAAATCCAAATGCAAACCGCTATAGATGTAGAGGTTGATATCTTTGACAATCTGAGGAATATGTTCGGGTGAATGATGAAGTTATGTATATTCCAATAGATAGGGACAATGCACAACCATCTGACAATGCATTTCCTATTGATTTTGATAACAATGATAATGCTGTTCCTGTTGTTGATGAGACAGAGGTGCGTGATGAGGACCCTCTGGAGGTTCATGTTCTGCATGATCCTTTGAATCCAAAAATTAAGGAGGGAGAGCTATTTCCTGATATCATTACCTTTTTTTGCCATAAGGCATTATCTTTGTCGTGAAGGGGTTTGAGTTTGCCAAACCCGTCCGAACCGACAAGACTAGATTCATTGCAAGTTATGCATGGCCTAGGCCCCTTGGCGCATACATGCTTCTACCATTTTTGACAAGAAAAATGCAGGTAATATGCTTGTTCAAATTCAGTTCCCTTGTATATGCTAATATGTCTCATGCATTGTATATGTGCTTTGTCGGATCAAAAGCTTCCTCTAAGCACGATTGAATCTTGGCAAAATGGCTTCCCGGACTTGGGGATTGGGTCAAGAAGAACCCAATCGGTAGACCTAAGTTTGCTAAAGAAAAGCTGGAGGATGATTTTGGAATAAAGTCAAGTATTCAAAAGCTTGGTCGGGTTTACAACAAGCACTCAACCAGTTGTAAGTATGAGGATAGCTTCCAACTCCTTTTCAATTGGGCTGCATAGATAGAGCTTAGTTCACCAAGGCGAGTAGAGATAGAGGTAGATAAAGTTGGGAACAAGACTAGGTTCAAGAGAGTATTTGTTGCTTTGAAGCCTTGCATAGATGGCTTTTTAGTTGGTTGTAGACCATTCATTGGTGTAGATGCATCTTGTCTCAATGGTAAATATATTGGGCATTGGCTTCACTCTTTGGGATTGATGGGCACAACCGGTTGTATCATATTGCCTATGGTATTTTTGACTCGAAAAAAAGGATAACGGACATGGTTCTTGGAAAATTTGCATGCAGTCATAGGAGACCCTCTTGGTTTAGTGTTATGCTTAGATGCTTGTAAAGGTTTGGAGAAGGCTCAAATGAGGCACCTGTATCGAAACTTTATGAAACACTACGGAGGTGATGTCTTCCCCACCGACCTGGCCGCTAGGAGCTTCCACGTAAGGTCTTTTTAAGTGGCACATGCAGAAAATCTATGAATTTGCTCTGCTGCAATTGAGTACTTACAAAAGAATATCATCCTAGAATTTGGTATAGGTGTGGATTTTCGTAAAAAGCAAGTGTGACTACTTGACAAACAATGTTTCGAGAGTTTCAATGCTCAAATTAAGCAGTTTAAGGGACTTCATATCCATGAACTAGTTGATTGATAATGGAGAAGAGGTACCTTAGAAAGAAGATTGCAATCTTTGTGGGAGGAAGGCATAATTCAGGTGTGATCAAGGAACATTAAGTGATGAAGACTATGCCGAGGTGACCATACTTGATGATTGGAATAATCAAAAGAGGGAAACAGTTTGATTTAAAGAACAAAAACTGCAAAATTATCGAAGCCATGCAAGCATGCCTTGGCTTGGATACTTTCTAACAGAGGAATTCAATTGCAAATTATGTGCATGAATACTACTCGGTTGCTAGATTCAAAGCTGCATATGAAGCAAGAATTGAGCCCATTCCTGATAGAACTAGTTGGCCTAATGTCAATCTAGGTTTCAAAAATACATCCACCTGTGCTTGGTAGAGGAGCAGGCAGGCCAAGGACCCAAAGGATAATGGGTTCTCATGAGAAACAAGCTAATAAGAAGAAAGTTAGGTGCAAAAGATGTGGTGGTTTTGGACATTTTGCCAAGACATGCAAAATGGAGATGGTGGGTGAAGATGGTGAGACTGCAAGGACAAACAAAAGGTCAGCCTTCAAACTGCATTTGCAATAATTTATTTTCTATGAAAAATAAATATTTGAATGAAAACTAATTTGTTTCAATTAATGTTTCTTGACAGGTAAATCTCAAGTGAAGAAGAGTAAGAAAACTAAGAAGCAAAGGCCAGACTAAGAAAGAAAAAACTCCAAAGAAGAAAAAATCCTCCACCGCCAAAGGTTGTTACAAATTTGATGGACATCATGAATGATGGACCCTCGCAACTTATTTTGTGTCATGAATGTATTTTGTGACTTTGAAGTCGAACCTGGCATGTAATGGCCTTAGTGGCTTTTGAACCTGATCTATAATGGCCTCAGTGGCATTAGTTCTAGTATGTGAGTTTGTGTGAATGGCCTATATGGCCTTTGAACTGGAACGACATGTAATGGCCTAAATGACATTTGAACCTCGCTCAGTCTTGTCATTTGAACCTGATCAGATAGCCTAAATGGCATTTGAACCTTCAAATGCCAATTGAACTTCGGTACTACAATGTTGTCTATTTGTGGGATGATTGAATTTAGTCAAATGTCGTAACCAAAATTCTGTCAAAATGTTGCACAAATCGATAAATACCTCCTGCAAATCTAACCTACATTCAAGAAAAATGTCTTTGGCAAAAAACCGATAAAAATAGTAGAATACATGTTTGCTTTGCCCAAAGAAAAACCGACATGTCACGGTGCATACCAAACCGATTCACACGAGATAAATACAAGGAAATCCATTGATACATTGAAACCGAGACACAACATTTCAATTCATTACAACATTCAAGGGTACCCTAACATTGAAACCGATGCACTCACTTCAACATTACGGCAACAACTAGAGCTATCGCCCCGCACCTACAACAACCGAGACATCCAACATGACCGCAATTTCTTATTACCCGAATCTTGGTTTGGACCACTAACCGGACTACCAACACCGGTTTCCATCCTCAATTTCCAAACTTCCATGACAACCCGCCCACTCTACGCCGGTCATCTCCACCATGAATCGCTGGCAATTTGTTCAATCTCCTCATACCCCATATCTTTTTACATGTTGTTGAATCCAAGGGGTCGGTGCAAATCAACTGCACTTCACAAACCAACGCACATGGTCTTTGGCCGCTTGCTCAATCGAAACGTGGCAATCGCCGCCCACCGAGGTGCCTGGCACCGAGCTCATCTCGCCACCGTGAGGACTCGCTGCCGCGGCTGGCGTTGGTGCCGCCTTCAATCGCCGCCGAACGGGCCGCGTCCGCCGCTTCCACGCCGCGCTCGCCTTCAATCCCCCAGTCCACCGCGCGCCCACGCCGCACTCGCGTCCACGCCTCCCGCCTGACGCCCGTCCGCCGCTTTGTCACTCCGCGCCTCCCCGCATGTTCTTGTGCAGGATAGGAACGAGGAGGGGATAAGGCCGTCTTTGAGGCAGAGAACGGAGGAGAGCGCGACCGCATCATCCAACCAAGAAATTGCAATGGCGTTTCTTCGATTACCTGAATTCCAATGGCGTTTTTCAAAAGTCCAAGAATTGTAATGGCCTCAATCAAAAAAAAAAAACTAAAAATAATCGCCAGACTCCAGAGACAGTAGAGGGAGGACCATTGTATCCGAGTCCCAGTCACAGGCGCCGCCACTTCTCCGGCTCTCCTCTCCGCCGCGCCGGCATGGCTGTCGCTCTCCATGTCCTCCGCCGCAGCCGCCCCCTCCTCGGGCTCCTCCCCCACCCCTCCCCTCTCTCCACCTCCGCCTCACCGCCTGACGCCCGCGAGCTCCTCCGCATCGACCGCATCCTAAACAGCCCCGCTGCCGCCGCCGCTGGCCAACCCTCGCAACCCCAGCAGCACCCAAGCGCCGCCACCGACCTGCACCAGCTCCTCCACCGCGCCGCCGGCCTAACCGCAGCGGAGTCCGCATCCCTCCTCCGCCGCCTCCCCGGCGCCCACCCCATCCCCCGCCTGGGCCGCCTCCTCCAGGAGCTCGTGGGCCTCCGTCTCCCTGGGGGCGAAGTCAAGGCCGCCCTGGCGTCTGACCCGGAAGGCCTCCTCTCCATGGACCCCGGCGAGCCGTCCCGCCTCCTCGACCTCCTGCGCGACCTCCGGTGCCGGCAGGCGGTGAGGGACCAGATCCTATCCCACGGCGCGCTCCGCGCCGCCGTCGCCGCCCGGGCGGCGGGTGGAGCTCCTGCGCGCGCGCGGGCTCACCCGCCACGACGCCCTGCGCGTGCTCGCCGCCGAGCCGCGGGCGCTGCTGTATTCGCCGGAGGACGTGGAGAGGAAGGTGGAGTTCTTGGTGGAAAAGATGGGATTCGAGGTCGGGTGGCTAGTGCAGTATCCGGAGTTCCTGGGCGTGAACCTCGACAGGTGGATCATCCCGCGGCACAATGTGGTGGAGCACTTGAAATCTGTTGGCGGGCTCGGGGACCCTGTGGAGATGAAGCACTATGTGAGGCTCACCCGCAGGAGGTTTTACAACATGTTTGTCAAGCCGTACCCGGAGTGTGAGAGGATCTTTGGGGGTCTGGTCAGGGAGAGGGATGAGATGGCGAGGCGGCGACATCCAACTGGGCTATGGAAACTGTTTAAGCCGGCAAAGCATGAGAGAACTGAGGAGGATGTGCAGAACATGAAGCTTCTCATGGGATCACTTAAATGAGTAATGTTATGCCCAATGGAGCACTGGTGGTCTCAAACAGCAAACACTGAACCAAAGATGCATTGTGATCTTTTGGTATGCTGTACCAATGTCTATTTTTCACAGGATACCCCAAACTGGCCCTGATAACCAAGGACTGTTTGAGAATTTGATGTTGGAGGTAACTGGCCAGGGTGCGAAGAGGTGTGGGTGGTATTGTGAAACCATAATTGTTCATGAAGTGCCTGTGTGGTGACAAAAATGGCAGTTGTTACAAATGGACACAGATAATGTTCATTATTCTCAAAAATATCTTGGCAAGGCATTCTACCAGTCACAGACAACAAGGTTCATTCGAGCAGTTCTAGTTTGCTGATCACTACTTTCACTGGAGAGTAAAGCAGGAAACAAGTTCAGGAAATCGGGCAACTGATGGAATGGTTATCTCAAGATTTTATTGGAATGACAGAGCAGCAGCAGAAGCTCATAGCATATTTTCTTGAGGAATTTATGATGATCAGAACATTTTGCTCAGAATTTACACAAAAACAAACATTTTTCTCAGAAGATGCGGATGCTAATTTATTACAGAAATGAATTCTTGTGTATACATTGTAGCACTGGTTAGTTTACAGACCATTTCGCTGCTTTCAATTGTTTAGTGTTATGTAATTACCTTCTTACATTCTTGTTCAACAATAGTGTAATTCATTGCTTCTTCATTGGTACATCTTTGTGAATTTATATTTTTTCTGTATTATAGTTTATTGGGGTTGTTCTTTTATTTAATTTCTTCCAATGCCCTGCTCGTGAGGTGGATTGTGTTCTGCAAGATGTAATTGAAACAATCTGTATGGAACTGGGAGTACCTAGCAAGCATACTTACATTATTGATAGGTCGTATATCATTGGATTCTACTAGAAAATTTTGGACTATTGACTACATAGATAGGTCGTATATCATTGGATCCTACTAGAAAATTTTGGACTATTGACTACATATGGTTATGCAGAATATGGTAGGAAGAAGCTGATGAGATCAAGAGAAAATAATTTAATGGGTTTATCGTTTTGGTCTTAGCATTAGTGAGATCTGATGATGATATATGGGAGCAGTTCAGGAACTTGGAGCATTTGCTGAGATGGGATGGTTGTGGGTGGGTGGTGGGGTTTTGGGGGTGTGTGTGTGGGGGGGGGGGGGGGGGGTCTCATATTGTTAAAGTTGTGGTTTGATCTTTAGTCCACACCTCCATACCTGTAAATTTGTATGATTACCTTGGATAAAGTTGTTTTTATAAAGCTAATGTGCCATCTGAAATTCTTACAAAATCAAACTGAGATGTACAAGGACAATAACAGATGAAGGAAATATGTTACTTGTGCTTTGAAAGTGTGTGAGGATATTCTCTGGGTATTCATCTTGCAACTATGATCTCCTTATCTATTATTAAATGAAGTATTTATAAAACATTTCTGTCTTTTTCTTCTTTCTTTGCTGGTGCATTCTGTTATCTTGTAATTTAACGTAAGAGTTTAAAACTTGTCATCTAGTTCTCCCACTGTGTTCAGTCATCCTAAATATTTCTGTATCAGCTTATTCTTTTTCTTTGGAAATGTTATTTTTATAGTAGTCATTTCCAGTAAAATAAATATGGGATGTTCAGTGCTTTTGAATAGCAGCAAATGGTGTTGCACATATCTCACTAATTATGTGCTAGAAATGATGACATATATCAGTGATAAAGGTTTTAACTATCTTTTGTGTCATAGAGAAATGAGCAATAATTATTAAATGCTTTTTGTTATGCATGACAAAATTTTTAGTTTTCCAGGTAGAAATTAATCTTGCTTTGACTTATCTTTTGACAGGATGGTTACTTAAATACTCCAGTTTAAAGCCTTTTCCATCTTTTAATGCTTGTGTCATGGAGGTTTTTCTGCACAAAGCTACAGTTGGGATAAGACATGAGCTTGTCTCATTTGAATTGAAGAAAACTAGTTAGTACAAGGACTAACTTCACCTTGTTGTCAGCTCATATTGCTTGCTTCAAGTTAGGGAAAAATGATGGTTGTTGATTCAACTGAAATATATGTCAAAGAACAAGAGATCTTTCAGCATTTTCTACCATACTGGAATTATGGTACCAGGACTAACTTTATTTCTTATCCTTTCTGTGTAAATGCCTTTAAGTAAAGCCTTCAGGTCCCAATTTTGTTATTTGTTTCATTTATTTCTCTGTGAACGCTTGTCCAGTCCTGAGTAGTGTTATTCCTTTCTACCATATGTTTATTCTTGGATTTCACATTTCCCTATGATGTTTTGTGATGCTACTTGATTGTGTTGCTTCCTATTTCTTTGTTAGAGAAAAGTAGAAAACACATGGACTTCATGCTAACAAGTAGGAATAACACATAGTCACTGAAATCATCCACCAACATAAAAATTGATGCCTTTAAATGTTTTTTTTTTGCCCTTTTCTTATTCCTTCGTTTAAATCCCTGGTATTTCTCAGTAAAGGCAAGAGGTCCTTGCAACTGACATAAGCATGTCATTTGATATTGGCTTGACATTTTATTGCCCGGATTGAAAATTGCCTGCTTACTTCATTTGCAAGAAAATTGCACTTGTACTTGAAAAGTTAATATAAGGGTTAGACTTTGATCGATAGCTTACACATCACTGTTGACTATGATTCACCAATATTTAATTTGGTAATTAGCTGCTATAAAATAGCACATCAGCTGTCCATTAAAATCATGATAAAAATCATAGTTATATCTGCAATTCTGCACAAGAAAAGGTGTTCGGGGATGAAGAAATTATCTCCACTGCATATAGCCATGGTTCTTTTAGCCTTAAGCTCTCCGTTGCATGTATCAAGTACTGAGCCAGGGCATGGTAATCCTTTTCAGTTCTACTTTGCTCATAACAATTTGTATTTACTGTTGAAATTGTTTTACCATGCAATAGGTCTAAGAATGCTGCAGGGAATGAAAGCAGCCTCGACCTCATATGCAACAACTCAGGTGATTAGGCCTTTATGTTAGTTTTTGTCCTAATTGTTAAAAAAAATGCTAGTTGTTACTCCATGACTGGGTTATGTGCTTCTTTCTACTGTTTTTGTTTGGTGTTATCATCATTTTGTAGCATTTTGATATCATTTATCTTGTTATTGAATTCCTAATTGAAGAGTCATAATAATTTTATTTGGGAGATCACCAGATTAGAACTGAAACCACAATAGGTTCATTCTTTTGTCTCTGAAGAACACAGCTGATGGCTTGAAACCTTTGAAACATTCAGGCTATCCATGTTGACGAGGCAGAATTCATGCATGCTGGAAGTATGGGATTTGTACTCAATGACTACCCTGCTTCTGGCGCAAACAACCGCCATTCATCATACCCTGGTGGTACCAGATGAAAGGAGGAAGTACGACAGCTGTTCCATCCAGCCATTGTGTAAAATCTTCTTATTAAGAATGCCCTGGCATTCACAAGCATACGAGAACCTGAAATGCCATCATATGAGTTTCATGGTTGTAGCTTCGTGGTCGTGGCAAAAACTTGTCTGCCATTTTCCTTAGTTTGGGCAGACATACCAGTTTGGGGGAACAAATAATGTAGAAAAATGCAATTTCTTCTACGTTTGATGCAATGGTCAAGTAAGGACAATTCCTTGCCAATTAGATGCTTTCAGCCTTGTACTGTGTGGCATGCGTTGTATAGTATAGTACAGTCCTTGCTTCAAATCCTGTTGTGAGCATTTACTTCGGATGAAAAAGCTACAATGCTTGATATTTGACCATATCTGAACCTGTATCGTGTCTGCATTCGTTTTGATCATCTATATCCTTTGACATAAAGCAGGTATTTGATTATTGTAAATTCATGATTTATGAGTGGCCCTGCGCCTCGATGGTTTTTGTACATTGTGAAATAAATATGTCATACATATTTTGGCCATGGCTTGGCTTCTTGCTTCGATTTGCACTGGATCGAGCTTTTGTGTGAAAACCTTTTCTATGTATGTTTGGAGCTTTCACTCAAGGATCGCTTATTGAGGTTTGTTAATTAACATCATAAATTCATGAACCTAGAGGACTATCATTCGTTGCAGGTTGGAGACAACAGCTACACCCGGAATGCATGCTGCCATGATGGTCTTTTTTTAGACAAAAGAAGAAACATATTACATTATTGCTAAGTACATCCTCATGTTACAAACAGGAATACAATACATATATCTAGAAACTGATCTTCATCTATATTGTACTCATGCTTTGTGTAAGTCCAAATCTCAAATATGACAATTCGTATGGATGACTGTATAGGCAAACATTCAGCAAAAAGGTTTGAGGACTGATATCTAAGGAACGATGCCCAATATTTTTGGAGGCGGAATTGAGAAACTTTTTTCGTTTCTTTCTTGTTTTTGCCACTGAAGAATAAGAAAGATTAATCTGCTTATTCTCACATTCCTTCATAGTGGCTATATCTAACCACAACAAAACGGAGAAAGACTCGAGAAAATCACTCCATGGCAACAATGTTATCTCCATCTTGATGTTGCTGTTTGGAAATTAGAACCTAAGTCTCCATGCTATCATACCAAGGATGTTGTCGATGTCGTAGTTGTCACCCTTAACTTCATGAGAGCCTCCGTGGAGAAAATGAATCCACCCTATCCGTTTGCCGTTGATAGGAAGGAGAAAGAGGAGATAAATATCCATTACCAAGAAACACGGCATAGAGAAAACCTAACCTAAAAGACTTGATCTACTAGTGAAAACTTTTTACACGCTCTTTAGCCTCTGGTGAGATGCTAGAGGAGGAAAGGAAGGGAGCAGTGGAGGCAGCGGCGGCTCCCTAGGGCAGGGACGAGACGGGAGGGGACACTCAATTTAGAAATTTGCTACCATGTACTTAGAATTGTAACAAGGATGGTTAGAGTTGAAACTCCAATGTTCCATATGTAATTCAAGCTCAACATGTCCAGTGATGAGCTCCAAGTATACCACATACAAGTACAATAGGCACGAAAATCGTTGTTGAATGGCAATTTGGTAGAGATCTAGCTCTAATAAAAACAACTTAGTTGTGCCTTCTTTGATAAACAACTTTTATCTAACTCCAGTTTCACAAGCATTTGTAAAACTTCTCTTATGAGATAAAATACACGAAATGCCCATAATGCCCTTGTATTTTTTTTTTTCCCCTTTTATTTATGGTAATACAGGCTGACTGTTTTATTTCCCATTCACACACACCCGCTCCAGCCTGTACACACTCTTGTTCTCTCTCTCCTGGCATACAGTGAGCTCCTCTACGGTGACCTTCTCCCTGTACCCATGCCCGCCCCACCTTCTCCCCACGCGGCTCCTCCCTCCCCCTCCTCCTCCGGCGGCGGCGGCAGCAAGTTCGGCGGTGGCCAGAGCAGATCTGGCGGCAGCCTTGGCAGATCTGGCAAGGTAGGCCTCTTCCTCTCCTCCTCCTAGATCTATTGTTAAGGGTTTCGATGAGCTCTCCCGCTCATCTTTCCAAACTCCGGCGGCCTTAGAAAGAGAGGGGTTAGGGGCAGGCAATGGGGAGGCCGGCGGGCAGGGCGGTTTAGGGGCGGTGAAAGTGGTCGGGCTAGATCTAGGTAAGAGCACCATAACCATAATGACGGCGGGGGAGGGGGGGGGTTGAGGGGAAGTAGGTGGCCCCAACGGCGCAGCGGTGGGGCCGTGCGGAGGAAAAAAATGCGCCGCACGGATACGAGGAAGAAGAGAGAAGAAGTCGTGCGTGCCTTTAGAATTTATTTCTCTTCTACTTCTACTAATAATATATAATCTTTTCCCTATTTGTTTTCCTTCCATTTATGATCACGGTCACGGGGTCACGATCTCCCTTACTCGTTTCTCTCTCGTCGCGTCACCTCGTCTCCGTCGTGCGTCGCCCCGTCCGCTGCGCTGCCTGCCCAAGTCTTCATCAAGCTCGCAGATCTCCACCTGTGACAACCGGGCGCCACGCGCCAGTGCCAGTGATCAGGCAGCACAGCGAACCAACCCCCCTTCCCATCCCTCTACCGCTGCTTCATGGGCCCATAAGTACTCTGACCCCACAAATCAGTCACTCAATCTCCTAATATCGTTTGCATTATCTTCGCCCTCGTTAACTCCACCTCTAGTTTACTCGCAACGACCTTTTATTACCCCAACAGCTTCCTGTACCCCTAGGCTCTATGACACGTGGGACCCATGCTTATTAAAAGGGAGCCAATTTTTTTTCTACAACCGGAAGGTTCTTACTGGAAAAGCAGAGCAGCCCCTGCTCACTCGTTAAGTGTGGTTGTTCTTGAGAGCTCAGATCTTCTTCCCAATGCGGTGGTTCTTGGATGTTGTTGTTTCCATCCGTCAAAGGTTACCATTTCACACGCACATATCATGCGTTCTAGTATGTGTAACCTTCTGTCTCCCCCTCCTTCTGTAGTTCTCTCTCTTTCTCTGATCTTCATCTCATGATTATTTGACATGAGATTGTTGCTTTGAGTAGGAAAAAAAGAGTTTCACTTTCAATTTCTTTAGCACATTTTGTTCATTGGAACCTCAGCCATTCTGATTTCTGAATGCCCTTCATTTGTTAGCTTTGGGTACAGTCACAGTCTACGGTTTGGTTTATGTAATGCTAAATGCCCTTACTTACCTACTCGATTTTTTTCCCCTGCAGGTCGACTTGAGGGCTACTGATAGTTGGCTGGGGGTACAGGCAACGAATTGGTGGCTGCTAGTTTCTGTTGTCCCTTAGCTAAGGTAAGGTTTTTTTATTTTTATTTTATTTTATTTTTTTTTTTTGCAGTGCCATGCGCAGATTGTTTGGAATTTTTACTGAATCACGTTTTGTTTGTGCTCGAATCTTGGTGCTGATTGCCTTTGTAATCACTAGGTAAAACACATGTTAGAAAGCACTCAGAAGTTCTCATCCTAGTATCCTACTATTGTTCAGGGCAGTGTTCATGTCATAGTTACCTTCTGTAAACATCATGTGACCTTGGATTCTCCCTACATTCCCCAAGGGATTATAAGATAGAAAAGCATACAATGTCTTGTCCCCATCTGTTTGCTACAACAAGATGTGTCTGCTCAAATCTTAAAAAATCTTGTCCCCATCTGTTTGCCAACAACAAGATTGTGTCTGCTATGTAATCTTAAAAATTCATGAATGGTCCTAATAGAGCATTGCCAACCTAACTAGATTGTGTACCTATATGTAGCCCTGATGAAATTCTGAATGGTCTTAAGTGAAGGTGTACCACATGACAATTATTTGCTGAACTTACTATAGCATATCCTTTGGTTCATTTAGTGTCATCTAAACTACAAAATCACTTGAGATTTGGCTCACATAATCTGTTTCTACAATGTATAAACTGCCAGATGAACTGTCATAAAGTGAACATAATACAAATAACTTTGTTCTGACATTCTAATTACTACTAATCCTTCAGACTGAATGGCGGATGGAAGAGGAGGGAGGGACCCCCTAGAGGAATTGACTTCAAAAATTGACTTCAAGATAAATTTACACAATGATATCATGGCTGAACTCAGAGAGATAAAACAAGTAATCAGTGGGGTCATAACAGAAAAGGAGTGTCTCCAACAAGAGAAGGAGAGGCTCCAACAAGAGAAGGAGTGGCTCCAACAAGAGAAGGAGAGGCTCCACCAAGAGAAGGAGTGGCTCCAGCAAGAGAAGGAGAGGATCGAGCAGGAGCATCTTGGTCAGTTCTGTATTCATGCTGAAATCCATTTTAAGAATAGTTTCTTTGGACCATGATGCATGATATCACATTTATTTACATGCCCTCAATCTCTAGTACAATATTATCCAAAATGATTCTTCCAACATTTCTAGCCAGTCAAAATACAGTATCTAAATTTTTTTTTCTTGTCAGAAAATGGACAGGCTTTAGCAAAAATGAAGGAGGATATTTTATCATCCAAGGACTCATTGGCGAAAGCAAGGGATGCACTTGAGTCATCATCAGAGCTGATTTCTCAAAAGGACGAATACCTGGAGTTTCTAGAGAAAAAGCTTCAAGAGATTGAAGCCAAGAATAATCAAGCTGAGCAACAGGGTGGTACTAAGTCTATTGAACCAGAAGGGGTAATAATGATAACCTATAGCTTTTGCCTCCAACATTAAATTATATCTTAATGCCATCGGCCACTCACACTCTGCAGTGCAGCCTAACATGTTGTACCTCTTTATATTTGGACTTTTTGTTGCTTTTGCATACCATATGCCTTCTTGGTTTCCATATCTAGCTAAACCAAACTTGGTTGCAACTAAAGAGTTCTGTCATCATGGTTAAATTTTGCGCATCCACTATATCTAGATAGTTTTACCTGACATATTTTTTGAATGTCGCCATTTGAAAAATATTTTTTGAATGTTAGCTTTACAACCAATTTCTTCTTGTTTGGAATACACTGAATACCTTGACACCTAGATACTCAACAAAGAAAGTTACATGAGTTTTCCCTTTTTGTATTTTTCAATGAGGTTACACATTTCTAGATAACTATATATGTTCATATTCTTTCCTTAAATAAATAGCAGAACTCCTACTGCCTTTTTGATGAAATTATTATCTATGCTCATATCTTCATTTCTGTTCAATATTTTTACACACTGGATTCTATTAAGGTCAGTAAATGTTAACTGTGAAAATAGGTGCAAAAAGGTCATTGCAGAAGAGGAAAAGGCCATCTGAAGGACCTTCGCACTATGATTTTGACACAAATGAACCTACAAGCCGATTGGATGACCAATCTCTGTCTCATTTGGAATCTCTGGAAAATCCTAATGTATGGGACCTTGAGCACATGCTTGTTTTTCTCTATCTTAATATTTCAGTCTATGACCACCTAACTTTTAAGATAATAATGTATCCCTGTAGATTCCATTTTTTTTTCATTCTTTGTCCATTGAGCTCGCTTGCCTATTTAAGTATAAATGTGAATGCAAGTGCAGACAAGATCAATGAAGAGAAGGCTATCTGAAAGAACTCTGGGTAATGATGCTGACAATCTTGAGGCAATAAATGAGGGCCCCAGGCAAGAGGTGGCCAAAAACCCAACTGTTGGGCAAAACTCAGGTGCTCAGTGGTGCAATGAAGATGAGCTAGAGGGAATCATAGATGAGCTGACCAAGGTTCGATCATATCCCTCAATTTTTTAGCTCAATGTTCTTAGCTCCTGCATGTATTCTTATCAAATGTACTTGAGCCTTATGTTATCTGCAATTTGGTGTTTCAGGGATTCCTTGAAATTGATAATGGAAGACGGAAACTTAGGATAAAGGAAATGGGGGAGCTAAGCAAGGAGGCATTCAAGACTGCCTGTCATGCCAAGGTACCTCCTGAAGAAGTTGGTGCGGCATTTGATCAGTTGTACGAATCATGGCAGCAGCAGCTTGGTGACCGAAGCTGGTATCCCTTCAAGAGTGTCACAATTGACGGAAATTGTCAGGCATGTTAATTCTAGAAAGCTTGTAGTATCTCACATGTTACTTTTGATTCATTCCTCAAGGACAATGGACTGTGTTGTTTACATTATCAGGAGATTGTGAATTTGGATGATGATAAACTGCAAGAGCTGAAAAGAGTATGGGGACAGGATGCCCACAATGCTGTCATTGCTGCACTGTTGGAAATGAAAGAATATGACCGCCTGAGCGACAGAAGCATTGCCTATGAGCTGTGGAACTACAGGGAGGAAAGGAAGGCCACTACGAGGGAGTGTGTTCAATACCTGTTCAATCAGGTGAAGCTACTTTCGAAGTCCAAGCGCAGGGAGACTCTCAGGTACTTTACATTGTATTCGAACTGATGTACTGTTGTGAAATTGCTATCAGGAGGATATTTTTATGATCTAAATTATTAGAGAAATACACTTACGCACGATATTATGTCGTTCATATAGCAATGGAGGCTATGAGCTGTCCTGCATTGACCTGAACTACAAAATTGCAGGCCATGTGGATAGTTGAAAACAATGAACTTGTTAGGTGTCAACAGATGTTGAAGCTAGTGCACAGAACACATGTTCCATTACTTAGCTAACATTTATAGATGTCATTTCATTTGCTAATGCATATACAGTGAACTGAAATGTTTAGTTAACAAACTAAAGTTCCATACGACCTATTCTATCACTTTTCCCTTTTTTTTAACAAACAAGCAAAATACAGTGCTTATGTTTGATTAACAAAAACTGCTAAATGTTCAGCTCCTGCAGAGCAGAGTTACAATCACTTAGGACCAGCAGAATGTAAAAAAGGCAGGAGGATCTAAGTTAGATTAACAAAAACTGCTAAGTTCGGCTCCTGCAATGGCCCAGGTTCAGGCCTTCTCTGTCTTGCTCCGAAACATTTGTGCAGCATTTGCTCAGAAGCTGCTAAACTGCTCTTTCATTCAATGAACTGAAACGTTTGTTTTCATCAAAAAAAAAAAAAACTGAAACGTTTGATTTTTCAGTTCATTGTACATATGTTTGATTTTCAATTCTCTACACGAAATAGCAGTTTTCTGTGACTGGTTTGTTAATGAAGATGAAATTTTTTGGATCCATGTTCTGTGATTTGTGGACAAGTAGATAACAGCTGGTCAGCTGCAGACCCATCTTTTTTTATTGTAAGGAAAATGCAGAACAATACATTCATGTTTCCAAAGTTGCATTGTGAATAATTGACACTCTGGGACTGCCTCAGTTGATCTTTCTTTTCAAGTTCCTGCATTTCTCTTCGACAACCAAGTCCATTACAAATGCCAGAACTGTTTTTCACATGGAACTCATGCTTGCCCCTTCTTGTTGTGCAGGTCCAGCGGCAGGGCATGAAACTGCCTTCCAACTCTCAAAAATCTGACGCGAGACACAGGAAGCCACAAGCTCCTTTGGATGATGTACATATATGCCCATGACTTAAGTAGGTCATGGTTCTGCTTCATGGAGTCAGTGCATCTGATGTAGTGAGCTCACATCTCTGGGACTGATGAACTATCAGAGTGTATGCTGTAGCAGTGAATTTTATAGGACTGTAAGGAATTATGGTTTAGGACTAATTAATTGACTACACCTACTCCCATAAACTTCCTCTGAACCTCTCTTTATCTTTTGTTTAGTCTGATGTCTGTTTGCACTTGGAGAGTGCTCTGGTTTTTGCTCTGAAGTTGTCTTTGGTTTGTTCGGTCTGTTTTTTTTTCGAAAGAACTGGCAGGAGCTCTGCCTTTCAATTAAGATAGGGTCAAAAAGAGTTTATGTACAGCAAGAGAGGTTAGGGAGTCAGATTAAATGAAAGAAGCTGGCCAAGCCACAAAAGAGGCAGCCCTACAGTGCCCAACAAGCACAAAAAAACACTATGTTCCCCATTTCAAGGCTCTTTTCCTTTGCTCAATGTCCTCCCTTATTCTAGCTGCAACCTGCGTGGGCGATTCACGGATATTGTTGAAAATTCTACGATTTCGCTCCTTTCATAAATTCCAGCAAGTGTAGACCACCAAGCCATTGAAGCGCCTTTTTTCAGCGTTCGCGATCTTGCATGCAGCCTCCTCCCACCAAGCACTAAAATGCATCGGGTCATGTTCGAAGTGCATGAGGTGTGTGTCAAAGTGCTCCCAGGTTAGGATTTGAATCCAAACCGCCCTGCTGTAGGGGCACAGCAAGGAGAGGTGAAGACAAGTCTCTAAGGGCCCATTGCATAGCACACATCGTTCTTGATGAGGCCACCCTCTCTTATGTAGGTTGTCTGCTGTTAGTATTTTTTCTTGCATGAGTATCTATGTGAAAACCTTGCATTTGTTTTCCGCCTGGGCCTTCCAAATCGGTTTGCTTTTGAAGCTACCATAGGATCCTCTGAACTGAATCCGGTACGCCGAGCAGGTGGAGTAGGAACCATCAGCAGTCCACTTCCAGGTAATAGAGTCAGGAAGGTCCTGGCACTTGCCACTTGGAAAGTCCTCTGGTTTTCGTTCTGAAGTTGCCTTTGGTTTGATGGGGGGAACTAGTGCCAAGAACTTGAAGATGAACTTTCTGTTTGGTGATTGGTCTAGCACAGTAGCACTATCAGGAAACATTGCCATGCCCGTCCTCAGGCACACCTCCCTCTAATCCCGAGGCCGGCAAGGACGTGGTCCACCGTCCACTGCCTCGTTGTCACCATGCGTCCATGGCGGCTTCGTCCTCGGGGTGATGTGGAGCCACACGGTCGCCAACTGCGCTGGGCTGCTAGTTCCTGCAGGCCGTTGGAAAGCTCGCCCGCGGGCTGCCGTCGTCGTCTGTCGCGCCAGTGAGGTGGGACGACTCGCTCCCGAGCCTCCCGCCCGTCCTCTCGCTGCAGCATCTCAAGAGCATGGCTCCGTTCAACGGCCTCGTCTGCCTCGACTTCACCGTTCCCTGGAGAGCTCCATCCACCGCATCAGGACCGTGTTCGATGCCGTCAGCGCCGTCGTGTGGCCGTGCCACACCGGTGCGGTCATGCGCGACGGCGGCGGCGACCCGGGGCCTCGGCCCCGCTCTTCTTCTCGGCTGACGCGCGCGGCGCGCGGGCGTGTGGGCGCCAAGCGCGGGTACACTACGGCAACTGCGTCACGGTGCAGCTGGTCGTGGAGAAGAGCTGCACGGTGGCGGGTGGAGACGTCGTCGAGCTCGCGAAGAAGATCAGTGACTCCAAAAAGAAGATGCCAGCGGCGGCTCATCATCCGCAGCGAGCCATGAGCTGCCACCAAATGATTATTGGACAGGACAGGTACAACATGCTGATCGTGTCATCGTGGATGAACCTGGGCCTCGAAGAGGTTGACCTGGACTGTGGTACGCCGACGAGATCATGCCACGGCCGGTACCAGAGAAGGTGCACATCCCGGCGTTCGGGTTGCTGCCGCCGTGCAAAGGGAGACGGCGCAAACGTGTCTTCCGTTGTCGTCAAGGAGGAGCATGCGGATGCCTTTCCTCCAACAACTAGCTGGAATGTCTGTTATACTCTGTTCGTTTTAAATTATTATTAGTTTGTATTACGATGGTCGAAAAAAATATAGACTCTCCACTAGACGAGATCGGACAACGAAAAATAGGAGACCCAACTGAGACTATCTAAAGATACCAATTAGATAAAGACAAGACTAAATTATATGAAACCAGTACATATAATCCGTTCCCTCTCTTTGGTAGCTTCTATCTAATCTATCTATAACCTAAAACCATGACGCAGTTCTGACCGGAGCAAATGCAACTCCTGTTCGCCCGCGCTCTGTTTCTCGGCCTCGAGCTCGAAATTCAGTGTTTGATCGGCTGATTTTCCCGAGGCAGTCGGTGTTTGATCGTCTTGTTTGGAAGCCTATTCATCTTGAACTCGAGCCCCCTCTGAATGCTCAATCGTCTGATCCTCTGCCCCAGTTGGATTTGAATTTGGATTTGAATTTAGCTCCTAATAATGATCTTTTGGAGCCTCACGTTGATCGCAACCGCTCGGTTATTGTGTGTTGCCAACGATGCTTTTCTTCTTCCCACTCGAGGCATGCATGTAGTTTCCCCATTAAATGCTCCAAATGCTTTGGGTGGGGTTATATTGCAGTGAGTTGCAATGAGAACTGGAACCGACTTCAGGTTGATTTGAAAGGCAGAGCAGTCGATAACTTTGCGAGAGACTTCGGCTGTAACTTTGATTACGCGAGCTGGTTCAACCCTGGGAGACTGGCCGCTGGGCCCTCTAACCCGCTGTGTTTCTCATGTTTTGCGGAGTTTGGTGGTGTCCCTTTAAATTCCCGGACTATTAATTGGTGTCTTCAGAACTCCTCGAGCACTCCGGTTGCTGACACTGTTCACAAAGAAAACCCCAATTGCTCTCCACAATCTCTTGTGCATTGTGCTGGCGAATCGGAGATGGCCGTCTTCCGCGCCGACCCAGCACCCTTCACTCCACGGGGCCTCAATCGCCTTGAGGTCCAGGGAAGCAAGCCTGTGGAGCGTGTGGTTTTGGCACGACCGAGAGCAAAGAACCTGAACCTGGCGATCGCGACCATTCATCCAATGCCTGAGCAGCAGGTAACCTTCAATGCAATTAGGAATGTGTTGACGGATTTCCTGACGAACGAGCAGCATGTGGAGTTCACGGATATGCAACCGACTCACTTAGGGTAGGCCTTTGTTCGGTTTAGGAATGTTTATGATAAGGATAGGCTGATTCAGGATGGTCCTTTTTTGATGGGCGATTTTCTATCAGTTTCACTGATCATAACAAGGGCCGCAACTGGCGGGCTGTCAATTTTAATAGGGAATGTTAGTTGCTCTTTCTTGATTTCCCTCCGGATTTCAGAGATGATGAGTTCATTGTTAACTCGGTCAATTCCTTCGGTAGAGTGCTTTTCTAGATTGATGATGATAGACACCTCTCTAGGCTGCTGGTTAGAGTCAAAGTCATTGATTATGAGTCTGTCCCTCAGTTTGTGGTAATCACTGAAGGCGAGGGTTTTCAGGGTGAATCCTGGACTGTGCAGTGTGAAGTGCTTCAGAGGTAATCTACTGGGTGGGCTCCCCTAGGATGAGGACCCTGCACCTAGTCCTGATGATTTTCCTCCTGGTGGCCCCTTTGACTTGTTGGCTTTGGGCAAGCAGGTACTGGTCTAGCTGGGCATCACAATCAGCATGGTCCCAACCCCCCTGGTTTTGATGGTTTCTTTGGTGGGGATGCTGATGCTGGTTTGCAGGATGGTCATGCTGATAATGTTGAGAACCCCCAAGATGCTTTTGATCTTAATGCTGATCCTATGGTTCCTCTAGAGATTGATCTTAACGCACCTGCTGACATGAAAGAAATGGTTATTGATCCTATCTTTGAAGCACCTTTAGAGCAGGAAATGTTCATTGAACTGAATGATCTTCACCAAGTTAATGAAGAAGAGGAAGATGCTCTAATGGAGGAAAATGTTGAGGAAAATATAATCAACCCCATCGCCCAAAATAATGTTGATGTCATCATGCCCCCCATCTTGAGCCTCTTATGCCACTTAAAATTCAAGAAGTGATCTGATGAATGATGAAGAAATTCAGCAGCTATTGGAAGAGGAAGCAGTGTTGGGGCCTGTTATTTTTCCCCCAGAACATGAAAATCTGCAGCTGGGCTTTGTTTTCACTGACATTGAGCCTCCCATGCTTGCCCCTGACCTTGGGTTTCATATGGCTGCGACCCCTGGGCCCTGGAACAGCTGCTGCCCTCCTGGGCCCTGGGCCAATTTCTTTGCTCCCAATCCTCATGATAGTAATGGCAACATTTCTCAGATTGTGATCCCAAAGAACTGGGCCAACTTCTTCACTGCTCTGTTCCTTTCTCTAAGTCACTTCAGTCTGGCCAAGGAATTTGCAAGCTGCAAAGCCCTTATTGCCTGAATCAGCCCTGAGGATGAAGGTGTGATCTTTTTCCTACCAAACAAGTGTCTTGTTGATGAGTTCCCAGGTTGCTCCATCTCTAAGCTTAGCCCACCTATCAGTCAAGCTTCTGCTGAAAAATCTGTTGATGCTCAAACAGACATGAGTTGCCCACTCATGCAGTCTGGCAAGATCAATGGTTCGCGCACTAGAAATGGGAAGAAGAAGGTGGCACTTGTTGAATCCCAGCTGAGAAGGAGCCCTAGAGTTCAAGAGCAAAAAAAGGGCTTCAAGAACCCTATCTGCACCAACAAGCACTGTGTGGGATGCAACTCTGAGCCCTCGACGCTCTCCTCCTCGACCATCAGAAGAATTGGTTCTAGTCTATGTGATCTTGACGCTTCCCTGGTTTCTGACGATGTGCTACTCAAGAAACCAAAGGCCTCAGCCCAGAAGAAGCCCAAAGGTGAGATCAAGAAGAAGTTGGTCCCTTTTGTGAAGGATACCTCTCCCTCTGATGATGATGGAAATGGTGATGAAGACAATTGATGGTCCTTGGTGGTGGACTGGTGCTGCATCTTGCCACATGCAGCCTTTTGCCTTTAAATTTTCTATGTTCAATGGCCATCTTGTTATTTTGGCCCCTCTTTTCCTTCTCTTTAGGAAACACTTATTTCCTATTCCTAGGTTTATGAAAACTCTTATGTTATTAATTATGCCTTACTTTCTTGTGTTTCGCATGTGTGTATTTATCTGTGCATATTTGTACCTGGGCACCCTCTCTCTTGGTTTAGTTTTTTATGGATAGTAGGCCTATGACAAAATCCTGGAATGTTCTTTGTTGGAATGTAAGAGGGATTAATGCTGAAGAAAAATGGGAGTCTATTAGAAACAAGATTGCAGAGAGTAGTTGTGATATTATTAGTCTTCAGGAAACCAAGCGGGAACAGTTTGATCTCCTTTTATCAGGAAATTCTGCCCATCCACTTTTGATTCTTTCTGTTTTCTCCCCTCTGTTGGAGCCTCTAGAGGAATTTTGATTGTCTGGAAGAGCTCAAGTTTTATTGGTGTAGAAATTTTTCAGAATGAATTTGCCCTGTCAGTTGAGCTGCAGTCGGTTCAGAATGATGACCCCGGATCCCGACTTCTGTTTATGGGCCTTGTGACCACTGAAGGAAAAGCTAAATTTATTAGTTGGTTTGAGAACATCCAAATGCCTGACAATATTGATTGGCTGGTGATTGGAGATTTTAATTTCTACAGGAAGCCTGAGGACAGAAATAGACCTAGAGGAAATGTTGGTGATATGTTGTTGTTCAATTCTGCCACCAGTGCTCTGGGAATTGTTGTGATTCCCCTTCATAGTAGAAAGTTTACCTGGACTAACAAGCAGCAGCCCCCACTGCTTGAAAGGCTAGACTGGTTCTTCACATCTCAGAATTGGACTCTTAAGTACCCTGATACAGCTGCCCACTCTCTCATTATGGAAGTTTCAGATCACTGGCCTTGTGTGATTGCGATTAAGACCTCTATTCCAAAAGGGAACATCTTCAGATTTAAAAATTATTGGATGCAGTATGACTCTTTTTGCCTCTAGTCTCTAATGTCTGGAATGGCCCTTTTCATCAAGTTGATATTGCCAAACGTCTGATGGCCAAGTTCAAGGCACTTAGGGGTTCCCTTAAGGTTTGGCAGTCCCAACTCTCGAACCTCAAGCTCACTATCAGAAATGTTAAGCTAGTTATCGCCTTTATTGATTCACTTGAAGAATGGCGTGATCTATCTGTTCAAGAGTGGAACTTTAGGGACACACTCCACTCTAAACTTTATTCCCTCCTCCATCAGCAATAGATTTACTGGAGGCAGCGAAGTAAGATAAAGTGGGTCAAGTTGGGGGATGAAAATTCCAAACTCTTTTATGCAAACACCACAATTAGGCATAGAAGAAATCAGATCAGCTCCCTTGTTGGGCCCTCTGGGCTGATTGTGCATGATCATGTCTCCAAAGCTAACCTGATTTGGAATGATTTTAAAGAGAGACTGGGGACTAGCCTCTCGGTTGAAATGCATTTTAATTTAGAAACTTTGCTCTCTCATAATTTAGGTCTGCTTCTGCTTGAAGACCCCTTCTCTCCAGAAAAAATTGACAATGTTGTCAAGCTCTTACCTATGGATAAATCCCCTGGCCCTGATGGCTTTACCAATGAGTTCCTGAAGAAATATTGGAACATTGTTAAACAGGATTTCTATATGCTCTGTAATGGTTTTCATGCTGAATCCCTTTGCCTGCAAAGCATCAATGAGTCTTTTATCACCCTCATCCCCAAGATGGTGGCCCAACCAAGGTTAATGATTTTAGGCCAATTTCTTTGCTAAATTCCTTAGTAAAGCTCATCACAAAACTTCTGGCTAACAGATTACAACCGGTCATCACCGACCTTATTCATGTTAACTAATATGGTTTTATCAAAGCTAGATCTATTTAGGACTGCCTTGCTTGGGCTTTTGAGTATCTTCACCTTTGTCATACTTCAAAAAAGGAAATCATCATCCTGAAGCTTGACTTTGAGAAGGCCTTTGATAGAATTGAGCATAGTGCCATGCTAGAAATCATGAAAAGGAAAGGATTTGGGGAAAAATGGTTGAAATGGATGCAAATGATCTTCAGTTCTAGAACCTCTTTTGTTCTCCTTAATGGTACTCCTGGCAAGGTGTTTCATTGTAAGAGAGGGGTCAGGCAGGGTGACCCCCTCTCTCCCCTTCTTTTTGTTCTTGCTGCTGATTTGCTTCAGAGCATTATCAACAAGGCAAAGGATCTAGGCCTTCTTAATCTGCCCATCTCTCTGTTGCACACTTTAGATTTCCCCATTCTTCAGTATGCTGATGACACCCTGATCATCATGGAAGGATGTGCCAAGCAGCTCTTTACTCTCAAGGCCCTATTGAATACCTTTGCTGACTCCACTGGTCTTAGAGTGAACTTCTCCAAGTCAATGATGATCCCAATCAATCTGAGCTCTGATAAGGATCAACTTTTGGCTGCCACGTTTGGATTTTCTCTTGGAAGTTTTCCTTTCACATATCTTGGCTTGTCTATGGGACTTTCCAAGCCAAGGGTTGATGAGTTTCTCCCTCTGGTTAACAGATGTGAAAAGAAGCTGACCAGTACCTCCTTGTTCCTCACCCAAGCTGGTAAGCTTCAGATGGTCAACTCGGTGTTTAGTTCCTTGCCCATCTTCTTCATGGGCACTTTTCAACTATATGTCACTATTAGAGAGCAGGTGGATAAATTCAAGAAACACTGCCTATGGAGAGGTGCTGATGATGACAATCATATCAACGCCAAAGCTGCCTGGGGTATGGTTACCAGATCTAAGGAGGATGGAGGCTTAGGGGTAATTGATTTGAAAACTCAAAATGAGGCTCTTCTCCTTAAACATTTGCATAACTTCTTTAATAAGAAAAACATCCCCTAGTGCATTTGGTGTGGGAAAAATACTACTCTAATGGTAATCTTCCTAGTCATGTCAAAAGAGGCTCCTTTTGGTGAAGAGACATCTTGAAACTGCTGGATAAATTCAAAGGCATGGCTGCTGTTAATGCTTCCTAGGGCAGCACCTGTCTTCTTTGGGATGATTGCTGGAATGGGCCTCCATTGAAGATCACTTTCCCTGAGCTTTACTCTTTTGCTAAGAAGAAGAACATTGTCCTGTCTTTGGCTACCCACTCCACTCCTCCATCCAGCCTCTTTAGTCTGCCTCTGTCGATCCAAGCCTTTGATCAGTATCAGCAGCTTGAGGACATCCTACATTCCTTCCATGCCTTGGATGACCCTGACTTTTGGCACTACATTTGGGGTAATACATTTAGCTCCAAAAGTGCTTATTGTCATCTGCTTAGGTTTGCCCCTGCTGACCCCATTTTCAAATTGATCTGGAAATCTTCCTGTCAGCCCAAGCACAAAGTGTTCTTCTGGCTCCTTGTTCAGGACAGATTAAGCACCCGCAACATTCTGAGAAGAAAAAATATGTTCTTGCCTTCTTATGACTATGCCTTCTGTAATAGCTTCACTAAAGAATCAGTGGATCACCTCTTCTTGGAATGTGACCTGGCAAAGTCATGTTGGGGCCTTCTTGGACTCACGGTTATAAGCTCCCCTGACTGCTTTTTAAGATTTCAGAGTTTCAGACATCAGATTGGCACCCCTTTTTTCATGGAAATTATCATTATTATGTGCTGGAGCATCTGGTCAGTGCAAAATGATTTGATTTTCAGAGGAATTCCTGCCTGTAGTCTTCGTTTGCCTTGAGATTTTCAAGGCTTCCTTCAGACAACTCTTATGGAAAGCAAAGAAGAAATATTTTCCGCAAATTGAAACATGGTTAGAGCAAGTTGTGTAATCAGTTTGATTTTCTTTGTTTCCTTTTTTGTTTCTTGAGCTCTTGTGGCCTTAGCTCAACCCTCTTTAATTCCTGCTACATTTTACTTTCCTCTGTAATCATCTTGATTGCCTTCTTTTTTTAATAAAATTCAGTAGGGACCTGATGGGGACGTGATTCCCGATCTTCCGTCAGGTTCAAGATAACTATCGATTTGGTCGGAGAGCGACACACCGATCCGGCTTCAGATCACAAAGACCCGAACCCTACAACCTTAGCACCACGTCTCCTCTGGTTATCAACCGTGCCACAATCCGGTTGACCTCGCCAAGAAGGCTAATCCCTGCTGCGAATCGAAGAACACAAGCAAGAACAAGATAATATGCAACTCAAGTGAAGTGACAATTGCAGATATATGATTAAGATCTCAACGTGGGGTTTCACAAACCGATAACGGCGACTGTTCGATGACAGATTGATCTAAAGCAAAACCCAAACCCTAACGTAGGCGGCGGCTATTGATTATATGGTCTAAGGGACATGCAAGCACCCTCATTCACGTCCTTCTCATGGGCCTATACGTTACATGGCCCGACGGCCCAAAAGATAGCAATGCAACGCCCAAACAGATTCTGGATGCTTACTTATTTTGATGATTCCTGTTGACTCTGATGGAATTTGGACCTCAAACCAAAGCCATTAGTTAGCTTATGAAATTATCTTTCCATCCATATGTGGATCATCGAAAACGGAGTTCAGATGTGTCCTGGACGTCCGATTTACCGCTTGCTGGTCCTGAAGGCCGAGACTGACGTGAACTCGAGTTGGACTGGGCCTCTGGCTTGGCTTGAACGCCCGTGCTGGCCCCCTAAGGTGGTGGCCAAGGAGGAGAACGTCCAAGGGCTTCCTTGGTGTGTTTTCCATCTTCTCGGAACGTGCTCCAACTTGGGCCAGGGTCCCAAGTGTGAATATCCAAATTTCCATGACAATGATGTAGCTCCCGACAAAGAACAAAGTGACAGAATGTCTTGATAATTTGGAGGCCTTTCCAACGTGATATTGAGATGGGACCTAATTTATTTGAAAGCTTATCAAATAAGCTTTCTATCAAGTACTCATTGACCTCAATCACACCCCGGATGGTTGAGTTACGGCCTTTCCAACGAGGTACTATCGGGTCACTGATGAATCTTGATTGCCCTGCACTTTGAGAAATATTTATACCTACAAGCAAATAGGAACATGTACATGTGGAACCAAGTGAGTTACACCAAAAATCACTAAACAAGCTCACCTTATAATCAATGGTTGTATCTGAATGTGTCATGTCCTCATCATCCTTCCCTTCTTGACAACAAACCGTCCTCGGTTTGAGGTTAGGTGCGGGGACAGATTGTAGGTAGTTACCAACATAGCTTCCCTTCTTGAAATTTAACTTGTTTCTTTGTAACAAAACTAGAAGCACTTGATATGATAAAATTATAGCTATTGCAGCCCTCTAGTTGATCATATTTTTGTATAGTAAAAGGAGATTTTAGATTTGAACAAATATAGACACGATGCACCATATACTCTCCTTTGTAATTATATTTACCAATAAAGTGATATATATATCTAGATAACCATGGCAATTCAGCATATTTAAATTTTTCTTCTAAAATATTAAGAGCACATAGAGTATCAAACTCAATATAACCCAAAGTATTTAAAGAAGATAATAATTTTAGCTCATCCTTTTCAGTGGTAATGGGAAGACAATATTTACTTGCAAACAGAATACTTTGTTTCAAAATATAAGAATCAATTTCTTTCACAAGTGGTGGCATAGCAATAACAAAAGTGCTATCATGCAACTTCTCTTCATCACAAATATCAGTAGAATCATCATGTGGTAAAGGTAAATCAAGAGAAGGTTCTAGTATTGCATTAATAGCATCATTGGTGGGCAAATTCAGCATCTCAAGAGAGCTCTTACCCCCGAGACAGTTACTGTTCTTTCTCTATTACCTTGTCCTCTTTCTTGGATACATGCTGCAAACTATTAGTTTCAACAAAAGACAAAGCAATATCTTTATTTTGTAAAAAATCAGATTTAGATGAAGATATCTTAACATCTGAAATAACCCATTCTTTTCTAAAAGGCTCATTCTTTCTTCTCTCCACTCTCATAAGATCTTCTCTTAAAATTTCAGCAATGGTCATAGGTATGAGAGTAATATTTCTACCATTGTATTTGAATGAATATTTATTAGCAATCATATTGTGCATAACCTTATTTTTAGATATCCATGGTTTACCAAATAATAAATGACAAGATTGCATAGGTACTATATCAAAATCTGCACTATCCTTATAAACACCAAGGGAAAATTTAATGTGTGCAATTTCAGTTACCTTTATTTTATCCCAAGAATTTACCCAAAGTGCATGTAGTATGGATGTGGATGTGGCTTTGTGGTGAGACCAAGCTTCTCAACCAACTCTAAGCTTGCAAGGTTGTTGCAACTCTCACCATCGATCATGACACGACAACGTGCCTCTTTCACAACAAAATATGTTTGGAACACGTTGTTGAACTGGTTTTGCTCTGCCTTCTCCATTTGGAAACCGAGCACTTGATGTGCAAACTCGTGGTGCATGTGGAAAGTGGTTGTGATGATGTCGCTGCAGCTATGGAGGAAGACGGCTGATCCATGATGACCTGCAATTCACACTTAAAAAGAAACTTGTTGTTTGATATTGTTAGAAATTAAAAGCCCTATCAACTACAATATGTGTCGGTGGAAGCACACTCTCACATGTCTTACCAAATTCTTACAAGTGTTCTTACCAAAGCAAGACAGTGAATGGTACAACCGGCGGCTGGTTCGTGATACCTGTGAGGATGTGGCACCAAAATTACAAGGGTCTTTTTTTGTAGACTGATCCAAGTATATATGTGGAGCTTGGAAGGCACACAAAGAAACAAATTTATATATGTGGCACACAATTTAGTAACAGATAGCAATATTGAATAAACGTCCAAAGCACTTGTCCTAGTTGCTGGCCTATGCGTGTTCCTAGCACCAATTATGATAAACAAGGGAGTGAAACAAGGATAAAAGGAACAATTATGAATGAAACCAATGGACATGAACAAGGCAAAGGCACCACACAAAATAGAGCAATTAGTTGTTCCTTATGTGCTCCTATTCTCCTCTCTTTTCTTTAACTATTTTTTTATTTTTATACAAACTTTTTATTTTGATCTTTTGATTTTTTTCTCAGTAAGGAGCATACAAGAACAAACCATAAAAAATTTGAGCTCAATTGGATAAAAGATGTGGTATATAGAAAATAAGTATTGTGCTCTCAAAATAACACCAAAATTTGTGGGCCCAAAAACTCGATTTTGCTGATTGAATTTCGCAAATCTAATTTTTGCGAACCCAGCATAGCTGGGATGAAACAAATCTAAAATTTTCTGGCGTTCTCCGTAGATATAAAATTCGCCCCGTTTCGAGTTTGGACGAAAAAGTTATGACTGTTTTAAGGTAGGCTGTCCAAATCAGAGTTTTATGTGGACACAAGATGCAAATCGATGATGATATATAATGGTTGCGGATGGAGGGATCAACACAAATTAGAGAAGAACACGATCTAAACCAGCAATAAGACGTTTACCTAGGACACAAACTCAATACAAATAACTCGAAACTAAATTATGCAATGGCTATGGTGTGGTGGCTTTTTAGGATGGGAAACAATTATGGTCGTGGATTATGGGATGAAGATAAAACACAAACTAAGGGATAACTTCGAACCTGATGGTATACCTTAAGCTCTGAATACCAATTAATGGGGACGTGATTCCCGATCTTCCGTCAGGTTCAAGATAACTATCGATTTGATCGGAGAGCGACACACCGATCCGGCTTCAGATCACAAAGACCCGAACCCTCGCAACCTTAGCACCACGTCTCCTCCGGTTATCAACCGTGCCACAATCCGGTTGACCTCGCCAAGAAGGCTAATCCCCTGCCGCGAATCGAAGAACACAAGCAAGAACAAGATAATATGCAACTCAAGTGAAGTGACAATTGCGTATATATGATTAAGATCTCAACGTAGGGTTTCACAAACCGATAACGGCGACTGTTCGATGACAGATTGATCTAAAGCAAAACCCAAACCCTAACGTAGGCAGCGGCTACTGATTATATGGTCTAAGGGACGTGCAAGCACCCTCATTCACGTCCTCCTCATGGGCCTATACGTTACATGGCCCGACGGCCCAAAAGATAGCAATGCAACGCCCAAACAGATTCTGGACGCTTACTTATTTCGATGATTCCTGTTGACTCTGATGGAATTTGGACCTCAAACCAAAGCCATTAGTTAGCTTATGAAATTATCTTACCATCCATATGTGGATCATCAAAAACGGAGTTCAGATGTGTCCTGGGCGTCCGATTTACCGTTCGCTGGTCCTGAAGGCCGAGACCGACGTGAACTCGAGTTGGACCGGGCCTCGGGCTTGGCTTGAACGCCCGTGCTGGCCCCCCCTAAGGTGGTGGCCAAGGAGGAGGACGTCCAAGGGCTTCCTTGGTGTGTTTTCCATCTTCTCGAACGTGCTCCAACTTGGGCCGGGGTCCCAAGTGTGAATATCCAAACCCATGACAATGATGTAGCTCCCCGACAAAGAACAAAGTGATAGAATGTCTTGATAATTTGGAGGCCTTCCCAACGTGATATTGAGATGAGACCTGATTTATTTGAAAGCTTATCAAATAAGCTTTCTATCAAGTACTCATTGACTTCAATCACACCCGGATGGTTGAGTTACGGCCTTTCCAACGAGGTACTATCGGGTCATTGATGAATCTTGATTGCCCTGCACTTTGAGAAATATTTATACCTACAAGCAAATAGGAACATGTACATGTGGAACCAAGTGAGTTACACCAAAAATCACTAAACAAGCTCACCTTATAATCAATGGTTGTATCTGAATGTGTCATGTCCTCATCAGGACCTCTATGGTTGTTGACGGCCGTTATTGTATGAATTCAACCGTCAACTAGCCATGAAAAGGATGCAATTGTGATCACCAAAGTAGGTATAGGGTTTGCACTGATAGAATTCCACGAGTTTTGGTGTTTCACTATTTCTGCAGTGTAAACCGAAAAGACGCAATCCCGTGGAGCTTATTGGAACATAGAACGGGAAATTGGGCGCCACGGCAATGCAGGAAGATTCTAGAAGAGACCAGAAGACACCACGCCGAAGCAGAGGGCCAGCGACCACCGGGGGGACCGGCACCCCAGACCGGTCGGTCTGGGCCCTGGCCCAATCGGGGCCCGCTTCGCCCAGGTTGCTCCACCGCCTTAGGGTTTCAATCTCAGCCGTCCGTCAAAGTCGATTTGATCCAAAAACTCACGTTCATCCCACCGGGCTATAAAAGAAGGGCAGGACCCCCCTAGGAGAGGCATCCCCTAAAACCCTAATTCATTATTCGTTGGGATCCATTTGAGAGGCGTCCCTTGAAAGGATCATACTCTCATGGAGATCAACACACCAGGGAGATTAGGGCTAGACTCTTCAATGTAATAGTTTAGTAACTTGAGAGCTAGGGTTGAGAGGCTTCGTTCCGGATCTCGCCGTGGAGCCTTGGAGGTCTGGTATATCTTTGTATCTTATCTTTGCAACACTTATGCTTTAGTATATTTATCTTCTCTATTTACTTCTATGCCTTATTTGTATGGTTAGTGTAGTTATTGCATGTTAGCATAGGATCTCCGCCTGTATTAGGTGCTCTAGTTATCATATGTGGCTAGAGTAGTAATCGATAGTGTAGACATGGTGTCTAGGCTATAGGTTACCTGAGGTTGCGCCCAATTCTTACGGTTAGTTATGGTAGCCCATAGGGGTGACAGCTCTGTGTGGCCTTCGTATTCCACCACGTCGGGATTGATGTTTCGTAGGGCTTTTGGCAGCCTTCCCCAACTACTTCTTTCTCATCTATTCAAGAGTTGGAAAGGTACTGCTGCCCCGAAGTGCTATTGTGTGTGCTATACTTATCCGTGCATTAGTTACATTCTAGTGTCAACTAGAATAGAACCCGAGTAGTAGAGAAGTACATAGGAACCTTGAACTCTCCCTTAGCCCTCTCAAGTTAGCTGACTATATATTATAGGATTCTCCTCTGTGTGTGATATTGTGCATAACTCTTATCATTTACCACTTACCCCTGCTTAGGTCTAGTTGGTATACTAGTTAGTAGATACAAGATGGTGAATTATCAATGTCTTTAGCCATTGTTTCCCAATGGTAAAATATAAATGACAACCCGGTAATATACTGGGTAAAATGCTACAATGGTATTTGATCCGTGGCGCTATGGGATACTATTTCTATATTCTAAATGGTGGCATGATTTAATACCACACCTCTTGGTGTTATTGCTGGGGATGACAACTTAGCGTTCTAGTAGCGATGCTATGCCCACAAGCATTTTTAGCACCGTTACTAGAGATAACATTAAGAGGTGTCAACAAGCATTTTTGGCGCCGTTGTTGGGAAACAATTGGCGTAAAGATTTTGATATTGATCTTGATGTTCGCTAACTTAGTGTACCACTAGCTTTAGTAGGATTACCCCCTCGTGTTTGTTGAGTTGTGGAATAAGCAGAAATCAATTGTTCACCCTTCCGCGAAATTTCACACAAAGAAGACAAGGGAGATATTAAAGGATCCAGGGTGCCTGAACATTCATGACCCATCAACAATGGAACCCCGCCATCTCACAGGTATGTATAAACTATATATATTATTCTAATCGTGGGTAGATTGGAGAAAAAGATCATCGTCACAAGAACTCAAATCTCATCATGTGTGACGAACAAAGATGCTACACTACTCATAGAGTCCATTGTGAGTCATGGTAAGTATGATCAAGAAAGGTGAGAAAGTCTTGCTCATAGACTTTAAATTTGATGAGTAGTTATCCTGTTGCATTCCACTGCATGTTTACTTTGAATAATCCATGCATTTACTCCATCTCATATCACATCCATAGCATGTTTAGTTCCATGCAAACATGCATATCACTTGCATCTCTACATAAAAAATAAAAAAACATTCTCACCATACATGATCATGCTTTCATCTCTATTTGAATAAATCACTATGTGCTCTCATGCTACCTGTGCTTGCTATAGTATGCTTATTGTTTGGAGTATGATCACACATATTTTAAATTAAGCATGGTGCTTAGTTTAGAAGTGCTAATCCTACTTTCAAAGGCTTTTAAATTAAGCGTGGTGCTTAGGTTGAAATGCCTTCCTGAATCAAATTAGACGTGGTGTCTAGGTTGGTTCTTGAACTAAAAGTATACTATAGTAGACATTGGATATTTTGTTAGACTAACCCCTACAGAAACTCTAAATCTAATCTGGGTAAGTCAAGAGATGAAATCAATTTGGAGATGAAGCAAGGCACATGATTTAACTCCAATAACTTTGCACATTGAAGACATAGCACATTCGTCATTGATGGAACAACCGTAAGTATCAACGATCATTCACTTTGTCTTCAACTGCAAGTTATCTTTGCCTTGGACCATGGTTTCATAAAACAAGAGAAAAAAACTATGCTAAGATAATCCTAATCTCATCTTTCTAATAGCATAGAGCTAATGCACATAAATTAGAGACAACAATCCCTCCGTTCAAATCGGTATATTCCTTCGGGTATGTGTTGTCCACTAATCTTCTCAGGCATAAAAATCTAAAATGGCAAAGAGCAAAAAGATGGCACGACAAAAAGAGAACCATCTAGGAACAAGAGGAACTACAAACCGAGATGTGAGTGTTGACGGTCCTTAACGCCTATTTTATACTATCAACTATTGCTCAATATAACATGATATCAACCATAAAGCATAGTTGTAGGGTTCGATTCTAACGAGTTCCATGAGTTGTGTTGTTCTTGATTGTTTTGCAGGTATATCTAATTTTACACAGAATAAGAGTATCTCAAATGATGAATTGGACTACACCATTGCGACGGGCTCGTCGAGAGACGATCGAAACGCATACATATCATTTGCTATATTCGGAGTTCAGAGTCAAAAGATATCAATTCTATACCGAAACCAACATTAGAAGACTCTAGAAGACACGGGAAGACGATCAACCGAAGGTGGGGCCCACCTGCTACAGGGTGGGGCCGCCCGCCCCACCCTGGGCCGGCCGGCGCCCTCCGGAGCCCATTCGTGGCCCGCTTCGACGAACGGCCTGCTACCGCTTTAGGGTTTGCATCTCCACTATTGCCGAAGTCGAATTAGTCCCACATCGCCTCTCTAGAAGAGGTGGAGGCTTTTCTAGACTATAAATAAAGAGGTAGACCCCCATCCCTGAGGGCACCACATTATTGGAGATGTAGAGGCGTCCCTCGAATGGATGACCTCTCATCTCTAGAGAATTAGGGCTAGACTTTCTAATGTAGTTCTAGTGAGAGTTAGGGAGAGCGGCGCTACGCCCGGGTTCCGGAGGAGTCTTCGGAAGAGTCATCAGAGTTTTGGTATGTCTTTGTATTTATTCTTTGTAAGACTTATGCTTTAATATATTTATCTTCTCTATTTACTTTATGCCTTTATATTATGTTTAGTATAGTTGTTATACTTTAGCATGGGATCTCCGCCTGTATTAGGTGCTCTAGTTAGCGTACGTGACTAGAGTAGTAATCGTTAGCATAGACGTGGTGTCTAGGCTAGTATTTACCTGAGTTTGCGCCTAATTCTTACGGTTAGTTGTGGTAGCCATCAGAGGTGACAGCTTTGTTGGTCTTCGTATTCCACCACGTCGGAGTTGGTGTTTCGTAGAGCTTTTGGCAGCCTTACCCAGCTACCTTCTTCCCAGTCTTATTCGAGAGTTGGATAGGTACTGTTGCTCCAAAGTGTTATTGTGTGATTACTTTATTTACCATGAATCAGTTATTATAGAACCTTAGTAATAGACAAGTATTCAGAACCGTGATCTCTCCCCGTTGTCCTCTCACTTTAGCTATCTATTTACTTATCATAGAATTCTCCCATTGTGTGTGTCATATATACATAATTCCTATCATCTATCATTTACCCCCTACTTTAGTCTAGTTGGTGTATTAAGTTAGTAGATACATGATGGTGAACTATCAATGTCTTATTCCATTGTTTCCCAAAGAGTAAAATATAAATAACGATACCTGGAATACTCCCTGTAAAATGCTACAATGGTTTTCGTAAACTTGCGGAATCCTTTATATTTTAGTTGTGCATAAGAAATACCAACAAGCATTTTTGGCGCCGTTGCCGGGGATAGGGATTTACCTCTATTTCTAGTAGCGACGTTAGAAATGTCAACAAGCATTTTTGGCGCCGTTGCCGGGGAAACAATTGGCGTAAAGATTTTGATAATGATCTTGATATCTGCTAATCTAGTATGTCGCTAGCTTTAGTAGGATTACCCTCTGTTTTGTTGAGTTGTGGAATAAGCAGAATATCAACTGTTTCAATCTTCTGGCGAAATTCCACAAGAACAAGACATAGGAGATACTGAAGAACTCAGGGTGCCTAAACATGCATGATCCATCAACAATAAAGCCCTGCCATCTCACAGGTATGTATAAATGTTTATATATATTTCACTAACCATGTGTAGATTGGAGAAAAAAATCATCGTCACAAGACGTCAAAGTTCATCATATGTGACGAATAAAGACGCTGCACAACTCACTGTGAGTCATGGTAGTTATGATTAAGAATGGTGAGAAAGTCTTGCTCATAGGCTTTAAATTTAATGAGTAGTTATCCTGTTGCATTCCACTGCATGTTTACTTTGAATAATCCATGCATCTACCCCATCTCATATCAAATCCACAGCATGTTCAGTTCCTTGCACATATGCATATCACTTTCATCTCTACTTAAAATGGAAAAAAATATATATATTCTCACCATACATGATCATGTTTTTATCTCTATTTGAGTAAACATCTAAGTGCTTTCATGCTATCTTTGTTTACTATAGTATGCTTTGGTTTGGAAGTACTGCACATACTTTTATAGGCCTTTAAATTAAGCGTGGTGCTTAGGTTAACTAGCCTACCTTAATCAAACTAGACATGGAGTTTGGTTTGGTTATTGAACTATAAATTATTATAGTAGATATTGGATATTTTGTTGGACTAACCCTTATAGAAAACTCTCAAATTTAATTCGGGTAAGTCAAGAGATGAACTCACATCGAGATGAATCAAGGCATATGATGAAGTTCAATAACTTTGCACAAAAGGAAGACACAGCTCATTCTCCATAGAAGAGTTGTAAGTATCAAAGTTTATTCACTTCATCTTTTGTCGCAAGTTACCTTTGCCTAGAAGCATATAAAAGTACAGCTACTAACAAAATGTGTTACAAGAAATCTATGCTAAAGTATTCCTAGAAGTCCATTCTTTCATTAGCATAGATGAAATTCGCATGAATTATGGACCATAACCCACATTCCAAACTTGTTGCAATCCTTCGGGTATATGTCCACTAATATTTATGCAGGAAAGAAAGAATAAATATCTGATCATGGTTCGAAACAAAAAAAGAAAGGAGGACAAGTGTATTGAAAGGACTAAGACGAAAGAATAGATGAAAGAGCACTTCAAAACCTTCTACACTTCACCATGATAGTGGACCAATCACTCTGCAAGACATAAAGTGCAATTATCCAAGCCTCATGTAACTTTAAACTTCATTCAACATCTTATACCATGTTGCTCGTTGTCTTAGTTATCCCTACCTCATGTTATGCTTAATTTTCTAAAACTCAAAACAAACAAAATACTCGTTTGGGTTCACCTACATATTCTTGGTTCTATTTGAATAAATATCTCTAGTCTTTTGAACTTCCTTACTCTATTATAAGTATGCTTTAGAATATTACTTAAACACTATAACATCAAAGCATATTATTATAAGAATGTGGTTGTATATATAGACTATCCGCTCCTGTATAAAAATGTTCAAATCATATTAGGAGACTTCATAGAATCAAATCAAGGTTAGAAGTATTCTTTAAAATTATATCTTCTCCTTAACCTTATTTGGAAAATTTGAAATAATGGTGAATCATTTAAATATGGGCTACAAATTAATCTTTAACTACTTGGCAAACACTATCCATACTTTAAATAAATAGTATATTCCTTCGGGTATGTGTTGTCTACTAATCCCTTGCAGAGAAGAAATAATGAGAGAAACAAAAGTCTAGAAGAGTGAGAAAGGAGTACAACATATGAGACAAGACGCTCTTGATCAACTCAAGCTGCAAGGAAGGAAAAAAGACCATTTAAAAATCATCTATCCTTTACTTCATGGTGTCATCATGCTCTAGTAATAAAGGTAACATCTTAAAGGTAAGTGGTCATCATTTCCTTTTGATCGTGGAGTACACACCATAGCACTATTCTCTTGATCTCAATCTTAACCAAATGAGCTCAAATATGATATATCTTATTTTGGAAGATGATAGTCATCATATTAATTTGATAATGATAAAGATGAACAATCCTTCCATAGGTTAAGTAACTCCACTCTTTTATCTCATAAGCTTAAATGCAATATTTATACTTTTGATATTCTCACCTAAGATGTAAATGAACAATGTGAAAAGACATCAATCTTATTGTGCCTAAGGTTAGAGAATGAATAAATTTTTGGTTCTGTTGGTGTTTTTCCACCAATAGAGCCCATGCACTTGATCTCTACCTTGTCTTTATGAGTAGAACACACATCAAGCAAAGTGTGGGAAGATTCCCTAAATTCTATAAGTGGGAGTTCTAAACTAGTAACAAGGATGCACATAAGATTGGCTTCGAGATGCTAACAAAAAGAAAGGAAGAAGGTGGCACCACCATTGGAAACGCCACTAGTGAAGACACCACCTCAATCCTCATCCTTAGAAGCAAACCGAAGTACTTTCGATCAATGAACTACTGCAAGGAGGAGTCCAGTTCGGAGGACTCAAAACATCGAACCCTCGCCGTGAGGTAACATCGGTAGTTATTCATATTTACTTTCTTACATTACATGATTTATTTTCTCTTAACCATATTTACTTTTCTACATTAGTATTGCATAGGAAATAATAAAAATAAATAGATATGCATTAGGTTGCATTCATGCATCTTAAAAAAAAACTTTTAGCCCCATATGAAACCCTTGTAGCGTAAAAGTTATAGGAGTTCTCACTGTGGTGGCCTACAAAATAAAAAATACATATCATACATTTTTACTTTCTGCATATAAACCTATAAAATCTAAAAATATTAATTGAGCATCCTGCCCCAATATTGTTATCATAAATATACTTTGAAACCTCCACAACACCCAATCCTCTAAAACGGCTAACCACTAACGTTTTATCCTAATACCGTTCCACGAGTTTTGGTGTTTTGTGAGAGCTTTCTGCAGGATGACTCCAAGAGCTAGCTCACCCAGGAATCTTTATCTTCATCACTCGAAGCACATTTCTCCAACACACAGCTGACCTCTGTGTGATGGAAGTAACTTCTTGAGTGATAAGATTGAAGTATTCCTGGCAACACTTGCTCTTACAAAAATGAGCTCCTCTATGAGGACCACTCAGCTTTAATGCTCAACTACGACAACATCCAGCTTGGGGGAGAGCATCCTCTAGTTATCAGGTAAGTATACCTATATGATTATCGAGTCTATCTTATAGTCATAAAATACCAAAAATACGTGGACACATGAAGGTCCACGTCTATAGAGTCTTTTGTGAGTCTATTAGTCTAAAACAAATAAAAAGATGGATAATTATTAAAATCAAATAAAGATACTTTAGCTATTTAGAGTGTGATCATAGATTCTGTCTAGTTTATTAAGAGTCAAATAAAAACAATAAAATTTTGTCTTGGAGATGATGAATAGTTGCTCTGTCGTAATTCCTTTCACGTGCCTAGTTTTTAACCTTAAATTCTTCTGAGTTTTAGATATGACTGTTTTAATATAAGAACTTACTTCGAACCTGAAACTTGTGGAGGCATATGCTTAAGCTAAGTCTAGGTGATTGAGGGATATGATATGAGAAAGACTGAGCTACTATTTATCTTATTCCTAACGATACTAAGTTCTGGAGATTTATCTTTTGAAAACTCTGAAAATCTTACATGATGAGCTCTTGTATGACAAAGTTTAAATTCCTACCAAAGCCATACATGATATACATTTAGATTAGGAAAACCTTTGCTCATTCATGCTGCTTGCTCTGCATTGAGTTTAGTCAACCTTTGTTGTATACCTTATGAGGGCCTTGTCATGCTTTTTAATCAAGATCACTTACACACTCTGCCTACATATGCATTGCTCCTACTCTAGAGTAAGCGCAATCATTTTTCACTTTTATCTAGATCCACCTTAAAAATATTTTTCTCCTACACTGGGAGTAAACAACCAAAAATATACCCTATAGGATAACCCCATGTTTAATGCTCTACGTTCTTATTGTTATCTCTCCAATCATTTATTGTATTTAAAGGATGCATGTGGCTATGCAAAATAAAAAGTACTAAAAAAAAGAAAAAAAAAAAAAAAAAAAAGAATAAAAAGATAGCCCATGTTTTCCTATGAAAAGTTCTAAGTTCAAGAGAGAGATTTATTTCAAGGAGCAAAAGTAGAATTAGGATTAGCCACTAAATACCATATATACACCTATCCACCATACTCCATACACATGCACACCTTGGTTTGATTGTATGACTTGACTCTCTTTGGATGCATTGTTTGACTTTACAATATATGAATTGCAAGTATGCTCGTCCTTGTTTAATGCCACTCCTATGAGCTCCACTATAATCATTTGTTGTAGGAGGGCATGACAATATAAATGCCTCAGTGAGATCCACAAATATCACATACAATAAGAGATTTGAGGATGTCATACAATTAAGCTCTGAGTCTTATTTTGAAAACTTGTAAAAACTCTAGAATATTAGTTTAGTGAAGAATTTGAGACATAGTGCTTGACTTGATTGTTCTATCTTTCAATTACTCAAGACCCACGTAAAAGTTGAAAAGCTCCATAGCCAATGGTAAAATGGGTAAGTTTCAAAGTTAGAGCAGTTTTGTCTAATTCAAAGGAGAATTTCAGTTTGAAAGCATGTGTACTTTTGAGAAGTGAAAGCATTGTAGCAACTCCTGATCCAAGTTTAGTAGTTAGGCTTTGCTAAGGGACTAGCAAAGGGTAAGCTTGGGGGAACTTGTTGACGGTCCTTAACGCCTATTTTATACTATCAACTATTGCTCAATATAACATGATATCAACCATAAAGCATAGTTGTAGGGTTCGATTCTAACGAGTTCCACGAGTTGTGTTGTTCTTGATTGTTTTGCAGGTATATCTAATTTTACACAGAATAAGAGTATCTCAAATGATGAATTGGACTACACCATTGCGACGGGCTCGTCGAGATGATCGAAACGGACATATCATTTGCTATATTCGGAGTTCAGAGTCAAAAGATATCAATTCTACACCGAAACCAACATTAGAAGACTCTAGAAGACACGGGAAGGCGATCAACCGAAGGTGGGGCCCACCTGCTACAGGGGGGTGGGGCCGCCCGGCCCCACCCCGGGCCGGCCGGCGCCCTCCGGAGCCCATTCGTGGCCCGCTTCGACGGACGGCCTGCTACCGCTTTAGGGTTTGCATCTCCACTATTGCCGAAGTCGAATTAGTCCCACATCGCCTGTCTAGAAGAGGTGGAGGCTTTTCTAGACTATAAATAAAGAGGTAGACCCCCCTCCCTAAGGGCACCACATTATTGGAGATGTAGAGGCGTCCCTCGAATGGATGACCTCTCATCTCTAGAGAATTAGGGCTAGACTTTCTAATGTAGTTCTAGTGAGAGTTAGGGAGAGCGGCGCTACGCCCGGGTTCCGGAGGAGTCTTCGGAAGAGTCATCAGAGTTTTGGTATGTCTTTGTATTTATTCTTTGTAAGACTTATGCTTTAATATATTTATCTTCTCTATTTACTTTATGCCTTTATATTATGTTTAGTATAGTTGTTATACTTTAGCATGGGATCTCCGCCTGTATTAGGTGCTCTAGTTAGCGTACGTGACTAGAGTAGTAATCATTAGCGTAGACGTGGTGTCTAGGCTAGTGTTTACCCGAGTTTGCGCCTAATTCTTACGGTTAGTTGTGGTAGCCATCGAGGTGACAGCTTTTGTTGGTCTTCGTATTCCACCACATCGGAGTTGGTGTTTCAGAGAGCTTTTGGCAGCCTTACCCAAACTACCTTCTTCCCAGTCTTATTCGAGAGTTGGATAGGTACTGTTGCTCCAAAGTGTTATTGTGTGATTACTTTATTTACCATGAATCAGTTATTATAGAACCTTAGTAATAGACAAGTATTCAGGAACCGTGATCTCTCCCGTTGTCCTCTCACTTTAGCTATCTATTTACTTATCATAGAATTCTCCTGTGTGTGTGTCATATATACATAATTCCTATCATCTATCATTTACCCCCTACTTTAGTCTAGTTGGTGTATTAAGTTAGTAGATACATGATGGTGAACTATCAATGTCTTATTCCATTGTTTCCCGGTGGTAAAATATAAATAACGATACCCAGGAATACTCCCGTAAAAATGCTACAATGGTTTTCTCAGGCGCTATGAAATCCTTTATATTTTAGTTGTGCATAAGAAATACCAACAAGCATTTTTTTGGCGCCGTTGCCGGGGATAGGGATTTACCTCTATTTCTAGTAGCGACGTTAGAAATGTCAACAAAGAGGCTTGTCCAAACAAGGAAAGCATCAAGCAAAACAAAAGGATCATCAAGAGTCATCTACTCTTCATCACATGGTGTCATGGTGCTCCAATGATGAAGGTAACATCCAAAGGTAAATGGTCACTACTTAAAATGCTTCTCCTTGGTTTTGGTATGAACATGAACAAAGAACCTATATAGTTTGAGTAGCAATTATCAATGATCAATCCCGATTAACTCAACATGTTTAGTTCTTTAACTTGTTCATAGCATCACTATCTTGATCCATAGTCTTAACCAAATGAGTTAAAAAGTTGCACATCTTATGCTTGGAAGATGGTAGTCATGATAATATAAAAAAATTGACACATCATATACAGATCGACAATCCTTCCATGGTTAAGCATTTCAACTCTTGTGGCCTAATGAACTTAAGTGTTACATCCTTGCTCAACCTTCTGATCCTACCTCTCATGATAATGTTGAACAAAGCACATAACATCAACTCCATGTTGTTCAAACGGGACTAAGGACTAGAGATGTGGAATAGAAGTTTTGGTTCTACTTGGTGTTTTTTCACCAAGTAGAGCCCATGCACTTGATCTCTACCTTGTCTTCATGAGCGGGACACACTTTAAGCGAAGTGTGGGGGAGTCAATTCTCTACTTTGTACAAGTAGAAGTCCTAGACCTGTCAAAGCAAAATTAATACTCAACCAAGACAGGTTAGGTAGAAAAAGGTGACACATCATAAAGGGCATCATCATAGAAATCTTTGTCTTCACCAAAAGAGCTAGCTTGGAGAAGAAACACTCCCTTGCACGCAACCAAAGCAACTCCATGTCGTGACAATGCTAGAGGAATCAATAAGAAAGGAGAAGTCTGGTTCGGCAGACTTAAAACCACCGAACCCTCACTGAAGGGTAAGTCAGTAGTTATCCATATTTATTTCCTTGCATTGCATCAATTATTGTTTAGCATGTTTATTTTTCTGCACTATCATTGCATCAACAAAAGAAAAAAAATATAATACATCCATTTTGCATCTAAAAATTTGAAGCCCCATGTGAAACCCCTCTAGTGTAAAAGCTAAAGGAGTGTTCACCGCGAGGCCTAAAAATAAAATAAAAATTAGCATGCATATTTTCTTTCTACTCAATAAAAAGAAAATCCAAAAATAATCATTGAGCATCTTGCTGCACTGTATACACTGTAACAACCTTTGGAAACCTCTCACAACAACCAGTCCACGAAAACGGCTAACCACTAACTGTTTATCCTAACCCGTTCCATGAGTTTTGGTGTTTTGTGAGATATTTGCTGCAGGATGACTCTAAGAGCTAGTCCACCTAGGAATCATCATCTACATCACTCACACAGCTAACCACTGTGTGGAGAAAGCAACTTCTTGTTGGGTGAGATTGAGGTTCCCGGCTACACCAGCTCTTACAAGCATGAGCTCCATCGAGAGGACTGCTCAGCTTCAATGCTCAACCACGACAACAACTAGCTTGGGGGAAGGCATCCCCTAGGTACCCAGGTAAGTGTACCTACGTGATTATCGACTCAGTTATAAAAATGAAAAACACCAAAAATATGTGAGCACATGAAGGTTCACCATAGTATCATAAGAAAATTTAAAAATACCAAAAATATGTGGACACATGAAGGTCCATGCTTTTTAGAGTCTTTAGAGTCTTATATAGTATGAGTCTTAAAAAATAAAAAACTAAATAAAAATGTTTGTCTAGATAGAGTCAAAAAAAACAAAAACTCTTGAGATGATCTAAAATTATGATAAGCTGCTCTGTTACAACACATTTAAGTGCCTAGAGTTTAAAGTTTTTCTAAGTTTTAGCTCCAACTGTTTTGACATGAGAATTTGCTCTGAACCTGAAACTTGTGGGTTGCATATGCTTGAACTAAGTCTAGGTACCTGATTGATAAGATTGAGAAAGTCTGAGCTGCTATTTATCTTGTTCTAAGTGACACTAGAGTTCTGGAGATTTACCTTTTGAAAAATACAAAAACATGATAAGTTCCTATATGACAAAGCTTACATTCCCACCAGAGCCAAACATGATAAGATAGGCTAGTTAAACTTCCACATACATGTTGCTTGTCTTGCATTGAGTTTTGTCAACCTTTGTAACCCCTGGTGAGAAATTTGTCATGCTCTTGAATCAAGATCCACCTCCATATGCACTACTCTACACTGGGGTAGCCGCAACAACATGCCATTCCACTTACATCCATTCCAAAAATATTTTTCTCCTACACTGGGAGAGAACACCAAAAATATTCTATTAGGATAGCCACCCAATAAATGCTCCATGTTCCTGTTGTTATCTCTCTAAATTCTATTAAGGCCAAAAAGGAGTGCTATGAGCTATGCAAAAAGATTTTGAAAAAGAAAAAAAGAGAGAGAGAAAAGGGGAGAAGAAAAGAAAGATGGACAAGTGTCCCAGTGCAACAATGGGTGCATAAATGCCCGACTCCCTGAGAAAAAGAAAAAGATAGCTTATAACCTCTGGCCAGTTTTCAAAGTCCAAGAGAGAGATAGGCATTCAAGGAGCTGAGTAGAATTAGTTTCCACCATATATCCACCACATCCATCCACCTATACATCTTGATTCGACTGCATGACTTGTTTCTCTATGGATCCATTGTTTGACATTACAACACATGCATTACAAGTTTGCTCTTTCATGTTTTCTCCTTACCTATGAGCTTCACATAAGCTTTAGTTATAGGATGAAAAGAAAGGCAACCATCATCACTGCCTTGGTGAGAATTCACAAATACCACATATATTGAGAGATCTGAGAGTGTCATACATGGGAAGCTCTGAGTTTTATTTGAAAACCTCTAAAAAACTCCGGAATGATAGTTGATCGAAGAGCTTGAGACATAGTGCTTAAATGGGATCTTTTTGTCTGTCAAGTACTCAAGACCCAAGGAAGAGCTAATAAGCCCCACAGTCAAAGGTAAAATGGGTAAGTTTAAAAGTCAGCTCAGTTATTGCTTAAGCTTGGAGGAGAACTTTGTCCGAATGCGGGTATACTTTTGGGGAGTTACTTCGAGATGGCTACAATGCTTTAATATATACATCTTATAATAACTTTTCTGAGTTTTCTTTGCTATGGGACTAGCAAAGGTTAAGCTTGGGGGAGTTGTTGACAGTCGTTATTGTATGAATTCAACCGTCAACTAGCCATGAAAAGGATGCAATTGTGATCACCAAAGTAGGTATAGGGTTTGCACTGACAGAATTCCACGAGTTTTGGTGTTTCACTATTTCTACAGGTGTAAACTGGAAAAGACGCAATCCCAGGAGCTTATTGGAACATAGAATGGGAAATTGGGCGCCACGGCAACGCAGGAAGATTCTAGAAGAGACCAGAAGACACCACGCCGAAGCGGAGGGCCAGCGGCCACCAGGGGGGACCGGCCAGTCCCACCCCAGACCGGCCGGTCTGGGCCCTGGCCCAATCGGGGCCCGCTTCGCCCAGGTTGCTCCACCGCCTTAGGGTTTCAATCTCAGCCATCCGTCAAAGTTGGTTTGATCCAAGGGCTCACGTTCATCCCACCGGGCTATAAAAGAAGGGCAGGACCCCCCTGGGAGAGGCATCCCCTGAAACCCTAATTCATTATTCGTTGGGATCCATTTGAGAGACGTCCCTTGAAAGGATCATACTCTCATGGAGATCAACACACCAGGGAGATTAGGGCTAGACTCTTCAATGTAATAGTTTAGTAACTTGAGAGCTAGGGTTGAGAGGCTTCGTTCCGGATCTCACCGTGGAGCCTTGGAGGTCTGGTATATCTTTGTATCTTATCTTTGCAACACTTATGCTTTAGTATATTTATCTTCTCTATTTACTTCTATGCCTTATTTGTATGGTTAGTGTAGTTATTGCATGTTAGCATAGGATCTCCGCCTGTATTAGGTGCTCTAGTTATCATATGTGGCTAGAGTAGTAATCTATAGTGTAGACATGGTGTCTAGGCTATAGGTTACCTGAGGTTGCGCCCAATTCTTACGGTTAGTTGTGGTAGCCCATAAGGGTGACAGCTCTGTGTGGCCTTCGTATTCCACCACGTCGGGATTGGTGTTTCGTAGGGCTTTTGGCAGCCTTCCCCAACTACTTCTTTCTCATCTATTCGAGAGTTGGAAAGGTACTGCTGCCCCGAAGTACTATTGTGTGTGCTATACTTATCCGTGCATTAGTTACATTCTAGTGTCAACTAGAATAGAACCTGAGTAGTAGAGAAGTACATAGGAACCTTGAACTCTCCCTTAGCCCTCTCAAGTTAGCTGACTATATATTATAGGATTCTCCTCTGTGTGTGATATTGTGCATAACTCTTATCATTTACCACTTACCCATGCTTAGGTCTAGTTGGTATACTAGTTAGTAGATACAAGATGGTGAATTATCAATGTCTTTAGCCATTGTTTGCCAGTGGTAAAATATAAATGACAACTTGGTAATACTCTGGGTAAAATGCTACAATGGTATTTGATCTGTGCGCTTGCGGATACTATTTCTATTCTAAATGGTGGCATGATTTGATACCACACCTCTTGTTGTTATTGCTGGGGATGACAACTTGGCGTTCTAGTAGCGATGCTATGCCCACAAGCATTTTTAGCACCGTTACTAGAGATAACATTAAGAGGTGTCAACAATGGTCTCTCCTGTTCCTTCAAAAAAATATATGGGACACTATCTACCATCTATTTTAAATTTATTTTCAAATAAGGGTAAAATAGTCATTTCTTAAACCAGCATGTCCAGTGTGGTTTGTATCTCAAGGTGCATACGCTCTAACCGGGGTGGCGTTTTATACAACTTATGTGATCGTGTTATAACTACATATAAATCTCAACTGCTCTAGTTGCTGGCACGTATGCACCATACTTGTGATTGGGGTCGATAAACTTGTAGATGCATCCTGGGATGCTATCAAAGGCTATTGCCGCAGCCATGACCGAGAGACAAGCTGATTCAGTTTATCAGCTGAGAATCATATATAAGTACATATTGCGCAGTGTGTTCCTTGCCACAACTAAGATCATGGCGATGGAGTCGATGGCGACCCCGGTGGTGTAGCCACTAGCGTCAGTGGTGGAGCAGATTGTGATTCCAGTGGTGTAGTTGCTGGCATCGGTGGTGGGGTAGAGGGTGATTCTGGTGATGGAGTTGAGGGTGGTGATTCCGGTGCGTAGCTGCTGGTGTCAGTGGTGGGGTGGGGGTGATTCTAGTGATGGAGTCAATGGTGGTGATGATTCTGGTGGCGCGCTAGTGTCGATGGTGAAGTCAATGGTGACTCTAGTTGAGGAACTGAGCATGATTTCGGTGGTGATGCCACTGGTGGTCACGATGATGCTGCTGGTGGATCCGGTGGTGATGCTACTAGCGGAGTTGAGGGTGATTTTGGAGGTGATGATGCTGGTGGTTCCGGTGGTGATGCTAATGGTAGAGTTGATTGGCGGAGTTAATGATGATTCAGGTGGTGATGATGCTAGTGGTTCTGGTGGCGATACGTCTAGAGGATTTGATGGTGGCTCTTGTGGTGATGCCTCTGGCATAGTCGATGGTGATTCTAGAGGTGATGATACACGTGGTTCCGGTGGTGATGCTTTTAGGGGAGTTGAAGGTGGTTCTATTGGTGATGCCGCCGTCAGATTCGATGACGATTTTGGTGGTGTTGATGCTGGTGGTTTTGGTGGTAATGTTTTTGGTAGAGTCGACGATGATTCTAGTGGGGATGATGCTAGTGGTTCCGATGGTGATGCTTCTAGCAGAGTCGATGGCGATTCCAACGGTGATGATGCTAGTGGTTTGAGTAGTGATGCTTCTAGTGGAGTTGACAGCAATTAGTTGTGATGCTGCTGGCGGTGTCGATGGTGACTACGGTGACGTTGCTCCTGGGGTTGACTCAGGCCTAGTGGTGGAGCTAACGGTGGAGGGTTCATTGGCGGCATAGGCCCCCTGTTAATCAACACATGTAGATTTATTGTTTTAGTCAATATAATAGTAATAATGCAGCCATATATAAAATTGAAAAATGCCTACTGATGCACTGGCGAAGCATGGCATGTGGAAAAGGGACAACACATGCGAGGGAGCTCCACCATGTGCAGGGGTATCATGGGCGCCGACATGAGCTTGCTGATGTCGCCATTGATGAAGTGGCATAAGCAGATGGGCGCGTGGTGACGGACCTGAGGCTATTGTAGCAGGCGCTTGTGGGCGATGCCTGCACCCTGGTGCTAATGAGGAAGTCCACATAGGGCATCAGCCCTAATAACGACATGTAGCACTCGGCTGGCTATGACGGCAGTATTGGTGGCGGCGAGCAAGGTGGGAGCCATTGGGGCCGTGGCCAATCCAAGATGCAGGGAAATGGTGGGAGCGTCCGCCGTGCAGCTTCTTCATCGGCATTGGCGAAGGTGAAGGTGAGTAGAAGCGAGATGAAGAAGACGCACAAGCACTTGAACAGCGCCATGGCTTGGACTATGGAAGCCGATCGAGTTCGCTGAGCTAACCGCCTTGGACTTCCACCGCCCCTGTTTACAACAAAACTATGGGAGACCATAGACCGCGTGGACTCTTGCATGCATGCTGAAAGATTCTAGCAACGTATGCGGTCTTCAGGATCCTGCATAGGTACGACATGCGAGGGAGAATAGATATCCTCTATCCCAGTTGGTAAGATCGTTACCTCTATCTCAAAGCCATCAGACCCTATATATAAATATAATAGACCCCACATTGTACTATAATAGAACCCACGCAGCAAACTTGATCGGCTTCCATAATCCAAGCCATGGCGTTGTTCAAGTGCTTGTGCGTCGTCTTCATCTTGCTTCTTCTCACCTTCGCCTCCACCAACACTGATGAAGAGGCTGCATGGCAGAAGCTCGCGCTGTTCCCCTGCATCCCAGATCAGCCATGGCCCCTGTGGCTGCCGCCCTGCTCGCTGTCGTCCCTACCGCTAAGCAAATAGCCGAGCGCTACAGTTCCTTGTTGAGGATGATGCCCTGTGTGGACTTCCTCACCAGCACCAGGGTGCCAGCGCCTCTACTGCGATGGCCTTAGGTTCATCATCACCCACGCATCCATCTACATGTGCCACATCATCAATAGAAACATCAACAAACTCCATCTAGTGCCCATGATACCCCTGCGCATGGTGGAGCTCCCTCGCATGTACCAGTCCCTTCCCATGTGCCACTCTTCGCCAGTGCATCAGTGAGTCCATCATATATCAAGCAACAATTTTCATTCTCAATTTTATATATGATTGTATTATTATACTATTTTATTGACTAAAACAATAAATCTACATGTATTCCTTTAATTTAATTAAATAGGGGGACCTATCCCGCCAATGAACCCTCCACCGTCCGCTCCACCACCTGCTCCTGAGCCAACCCTAGCAGCAATGCCACTGGAGTCACCACTGACACTGCCAGTAGTATCACCATCAGAATCGCTATCGACTCGGCTAGTAGCATCATCATCGGAGTCACCAGCATCATCACCACTGGAATCACCGCAACTCCACCGGTTGCATCACCAATGGAACCACCATTGACTTTGCTGAAAGCATCACCATCGGAACAACCTGCATCATCACCTCCAGTCATCCACTTCGCTAGAAGCATCACCATTAGAGCTACCGTTCATTCCACCAGAACCACCAGCATCATCACCATAGGAGTCACCGTCAAATCCACCAATAGAATCACCTCTAGAATCACTGTCAATTCCACCAGTAGCATCACTACCGGAACCACCAGCATCATCACCTCTGAAATCACTGTAATACCCTAGAATATATGATAGATTTAGAATTTTTTTATATATGGTATCTAATGGAGTAATGGAGATCACCAATGCGCAGAGCTCGTCGAAACCTTTCAGTTTAACTACTCATACAAATTATTTCGAGTTCGTATCATAAAGTTAGGCATATTACAAGTTTAGGAAAAAAAGAAAAAAACAGTGACTACTGTAGCTGCGCTACAGTACCCGACTCCTCTGGCTACAGTACCCGTCCCCTACCATCGTAACACGCCGCCGCCCTTTCAGCCACCGAAAGAAAGAAAAAGAAGGGAGAGGGGAGAAGGGAGAGAAGGGAGAAGGGAGAAGGAAAAGAAGGAGGAAGACCTTGCCGCCGCCGTTGTTCGCCGTCATCATCCTTTGTGGTGCTGTTTTCTTAGACCTTGGTTAGGCATCTCTTCCTCTTGTTTTGCGCTTGTTCTTCGTCCCTCGCTGTTCTTGATGGACATATCATAGTTCGCCGTAGATCGGATCGATGAGACGGCCGTAGCGGCATAGATCACCGTGAGGTGGAGAAGGGAAGGAAGGAAGGAGTGAATCGTCGGGATCTTGTCGTTGTGCTCGCTGTGGTTGACCTAGGTAAGGTGCCAATTATGATCCACTTTCTTAGATCAAGTTTTATGCATCGAATCATCGGATTGGATGGTGATTAGTTGGAGTAATTCCCGAAAGCCCCGAAATTAATTTTCATCCATGTTCTGAAAATGCCATTAGACTGAGCAGTGTTTATTTATCGCTGTTTTTGGGTATCTTAGCGGTCTTAATAAATCTTGACGCTGTAGACAAAGTTTTAGTGGACTTCAATATCTTTCTTTTGACACCAATATCACCCTCATAGCCTCTGTATTTCGGGAGATATGGTCGTTTACATTGGGCTGTTTTTCAGTGACGAGAATCAGGACAGTTTTAGATCTATTCAGTTTTTCGCCCTCAAGATGGATGAATTAGAATTTGTGATCTGAAACAAAGTTGTAGTAGATTTATTAAGCTTTCCAGATTAGTTTAGATCATGTCTTTTGGATGAGTAAATCTCCAGTTATCAATTAAATAACATTGCTGTCCTGTTTTGACTGACAGAAAAGTTCAGTTAGCTAAATTGGATTTTTGTGCTATCTTGGGGACTTCTTATACCAAATTGTACAATACCAAACTTGTAGGTAATAGAGTCTTCTACCATTTGGTAGATTTTAAGAATTTTTGAATGCTTTGAGTAGTGTCTATGAAAAGAGAAGGGACAGTGCTGCTGTCATAGTTTGTAGCAATACGGTAGATGCTTGAACGGGCGGGTTTTGGACGTTTTGGTGTGCAATTTGGGATTTGTTTTGTTAGTATGATGGTGGGTGTACTAAGGTTTGCTTGTAATCAGGTGGTGCACCTTCGGATCGTGCTTAATTCTCACTTTTGATCTTCAGTGAAGGCAAGTAAACGTGGTGTTGTGATCCACATGCTTTAGCTTTGTTGTTTGAATTGCCTCCACTAAATTATGAGTATCTCACACTACCAATATGATCTAAAATTTGAAGTATTTATTGTACTTTGAGGTACATGAATTGTTATCTACTGAATCTATTGTTGGACTATGATATATACTTGAAGTTTCTTGTATTGCAACCTTTGCACTTGCACTCTCTCCGTTGGTATGCATTTGGAAGAAACCGTAGCCAAATTGGTGCGGTAAGTACCGGTACAGCAACGCACGTTGATGAGCAATGTGGTTGCAGCCCTCACTCCCTCTTCTTGGGATGTAAGGGTAGAAGAGAAGTCTTGCATTTGCATTGCATCATTCATATTTGCATTGCATTGCACTGCATCATTCATATATGCACTTTTAATATATTTAAATTTCTATGAAGCTATTTGTATATCTATCGTGATGTTATTTAAATTTGATGTTTAATTGAACTACGATTTAAATAACTCAGTTAAAAGTGGTTTGCTTGCTGAGGTTTTTCATAAACCTCACACGTCATTTTTCCCCTCGGTGAATGAGCTTTGAAGATGCATGCTTGGGGATGGGAGTAGCGACATGTCTGCACTTCACTTATGAGTCATACATATCATAGGAGACATGTGCCATAATAATAATATTTTGTTAATGATGGACTAGTTGGTGGTTTGATATTTATCATGTTGGATCATGGTTTGGTTGGTTTGAATTACGTTAGTCTGGTGTTTGATAAAGATTCCTTATCATTATATATTATATTTATTATTGCTTCCGCGTACTCTGTTGTTAGTGTTGGAGTGTGGTAATTCTCTAGAAGAATTTGTGGTATTTCTTCTGGGGTGTTACAGTTGGTAATCAGAGCCTAGGTTATAGGTTCTAGGCTTAAGTTGTGTTTAAATTGACTCATTAAAACTTGACACACTTGCACTTATAGGATGGGAGTTGGGTTTTTTTCATAAAATGCTCTATTTACTTGTTTTTGCTTTGTACATACGTGTGGTTATGTTTATCTATGGAATAACCTTTTTTTATGGCTATGCTCCTAGCTGTTGTAGCTACCTTTTGATTAGTTGTTATGGTTGCAGTTTTAGTCTGTAGAACCTAAGAATAAGTTTGGAATCCTATAGAGTCTTGTTTGGCTTTGCAGATGGGTTGAGTGGAGGGCCCCCACACTGCCTTCTCTGCCTTGCTAAGTGAGGTTGACCGAGTGTTAGGTTGATCCAACTATTTATATTCAAAAGAAATGGTTGAATGATGGATGGGTTGGCCTCCATGCCATGCTTTATAACTATTTTCTCTTGATATATCAAATAGGTGGGTCATTGTGTGACTTGTCCTATAGATTTGAGTGGCGTCGTTTCAGCCTGTCCTTAGTCTAGAGAAGGTGTTTTCATCGCACAACTCAATCCAAACTTCCGGCAAAGGGTCAAAATACGGTGAGGATAGGCTTAGGTGGAGTTTCTTGATGACATTTCTTGGGATGTTTTAATCCAAGTTCTTTGGAGAGTGGGCGCTAGTTTTTTTTTTGTAAGGCCTAGTGTTTAAGCCTAGTGTTGTTTTTTTCTCTTAGTTTGGATGATAAGAATGTAAGTTGAAGAGCATTTGTATTCGTGTTTAGAGAATCTAGGTGTTTTGTGGCTTAAAAGGTTTTAACGTGGATCTCATAGGCTTTGAATTGTCCTAGCATAGTAGTCAAGATGATCAATTGGGAGGAGTGTAAGAAATGTTCGTGTGACCCCAAAGCTAAATGACATACTTTAATATGTTGCAAGTAACCAGTTTGTGTGGATCATGGATAATAGTTGTTTTGGGCTAGTGTCTACAAGGACATGTCATTTTGGAGGTTGTTTCGTGGTGGTTTCGCATGCTTCTTTGGTGAACCTATTAAGAATGACATAATGTTTCTTCGAAGTATAATGTGAAGATGCATAACCCTTAGTTGTTGGTATGGCATGGTCTTCCTAGTGGGTATATAAGATTGGTACTAAGATGTGAGGTAATGCATGTTGGAGTCTATAAGACAGTAGTTGTTGATCTAGTGATCGTTTTATCTTGAATTATGCTCAAATCAAGGGAAGGTCTGAAAAATTATAGCTTTGATGTTGAAGGAATTATTATGGCATACCTTTGTTGGTTCTTCATGAGATTTAAGGCCCCTTACTTTTTATCCTATTTGTTCTCCCCAATTGAGTGGATCTAAGAAAGTGAAGCTAGATCTTATCTTGAAGTTTCAAGTTGTAGTGGAGGTATAAGTAGTTGTTCTAGGAGCTTTGATGAGGGCAAGATTAAAGGTTTCATAGCAAGTGGATTGTTTGGATTGAAGTTTTGATATGAGACCGACTGAATCGGCTAAGTGAAGTGTCTTTGGCATGATTGCTACACCATAGAAATTGTGACTTGTGAGGATGTGGGCTCATGTGGTTAGATCTTGCAAGTGAGGAAAGAATATTGTTAACTAGTGTCATCCCAATAGATCCATATGTCATTTCCTTAGAAAGTTCTGCTTTGTTAGTTGTGAAGGTGACATAATAGTTTGCCACTTTGTTCATGAATTGAAAGATGAGTTTTGGAGATGAGTTAATTTAGCATAATTCTAGTTTTAAGTTGTATGCTTTGGAGCATGTTGGCAAGCATCTATGGTTATTGTACACTTTTGTCAAATAGTAAAGTTTAACCCTTTGGCTGAGGTTTGAAGGTGGTCCATTCTTTTAGCTTGAGTTGTTATAGTAAGGGAGAATACCTATTTGCCAAGGTAAATAAGTGTTCCTTCTGACTTCCTCATATTGTTTTCCCTTCTTGACCATCTTATTAATAGTATGGAATCACTATTGATCCCAAAAATGTTTTATGGTGGAGTGAGAGAGACCGACTACTGTCATGGGTATTCGTAGTTTTTTGGACTTGCTAGATACTATCATCTCTATGTTCAAGAATTTCTCCACTATTACAAAGCTTATGGCAAAGTTTATTACGAAGGGTTCACTGTTGGTTTGGATAGCTGTGTTTGAGGTGAGCTTTCGAACTTTGAAGGAGAAAAATTGGAGAAGGCCCCTATTTTGGTTTGCTCGAGAGTGGCAAGCATTTTAGATGTCTGCAATATGGGGCTAGGTTGGTTACTCATGTAGGAAGGAAGGGTGATCACTTTGCATCTAGACAGTTGAGGTGGAGGTGAATTACCCTACACATGATTTGCAATTAGTAGAAGTGGTATTGACATTGAAGATTTGGGGGCACTAACTTTAGGGTGATTCTTATGATATCTTTACACACCATCAAATTGCAAGTATATATATTTACTCAGAATAACCTAAACTTGAGGTAGAGGATGTGTCTACAGTTTGTTAAGGATTATAATTTGATTGTTCAAGATCATCCTAGAAAGGCAAATGTTGCTCTACAACCGAACGGACTCAAACGGGTGTACGAATGATCCTATGTGTTATGTCCCATATCCAATATTCTGTCCCATATTTTTCTCTATGATCTTAGAACCATATACAGATCATTTGGATATTAATATCTATTTCTAATGAATATCGAGAATCCAATGTTGAGTGTTTGGATTTGGATACGGTCAAAAATTTAAATGGTTGAATTCAGATACGACATATGCATACAGTGTTTGATCTTTTCAAGATGGACAGATATCGAGAAATATATTCTCATTTTTATCCCTACTCTTAGTGGGATAGGTGATCCTAAAGCATGCATGACTTTGATTGGCGACTTAGATCACATGGATTTTTTTTTGTTTGCTATGGTGGTGTTTAATGTGAGGAGACCCAATTATTGATTCAGTCATCATTTCATGAGAAGGTGAGAGAAGATTAGTTGCAATATCGATTACTCCGAGCCGTTTGCATGCGCTTTGCGGTAGGTAATAAACCCCACAAGTTAGCATAGAGGTTGATGCCACTATTTATTCAAGAGGTTGTCTGTGTGTGCCACAGAAAGCTAAGGTGAAGATGGACATTTTGAGGGAAGCTCATTGCACTCCTATACGGTAAATAGAGGTGAGGCTAAGATGTATTGAGTTTTGAAGCAAAGTTTTTGGTGGAAGCGGATGAAAGTTGATATTGCTAAGTATGTAGCTTCATGTGGTATTTGTCAGAAGGTAAAGGCTGAGCATCAGAGACCAGCTAGGTTGATAAAGCCCTTGGAAATCCCTCAGTGGAAATGGGAGAAGATTACAATGGACTTCATAGTTGGATTGCCTCGCTCACCTAGAGGCAAAGATGCTATTTGGGTCGTTATTGGTAGGCTTACAAAAGTGGCTCACTTCATTCCAATGAAGACGAATAATACAGCTGTAGATTTGGTTCCACTGTATATTAAGGAGATTGTGAGGTTGCACGGTGTGCCCAAATCCATTGTGTCAGATCGGGACTCTAAGTTTGTGTCTAATTTCTGGTGAAGTTTGCAGAGTGCTATGGGAACGGAACTTGATATGAGTACTGCTTTCCATCCTCAGACATATGGTCAGTCTAAGCGTACTATTTAGACCTTGGAGGATATGTTGCGTGCCTGTGTACTTTCATGGAAGGGGAGTTGGGAAGATCACCTGCCATTGGCGAGTTTGCTTACAACAACAGTTATCGGGCCTAGCATTCGATGGCCCCATACGAAGCATTGTATGGGCGTAGGTGTATCTCTCCACTTTGTTGGGATGTGGTTGGTGAGTGCTCTTTAGTTGGTCCAGATTGGGTACAACAGACTCATGATAAAGTACGTGATATTCGACAAAATTTACTGATTGCTCAGAGTCGACAGAAGAGCTATGCGATGTTAGGCGAAGGGCATTGGAGTTTGCAAAGGGGAGATGAAGTGTTCCCCGAAGGTTTCACCAAATAAAGGCATTGTTTGTTTTGGTACCAAAGGAAAGCTTAGCCCGAGATACATCGGACCATATGTGATTATCGCCCGTGTTGGCGCATTGGCTTATTAGTTGCAGTTACCGGAGTCTATGGCTGGAGTACACCCAGTGTTTCATGTCTCTATACTGTGGAAATATTTGAAAGACCCAGAGCAGATAATGGAAGCTGAGCCAGTGACCATAGAACAAGACTTAACAGTTGAGTATCGTCCGGTGCAAATATTAGAGTTCTCTGAATGTGTGATGCGCAACCGGACTATCAAATATGTCAAGGTCTTATGGTCACACCAGACAGAACGAGAAGCCACATGGGAGTTGGAGGACCATATGCGGAAGGAGTACCCAGAACTCTTCGAATCTGGTGAGTGGTTTTTTTGAAGACATATGGTTTCACTCTTGCTTTGCTAGTAATTTTGCTTGGATGAATTCGGGGACGAATTCCCAAAAGGGGGGAAGAATGTAATACCCTAGAATATATGATAGATTTAGAATTTTTTTATATATGGTATCTAATGGAGTAATGGAGATCACCAATGCGTAGAGCTCGTCGAAACCTTTCAGTTTAACTACTCATACAAATTATTTCGAGTTCGTATCATAAAGTTAGGCATATTACAAGTTTAGGAAAAAAAAAAAAACAGCGACTACTGTAGCTGCGCTACAGTACCCGACTCCTCTGGCTACAGTACCCGTCCCCTACCATCGTAACACGCCGCCGCCCTTTCAGCCACCGAAAGAAAAAAAAAAGAAGGGAGAGGGGAGAAGGGAGAGAAGGGAGAAGGGAGAAGGAAAAGAAGGAGGAAGACCTTGCCGCCGCCGTTGTTCGCCGTCATCATCCTTTGTGGTGCTGTTTTCTTAGACCTTGGTTAGGCATCTCTTCCTCTTGTTTTGCGCTTGTTCTTCGTCCCTCGCTGTTCTTGATGGACATATCATAGTTCGCCGTAGATCGGATCGATGAGACGGCCGTAGCGGCATAGATCACCGTGAGGTGGAGAAGGGAAGGAAGGAAGGAGTGAATCGTCGGGATCTTGTCGTTGTGCTCGCTGTGGTTGACCTAGGTAAGGTGCCAATTATGATCCACTTTCTTAGATCAAGTTTTATGCATCGAATCATCGGATTGGATGGTGATTAGTTGGAGTAATTCCCGAAATCCCCGAAATTAATTTTCATCCATGTTCTGAAAATGCCATTAGACTGAGCAGTGTTTATTTATCGCTGTTTTTGGGTATCTTAGCGGTCTTAATAAATCTTGACGCTGTAGACAAAGTTTTAGTGGACTTCAATATCTTTCTTTTGACACCAATATCACCCTCATAGCCTCTGTATTTCGGGAGATATGTTCGTTTACATTGGGCTGTTTTTCAGTGACGAGAATCAGGACAGTTTTAGATCTATTCAGTTTTTCGCCCTCAAGATGGATGAATTAGAATTTGTGATCTGAAACAAAGTTGTAGTAGATTTATTAAGCTTTCCAGATTAGTTTAGATCATGTCTTTTGGATGAGTAAATCTCCAGTTATCAATTAAATAACATTGCTGTCCTGTTTTGACTGACAGAAAAGTTCAGTTAGCTAAATTGGATTTTTGTGCTATCTTGGGGACTTCTTATACCAAATTGTACAATACCAAACTTGTAGGTAATAGAGTCTTCTACCATCTGGTAGATTTTAAGAATTTTTGAATGCTTTGAGTAGTGTCTATGAAAAGAGAAGGGACAGTGCTGCTGTCATAGTTTGTAGCAATACGGTAGATGCTTGAACGGCGGGTTTTGGACGTTTTGGTGTGCAATTTGGGATTTGTTTTGTTAGTATGATGGTGGGTGTACTAAGGTTTGCTTGTAATCAGGTGGTGCACCTTCGGATCGTGCTTAATTCTCACTTTTGATCTTCAGTGAAGGCAAGTAAACGTGGTGTTGTGATCCACATGCTTTAGCTTTGTTGTTTGAATTGCCTCCACTAAATTATGAGTATCTCACACTACCAATATGATCTAAAATTTGAAGTATTTATTGTACTTTGAGGTACATGAATTGTTATCTACTGAATCTATTGTTGGACTATGATATACTTGAAGTTTCTTGTATTGCAACCTTTGCACTTGCACTCTCTCCGTTGGTATGCATTTGGAAGAAACCGTAGCCAAATTGGTGCGGTAAGTACCGGTACAGCAACGCACGTTGATGAGCAATGTGGTTGCAGCCCTCACTCCCTCTTCTTGGGATGTAAGGGTAGAAGAGAATTCTTGCATTTGCATTGCATCATTCATATTTGCATTGCATTGCACTGCATCATTCATATATGCACTTTTAATATATTTAAATTTCTATGAAGCTATTTGTATATCTATCGTGATGTTATTTAAATTTGATGTTTAATTGAACTACGATTTAAATAACTCGTTAAAGTGGTTTGCTTGCTGAGGTTTTTCATAAACCTCACACGTCATTTTTCCCCTCAGGTGAATGAGCTTTGAAGATGCATGCTTGGGGATGGGAGTAGCGACATGTCTGCACTTCACTTATGAGTCATACATATCATAGGAGACATGTGCCATAATAATAATATTTTGTTAATGATGGACTAGTTGGTGGTTTGATATTTATCATGTTGGATCATGGTTTGGTTGGTTTGAATTACGTTAGTCTGGTGTTTGATAAAGATTCCTTATCATTATATATTATATTTATTATTGCTTCCGCGTACTCTGTTCTTAGTGTTGGAGTGTGGTAATTCTCTAGAAGAATTTGTGGTATTTCTTCTCCGGTGTTACAGTTGGTAATCGAGCCTAGGTTATAGGTTCTAGGCTTAAGTTGTGTTTAAATTGACTCATTAAAACTTGACACACTTGCACTTATAGGATGGGAGTTGGGTTTTTTTTTCATAAATGCTCTATTTACTTGTTTTTGCTTTGTACATACGTGTGGTTATGTTTATCTATGGAATAACCTTTTTATGGCTATGCTCCTAGCTGTTGTAGCTACCTTTTGATTAGTTGTTATGGTTGCAGTTTTAGTCTGTAGAACCTAAGAATAAGTTTGGAATCCTATAGAGTCTTGTTTGGCTTTGCAGATGGGTTGAGTGGAGGGCCCCCACACTGCCTTCTCTGCCTTGCTAAGTGAGGTTGACCGAGTGTTAGGTTGATCCAACTATTTATATTCAAAAGAAATGGTTGAATGATGGATGGGTTGGCCTCCATGCCATGCTTTATAACTATTTTCTCTTGATATATCAAATAGGTGGGTCATTGTGTGACTTGTCCTATAGATTTGAGTGGCGTCGTTTCAGCCTGTCCTTAGTCTAGAGAAGGTGTTTTCATCGCACAACTCAATCCAAACTTCTGGCAGTGGTCAAAATACGGTGAGGATAGGCTTAGGTGGAGTTTCTTGATGACATTTCTTGGGATGTTTTAATCCAAGTTGCTGGAGAGTGGGCGCTAGTTTTTTGTAAGGCCTAGTGTTTAAGCCTAGTGTTGTTTTTTCTCTTAGTTTGGATGATAAGAATGTAAGTTGAAGAGCATTTGTATTCGTGTTTAGAGAATCTAGGTGTTTTGTGGCTTAAAAGGTTTTAACGTGGATCTCATAGGCTTTGAATTGTTCTAGCATAGTAGTCAAGATGATCAATTGGGAGGAGTGTAAGAAATGTTCGTGTGACCCCAAAGCTAAATGACATACTTTAATATGTTGCAAGTAACCAGTTTGTGTGGATCATGGATAATAGTTGTTTTGGGCTAGTGTCTACAAGGACATGTCATTTTGGAGGTTGTTTCGTGGTGGTTTCGCATGCTTCTTTGGTGAACCTATTAAGAATGACATAATGTTTCTTCAGAAGTATAATGTGAAGATGCATAACCCTTAGTTGTTGGTATGGCATGGTCTTCCTAGTGGGTATATAAGATTGGTACTAAGATGTGAGGTAATGCATGTTGGAGTCTATAAGACAGTAGTTGTTGATCTAGTGATCGTTTTATCTTGAATTATGCTCAAATCAAGGGAAGGTCTGAAAAATTATAGCTTTGATGTTGAAGGAATTATTATGGCATACCTTTGTTGGTTCTTCATGAGATTTAAGGCCCCTTACTTTTTATCCTATTTGTTCTCCCCAATTGAGTGGATCCAAGAAAGTGAAGCTAGATCTTATCTTGAAGTTTCAAGTTGTAGTGGAGGTATAAGTAGTTGTTCTAGGAGCTTTGATGAGGGCAAGATTAAAGGTTTCATAGCAAGTGGATTGTTTGGATTGAAGTTTTGATATGAGACTGACTGAATCGGCTAAGTGAAGTGTCTTTGGCATGATTGCTACACCATAGAAATTGTGACTTGTGAGGATGTGGGCTCATGTGGTTAGATCTTGCAAGTGAGGAAAGAATATTGTTAACTAGTGTCATCCCAATAGATCCATATGTCATTTCCTTAGAAAGTTCTGCTTTGTTAGTTGTGAAGGTGACATAATAGTTTGCCACTTTGTTCATGAATTGAAAGATGAGTTTTGGAGATGAGTTAATTTAGCATAATTCTAGTTTTAAGTTGTATGCTTTGGAGCATGTTGGCAAGCATCTATGGTTATTGTACACTTTTGTCAAATAGTAAAGTTTAACCCTTTGGCTGAGGTTTGAAGGTGGTCCATTCTTTTAGCTTGAGTTGTTATAGTAAGGGAGAATACCTATTTGCCAAGGTAAATAAGTGTTCCTTCTGACTTCCTCATATTGTTTTCCCTTCTTGACCATCTTATTAATAGTATGGAATCACTATTGATCCCAAAAATGTTTTATGGTGGAGTGAGAGAGACCGACTACTGTCATGGGTATTCGTAGTTTTTGGACTTGCTAGATACTATCATCTCTATGTTCAAGAATTTCTCCACTATTACAAAGCTTATGGCAAAGTTTATTACGAAGGGTTCACTGTTGGTTTGGATAGCTGTGTTTGAGGTGAGCTTTTCGAACTTTGAAGGAGAAAAATTGGAGAAGGCCCCTATTTTGGTTTGCTCGAGAGTGGCAAGCATTTTAGATGTCTCGCAATATGGGGCTAGGTTGGTTACTCATGTAGGAAGGAAGGGTGATCACTTTGCATCTAGACAGTTGAGGTGGAGGTGAATTACCCTACACATGATTTGCAATTAGTAGAAGTGGTATTGACATTGAAGATTTGGGGGCACTAACTTTAGGGTGATTCTTATGATATCTTTACACACCATCAAATTGCAAGTATATATATATTTACTCAGAATAACCTAAACTTGAGGTAGAGGATGTGTCTACAGTTTGTTAAGGATTATAATTTGATTGTTCAAGATCATCCTAGAAAGGCAAATGTTGCTCTACAACCGAACGGACTCAAACGGGTGTACGAATGATCCTATGTGTTATGTCCCATATCCAATATTCTGTCCCATATTTTTCTCTATGATCTTAGAACCATATACAGATCATTTGGATATTAATATCTATTTCTAATGAATATCAGGAATCCAATGTTGAGTGTTTGGATTTGGATACGGTCAAAATTTAAATGGTTGAATTCAGATACGACATATGCATACAGTGTTTGATCTTTTCAAGATGGACAGATATCGAGAAATATATTCTCATTTTTATCCCTACTCTTAGTGGGATAGGTGATCCTAAAGCATGCATGACTTTGATTGGCGACTTAGATCACATGGATTTTTTTTTGTTTGCTATGGTGGTGTTTAATGTGAGGAGACCCAATTATTGATTCAGTCATCATTTCATGAGAAGGTGAGAGAAGATTAGTTGCAATATCGATTACTCCGAGCCGTTTGCATGCGCTTTGCGGTAGGTAATAAACCCCACAAGTTAGCATAGAGGTTGATGCCACTATTTATTCAAGAGGTTGTCTGTGTGTGCCACAGAAAGCTAAGGTGAAGATGGACATTTTGAGGGAAGCTCATTGCACTCCTATACGGTAAATAGAGGTGAGGCTAAGATGTATTGAGTTTTGAAGCAAAGTTTTTGGTGGAAGCGGATGAAAGTTGATATTGCTAAGTATGTAGCTTCATGTGGTATTTGTCAGAAGGTAAAGGCTGAGCATCAGAGACCAGCTAGGTTGATAAAGCCCTTGGAAATCCCTCAGTGGAAATGGGAGAAGATTACAATGGACTTCATAGTTGGATTGCCTCGCTCACCTAGAGGCAAAGATGCTATTTGGGTCGTTATTGGTAGGCTTACAAAAGTGGCTCACTTCATTCCAATGAAGACGAATAATACAGCTGTAGATTTGGTTCCACTGTATATTAAGGAGATTGTGAGGTTGCACGGTGTGCCCAAATCCATTGTGTCAGATCGGGACTCTAAGTTTGTGTCTAATTTCTGGTGAAGTTTGCAGAGTGCTATGGGAACGGAACTTGATATGAGTACTGCTTTCCATCCTCAGACATATGGTCAGTCTAAGCGTACTATTTAGACCTTGGAGGATATGTTGCGTGCCTGTGTACTTTCATGGAAGGGGAGTTGGGAAGATCACCTGCCATTGGCAGAGTTTGCTTACAACAACAGTTATCAGTCTAGCATTCAGATGGCCCCATACGAAGCATTGTATGGGCGTAGGTGTATCTCTCCACTTTGTTGGGATGTGGTTGGTGAGTGCTCTTTAGTTGGTCCAGATTGGGTACAACAGACTCATGATAAAGTACGTGATATTCGACAAAATTTACTGATTGCTCAGAGTCGACAGAAGAGCTATGCAGATGTTAGACGAAGGGCATTGGAGTTTGCAGTGGGAGATGAAGTGTTCCTGAAGGTTTCACCAGCGAAAGGCATTGTTTGTTTTGGTACCAAAGGAAAGCTTAGCCCGAGATACATCGGACCATATGTGATTATCGCCCGTGTTGGCGCATTGGCTTATTAGTTGCAGTTACCGGAGTCTATGGCTGGAGTACACCCAGTGTTTCATGTCTCTATACTGTGGAAATATTTGAAAGACCCAGAGCAGATAATGGAAGCTGAGCCAGTGACCATAGAACAAGACTTAACAGTTGAGTATCGTCCGGTGCAAATATTAGAGTTCTCTGAATGTGTGATGCGCAACCGGACTATCAAATATGTCAAGGTCTTATGGTCACACCAGACAGAACGAGAAGCCACATGGGAGTTGGAGGACCATATGCGGAAGGAGTACCCAGAACTCTTCGAATCTGGTGAGTGGTTTTTTTGAAGACATATGGTTTCACTCTTGCTTTGCTAGTAATTTTGCTTGGATGAATTCGGGGACGAATTCCCAAAAGGGGGAAGAATGTAATACCCTAGAATATATGATAGATTTAGAATTTTTTTATATATGGTATCTAATGGAGTAATGGAGATCACCAATGCGTAGAGCTCGTCGAAACCTTTCAGTTTAACTACTCATACAAATTATTTCGAGTTCGTATCATAAAGTTAGGCATATTACAAGTTTAGGAAAAAAAGAAAAAACAGTGACTACTGTAGCTGCGCTACAGTACCCGACTCCTCTGGCTACAGTACCCGAGTCCCCTGCCATCGTAACACGCCGCCGCCCTTTCAGCCACCGAAAAAAAAGAAAAAGAAGGGAGAGGGGAGAAGGGAGAGAAGGGAGAAGGGAGAAGGAAAAAGAGGAGGAAGACCTTGCCGCCGCCGTTGTTCGCCGTCATCATCCTTTGTGGTGCTGTTTTCTTAGACCTTGGTTAGGCATCTCTTCCTCTTGTTTTGCGCTTGTTTTTCGTCCCTCGCTGTTCTTGATGGACATATCATAGTTCGCCGTAGATCGGATCGATGAGACGGCCGTAGCGGCATAGATCACCGTGAGGTGGAGAAGGGAAGGAAGGAAGGAGTGAATCGCCGGGATCTTGTCGTTGTGCTCGCTGTGGTTGACCTAGGTAAGGTGCCAATTATGATCCACTTTCTTAGATCAAGTTTTATGCATCGAATCATCGGATTGGATGGTGATTAGTTGGAGTAATTCCCGAAATCCCCGAAATTAATTTTCATCCATGTTCTGAAAATGCCATTAGACTGAGCAGTGTTTATTTATCGCTGTTTTTGGGTATCTTAGCGGTCTTAATAAATCTTGACGCTGTAGACAAAGTTTTAGTGGACTTCAATATCTTTCTTTTTTTTTGACACCAATATCACCCTCATAGCCTCTGTATTTCGGGAGATATGTTCGTTTACATTGGGCTGTTTTTCAGTGACGAGAATCAGGACAGTTTTAGATCTATTCAGTTTTTCGCCCTCAAGATGGATGAATTAGAATTTGTGATCTGAAACAAAGTTGTAGTAGATTTATTAAGCTTTCCAGATTAGTTTAGATCATGTCTTTTGGATGAGTAAATCTCCAGTTATCAATTAAATAACATTGCTGTCCTGTTTTGACTGACAGAAAAGTTCAGTTAGCTAAATTGGATTTTTGTGCTATCTTGGGGACTTCTTATACCAAATTGTACAATACCAAACTTGTAGGTAATAGAGTCTTCTACCATCTGGTAGATTTTAAGAATTTTTGAATGCTTTGAGTAGTGTCTATGAAAAAAGAGAAGGGACAGTGCTGCTGTCATAGTTTGTAGCAATACGGTAGATGCTTGAACGGGCGGGTTTTGGACGTTTTGGTGTGCAATTTGGGATTTGTTTTGTTAGTATGATGGTGGGTGTACTAAGGTTTGCTTGTAATCAGGTGGTGCACCTTCGGATCGTGCTTAATTCTCACTTTTGATCTTCAGTGAAGGCAAGTAAACGTGGTGTTGTGATCCACATGCTTTAGCTTTGTTGTTTGAATTGCCTCCACTAAATTATGAGTATCTCACACTACCAATATGATCTAAAATTTGAAGTATTTATTGTACTTTGAGGTACATGAATTGTTATCTACTGAATCTATTGTTGGACTATGATATACTTGAAGTTTCTTGTATTGCAACCTTTGCACTTGCACTCTCTCCGTTGGTATGCATTTGGAAGAAACCGTAGCCAAATTGGTGCGGTAGGTAAGTACCCGGTACAAAGCAACGCACGTTGATGAGCAATGTGGTTGCAGCCCTCACTCCCTCTTCTTGGGATGTAAGGGTAGAAGAGAATTCTTGCATTTGCATTGCATCATTCATATTTGCATTGCATTGCACTGCATCATTCATATATGCACTTTTAATATATTTAAATTTCTATGAAGCTATTTGTATATCTATCATGATGTTATTTAAATTTGATGTTTAATTGAACTACGATTTAAATAACTCAGTTAAAGTGGTTTGCTTGCTGAGGTTTTTCATAAACCTCACACGTCATTTTTCCCCTCAGGTAAATGAGCTTTGAAGATGCATGCTTGGGGATGGGAGTAGCGACATGTCTGCACTTCACTTATGAGTCATACATATCATAGGAGACATGTGCCATAATAATAATATTTTGTTAATGATGGACTAGTTGGTGGTTTGATATTTATCATGTTGGATCATGGTTTGGTTGGTTTGAATTACGTTAGTCCGGTGTTTGATAAAGATTCCTTATCATTATATATTATATTTATTATTGCTTCCGCGTACTCTGTTCTTAGTGTTGGAGTGTGGTAATTCTCTAGAAGAATTTGTGGTATTTCTTCTGGGGTGTTACAATCACCCTCGACTTCGCGTGCAACATCACCACTGGAACCACCACCAGCATCTCCATCGGAATCACCGTCGACTCTGCCAAAGGGCATCACCACTGAAATCACCCTTAGTTCCCTCTACTAGAGTCACCATCAACTCCACCACTGAATCTAGTGGTGGCACCACCAGAATCACCACCCTCAACTCCATCAGCGACGCCAAGCAGCTACGCCACCCAGAACACCACCCTCAACTCCATCACTTTAATCACCCTTCACCCCACCACCGACGCTAACAACTACAACATTGGAATCACCATCTGTTCCACCGCCTACGCCAGTGGCTACACTATTGAAGTCGCCATTGACTCCATTGCCATCATCTTAGTTATGGCCAGTATTTAAACTAATTTTTCACAAACATAAAACAACATCTATGCTTAAAAGTTTTAAACCATAGGTTTTCTAATCTTCCAAAAACCATCTATTTGCCGCAGTTAGCTTACTAAAATAGAAGCTCTATCATCTTAAAATAAATATATCAAAAGACATGTATGGCTTCTATGCCAACTTATTCATACAAGCAACCATTTCACATATGGAACACACTACACCACAACACCACATCACTGTTAGATATCTGACGCTAAAAACTATATTTATCGATGAACGATCTGTCCCTAAAGATTGTCCACAGACTATCTGCCACTAATTCCTCATTTAGCGATTTATGGTCTGTCGCTATAAATATTTATTTTTAACGATAGACTATCTGTCCCTAAAACTAGATATAGCGTTAATCAGTCTGTCGCTAAAAAAATGTGGGTCCCACGTAGCTCACACGCCCGCACTAGCGCGCCCACTTACATTCATCTCACGCGTAAATTTTGGCCTGTGCCACGAGTACAGAAACCCTAGACTATTCACTTTCCAAATCCCAAATCCAGAAAATAGCGGCGGCGCCTGTTCTTCCTCTCCCGCGCGACGCCGCCCTCTGGATCCAAAATCGCCGCCCCCTTCTTCCCTAAATTTTTTGCCCGCCGCCGCGCTCTACATCCCTCCCAAATCTGAGCCCGTCTTTGCCCCAGCCCCATCCCGCTCGCCCTCCTCCTGGCCGCTCGCCCTCTTCCTCCAAGCCGCTCACCTCACTGCTCTGGTTCCAGCTCGCCGAGGCCCCCAGCTGGAGCACCGCCCCTGCTTCTCCTGGACGCCCACCCCTCCCCTGGTCCTGCCAGCTCGCCCGCGCCCCCCAGCTGGAGCACGCCACTCTCCTGGAGGAGGCCATGGTGGAGCACGCTGCCCCCTGGAGCACGTGACGGTGGAGCACGCCGGCCCCTGGAGCACGCCGGCACCTGGAGCACACGACGGCCCCTGGAGCAGATCCATCGTATATTCTAAATGCCCTTCCCTGTGTCTTTCTTTCATCTGCTGAAAGCTAAAAATAAGTTTTTTTATTTCTTTTCTTGGGGATTCGTGATTCTGTGCAGCATTCTTAGCTATTTATTATAGGTTTTTAGTTCTGTAATTACGTATCTGAGGCTGCATCTTCAGAGATCTAAGTGCATCCTTCCTTTGCTAAAAATAGAAATTACAGATCTTGGTGTTGAGGCCATCATTGTTGGAATTGGCACACATGATCTTGCGACACGCTGCAGCTATTCTATATTATTTGATACTTTTTGGTACACAGAGAAGAAGTGTCCAGAATTAATTCATGAGATTTTTGATTGGACACATACTCAAAGGCATTCCTTTTATCTTATTAAAAATGTAGAGGCATTGTGGAAAATTGACAATAGAAATGATAGATTTAATTGCTGATCTCATTTATAATTGCTCTATGTAATGAAATACTGCAGTGTGAGCAGATATAATGTGAAAGCAGCTTCCTCTAAAGACTCATCAAAGCCGTTTCCTGTGATGACTCATGGATAATTGCTCTCTGTTATGAAATACTGCAGTGAGCTAATGTTATTTGCTCTTTCAGGCTCATAGTTCATTTTGTTTTGATTCCATGTCTGCATCAAGATCTAGTCGTCTTTTGCTATTTCAGTATTAATGAATCGTACTGTATATTTGGTTTTTCTAGTGCAACAAATTAAACTAATGGAGATTGGCCTGTTGATCACCATTGCTATACAATATTAGTAGGAGCAGGAGGAAAATAATGTCAATGCCTTTCTACTTTATTGTTCAGTCAAAAAAATGGCACACAATCAGAAAACAATCTCCTTTGTTGTAGCCACAAAAGCACACACAATTAAATAGAACGATGGTAATTTAGGGACTCTAAAATTTGGAGCTACATGATGAGTAGCAGCAGTGCAGCAAGCAGCAGGTCAATGTGACCTGCTGCTGGCAGTCAGCGCCACTGCACCAGCTGCCACAAGGCACCTGCCACCTCCACACCACACCGAACTGATTGGTGATTCTGTGCAGCAATTGTGTTCCTAGCTATTTATTAGAGATTGATAATTCTGAATACATCAATTCTGAATCTATGTATGTATGTATGGTAGCAATTCTGAGGCTCCATCACACCTATAGCTATGTGCATCAATTTTAGCTGCCTTGAGTGAAAGCATAGAAATTATTTTCCTCCTGTAGCTATGTATGTATGTATTGATTTATTCTTTCTGATTCATTTCAGGTCTCTTGAGTGAAAGCATTCTGGAGCTGGCCCACTAAACCCAACGAGCTGTAGATCTGCTGCATCAACATCGTCCTCTTCTGATTGCTTGTTGTCAACATAATCAAGTGCTGCAGGTATACTCTCACCCCTACAGACTCATGGATAAAACCTGGATCAATAGTGATGCTAGGCACACAAAGGCATATTTGCAAGGGGTCAACAGTTTTCTAGCTTTTGCATTTAGAAATTCAGCAGTAGGGGACAAGATATTATGCCCTTGCAGAAAGTGTGTTAACTCATTTTGGAGAGACTCAAGTGAGATACGAGAGCACTTGATATGTGATGGGTTTCTAAAAGGGTACACAACTTGGAACTTACATGGGGAAGCTAGTTCCTCCTATGTGAATACCGACAATGGTGATGGTGCTGATGTTGTGGAAGAGTCTAGTGAAGAGGATGACATATCTGAATTGCTTAGAGACCTAGCTTGTGGTTTAGATGATAGAGGGGATTTTGAAGATAACAATTCAGTTGAGCTTCCTAAAGAACTAGTTGACCTCCAAAAGTTGGTAGAAGCCAATAGTCAAGAATTATTTCCTAATTGCAAGAAGTACACAAAACTGTGTTTTCTGATTAGGCTTCTTCACATCAAGCTCCTTGGAGGATGGACTGACAAAAGCTTTGATCTTATACTAGATCTACTTAATGATGTCTTACCTGAGGGTACAACACTACCTAGAAACTACTATGAGACTAAAAAATTGATTAAGTCCAAAGGACTTGGGTACATTAGTATTCATGCCTGTGAAAATGATTGCATTCTATATTGGAAGGAACATGAAAAATCTGATTCATGTCCAAAGTGTAAGGTTTCACGATGGAAATCGGCTAGGAAGAGTCTAGATGGGAAACATGTGTACAAGGTTCCTAAGAAGGTTCTTCGGTACTTTCCAATAAAGAAAAAGGCTCCAAAGATTATTTTTATGTTCCAAAACAAAGAAGACCGACAAGATGGCATGATGAGGAGAGAATAAGAGATGATGTTCTTAGGCATCCCCAGCAGATTCTCCTCTATGGAAAGACTTTGATGATAAACATCCTGAGTTTGCTGAGGATAGTAGAAATATACGCCTTGCATTTGCCACCGATGGTTTTAATCCTTACAGAACCCAAAATATTAGCTATAGCATTTGGCCTAGTATATGTGTTCCCTACAATTTTCCACCATCAATGTGCATGAAGCAATCAAACTTCATACTCTCTTTGCTAATTCCCCGGGCGACATGCTCCTGGTGGTGATATGGATGTTTTTCTTCAGCCACTTGTGAATGATTTGCTAGATATGTTTGTCAAGGGGTTAGAACTTATGATGCATCGACGGGCAAGTACTTCCAATTAAGGGCAGCAGTTTTGTGGAGTATTACAGACTTCCCCGGTCTAGGCTATGCATCCGGTTGTGTCACCTTCTTGGTGAAGCGGCATGTCCTGATTGCCACTCATATACTTGTTCACATAGGCTTGGTAATGGCAGCAAGACTTGCTATATGGGTCATCGTAGGTTTTTGGATGAAAACCACCCATTCAGTTCGATGTTGATAAGTTTGGTTCAACTGAATTTAGGCAAGCACCTACTCCACTCACTTTGGGGAGGAAGTGTTAGAGTGTACTAAAGATATTGTCACAGTTTTTGGCAAGGATCCTTCGGAAAGAAACCAAAGAAGGAAGAAACGCAAGATAGGGGAGGCAGTAGTTATTTTTAAAAAAGGAGGTCTATTTGGTTTAAATTTCCCTATTGGAAAGACTTGATGCTACGACATAATTTTGATGTCATGCACATAGGGAAAAATGTGTATGAGAACTTTATTAATACATTCTTGGGCACCGATGGGAAATCTAAGGATAATCTGAATTCTCGATTAGACCTTCAAGCTTTAGGTATTAGAAGTGATCTGCACCCCGTTGATGTTGAAGACCAATTTTATTTATCACCGCACCATATACAATGAGTCCCGATGAGAAGAAATTATTTTGTGAAGTGCTGAAAGGGGTAAAGTTTCCTGCTGGTTATGCATCCGATATACGTCACAATGTTCATGTCAATGAGAAAAAGGTATTTGGCCTTAAGAGCCATGAATGCCACATCGTTCACAGCACTTACTTCCGCTTGCTTTGTGAGGAAAGTATTGCCGAAGTAGTTAGTGCTGCAGTGATACGAGTTTGTCATTTCTTCAGAAAATATGTGCTCCCCTGTTTTCCACAAAAGTGATATGGATAGTCTAGAGGCTGATATAGCTAAAACATTGAGCCTTCTAGAGACTATATTCCTTCCCTCCTTTTTTGACATTATGGTACATCTTATGGTCCATCTTCCTGCCCAAGCAAGAGTGGTCTGGTCCAAACACATTTTCGTAGCATGTGGCCTGTTGAGAGGTAAATTCTATGAGCATGTTGCAGCATATGTATAAAAAATGCATACTATTTTACAACATAATTAGCCTATTATATTTGTATAGGTTTCTGATGAGACTAAAAGGTGATGTTCGTACTAAAAGCCATCCAGAGGGATCAATTATGGAGGGTTCTATGTTTTATGAGAGCCTTACACTATGTGGACACTATTTACATAGCCAGGGGTTTAGAAATGTTGATGGGCTGCAAGCTGAAAGTCGCACAACCCCTTTCTTTGATAGCATTGGTCGGGGTTTAGCTGGGAAGTGCATAGTGAGTTTGGATAACAAGACTTGGCTACAAGCACATAGATATGTTTTGTTCAACAATGCAAATATAGAGCCTTACTTGGAGTAAGTAATCTGGTTCACTTCACAACATATGTTTAGATTCTCTTGCATGGTTAGATAATAAATTGACCTTTGCATAAAGTATGCTCACCATCTATCCTCAATTGGTGTTCGAAACCAACGAGCTATCAATCGAATGCAGCACGAATGCTTCCATGAGTGGTTTAGGTCACATGTAAGTGGGAAGACAACTTAACACGTGTTATCTAAGTTAAAATTCTCATTTACCTTATTAATAATATTTCTTACTAATCATAGGTGGAAGAAATGTATGAGGAAGTACCAGCTAAAATACAAATCTTAGCCAAGGGACCAATCATGAGTGCACAAAAATATAGTAGCTACACCATAAATGGATTTGATTTTCACACTGTGTCCTATGATGTGGGTAGGTCTGTCCAAAATAGTGGGGTCGCTCTGGTTGCAGAGTCCACATGCTTTGAAAGGGGCAATAATGATAATGTCATAATAGGAAACAAGACTTATTATGGAATTATAAAGGAGATTATTGAATTGAACTATAACCACAAAGGAAATGTTGTTCTTTTCAAGTGTGATTGGGTTGACAATCTTGTGCGTAACAAATGGGTTAAAACTGATCAGTTCGGGGTCACCACTTTGAACTTTAAACTTTTATTCAATACTGGTGAGAAAGTATCGATGAGCCTTTCATACTAGCATCACAAGCAAAGGCAAGTCTTCTATGTTCCCGAACATGCTGGTTTTGAGTGGGTTTCTGCTCATCGGTCCAAACCAAGAGACTTCTATGATATGGATAATTTAGAGAGTGAGCACCTAGATAATGGCAATGGACTAGTTCTGCCATTGCCTGATCTAAATGCCAAGGTGACTGTGGATGTTATTAATGGGGTTGTCCCTACTATTAGGACAGACATAGATGGTATAATTGTTGAGCCTAAAAAGTAAGTATTATTTACACATTATGTGATTGCCTCATTGATTACTTGAAAATTTTGTTCCCTTTAGTTTGTATTATTTTTTATACAAGACAAAGATTGCTAATTCCTTTGTACCTTTTCAGGAGAAAAAATGTCAAGGGCAAGAGAAAGAGGCAACAACGATGATGACATGACTGAGTATGAGAGGCAGAAATGGGAACAAGTTGCAAGAAACCAGGAGAAGATGGATTCCCTTCGTCTTCGCGAGATGAGCGCCGCACTGCAAACTGCCCAACCAAATAAAAGAACAAAGGTTAGTCTTGTACAAAAGTGCTTCCATGTCTCACTGAATTGTGAAATCTGTAGCAAGGTTAATAAACTGGTCATATTTTTAATGAAGTCCAAAATCTGTAGCAAGGTTAATAATCTGGAACTGTATCAGATGTACTCCTGTCCATGTCTCATTGAAAGTTGGCATGAAGTCAGAATTTATTCTTCTTTACATGCTGTAGACATGATATTGTCATGTGCATTTTCCTGCTGTAGAGAACTCAAAACACAAGTGATGCAGCCCTTGAACATCATAATTTGCGACCAAGACCACAAAGAAATAACGTTGAGACTGTAAATGAGCAGAATATTGATGATCCTGATTATGAAGTAGTTGGAGAGTTCTTATGTGACAATGAAGGTACATCTTTCTAAAAATTTGTGAGAACAATTGCTGCAATTTCTTGCTTCAATTTCTGAGAACATATGCTGATATTTCTAAAAATATTCTCACTTATTTTTTCATCCATACAGAATTGCACAGTGGTGCTCAAAAGAGGAATGGAAGGGGCATCACCACATTGAAGGACATATTCTCAAGGACAGCCGACATGCCTAAACTCAAAATAGCAGTCAATGAATTTGGACAACCTGTAGGAGAAAATTATACAAAGTTTACTCGTGCCATTGGCTGTCAAGTGAGAAAGAAATTACCAGTTGGATTTAATGATTGGAGGTCTGTTCCCCTTGTGAAGAAGCTTCAAGTTTTTGATGACTTAAAGGTATAGCTTGTCTGGACTTATGCAAGTTATCCAATTTATAGCAGCTAGTATAATCTGTGCATGAATAGCAACTTAGTGCAATCTGTACATAATCTGTACATCAATAATCAGTTTTTTAGTAGCAATCTAATCCCCAGGCACCAATTAATAGCAGCTTAGTATAATTTGTACATGAACTGATGGCTCCTTTTCAATGGCAAATTAGGTGTACTTTGATTTGGATGACCCTGCCGAGAAATGGTTTATGGAGTCACCTGCAAAGAAGTGGAAGGACTACAAGGCAGACTTAAGGGCAAAGTATTTTGATGAAACATTAACAGATGAACAGATAAAGGAAAGACTTAAAGATATATTAAATGTTGATGACATCAATGCTCTTATTAAGTTTTGGAGGTCTCCTGAATGTCAAGTAAGGAATAGTTCATATGAATCTCTCTTTTCTTTTACGTGCCTGCTTATGACTGTGCAAATCTCAAACATTTGTACCACAGGCTCGCACTGAACGAGGAAAAGCAAATCATGCTAAGTTAAGGGTTCATCACACATCTGGAAGTGTCAGCCATGCTTGTAGTAGGCATGATCTGGTATAGAATCCTATCATGTTACTCATCCAATAAATTATTTTGGAGTATTTTCAGTGGTACATAGTTATAAAACTTGTAGGGTAAAGCACTTGGACGTCCGCCTCGAAGAGATGAAGTGTTCATCACTACGCATACAAGGAAAAATGGAGTACCTTTAAGGGAGGCAGCAGGAACGATTGTAAGCTTCCCCCTAAAAAGAAACATGGATCTGTTGTATGCACTTTACTTATTCATATTTTGTAGGCTGAGCTAAAAGCCATTGTTGAAGCTCACCCAGAGTTGAAGGATAGAACAATTCAAGAAGGTGATGTGTATGCTGCTGTTTGTGGAGCCAAGGAGCCAAGAGGACGTGTTCGTGTTCTGGGTCTGGGACCAACTCCCCAAGAGATTGGTACCCCAGGGCTCAAAGCACTCATGTCAACAAGGATGCAATTGGAAATTTTTGCTAGACAACAAGCTGAAAGTAGGAACAGAACTCTTGAGCAACACATTCTGGAATTGGAAGAGGAAAGGATGGCGCAAGGAAGGACAAATGTTGAAATCCTATCACAGCATGGATCTAATTCACGACTGTATGCGGTAAACAACTCGAACTACATTATCTCTTTACATGTGCACATACATTTCTAGCAGACTAGCCACTATAGGACTTCCAATTTCTTAGTAATAATGCTTAGCTGCAGGAGGTGTGAATCTGCTCTTTTAATATTATTGTGCTAACAAATGTTAATCCGATTCTCGTGTAGATTCCGACACCTGAGGAAAATATAGATGAGGCACATAATACTCCTCGCTGTGAAGAATATGATAACTATGTGGATAATGAAGACAATGGTCAGTATGCTGAGGAGAATGAGAACTTGCTCCCTAATAGGCATGCTGCAACCCAATCAACTCTGAACATTACAACAGCGGCAAAAGATGTTCCCCTTTGCTTTGCAAATGATACAAATGTAATTTTCCTATGCTCATACAAACTATCTATTTCTTATTGTTCCTACCTTTACAATTCTCATGAGTGCATCATTTATTTCAGGTTCAAATGGAAAGGAGCTTGCTCCACGGTAGGCATGGTGTTGCCCAATCAGCTACGAACATGACTACTATGCCAACAACTAATATCCTCCTTCACTTTGCAAATGATACACATGTAATCTTGTCATGCTGCTGCAATGTTTGTCTTTGTGACATCAAATATGTTCTATGCTTTATAGTTCTCATAAGTGCATCATTCATTTCAGGTTGCAACAGAACAGAGCTCGCTGCCCCTAGGCCTGTTGCAGCCCTATCAGCTGTTAACATGACTACTAAGACAAATGATATCCTCCCTCGATTTGCAAATGATAAACATGTAATCTTCGAACTGCAGCAATGTTTCTCTGTGATTTTAATTATGTTCCATGTTTTATAGCTCTCATGATGATCTTTACTTCAGGCTAGAGCTAATGAGAGCTTGCTGTCCCATAGACATGATGCAGCCATTTCAGCTATAAACAAGATAACTACACCAACAAACATTGGCCCTCGCTTTGCTCATGATCACTATGTAATCTTCTTGTCTTCCAATATTCTTTTGTGGTTTCATACAAGTTCCTTGCTTTAAAATTCTTATGACTGCATCATTTATTTCAGGTTGGAAAGGATGTGATATTATTTGCTATGTTGAGATCTGATTTACCTGTGGCAAGGGGAACAGTCATTTCAACTAATCCAAACACCATGGTAGGAGGCGAGCCTCTTGGGATAGAGTTCTGTGAAGTAGTTATTAATGTTGTGATGAAAAAAGGATGCATTGTTGTTTCGGACTTATGGAGGGATGCAAACTATGGTCGATGCTCTCAAGATGACCATTGCTTGGCCATACAATAAAGTAATAAACTAGTCTTGACATAATTTTCATATTGGTTTGGTCTGTGATGCATGATCAATGTTTCTAATTAAACACTTCTGTGATAGGTAAAGGAATGCATGAAGAAGGTACGTAAAGAGGCATCTAGACCTCTCAAGGGTAGTACAGGTATGTTCCTCAATTTACATTTAGACTATGTACAAACCTAGTGAGAAGTTGTAAAAACTTAGTGACTGAATCCAGCACTCATTTGGCAATAAATTGAGCACTCAAGTGCTCTATTACTGCTGCCACCAAATCTAACGTAATGTTAATCATTGCTGAGAGAAAGTAGAGTATAGAATGTATCCAAATTAGCCAACAAATCTGAAATTTACCAAGTTGGCTGCTCTTTTGCTCTATTGTTGCTGCTCTATTCACCAACAAATCTGAGATTTATCCAAATGCAGCACTCAAGTACTATATTGTTGCTACTACTGTATCAGTATTGAACAGAATCAAGCAAACAGTTATGTTGATGTCTACACTTGGTTGCTACTTGTACTATGCTGTTAGCTCCATCCAAATTACTCTAGCACCCAACCTAGCAACCTAACAAAAAGTAGCATCCCATGTCACTTCATAACTAATATCTTCACTAGAATACATATTTTTCTTGTTATTTGTCATACTGTATCATTCAGTTGCTCACTTAGTGGTGTTTAAACACTGAACTAAAGGAGATAGCAAGCTTCACTGTACTTCTGTTTCACATATCATTCAGTTGACCTTATATTTACATGGTTATATTTTTTTTTTAGGAAGTGCTGGGCACTAGCGCTACTCTTTGGCTTGAGTTTCTGGAAAGTGTGTCTTCACATAACCTGGTGGATGTGCTTTAGTGTTGGCAAGCAATTGCTTTTGGTCTAAGTTTGTAGAAGTGATTATGTGCACAAACCTTAGTATGTTAAGCACAAAATACTCGTATTGCTTGTTGGGATATGCATTCATGTAATCTTTTGGTGCCTCACTTTGGTGGATGATTGAAATTGTGTGCAAGACAAAGACTTATATATGTATTGACTTCTGTGATGTCATATGCGTTTATATATCTATATATGATGGACATTAGGCTTGAATGCCGGTTTGATGTGCCAAATGTTTTCTAATTGTATTTATTTATTTTTTTTGCATATTTATACTGTCCCGTTGAACAATCTGACGCTATAAATGTATGTACTATTGGATTATCTGCCGGTATATGCTTGGAAGCAAAGCATCTGCCGCTAAAAAAGTAGTAATGGACTGTCTGACGCTATAAATATTTTGACCAATAGACTGTCGTCGCTAAAAGTATTGTCCGCCGCTAAAGAGACTTTTACCGGCAGGACTTTCTCCCGGCTGCAGGAATCGACGGTAAAACTTTTTAGCGGCAGATCGTCTGCTTTCTATAAGCACATTTACCGTCCGATTGTCCACCGCTAATCTCGGGGTTGTGGTGTAGTGACAATAAATAACAAGGTGACTTTATCAACATATAGCAAGGGAGCTAGAAAGTCTAGAGAGGACACCAAGATTTATATGGAAAAATCCTTACTAAGAAAAGAACAATGACAACATTGAACAATCCATTATGGGATGAAGAAATACTATAAGAGCCAACAAATGTAGGAAGCTTCAAATCCACCAAGGATTTCACTTCCTGTTGGGTGGATTTGATGAATCAAAGCCTCTAACCCTAACCCTTCCCTGACCAAAATACTCTGTTCTAGGTCAAGTTTATTGAGGGGATTTGTATTGGTAATTTTCATAATGGCCCCTCGAGCTCCGAATTATAACAAGCCGCCTTGATTTTAGCATATAATATGTATATAGTCAATTTTTTCCATAAAAAATAACCTAACTAGCCCTCAAATGATGAAATTAGGAGCTACACGTCACACACATTACTATATTTTTGTCTGTCCCTTTTTAAAATAAAAAGAAAGAACATATTCATGTTCATTGTGTTGTTGGCCCAAATTCTAGGGAAAATTATAAAAGAAAACTCTAACTGTTACTTGCTAGCCACCTAAATTATCTTTGTGTTCTCGGTTGCTTCTATGTTTGGTCAGCATGGTGCCAAACATGTTCCGGTTTGCACAAGAAATTCGATACTGTTTTTGCCTTGATTAGAAGGTCGTTCGACCACATATATAAAATTCATCTGTATTTTGTCCTTGGTTGAATGTAACACTGGAGTCCTTATATTGGTAATTTTTATATACATTGACAACATAAAATGGACTGCGACAACATAATTTTTATATACATTGATAGTATTGGTTCATCAGAAGGTCATTCGACCACATATATAAAATTCATCTGCCGCAACTGCTATAGCGCGGCGGCCGGGGCCCCCTTAGGGGTTGGCTGTGCCTGGGCTGACTACCTCTGTCAGCTAGCCTACCCATAGTAGCCGGTAGCGCGCGAGATGGTCGGGGCACACGCCCTGTGACTGCTAGTGGTGATGTTGGAAGTGACATCGATGGGTACCAGAGCCGGCCTTGTTGGTTAAATGCAGCCTCGATGTACGGCGGTGTGATGCGAGTGGCGCGGTGGAGTCAGGTCTGGCTTGTGTCCTGATCGAAGGGGGTGACAATCGACATAGCTATGTGAGTGCATTCGGCAAATGGGTGCCCCTCTAAATGGACTTTCAAGGGGCAGTGGGACAACGACGATGGTGGTGAAGGTTGGCAGGGGGTCCGGTTCAACTTCGCAACTCAACGATCATGCTAGAGGGTTCTTCTGCGAAAGCCTTGGAGACCGCGATGCCATTGGACTCCACCTCCATGTTGGGAGCGTCATGTTCCCCTCATTAGCATGTTTTTCAAGGGTGAAAACTCTGTCCATTTTGAACGTGCAATGGTGGCGCCATCAGCATCTGTAGGCATCGTATTTGGATCATCGTCACGGTTTTAAAGTCTTTAAAAAAATGATGAGTGATGACTGAAGAGTGGAGCAATAGTTCAAGCACCACATTGTGCTATGTTGATTTGTTGCAAGTTACTTCAGTTCCAAAATGCCGGTGTTGTATGTTCTGCGCGCCTGCTGTTGTGTGGCACTAAGAAAATACTCCACTTTTGCATCCGATGTGATATAGGTAAAACTTTTGCCACTGCATCCAAACACGCCCTCAGCTGCAAGCAAGTTCTGAAGCCACCAGATGTGTATCGTTAGATATACTCCAATCCAAATTGTTGTATCGAGCAGGCATGAATTCTTTAAAAAAACAGGATTCGTAGCTGAACTTTGGCAGTTGACACTGAGAAGTGCTTCTGACATATTCTGAATCTCTCAACGATGAACAGATTAAGAAACAATCAAAGCATAATCTTCGCGAAAACATCACCAGTGGTATTGCATGCACGAGAATCAATTAGATTCCATAATTAGCAGTGCCGGACACGCGCCTAATTGACCACCGGGGCAAATTAAAGACGCCGGAGCGTTTGTGGATGGAAATATCCGTGGCAGAATCAAAATCAAGAATGGAAACGAATAGAGGCGTATCCGCGTCGCCGATCCAGTACCAGCGGCGATCGCGCGATGCGCTGGCGGCGATCGGATTCCAGCGGCGCCATGGATTCAAGTCGGAGCGGCCGCCGCGGATCCACATTCCGCAACCGCAACGTGGAGTAAGCGTTGGTTCTGCACCTTCGCCGGCGGCTCGACGGTGAGGTCTGGTCACGCGCGATGGCGGGCGGGCAAGCATCGGCGGTGCTGCGGGCCGGCCGGTGGCTCCTGCCGCTCACCATCCCAGCGTGCTGCGTCGTGTGGATGCTCCTCGTCTTCTCGCCTCCGACGCCCGAGCCCTATGCGGGGAGTTTCGACGTGAGCGTTGGCGAGACCGTCGGCGGCGCGAGGGACCGACGGGGCACGCCGCCGGTGCCCGAGCGTGGCGATGTTGTGCACGCGTCACCGCCGCCGTCGGAGCGTCTAGCAAGAACAAAAACGCCACCGGCGCCGGAGAGCGAGGGAGACCGTCGACACGTCTCGGTCGCCTCCGGAACGCCGACCAAGAGCACAACCGCTGCCGCCGGAGCGTGAACGGGTGCTTGACGCGTCGTCACAGCCGCCACCAGTGCGGCAATCAAGAACAAAGATTCCACCTTCGCCACCGCCGCCGCAGCCGTCTCATCAAAGTCCGGCGAGGGCGCAGGAGAAGCCGGCGACCGTGGCCGACCGGTGCGCCGGCCGGTACATCTACGTCCAGGACTTGCCAAGCCGGTTCAATGCCGACCTGCTCCGCGGCTGCCGGTCGCTGTCGGAGTGGACGGACATGTGCAGGCACGTCGCGAACGCCGGCATGGGCCCGCGGCTGACGCGCACGGGCGGCGTGCTCCCGCCGACGGGCTGGTACGACACGAACCAGTTCACGCTCGAGGTCATCTTCCACAACCGGATGCGGCAGTACGGCTGCCTGACCACCGACGCCGCCACCGCCGCCGCCGTCTACGTGCCGTACTACGCGGGGCTGGACGTCGGCCGGCACCTGTGGGGGTTCAGCAACGGCGTGCGCGACGCGCTCGCCGAGGACCTCCTCTCCTGGCTGCGGTCGTCGCCGGCGTGGGCGGCGCACGGCGGGCGCGACCACTTCCTCGTCGGCGGCCGCATCGCGTGGGACTTCCGGCGCCAGGACGGCGGCGAGTGGGGAAGCCGCCTGCTGTTCCTCCCGGAGGCGAGGAACATGACGGCGCTCGTGCTCGAGTCCGGCCCGTGGCACGCGGGCGACGTGGGCGTGCCGTACCCGACCTACTTCCACCCGTCGCGCGCCGCCGAGGTGGCGTCCTGGCAGCGGGCGCTCCGGCGCGCGGCGCGGCGGCCCTGGCTGTTCGCGTTCGTCGGCGCGCGGCGGCCCGGCGAGGGCGCCGGCACCCTGCGCGACAGCGTGATTGACCAGTGCGCGCGGTCCCGGCGGTGCGGGCTGCTGCAGTGCGGCCGCGGGCGGCGCAGGGACTGCTACGCCCCCGGCAACGTCATGCGCCACCTCAAGAGCGCGGCCTTCTGCCTGCAGCCGCCGGGGGACTCGTACACGCGGCGGTCGGCGTTCGATGCCATGCTCGCCGGCTGCGTGCCGGTGTTCTTCCACCCGGGCTCGGCTTACACGCAGTACAGGTGGCACCTGCCGGCCGACCACACCAGGTACTCGGTGTTCGTGCCGGGGGACAGCGTGCGCAACGGCACCGTGCGCGTGGAGGACGTGCTCCGGCGGTTCGGCCGGGCTCAAGTGGCGGCGATGAGGGAGCAGGTGATCCAGATGATACCCGGCATCGTGTACAGGGACCCCAGGGCTCCCTCCACGGGTGTCGACTTCAGGGACGCCTTTGATGTGGCGGTCGACGGCTTAATCAGGAGGGTCAGCAGGATCAAGCGGGGGCTGCCTCCACTGGAGGAAGAAGACGACGACCAGCGCCGGTGGGATGGCTACTTCGACATGCGGTGATCTCGTGCTGCTCGCTCAATCGCTCATGCACACTGTTCTTGCTTTTGGACTGAATTACTAGGCAAAGAGATGCTTTCAAAAAAGAGATGAAGTTTGGTCCGCTGTATACTGTTTACCATCATCAAGTTACTGTTGGCCATCACCATTTTTGTTTTAGCTCATAGATAGAATCACAGAAACAGAACCATAGATAGAATCACAGAAACAGAACCATCACTTCCTTTTATCCATATACAAAGCTTCTTTGATTTTCACCATAAATTTTAAAAAAATTAAAGTTTCCCAACTTTTCAACAGGAAATAATAGGTAACATGTTGAATTCTTCTTTCCAAAAAAAAAAAAAAAAAAAAAAAGAGCCCACATCACATTCTGGCAATGTTCACAAAAGTGAAAAATCGAAGTCATTCAATATTGCTTCGTAGCTTCAATGGTAATTAAAGCATCATAACCAATTGATGAAAATGAAAAATGGTTGCACAGAAAAGTGAACCATATAAACAACTATATGATTCTGAAGAAGTGATACAATGCAACGCAGACCAAACATACTAGACAAAATACAGATTTTAAATCCCCAGATAACTGGAACTAGCTGGGTGCATTTTGAAAATGCAGCATACTATAAATGTCATCCAGCAACAAACTCAGGGAAGTAGTAAAAGGAGGGGACAAAAGCCCCGCAACCCCAGAATTAGGAAGAGGCAAAAATAGACCAAATGTAGGCATCAGGAACATAGCATAAGGAGAGAATTGTAAGCACCACAACCCCAGAAATGAAGCAGGAAGGGCCAAATGAACAAATTTAGACATCAAGAGCATAGTATAAGGAGGGTATTATAAGCACTGCAACCCCAGAGGTTAATCTTAAAAGATCCATCTTAGATACTAGTAGTAGTACTCAGTACTTACACAGGTTTACTGAGAAAAGTGCCATAACAGAGACGAGGGCTTTACATGAAACATTACTGAGAGCTTCCCGGTGCCTGACCATAACAAGCTCACAGAAGCAGAACTAGCAATAGCCTACCGCAATCGAGTGACAAGGTGTTTCTAAGAAAGAACAGAAGGGAGCAAAAGAGAGCACCTCAGGCTTACAAGAGCGAGGGCGCCTATACTACTACTGCCAAAATACCCTGTTAGCGCATCCCACAAGTGTGGCAAAACCGAACGAGAGCATATCAGATCTCTCCTTCAGGTTGTAGGACTGCTTGCTTTATTCTATTTAGTTTGCTCAGTAATACTACTGTGTATTAGGGAGGTAAGTGTTGTCAAACGATCTTGAAGTGCTCAACCATGCAACCACAGGTGGTGCAGGACTTCAGTAATGTCACCGAGGCAAGGAAGCATCCCCGGCAAGCGATGGTGTGCATACATGGTGAGCATCTGACAATTGCCTCAGCTCCACGGCAGACAACCATCAACTGGCACCTTTGATCTAAAGCACGCTCCGTGAGTCCCTGCAAATTCATCAACTGATCAGACCAATCCAACTCACTAGAAACAAAATTTCACAAAGTCTACAAATGATATAACTGTTTCTTGACAAGAAGGCGTCAAAGACAATTCTAATTGTTTGAAGAATGATCATTACCATGTATCTGTATGTTGCATCCACTGCAGGGGATGACTTGACTCCACTTACAGAAGTGCCACAAACCATACATGCTCTGACATTGCACCTCATCATGCAGGCAACACAGATCTTATGAAGGCAGGGGACAAGCTGCATCCCAGCTTCACAAGATCGACATATGATGCAGCAGTCACTCCTGGGATATGGAGTCTGAAGTACAAACAACAATATTAGTACAACATTGTTCTGAGCCTAACCAACATAATAAATATTTTGTAAGTTTGCAAGCAGGCAGCCCTTACCAGGTACTTGTCCCACTGAGACTGGAAGAAAGAGAATCTCATATCACTCTCGCAGCTGCTGGGAGTAACTGCTGGCCTTTCAAAAGGACGATCAATGAAGCATGCTGAAGGCCTGGACTCAATCAACTCAAGCTTTCTTGAAGGTCCAAATTCAAGCAAATTAGGCTTCGGTATAAGTCCAGATTCATTCTTTTGAGGAAGAAATCCAGACTCAATCAAATTGGGCCTTGCAGGTGCACAATCAACAAAATCAGGCTTTCTTGGAGGTAGAGATTCAATTAGATCAGGCTTTCTTGGAGGTACAGATTCAATCAGAGCAGGCTCAGACTTAATCAGATCAAGCTTTGTAGTACTGACAGGAATATCGTCCAGTAAGCTACCATTGTCGGAGGAACTTCCATCCTGGCTTTCAGCACTGCTCCTGCTGCTCTCATGGCCATGCTGACTCTGAACACAAGTCTCACTGCATGCATCATCAACTTGCTGGATCTGAACATTGGTCTCACTGCATGCATCATCACCCTGCTGGCTGTCAGTGTTATGTGGAGAGTCATCTGCGATGTTGGCATTAAGCGGTGATCTTGGGGAGTGATGATCTGATACTGATTCCGCAAGCTCATCATGATCAAAGGAGCAAGGCTCTAGCAAGGGTACATACTTCGGTCGTGAGAGTGGTGGAAGGAGGACCATGTGCGTTGCAGGTCCACTTCCAACAGGAACTACACACATTCTGCAGATGCCAGGGAGGGAGCGCATAAAGTCACTTAGCTTAGGATAACCAAGAGCGGTGTGATCAAGCTCCATCCTGCAAGTTGCTCTGAAATCACCCTTCAGAGAGCTCAAGGGATACCTCTCTCCTCCAAGTCGGGCTGTTTCATCCTCAAGAAATCCTGGCAACCACTTCCTGAATATAAAGAACCAAGATGGCAGGCACTTTTCTGGCAATGGTCGCCGCTTCTGGAGGTCATGTTCCTCTGTCAGTTCACCATCCAGCACCTTGTGGACCTTTGGGCGCTCCTTGATGAATTGCCTCAAAGAAGTATATCTTTGGTCTTCTAAAGGCAAGTATGCTCTAGCAACAGCATCCTTTACCTCCACTCTCTTCCCAAGCATGTAAACATGATGAGCTTCCTTTGCACTTATCATATCCTCCTCTCTCTCAAATTTTACAAAGCCAAAACCTCGAGACTGAACTCGGTTGCCAATTGGTATCCCGATGACTACTGCTTCCTCCACAGGACCAAATTCAGCACTGAAGAATTCAATAAGGTACTCTGTCAAAAAGGAACAGCAGAGAAAGTTAGAAGTGTGTATTGGTTTAAATTTGTTAACCACCAAGCAGTGCAGCATTTATGAAGTTTTACCAGAGTCTACTGAAGGTGGGAGGCCCCCAACAAAAATTTTGCGAGTGTAGTCATGCTTCGGCCAATGATTGTTCTGAAAAAGATTTGCAATGTAAGAAGCAAACTGAACATTCAAAAAAGAAGCAAACTGAACAGAAAAGGTAAGTATTGAATGATATAGGGATATATGCTTAACATACCCGAGGCACAAACTTTGAACCTTGTGCTTGTTTTGGAGTATATTGGTTCTTACTCTTAGGTCCTTGTGCAGAACGATTGCTGGGCCGGAAATCACGTTGGCCTACAGATGTCTTAAGCCCAGAGTAGCTGCAGAAAAATTCAAAGCAACTACAGGTGAGAAATAAAGATGTTATAAGTGAAGTAATCATGTAGAGTAGCTGTTATGAAGTAATATCATGTAGTGTATACCAAAAATACCTTTCATCATAGTAATCCTTATCAAGATCATCAAATTCATCACCAAGAAGCTCTTTGTAAATTTCCTTTCTCATCACACGATTCTTTTGAGATGAGTTATGGTTCCCTGAAGCTAGAACACAATTTTATTAAAACAGAAATTTCTAGATATCCACAGTTATTCACTAATACCAACAGAAATTAACCAATCTATATGCAATTTAATTAATTAAAGTGCTTCCATCAAACTTAACTCTTTGATTGTCCATTACAGCTGCAGAGATCAAATAAACTGCAAGAACGAAATGGAAGCAGATGTTGCTATGTAACTTACATGTTAACACATTTGCAGAGCTAAGAACGAAACGCATGTCCTGGGATGTTGCCACGTCAATTGGTCTTTGCTTTCTGTTCATGTCAAATAATTGCAGAATGCTAAGTTTTTTTAATGTAATTGCAGAATGTTAAGTGAATCAGACTATAAACTAAATCACCATTTCTATTTTTACTCTGCAACTCATTCTTTGTAATTCAATTAGTCCTCCAAAGATTTACGCACCTCAGGTTCCGGGCTTTGTTATCAGCCCCGAAACGCAAAAAAGAAGTTTTGCACAATCCACAGAACCATTCTTCACTGCAAAGAATAATGGGGTTTCTTTGGTCTTGGTAGGTATATCAACACAATCTTGGGCATGAAGCAGAAGTGACTTTCAAAGCAAAGAAAAATGAAATCACTTAGTCTCTCATAACTCACAACAGAGTAATTAGAAAAGTATGTAGCAAGAGGATACCTGAAGAGCTTTGTAATTGCCCTTAGCAGCAGCGCTGTGTACTGGTGTGAGACCTAATTTGTTCCCCTGGAAAACTCTTGCGCCATTCTTGAGCAGAAGCCACACAATCCTGCACAATGACAGAAAAAGCTAAGCTGTAAGAAAACAACTATCTTATATGATTCAATGGATAGGAAAATGTAATTTCTAAGATGTTCACCTTGGCTCCTTGGTACATGAGGCACCACTAAGGCACCAGTGAAGTGCTGTGTTTCCTTCAGAGTCGGCTTCATTGACATCAACATTCCCCGTCAGGAGCATCTTTATGACATTCATATCTCCAACCTATACAAGAAAGGTTGATCAGCAGAAGTCTCTGTAGAAATACAACTGTAGCCTTAAAAACTTCAGCATTTGATGCATAGCACAATTAGCATACCATAGAACCAACCTAACTTTAGAAAAAACTTATTTCATTTTTCATGAAAATCAGTTTAGACCTGCAAACAGACATTGAATATACAATTCACATTCTAGTTATAGTTTTAACTAAGAGCGTATTTAGATTTAGAAATACTTAGTTCAGTCAGATACCATGGAAAAAACGACATAAGAAGAGCCTCGCATATAGAATTTGGAAATAGCTATCCTACTAAGAATGACATTTGTGTGTTACTAAATGAACAGTGGTGAGTGGTACCTTAGCAGCTCTCAGTAGAGGAGGTAATGTTCTCCTGTCATTGTGGTCCCTCCATGATGCCGATCCAAATTGGTTAAGCAGCTGAATCTCACAGAGCAGGGCCTTTCTCCTTTCATTTCCATCACGAGCTGAAGTATCACCCATTGATAAAGCCTCATCCACAATGGAGTTGTAGATTGAGCGCTTTGTTCTGATACCCTCTATCACCACACTCACTTGTGACGATATCTTCTCCTCAACCACCAGAAGCAGCATTGCCAATGCAGGGACACTTCCTTCCATGGCGTATCTGTAAGCAAGCTCCCCAACCACTCTGGTTTTCTCTGCCAGGAGCCTTACTGCATTGAGATCCTACATATAGAGAGAGGTATTAAGTTTAGTTAAAAAGATGCATTCAATCATACTTACTGCATTGAGATACTACACATAGAGAGAGGTATCGCTTTGGTTAAAAGATGCATTCAACCAAACTAATTAGCTATGGAACAATTCATACAATACACAAGTGCAATAATAAGGATACGAACCCTTTGTTTAAGAAAAGACAGAAGATCCTCATTTGGGTTGTCCACCGACCAGTTTGTTTGAACTCTGCAGAAATGAGGAAACACACCGTACAGTACAGTAATTGCAGCAAACTTGGGGATTGAAGTCAAAGTCATGCATTACTAGCAATGGAATTCGTTGACATACCTCCTGCTCATTAGCGCGATCTCAAGGGGGAGAAGTGGTCTCCCTTCAACCACCCTGAGATCAGTGCGGGCGTTCTTGGAGAGTAGCAGCTCTATGCACCTGGCCGAGTGGGTCTCAGCTGCGACGTGGAGCGGCGTCCGCGTGAGCTGGTCCCTTGCATCAACGGGAGCCGCCGTGATCCCGCTGCCGCCCTCTAGGAGCAGCCTCGCGCACTCCACAGCGTCGTGCTTGCAGGCCAGGTGGAGCAGCCTCGCGGACATCTCCTGGTCCAGCACCCTCGAGGCGTCGGAGCCCTTGCGGATGCGGCACAGGGCCTCCTTCCTGAAGTTCCCCACCGCCGAGAGGAGGAGCGCTGTGTTGTCCTCCGCGACGGCGCGGCAAAAGTTCTCGTGCTTCACGCGCTCCATGCTGGCCCTGGTTCCTGCCCCGCTGGTTTCTTCACTTGAGTTCTGCGAATTCAAAAGACAATCAAGCTGCATTAGAACAAAACAATGACCAAATTGATCGACTTGCTTTAGCTGGAACTTCTACAAGCATAGTAGGCGAACTCTTATTGCAGTACCCCCAAGCAACGCACTCATGATTGAAACTTCAACTATCACTGGATTCTGTGAACAGTGACAACAAAAGTGCACAAGGTATGTAAACAGCAGGCTAAAAAAAGATAGACCCAGAGTGGAATCTGTCCACAAAATTCAAGTTTGCATGCTATCCTTGGGTTGCACTATAAAGACAAGTCTGAACGGAATCCAAGAAATGCATCAGTCACCTTGCAGAAAATTGCTACTGCCTGTGAATTCACTGCACTTCCCAAGCAACTCACAAAAAAGGTTAAAAAAAAGAACTTCCAAAATGACTCAACTTCAAGCAAAGCACGGAACTGAAGAAGAATTCGTGATCACCAAAAGAAAACAAAAATGCAGCCACCAAAAGAAAAACAAAAAAGCAGCCAGTCAAGCTGCTCCATAGACAAGCTGCTCCGTAGACACAAAAACGGAATGCTATAAGAATCCATTTGACGACCCCATGTAAGAACAAGCAGAAGGGACAAGACTTCACACCACAGCCAGACCACGGTCAAATCACAAAGGACACAACATAGAGGTCGGTCACATCAGCAGTAGATGGCCACTGGTCAGGCCTACGTAGACGCGAATGGACACGACATGGACTGGTACCAGATACGAAGCTACACAGCCACGCAAGAGATTTGTGCCAAAGATTTCTTCTGAATCCACCCCCTAGGAAATAGTAGTAGTAGGCAGCAGTCCTCTGAACGGGGAAGCATACGAAACGTCCCAACCCCCGAAGGAATTCCCAAAATAGGATGGATGATGGTGGGATCGCATCGAACCGCACTGAAACGTCATTAGCGCGTGAATCCGCCAAGTGAAACTCAACAAGCCATGGAAACCCCCGCAAAACCCAAACCCAAAAGCAAAGCTAGAAATAGAATGTGACGGAATGGGCTGCACATGGAGAAGGCGATCGATCAGAGAGCAGAGCAGGAATTTCGTCCGCTCGGTGCTCCCGAGGCTCCCACATTATTGCGCAGAAATTTCATCCCCTCCGTCCACACGGCTGCAAAAGCAACCCAGCTCCGCTGAAATCGATCCGGAGGAAAACCGCGGCACAGGAAAAGGGCAAACAACCAGAGCAATGGCGACGAGTTCTCGATCGAAACCAAACCGCGTCACAGGAAAAGGCCGGAATGGAGAGGAGCTCCGACCACCTTCCGATGGCAAAAGGCGGGGAAAAACCCGGAGGCCGGCGTACGAAGAAACCCTAAAAGCAACGAACCACAAAACCACAACCGGCAGAATCCGCCGGGGTGAGCCGCGGCGGATGGTTGGAGAAGCACAAATTCGAGCGGAACATCAGAGAGAACTCAGCGAAATGCCCTGAATTCGTGGCCGAAACCGCCGGCGCTCGCGTGGCGGCGAGCTGGGAAACAAACGGCGGCGGCGAGACCCGCGAGGGCCGCGAGCGAATGAAGAAGCCGAGCAGAATCGCAGGGGAGCACCTCAGAAAACCCCAAATCCCGCTGAAACCCCCCCGCGGAACCGCAGCGTGGAAGAGCTGCACTCGAACGCGCCCGCCGCGCGCACTCGATCGCCGTCCGCGATCGCAACTCCAAACCCGAAGCAAACAGAAAACGAAGAAAAAAAGGAGGGGGTGCAATCCCAGCTGCTCCACGGCCGCGCTCGCCTCGGCGAACCATCATCGGCGGCGCGGCGTCAGGCGGCGCGACAAAGCACGGAAGCGCGCGCGCGCACCACATTCGGCAGAGGAAATCCACCCAAAAAACCGCACGCCGGAAGTCGAAACCAGACGCCACCCACCCACGCACGCACGAACACCAACCCACGACGACGAAATCATCACTCACAACACGAGATGAGAGCAGAGAGGCAGAAACCCCAGCGGCGACGAACAAGCCAACGAGGTGAGAGCAGAGCACAGCGCCATTGCTACAGCTTGCTAGCTTTCGCGACTCGCAAGCAGAAACAACGACGAGCTCACCTCTCCCATGCGTGCGTGCGTGCTCCCGGCGCGGCGGTTCCGTCCTCGCACCGCACGGGCGCTCGCCTCCCTCCTCCCTCGTCCCTCCCAGAAGGATCCTCCCCTCCTTGTGCACCCCCACGCGGACCACCCCGATCGCCCCCTCGCCGCTTTATGGCCGCAGCCCTCCCTCCCTCCCTCCTCCAAAACCCGCTTCAGGAATCACGATCGTCTCTCTCTCTCTCTCTCTCTCTGTGTCTGTGTCTAGTTACTGTACTCAATCACCACGGCAGCAGCCTCTCCTCTCTGCTGCGGCTGTCTCCCTGCCCTTATCTCTGGCTCTCTGCCTCTCTGGCAGGCTCTACCCACTCCCCGTACCCGTCACAGCTTTTGCCCCCCCTCTCTCCTCTTTAAACCACCTCGTCGTCTTGCGCACGGCCAGCCGGTCACCCCGTTCGTTCCCTCTTTGCCGTTTCGGGCAACCGGGCCGCTGCGACTGCGACGGAAACAAAACCCCAGCACCAAACCGCGTCCGCCCCGTCGCGTTCCGTCCCGTCCTGCGTCAAGCCGGTGGGGCGGGCACGTGGCGGGCCGGCGAGCCCCCGGCCGCGCGCAGCAGGGACGGAGAAGCTGCCGCGAAGGTGCCGGTGCCGTTGCCGTGCCGGTGAGGCGGTGAGAGGCGGGCGGACCGGCGGGTTCGTCCTGGAGGAGGTCAGGTCAGGAGGATGTATGCGTGGGCCGGAGACGGGGGCTTCATTCGCGGGGGTGGCGGGCCGGCCGTGGGCAGCATGCAAGCGTCCTCGCCGTTTCGTCGTGTTCCGGTGCTCTCCGTTGCGGCTGGACGGGACCTTTGCGAGCTCCCCGTCTCGCTGCTGCTGCCGTGTCAGGGACCCCGGGGCAGCGCTGCCCCGGCCGGGGGGCCTCTCCAGAAGACTCCTCGCGGGGACGCTGGCCGGTGGGGCCGGGTGCCAGGATCGGAGCGCTAGGCCCGCGTGTCAGTGGACCGTGGTGGTGTCCGTGGGTTATATAGGGTGGCCGTCTAGGGTCTCTCGATCTGGTGTGGGTTGGAAGCGTAGTACGAGTGTACGACCGTGCATGCAAGCGGAGCTGCTGTTGCAGCCTGCAAAAGCGTTGGAGGACCGAGGTGGGCCCCACCGGGGGATTAGGAGTGGGACCCGCGTATCGTCCTTGGCAGGCGAGCGCGCCGGGCGAGGTGTGGGTTGGTCATTGGTTGGTGATGACGTCACAGGGACAGGGGTAAGGGATGAGCACGCCCAACCCAAGCGCATGCATGGCTGTGGCCTGGAGAGAATTGAATTGGGTGATGCATTATTATTGAAGGACCTGGAGGAGTCTAGGCTGCTGCTGCACTCCTGTTCTTGATTTCTATTTGTTCCTTGTGTCCCATGAAATAAATGTTTGCAACTTGGAGTCATCACTGTATGTACAACCACCTCGTGTTAATTAGTCTTTTGATTAAAATTGGGTGCCCTCTTTTTCTTGGCTGTGGAAGACGCATACACGGTGATCATGAGGGTGAACATAGTTAAGCTGACGGAAAGTTAAACAATTTGGAGAGTTACCATCGCCATCGCCATCGCCCAGTCGGATGGTAGTAATAAGTTTCACTAGAATGGAACACTGATTAAAGCTTCGGTAATTCAGGCAATACAACTATACTAAGTATATAGATTTAAGATCCTGTTCACACATCAATGAGTGCTAATGGTTTTTGGTCAGGTGGGCCACTACGTACGCCTAGTCGACAAGCACGACCCTAGGTACGTACTACGTTAGCATCTGCTATATTAGCCTCCAAGTTGTTTAATTCGTGCCTCAGGTACGGTGGTACATATATATAGAAGATATGGGGGAAGGGAAGAGCCCATTAGTGTAAAAAGCGTGTTTATTATGCATGGCAAATATAGGCGAAAAGTTGTGCGCTAAAGTTTTGTAGCATGCATGCATGCGCCCACAACGAATCAAAACTGGTTTTTTTAGAAAGAAAGGGTCGTGTGACACACGGATGCATTGCTGAAAGGAGATTTTATTAGCACCATTAGATGATGAGTTGGTAGATGTAGATCTCCATTCCTGGACCTCACGAGAATAGCTAGCTGATGAGCTGACTGGAAGTAATTAAGGAGCACGAACTGACCCCACAGATAGGGTAGGAGTAGCAAGAGAAGTAGTAGTAGTAGACTAGTACTAGTAGAGAAGCAAGGCAACTTTGTTCTGCAGAGACATGGAAACATGCAAAAATATGAAAACCAAGGACAGTTTCGTTGGATTGGATCGATCGGGTGATCACCAAAATCAGTCGGAAAGGTCGTCCGTATGGATTGATCGGCCCTGTCGGCCTAATTAATAAACTTGCAAATTTGATTGAGATTATGGTGTGGTTTATTAAAAGACCCAAAGAAGGCTAGCGCTAGCTAGGGTGTTGTGTGCGTGCGTGCATGGCGCTGGCGCAATGCATGGCCTGGGTGGGTGGGTGGAGATTGGAGAACTGGAGATCAACTTCAACATGCAAGCTGGCTCCGTTCCGTCGTCCGTCCGTCCGTCCCTGCATGCCGATGATGCGTAACGGCCGGGGGCGTTGGCGTGCGTGCCGCCGGGGAGACAAAAGCTGCGCCCGGGGGGTTGCAGTGCCAGCCAGCACACGGCCCACGCGTGTCAGGAGGACAGGCAGTGAGTGGGGCAGCAGCTGCTCCAGCCAACGGCGGGCGGGCACGCACGGCACGTCCTCGATCCGCTCCGTCCTCCTCCTGCCCATTTGATTCGTTTCCAGTTTCCACTTCCGATCAGCTCTCCGGCTCTCACGGCGAAGCAAAAAAGAGGTAGCGCCCGCCCGTACGTGGTGTGGACCACGGGACCGGACGTGCCGTAGCCGTGTGTACCCGTACGTGAACTGCGAGTGCTATGCTTTGCAGGCCACCCGGTGAAAAAGCTAGGCCCCTCGAATCAAATTCTAGTACTCGACACGATTCAAAATTTTAGCCCAGTTTATTTACTTTTTTCTCCCAAATCGAAATTGTTGCTGTGTAGACGTTGGTAAATTTTGTATACTCTCTTTTTTTTTTCTGGCCATGGTGCCATACAAGAAAGATTGCAATACGAAAGGGAAGCCGACAAGGCCTACCAACAAAAAAAAGGTCTAGAATGAAATATGAGAGAAATCTATAAAAATCTTCCGTCGAAGCTACTAAGGCCTTCCTTATTATAAACTGACATATTATTGCCCATACGCAATAGGTGAATATTTGAGAATAATATATATCCTATAGAACGTTGTCTTCATCCCTCACTCACTACTTCCACGGAGCTACTATGAGGTTGGAATTGGTGTAGCGGTTTCCCCTTCTCTCCGCTCCCAAGAAAACTCTCCCTGACCACGTTACACTCTTCGAGAGCTACTTTGTCTTTGTGTCGGACAAGGTCGCCAACACTTTTGCATTCCACTTACATCCTATGAGGCGACCACCGCTCTTCATGACTTGGAAATTCAACTATGCTGTGGAGGTTGGGGCAACACTCCATGGTGGTGCATTAGGGAGCCCTAAAGTGAATAACAACTTAAGCTGATTATTATCCAGCAAGCATCCATTGTTTGGCTTCTTGGATAGTCCTTAGAACCAGCATTAGAGCGAGGCAAGTTGCAGCACCACTAGAGAACACTCGACCATTATATTGCTCCACGACATCTAGTAAACCAACAAGGACAATGGATCAGAAGCACAAATCCTTTTCCCCATAGGATATCCTACCATCCACAAAGGGCAATTGTCCTGACGAAGTAAAAAAAACCCAGACCACCACTAGAACACTCAACCGTTATATTGCTCCACATCATCTAGGAACAAACCGGGACAATGGATAAGAAGCATAGATCCTTTTCCCATAGGACATCCTACCATCCACAAAAAGACAAGTGTATCTTGATGAAGTAAATAACCAGACTGTCATGTGTCAGTGGAGTGTGTGCACATACATGAATGGGCCGGGGGATGTGGCAAGATTCTCTTAGAATTAATTAGTGAACTACTAATGTGTGGTAACCGGTAAGTATTTTTAGCACTTACATTAAGGTGTGTGGCCGTTTGAGCAAACGTGGTATGTTTCGGCTAGGTTCTAGCTTAATGCTCTTGCCAGCCCATGGATCGTCGTGGTACGCGATAAACATTGCTATATAGCGCATGTACATATCATCCTTTGGATTTCACCACATTTGTGTAGTATTATTACGTAAAGCCCATAGTTTTCTTTGCTAGCTTTCTTCTCATCATTGCCCCGTGGCTATGGGGCGCGTGTGCCGGCCGCTTTCAAAAGCAAGTTTAGCTCGAGTTGAGCTCTTGATAAAATTATTAATGAAGTTATACATGCCATCTTATATCCCTCTCTCTATATGCTCTTTTATTTGTACCTTTCGTGTCGTTCCCAAACAAAAGAACTAGATCCGTGCATTCTAGCTGCTTCTCGTTCCATGTGAGCCTCGATACCTTAGAATATTTTCAAGTGAGAAGTACATCAGTACCCGTGAACTCAGGGATTAGTTTGTTGGGCTAAGAGCCGCCAACAAAGATCTAGCATGAGGTGTGGCATTACCCTGTCGATAAACAAAATCAAATCTACATGAATGCTTAGCACGTCTGATTGATGATGGGTCGGAAATTTAGCACAGGTCATTGCTATAGCTAGTTCAAACTTGCACCGATAAGAAGATATTTAGAAGCAGTGGCAGATTGGAACCATGGGGGCCAGCAGGGGTTGTGAACCCCCGGGTGGGTGGTGAAAGTGAATCGTGAAGTCGCTGATTGGCTCAGCGATGAGCAGAGAGCAAAGTGCACTGGCCGTTTTGTCGTTTTGGCAGCCGGCGCCCTGTGCGGTGCAGCAGGCAGCAGCCAGCAGCGTGAAAACGCCCCTGTACGGGATTCTCTCAGCTGCGCCTGTGCGGTGCGGGGTGCAGATTCGGAGGACGGCACGCAACGCAACCAGTGGTAACAGTGGGTGGTCGGTCGGAACTCGGAGAATTTTTTCTAACACATTTTTGGAAGATATTTTGGAAAAAAAAAAAAGACTGCTTCGAAAGTACTGTACTTATTTCACAATGGATCGGTCATCGTCGGAACATCAGGTGCTAGTGAGTCCGAGTCCAAGCTGTTCTGGCGTGGCGTTTGGTGGCGCGCGCTGTGCCATCATCGCCGATCGAGGAGACAAAACAAAGCGGAGGAGAGAGAGGCCTAAGCGCGCCTGGGAAGTGTGGAGAGTAGCTCCTCGGTCGTGCGGGGGGCCAATCATGCTTAGGCGTGTGGTACACGTACACTAGCTCGAGTTCTTCGCCTTCGGTTCCTCCTTGCTTACATACGAACGTCTCTACTACTCAGACTACTCTGTACTCTATGCTTAATTAAGCGCATCGACGGGCATGTTTGGTTGCAGGCCACTATATGACATGCCACCTCCAACTAGCTAATAAGTCAGCTTGCTACGGTTTGCTTAGGCGTGTGCTTGGTTATATTAATGATTGAAGTAAGCTATGCCACACTCCAGAGAAGCATACTCACCATGGTATTCCCGCATCAAGCGCGTGTGTCGCGTGCTTTTCTTCCTCGACCTCTGTCACAAACTCTACTGCCAACTGTCCTCCTATATTCGTGTGAACACCCCGTCTGCCCCGACCCACCACAACCTGTTGCCCGTAGCGCCACCCGTTGCATGGATGGAACCCACCGTGCCATGCCACCGGCCTAGCCATGCTCCGTGAAGCCAAAGGCGACAGTGAGCCTTGACTACTATTAATTGGTTCGGATCTTGGTGTGCAGCACGTCGTCGTGGAGGTCATCAATAAGGCTAGACGTCACACACTTGCGGTTGGCAAGCGCCGAAGAGGACGCTGGTTGTCCGCGACGGCTCATGTTGGCAAGCGACATCTAGATCCATGCCGCTTCCTCCTTCCATCTAATGTAGTGGCGGACCCAGGGGCAGGGCTGCCCGTGCTAGCTGCAGCCCTGGTCTTGGCAAGAAAATTGCACATAAACTTACTAGATCAACTATAAAATTGAGAAAAAAAAGATGATTTACTCATTTATTATATGGTTTAGCCTGAGGCTTAAATTAGCAGATTTCTGGGTCCGCCCATCATCTAATCCACATCACACGAGCTCAGCGGTTGTCCTCCTCACCTTGGCAATCGACTTCTTCGATGACAGCAGCTGGTTCTCTAGTCTATCCATAAATTTTAGATATTAGGACGAGAAGGGTTTCTCCTTGTCTCCTAGGTTAGAAGTTGAGAGGCTTGAGTTTTTCTTTGTCGTTGTTGGGGTTGAGTTGGGATTGGGAACATTGGAGCACTAAAATTCGTTCTTTTTTTAAAAAAAAAAGGGGGTTTTCACCCGATATTGGAATTGGAAGACAACTGGAATCACATCATAATTTGGGCACATAACATTATTACTTACTTCTATTAAAAAACAAGGCAGGGATGAATATAATATTTATTACAGTATAAGGGGTAAAAGATACTGTAGGACAAGCTAGAACACAAATAATTGTTGTAGTGTCGTCATCCTAACTTACAGGAAATGAGGAAAGAACTAGGGCTAGCTTAAACGAAATCCACCCGGCAGGCCGATGACGCCCCGCCTCGGATCTTGGCCTTGCACGAGAGCACGGCGCGGTCGCATGCATTGGACTGGCAGAAGGTCGGGATGGTGACCTTGACGTCGACCACCGCGTCGCCGCCCGCGGCGAGCTCGGCGGCGAGCTGGTCCCTGAGGAACTGCGGCACCGCGACGTTCTCGCCCCACGCCCTGGCGGCCACGGGGTCGCTCCGGCGCCTCTTCCCGGCGCAGAAGGGCGGCACGGAGCCGCCGGCGAGGAAGGCGTCGCCGTACGAGACGTCCGCCCTGGCGAGCCCCGGCACGCACGCCTCGTTGAACGCGTTCCACGTGTTGTCGATCTGGAACGCGAGGTCGAACACCGGGGACAGCCCCGCCGCCGCCGCCGCCGCCGCCGGGTCGTCCAGGCCGGTGACGCCCGTGATGGCCACCGTGACCACGGGGTCCTCGGACGGGAACCGGTGGTCGAGGAAGATGCCCAGGAAAGCGAGGCCGGTGACCAGGGCCCCGGCGAGGAGGACCAGAACGACCACCGCGCACGCTCTGTCGCCGCAGGTGGGGCCGTTGTTCCTCCATTCTCGACGCTGCCTCCCGCCCTCGTGCCGTGAGGGGGGACAGTCGACTTGTAGGTGCGCCGGCTTTGCGGCCATTGTTTCTCCTGCTGCTGCTAGGTCTTTTTTTTTCTCTCTCTCTCTGGATCTTAATCTCCAAAATTGATCTGTCGGGGACTCCGTGCATGGACGCTGCTAGAATATATATATGCGTATCATCAGGACGTGGACGGTCGACTTGTAGGTGTTGGAACCGACATCCAATAGATCTCCGTGCAAGGTACGACTACTACGTATATATGATTTTATTTTCTGTTATTAGCATCAAACGCCGCATCGAATAACAGAGCAGCACAGCATATATAGTTTATTATATTAATATTATTTTCCAAAAAAAAGCACAGCATATAGCTAGCTTATTAGACGCCGGGGAATTGAATTGAAGTCGGCAGGCGCCGACCATGTTACTACTAGCCTACTACTCCTCCTCCGCGCGCCATGCGCTCGTTCGGCGAGCATGGACAATGACGACGTTGACCACGAGCGAGGTCCGGCCACCGCCTAGCTCCTGCGCTATAGAGAGCTCAGAGCTTCGATGCCATGGCATGCCGGTGCCGGCTGCATTATGCGCCTCGGCCCGTCACGTACGTAGTGCGCAGCAAGCGGCGTGGCGAGAGAGCGGAGCGGAGCGGCGTGTAACATCCCTGTTAACCTAGTGTCCAAATTTCACAACTTTCAAAAACTTTTTCGAAAACTAACCCATGCATGGTGAGTGTCATATAGGAAACCATCCCTTAGTTGCATTAGCTCCTAAACTTGAATTAGTAGCATGTGCATTTTTTTTTTCTTTTTCTTACACACATGTGATTTGCCTCTTTATGGATTTATGTGTGGGTATGTAAGTTAATAAAGTATTTAACAAAGGTGACATGTGTACACCCATGACCAAGCCCTAGACCACCCTAGGTGAGCCCCACCAGCATGTACACCCATGTATGTGCTATGCCTTACCTTATACCTGATAGAAAGCAAAAGGGAGAATTTAGGAATGGAAAAGGAGGGAGAAATAGAAAAGGAATTAGAAAAAAAGAGGGGGGGACTGGGCCGGACCGGCCCAACCAGCCTAGCCCGGCTGCTGCCTCACCCCGCACCCCTTTCCCCGGGCAACGGCACGGCCCGGCCCATCACCTCACCCCCCACCCCCCTCTCCTTCCCGCGCCCAGGCCGAACGGCAGGCCCATGAGCGGCCGCACGCCCGCGCCCTCGGCTCCCTCTTAGTGCCGATGACAGGCGGACCCCACGGTCCCACCTGTCATCCCCCACCTTCGGCTCCCTCTACTCTGCGCTTTTGCCAAAAGCGGCCTTCGCCGCCGCTTCTCGGCCGCCCGCGCCTGCCCCGTTGGCGCTGGGGCACGGATGGGCGCCACGTCCCCCCCGCGACGCCCGCTCGCGCCCCTCGCGGCGAGCATGAGCAACGGCAGTGGCCCCCGCCGTCTTGACGCCATGGCTCTGCCCGCCGCGCTCTCCCCCCTTTTGACCGGCCGTCGCACCAAAATTGGGCCACGCCCGCGCCCAAAAAGCTGCCAGCGCCCTCAAACCCTAGCTGGTCACCCCCGGATCGCCGCCACATTACCGGGGCCGCGATGCGCCGTCCGTCGTCCCGGTAGCCACCGGTTGCCTATAAATTGGGCACCACTCGGTGCCACTAGCCCCTTTTCCACGTTCGCCGCCAGCGGTGGCTGGCCGACTCCTACACCAAGCCTAGAAGAGGGCCGGGAGGAGGAGAAGGAGAAGGGAGCCGCCACGGAGCCGCTTCGCCGGGCCGAGGCGGCAACTGCGATCTTCCCGGCCACGCGGCGGTTTCGGCCGCGGCACTTGCTACCCGTCGCCACGGCCCCGCCTCACCGTACACCGCCATCCTAGCCGCCCCAAGCCCGACCCGGTGAAAGCTGCGCCATGCCTTGACTTTTGCGCTTGTTTCCCCTCTTGCCATAAGGGCCTTGCCGAGAGCCCACTACAGGTGGCTCAAGGCTTGGCATGGGCTGTTTCTGGCCTTACTTGGCCTTACCTTACCGCGCGCTAGCGAGCATCACCCGAACACCCTTCGTCCAGGGACCGTCGCGGCAGCCTTGGCGCACCATATACGTGCACGTCGCCCGCGGTCACCGCCATCGCCACCACCGCAGCGCCGCGGCGCTCGCGGCGCTGGCGGCGGCGCCCGCGGAGTGCGGCGCGCACGCGGCGCCTGCAGCGCGCAGCCATGCTGGCCTCACCGGTAGAAACACTTGCACACACACGCGCGCCGCTCGCGCAGCGCCGTCCACCGGCGGCCCAGGCGCCACGGGTCAAGAAGCGCGGCGCACGCACCGAGGCGTGCGCCACGCCCGTGCAGCGCCGCGACGAGCGCGGCGGCCAGCGTGCCCGCTCCATCCTGGAAAGAGCCTCACACCTTGCGAGCAAGAGCCACCGAGCTCTGCCCCTACACCGCGCTCCTAGCCGAAGCCTACAAGGCCTTGCGGCCTTCCCCGCCCCGAGCCGGCCCGCCGAGCCGGCCCGTGCCGACCGCCTAGGAAGCCAAAAGGCCTCGCCTTTCACCCCCAAACAGTGCGCTTGTGGCCAGGAAGCCAACGGCCCGCTGGCCGCTGCGGTGAAGCCACCACCGAAGGGCACGCTAGTGAGCTCGCCGCCGCGACTGTTCGGCGGGGAGGAAGGAGGAGGAGAGAACCCAGCGGTATCGGTGGACCCGGTCCCGCGGTGGACCGAAAGAGAGAGCAAGGGGAGGTGGGCGTGGTCCACCCCGTGAACGGTCAGAGTGGTTCCACGGTGCACCGCCCACCGGTCTTGTGATGCGCCCCGACCCACGCACCTCGGCCCGGTTAAGGGGGCCCAATGCGCCATACGTGGTCGCCTCCCTGCCGACACGTGTCCGGGCCGGGCCGGCCCAACCCGGCCTGATCCGGCCCATCCGGGCCCACACCGGACCCGGCCGGCGTTGACCGTTGACCGGTCAACGTTGACCGTTGACCAGGCCCACCTGTCAGTGACTCGATCCCTGGACCGGCCAATCACAACCCGCCACGTGTCACCTATTTTTCGAAAAATAATAAAATGATCTTCTCTTTTTTCGGATATGATTTAATCTTCTAAAATCATAATAAATCCATTTTAACTCCAAAAATTATGAAACCAAAGTGTCCAAATTTTTCTAAAAACGAGCTCTAGGTCATAGGCTTATCCATGAGTGCATTTGCTTCTTTCGGTTTTCAGTTGCTTCTTTGTGCACCTCTATAGGAGCCGCTAAACGCGGTAATATGTCACGCTTTTTTTGAGAGAGGAGGAGCACGACCGAGACAGGAGACGACTACGAGTACACCGAGGACACGGGAGACGACCCGACCGCAGGTGCCACATCCCACCCAACCTCTTAGCTCCTATTTAGGCATGCAATAAATAGAAATGCTAGCGCTCTATTTAATTGTTGCTTGCTGCTGTTTATAGGATGCATGGTAGATTGTTTGAATCAGCCTATGCCTTGTCGAAACCGATCCCCTGCATACCCGCTGCTAGGATTAGACTCGCGCTTATCATGTTATCTTGATGCTACTCACTTATTACTATCTTTACCGTTAATGTATCATGACTTGTGAGTGGCTAAGGCACGTGGTGCCGAAGATGTGGAAACCGGGACTTTGGGAGAGATTTTGGCGTGAGTCTTGGGTGTGTAGTGAGGGTTGTGTCGACCGGGATCTGGGGCAAGTCGCGAGGACAAGCCATGCCGGGGGAGTGTGATCACGGGCACTCTCCATGTGAGAATACCTGTGGCGGGTATAGTTTTGGGAGAAGGTTCCGGGAGGAGTGCCTTTGTGGTACGAATCGCCGGAGCGGGAGGTGCCGTCGAGGCACGGGGCACTGGGCCCCCGGTGAAGATATCCTGTCCAGTCCTCTTAAGGACCGATTGGTCGAGCCTAGGGTTCATGGGACTTTCTCGTACACACCACTCGTTCCTGATGGGCGGGAAACGCGACTTGACGGCTAGCTAGCCCCCCCGCCACTACTACTAGGTTGGTAGGTGATAGTGTAGGGAGAATGCGGTGTCGAGACCCACACCCTCCCGAGGCAGCGTGATGCCCCACGGGATCCGGCACACGTCTCACGCCTCTCGGCGTCTTGGGTGGACTCCGGGGTGCCCAGGCGCTGAGTGGTAGAGTGGCTTTGGGCTAGTTAGGCGGCGGCGGGAATCGGCCTAGGCGGGGGCGCATCGCCGATGATGGTGATCTTGTGGTTCCAGGTGTACACACTCTGCAGAGTTGATGATCTATACGTATAGCCGTGTCCCCGGTCATGGACATTCCCATGAGTTGCCATACGTTCGATATAGCGAGTGGAGTCCATTTCTCTCCTCTTCCCCTGGGTGTGGTGGATTCCGGCCTCGGGCCGTTGAGGCGAGGAGGAGAGGGAGTCTTCCTCGCCGACTTGAGTGAGAGTGTGGTGTGATGTGTGGATGGTTATGGATGGGGTGGATGGGAGGAGTATGGATATAAAGAGGATAAAACTTGACAAATACTATTTAATTATGTTATTGCATAGGAAACCAAGAGCCAAAATAGGGCCTTTTGATTACCTTGCATCCACTTTTCCACATGGCAAGCTTCATTCATATGGGTGGGATTAGTGGCCGCACAAATCGTCTTGATACATTGTGGTTCGGGAGAGAACATCGAGTGGGAGACCGACGAGGATGACGAGGAGTAGGCGTCTCGTGCTACGGCGCAAGTGGATGACGTGTCGATCCGCTTCTACCCACCTTGTGCTTTTTACGTATGTGTGTGTGAGTGTGATTCCGCCGTGAAGGCGATGTAATAAGTACTTAAATCCTGCTATTTGCACTCTCTAAATTAATTATTCCGCTGTATGCGCACTTTGGACCGCTGATTTGTCGATGATGGCGATGAGCCCTTCGAGGCCATTGCATTATTGTACGAAAACTGTGACTTTTCCCTTCGAGGAAAAGCGGGTTGTTTCAGTTGGTATCAAGAGCCATACTTGCCCGTAGGACGAGACCTCTAGAAATGGCCGATAGATTAGGGTGAATTCTTGGTCTTCGGTTATATTTACCGACCTTGCATCTTTTCATGCATGGCTTATCCTATATTCTAAACCTAAAAGTTGCCTTTTACCAATGCAGACTATGGAGACGCCCGAGCGAGTTGAGGACCAACGGGATGCACTACGGTGGGTTCGCCAAGGCTGCTTTCTGCTGAGGTGCTCTTGGACCTCGGGGTTAATCCCGAGCAGGTCCAATCGTCATCCGCGGGGAGAGGGGCATCGTTGCCATCTCCATCGAGGTGCCGCCAGTGAGAATCGGCCGCACATCCGTGGTTTCACGGAGCTGGAGGTCGACACCACCGTCGACATGTGCGTTCAGTCCGTTCTTGGCGCACGGCCCTCCGTACCGTGTGCCGCAACTCGCCAGACTCCTTGCGCCGCGGCCCCTTCGCATGCATGCTGCCGGAGGTTTCGACGCCGACACCCGGCACTCCGGCCCGCCGCCGAGGCTCACCGACGTCGTCGAGCCCTGTCGGACCCAGGCTGGTCCGCATGCTTGGGCGTGACCTCCGGCCTACGCTCGCCCAGGATCGTTACATAACGACCTTGAGGCCGAGAACCGCCCGGTCATGTGAGCTTCTGCTCAAGACCGACGACATCGTCGCCGAGATGGAGCGGGACGAGCTTCGTCTGCGAGACGAGCTGAGCTGGGAGAGAGAGCCGCCGCTCCAAGGAGGCCATGCTCGAGGGGAGAACGAGCGACTCCCGAGGCGGAGATCGCCAACCTCCGAGACCAGGTTGGGGACTTCGGGCTCCGCAACCACTACTTGGGCGGCCGCGTCCTTGAGCTCGAAGTACCACAGCTCGTACCACGGAGGCCCCGCCGGGAGCGAGAGGGCGCCACCAGGAACTTCAACCTCCGCTACACAGGGCTTAGAACGAGGTCAAGCTGGGGAAGAAGAGGATCACTCGGGAGAGGCGGACCATGCACGGAACAACGTGCTCCACCGAGTGCAGCTCATGAAGAGCGGCGCATCGCTCACGACCGGCTCCGTCGTGTGGAGAAGGCCTGGAGGAGGTCGGACAAGCGGCGCATCGACAGTACCACCAGCTGCAGCAGGCTGTGCCCACCGTGTACCGTCGCCCGCCCTTCGTCGAGGACTTCCGCCCGCCACGGGGAGCACGCTCAACTGCGAGCCGCCGACACCGACCACTGCTGACCCTGCTGGGACTCCCCGGATGGGTCGTCGGCCTCCTCACCAACCGGCTGTCTTGGCTGTTGAGCCTTCCACCCCCCGCACCACCACCACCCCCCACCGGTCGAGCAGCACCACCTAGGGCCCGAGCCTTCCACCCCACTCTCTCCGGCTACCCCACCCTCGACACCTAGGTGTTCTACCCATGCTTCTAGTAGAGTAGATCAGCATCCTTACATGTTGCCCTGCGTGGCCCTGGAGACATGTCTCACCTACCCAAGGATAGAGTAATTGTCACCCTTTTTGGAGCCTACCTGCGAGTAGAGCGATTCTCGCGAGTCTTCTAAGCGTAGCTGCTAGAGACATCGCCATGTAATAAAATGAATGTAATGGATGCTTGGATTTTATGAAATTCTTATGGATCTTTATGTTTCTTTGATTGAGTGTACTATTAGCGTTTTACAAATTAATTGACTAACAACTTAACCACTCAATTTTAATGCAAGCTTGGTATCTTTAATCAATCCCTCTAACAGATGTCCCTCCGCCGCTCTAGCCGCTTGTTGAACCACCAGCGAGCGCCCGATGCCGGCGGTTCGAGGTCGTGGGCGTGGTCGCGGGCGTGGCCGCCGTGGCGCCGGCCGCGTCGGACACGCCCCGATCAACTTCGAGGAGGGGCGAGGTTGTCGTGGAGGACGTTCCTGAGGAGAACGAGGCGCCACAGCCGCACCACCGGGGGTGCTGCACCTAACCCACCACCGGGCCGGGGTGCTGTCCCCTCGACCCACCACCGGCCGGGAGGCGCCGCTCCACCGCCACCGCCGCCTCCGCCTCCCGCCGCCGCCCCCGCTCTTGGGCGAGGTCATGCAGCGCCAGACCCAGCTGTTGGAGACCCCTGGCTGAGGGAGTCCTTCGCCGCCACGGAGGTCCACCCAACGACTTCCAAATGCTAAGCTTGAGGGCTTCCCCGGCTGAGGCCACCGACCTTCGACAACTCCGACGACCCCATCGCCGCCCCCTCGACTGGCTCAAGGAGATCGTGAAGAACCTCGACCTCACTACCTGCACGGACGAGGAGTGTGGCCATCGCCGCACACCCAGCTCGTTTGGCTGCACGTGCGTGGTGGGGCAGTTTCTGCGACATGCACGCAGACCCCAGCACATCACCTGGGAGGAGTTCGAGGAGGCCTTCATCGAGTACCACGTGCCGAGGGGGGTGATGGACGCCAAGGTGGAGGAGTTCCGCAACATCCAGCGGGGATCCCGGAAGATCCAGGAGTACGGCAACCGCTTCACCTCCATGATGCGGTATGCCCCGGCGACACCGACACGAAAAAGAAGAAAATGTACTTCTTCAAGAAAGGTCTCAACACGCGTATCAAGCTTTCTCTCTCCGGGCACACCCGCCACACCCTCCGTGAGATGATGAACAAGTGCACGGAGATCGAGAAGGATCGCTTGGAGGCTGACCTATCGAAGGAGAAGAAGAAGAAGAGGCGCTTCGGGGGTCATCCCGCACCTCCGCTACAGAGGTCGCGTGGGGGACTGCCCTCACACCTCCGCACCCGCGCACCGTCCGGCCCAGCTTACGCCTACCGTGAGCCGGGGGTGGTGGTACCTACACCACCAACTACCCCCGCCTGCTTTCGAGGTACGAGCGCGTGGAAGACCCCCGCACCGAGCACGTGGAAGGCTGCCGCGTCTACCCCACAGGCGGCATCCCTTTCACTTGCCGGGTGTGGCAAGCCCGCCACAAGATTCTCGACGCCCCGACAGAAGACTGGCGCTACACCGATGGCTCCAAAGACGGAAGCCGCCCGTCCCAGCGACGCCCCACAGGAGTGCCCCCGGGAGCCACCGCGGCCGCTGACCCACCTCACGGCAGAGGGCGCCCGGGGCGCCCCGACGTGGTGTACGGTATGTTCATGGTTAACGGAGCTAAGGCTTCGTGCTTTTTGATTCTGGTGCTACATGCTCATACATATCATCCAAGTTTGCACGAGAGAATCACGTACCCGTCACTCCACGACGGGGAGCTATTGTAACAAGTTCCCCCTTGGGAAACTTGAGGTGTACGCACAAATGTCAGGGAGTGAGAATAAATATCGAGGGTCACCCTTTTCTAGCCAACCTCACCCTTCTTCCTTCTAATGGTCTAGATGTCATCTTGGGGATGGATTGGTTAACCCAAAGACAAGGGTGTGATCTCATGCTCACCCGGTATGTAGAGTTTACCCATCCCAAGGGTCATGTAATCAGTGTGAGCCCAACCACGGCAAAACGGTCTCCATGTTGTGTGCCCTAGAGGCCCAAACCATGGAGGACGTACCTGTAGTGTGTGAGTATCCGGATGTGTTTCCCGAGGAGCTGCCGGGAATGCCACCGGATCGTGATGTTGAGTTCGTGATCGACCTTCTGCCTGGTACGGGTCCGATTGCCAAACGACCCTACCGCATGTCGGTCGATGAGCTGGAGGAGCTCAAGAAACAGCTCAAGGAACTTGCCGACAAAGGGTACATCAGGCCTAGTGCTTCCCCTTGGGGATCTCCTGTCCTGTTCGTGAAGAAGAAGGATGGCTCGATGAGGATGTGCATAGACTACAGGAATCTGAATGCCGTGACTGTCAAGAACAAGTACCCCCTGCCAAGGATCGATGACTTGCTCGATCAGTTGAGGAATGCCAAATTCTTTTCCAAGATCGACCTCCGATCAGGGTACCACCAGATGAAGATCCGGCCCGAAGATATACCCAAGACAGCCTTTGTTACACGGTACGGGCAGTATGAGTTCACAGTAGTGTCGTTTGGGCTCACCAATGCCCCGGCCTACTTCATGAATATGATGAACAAGGTGTTCATGGACGAGTTAGACAAGTTCGTTGTCGTGTTCATCGATGACATACTCGTCTACTCGGCTTCAGCTGAGGAACACGAACAGCATCTGAGGACAGTGCTTGAGAAGCTAAGGCAGAATCAGCTTTACGCCAAGTTCAGCAAATGTGAATTCTGGCTCGAAGAAGTTGCATTTCTGGGACATGTGCTTACCGCAGAAGGAGTGGCAGTGGATCCAGCCAAGATTGAAGCCGTGAAGGCATGGGAGCAGCCACGCAACGTGACTGACATACGGAGTTTTCTTGGTTTAGCGGGCTACTACCGCCGCTTCATCGAGAACTTTTCCAAGATTGCAAGACCCATGACCAATCTCCTGAAGAAGACCAATGAGTTTGAATGGACTCCGGATTGCGAGAAAAGCTTTCAGATTCTGAAAGAGAAGCTTACCACCACCCCTGTGTTAGCCTTGCCAGACATTCGTCAGGACTTCGTGATCTATTGTGATGCTTCGGCCATGGCTTGGGATGTGTCCTTATGCAGAATGGGAAGGTGATCGCTTATGCCTCCCGGCAGCTGAAGCAACATGAGCAACGCTATCCGACACATGATCTTGAGCTTGCAGCAGTTGTACACGCTTTGAAGATCTGGAGGCACTACTTGATTGGCAACAAGTGTGACATCTACACCGATCACAAGAGCCTGAAATACTTCTTCACCCAGGAAGATCTGAACATGAGACAGCGGAGATGGCTGGAATTGATCAAGGACTACAACCTAGAGATCCACTATCATCCGGGAAAGGCTAATGTAGTCGCAGACGCCCTGAGCCGCAAGAGCTATTGCCACTACCTCACGACGAGTACCACCCCTCCCCGAGCTATGTCGGTGAGATGGAGAAGCTCCAAAGAAGAAGAAGTGCCGAGGAGCCAGATGAACTTTCTGAGAGTGCAGTGCAATCTTGAAGAAAGGATCCGCAAGGCCCAAGAGACCTGTCCTGAGATCACAGAGTTTCGAGAGCTCATGAGGATAGGCAAGTGTCCTGAATTCAGAGAAGACGGACAAGGCACAATCATGTACAAAGAACGTGTCTGCGTGCCCCCCGGACGAAGCTACGAGAAGAGATTCTCATCGGAAGGGCATGACTCAAGTTACGCATACATCCGAGGAAGCACCAAGATGTACAACGATCTCAAGAAGACTTTTTTGGTGGAGAGGTATGAAAGCGGACATTGCCGGGCACGTGGCTAGATGTGACATCTGCAACCGCGTCAAGGCCGAGCATCAAAGACCTGCTTGGGACTTAGCCGCCGCTCGATGTGCCAACTGGAAGTGGGAGAGCATCTCCATGGATTTCATAGTTGGACTACCCCGTTCCCCCAAGGGACATGATTCGATCTGGGTCATAGTCGACCGTCTAACCAAGGTGGCACACTTTGTTCCGGTCGGCCATTGCTACCCGACGGACCGGCTAGGCCGACCTATATGTTGACCACGTCCCCGAGGTTGCATGGGGCCCCAAGCGGTATCATATCGGACGGAGGGAGTCGGTTTCGTATCTCAATTCGGAAGAGCCTTCACAAGGCAATTGGCACCCAACTCGACTACAAGACCGCTTACCACCCTCGCAGACAGACCAGGCGGGCGAGAGAGTGAACCAAATCTTGGAGGACATGTTGAGAGCGTGTGTGCTCAAGTATGGGAAAAGGCCGGGAGAAATGCCCATCGCATGCGGAATTTTCCTATAACAACACTACCAAACCAGCATCGGGATGTCTCCTTTTGAGGCCCTATATGGAAGGGAAATGCCTGACCCCACTCATCATGTGGTCCGAAGTGGGCGAGAGGTCATTCTTTGGACCCGCCAAGATTCAAGAAGCTGAAAAAGGAGTTGCTCAAGTGCGGGAAAACCTAAAAATCGCTCAAAGCAGACAAAAAAGCTATGCAGATAAGCGAAGACGAGACCTCAGATTTGAAGAGGGAGACTACGTCTACCTCAAGGTGTCTCCGCTTCGGGGCACCCGTAGATTTCATGTGAGGGGGAAGCTTGCCCCCCGGTATGTCGGCCCTTACAGGATCCAGCGAAGAGTTGGCAAGTTGGCTTACAAGCTTGAACTACCCGAGGAGCTGACAGGAGTACACCCCGTGTTCCACGTGTCACAACTCCGCAAATGTCTGAAGGTGCCAGATCAGCGGTGCCCACGGACATCTTGGATCTCAAGACACGCTTGAGTACAAGGAGCACCCCACGTGTATCCTTGATCGAGCAACCAAGGAGACTCGAAGCACCACAATCCCCATGTGCAAAGTTCAGTGGAGCAACCACACTGAAAGAGAAGCCACGTGGGAGAAGGAGTCGGAACTCCGGATGCTCTATCCCTACCTCTTCGAAAGGTACGCCTTCTTCTGAATCTCGGGGACGAGATTCTCGTAAGGGGGGGAGTCTGTAACATCCCTGTTAACCTAGTGTCCAAATTTCACAACTTTCAAAAACTTTTTCGAAAACTAACCCATGCATGGTGAGTGTCATATAGGAAACCATCCCTTAGTTGCATTAGCTCCTAAACTTGAATTAGTAGCATGTGCATTTTTTTTTCTTTTTCTTACACACATGTGATTTGCCTCTTTATGGATTTATGTGTGGGTATGTAAGTTAATAAAGTATTTAACAAAGGTGACATGTGTACACCCATGACCAAGCCCTAGACCACCCTAGGTGAGCCCCACCCGGCATGTACACCCATGTATGTGCTATGCCTTACCTTATACCCGATAGAAAGCAAAAGGGAGAATTTAGGAATGGAAAAGGAGGGAGAAATAGAAAAGGAATTAGAAAAAGGGAGAGGAGGGGACTGGAGCCGGGACCGGCCCAACCCGGCTAGCCCGGCCTGCTGCCTCACCCCACCTTTCCCCGGCAACGGCACGGCCCGGCCATCACCTCACCCCCCGCCCCTCTCCTTCCTGCCCGAACGGCAGGCCAGCCCGGCCGCACGCCCGCGCCCTCTGGCTCCCTCTCTTAGTGCCGATGACAGGCAGACCCCACGGTCCCACCTGTCATCCCCCACTCGGCTCCCTCCTACTACTTTTTGCCCACAGCGAGAGCCGTCGCCGCTTCTCGGCCGCCAGCGCCTGCGCCCGTTGGCGCTGGGGCACGGATGGGCGCCCGTCCGCCCCGCGACGCCCCGCTCGCGCCCACTCCGCGACGAGCCGCGGCGAGCACTGTGGCCCCACCGTGCTGACGCCATGGCTCTGCCGCCGCGCTCTCCCTTTGACCGGCCGTCGCACCAAAATTGGGCAGCCCGCGCCCCAAGTAACTGCCCGCGCCCTCCAAACCCTAAGCTGGTCACCCCTGGGATCGCCGCCACGTACCCCGGCCTTGCTGGTACGCCGTCCGTCGTCCCCCAGTAGCCACCGGTTGCCTATAAATTGGGCACCACTCGGTGCCCTAGCCCCTTTCCCACGTTCCGCCGCCACCGGTGGCTGGCCGACTCCTACACCAAGCCTAGAAGAGGGCCGAGGAGGAGGAGAAGGGAGAAGGGAGCCGCCACGGGGCCGCTTCGCCGGAGCCGGGGCGGCGCTGCGATCTTCCCGGCCACGCGGCGGTTTCGGCACGGCACTGCTACCCGTCGCCACGGCCCCGCCTCACCGCTGCACCGCCATCCTAGCCGCCCCAAGCCCGACCGGTGAGCGCCATGCCTTGACTTTGCGCTTGTTTCCCCTCTGCCGCCAAGGGCGCCGCCGAGAGCCCCACCTGGGTGGCTCAAGGTCGCGCCTTGGGCACCCGCACACACGCACGCGCACGCCGCACCTTTGCCGCGAGCATCACCCAGGCACCGCAGTCCGGGACCGTCGCGGCGGCGCGCGCACCATGCCGTGCACGTCGCCACGGTCACCGCCATCGCCACGGCCACACGGCGCCCGGCAGCGCTCGCGGCCTTCTTGGCCGCTGCCACTGGGTGCCGCGCCGCACGCGCACGCGCGCGCACGCGCGCCCCACTGGCCTCACCGGTGAAACACTGCACCACACCGCGCGCACGCTCGCGCACGCTGACGCCGTCCACCGGCGCTGGCCGCCACGGGTCAAGGGCGCTGCCAGGCGCCGCGCACCAGGGCGTGCACGCCAAGCCGATACGCGCGCGCCCGCGATACCCGGCGCGCGGCGCGTGCCCGCTCCATCCTGCACCGGGCCTCACACGCGAGCAAAAAGCCACCGAGCTCTGCCCCTACACCGCGCTCCCTGGCAGAAGCCTACAAGGCCTTGCGGCCTTCCCGCCGCGAGCCGGCCACGCCGAGCTTCGGCCGGCCCGTCGCCGACCGCCTAGGAAGCCAAAAGCCTCGCCTTTCACCCCTAGAACAGTGCGCCGCGGCCAGGAAACCAACGGCCCGCCCGCTGGCCCGCTGCGGTGAAACCACCGAAGGGCGCGCTAGTGAGCTCGCCGCCGGCGTTCGGCGGGAGGAAGGAGGGAGGGAGAGAACCCGCGGTATCGGTGGACCCGGTCACGCGTGGACGAGAGAGAGCAAGGGGGAGGTGGGCGTGGTCCACCCGTGAACCGGTCCGTGGTTCACGGTGCACCACCACCGGTGCGCGGTGCGCCGACCCCCACGCACCTCGGCCCGATTGGGGGCCCAATGCCGCCACGTGGCTGCCTCCCCTGCCGACACGTGTCGGGCGGGCGGCCCAACCGGCCCTGATCCGGCCCATCTGGGCCCACACCGGACCCCGTCGGCGTTGGCCGTTGACCGGTCAACGTTGACCGTTGACCAAACCCACACTGTCAGTGACTCAGTCTGGACCGGCCAATCACAACCCGCCACGTGTCACCTATTTTCGGAAAATAATAAAATGATCTTCTCTTTTTTAGATATGATTTAATCTTCGGAAAATCATAATAAATCCATTTTAACTCCAAAAATTATGAAACCAGTGTCCAAATTTTTCTAAAAACGAGCTCTAGGTCATAGGCTTATCCATGAGTGCATTTGCTTCTTTCGGTTTTCAGTTGCTTCTTTGTGCACCTCTATAGGAGCCGCTAAACGCGGTAATATGTCACGCTTTTCAGAGACGGAGGAGCCGCTGACTGAGACAGGAGACGACTACGAGTACACCGAGGACCTGGGAGACGACCCGACCGCAGGTGCCACATCCCACCCAACCTCTTAGCTCCTATTTAGGCATGCAATAAATAGAAATGCTAGCGCTCTATTTAATTGTTGCTTGCTGCTGTTTATAGGATGCATGGTAGATTGTTTGAATCAGCCTATGCCTTGTCGAAACCGATCCCCTGCATACCCGCTGCTAGGATTAGACTCGCGCTTATCATGTTATCTTGATGCTACTCACTTATTACTATCTTTACTGTTAATGTATCATGACTGTGAGTGGCTAAGGCACGTGGTGCCGAAGATGTGGAAACCGGGACTTTGGGAGAGATCTTGGCGTGAGTCTTGGGTGTGTAGTGAGGGTTGTGTCGATTGGGGCGGGATCTGGGGCAAGTCGCGAGGACAAGCCATGCCGGGGGGTGTGATCTGGGCACTCTCCATGTGAGAATACCTGGGCGGGTATAGTTTTGGGAGAAGGTTCCGGGAGGAGTGCCTTTGTGGTACGAATCGCCGGAGCGGGAGGTGCCGTCCGAGGCACGGGGGCACCCCCCCGGTGAAGATATCTGTCCGGTCCTCTTAAGGACCGATTGGTCGAGCCTAGGGTTCATGGGACTTTCTCGTACACACCACTCGTTCCTGATGGGCGGGAAACGACTTGACGGCTAGCTAGCCCCCTGCCACTACTACTAGGTTGGTAGGTGATAGTGTAGGGAGGTACGGGTGTCGAGACCCACACCCTCCTGAGACAGCGTGATGCCCCCTGGGATCCGGCACACGTCTCACAGTCTCGGCGTCTTGGTGGACTCCGGGGTGCCCCAGAGCTGAGTGGTAGAGTGGCTTTGGGCTAGTTAGGCGGCGGCTCGGAATCAGCCTAGGCGGGGCGCATCGCCGATGATGGTGATCTTGTGGTTCCAGGTGTACACACTCTGCAGAGTTGATGATCTATACGTATAGCCGTGTCCCCGGTCATGGACATTCCCATGAGTTGCCATACGTTCGATATAGCGAGTGGAGTCCATTTCTCTCCTCTTCCCCTGGGTGTGGTGGATTCCGGCCTCGGGCCGTTGAGGCGAGGAGGAGAGGGAGTCTTCCTCGCCGACTTGAGTGAGAGTGTGGTGTGATGTGTGGATGGTTATGGATGGGGTGGATGGGAGGAGTATGGATATAAAGAGGATAAAACTTGACAAATACTATTTAATTATGTTATTGCATAGGAAACCAAGAGCCAAAATAGGGCCTTTTGATTACCTTGCATCCACTTTTCCACATGGCAAGCTTCATTCATATGGGTGGGATTAGTGGCCAGTACAAATCGTACTGATACATTGTGGTTCAGGAGAGAACATCGAGTGGGAGACCGACGAGGATGACGAGGAGTAGGCGTCTCGTGCTACGCGCAAGTGGATGACGTGTCGATCCGCTTCTACCCACCTTGTGCTTTTCTGTATGTGTGTGTGAGTGTGATTCCGCCGTGAAGGCGATGTAATAAGTACTTAAATCCTGCTATTTGCACTCTCTAAATTAATTATTCCGCTGTATGCGCACTTTGGACCGCTGATTTGTCGATGATGGCGATGAGCCCTTCGAGGCCATTGCATTATTGTACAAAAACTGTGACTTTTCCCTTCGAGGAAAAGCGGGTTGTTTCACGGCGCGGCGTGGCCAAGTCGGTGAGAAAGGGGATCGGGGACGCGGAAAAGGTCTGGCCCGCCAGGAAAATCGAGAAGAGGTATACGGGGTTTTTCGGATGGGCTGGATCTAGAGAGATAAGAAGATAAGGCCCGGAGTTGATGTACTGTTATAGTTCTGAATAGTTTGACCTTGCGTAGTCGATACATTGAAGTCAATCAAATAATTAATGTGCCTCTAAAAAAGTCAAATAATTAATGTAACCTTTTTTAACCTTGGGGCTACTTAGCCCACCTACCTTATCTTCATTATAATTTTTCAAAATGTTTAGTTTTTTTTTAATTTTCCAATGTTTTCCTTCTTTCTTGATCTAGTAAAACATGGGTTGTCATGATGTTTCATATATGTATATAAATAAATAAATCTTGAATCCATCACCTGAATCGTCTTGTCCTCTATGTTTCCTATCCTAGCCCTTACCCTAATTTATCACTTTTTTTCTCAGCTTCAACTTCTCCTTAGTAGCCAAGAGATGCTAAATCAGCTGGTTTGACAATTTTATTGGCACCCTTCATGGTGTGGGTTCGAGCCCCAAGTGTGGCGTATCCAAGTGTTGTATTCAAGGATTTTTCTCCAAGCGAGATAAAAAAACTCCCTCTATATAAGGACGGGGCACGTGAAAGATCTTCTACCTTAATAAGCACAAAATTACGAGGGCTATTAAAGATCTTCTACTTTAAACATAAAATCACGAGGGCCTACCGGATTTTTTTCTCCTCGAATATACATCTTCTTTATCTTCACATCTAAAGGTTGGTCATTTCCACACTTCTCCATACTTCCCAATCTCCTTCGTTCTACCTTTGTTCACGACAGAGTCAAACATATTTCAAATAAGTTTAAAAAGTCTATTTATTTGTAGACTGAGGGAGCCATTGCTGTGTCTTGATCTAGTAGTTTTCAGATTTACTATGACGTGTACACCCGTCCTCTCAGGAAGAACGGGGAGACGAACACTGCTACATTATTTTTAACCGTGACGGTTGAAATGGATTAACCGTGGCGGTTTTCCTAACCGCCACCAAGCATAGGTCACGGTTAATCGAGATTAACCATGACGGTTGGGAAAACCGCCACGATTAATCGATCCGAAAAAACAAAAAAAAAAAAGCCCAAATGGGCTTGGATCCGGCCCTGAGTGCCGCCGCGCTTGCTGGGGCCAGCCACCCACTCCCCTCGCCGAATCCGCCGCTGTGCACCGCCGAGCTCGAAGGAGGCCAGATCCGCGTCGCCGAGGCTCGGAGGAGGCGGATCCGGCCCGTGCTTGCCAGACCCACACCACCGGCCTGAGGAGGCTGGATCCGGCCCGTGCTGGCGGATCCGCGCCGCCGAGGCTCCAGGAGGCCAGATCACGCCGCGAGGCTCCCGCAAATGCGGATTGCGAAGGGAGGACCGGGCGCCGAAACACGCCCCCGCGAGGCGTCGCCCGGCCGCCGCCGCCAACGCCCACGCTTCGCCCGCGCCCGGCGCCGCCCCGCCCTACGCCCACCTGCGCGAATCGCGCCGTCGGCGCTCCACGCCGCCGCGCGCAGGCCACGCCACGCCCGACCGCCCGAGCCCGCTCATACAGGCCGCGGCCCGCGCGCCGCCCGCCCCGCCGCTGGCGAAGGCGCGCCGTTGGCCGCCCGAAGCTGCAGCCGCGCCGCCAGGCGGCCCACACACACACGCGAGGCGGCGCCTCCCGGCCATGGTAGCCCACGCCCCATCGCACGCCAGCCATCCGAGGATAGGATGGAGGTGGAGGGAGAAAGAGAGCGCCCGCAGAGAGAGGATAGGATGGAGGTGCGGCTCGGGGTGAATGCGAAATGGGGAGGAAAACCCTAAGTCTCAAGTATATATGTGTGTCGAGGTATTGGGCCGACCGGGCCTGGACCATGTTAATCGTGGGCGGGCTTTTTCAAGACGACCGCCTCGGAAAATACTGGTATTTTAGGTGGCGGATATTTTAAGGCAACCGCCACCGTAAATCAATTTTACGTGGCGGTTAGATGTGACCGCCACGATTAATGTAAAATGACCGCCACGGTTAATCGTAGTATTAACGGTGGCGTTTGAATCTGGTAACCGTCACGGTTAATAAAAGTGTGGTGCCATGCAAAATCATTTCTGTAGTAGTGGAATACGGATGAACACGTAGACTTTTAGTATACACTTACGCGATTGCAACGCGTATAGTCTCCGCTCGCCTCTGTCCTCCCTCCCCCGGACCCTCCTCTGGGAGTTCTCGCCATCAGCCGACCACTGGCACCGAATTCCAGCACGACGTCGCCACCCACAGGCTAAAACGCGGTAAGCTCCGCCCTCGCTCCACTGCTCCCATCGCAGCCCTATCAAGCCCGGATCCCACTTGATTTCTGAATTCTGACCCGTAAGGGGTGGGCACAGGCAACCAACTGCCTACCAACACCTGCGTGCGGCCGCGCTCAGTCGCCTCCAAATTTTACCTCACCTCCGTCCCGATTCGACGCCGTCCTCGCGTGGGAGGGATTTAGATGCTACGAGCGGCGCTTGGGGAGTGTGCACCTAATTTTTTACTACTAGCGAAGTGGTTTTGTTATGACCTGCCAGTTTTGGACCTACAGTCTGGTATCTCTTTGGACATTTGCGGCTAATACTCGTGTAATTATTTTGGAGCTGTGGTATCTCTTTGGACATTTGCGGCTAATACTCGTGTAATTATTTTGGAGCTGTTGTATTGTATTATATTGATGCTTGAGTTCAATTTTTGTTTCGACTTCTTTCTTTCACTATGTACTGTTGGGTTGTTAGCTTCACTGTTTCAGTGGTTCATATTGGGAGTTTTTTTTTTAAGAAAAAATATATCTTTCAACTCTTATATTGTTCAACTTGTTTGGTAATATCGGCACGTACTGCTGATCTATTCAGTTCGTATATAATTGATTTTGATCAGCAGAACAACATGGGGAAAAAAATGTCTTCTTGTTCTGCTGATCGCAATCAATTGTCACATCGATCATCATTGTGATGTACATGTATCTGTATTTTGCGTGACTCTAGTTGTTCAGCCCCTCCTGTAGTAATCTTTCGTCTTGACTGTGTACCCGCGCCAGGACGATAGGTGAAAGCGTGAAAGTGCTGAAACGCAAAGTCGCTGATTGGCTCAGGGTCAGGGATCAAGCAGAGCGAAGTGCATTGGCTGTTTTGTCGTTTTGGCAGCGATCAGCAGTGCAAACTGTGCGGGGCAGCAACCAGCAGCCCAGCAGGGCTGCAGGGGAAAAAGCCGTGCGGGGGTACGGGTGGGTGCAGATTCGGAGGACACCACGCAAAACCACTGGTCGGTAGAGCGGTAGGAGTACGTACGTACTCGTATCCTACTGGCTCGCTACGTACGTACGTACTCCTATCCTACGAGCAGCAGGTCGTCACAGCTCCAAGTGGTACTACAGTGCGCACGTTACAAAATCCCTATTTTTTCGATAGAATGGAGCTTTTTTTCCCCGCTGTAGGAGACTACTGCTGCACTAGTACGACAGTACTACTAGTAAAAAACAAAGTATTGTGGTAGTCTTGCCAAATGCACGAGGAGGCGTTCGACCGAGGTGCTAGTGAGTCTGAGCCCTTGTTCAGTTGCCATGAAACTTGCAAGTTTCATGCAACTTTCACCAACTTTCATACAACTTTCAATTTGTACCCGCATATATGGAGTATTAAATGTTAGTAAAAAAAATAACTAATTATACGGTTTAGTTGTAAATCATATGACGAATCTTTTGAGCCTAGTTGGACCACGATTGGACAATATTTGTCAAATACAAACGAAAGTGCTACAGTGCAGGGAATGAAAGTTTCTCACGAACTGAACAAGGCCTGAGTCCATATATGCTGCCCTGGCGTGGCGTTTGGTAGCGTGCCTACTACGCCCGTGTCATCACCGAGGAGAGGGAGACAAAGGGAGAGGCCTACGCTACGCCCCGGCAAGTGTGGAGAATGAGGATGGAAGAGGACGCGCGCCCCGAGAGGGGCCAGCCATGCTCGATCCACAAAGGGTGTGTTGGGTAATGGGTCAGAACGATGCACTACAAGAAGTCTAGGCTTCTGTGACAGTTAGATTATGACAATAACAGCCTGTTTCATGTCACTGACGGCCGACAGTGACAAAGTAGCTAATCCGTCACGTAAGGTAGGTCACTAACCAAACTTCGCGTGACCACCGAACACATCGTCATTGATATAGTGATGATAATTCTCCTGTCATTGATCCAATGACGAGACTAAACTCGTCATAACAAATGACAAGACAAGTGATGTGGCAAATGACATGGTGAATGACGTGGCAATTCACATTTAGCCCATATAACATGGGCTTTTTTCTTTTTTATTTTCAATTACAATCAGCCCAATTGCCTCAAATATTTTTTTTGCCCAACTACAATTTGGCTTTTACTTTTTTTTACAGCCCAACAAAATTACGATTCAAGTCCATATTATGGGCAAGCCCATATTATAGGCCAGCCCAATTAAAAAATAATCACAAAATATAAATCACAACCAATTGCGTAATTATATTATAATTACGTTTGAGCCAACAATAGCACGTTCCAAAATACATTTAACAACTGATTTCCATTGCAAAAGCACTACAAAAATATGAATACAAAATGATCCAGCCAACTAAATTCCAGCAGCTAGCACAAGTTTCTGCACCAGCCAAGTAGCACCAAGTTTCTGCACCAAACAAGTTTACTGTCCACCTGCACCAGCAAGACAACGTCATGGAAAAAAGAAAATTTTAGAGCCAAGCAACACAATATCATTTTTCAATAAAAATGCAACCTAAGAACAGACTAATACAAGTTGACAGAAATAAACTAGGCTGCAGCTTTGTCATCCAAAAAATCACACCTATAGTATAAGACATATGGCACAAAAATTATAATTAAATGCACATGTGAGATCAAACACATTCAGGCCTACACATGGAGAGAAAGGATCCATGTTCAGTATAAAAGCTAATAACACGTATTCAGAATATTGGAAATGCCAATGCATGAACTACCAAATTGGGAACCATGAGAAGGTCAAATGGAAAATCCACATGGCAGTTTAAATATAAAGTAATAATCCGAGTACTTGAGATCCTGCAGTACAACCAGATGTTCAGGGTCTGCATTAGAATATGACGCCCAGGTTCAGCGATGTTCTGAAACTATTTTACATTTACTCTAGGTAGAAACTGTAAGGGCACAAACAAAATGCGTACAGACCTAAATCTTCTGACAAGGGCCCAGCAAAGGAATATAATGGTAACACAATATCTAAAATTAAGTAGCGGCCTCATAGGCTCATGGCTTCAGTAATCAACACTTTACCCAGACCACACACACCTTCAGTTTAAATTGATCTAGACTCATATAATTGATTGATTATCCAGGAGGAAAAATTGAAGGATCATATGTTGGATGCAATGCAAATAAAATTGAGAGCCAAGCTCACCTAGCAGACAGCCTCTGATTTCACCATTCCCTAGGTGCCACCTTATCTGAAAGAAGGAAACATACGACTCATTGAGGAACTAGCCTTTGCCATATTCAAGCCTCGGAACAGAGGCAAAAATATGGAATCAGAGACAAATAGTAATCCAACAGAGGTTTATTCATCAGGCGTAATTGGAATAAAGAAAAATCATGCCGTGGTACCTGATGAGAATACAATGATGATCATCTCCACCGCACAACTCCTCCCAGCCCTTGCGCATCTCGTCGCTGTCATCTTGTCGCCAATGCATATGCACACGAGAAAAGCCGAGAAACACGTCAAAGTCGAATCTCCAGAATTGCCATGGAGCTCTTGCTCTGGTAGGATTCTGATCAGAGAGGGAGACTGGGGCAACAAGAGGTGTACCTGATGTTGAGAAGCAGCTCCAAAGCCATATAGGTCAGTAGGATCTGTGTCGCAGTCGGTCCGATCTCCATCGCGACACAGGAGGTGGCTTGATCCTTGCGCCAGATCCCGGTGTCCAGAGGCGGATACGGGAAGGCCACGCTAGCTCCTGGCTGCTAGCTCTCTACTGAGAATGCAAGTTGGAACGAGACTGCAATAGGGAAACTGCAGGCGCCATACAATATATCCATTCAGCCTCCAGAATCTCTAACCCGAAACCAACGACCACGGTCAAATCGTCTCATGTGGCTACACGGACGGAGGTCCGGGGACGCTTACCTTGGCGCTGACGATGCCCTCGACGCCGTCCCCCACACACTCTGCCTCCGATGGTGTGGTCATCGGACACCTCGTGCGCCGCCTACACGTGCATCCTTGGGATGCATCCGAGCCAGATCTGGGTCGAGGCTCGCCTTGGATTGAAGTGGGATGGGGGCAGCAAAGCGTAAGGGACTAAGTGAGCCCCGGCCTCTACAGTCTACACACTGCCAACAATGACGGGCAGGTGTGCCATGGCCTCCGTCGTGCCGCCCTAGCACTGCCTTGGATCGGAGATGGATGTGTGGCATCGCAGTTGGCATCCGAAGGGAAGGGGGACTGGTGACAACGGGCGGCGGGCGGTGGTGTGGACAATGGAGGCGCAGGGGAGGAAAGGAAGGGGAGAACTGGGTGGAACTTGGCGTTAGGTTAGGGTTCTGGAGGTGGTTTTATGGGATGTTCCGGTGCATCCTGTCCGCTCGTTGTGATCCAATGGCTAAGATGAGGCGAGGCTTGTGGGCTGGTGTGGGCTAGACGCGAGATGGGCTTTATTTTCAAAGACTCAGTTTAGTTTTTTTTTTCCTTTCATTTATTTCCAATAAATTTTATAGTCTATCTATTCCTAAATTGCAGATCATAATAACTATGGGATGCATGAACTCTATGTATACCAAACTTTGATGTCTATAATTTTTTAGGATTCTTGAAGTGATATCTTATTTTATAAGATTTACATGGCACGTGATAAGGAAAGGCTAAGTTTTATATTTTTCTAGAGATGTTTTGCTACTTTTCTACTGTTTAAATAAATTTCCGCATGAGAGTGCGTTGTAATTGGAGGTTGAATTGAGATTACCTCATAAACGATCCAAAATAGTACCAATTTTTTATGTTGGGTCCCACAAGTTCTACGAACCAATTTTGATGGAGGCGGATGGAAAAATATATTATTTTGAAGGCGTAACTTATCAATTTTAGTACAAAATAAATGCAATAATGACCTAAATTGATCATAAAAACCTATGATTTCACGTGGGGCCTTGCTTTGGGCCTGCATACATCTGAAAAACATCAAAACATTCAGGCATATGCATAATATACGTGCTTCACAAAAGTGGATGCACCATTTCAAGGAACCCTAACTATAACACCTAGATCTCCACATGTCTCATGCATTTTGACGTCATATGTGTCTCAAACATTTTCCTTAAGCTTGTATGTGGCACATGATAAGGGAAGGCTAAGTTTTAGATTTTCTAGATGTTTGTTCTATTTTCAACAATTTAAATGAAGATCCACGTGACAGTGCGTCGTAATTGGAGGTTGAATGGAGACTACCCAAAACTGATCCAAAACGGTACCAATTTTTTATGTTGGGTCCTATATGTCCTAGTGAACCTGTTTTGATGGAAGCGAATGGAAAAATATATTATTTTGAAGGCGTAACTTCATCACCTTTCTCAATTTTAGCACAAAATAAATGCAACAATGACCTAAATTGATCAGAAAAACCTAAGATTTTGGGTGGGGCCATACTTTGGGCCTTCATATATGCGAAAAAAGATTCAAAACATTCGGGCATATATGTAATATACATGCTTCACAAAAGTGGATGCGCCATTTCAAGGAACCCTAACTATAACACCTAGATCTCCACATGTCTCATGCATTTCGACGCCATATGTGTCTCAAACATTTTTCTTAACCTGTATGTGGCACATGATAAGGGAAGGCTAAGTTTTCAAATGTCCCTTTTCTCTGCATCCAGACTTGAGAGAATAAAATAAGTCTAACACTCTCACAAACATAACTACTCCCTCCATCCTAAATTATAAGACGTTTGACTTTTTTGACATCAAGTTTAACCACTCGTCTTATTCAAAAAAAATTTACAAAACATCATTTCTTTTATCGTGGCTTGCTTTATTAATGATAGTCCTTCAAGAATAACCTAAATTTGGCAATATTTGCATAATTTTTTGAATAAAACGAATGGTCAAACTTGAGTTCAAAAAAGTCAAACGTCTTATAATTTAGGATGGAGGAATTAGATGATTGTCGTAGTCAATAAGAGGTGGCAAGTTTGATCCACATGTGGTTTTTGCCTTTTATCCAGACTCCAAAGCAGTTAAAATCTAGAAAGAAATCAAACACTCTCATTGCAAAGGTGGCAAGTTTGATCCGTTTGTGTCCCATAAAGATGCTTGTCTCGATAGGTTATCTTACTCAATTTAGGACTCAAAGGTCGAACCATGCGGATGTCATAATATTTTGCCTTTTGTACAGTTAAAAAAGCTTCGAACACTGTTTAAATGACCAACGGAACCTTTGGCTTCGCTGGTTCACTCAGTTAGTTTAGGCTTGCGTGTCTCTGGTTCGAACACCATGATATGTCCGTATTTTTTAGAGTTTTTCTCTTTATATTTATTTTATAATATACTATAATTGTGAACCATGAAATGGGCGTATTTTTGAGAGTTTTTTTTCTCTTTATATTTATTTTATAATATAATATAATTGTAATTCAGACTTCATCAGTTAAAAAACTCGAACAAACTTTCAATGACAGAAATATGTTTTTGCCAAAACCAATAAGTATAGCAAAATGTTCCTTGATTTGCCTTCCTTTTTTTCACGTTGCTTTTTTAGAAATCCTTTTTCACGTTGTGGAAGGAACCCGGAGGCGCGTACAGCTTAATTAGTGTCGGTGCCATATGCGGGGGCCTGCGCGAGCAGGATGGGCGGATGGGCTGCAGCGATTGCTCCCGTAGTATAGATAGAGTTGAGGCAGACTTCTTGTGCCGTGACGAGATTGCTTTGCGTGCTTAGCGCCGTGGACGTGGGCATCTGAACAGGCCCGTGTCGTGGGCCTATTCTGAGCTGCGTCCGTATGTGCCCGTGTCGAGTGAGTAGGCTACGTGAACACGCTCATGTCGAGGTCTCGAGGAGGCTACGAGCGGGCCGGGCGCTGGAGTTTTTTTTTTTAGAGTAGAAGAAGAGAATTCTAAACTCAGACTCGACTAGAGGTGTCCGAACCATGCTATGGTCATATTTTTTAAGGATTTTTCAATTTTTTTCATTTTCTAGGATTTTTGACTTTTTTCATTCAATCATTCAATCCTAAAGTGAGACATGTTTTGTGGTCTACCAACCACATAGGATAACAAGATTTTTATTAAAAAAATATAATACTTCTATATTGTATGATGATCAACTATTGTCATTGATTTATCGTCATACAGTCCAGACACAGTATACTATGATGATGTTTATGACAGATACACAGTTTAGTCATAGACAGTTGTCATCCTGTGAATAGTCGTCATAAACAGTCTCTATTAATGACAAATACGTGCTCTGTCATATGCAAATCGTCACAGAAGCCCAGATTTCTTGTAGTGATGGCTCGCGCTTCTCCAGGTGCAACCCACTGTGTTTAGTGCACCTGGTCAAACCTCGAGTCTGTCTAGTACATAATCCAAAGTACTTTTAAGCCAGATTTTATAAAAAAAGAAACCCCTCTCTTTTTTCCACGGCCCGGCTCCACCGAAGCTTGTTGGTCGATTTCGGACCGATTTTGAGGCTAGTGGCCTTGGGTCAACCTAGAATATGTGCTACCAAACACGGTCTCTTACGGACCTTGTCCGTTTGGTGCATAACCAAATAAAAAGCCTTACACCGGTTCAAACGGGCTATGCTTGTGGACATGGTTGGCTTGAGACCCGTTACCAAACACGCCCAAAATCACGTAACAAGCACAAGAGTGGATAAACGAGTCTCACTTGGCAAATACATACTAGCTTGGTTGAGGACGAAGGTGCTTAGATGGGAGGTAGCTAGGTATGCCCGTCCGTCTTCTTTGCATGGTAGGTGGATCAAGCTCGCCTCCGGCTATCATGTAATGCCGACGCAGCTTAGCATCGACACGCAATTGCGCACGCCATGCCCGCATTGACCATATCATTCTGAACAATTTTTTTTACTTGGTGGCATAAATACACTCGAGTTCTTCGCCCTAGCTTCCTCCTTAGTCCTTACGCACGTAGTTCTCTACTTTGTGCTCTCCGCTCGAGCTCGTAAGTGCATCGATGGGAATGTTTGGTTGCCGGCCATGGTATTTCCACCTTCGACCGGTTCAGCTTGCCACAGTTTGCTTAGGCGGGTGTTATTGGTTATTGATGCTTGAAGTCATACAATCCATTCTAGAGAACCATACTCGCTACTATAGTCTTATGCATCAAGTGTGTGACATGTTTTCCTTCTCAACCTCCACCACAAACTCTATTGCCATTTGCCAACCCTCCTCCTCGTTGTTCGTCAACCTCGTCCGCCCTTCCCACCACAAGTGCTTGCCCACAAATACGGCATTAATCACTTCTCATCCTGGTCTTGGTGTGCGAGTCATCCTTGAACATGTCATCGTGGAGGTCAATGAGGCTAGACATTGCACGTACACTTGGCCACCGCTAGAGGGATGTCGGTTGCCCATGACGGCTCGTGTTGGTGGGCGACATATCATCAAGATCCATGACGCTTCCTCTCCTTAATTCCATCTAATCCACATCACGTGGGTTCAGCGGTTGTCCTCCTCAACATCGATGAATGCCATAATGGTTGGTAGTCGATAGGTACCTTGGTAATCAACTTCTTCTATGGCAATAGCTAGATCTCTAGCCAAAAAATTTAGGTATTAGGGCGCGAAGGGTTTCTCCCTCGTCTCCTAGAGATTGGAAGTTGGATTTTGAGTGGCTTAAGTTTTTCTTTCTCATTAGAGTTAGAGCACTGAAGTCCCTAAAAAAAACCAGGGGTTTTTCACTAGATGTGTTGGGATTGGAAGACTATCGTAATCAGTCACATCATAATTTGGGCACATATCATTATTTTATTAAAATAAAAGGTAGGAATGAATATAATATTCATAATGGGTAAATAGTGTAATTGCTTTAAAACCAAGACTAGCTAGAACACAAAAAACTGTTGTAGCGTCGTCATCCTATCCTAACACACCTAACTTACAGGAAAGAACTAGGGCTAGCTAGCTTAAACGAAATCCACCCTAAGAGGCCTGAGACGTCCCGCCCGATCTTGGCCTTGCAGGGAGAGCACGGCGGCGCCCCGCACTCACCGGACCGACAAAGAGAACGACACGGTGACCTTGACGTCGACCGCCGCGTCGCCCGCCCGGGCGAAGCTCGGGCGGCGAAGCCGGTCCCTCGAGGAACTGCGGGACCGCGACGTTCCGCCCCACGCCTGCCGCCACGTTGTCGCTCGGCGCTTCTCCCCCGCCAGCAGAATGGCGGCACGGAGCAACCGGGCGAGGAAGGCGTCGCCGTCTGACGAGACGTCCGCCCTCGACAGCCCCGGGGCGCACGCCTCGTCGTATGCGTTGCGCGTGTTGTCGATCACGAACGTGAGGTCGAACACCGGAGAGCGCCGCCCGGGCCGGGCGGGCGGCGGGGGGACGGGCTGTTTCTGCTGCTGCTGCTGCTGCTGTAGCCGCCGCCGTCGTGGTCCGCCGGCGGCGGGCGGCGGGTCGACGGCGCCCCGCCGCCAGACGACGCCGCCCAGGCCGGTGACGCCCGTGATGGTCACCGTGAACACGGGGTCCTTGGACGGGAACCGGTGGTCGAGGAAGATGCCCAGGAAAGCGAGGCCGGTGATCAGGGCCGCCACTAGGAGGACCAGAACGGCCACCGCGCATGCTTTCTCGCCGCAGGTGGGCTTGGTCCTCGATTCTCGACGCTGCTGCCTCCCACCGCCGCCGCCGCCGCCGCCGTCGTGCCTTGAGGGTGGACAGCCGACTAGCATGTGCGGCGGCTTTGCGGCCATTGTTTAGGTTTCTCTCTCTCTCTCTCTCTCTCTCTCTCTCTCTCTCTCTCTCTCTCTCTCTCTCCCTCCCGATATCGATCTCCAATTGATCTATGGTAGTGACGCTGTGACGCATGTCTGCTGCTAGTGCTGTATATATATGTTTCGGCTGGTGAGGTGTTGCAGGCTTGCAGCAGCAACCGACATCCGATAGATAGATCTCCGTGCATGGTATGATCTTCTTTTCTGTTAGCATCAAATGGGTTGTTTTTTAATTAGATTAGATCCGCATATGCATAGCTTATTAGACGCCGGGAAAGTCGGGATCATCCACGCATCGTCGTCGTGGTATATTGTTGGAGATTCCATATTGTTAGGGTGGGCCTACTCCATCCTGGCCAGTGGCCATGCATACACGATGATGGCCGAGACCATGTTCTCCCGCGATGCGTTCGTTCGGCGACCATGCATGGACAACGACGACGTTGACCACGACGAGGTCCGGCCGCCTCCTGCGCTATAGAGCTTTCGACGCCATGGCATATGCCGCACGCATACACGCCTCGGGCATGATGCCTAGCTCAGGCGGCGCGCCGGCATCGGCGCCGGTGCCCGGCGGTGTCGGGCAGGCGGCCGGTACGCGCATGCGCAACTATCTGCGTGAGCTCTGGCCACTAATTGGCTGATCGAGATGGAGCTACAGCTGGAGCCCTTGGGTCAGCGACGGCAGCAGGGGACAAGGACACTGGCTGCTGGCATGGTGATGCTGAACGGAACAGGCGGAGAGGACAGGCCGAACCGAAGCGAGGCGAGGCGAGGCGAGGCGCGCCCAGTTCCTTTTTTTGCCCGTAAGCGCGCAGCAAGCGGCGTGGCGAGATAGCGGTATAGCGGTACGCGGCGGCCAAGTCGGTCTGTCCTTTTTTCCAGACTGGGCCACGCCAAAGAAGAAAGGTAAGGGGGAAAAGGCCCAGCCCGCCAGGAAATCTACAAGGTAATACGGGGTTCTGAGATGGGTCTGGATCTAGAGAAAGAAGAAGATAAGGCCCAGAGTTGATTGATACATTGAAGGGTTTAGAGGTCCTCCGCAATAGTTTTAGGGGATCTTTTTAGTGATGCAAGTTTATTCCTTTTCGTAAATTAATTTATAATTAAATTAATGTAACCTTTTGGGTACTTAGCCACCTATCTTATATTCACTTTCGTGTAAGTTTCAAAATGTTTAATTTCCTTTTGGAGTTTTCCAATGCTTTCCTACTTTCTTGAGAGCAAAACATGGATTGTCCTAATGTTTCAATATTTCATCTGCCCTTAAGGGAATGTGGTGTCATCGCCTCTGGGATCTAAACCTTGCATTTGAATCTTGAATCTGTCGCACGGATTTCTACATTCGGTGTCCTAGTCCTTCCCCCATTGTCATTTTTTGTTATTGAATATACTTCCTCCATCCTAAATTATAAGTTTTGATTTGGGCATGTTTAGTTTTTACCGGGTTTTCCTCCGTTCTTCCCAATCACCTTGGTTCTGTCTAATTTCACAACATATTAAAACATATTCATCCAAGGTTACAAATAAAGAGGAAACTAAAAAGCATATTCATCCTTGGTTTACAAAAATAAAGAGGAAGCTAAAAAAGTTTAGGTAATAACAAAGCAAAAACAAACCACATTTTATACCGGAACATTAGAGACTTATATATATGCTACGAGCATGAAAAAAAAAATAAATGATGTAAGTTATCTGCCGTGTTCGGCGGGCTGTTTCGGCTGGCTTATTTGCACTGTTTCACACTGTAGGCACAGTACTTTTCTTTCTTGCGCTGGCAGCAATCACAAGCCGAACAGCTGGTTGATCTCCATGCTTATCTTAGAGCATTTTCAACAACTCCTCAAATAAAGTTGCTATTTTTCATATAGTGCATAAACCGTTTTTGCCAAGTGGGTTTTAAGGAGTCGTTGGAGAGAAGTCTTTTTTCACTTGCCAAACAAATTAGCAACTTGCTAAAACTCAAGATTTGACAAGTCAGTTTTAAAGAGTTGTTGGAGATGCTCTTAGAATACAATTGTATGAAATTGAAGCGATATTTATTCTATACTAAGGTGCTTAGTATCCTGAGCACGGAGTCTTATCCTAATTTTTTCAGTCCTGAGTATATCTCTTAAATTTTACAGTCTCTTAAATTTTAGAGTCTTGTTCTGCGTACCCATCCTCTCGGGAAGAAGAGTACGTAACTTCACGAGGAACACGTAGTTCAAAGTTATACGCCTACGCGATTGGAATGCGTATAGTCGTTGCTCGATTCCCTCCTCCCTCCTCTCGGACCCTCCTGAAAGTTGTCGCAATCAGCCGACCACCGGCGCCGAATTCCGGCACGACGTCGCCACAGGCCAAAACGGGGTAAGCTCTGCCCTCGCTCCGCTGCTCCCATTGCTACCCTATCAAGCCGCTCCCCGCTTGATTTCTGATCCGTGAGGGGGGCGGGCACGGGCAGCCAGCCGCCTACCAACACCTGCGTGCGGCTGTGCTCAGTCGCCTGCAAATTTGGCCTTGCCTCTGTCCCAGTTCGACGCCGTCCTCGCGTGGGAGGGATTTAGATGCTATGAGCGGCGCATGTGGCGTGTGCACCTAGAATCTTACTACCACTCGCGAAGTGGTTGCGCTGTGACCTGCCAGTTAATTTCGGACCTACTAGTGTGCTATCTCTTGGACATTTGCGGCTAATACTCGTGTAATTATTTTGGAGTTGTTGTGGTTGTCTTATATTGATGCTTGAATTCGATTTATTTTGGTCCAGATTTTGTTTGAACTTAAACGAAAACCACTGCCCTTCATTCACTGTGTACTGTTGGGCTGTTGGCTTCACTGTTTCAGTGGTTCATATTGGGAGTTCTTTTTTTCTTATTAGTATTATTTTGTCAACTGTGCTTCCTAGGAGTAATCACATGAGCAGACAGAAGCACGTTTGTGCACTATATGAAGATCTATGTAGGGCTGGAATTAGCACATTTCTGATGTAGTAAACTGGTTTAACTGCAGCTTATTTGTTTGTATTGCAGTTGATATGTCATTATGTTGCAGTTTGTTTCAATGTGAACTTTTGCTTCACCTAATATGGTCATTAGACTTAGAGCCCTGTTTTAGGACTCGAAATATGGCTTTGGTTGGAGACTGCAGGTACTCATGAATGATTGGTTTGCTACCATGGTCAATTATGTTCACATACTTTACAACTTTTGCTTCCTGATATGCTTGAGCTTGAATAGTCTAAATGGCATATCCAATTAAGGGTTTCTCAAACAGTATAACTGTAGCTAAAAGTTCATTAAGAGTATTCAGCAACTGGATGAACACATGGCTCATTTATGCCAGCAAGGTGTTGCTTTCTACAAATAAATTTACAAAGTACTTTAGGCAACAAAATGTGTTTGATACGACTTTTATTTAATAAAAATGTAATATAAGGTTTTAATGTTACCGTTTTTGAAATTTGATTACTGCAAACTTTTCAGAAAGCAACGTGCTGCACTTCTGCATAATTTAATGTATCTGTCAGCAGATGCATTCTCATTTTACATTCAAATTATTCCCTTAGATCTATTAGCTTTATTCTGATGGTACCCCGATAGAGGAAAATGCTTTATTCTTGATAATGGCTAGCAACTTAAGGTACATTTTTATTCAGCAGTGCTTGTGAATTACAGATGGGATTCCCAGATGAAAGAGTACAAGTAGATGCACTGGAGAGACACTTACTAACTGGTTTATCTTCAAATGACTATAATGGAAGTTTTGAGGATGAGGTCCTCTATGACGCATCATTTGCAGAAATGGAAGATAATTTTGTCAAGTATCAAATTGCTCAGTGGACTTTATTATCTCTCTTACTAATCGTAGCTTGGGGAGTAGGACTACTCATGCTACTTTACTTACCTATTCGGGTATATGTATGTCGAAGCGACTTTCGCTCGAGGAAGCTATACTTGACACCACATGCTGTTATTTACAAGGTATTTGAATGTGGAATGGTAAAGTAGTATTTGGTTTTATGCTCATGTTATTGGTTTATTCTTTTACTCCCTGATCATGATCCAGGTAAACAAGCCTTTTGCTTTTCCTTGTTTTGGGATTTTCAAGAAGGAGAAATATTGTATCCTCCCTTCAATTTCTGATGTTGTTGTTGAGCAAGGTAAGCCTGATGATGAAAAATACCATCTGCTTTCAACTCATATTTTGCATGAATCGGATGCTGTACACCAATTATAAAAATGAAGGATCCTATTGGTTCTATTGTTTTTGGTGTTTTGGGGTGAAGATGGCACGGGTTAGATGTTTTAAGTTTATTTCCAATTCTGTTCATGTGTATGTATAAATTTCTAAAAATTAATTAATAGGATATTAAGCTTTATAGTCTACTGTATGACCTAGACTTGGGTTGGGCTAAACTACACTACACTAATCAAGTGCTATTTACTAAAACTTGGTCACAGCAGAATCTGTCCTTTTTCATATTTATGTCTATGATATTTCTCTGTCATTTTCATATACCATCTTAGTTTGTTCATCATAATTGCAAGTGATAACAATGTTTTCCAGCAATTTAAGTATTTATCAATGTTCAAATGATTTCTGTAGATTATCTCCAGTCCATTTTCGGGGTATACTCGATCAGGATTGAGAATATCGGTGTCAGAAAGCCTCGTAGTTATGATGTAAAAATTACTGGGGTTGTTCATCCACATGATTTCAGTAAGGTACTTTGATTAATTGTCTCACTTGATCTCTAGTTTTTGTTGAAACTAAGTTTTGGATCTACTTATTCAGGCTGTTCTAGTCCATCTTTTGAACACTAGGAAGCTGAAGTTCAGTCAAAAAGCTTCATCGGATGATCAACAGAGCACAAGTTTGAGTTCTACAGCTAGTTCTTCGGTATGTCTTCAGTTAAGGTGTCTCATTTGCTGTTTTAGCGCTGAAAATTTTACATTTCACTGTTTTAGCAAAGCTATGGTCTTATTGGAGCTGTGAGATACCGACATCAAATTTTCTGAATCTGTGTCACCCATATCAGCTACTAAACATTGTTTCCAAAATGTTTGCTAATTGTGCTAAAAAATCTGACTATGATATTACATTGTTCTGATGTTCTCATAGCTGCGTGTGTAAGTCTTTGTATTTGGAGTGGTGTGGTGTGTGTTGTATGGGGTTTCTTCCCCCCTTTTTTTCTTAATATAATGAAGCGCAGTTCTCCTGCGTTTTCGAGAAAAAAAGACTGATGGTTTGAAAGTATTGGGCTTAGAGGAAAATTTGCATGCCATGGAGATGAAACAATTCAGTTGAAAACTCTTGATTCATTTTTTGCTTCATATGACCAGGATACAAATGCTGTGTTTTATAGGGGTGACTTAAATGGCACTTAAGAAATAATCTGTAAAATTAAGGGAATTTACTATCTCAAAGATAGAAATAGGTAACTAGGAAACGTATAGGTTTTTTTTTTTGAGATTTAGGAAACCTATAGGTTAGGCCGCTTGTTTCTACCATAATCCTGCAATATCTATTATTTTCATTGACTAAACTGGTAGTGTTTATGCAAAAGATCACACTTTTTTTTTGTTGCATGCGACAGTTGTGGACCTAAAAACATGCAGGTCTCATGACAGTTGGATGTTAGATGTTATATTCGATCAACCATTGGACTTGGAATATAAGTCTGTTACTTTATTTCACTCACTGGAAATGGTTGCACTGAACTACTGAGTCTTGATTGTCACCTGCCAGCCGCCCAGCCCCCCAAGTTGTTCATATTATGAACCAGCAGACTCTGTCAGTAACTGTACTACTGTATATTTCAAATGTCAAGAACCAATAATGTGATGGTCTCTATATTTTTCAATTATAAAGAAAGTCCTGTATTTTGAATTTCTTGTTGGTTTGAACTTTTGAAACTATCATTTTCCTGACAAATAGCTTGAAATTGAATATGTTGTATATCTAATGTAATGTTTTCTTGTTTTCGAGAAATTTTTGATAAGCTTCACTCTGCTATATGAAGTTTGAAAGTACATAGATTGATCTTTTCAGGAGGCTCCTCTTGGAGATTTGATGCTAGAGAAGCTTGATGAAGTCGAAATCTCTGTAAAGGTGACAGTTGCAGAAATGCTTTGCATTTCTTTGATCCTTTCAACATTGTCTTTGAATTGATACAATTACACAACCAACAAAGGCTGTAAAGGAATATAAAAGCTTCAGAAGGCACAAAATTTTTAGATCCATAACTTATTAATATTTAAGAGTTTGTTCTGCCATCAAATTGTGGCTGGATACATGACTTACTATCTCAGAGTTCATCGATGTAGGTCCTTTAATGGACTTTTTAGTATTCAGAGCTTGAGACCTTGAGCTCAGAGTTGAAGCTATTCACCAAAATTTAAGTAGCATTTATTGCTGTAGTGATTTGTACATCTGTCTATCATTGTTTTTGGGGTGGGTGGGGGTTGGGGGTTAGTTTGCTTGGCACTTCATTTAGATGTTTGATATATCATATAATAGGTTTCAGAGGTTCATTTTTGCTAGTGTTGGTTCTCCTCAGCCTGTAACAGGAATTTTATTTTGACTCAGAAAATGCAAGCACTGCTACAGGGGGCTGAATCTTCGAAGATTAAGATCACGTCCAGTTGACTCAATGTATGTTGACATTTCACAGGTATTCTTTCTAATCCAGCTAGCTTCATGATCCTGTGAAATGATATTTATGTATCCAGCACTATTAGTGTCATTGGTTTGTGTCGTTCTTGGCTCCCAAGTCTCAATGTTACTTTCACTTGCGTTCCATCATAGGTACTGCAGCTGATTCCCTGTCACACAAAATTTGTTGGATTTTCATGATATCAGACCATTTACCAAAAGTCCAAAACTATCCAAGTGGGATCTTTTGCACGTTCTAGATAAACCACTTTTCCTGATGATAATTGGCTTCCACTGTTCCACAATGTACCAGCATAGTACTGAAAAGCATTCTCTACCATGTTTTGATAGGGTTATTTTCTTTGGTTCATGTATGGTTTCTAGTCACAAATCACAATCCTGTAGTTGTACATACCAAAAGTTTTACTGGAGAAGTCCCATTTGTGCAGAAGTCATCATCAGGTTATGAAGTTAATGACTTCCAATTTTTACTTCTAATCAATAACAAACCACCTGCAACTGCCAAAAAAAAAAAACGTTGAAGCGCGTAATAATCAGTGCATACCCTCCACTAGTTCAGTAAATATCAGCCAAACCTCAACTTCAGTTACCAAGACCTCTGTTGCTGCCTGAAAAACTATGTCGTTCCCAACTTGGTGATTGCTTGCTGGTTGGTGGTGCTTTTCACCCAGTTGCTAGTTCCGCAGTCAAAATTGCATTATACAGAGTTCATATCATGCCATTACTTTTATTAAATTAAAACATGACCTTATATTTTTTTTAAAAGTATTTGAAGTAAAAAAAAGTAAAAGAAAGATGCCCCCCTCTTAGCATTGATTTCGAGGCAGACAATATGGTAGGCCCTTTCTAACAATGCCATGCCTCATTCACAGGCCTGTTATTGTGCTTACTAGGGTTCACTGCTTGGTCAAAAGGCTTTGAAATGTTTCAGTGGTTAATTCCAACATGTGGTTCATTGAACCTCATAAGTATCGAGTCGTTTCTTCTAACCATAGTCGTTTCTTCTAACCATAGGAAGGTGGAAATTATTGCTTTATACAAACAAATAAAATATTAGCTGCTATCTGTTACCAGGCGAAAAAAAGGTGGTATCTGCTTCTCGTAAAGGCTGACTGCTTGACTTTTGTTCCTTTTTCTCCATCCTGTGTTCACACTCTAGGGTATTTCCTTTTTTTTTTTTCCTTTTAGGTTAGAGGACCACTCTCCCTGATATTAATCTCCTATTTTTCTGGCTGCATAATATCATGTCGTGCCAGTGCCATGCATGCAATCTTTTGGGGGTCCTCTTGTCCTGATGTATGAGGGGGAAAATGGACCAGGCCAGAATAAGCTAGTTTATTGATCTGGTGGTTATGGCTGCATTGCTTTATGTCCTATCAAGCGTGGATTAAGCACATAGTGGTTCATGAATTATGTTGTTACCTTTTGGTTTGTTCCCCGTCATATGGCACTATCAAATTAAGAAGTTCTTAGCAGCCACCGTTGTGGTCTCCAGTGCCATCAGAAGGCATCTGGTCTCATATTAATTGGAGATATTATTTGTACTTTTCTTTGCAGTAGCGATCTAAGCTATAGGCTGGTCACCGGAAATCAGACGGTTTTCCTGGCATCCGTGATCACTATCACTAGCTACATGTAGCTTGGACTACTTGGAGCAGACGATGACAAATTTTCTTTCTATTGTTTGTGATTTTAGGGTTGGAAAAGATATGGCTGGTGCTGATCGATCCCTCTTTGCTCTGGTGGGCTGTCAGCACCATATTCGTGGTTGCTGTTGATGGCAGTAGCAGTTCGGCTCGTGCCAACATTTTCGCAGTGGCTGTATGAATAACTAAGGGTGCTTGTAACTTCGTTATTGTCATATGTTCCGTCCTGTATATTTATGTCTAATACGGATGGTGATGGCTTGCTATTATATGCGGCCTTCTGTAATCATGCTGGGAATTTCACTTTCTGCACATAAAGTCGTGTATAGATGAAAGGGAGCAATCATTCATATTGTAATTTGAGAAAGATACACTTGGTGATCACATTAATAAGTGAAACCAATTCACTACCTTGCAACTGACGATGTCAATATCATATATTATATTGATAAATGATACAAGACCTTTACTATTTGGCATGGGGATGGCTGCTATCCTGTAGCTTGATTGCCAATATAGCGGCCTTTCTGTTTGCTTCTAAAAGCATTTTTTTGGCATTTAACAACACTTATTTTTTTCCCCAAAAAATATTAACTTCAGTGAATCAGATAGCCTGAACAATCGACAGCTTTTCCTTTTTCCATTCCTAATTGTGTGTGTGTGTGTGTGCAGTGTGTGTTAATACTGATACCTAGCTAGCTTTCTATACACCCAACTAGCCTTTTAAAATATTCTCACCAATTTTATAAACCCTGGCCACCAGAAGTCAAATTTGTAGCCTTTTATGTTCCTGGCAGCCATGGACCATGACGAGGGTCGCCAAATGTCTTCCCAGTTTTCTAGGCTATCCTGTGGGCAGATGCACGCTGTCGATGACGATGAAGTGTCTGATTATCCCTTTGACTCGATGCCCTGACATTATTGGTTTCCTCTTGACTGAATATTGGGATGATGCTGAACTTGATGTAGCTAATACGGAGGACGTACCAGGTACCACAATGTTTTATATATATATATATGCCTTTGACTTGACTATAGCAGTGAATTGAGATGGACGTTTCTTTTCAGGCATTACCTCTAGCGCTTTCATTTGACACTTTGTTCTTACTGTAGTAGGGGATAGCTGACTGGATTGTTCTCCAAGAATCAGAGAAGGATAGGAGTAAAGGACTATTGTACTTGTGACATTTTAGACTATTAATTAATTAATTAGTATGTGTCCTTGGATCATTATATGGTTGGGCAGGAAAAGAGTATATTTCCTTGAACTATATATCTCCCTCCGTCTCAAAATAAATAAACTTCCAGAATTATGTTAAGTTAAGCTTTACTAAGTTTGACCAAATTTTTAGAAAATAACAACAATACTTATGGCACCAAATTTGAAATATTTTCTCGTAACATACTTATTTTTTATGTCATAGACAATGATACTTTTTCCTATAAAATTAGTGGTTAAGATAGTTTGACTTTAGGTGATTCGAAAAATTGAGTTATTTTGAGACAGGACAGTACTAAGTTAGCACTGATATGCAGGGGCGGAGCTATATTGTTTCCAGTAGGTGCAGCTACATAAAAAAAACAGTGATAAGAGCTAATTTTTCACCGTATATACATCCACAAATTGAAAACCCTTGCAACCACAAAGGCAAGTACATCTCCTCAGATTTACTCTATCTCTGCCACTGTTGAAAGGGAGATTCGCTTGAATTTGGAACTATAAAAGATCAGCTTGATGATCAGATAGAATAAGTGGAATCAAGTCACTATCATGCAAGAATTGCTGTCGCACGTAGATCCTTATATGCACGGTGATAAGTTTTTTTTACTGACTAGCTTGGGCATTTCTGTATTTTATTTTGATTATTCCACGATGACATATGGTTTCCCGTGCGGCCACACCTATCTGTTATATATTTTTTTAAATCATACTAGCTACATACTAGCTGCCTTCATTTCAAGCCGTAGTCCGTTTAAATTTTGTTGTAAGCCATAGTCAAACTCTAATTTGTTACATTTATGAAACCAAATATAAACAGAGGAAGTGCAATTCAGAGCGGAGAGATTACATCGAGCACATTGAGCCTTTCTGATACAGGTACCAATTTCAAACGTAGTGTTTTATGTTCACCGATTTCAGATACTAAGGCATTTGATATTTTGAGCACGAGCAGTATAAACCGGAGGGCATTTGATATTTTGAGCACAGTATAAACCGGAGGTGCAGCCACAAAGTCAAAAGTGTAGCTTTCTTGCGCCCGTTGCCGTTGATCTAAGGCGGCCATGGACCATGACTGACGAGAGTCACCAGACGTCTGCACCTCCTTTTTTTTTCCATGTGTATATATATAAATAAATATATATGCCGTGGGCAGATAGTGGCACACATGCACACAAATAGCAACCTTATTTAATTCCGATAAGAAAATAGCGGCTTTGATTGAGCCAATGACATTATTGGTGCCACTGTCTTTGACTGAATCTGGGATAATGCAATCTTAGCTAGTAGTAGTAGTAGTACTCTCCCTCCGCCCCACCTACGCACCCACACCCTCTATAAACCCCAAAATAAAATTTGGAGGACTAAAAAATTTAAAGTTTAACTAAAGTTACAAAAAATTATTAACATAATGAAAAGTAAATATCATTAAATTAATTCTAGAATATATTTACATAGTACACTTAGTTACAAACAGAAATATTAATATTATTTATTATAAATTTGATTAAAATTTAAATTATTAGTTTGACTAGCACAAATTTTATAGATGCTTTTAGAAGGAAGAAAGGAGTACGACATGTATGCTCAAGTGTGTTGAAGTAGGTGTCATTGTGCTGACCAATGAGAACACAAAAGACATTTCTAGTTCTTTTCTTGTACAAACGTTGTTTTTATAGATAGATTAGATAGGAGACCTTCCGATTATATTAAAAAGAAGAAGCCTGGACTGGATAATACAACAAAGCAACTATATAACAACAACACAATTTTAAGACAACAAGTGAACGACGACGAAACCAACTCAAAGGAAACAACTACCAAGGTAAATAATAAGGCAACAGTAACTAAACTGGCAACAAAACCTATTGAAGGGGCAAAAAAATCCCCACCAACAGGATCTAAGAAAGCATGACCCCTTTTTACATATTTGTGACATGAGGAGATCTGGTTATCATAGTTCTTTGACGCACTCTGCTGCATTTTCATGAATTGCTTCCACATTAAGTTTTCCGTCATTCCTAGCAATCTCCAAGACTTTCAAAATGTTATGCATGGCAAAGTGGATGCTTCGGCAAACCATTGATTTATCATGAGACTTGCGTCGATGTCTCGTCGGTGATGTCACCAGTGGTCGGTGACGTATCGAGGGGCGACTAGCACGATCCTTGACCTTCATGTCGATATCTAGTTGAGATGACTTCTCCATCAAAGGATTGTTGGGCTGGTTGGGCTCTTGTTTTTTTTAAGAAACTAGAGGGGCCTTGGTCCCTACAGGAATTTTATTAAAAAAGGGAAACAAAGCGGGTTTTACAAACTGATTGGGCTCTTGTGCCTTGGTCTCATCAATAGACTGACTGAGAGAGGACCCATTCGTTGCCTCTTAACCTTTGCGTGTATATGTTGGCAACTTGCATTATATTATACATATTGACATAATAATCGTGTTGTTTTTACATGTCGTAGGCTCTGGATTGTTCTACACGAATTACAGAGATTATTCTACGCCTCCTCTTGTGACTCGTGAGATCACGATGTGTGTAGGCTAGGCTAGGCTCGTCGTGATTGGGCAGGAGTTGAGTAGTGATTTCAGTTTTGTTCTCTGACCGATTAATTTATTAATTTTGCATCATTCCTTCACCAAATCATCACCTCGCCGTTGCTAGTAGAAGCGAAGCTCTTGGTTGGATGGATGCTCCTGCTGCCTTCCGAATTGACCGACCACGTGGATATGGATCGGTTGCTGCATGCTGAACTGCTGATGACTGACACTGACAGCAGGCCCGGGCCCCTGCGAATTACGTACACGGAGGAAACAAAAACATTTTCTGTCACACACGCACACACGCACCCTCTTGATCTACGGTCCTTGCGTCGCATTGCGCCTCGAGCGTCGAGCCTCCTGGTGTTGTTGGTATGGTGCCAAGTGTGGCGTGTGGTAGTGGACTGGTGGTGGTGGTGGGACGTGGGAGCTTATGCTGTTTCTGTTCTGCACGCGAGAACGGGACCCTTTTTTGGCTTGCCTGACTTGTACAGTGGGCATCCGTTTCGGCATTTCCATGCATGCACCACCTTTTCCACCAGATATTTTCCATTCCTGTTTTTTCTGAAAAAATAGATATTTTCAATTCTCCAAACATGGCTTTCGCGGACCCACGTCTAGGTTCTTTCTCTACTGTACTGTATGTACTACGGTCGGCTGTCGCACGATTAGTCTTGGCAAGACTGAGAGCCCGCACGTGCGGGACGTACCTATTGACCTGACCTCAACATGCGATAAATGGAAAATTAATTCTATATAAATTAGATTCCATTAGAGACAAAGGCCGAGGGAGAATAAACAAGCAAAACATTGACTACATTATGAACTAGCTAATTAGAGGTGTATTTTAGGGACCCAACTGGTAGGTAAAATAAAAGATACAAAAATAATAAGAACAATATGAAGAAGATAATAAAAAGACTAATTGGAGATTATGTAGATACTAATATAATTAAATATGGAGAAAGAACAAACAATTTAGATACTAATTAGTATAGTTAACTAGTAAATTAGTAGAAATTAACTAGATAATAGAGGGGACACTCTGGGGCACAGAGCTGGTGGGGTGGGAGGCCTCAGCCGCCCCTCCCTCCGCCACTGTAAAAAGGTCAGGTAAATATTGATGTTGATTATGGCTACTAGGACCATAGAACAAGTCACGTAAGAAACATATGGCATATTGACGATGTGTGTTAGGTTCAACTTTTAGAAATGCATCTGCTGCTGAATAAAGCGGAACGTCAACCAAATGAGTGTAACCATGAGCTACTCTTTTAAAAATAGATGCTTTCATGTAGTATAATTTTCGTAGCCCTCTGGATCCTACTTTTGGTTTTTGGCTTTCTGCTTTTTCTAATGGGTTCAAAACTTGAAATAGAGAGACATTTCACACAGTTGTTTCAAGAGAGATAAAGAGAGGGTACGCTTAATAATTATTTTAATCAAATAGCTAAGACTTTTCCACATCATATAACTCTCCACAGTTCTTTTTCATAGTTCCTATGTCACATCGGTTTTTTTACGGCTCACGGTTGAAATTAATAAACTATGAATAAAATCAATAAAAAACAATCTCCCACGTACACATATGTATACTCCCTCCGTATAGAAAAAGAAATTTATTTTGGATAAAATTTGGATCAAACATTGGTAACATAAATCATAAATAACTCTTAAAATGTTGAGTTTGAAAATATAAAAATATATAAATAGATTTGTCTTGAAAATACTATATAAATATATCACTTTGTGATGAATATTTTTATAAAAATATAAAAAGCAAAGTTATACTTCGAAAAACTGTGTTACTGTTGAAAATAACTTTTAAATCGTATACGGAGAGATTAAAGAGCAACGACCACGGACTGGAAGAGCTTCTACATTCATTTCCGTGCGTGCATGCCGGGTGACCTATGCCTACGGGCCTATGCCTACCTATCGCCATCTTCCACAGCTTTCATGCGCTGCAACTGCAATCGTTGAATTCAACGTTGCTCGTTCCTGGATAATTAAGCTTCGGAATTCGGAACCGTACCGGCCGGGCGATCTATCAATCTCGTGGTTGGCATAATTAAAGCATAAACAAGTGCTTGGATGGAGGCCGGAGTCATGGATGCATGGTGGCACAACACACCACGTCATCACATGAAATAAAGTAAAAGTAAACCGAGCTTATTGTTTTTTTTTGGGCCTCCTCCCATGCTTGCTACCCACGGTAAAAATAGGTATCTAGGGTGGCCACATATTATATTTAGAGGTTAGACAGTAGACTGGTAATTAACAATGGTTGTAAAATGATGGCCTTAATTGCTCGCTGTTACTATATTGCATAGTTCAAATCTTGTTAGGCAGGATTCTGGGTAAAAAAATAGTCAACAGTCATCCGCGGTAGTCACTTTCGGAGGAGCACCGCTACACAGTACAAACAAATGTTTTTTCTTGACAACACAGTACAAATGTTGAATGAAGAGGCTTGGAGCAACCAACCGGATGCATGGTTCCATCTTTGTCGAGTCCTCGGTGAATGGTTTTCTTTCTTCTGTTTTTTTTTTTTTTCACATTGCTGTCCATGTCGTCATAGATCGACCACCTGGCTAATCGACCCCTCCCTCCACCCCATGTTTTGTGTTGACCATCAAAGTTCGTTTTATTGTGTGGTTCACCCATAGGTTATACATAAATTAATCTATATTATTATGGCCCAATTCCATGACCCTCTCGTGTTGACCAGCATTTCAAAGAGACGACATGATCGATCTATCATGGATGATGGAAATTGAATTTGGAAATATAAATTAAGTTTGTAATATAAATTAGGAGGGCCTTGGTGTTACATGTTTGATAATCTTGGGATTGCCGACCTGTATTTTGTACTCAGTACTTATTCTGCTCCTTCTTAATGTAAAACGTGCCTTGGCACCATCGTGAAAAACCGATGAACATTGAGGACGATAGTGTGATGGAATATTGTGGGGACATTTAAGTTAGGTGCGTTGGCTAGTACATATAAAATTAGAGATATCAAGGCCCAAATGAATCTTGTGGGGACATTTAAGTTCAGAGTAGTAATGGAGCATGAATCATAATCACCCTATTCTCACACTGGGAACTTAAACAACATGGATATGATTGAGGCAGATTTCTCCCCTTGAATCTTGTGTTCTTTCAATAAAATTGAAATGATTCTTATAAAATTCTAAATGAATTCTATGAAATCTCTGCGTTCCAAAGAGACTACATGAGAGGGTTCGGCGCCTTTAACGCGTGGAGCATGGTAATGGGCCAGTTACCTTAATTTGCTGTGCTGACGAAAGTTGGGCACAGCTACCTTAGATAGCTAGCTGTAGCTGTTGATTATCTTATCTACAAGCAATCACAACAACCTTAATTTTCTTTGTTGTGGCCTCGCAATCACAACAACCTTATTTCTATATTCAAGAAATGACTAAAGTCTCTGATATTTTACGTGGCCATAGCAGCCGCCTCTCTTATCGGCATGCACTCGGCGCCTAAAGGTTGGATGCAGCCCTCATTTCCAAAAAGAAAAGGGAAAAAAGGAAAAAAAATTGTTATTTGCACCCGAAGGTTTGGCCACGGATAATTAAAGATTTATTCGGTTGCAAGAGATTAGAGGGAGATTGAAGAAAATTTTAACTTATACAGTGTAACCGAACAAGCTCTAGAAAAGTTGCCATCAGGATGACCCTTTTTCTTGGAAGAGGTGCACGTGGCTGTCGACCCTACCGTAGTACCGTGTCATTTGGAAGCACGTATAGTCTTCTAGGCCGTGAAATGGACACGCCAATAGCCACTCGGAACAGTGAAGGAAAAAGGCTAGCATCTTCGTCCTTTTTATACTAATATTATATATATAGTATATTTCCATTGGCACCAAGCAATTATAGATGTTCTCCAACAATATAGGACGTTGGATCAATTTTTTTTAATTTGTAGAGATATTTGCTAGTTCAATTCCGTGACGTGACATCCTGGATTATCTTGTCTATGCTTGTAGTATATATATGTTGGTCACTGTTTATATGATCTCCGGTGATGTGTGTGCATGTGCTTCTTGATTTGTTTCATGTTTTGCTTATGCCTAGAGATCACTCTCGCAAGGTCTTCGAATGTTCCTAAATAAAAAGAACAAATGTTGCATTGAACAAGAAAAATATTCTCACTTAAATAAGGAAAAAATATTGTATGCATACATGTTATTGTGGCCTACTATGCAAAAGCAAAAAATTCAGCCGAGTGTGAAGTGATTGTAGCTCAGTTGTTATGCTCGATTGTGAAGTGATTGTAGCTCAGTTGTTATGCTTATGCATGTACCTTTACACTCAACTTTGATCACTAGAGTTGAAGTCCTCCACTTAACACAAATATCCCCTCTAGATTCCTAGATTTATTATTCTTGTATTTTTAATGACGTTATCAATCTGTCTGTTGATGACGAGACACCCGTGGTGGCTTCGTTGATCTTGAGATGTGTCGATGTAGCTCAGTCTCTCAAAGGTTTGCACAGGGATAGGTTATTCCTAGGATCCATCGGTGCATGTGCATGTAAGCATTTTTATTTGTATTGGATTCTGCAAAAAAAAAAAAAAAAAAAAAAACCGCTAGATAGAGTTTAATGAAGTTAAAGAGAAGTTGTTTGTCTAGAGACGGTCAACCCAAAACCAGGAACTACTAGTACACATTTTTAGATCACCTTATTATAAAAAGAGGTAATCCACTTGGTGAAACTTACGTGGCTCCTACAAATGACGATGACTTCCCCATGCTTCCCTTTCCAAGTATCCAAAAGGTAAAAAAAAAATGAATAATGGAATTAAACGGATTCGATGGAAGGGCTCCGAATTGCGTCTCTCCTACGTCGATACGGAATAATACAAATACCGATCGATAAGCACATTCCCTTGTAAAGTTAATTCACACAGTCCATATCGAGTGATCACCACTTGCCTATCTACTGTAGCAGACAGAGACTGAGAGACAGCCAGCAGCGATCCAGCACTTCTTCCACTAGTCCAGTGCCATGCAAGATCACAATGCAAAAAGACAAAAAGAAAAAAAAGGGTTCCGTGCCACTGGAGGAACTGCGGCGTAACGCTGGCGGCGGGCAGTGGCGGCGATGCGAAAGCCGCCGGCGCCGGCGGTGAGCTTGTTTCTTGCTGCAGGGATAACGCCGTACTCTACGTATACGTTACCCTGCCATTATACCATTCCTCAACGGCGGCGTGCACGGTCATCGAGGTGCATCCATGCTGATGCCGTTGCGATGCAGGCAGCGGCCTCTCTTTTGGACCGTGACTGCCTGCCTGCAACGGCCTCTCTTTTGGGCTGGGCTTGGGCCGTCCGTCCCGGCAGCATGCCCGTGAGCCGTGACCCTTGTCAGTCATCCTATCTGCCACGGCGAGGGTTAATGCATTAAAAAAAAATCTATCTGCCACGGCGGAAGAAAGGGAAAGAGAACCGATCGAGCCCGGTCGCCGCCCGAACCGAACTGGGGCCCACTAGTCAGTGCCACGCCACCCCCTCGATCCCCATCTCCTTCCGCTCCCTCCACCATCTCTCCCAAATCCATTGCATTTCCGCCGCCGCCGCCTTCCTCGAACCTTCCGCGACCCCCGCCGCTGCCGCCCCCCCCCCCCCTGCCCCTACAAAGTCAGCCAGCCAGCCGCTAAACCCTCCTCGTCCTCATCCACCCGCCCGCCCGCCCGCCCGCTCCCCCGCTCCCCCGCTCCCGACTCCGTCGCCGCCGCCATGGGCTCCTCCTACGACCCGTCCCCGTCGCCGGGCGCCGACGACGACCTCCTCCTCTACCTCTCCGACCTCAACCCCACCTCGCCCTCGGCCTACCTCAACCTGCCGCCCTCCCCGCAGCCGGAGCCCCCGCAGACCCAGCAGCCGCAGCAGCGAGCGAACAAGGGCCCCGCGCAGGACATGCTGATCCCCTACATCTCCAGCATGCTCATGGAGGACGACATCGACGACACCTTCATCTACGACTACCCGGACAACCCGGCGCTGCTCCAGGCGCAGCAGTCCTTCCTCGACGTCCTCTCCTCCGACGACACCTCCTCCCCGACAACGACGCACAGCAGCGCCAGCGCCAGCGTCAACCACTCCTCGTCCTCCGACGGATCCGCCAGCGCGCCGCTCACCCCGGCCGCGGTCGATTCCTACGTTTCGGCACAGCCCCCCGCTTCCCAGTTCGACGGCGGCTTCGACCTCGACCCCGCCGCCTTCTTCAGCAACGGGGCCAACTCCGACCTCATGAGCTCCGCCTTCCTCAAGGGCATGGAGGAGGCCAACAAGTTCCTCCCCACCCAGGATAAGCTCGTCATCGACCTCGATCCGCCCGACGACCCCAAGAGGTTCGTCCTCCCCGCCCCCGTCGCGGACAAGCTCGCGCCTGGATTCAACGCCGCTGGCGCCGCTCCCACCGTCCCTGCGGCCGTGGCCGTCAAGGAAGAGCAGGTAGTCCTCGCTGCGCCTGTCAGCGCCGTCTTGGGCCGCGGTCGGAGGAACCGCTTGGACGACGACGACGAGGACCCGGAGCTGCAGCACCGGAGCAGCAAGCAGAGCGCGCTGCAGGGGGACGGCGACGAGCGCGACGTCTTCGAGCAGTACATCATCACCTCCCCCGAGAAGTGCACGGAGATGATGCAGAACCTGCGGATCGCCATGCAAGAGGAGGTGGCCAAGCAGGAGGCGGCGGCGTCCGCAAGGAACGGCAAGGCCAAGGGCCGGCGCAGCGGGAGGGAGGTGGTGGACCTGCGCACGCTGCTCGTGCACTGTGCGCAGGCCGTCGCCTCCGACGACCGCCGCAGCGCCACCGAGCTGCTCAAGCAGATCAAGCAGCACGCCAGCCCGCAGGGGGGACGCCACGCAGCGTCTCGCCCACTGCTTCGCCGAGGGCCTGCAGGCGCGCCTCGCCGGCACCGGCAGCATGGTGTACCAGTCGCTCTTGGCCAAGCGCACCTCCGTCGCCGACATACTCCAGGCGTCCCAGCTGTACATGGCCGCCATCTGCTTCAAGAAAGTCGTCTTCTGGTTCTCGAATCACACCATCTTCAATGCTGCACTGGGCAAGAAGAAGATACATATCGTCGATTACGGGATTCAGATTGGCTTCCAGTGGCCGTGCTTCCTGCGGTGGATTGCGGATAGGGAGGGTGGGCCACCGGAGGTCAGGATAACTGGCATTGACAAGCCCCAGCCTGGGTTCCGTCCTACTCAGCGCATCGAGGAGACAGGGCGTCGACTTAGCAAGTATGCCCAGCAGTTTGGTGTGCCGTTCAAGTACCAGGCAATTGCAGCAGCCAAGATGGAGTCCGTCCGTGCGGAGGATCTGAACCTCGATCCAGAGGAGGTGCTCATCGTGAACTGCCTATATCAGTTTAAGAACTTGATGGATGAGAGTGTTGTGATCGAAAGCCCGAGGGACATTGCGCTCAACAACATCAGAAAGATGCGGCCTCATACATTCATACATGCAATTGTGAATGGCTCCTTCAGTGCGCCCTTCTTTGTGACGAGGTTTCGGGAGGCTCTGTTCTTTTACTCGGCCTTGTTTGATGCTCTGGATGCAACCACCCCAAGAGACAGCAACCAGAGGATGCTGATTGAGGAGACCCTCTTTGGGAGGGCTGCCCTGAATGTCATTGCGTGTGAAGGTACAGATCGGGTGGAGCGCCCTGAGACGTACAAGCAATGGCAGGTGCGGAATCAACGAGCAGGCTTGAAGCAGCTGCCATTGAACCCTGAAGTCGTGCAGATAGTGCGGAACAAGGTCAAGGATTTGTACCACAAGGACTTTGTGATCGATGTTGATCACCACTGGCTCTTGCAGGGATGGAAAGGCCGCATCCTCTATGCCATCTCGACATGGGTGGCGAATGATGCTTTCTCTTACTTTTAGCTGTTTTTTTTTGACTCACTTGTCTACAAATTTAGGTTTTAGGTATGTCATCTAGATATATCTAGTGACATGTGTGTTCTCTATGGTCCAGTTAATAGCCATGGTTCAGTGGGTAGGACTCAAGGTATACGGTATGCCTAGCACCCTAGTGAGAAATCAACATGCACCTGTTCTTGCCAAGGGTAGAGTCAGCTTCTGAGGAACATGGGTGACGCCAAATGTGGAGGATCAGAAGGCAGAAGGCATTCCGAAATCCGTCCTTTCATGTAATGTGAATTAGATGCTTATCACTCAGCCATGTTGTCGCATAGTGCTAAATATGATGTAGATCTTCCTGGTCTGGATAATGTTCTCCACAGCATCTGCTGTGCGTGTGCCCTGTGATCAATCCAGTCAGTTGATCAGACTGTAATTAACACTTGCTCCTCTATTTCCAGTGCTTACGGCACTGTTTCAGACTTAAGTATGGTTATTATGAAGTGATGAAACCTGGGTTGTCTGTCTACTTTATTGCAGAATTTATATGGCATATTCATAATACAGGATTCATGTTCAATGAATTGAATCTTCTTTTCAGCCTACATATTGGTTTGTCGCAGCGAGGGAATTATTATGGAATTTTCTGAAGTGTGGCTGATGTTGAATTGTTGGAATTGTTCAGTAATCAGGCTACACTTTACGCTGTTAATTATCAGGATTGCCATCATCTCTTGCTGATGCCATTATGTCTTCGTTGTACTGTCTTTGCATTTTCAGGACACATGGGGTTTTATGTGGCCCATGCTGTCTTGTATGGGGAGCTCTTTCCAAACGGTATTGCATGATTAAATAGACGGTTCATGTTCAATAAATCCAATGTGTTTGGGCCAACATGTTCATGCACTAAAGCCATTTTTTTTAATAGGATGCAATAAAGCCATTAGTTGTTTGGCGCCACCTATTACCAGGATCAGGATCAGGATGCCACCATCTGCTGCTGTACAAACAAGTGTGTTCTCAAAATGGTCATTATAGTTTGGACTGACCATCCATTGCTTTCACTGGTCACCAGTTCACATGTTTTGAGCTCAGGAAAAACAGGCCACAACTTTCTGCATCTTGAGAGGCAGTATACGTTTTGTCCTCTTCACACTGAAACGATACGCGTTGCTCCTGCACCCACGGAGATAGATGCTGAATTGTTGAGTGAGACAAAGACAAGCGGTTTCCATTCCAGCTCTGATCAGGAGATTTGTGATGGCTTCTTCATCTTGTGACGTCAGGGCTCCCATCATCGCAACTCCGTTTCAGCAGTTTATTATTAGGTGCATGTGCACATGCAGATGCCCAGTTAGAATTCGTCAAAGTAGTCAGGGTTCAGGTTTGTTGTAACATAAAAGTATATCAGTATCAGGCATCAGGTAGTCTGCATCGATGGAACCTTCAGAGAGGCCATGCACACAGGAGAAAATGGAATCCGTCAGTTCTTGTTTTGTTTTTCATCTTTTTTTTTTTTTTTTTAAATGCAGGTAGGGTGTCAGGTTTGTTATATTAACACAGTATTAGGAAGAGATGAACTATACAAGCAAGAGTAACTGAACACAAATGGAGGACATGATTATGGGAATACTATCTCCTCACACATGGCACCGAGCCGGTGAGGCCCGAGACGACCCAAGTTCAGAGCAAAAGTCGCCTGCACAAGATGAGCTGGAGACATTCAGAGCACCTGTCACTGATCCTGAATGGCAGGTAGGACAAAAAACTTAGTGGTTTGACTAGTTTAGTGTCCACAGGCTAATCCACATCGATGCATGGAATCTTGACGCAAGACAAATTCACGCAGGTGGGTTGTGATCCTTTGTGATTTTGGCGATTTTACAATTGGAGATCAAAAGGAATATGATAGCGGTCGGAGATTATTCAGAAAGAAGTGTTTCACGCAGGTGGGTTGTGATCCTTTGTGATTTTGGCGATTTTACAATTGGAGATCAAAAGGAATATGATAGCGGTCGGAGATTATTCAGAAAGAAGTGTTTTACACCGACACCCCACAGTAGACAAGGCCTTGTGGGATTGTATAGTACAGGTACAGTTACAGGTACAGACAGGCTTGTTGTGCAAGAATGCAAGCACTATGCGTTAGAAGTTGACACTTGACAGAGCTATAGCTTGGGCTAAGCAAATGAAGTATACGTTGTATAAAATGATTGAAGCTCTGGGTCCGGTGATGGCTATACCGAGTATGGTAAAGCGAAAGGGCCTACATGTTTTATACATGGGAGCTCTTCCCTAATGGGCATGTGCTATACGACATGATGCATGTCTGCTTTTGGCTGTTTTAGACTGATCATCTACCCCAATTCTCTCCACCTGTTGACTGTTGTGAGTTTAGCCAAACAGGAGGCTGCCATTTTCTGTGGTTGAGATCCTGGCAGCGTACTCCTACTACGTACATTCGCAGATGTCTCAATGTTGACTGTCCTGGAACATAACTACATAAGCTAGTTTCTCAGGTTTATTTAGGAGATTTTCTATGATCCCATCCCATGTGTCCGTCATATAATCGCACTGCAAATACTGGCAAACAGGTTAGGCACAAGAGTTGTGGTGAAGATGCATGGATCGTTGCAGCAGTATAATGGCCATGCACAAGTCATCCAGCTCACAAGTAAGAATTCGTCAAAGCAGTTCGGTGCCATGTTTGTTATACCATAACAGTGTTATACATTTCTCCACAGTATCTGCTGTGTGTGTGTGCCCTGTATCAATCCAGTCAGTTGATCAGTTTGTGGTTGACACTTGTTCCTCTGTTTCCAGTGATTACTGCGCTGTTTCAGACTTTACACGGTTATTATGAAGAGATGAAACCTGGGTTTTGTCAGTCTACTCTTCAGACAGACTAGGACCTTCTTGCAGCGGTCGGTCAGATCGGAACTCAATCACATCCCAACTTCTTCTACTTAATGAAAAACGGGTACAACTACAAACCCGCTCCCGAAAAAAACATCTCAATTTCTTCATGCTTGTAACAATCATTATGTGCTGGGCAATTTGGACAGTTCGAAATAACTTCATCTTCAAGGGTATTCGGCCAAGTTTACTCAGTCTGTGTTTTCAAAGGAAATGAAGATCCTTTCCCTAAGGGCAAGGACTAGGCTCTCTCTTACTTTGGATCTATGGATCGAGAACCTGTTGTAGCTGTTCTTTCTTCTCTTTTTTTTTCTCTTTCTCTGTCTCCTAGTTCGTTTTTGTTTTTGCTTGTACTTTGTCCTTTGTTCAGCTTTATTTTTAATAAAACGCCTGTATTAGGGGCCTAAAGCCCCTCCAGTTTCCTCCAAAAAAAAAAAAAAAAACTCCTATTGCAGAATTTATATGGCATGTGTTTATTCATATACATGATTCGTGTTAATGAATTGAGTCCTCTTTTCAGCCTACATATTGGTTCATCACAGTGAGAGAATTATTATGATATTTTCTGAACTGTGTCTGATGTTGAACTGTTCAGTAATCAGGCTACACTTATTAGGCTGTTATGTACTGTCATTGCATTTTAAGGCTACATAACATGGGTTTTTGTGTGGTCCATGCTGTCTTGTATGGGAGCTATTTCTAGATGGTATGCATGACTAATTAAATGATTCGAAGTTCAATAAATCCAATGTTTTTGGGGCAACATGTTGATGCAGAATTGTTCAGTGATCAGGCGACACCTCGTATCAGGATGCCATCATCTTTTGTTGCAAGTACAAACAAGTGTGTTCTCATGATCATTATGCTTAGAACGGACCATCCATTGCATTAACTTCACCAGTTCACCTGTTTTGAACTCAGGGAAAAAAAAAAAAAAAAAAACAGGCTGCACCTTTCTGCATTTTTGCAATCCTCAGAAGCAGTGTACGTTTTGTCTTCCTCACACTGAAATGATACGCGTTACTCCTGCACCCAGAGAGATCTCGATGCAGAATTCCAGCTCTAATCAGGAGATTTGTGATGGTTTCATCTTGTGACATCAGGGCTCCCATCATCCCAGCTCCGTTTTAGCAGTTTAGTATTAGGTGCAGGTGCACATGCAACGCCCATGCAGATTCCCACAAGTTAGAATCCGTCAAAATAGTCAGGGTTCAGGTTTGTTGTAACATTAAAGTATATCAGTATTAGATATGTATATTCAGAACAAAAATACAATAATAAATAATAATGGTGTTGGATACGGACAGAGCAAGAGTGTACTTGGAACTGCTGGACAAGCATGGCCGTTGAAAATACAGGATTGGATAGGGGTGCGAGAATATCTTTGAAGATCCTTGCACATGGCAGTATGGCACTGGGCTAGTGAGACCTAGACCTGCCCAAAGGAGCACATGTCTGTTACTGTTACTGATCCTGGAAGACAAGTGCGACCCATCAGTTACTCTGCATGGATGGAACCTTCAGATAGTCTATACACCCCTCAGAAAATGGAATCCATCAGTTCTCTCTCTCTCTCTCTAGTTGAGGCAGGGTGTCATGTTTGTTATACTAATGTATTAGGAAGAAACAGAACTATATAAGCAAGGGTACCTTAACACAAGTCCTAGAAAATGGAGGACAAGATTATGGGAATATCTCCTCACACATGGCACCGAGCTGGTGTGGCCTGAAACGATCAAACGACCCAAATTCAGTTCGGAACAAAAGTTACCTGCATAAGGTAGGAAAAAACTAGTGGTTTGACTACTAGTTTAGGGTCCAACATGTTGTTAATCGAGGACGATGCATGGAATCTTCATGTAAGACAAATTCACGCAGCTGGGTTTGTGATCCTGTGTGATTCTGGCGATTTGACAATTGGAGACCAAAACGAATATGATAACAGTCAGAGTTATTCTAAATGGGGGCCCGGTAGACCTGATGGGCTGACCCTGCTGACCTGGTGAGGACATTGAGATGGCCTTTTGTGGGTTTTTTGGTGGGGTTGTACTTGTATGGTATAGGTACATGTTCAGACAGGCTTGTTGTGCAAGAATACAAGAGTTGTGCGTTCTAGAAGTTGACACTTGACAGAGCTCGCTTGGGCTAATTCAAATTGGTGAGCCAATGAAGTATATGTTGTATAAAATGATTGGAGCTCTGGGACCGTTGCTGGCTACGCCGTGTATGATAAAGCGAAAAAGCCTGTGTTTTTACTGTTGACTTTCCAGAAATTTTGTGATGATCCCATCCAACGAAAACAGAGAGTATCTGAACACAAACAGCCCTCCAAACGCAGGACAGTGGACAGGATTGAGATAATATCTCCTCGCAGGCTCACACATGGCACTGAGCTGGTGACCTGCGAGGATCCTGGTTCAGATTTGCCAAAATACTCGCAAAACAATGAGCAGGAGGGGGGAGTACATTCAGACTTTCAGAGCCCCAGTCCCTGATATGACCTGATGATCTGAACACAAGAAACCAGGTTATAGCGAGGGAGAGCAGATGATCTGACCTCGAGCTGATGTGTTCTCGTTGAAGCCTACTTAAATGAAGAAACTACAAGACAAAAGCAACAAACTTCACCAACTCAATACTTTGGTACTCCCTCCGTCCCACGGACTAGGTCGTCCGGGAAGCGTGTTTGTGTGGGGGGCACGGTTTTCCAACGACAAAGTCCATGGGACAGAGGGAGTACACATAAGAGCCAGATCTTTTTTTACGAAAGATCCACATAGACCCAAACCTATTTTGCATCATGTACAGTTCATTTGCGTCCAAAAGGCTCCAACAGAGCAGGCAACCAGAGAACGCATTTTGCGTCGGCCGCGTTGCAGAACCCAAATAAGCGTCGCGCAAAGGCACGACGCAAATCTCTGGCCCATGGAGCTCGGCGAGGTGGTTCCACGACGGCGAGGTGGGGCCCACGGCCGGCGACGATGGCGAGGTGGGGCCGCGCGGGAGCGCGGTCTCGGCACTCTAGCAGCTCGACACGGACAGAGGCGAGGCTCGCGGACGAGCTTCGGGCAAGCGGGTTTGCGACGCAGCGGCGGAGCCGCAACGGTGCGGCGGGTCCGCCACAGCGGCGCCTTGGCGGCGGCGCTGTCCTGCTGCTCGCGCCCGCCGCAATAGTAGGGCTGGGGCGGCTGCAGCTCGACGAGCGTCCACGTCGCTCGCGCGCTTGCCCCAGCACGCACGCCAGCGCGCACGCGGCCATCCGCCAGCGTCGGGCGTCGCTTCGCCGGGCGGCAGGTAGGGCGTTCGCCCGGCGGCGGGAGTCGCCGTCCCCCTTCAGCGCCGCCACAAAGAGTAGGGGAGGGAGAGGAAGCTGCTGGGCGGCCAGGCGTCATGCCGCTTCGCGAGCGCTGAGCGCATGCCCGGCGCGCCCAGCGCGGCGCCCATCGCCGACCAGCTCGCCATGGCACGCCTGGAGGAATAGCGCCACCTCATGGTCCGCCACGCCATCCTCTTCTTGCTCCCACGGGTCTCTTCTTCTCGCTCCGCCGTGCGGTCGTTCTCTAGATGAGGCTCTGCCTTTGCGTTCCCTGTTGGAGAGAGCTAATTTTTGGGTCACAAACCCTTTCCTGTAGGTGACCCAAAAACTAGAATGCATGTTGTGTTTAGGTCTCCACCGTTGATGACAGTCTTGAGCCAGATCTTAACTGGCTTTTCTTCTCAAATAGCAACGATGCAACGTCAAATCAAATATCTGTCTCGGAGAAGCTAGAAAATTATGGAAGAGGCAGATATTATTCAGTAAATATGAGTAAAGAGCAATCGAGGCAAGAGGTGCCATTCCATTTTAGGGCTCACGGTGATCTTCTTGTTTTATGCACCAACAGCTTCTTCTTTCTGAATTAGAAAAACAATTGATCAGTTACGTGCCGTAATGAACAAGTCAATGTAGAATGAGTTGACAGTGATGATGCAAGTTAATTCAGAAGTGACAGGTATCATTATATATTTGAGTGAATTGCATGCATCATACAACAGCTTAGCTAGTAAGTGCAAATTAGTCCAACAACTTATAAAATGCTCAATTTAGTGCAACAACTCGATGATATGCGGGTCCAAATTGGTCCATCAACTTGTAAAATGCTCGATTTAGTATAATAATTGGTAAATTGGTGCATCTACCTAACGTTGCAAATATGATATATTTGGATTTTATTATGTCATCTTAGGATTTTTTGTTCTTAATACCATGACCAAAATAAATTTCAAGTTGTGCCATATTTTTCAAATTGATTTTGCAATTTCTTGTATTTTTTTCACACTTACTGTTTTTTGAAAATTTCCATCTTACCATTGCGTAATTATTTTTAAAAACCTAATAAATGCCAAAAATAGCTAGAGACAAAATAACATTAACACACTGTGTAAACATTCCGTATGAATTAATTGACTTCTTAACTTATTAGAAACTTAAAATAACTGTTACAATTTTAATTATAATTCAAATTAAAGAAAAAAAGTTGCTTTTGTGCATATTTTTTTTTCTCGAACACGACTTCACGTCTCATTTTCATTAAGAAGAAGGAGGCCGAAAGCACGGCGATTACAACACGACACAACAACAAAAACCACAGAGATAGTGGCTAAAACAGACACACAACGAATACAAAATAAAGAAAGGAATAGCCCTCTACCACGCCCAACAACGTAACCTTGCGGGACAAGGTGCAACGTCGCCACGACTTCAGTTTGGGAGGTGTAAGACATAAAGGAAACGGTCGCCGTAGCCCACGCATATTCCACGAGGCGTCACACGCTCGGCGGTGACCGCCCAAGGTGGAGCAAATCGGGACATCGGTGACCGAGGGCGGCCAAACCACGACGACGGCGACAAAAGTGGCAACACCATCAACCATGCTAGAGGGACAAAAGCGACAATGGAGCCGAAGCTCGCACAGCGCTGGCACAGCAAGACAAGCAGCGGCGGTGGGCAGGCGCGACATCGGAGGGGGAGCATTGAGGGTGCATCAACGGAGCCTTCAGGAAGGAAATGACGCTCGCGGACGCCAACGTCGTTGAAAGCGCACTCCAGGGAGCTTTCATTCCCGATGCTCCTCCGGCAGCAGAAGTCGACACGCAGCGGTAACGATGACACCATGAGGAAGGGGATGACGTTGGCGCGCCACCATCGTCAATCCCAGGCGCAAAGGCCGGGAGGGAGTTTTCACTCGTGCTGCCGTGGACCGCTGCTGGGGACGAGAGTGATGCCGCCGGACCTGAGTCTTCGTGTTGATCGCCGTCCGGGCCTGTGCTGTGCCAGATCCGGGAGAGGGAGGGTGGACCCAGCCTAGAAGGCCCGCCCATCGACCCAAGCTCAACAGAGCGACGATGGTGGAGAAGGAGAGGAGGGACGCTGTAACACCCCGGCCCAGGGCTTAATTGGATTAATATGATACTCGTACCAACAAGTTGCAACTTCTTTTTTAGAAGGTCATCTTGAAATAACTCCAGAGTTAAGCGTGCTTAGCCTGGAGCAATTTCAGGATGGGTGACCGACCGGGAATTCGTTTCCGGGTGCGCATGAGTGAGAACAAAGTGCACAGAAAAGACTAGTGTTGGTCTGTGAGGGCAGTATTGGTCCTATTAAAGCTGTCAGATGTAAGCGGGCCCGGCCTCGAGGAGGCGGGACGTTACAAATGGTATCAGAGCCGACTCTCGCGGTTTCACGGGGCGTGTGTCGCAGTTGCGCAGGCATGGTGCGCATGGCTGGTGTGGATCCAGAGTGGTCACACAGCATGGCACATGCGCTGGCACTAGACACACGAACGTGGCCAAGAGAGGAGGTTCCTGGCCTAGGGTTGATCGACGAGGACGTCGATCTCCTAAGGGGGTGAGGATGTAACACCTCGGTCCAGGGCTTAATAGGATTAATATGATGCTCATACCAACAAGTTGTAACTTCTTTTCCGAAGCTCATCTTGAAAGAACTCCGAGTTAAGCGTGCTTAGCCCGGAGCAATTTCGAGATGGGTGACCGAATCGAAATTCGTTCCCGGGTGCGCATGGTGGCAAAGGACAAAGTGCGCGAAAAAGACTAGTGTTGGTCTGTGAGCGTATTGGTCCATTAAAGCTGTCGGATAATAGCGGGCCCGGCCTCGAGGCGGGGCGTTGGCTGCACGCAAAGAAGGGGTCGCTAGCGAAGAAGGGGCACATCGGCTGTACCATCGCCCACCTCGAGGGGTGGCCGGGCCGCCGGTGGCCGGGGGGCCGATGTGGCGCACCCGGGCCCCCGCGGTGATGGCATCCACGGCCCGGGGCGCGCTGCTGCTCGCTTTGGCCGCTCCGCCACAGGGCCCACTGTAGCGTCGTCGAAGCGGGGCCACGGGCAGCGGGCAGCAACGGGGCCTTGCGCCTGCCACAGGAGCCGCCTGGCCGTGGCGGCGCTCCTGCTGCGCACTGCGCACTAGAGGCACACCAGCGGGGGCTCATGCCTCGCGTCGGCCGGGGGGCAGCCGCGCCCGCCAGCCACGGGCGGGTCCCGCTCCCGCAGCGTGGCGCTAAGGCGGCTCCCGCACCGCCCACGCGCCCAGCCCAGGGCGCCGCGCGGTGGCGGAGACAACGCGTGCCCGCCCGCCAGCCCGCGGCTGCGGCACTACTACATAAAACCTTTTGCGAGGCACTTTGAAATTGCACTCGGAGGCGGGCAGCCCCAAAAACCGCCTCGGTTAATGCCTAGATTAACCGAGGCGGTCACTTTTCATTAACCGAGGCGGTTATAAAAAACCGCCTCGTAAAATCTATTAACGGAGGCGGTTGTTATAAAAGAGCTCGCCTCCAAAAATACCCCAATTTTTCGAGGCGGTTCCCTTATAAAATCCGCCTCGGTTAATATTGTCGAGGCCCAAAAAGCCCATCTCAGCCCATATCTGATTTCACGGTATATATATGAGCACTTAGCCTTTAGGGTTTCTCATTTCCATCCTCTCCCTCCCACACTCGGCGGCCGGCTCTCCATCCCGTCCCTCTCTCTCTCACACCGGTTCGGCGCTCCCTCTCTCTCCCACCCCGTCCCTTTCTCTCTCTCTCTCTCTCTCTCTCTCTCTCTCTCTCTCTCCTGCAGCCAGCCCATGGAAGCCATGCTCGCACGGCGGCGGCGGGTCCATGCCCGGACTCCACCGGCAGCGGGTCCATGCTGGCCTGACGGCAATGGCGGGTCCATGACCGCACTCCACCGGTGCTTGCATGGCGGGCCGTGGGCGGCGCGACGAAATGCGGGCCCCCGTGGATCTGGTTCCACCGACGGTGTCGGTGGCGGATCGGCCTCCATCGGCGGCATCGGCGGCCACGGTGCTTCCTCCATCTTCTTCAAGCACGGCACCCTCTCCAAGGTATGCCCTCCTCTCTCTCTCTCTCTCCCTCTCTCTCAGATCCATGGTGGATTCGTCCCTCACCGTCTCTCTCTCTCTTAGATCCATGGTGGATCCGGTCCCCACTTCGCCACCGGTGGCAGATCCAGCTCTGTCCTTCTGAATGGCGCCGAATCCGGCTCCCCCCCCCCTCACCGGGGCGGATCCGGCCATGTCCTCCTCATCGGCGAAGGCTCTGGCCTCACCGGCGGATCTGCTCCGCCCCACCTCCCCTGGCCCGGCGGATCTGGCCCCACCTCCTCACCGGCGGCGGATCGGCTCCCTCCTCCCCGTCGGCGGCGGGATCCAACGAGAGGGGCGTCGGCGGATCCAGCGAGCGCGGGGGCGCATGGATGGACTTCGGCGGGCTGTGGATGGGCTCGCCGAGCCTGTCCATGGGCTTTTTCCTTTTTTTTGTTTTTTTAATTCGATTTACCAAGGCGGGCAATCCAACCGCCTCGGTAAATCGTTGATTAACTGTGACGATGAGTCCGAGGCGGTTGGGTTTGCCCGCCTCGGTAAATCCTTTTCAACCGCCTCGCAAAAAATTCCTAGTAGTGCGGCGCACCGGTTGTATTGTCGCCGGAGAAGGAGAGAGGGGGGGGGGGAGAGGAGGAGACGAGGGGAGACGCAAGGGGAAGCCTTTTTGAGCTCCCCTTGCTGGCCGCCACCACCAGCGAGGAGGAGGAGGGGCGACGGTGGGCCGACCGGGCGAGGAGAGAGGGGGGCGGCGGCGACGGGGGGGCCTTGGTCGCCCCCGAGGGAGACGACGCGGGGGGAAGCTACGGGCACGTTAACGGCGGTCCTCTCAGCATAACATCCTTTTGTGCATACTTAAAACATATAAACAGGGTTAAATCAGGCTTCTAATGTTTCATAATTAACGATCCTTCGTTTAGCTAAATCAGGCTTCTAATGTTTCATAGACATGATAATCAGGCTTCTAAAGTTTCATACTTAAATAAAACATATAAACAGGGCTAAATCATGCTTCTAACGGGTCAAGAGAGATTAATGATCCTTCGTTTAGCTAGATTATCGCATAATAAACTCTTGACCCGTGATAATCTAGCTAAATGAAGACAGATTAATGACCCTTCGTGCATTTTCAATGTTGAGAAAGAATCCATTTCACACTTGTTTTTTGAATGCAGTGTTGCTGAGAATACTTGGGACCTGGTATCAAATTCACTGGGCCTGACGTTGGGAAGCGATTTTGAATCGATTGCTTGTTTTTGGATTGCTAATAAACGGCATCAGTTAACCAATATTATCTCATCGTCGGTCCTGTGGTCCTTATGGAAACTAAGAAATGAAATCTTGTTTCAGGGTGTGGTATGGTCAGGGATGAGAAGAACGTTGCTGAGGATTGTCAGAATGCTGAGGCGCTGGACAGCTTTATGCAAGCTGAGGTGGCGCTGCAAGTGGAGATCTTTGCACTGCGTCTGGAGAGCGAGGCAAACTCGCCGCCTCAAATTCTGTGGAGATCGGAGGACACGAGAAGTTTATCATCAGAGTTGGAGCCTTCGGGTGCTCATGATTTGGCCTTAACAAGTGCAGTTTCAGCTCGGCGTGATAGTTGCGGAGTTGCTGGTCGGCCGTAATAATTTTGGGGATGCTGGTAGCTGTAATGCTAGTTTTTCTGGTAGTAGTAACCTTGCAGACTTAAATCTTTGTTTCAGGCCTGCATGCCAAAACTCAGTACATTGAACGTTTGGCTTTTTGGAATATAAAAGCAGGGGTATTCCTTTCTTCTAAAAAAAATACAAGTAAAGAGCAATTGAGGCATGATGTGCCATTCCATTTTAGAGCTCACAGCGATCTTCTTGTTTTATAAATCAGGAGCTTCTACCTGTATTAAAAAATAATAGATCAGTTAATGAATAAGTCAATATATAGTTATATACACATATGACGACAGTGATGATGCAAGTTCAGTGAAAGCTATCATTATCTATGTCAACATACGTATATATAGGATAGCTAGAATAGCTCTGATCCGTTCGTTTTGTGACTGCCAGCCACCTTTCCACCTCTCTTTCTTTGCAGGATCTGCATGATCTCCACGCGTGGCTGGCAAGAGCTTTCCTCTCCTGTATATGTAACCCCAACGAGTGTAATACAAGCTGCGGTCATTCTTACCAAACTCTTCTCTTACAAAATCTATTTTGTTACTATTACATAGTACATTATGAATAATGAGAGGACAAGCTTTAACACAGTTTCAGACAATCAGTTTCATTACATCGTGTGCCACACAAAATTTTATGCCACAACTTTATGCATGCAATAGTTTGGGTGAAGAATCCTACCGGACAACAAACCATTGCATAGTTCCTATTTCTCATCATATTGTTCCAAGCCTCCAGATAATGCTAGTGTAGGATGTCCCGGGTGGATCCTGACTGCGTTCCTGACAGCAGCTTCCGCAGCCTCCACCCGGCTCTGGGTGGCACCGTGATCCAAGATTCTTACTTTGATGTGCGTTAGGCTTGCAAGGTGCTCAAAGCTAAACTCAAACCCCATCTTGGACTCAGTTTTCTGCGCTCTAAACTCAAAATGTAACCTTCGAAGCTCTGGCGCTGCTTCCTGTAAGAACAGCATCTCGAGGCCACCTCCGTAATTAGGATTGTAGGACCTGAACTCCTTAAGGCACCTGAATTGTTGGCTGCTGATAATAAGCCGTTCATGAGGGGCATGCAGTATGTTTACCTTGCAAAAGAGCAAAGCAGGTATGCCCCCGATGATGCAGAGATCATCCTGTTTAATCCTGAGAATCCATACACTAAGATGGGTGAGATTAACATGAGATGTCATCTGCTTCGGAACAAGAGCAATCCCTCCTCCATATACATCAAGCTTCCGGAGACATGGAGCAGTGGAGCACAATAAATGAAACTGTTCTTCTCGTCATAAATCTCTAGTGACTGGAGCCCATGATTACCCATCACAGTGAGAGATGACTTCAAAGCTTCCCTATACCTTCCAATATCATGACCGAGTTCTTCTCTGTCAGCCACAAACATTAGAAGCGTCTTCAGCTTCAAAGGTCTAAGCGCTTCCACCAATTTTGTGGAGAAAATCCTTGCACCCGACAACTCCTGCAAGGCTACTAGATCTCCAATCTCATCGGGCAATTCTACATCAGGTTCTACAAGCAGACGCACCAGTTTTTGCAAATGGCCTATGGACGATGGCAATTTTCTAATTCCACTATCACGTAAATCTAGTGTTTGCAGGTACCGCAGGTTCCTAATGTCCCCCGGAAGCTCAGTAACATTAGAAAAAGTGATGGTCAAAAATTTTAGCTGGAAAAGGCTGCCTGTATACTTAATGTGTTGGTTACCAAGATGCTCCACATCATATAAAACCAATACTCTTAGATGTTGTAGCTCGTGCAGATGAGAAATCCCTGCTCTTGAAATCCATAAAAACTAATGGAACGAACCTGTGACCACTTATCCATAATCTTCTGCGTCACTTCATCTCCTACATGTTTAGATTATACTGCGAGCCTACGAATCTTGTGATCACCATGACTATAGCTTTGCCCTTCGACAATGCTGGCAAAATTCTCCTCGGCTGACAGTGATACGATAAGCTCAAGCAGCATATCATGCACTCGACAAGCTTCTGCCTTGCCATCATACTGGATGTCTATTGGTTGGATCAAACATCTATTTACAAGCTCATTGAAGTAACTCCCAGCAACTTGCTCCATTGTTTGACCCTGGACTTCGGAAATGAACCCTTCAGCTATCCACCTCCATGTTAGGTCTGCTCTGTCAATCTTGTAATCCTCTGGATACATACTAAGATATAGCAAGCAAGACTTCAGATGGTGTGGGAGATGATAATAGCTAAGAAGAAGTATATCTCTCATTCCTTGGTGACTAAAAGCGGAACTGATAGAACTGTACACTTGCTCCCATTGATCCTTGCTTGACTTCCCAGCAAGCAGGCTCGCTATTGTGACAATAGCTAATGGCAAACCATGGCACTTTTCAAGGATTCTACGAGACATTTCTTCCAAGTGAGGAGGGCATGCAGAGACATTGCCTAAAACCCTATTGAAAAATAATTGCTGGGCTTCCTGGTCGCTTAGAGGTTGAATGTTGTGGGCATGTCCTGCTAAATCGGTGCAGCATGATGCGGCCACATCTCTAATTCTTGTCGTTGTAATTACTCTGCTGTTTAGATTGTTCTCAGGTAGAGCGGACTTGATAAGTTTCCATGCTTCTATGCTCCAAACATCGTCAACAATGATGAAGTATCTACACATATTCGTAAAAGAAATTGTTAGCACTGAGATCTTGTACTCTCACTAGTACACAAAGCATTTGTGTTGACGGTAGGGATTTATTTCCACAGGCGGTTTTAGCTGAGAGACGCCACTGAAAATCGACAAGCGGGCCCCAGCTTTAGAGCCGCCTGTGGAAAAGGGCTAGCACTGGCGGTTCCTTAAGTGAACCGCCCGGTGTAAATGACGTCATTTACACCGGGCGGTTAACTTAAGGAACCGCCAAGATATAATGTACATTTCCACTGGCGGTTTCCTTATGTCAACCGCCAGTGGAAATTGAAACCATTTTCACAGGCGGTTTCCTTATGTCAACCGCCTGTGGTGATCTTCTCCTATATATACCCCCTTCTTCCTCCCCACCCGGTGCTCCAAATGTAACGTAGCTCGGCAGTTCTTCCATGGGAGGAGCTTTGGAGGTCCGATTTAACCAAATACAAGGGGGAGGTTTTGCTCTTGATTTCTTCGGAGGAGGTAACTAAAAAAGGTTAGTTTATATGTTTCTTGCCTCATTTCCACCATTCTTGCTCAATCCCACCCACTTTTGAGATCTAGGGTTTCACCTCAAGTGAGAGAGAGAAGAGTAGCTAGGTTTTTATTTTTTTTTTTCAATAATTCTAGTCACTATTTATCTAGGATTTCACTTATTTAAATATTTAGTTATGTTTAGTTTAATTAGCTATTAGTGATGTTTTTAGTGGTGATTCTTTAATTATGGTTTCATTAATTTTTAGTTACTCTTATTTAATTATTAGTTTATGTGTCATATTGATGCTTGAAATTAGTGTTTGTTTAATATGTAGTTATGTTTTGTTAAATTAAGTAGTGGTGAGGCTTTGATTAGGGTTTTTATTATTTAGTCTTGCTTTAGTTTTTAGGGTTTCATCTAATAAATTGATGCTTTAAATTATTATGTTTGGTTCATTTAGTTATGTTTACTCTTATTTAATTATTAGTTTATGTGTCATATTGATGCTTGAAATTAGTGTTTGTTTAATTATGTAGTTATGTTTTGTTAAATTAAGTAGTGGTGAGGCTTTGACTAGGGTTTCATTATTTAGTCTTGCTTTAGTTTGTAGGGTTTCATCTAATAAATTGATGCTTTAAATTATTATGTTTAGTTCATTTAGTTATGTTTACTCTTATTTAATTATTACTAGTTTATTTGTCATATTGATGCTTGAAATTAGTTTTTCTTTAATTATTTAGTTTTGTTTTGTTAAATTAAGTAGTGGTTAGGCTTTAATTAGGGTTTCATTAAGTAGTTTTCCTTTAGTTTTTAGGATTTCATCTAATAAATTGATGTTTTAATTATTTAGTTATATTTTATTTAATTAAGTACCAGTGATTCTTTAATTAGGGTTTTATTAATTAGTCTTGCTTTAGTTATTTTTGAGAGGCATATTTATTTAACTAGTTCTTTTAACTATATGTGATTTAGCCCTGGACGTGTATTATTTGAGAAATATACAAGCGAGGAGTCCTTTTCATCTATAATCCATTGAAGGAGTTTGTCGATCATCTTAAGGTTTGTTAATAATTATCACAAAACATTCATGTCTTCTTTTTAGTGATTACATTATTTAAATCTATTAAACTCTATAACAGGTAACAATGGACAGAGCATTCTGGATGTATAACTTAGACAGAGTAGATCCATCATACGTACTTGAGGTCCGTAGATTTATCGATGCTGCTAAAAATCATGCTTTCAGAACACAGACGAAGCACATATATTGTCCTTGCATAGACTGTAGAAATCTTATTGTTTTTGAAGACACAAGTCCAATCATGGCTCATCTGGTTTGCCGAGGATTTATGAATGATTACTTGATTTGGACAAAGCATGGAGAGGGTAGCTCTGCAACGTTTATAGCCGAAGACCCTGTGAATCTCGGTGGCAATGGCCCAGATATGCTTGTTGATGATGTATGCCGGTTTGGACATGAGACGTAACACCGTTGTCCCCAAGATAGTGAACATGTTGTGCCCGATGTTCATGATGATGATGCAAATGTTGGAGGAACCGACGCCAACAGAACTCAAGTGGAGGATGAAGATGCAAAATTGATGGCTGCACTATTGTGTTGTCATACGGATCCATCAATATTTTTCATGAAAGGGATGGAGGCCTTAGAGCAGGCAGCAGCAGAGCCCTTGTACGATGAGAGTAAGGGTTGCACCAAAGAGTTCACGACATTACGGTCTGTGCTTAAGTTGTTGATGTTGAAGGCTAGGTATGGATGGTCCGATGCCAGCTTTGATGCATTATTGAGTACTCTCAGAGATATGCTTCCAAAGGAGAACAAAGTGCCTGCTAACACTTACTATGCAAAGAAGCTAATCAGTTCGCTTACTATAGGTGCCCAGAAGATCCACGCGTGTAGAAATCACTGTATCCTATATCGAGGTGAATACAAAGACTTGGACCAATGTCCAAATTATAGTGCAAGTCGATACAAGACGAAAAAAGACTATCTACAAGAGGAGAATGCAACTTCTGTTTCCAAAGGGAAGAAGAGAAAGAAGACCCAACAGAGTTCAAAACCCTGCAACGAAGAAAATGAAGAAGAAGACTATTAGGCCCAGAGAAGGGTTCCTGCTATGGTGATGTGGTATCTTCCGGTAGTTGATCGTTTGAGGTATTTGTTTGCAAACCCTGAGGATACAGAGCTTATGACCTGGCATGTTTCTGACAAGCACAAAATAGATGGAAAGCTTCGACATCCTGCCGATGGGAAGCAATGGCAAAAATTCAATGCTGACCACCCAGAATTTGCTAAGAAGACAAGAAATGTTCGGTTCGCACTATGTACTGACGGAATGAATCCCTTCGCCGAAAGGAGCAGCAAGCATAGCACATGGCCGGTGATCCTCACCATCTACAACCTTCCTCCACACTTGTTGCGTGTTTTAAATACCTTTTGCTAACCATTCTTATTTACGGACCTACACAAACCGGTGTTGACATGGATGTATTCTTGGAGCCATTAATGGAGGAAATGAGAATATTGTGGGATACAGTGTTGCCATGTTGGACTAATACCGAAAGAGTCATTCACACTAAGAGCAATTATTTTTGTTACGATCAACGATTACCCAAATCTCTTTGTATTGTCGGGGCGCTTCAAGGGTAAGGTCGGTTGTGTAGTACGCTTGGATGAAACCTTTTACGTGTCCCTCGGTGCCTCCAACAAGATAGTATACATGAGACACGTGGCATTTCTTATCGAAAGGACATAGGTACCGCTTGCGAAAGATGGATAGGTACTTTGACAATCACGACGAAAACAAGGTCAATCTGCTCCATCGGGTAATAGTAAAGGTCATAGAGTGTACGAGATAGTTAAGAACATCAAGTTTGTATTTGGCAAGAAGATAAAAGATGGAAAAGCAAGAAAGGATGTGAAGCCAACTTCTGGGGCTACATTCAAGAAGATATCAATTTTCTTCAAGTATTTGCTATATTGAAAAGAGTTTGACATACGGCACGCGGTCGATGGTATGCACATTCAGAAGAATGTGTTTGAAAGCATAATTGGTACCTTGCTAGACATAAAGGGTAAGACAAAGGAAGGATTGAGTTCACGTCAGGACCTGGTCAATTTGAAGATAAAACCGAACTTCATCCGGTTTTGCTAAATAATGGAAAGTACCACCTCCCGGCAAAGAAGCTACAACCCGAGTACGGATGAGAAACATGCGATGTGTGTTTGGTTGAAGAAATTGAAAGTTTCACCTGGATTTTGCTCTAACATTAAGAGCATTGTGTCAATGAAGGATCTTACACTCACCAACTACAACTCACATGATTGTCATGTGATGTTGACAACCTTTCTCCCTATTGCCATCAGGGCTATAAGCCCGGTGTTCTTAAAGATGGCAATCACACGGTTATGCTTCTTTTTTAACGAGATATCACAGAAGGTAATTGATCGAGAGCAGTTGGAGTCTCTTCAGGAATTCGCGGTGGAGACAAAGTCACAAAATTGAGATGTGTTTCCCACCATCTTTCTTTGATATAATGGTATACCTTGTCATGCATTTGGTGCCACAAATACAGGCATTGGGTCCCATATACTTGCATGAGATGTGGACATATGAACGTTTCATGTCAATACTGAATGGGTACGTATCCACTCGTGCTCGTCCTGAGGCATCCATAATAGAGGGATACACTACCGAAGAGGCCATTGATTCTGGAGGTCCATTCTGCAACAATTTTCTAAAAGACCAGATTGCAATAGGTTTGCCTCCGTCCCGACATGAGGGCAGACTACATGGGTGTGGGAGGATGGGCCGAAAATCATTCATCCCGTCAGACTATAATATAGTCCTCGAGGCGCATCATAGCATCATGCATCAGCTCTCGATAATGGAGCCTCTGATCACACAACATATAGAAGAGCTAAGCGATCATCACCCTAGGCAAACATAGGATTGGCTATCAAAGGAACACAAGCGTCGATTCACTTCATGGCTAATGGAGCAGAACATTCCAAATGGAGAAACAATTGAGCAACAAACTATCAAGAGGTTGGCAGCTGGACCATCTCGCTAGGTCACATCATGGCAGACCTATGACATTAGTGGCTTCACGTTTTGTACCACTTCTAGGGACAAAAAGAGCATGACACAAAACAGTGGTGTTCGTTGCGAGGCCATAGATGATTCAGATGAAAACACTACATACTTTGGCTTCATTGAGGAGATATGGGAATTAGACTATGATTCATTTAAGACGCCTGTGTTTTGATGCCAATCGGTTGATGACAAACATGTCACAGTAGACAACTATGGCCCGAGAGTTCTTGATCTAAGTAAAGTAGGCTACAAGGATGATCCTTGGATCCTTGCCATCCGTGCTGCACAAGTCTTCTATACCGAACAGATCATTTCTAAGGAAGAGAAGAAAAGTAGCGACACGTCCAAGCATATATTTCTTCCTGGAAAGCAGCAAGGTTTAGGAGTTGATGGTGTAATTGACCTAGATGACTTCAACCATTTTGGGCATATGTCTCTTTTGAAGATCATCCTTTAAAGATAAAGAATGTTGAGCATAGCATCCCTAAAAATTCATTGCCATGGGTGCGCCACGATAGAGAAGGTAGAACAGTAGCTGGCTAGCTAGATTTTGTATTAGTTAAATATTAGTCAATGTTATGTGTAACAATTTATCAGTTATAATTTGTACTCATAAATTGGTCTCTCTTGGTATTGCTCTTCAACTCATTTAAGTCCTTTTCTTTCTACTTCTTGAAGTCCTTTTCTTTCTACTTCTTTAAGTATCATACAAGAAATAACCTAAAAAGAAATAACCTAAAAGAAAACAACAAAAGAAATAACCTAAAAGGAATTACCTAAAAAAAATAACCTAAAAAATAACCTAAAAGAAATATTCTACAAGAATAGTCTAAAAAATAGCCTACATAAAATATACTACAAAAAATAACCTACACGAAATATCCTAAAAGAAATAACCTACACAAAATATCTTAAAAGAAATAACCAAAAGAAATAACCAAAAAAAAAATAACCAAAAGAAAATAGTCTAAAAATAGACTACATAAAATATACTACAAAAAATAACCTACACGAAATATCCTAAAAGAAATAACCTACACAAAATATCCTAAAAGAAATAACCAAAAAAAAAATAACCAAAAAGGAAATAGTCTAAAAAATATAGTACAAGAAATATACTAATTAGTACATATATATATATATTATACATATATAACAGAATGTGAATAAGAAAGAAAAACAATAAGGACAAAATAGAAAATAGGAAAATATTTGCCTTTGCACGGTTGACTTAGCCAACCGCGTGTAAATATGCTATAGGCGGTTGGCTAAGTCAACCGCCAGCACAAATACATTTGCACCGGCATTGGACTTAGCCAACCGCTGTGGAATGGTTTCCACCGGGCGGTTGGCTAAGACCACCGCCGGTGCAAATCCTTCCTCTATATCCCGCCCACCGGGACTTGAAATTTTCACAAGTCCGGTGGGCGAGATTCTTCCGATCTCTACGCCGCCGCCGGCTCGAATTTCTCTCCGCCGTTACTCGCCGCCCGCTCCCACACCGGTACTCGAAGCCCACCGCGATGCCACCGCCTCCAGATTCCCTCGCCGGACAACCGCCACGGGCGCGCGCGCCGCCATCGCACCCCAACCGTCCCCGCCACCGCCATCGACAGCCGCCCGAGCGCCATCGCCGCCGGGTATTGAGCTTCGACCGCCCGTCCGCGCCGCCATTGTATGTGCGGGAGATAATTGAAGGAGAGGGAGAGGAAGATGGCCGAGAAGCAAGGCGGCCGTGGAGGCGGCGATGTCAAGCATCGGGCGGCGGGCGGCAAGACGGGGGGGGAGGCGGCGCTGCTAGTGTGGTGGGCCGCCTTGCCCCGGCACCGCCGCCGCCGCCGGCCTCCCCCAGCTCCCGGCGCCCGTGGCGCCCCCAGTGGCATGTGGCGGGCGGCCGCCGCCAGCGCCGCTTAGGGTAGAACGGCGCCGGGGCTGAGTTGGGCCTTGTTGGGCCCAATGGCCCAACAAAGGGGCTTTTTCTTTTTTTTTTTTGTTTTTGGGCCCAACAAAGTGGCTTTCTTCTTTGTTTTTTTTTTTTTTTAGTAATTGCCCAAACTATTATAACCTAAATATTAATTAATAATTGGATTAAATATTAATTGTATTAATTGTAATACTATTAAGTAGCAATTGCATTAATATTAAATATTAAATGTATGTATTCAGTAGCAATTGTAAAAATATTAAATATAATATGTATTAATTAGTAATTGTATTAAATAAAAATTGTGACACTTTTTTTTTTTTATTATGTACTACCAAAGATTATTGTTTATGAAATATTATATGTTCATTGAAGTTCTATAATTACAACTATGTCTTAGCATTTTTAAAGATCTTATGTAAATGTACTTATATTGTATGTGGCAAGTACTTTGTATGTGCTCAGTACTTTGTAGGAGAAATGAGAAATTGTGTTAATTACTAATTGTATTAATGAGCTTATATTATATTTTTATTATATTTGTTGTGACATGTGATTATAGTACTAATTCTATTTAATGACTTATGATTGTAATTTATATCCTCCCTCATGTAATTAGGGGTTCATGTTAATTGTAGTTCTTTAATTAATTACAACTTATGTTTTATTAATTTACTGATCCACCGTCGCGATACCCGCCAAATAATCATCGTGCCACCATCTTCTCATCGTTCTCCACAAGGCCGATTCAGTCTGTCCTCCACGCCACATAAGTAAATATTCATTTGCTCTTTTGTAATTAATCACTATGCTACAAATTAGGCTACCGACTTAGTGAGAAGATTAGCGAAGATTAAGTTCATGACTTGTACATTATTAATGACTTAGTGTTATTGACTTAGAGTTATTGACTTAGCATGTTAATGACCTAGTGTTAATGACTTAGTAAGAATATTAGTGAAGCTTAAGTTAATGACTTTGCTAAGTTAATGACTTGTACATTATTAATATTTGCACTAAGTTAAATTAGAGAAGATGGCTAATGACTTAGTGTTGTTGACTTAGAGTTATTGACTTAGCATGTTAATGACCTAGTGTTATTGACTTTGTAAGAAGATTAGCGAAGCTTGTTAATGACTTTGCCAAGTTAATGACTTGTACAATATTAATATTTGCACTAAGTTAAATTAGAGAAGATGGCTAATGACTTAGTGTTATTGACTTAGTGTTATTGACTTAGCATGTTAATGACCTAGTGTTATTGACTTAGTAAGAAGATTAGCGAAGCTTGTTAATGACTTTGCTAAGTTAATGACTTGTACATTATTAATATTTGCACTAAGTTAAATTAGAGAAGATGGCTAATGACTTAGTGTTATTGACTTAGAGTTATTGACTTAGCATGTTAATGACCTAGTGTTATTGACTTAGTAAGAAGATTAGCGGAGCTTGTTAATGACTTTGCTAAGTTAATGACTTGTACATTATTAATATTTGCACTAAGTTAAATTAGAGAAGATGGCTAATGACTTAGTGTTATTGACTTAGTGTTATTGACTTATTATATTTGAAGTTATCGAGAAGATGACGTCTCCAAAATCTAAAGACCATCAGGCAGATGAGCAGCGTGCAGAGTCACCCACTAAGACTCACACACCCCCGGAGGCACGGTGAGTTTCACGGCATTGCAAAGCCTTGCACTTTTTTTAACGTAGAACCCTATCAAAGTAACTAACATAGTTATTGCCATGCATAGAACTATAAATCCTCTGGAAGAAGAAGAGCAGCGTGCAGATTCACCCAATAAGACACACACCCCTAGAGCAAGAAGAACAAGAAGAAGATTTCCATGGTGACATGTTGGAAGAAGAGGAAGATGACGGCAATCGAAGTGATCCATGCCCTAGCATAGATAGACAACGTGAAAAAAGTGTTGACCCAGATTATGATCCCAATAATGAGGTATACTTAGTACATAAAAACCAATACTTCCCTTCATAGTATTATACGCGCCGATCCTTACACTCTTGAATTCCTTCGGCCAGGAGGTTTTGTCTCAAATGCGGGACATTCTAGCGGAAGAAGAAGATGTGCCATACAACGAAGCACCAGAAATGACTGAGACAACCACTTCCAAATTAAGAAAAAGGAAATAGAGTGACTAGAAACGCGGTGACCGAGGAACAAACAAGTGGCCAGAGAAGACATATATAATTTCCAGCATCGGCCCAAAAGGAGAGCCTCTAGTGTCTGATGAGGTGGCTGCCAAGATACGGAATGCAATTGGTTTTCTGGTCAGGGATAAATTGGACATCACAATCCCTAGGTGGAAGGATGTGGATGTGGATAAAAGGAAAGAGCTATGGAACAAGTTTATAGAAAGGTTTGTCTTCCCTACGGGGACGGATAAACTTGCCAAAGGGTATTTTTTCAAATAGATTGCAACATCATTCCGTAACTATAGATCTGAGATGAATACCAAATTTCTCAAGCATGGGTACGACCCAACGAGCAAGTATAAGATCACAGCTGCGCAGTGGGAGATATTCAAGGCGCAGAAGAACGACCCATCTTTCAAAGCCAAGAGTGAAGCTGCTTCAGAACTAGCAAAGAAGAACAAATACCACCATCACCTTGGCACCGGTGGTTACAAGAAACAAATTCTGAAATGGCGGGCAGAGGAGGAGCTAAAGAAAAAAGGCATTTCTGTGCTATCAGAGGAAGTTGGCGAGAGGACAACTAATTGGCTCAGAGGTAAAGGAACTAAACAAACTGCTACCGGTGTGAACTGTCCCTTAGACATCACAGCCCCAGCTGATAAGATGTTGGAGCTAGCAGTGGAGGTCAAACAAGGGAAACTGAGGCCACAAAGAGAGAGAGACATCCTCAGTATTGGACTGGGCAACCCTGAGCATCCTGGACATGTATGAGGCATCTCGTCTAAGATGGGATGGAAAGAAGGATTTGGTGAGGAGTGGGTGGGCATATATAAGAAACGAGATCGATATAAGGAAGACATGCAGCAATATTTTGAGGAACAGGCTAAGGAACAATTCAGAAACATGATGTCAGAATTTCTAACAAATCCTGATCCAGAGCTGGTGCAGAAGTTAGCTAGTGCAATGTCTGTTCAGCAGATGAGCACACAAGGCCCACAGATGCAGCTCGTCCCAACACAACCCTTGCCTAGAGCTCAGGAGATGATTCATGCCAGGCCCGCTCAATCTCCTCCCTTTCCAAGTAGTGTGGGGTCTACGGGAAACACACACCACTACACTGTGGATGACATCAATGGGCCGACACCTTGCAAAATGCTCATACGATATGGTATGAAGCATCAACGTACAAGGGAGGTAGCCACGGGCTTTGCGATCCCTGGACGTGACTATCACGGTGATCCTATACCAGAAGAGTACTACAGGGTAGAAGTGGTGACGGTCGTCCCAGGCTACGAGGATGACGTGCTATAAATATCTGGCCCCGAGGGTATTGAGACACTCGGACAGGCCATTCATAATTTCATCCTATGGCCTCGAAGAGATGTCCAGTTGACCCAACCACCACCTTCCTTAAAAGCCCTGCCAGAAACTCAAGAGTCAGCACCTGATCTCGACCGTCAATAGGATCCTAACCCACCATCACCCCCTGCTGCCGATCCTTCACGAACCCCACCGTCAACATCGAAACCAGCAGGATCTCCGCCACAAACACCTACACCAATCCTTGAGCCTGCTTCTTCCCCACCACCTCAAGACATGGAAGCTTCGCCTTGGATACCACCGCCGCCACCAAAGAAGAGCCAAGAAAAAACTAAGAAAAGAAAATTTCCTGTTCCCAAATTGGTTTCCCCCTACGAGCCGAAGAAAAAAACAGCTGGCACTGCCAAATTTTTGGAAGGGATTGCGCAGACTCACAAGTCACGACCGTGGACTTAGGCGAGCAAATGTAAGTCGGCCAGGCACAGATCGAGCTATAGAGATAGTGAGGCCAACATGGGATGACTATCAAAATGTCCCTGATACATATGTACCCAAAGAGGCCTCTACCGAGTTGGGAACAACTCCAAAAGCTCCCGCCGGTGGTATAAAAAGTCTTCATGGACTGGTACATGAGAGCGGCTAAAGTCGGGATCGACGCAATCCAAGTAAATATACCACCATCCGCTTTCAAAAGTGAACGAGATACGGCTTTCGTTACTTTCGAGGACATATGGTTGATGATGAACCTCAAGCGGCTCGACGTTCAGCTCATCATGCTATTTGCATTGTAAGTGTAGCTCTCGTACTAACATGAACTTCGTTTATTATTATTGACTTCTACTAAGATTGAATTTCCAATATGCACTTGTGCCTTGCAGAATGCAATTTGATCAAGACGAGTTCGTGTACGGTCCCGGACCAAACCAGAATGAAAGCAAACAGGCTAGGTACCTTAGCCCGAAAAAAATATGTGAGAATGAGCACACCTTCCGAATTGGTCCCGACAGCGATCAATTGAAGGGGTTATCAAAAAAAGACGCTGCAAAGAGAATTAAAGATCTGGAGAAGGATCATGAGACTAAATACGCCACCTACATAGGCCATGCATTGCTCCAGTACAAACACAGGAAAGTCATAGTTGCCCCTTATAACTTTAACTAAGTATGAGTTCATATATATACATCAGCTTAAGTATCGATTTATATAAATGCATAACAACTCGGTTTCAATCGTGCGCAGCGACCACTGGATATGCTTCTTCATTTATCCTAGAGAGGGAAAGGTGCTGGTCTTTGACTCCGCTGACTACAGTCCTGAAAGATATGCAAAATTCCAAACCATCTTAGAACGGTAAGCCGACAAAATGTAGCATGCATCTTTTTATCGTTGAGAGTTTAAGATTGCTGCTAACTGATTCTTTTTGAGATCATAGATGTTATAGATTCTATAAGTTAAGAGGTGGAGTGTTTGACGAGTCCATGAGGGGGCAGGAAATAAGATTTTTCACAAGTGGCCGGTACGTAAATTTATGAATCAATATCATGCAAGTTTAATATATAAGATGGTATTAGAAGTAAATAACTGTATGCAATTTATGTAGTGCCACAAGCAACCAACCGGTTCGGTGCATTGTGGATTCTACGCGTGCGAGTTCATGAGAACGGCCGGACGGTACATCTGGAACCCTAATAAGGTACCACTAATAGTAGCATTTGTATTTATATCGTTAAAAATGCAAATATACGTAGACACATGGAAATATATATAATGCTTACAAACTTCCTTTTCGGGCATATCAAGAATCGAATTCTGAAAACTTCGATGACCTAACTCTGTACGGCATAATTGAGGACCTCTGCTCATTTATCATGAGAGAAATCATTCCTACAGAGGGAAAATATCACCATGCCGAAAGCCCCTTAGCGAGGCCAGAGTTCAGAGCGCTAAGGGAAATTAGCGCTCTGAAATTAAGTCAAAATGATTATTAGAATCCTCTCCACTGTAAATTTTATTATCACATCGTGGCCAAAAAACAATTTTGATGTATACAATGTATGATGTAATTAAATTGTTAATGATGTATATATGTATATAAGTATTGTATGGTATAATTACTTTTTGTTGATATATTTGTCATAATTAAATAGCCTTTGTATTGATCATAGTAAGAGAGAAAGAGAGGGGGGAGAAGGGAGGAAGATGAGGGGGAGAGGGGGGAGAGGAGGGAGGGAGGTGGAGAGAGAGGAGGGAGGGAGGAAAGAGGAGGGAGGGAGGGGGACAGAGGGAGGGACTGAGGGAGGGAGAGGGAGAGGGCGCCAACTCAAAAATTGAAAATTCAAATGAATTTGGGCGGGGAAAACATTAATACAAGGCGGTTCACCTAAAGCAACCGCCTTGTGGAAATGCCATTTCCACAGGCGGTTCCTTATGTGAACCGCCCGATGGAAATGCCATTTCCACAAGCGGTTGCTTATGTGAACCGCCTATGAAAATTCATTTCCACAGGCGGTTTTCAAGCAACCGCCGGTGAAAATGCAACATTTTCACGGCCTCTTGCACAGGCGGCGGGCCAAAACGTCTGTGAAAAGGCGTCTTGAACCGCTTGTGCGAGCCTATGTGTACTAGTGTCTTGCACCCCCACAACCTCAAGACCATCGATTGCACCTAACCTAACAACTTGTCTTAAAAAAATATACACAACGGAAAGGCATTCAAGATTGTGTGACATCACATACAAGGGGCAGCTGGTGAGTTCAAGCAAATACTATCTTTCTAGTTTCTACATGTTTACTTGCAATGCAATTCGAGTCACCTCTCAGTGAACAGTATCCTTGTCTGTATAACATCGTTAGACATAAACATCAAACTGTAGCAGAGGTTTTTAGTTCAACACTGGTACACTTCTCATGGAGACATGATTTGATTGGTCCTAAATTAACAGCTTAGAATGATCTATTTCCTCGCATTGCTAATCTTAGGCTCATTCAAGAACAAGATGTGTTTCACTGGAATTTGGAACCAAAAGGCCAATTCTCGGTGAAGTCACACTATTTAGCTTTGATCCATCAAGACGTCCTAAACCTGAATAAATAGATTTGGAAAACAACGGCCCCATTGAAGATAAAGATTTTTTTGTGGTACCTTTGAAGGGGAGTTATCTTAACAAAAGACAACTTAGCAAAACGAAATTGGCAAGGTAGTGAGAAGTGTTGTTTTTGTTACAAGAACGAGAAATTAAGCACCTTTTCTTTGAATGCCGATTTACAAAGGTAATTTGGGGTTGCATACAAGTTTCGTTGAATATCTCCCATCCTTGTAGTATTTCTCATCTCTTTGGGAGTTAACTTTGTGGCTTTCAGAAGGATCTCAAACCTATAATTATGTTGGGTGCAACAGCTACTTGTTGGACGATTTGGTTATGCAAAAATTATTTAATTTTTGAGAAAAACATGTTTACTCTCCCTTGTAGGTAGTTTTTTCGATAATCCATTGGCTACCCACATGGACTATCCTCCAAAAGCCCTTCACACGGGTTTTGGTGTTGAAGGCATCGCATCAATTGATGCAAGTGACTACAGTGTTTTTCTCCCGGGCACATAGGTGGCGATCTAGTCTTAGAATTGATGACCATTAGAGTGTTGTGCTTTCTTTTTTAGGCTTTGTGCTTAGGCAGAAGTCAAAAGTGATTTCACTCTTATTGTATCTTCTCGATGTAATAACAGTGAATTAATAAAATCCTTCCTTTATAAAAAAAAGGTTACGTTGTACAAAGTAAATTGACACTTAAATTACTCAAGCTAATTTTAAAGAACCTCATTATCGGCTACGAAGCATATCCTTGCCAAACGTGGTGGCAATTCAATTTTCAAAGAAAGAACTACTCATACTTTTATGTTTATATCTCGATAACATCATGTTTGATTGATTAGTTCATGTTTTCTTTTACAAGATGGTCCATGATCCCAATCACCCACAAGCAAAACTGAACTAAATTCCACAATGGAAGTCTATTATTATGTGATACATTGAAAACAAGGCATAATATTACATTTATGTTGTGATAACAAGGTGCTTGTCTACAATATTTATGCAATTATAAGCAGAATCATGCTTGCACACGTACCACTGACACTCACCATATCGACACCGATAAATACTACTGCAAAAATGATTTTACTAGACATTGTCCAAACATTAACCAGACGGTCACAAAATCCATCCGCCTTGTAAAATGCCTAAGTAGACATTTTCATTTACAGAGCCAGTCACAATTAAACATCTCACAAAATGCATTTACGGAGGCAGTCTAGATTGCCCGTCTCGTAAAATCCATCTACGAGGCAGTCAAAAGTGATCATCTCCTAAAATTGATTTACGTAGGCGGACTTCTTAATAGGTCTGCCTCCAAGATTTCAGTAGTGTGAGGATTGCCTCTGTTAATCGAGGCTGAAGCCCAGCCAAAGCCCAAATCGGGCTTCTATCGGACTTGTATAAGAGCATCAATTAGGATTTCCTCTCAATCCCTCCCTGCCTCATTTGAGCGCGGCGCTCGACCCTCTCCCCAAGCGCCTGCGGTGCCCCTCCCTCTTAACGGAGCACTACACTCCCTCTCTCCCCCGAGCGCATGTAACTCCCTTTCTCTCGAGCGTGGCGCCCCTCCCTCTCCCTCTCTCGCCACGGTGCCTCTCCTCCTTCTCCCGGTGCGGATCCAGCCTCCAACTGGCCACCGGCGGCGGCTCCAGCCACCAACCGGCTACCGAAGCGGCAGGGCATGGTCACCAACAGCAGCTGGGGCTCGGATCCAGCCACCAGTGAGCTGATCGGGCCACTAGCGGCTACGGGCTTGTGAATCCGGCATGAGCAATGGCATGGGCGTGGATCTGCTCAACAGCGAGCGGGATCCAGTGGCTGTGCGCTTGGGGAGGTCGGATCCGGCGGCAAGGACACCTCCTGCACGTGTAACAACGATGGGCTTGGCGATGGCAGTTCAGGCAGCGTGCGCGGGGGCAGATCCAGGCATCAGGCTTCATTTTTCTTAAACATTGAATTTATTTAAGAAGGCGGGCATTGGGTGACTTTAACTTGATCTATCGAGTCGAGGACAAAAATAACAACAGAATAAACATCCCGATGCTCAACAGGTTTAAAAGAACTATAGACAATATGCAATTAGCACCTCTAGAATTGTATGGTCGACGGTTCACTTGGTGCAATGACCAACAAAACCCAACCATGACAAAGATCGATCATTTTCTTGCATCAGCGGAATGGTTAGAATTGTTCCCACGGACGGACCTTCAGGCTTTGGCATCGATGGGGTCTGATCACTGCCCGCTTTTTCTTCAAGGCGACACATCTTATGAGTTCTACCGTGGCTTCCGTTTTGAGGCATATTAGGTAAACATGCCGGGGTTCTTGGAAGTGGTTCTAGAGACCTGGGGACAGCTGGTGAACACGCAAAACGCGTTACTGAGAGTACATGTTAAACTTCTGCGTACTGCCTGAGCACTGAAGATTTGGAGGTGGAAAAATTTCAGTAACTTTAGACTACAATTGGCCATAGTTCAAGTGGTCTTACTGGAACTGGAAAAGGCACAGGAAAGGAGACCTCGCCGCAGAACTCGAGTTCAAAAAATATCTTAAGGCAAAGTCAGTGGGTTTGGCTGCAGTACAAAAGGCTAAAGCAAGGCAACATTCAAGATTAACATGGATTAGAGACGGGGGATACTTTTCCACATATACGCAAACTCGCGGAGAAAAAAGATGTTCATAGTTGCACTTCATACTGATGAGGGGGTAGCAACTACACGGCAGGACAAATTAAAAGTGGCCATGGATCACTTCAGCAAGGCGGTAGGCTCTTGCACAACCAGATCAAGGACACTAAACTGGGAGGCCCTAGGCTATACACTGTAACACCCCAGGTGTTATGATTTTAATTAACAACTCGATCATGTCATCATCTCATGCAGTAATCCATATCATGTGCAAGCATTAGGGTAATCATGCAAAGAAAATATCTACATTAGCCAATTAAGGTTTTCATTAGCTTAATCAAATTGGACATGTGGTATATGCATTCCATGTGTGGTGTTTAGTGAATGCTTAAGTATGAAATCTTAAGTGGCTTGTGTTTTCTAAGCCAAATCAAATAAATTGAGCTCACAAATTTGAATTACAACACTCATATTTAACCATTTTGGTTGTCTCTGAGATTACAATTGGGGATTCAATTTTGGGAGGTTAACTAAAAACAATTTTATAAATAAAAATTACCCAAATTTAGCTCAATTACAAAGTTCCAAGGTCAAGCTTTGTAATGGAGTCTTTGACTATGTTTTGTGATCACTAATCTCCCTCTAATTCAGTGCTTAATGTTGCTAATCAAAACAAGTTTGGAAAACCCTAACTGCATCTCTGAAACGAAATTCAGTTTCAGTTCTGAAACTGCAGGTTCCGTTTCATTCTTGCTCTATTCTCCTTTCCATATCTCTCTATCTAGTGGGAATCAGGGAATAAGCATAAAAGCAAAGTTGGAGATCTCAGTTTACTGAACAATTTTGTCAACATGAACATCTTCTGTTTCGGGCTGGAGCTGAGTGTTTTAGTGGCTCGAAATCGCTCTGTCAGTCGGGTTACTACATCATCGGCAGCAGCCAGCTGCTTTTCGCCGCCGAAGGTTGCCGTGCCCGTTTTGGCTTGCTCCTCGCGCGTGGCACGCAGCAGCATCGCGTGGCAAGTTTCCAGCAGCTGCTGGCACTCACCCTGGGCGTTCGGTAATACCGAACCGATCGGTTCGGTACTTCGGTACCCATATAAATTCAGTTCCTGAAGAAACAGGTACCGATCGGTTCTTAGAAAAACTCGGTACCGAGCAAATTCGGTATCGGTAAATTCGGTTCGGTTCCGGTATTTACCGAAATTACCAAACAAATCTCAGAAGCATGTAACACCAGGTTCAATAGCTAATTTTGACAGAAATTCAACATGATTTCTTATAGAATAAGAGTGCCAAAATCATATATATAAAAATCCATAGGACTATAGGATTAGATAACCACAACTACTCCACTCCTCTCACCTGGTCACTATGTCTCCCACCTCGCGTTTCTTCGATGGCCTGAGATGGGCGGTGGCTGCTTGCTGCTGCTGGTTCAGATCCTTATCCCCTTCATTGCATCGAGTCTATTCGGAGCTTGGAATTTGGAGCTTGTCCTTTCTGTTTTAGATGGGGCTGGCGGGGTAGTGCATGGAGGCCGCAAGAGCGAGGGCGAGGCCGAGCCGCCACCGCTCAGCGGGTGAAGGCGCAGGCCGTGGGGGACGGGCGTCGCCGTGTCGGGCATAGGCGCCTCGCCTAAAAGCGGCCCCGCTGCAGCAGCAAGCCGGCAAAGCGCGGCGGCGGGAGGCGGGCGGCTGCGCCTGTGTGCGATCTGAGGAGCCGAGAGAGGATAAGAGGGTTTCGTTTCTTATCAAGCTGATGAGAGACGATATGTTGGCTTATGTGGGCTGCTATTAGGCCTGGTTCACACCTTATTCGGTACATGCTCGGTAATTCGGTTTACCGAGCTACGGAACCGAATTTACCTCAGTAATTTTGGTACCCGAGAAATAGGAACCGAACAGGAACCGAATTTTTCGGTTTCAGTAGTTTTCAGTTCGGTTCCCAGTAATTTTGGTTCGGTTTTTGGTTTTTCGTGCCCAGGGTGAGCTGGCACGCCCTGGCTCGCCCTTATCCTTTGCCAAGCCATGCCGCCGTCGCCCTCTTGTTCTCTGTCTCTCTCGTAGGCTCGTAGGCATGGCTAAGCTGCAGAGCTCGCACAGCCGCTGCTGCTCCTGCACAGCGCCTCCTCCTCCAATCACTCCCATGCCACTCCTCCACCGCCCTCTCCATGCCACATCTCCCTCGCCCTTCTCCGGGCGCCGCAGCCGTCGGCCAGCCCTGCAGCCGAGCGGCTAGCTGCCGTTGCTGCCTGTGTGCGTGGCCAAGCCAGCCCAGCGCAGCCTCAGGTCGGGACAAGGCCACCTAGGAGTGCGCCATGCTGCTGCGAGGCCGCCCAGCTCCTCCTTGGCCGCTGCCGGAGACCGCGTCGCCGAATCGGTTCAGCCTAGACGTCCTCTGGTTTCTGCTCGTTAGGAAGAAGAAGGATGGGGATTGAAATAGAAGGTTTTCCAGGGGCCTAAATGCACAAACAGTGACTCAGATGAATAGTGCTCTACAGAGTTTTTCTTTTTCTTTTTCCTGTTTTGGCTGAAACTTGTGAATTTCATAACTAATTTTAGAGGCATGCTAAAATTGTGAAACTTTTTGTGTAGCTTCTTAATGCTATCATCTATGCAGGAAAAATATGAACTGGTGAAAATCAGTAGTTTTAGATGTTCAAAAATTAGCTCTTTTAATTAATAAATGCATGTTGTGTGATTTTTGTAGACTAAAGTAAATATCCAATGACCATGAAAATTTGTGTGTATCTGTTTTATGGTCTAATCAACCTCCAAAAAAAGTTTGGGTTTAATTTTATGAAGTTTAATTTTATCCTTATTTATATGCTTTAATAATTAATTAATAAATTGCTTAGAGTGAGTAACACAAATCATGAAATGACTTGTGTGATCTTTTGACATTACTTGAAGATCATGAATCATTACCACACAAATGATCCATGGCTTGGTTGTGTAGTGTTAGTAGTGGTCATCATCACATGTATAGTTAATGATTAATTAATTAATGAAAGTAAATGCTTAACTTAGGATTGAGTGCTTTTGGGAATTGTTTGGAGACCATGGTACATACCCTCCCTGCTGTCCCATGGCAATGTGATGTTTGTCTCCATGTGACCTAGATCACCATGTCACTAATTAATTAATTTTAATGCAATCTCACTTAACATGTTAACTAGTGATTTAACTCTGTTAAATGATGCTTCTTAAACTTAAGCATGAATGCCTTGTTTATGTTTGAGTGCATCCACCTTTCTAGTTAATCAACTAATCTTGTTTGGTGTTAATCAAACTTCAATTATGAAACCCTAGTTGCAACTTTTTCGTGAAGTTATACTCAAGAATTAATGCAATTAAATTGTTTCATACATATTGCATCATACATGTCATTATGTTAAGTATGTATCATTATTACGTGTAGTATACGAGAGAGTTGGATTGTGTTGATCAAGCTTTGGAGCAGATTTGTGATGATCCAACCCCGATGAGGTGATTCCACCAAAGATGTCGATATCAAGACTAACATCTAACCTTCCCTACAACGCAGGCAAGCCCCGGAGCATAACCCACTCTCTCTACTTTTACAAAACTTTATTACACTTTAAGTCTAGTGTAATGTGCATTAAGTTAGTAGGAGTTGTTTGAAACCGTTGCTGCATAATTACCTTGATCTGCAGCTACTTCTAGATATTATCCCACTATTATGTGTAGGACGTTTCCTTAAAATATTTAGTCATGCTTAGTCTGGTAGAAGTCGAGCGACAATTTCATCATTCATGAGAATTAGGTTTATCTGTTGTTCTCTGTGGCTTGGTTCAATTCATGGGTCGTGAGAACCCTAATGATGATGATGATGTTAAGATGAAACCGGGCGGTCAGCTTGCACAAGAATGGAGTCTTGGTGTAGTGCTCCGTCTGTGTCGATTAAGGACCGTTCTGATGTAGGCCTGCTGGATCGAGACCTTTGCAGTGTACTGGCCACATACTCCGGGAATTCTGAGTAACTTGGCTATTCCATTACACGAACGGCTACTCACACACTGCTGGGAGTGTAGAGATGGTGGGAGTATCATGATACCCACCCTACGAATTCGCCCGTGGTGCGGGGTACGGTGGTGGAGTATTGTGCTCTCGGGTGGTGCGGACCCGGTCGGGTTTTGGAGGATCCAAGCGAATGGTTGATATACGAATGGTCTGGGACCTATGTATATTGTGTGGCTGGGAATCCCCAGCTGGAACCTCTTAGCCAGTTCGAATCGTCGTTGCTCCTCGGTCATGGAGAATCGATCCTCCGACCACTCATCGTAGTGTAATCAATAGAAGATGATGATTCTCGAAATTGATGAAATATGCTGGATGTTTAATGATAAGTGTTTTGCATAGATTAGGTGCTAATAAAGCTTAATGATAAATCCTAATTTAAAACCTGAATGTAAGGATCAACTATAGAAAGCTTTTTCGTAAAAGTTCTCTGGTTTCTGGCCTAGAAAACCCCTAAGATAGCATGCCCTTGGTGTCTTTTTCTTTGGTAGCGTAAGTCTTGCTGAGTACCCTCAAGTCCTCAGGGTTTGTTAACCCCTGCTACAGATACTAACTTGAGTTGCAGAGCTAGGTCATGTCGGTGGGCTCGACATGATCCGGTAGTTTGTCTCCCTTAGGTGCTTCACCTAAGATGTTTATAACGATCTATCTCGCCTCCTAATTTTAAGTTAAGTTATACTTAAGCAACTTTTAATCATGTTGTAAACTATTATTGTAAAATCTTCTGCACTCATATAAATATTTTGTATCAACTGTTGTAATGTTGTGGTTACTCCCATGTTGATCCTAGAAGGAGGATGATTTCGGGGTTCCCTGAAGCCACCCGCAGAACACTGGAGTTATTGGGTTCTCGTGCATAGCCATCAGAGGCCTTTAGGGCAAATGCCTTAGATAGCCTATCCTTCCAAACAGTCCCTATTTTGTTGACCGTCTTTTGTAGGTTATTCTTGATTTGCTTATTGAAAGTCTCTGTTTGGCCACTTGTCTGAGGGTGCTATGTAGTAGCGACATGGTGTTGGATCCCTTGCTTTGTTAGGTACTTGCGAAAGTTCTTATTAATGAAGTGGGTTCCTCCATCACTTATCACCATCCTTGAGACACCAAATTTTAGGAATATTATCTGATGAAACCTCTTCTTAGAATTCTTGGAATTTGTAGCTTTGCATAGTATGGCCTCAACCCATTTGGAGACGTAATTCACAGCTACTAGAATGTACTCATAGTTGCCTGATTTTGGAAATGGTCCCATGTAGTCAATTTTCTAGACATCAAATAGCTCAATTTAAAGATTGTTGGTGAGTGACATGGCATCTCTGAAATTGATATTGTCATATCTCTGACATGATTCACATCTTCGGATGAAGTTCTTGGTGTCTTCATACATGGTTGGCCAAAAGAATCCACTTTGCCAAATCTTTGCATGTGTGCAAAATACCCCATAATGCCCTCTATATGATGATGAATGGCATCTTTCAATGATCTTCATGCCTTCTTACGTTGATACACATCTCTAGAGTAATCCATCAAAGTATACTTAAAAGAGATACGAATCATCCCATATGTGGAGACGACTCCTATAAATAAGCTTCTTCCTATTCGCTCGTTGGTGGTACAAAACCTGCAATCATAAAAGTGACAATATTTGTGTACCAGGGGTCCGATCTAGAGATGGCGTAGAGTATGTCATCTCAGAGAAAATTATTGATGGGTAGTTTCTGCATACTCTCAAATTGCATTCTAGACAAGTGATCGGCAATAGAATTTTCTACTCTTTTTTATCTTTTATTTCTAAGTCAAATTCTTGGAGTAGTAAAATTCATCCTATTAACTAGGGTTTAGTATCTTTCTTAGTGAGCAGATATTTTAAAGTAGCATGATCAGTATAAATAATCACCTTAGATCCTACTAAGTAAGATCTAAACTTATCAATGGCAAAAACAACAGCTAGAAACTCTTTTCATTTGTCATGATGCTTCTTGTCTCTAGTTTGTCCCAGAACTGCCTCCACATCATAATCACTTGCATCACACATTATTTCAAAAGGTAACAACCAATCAGGGGGTTGAATTGTAACATCCTAGGCCCGGCGCACGGCCACGGCCCACTCTACCTAGGGGTGGGTCAAGCCTGCGTAACAACCCGCTTGCGCTTTCATCCTCGCTTCACGTAAAACAGTTAACCGAAGGTTATTACGCGTCCCTGACTCTGGTATTTTAGCTGGTCTGGTGAACTCCAGATTCACAGGGTGGTACTAAACCACCGGATGAACAGTGCTCCACGGGCCACAGTACCGCGATCGGCGCTACAGTAACCTAGATCCGGCCCGTCCCATTTTGGTTCTACAGTAACCTGCAGCTGTAGTGCCCATCTGCTACAGTGCCGTATCCCAGCGCTATTCCATTTTTGGCCAAATTCGGCCCACTTAGGCGGGGATGTTACAATCACTGCCCCTTAGAATTTGACGTCCCCGTCGAATATCAGACCGGCTTACCCATTATGGGACACTGATCCAGGACCTCCTCTCTTGGCCACGTCCGTGACTCCAGTGCCGGCTCATGTGCCATGCCCTGCATGCGCATCATGCCACTGCACATCTGACCATCACTGACCATCACGCGCCCGTGAAATCGTGAGAGTCGGCTCTAATACCATCTGTCACAGAACCGCCCGAATTATTGGGCCCACATACACCCGTCATTGCCCTAAAGACCTCTGACGGTTGTGCATAGGAGCCAGATAACTTTGGTGGTGCACCGGTGATTCGGGATTCCCGAAGTCATCCGGCAGACCACCGGTGTTATCTGGCTCCTGTGCACAACCGCCAGAGATCTTTAGGGCAATGACAGGTGTGTGTGGGCTCAATAATTCGGACGATTCTGTGACATGAATAATTGGTGCAGATATGAGCGCTTTCTTAAGAGTTTTAAAAGCTTTCAAGCATGCATCATCGAATTCAAAGGGAGCATCCTTAGCTAGCAGGTTGGTCAACGGTCTAGCAATATATGAAAAGTTATGTATAAATCGACGATAAAACCCAGCATGACCAAGAAAGCTACGAATCCCTTTGACATTTATGGGAGGTGGGAGCTATTTAGTTACTTCAATTTTAGCTCTGTCTACCTCTATCCCACATTCGGACACTAAATGTCCTAGCACTATATCTTTTCTGACCATAAAGTGATATTTTTAACAATTAAGGACTAAGTGCTTTTCCTCACATCTTTGCAAAACCTTATCTAAGTTTTCAAGGAATTTATCAAATGTTTTTCCATAAACAAAAAAGTCATCCATGAAAACTTCCATAATCGCTTCAATCATACCAAATAATATAGACATCATGTATCTTTGAAATGAAGTTGGAGCATTACATAGTCCAAAAAACATCATACGGTAAGCATAAGTTTCATATGGACATGTAAAAGTAGTTTTACTTTGGTCATTGTTGACGGTCCTTAACATTCAAATCCAACCGTCAACTAACCTTCTAAAATGATATAAAAGCAATTCATCTACCTAGAAGTAGGGCTTTGACTAACGAATTCCACGAATTTTGGTGAATCAATGGTTTTGCAGGTAAATACTAGAAATGACACACTTTTGAGCTACACCGCAACATAGAATGCAAGATCAGAGGCCACGGCTACATAGGAAGATTCCAGAAGGGACGAGAAGACACTAGACCGAAGCGGAGGGCCAGCGGGGAGCCGCCGCACCGATCGGTTCGCCCCTAGACCGGCCGGCGTGCAGGGTCTGCCCGATCGCGCCCGGTTCACCCGGTTTACTCCACCGCCTTTGAGGATTGATCTCCACCATTTGCCAATATCGGTTCGATCCAAGGGCTCGCATTGATTCGCCAGGGCTATAAAAGCAGAGGCAACCCCCAGGGGAGGGGATCCCATTCAGAAGAAGAAGAGCTTTAGCGAGAAACCCTAATTAGGATCTCGAGAGGTGTCCCTTGAATGGATAACCTCTCAAGTTAGCATTCCAAGATAGAGCTAGTTCTATACCTCTAGAAGCTAGTTCTTCAGAGATAGAGAGATAGAGTTAAAGAGAGAGTTTTGGAGGAGTATCGGCCTATCGGTGCTACCTCTACGGCTTGTATCTGAGATTACTTCGGAATCGACTTCTGAGTTCAAGTAAGTAACATTGCTTATCTTGTTTTATTGGTTTGTGACTCTTTTGAGTACTTTAATCCTTGTAGCTCTTGGGTTAGAGTAGTATTCGTAGTGTAAGCATGGTGCTTAGACTTAATTACTCGTAGATGTACCCTATCGTCCGGATTTAGTGGTAGCTCGTGGAGGTGACTTTATAACTCTGTTGAATCTTATATATTCCGCTATCCCGTCGGTAGGCCGAGCAGGAGAATAGTTGGTAGTCGGGTTACAGTTTTGCCTGTGCTCCTCTATCCAATTCTTCAGTAAAGCATCCTAATCATATCTTACTTGAGCCTGAATTAGAAGCCTTAGTTGTCCCCTCTATATCCCTACCTTCTACAGCCTTGTTTGCTACTCAGGTGGTTAAGCGTAGTTTAGAAGACCCTCACACATCTTCCTTTGGGTTCGATATTAAAACTGGGTATACTTATCCGGTGAAGTGCTACAATGTATCCGTACGCTTGCGGAATTATTCAGTAGGCATTAACAGATACCAACAAACATTTTTGGCACCGTTGCTGGGGAAGATGTCGCTGAGATCACTCTGAACTTATCTTAACCTGTATTATAATCTTATCTTTTATTTGTATACTATCACTCTTTACCTTTTCCATTTCTCTTTACATTTTCTATCCTTCAATAGATCAACTTAATTCCACGCCTATCTATAAATATAACTTCACGAGCCTACGCTTAGAGCCAGAGCCATCCTCAAAGCCTATCTTAGCCTCGGACTATAAGCTACGCCCATGTTTAATAGACATGGTCAGAAACCAATCTTTCTCAGGAGAAGATAATGCTAGCTCTTATTCTCACCTCAATGAATTTGAGCAGACCTGTGCGTGCTTGCGCATTAAGGATATGTCCGATGAGACTATCCGATGGAAGCTTTTTCCATTCTCTTTGACTGGAGAAGCTAGACATTGGTATAATCTCCACGTTGAGAGTGTTAAAGGTGACTGGAGAGCATTGTGTGCTGAATTTTGCCTCCAATTCTATCCTATCTCTAAGGTAGTAGACCTTCGCTTAGAAGTTCTATCCTTTAGACAAGGGAAGAAGGAGACTCTAACTGAAGCCTGGGAACGCTATAACGATCTTACTCATTCTGGACCTAGTCTATCTATACTAGACCCCGTTCTACTTCAACATTTCTATAAGGGACTGAATAGAAAAACTTCAATATTCCTGAACATTGCTTCTGGAGGATCATTCTTGCATATCATTTCCGATGTTGCGAGAGATGTCCTTACAAAGATTCACGAAAATGAAACATCTTTAAAGAAGCCAGTAGAGGAAGAAGATTTGATAGTTGATAAGAAACCTGTACCTACCACATCCCAACCTACAACTATCAACGAGCCTGAACCACAGGAGAAAGAAGAGATTCCACTTCTATACTTCATGCTCGAGATCGAGGATGATATATTCACCGATTATAGAAACACCTCGAATTACTACACCATTAGGAGACCACAGAAGCCTAAGAAATCATCACATAGTGAAGAAGTCTTAGATCCTTCTGATGAGGCTTTCCTAAAGCAAAATGCTAAAGAGCTTGTGTCGATTATAAGCAATGATTGGTTGGAAGAGTCAGAGCTTTCCTCTGATATCATCTGAGTTGACTTCACATCAACCACCATACCTTGCCAAATCCACAAGGGTTCTTTCAAAGCATTATACAATCCTGTTGTGGGAGTTAACATCATGTCTGCAACATATGCTCAAGATCTTTTAAAAGACATGCCCTTAACCCCAATAACAATGTTTGTAAAAAGTCCTTTAGGCCACATTCTCCCAAGTTTGGGAATCCTCTATGTCTTACCTATTCATGTCAAAGGGATAAGAGTTCATTTGAGCTTATCTTTGATGTCATAGAGTTCGACGTATTGATTGGACAGCCTATAGAGAGACTTTTGCAAGAAGGACAAAAAGGTAATCTAAACATTAGCCTTGGAAAGAATTTTAAGTTACCAATATCTATAACTCGTGCTCTCAATAATGAGATGGAGCCACTTTCTGAGCCTGATCCTATGGAAGAAGTCTTAGAGACATCCTTTGAATCTCTTCTTGAACCAGATTTCGAAGATGATTCCGAACCACTAGATGAGGAAGGAGATAGTACGCTAGAACCTGACCCTCTAGATGAGTTTGAGGAACCACCTAAGCCTCCCATAGAACTCAAACCCTTGCCTTCTGGTCTTAAATACGCTTTTCTAAATAACGATCGAGAATCTCCTATGATTATAAGTGATAAACTCTCTGAGGAAGAAACCTTTTGATTGATTACAGTCCTAGAAAAGCATAGATCTGCTTTTAGCTATTCACTCCAAGATCTTAAAGGAATCAGTCCTATTCTTTGCATCCATCGCATCCCTACAGACCCTGAGATAACACCTTCTAGGGAACCACAATGTAGGTTGAATAATGCGATGAGAGAGGTTATTAAGAAAGAGGTCTTGAAACTGTTACACACCGGGATCGTATATCCTGTGCCATACAGCGAGTGGGTAAACCCTGTGTAAGTTGTGCCTAAGAAGAGAGGCATGACAGTTGTTAGGAATGATAAAAATGAATTAATCCCACAAAGAACCGTCACTTTGGATGGCGTATGTGTATTGATTACCGAAAGCTTAACAAGGCAACAAAGAAAGATCATTTTCCACTTCCCTTCATTGATGAGATGTTGGAAGGTTGGAAAATCACTTTTTCTTCTATTTTCTTGATGGGTATTCAGGATATCATCAGATACCGATCAATCCAAATGACCAGAACAAAACCACCTTTACATGTCCATACGGAACTTATGCCTACTGTAGAATGTCTTTTGGGCTATGTAATGTTCCAGCTTCATTTCAAAGATGCATGATGTCTATATTTTCTGATATGATTGAAGTGATAATGGAAGTTTTCATGGATGACTTTTCTGTATATGGAAAAACTTTTGATAAATGCCTTGAAAACTTAAATAAGGTTTTACAAAGATGTGAGGAAAAAAGCACTTAGTCCTTAATTAGGAAAAATATCATTTTATGGTTAGAGAAGGAATAGTGCTTAGACATTTAGTGTCCGAAAGAGGGATAGAGGTAGACAGAGCTAAAATTGAAGTGATTGAACAACTACCTCCTCCCATTAATGTTAACGGAATTCGAAGCTTCCTAGGTCATGCAGGTTTTTATCGATGGTTCATACATAACTTTTCATATATTTCTAGACCTCTAACAAACTTGCTAGCTAAGGATGTTCCTTTCAAATTTGATGACGCATGTTTAAAAACTTTTAAAACTCTTAAGAAGGCGCTCATCTCTGCACCAATCATCCAACCCCCTGATTGGTCGCTGCCTTTTGAATTGATGTGTGATGCAAGTGATTATGCTGTGGGGGCAGTTTTGGAACAAACTAAAGATAAGAAGCATCACGCAATTGCATACGCTAGCAAAACTTTGACAGGACCTTAACTTAATTATGCATCTACTGAAAAAGAGCTTCTAGCTATTGTTTTTGCTATAGACAAGTTTAGATCTTACTTAGTAGGAGCAAAGTAATTGTTTATATCTTGATCATGCTTTGCGCTTAAATACCTGCTCACTAAGAAAGATGCTAAACCACGACTCATAAGATGGATTTTGCTACTCCAAGAACTTGACTTAGAAATAAAAGATAAAAGGGGGGTAGAAAATCCTGTTGCCGATCACTTGTCTAGAATGCAATTTAAGAATATGCAGGAACTTTGAATCAATGACTCCCTTCGAGATGACACACTCTACGCTGTCTCCAGATCGGATCCCTGGTACGCAAATATTGTCAACTTTATGGTTGCAGGATATGTACCACCAGGGGCAAACAGGAGAAAGCTCGTCTATAAAAGCCATCTACACATATGGGATGATCCTTACCTCTTCCGAGTGTGCTCTGATGGATTACTCCAAAGATGTGTACCCACTGAGGAAGGACTACGGATTATTGAAATATGTCACTCATCACCATATGGAGGTCATTATGGAACATTCTGAACTCATGCAAAAATTTGGCAAAGTGGATTCTTTTGGCCAACCATGTATGAAGACACTAAGAACTTCATCCGAAGATGTGGAGCATGTCAGAGGCACGACAATATCAACTCAAGAGATGCCATGCCACTCACCAACAATCTTCAGATAGAGCTCTTTGATGTCTGGGGAATTGATTACATGGGACCGTTCCTAAAATCAGGCAACTATGAGTACATTCTAGTGGCAGTTGACTATGTTTCAAAATGGGTAGAAGCCATGCCATGCAAAGCTGCAAATTCTAAGAATTCCAAGAAGAAGTTTCATGAGACAATATTTTCAAGATTCGGTGTTCCAAGGATGGTGATCAGTGATGGAGGAACTCACTTCATTGACAAGGACTTTCGCAAGTACTTGACGAAGCAAGGGATCCAACATTACGTAGCTACTCCTTACCATCCTCAAACGAGTGGCCAAACAGAAACTTCCAATAAGCAAATCAAGAATATTCTACAAAAGACAGTCAACGAGATGGGAACTGTTTGGAATTAAAAGCTACCCGACACATTATGGGTATACCGAACAGCATACAAGACACCTCTTGGCATGTCACCTTATCAACTTGTCTACAAAAAGACCTGTCACTTGCCAGTAGAGCTTGAGTTCAAGGCTCACTAGGCAATCAAGAGATGGAATATAGATTTAGAAGCTGGACAAGACGAAAGATGCAACTCTCGGAACTAGATGAATGGCGAGAAAAGGCATATCACAATGCAAAGATCTATAAAGAGAGGACCAAAAGGTGGCATGATAAGCGAATCAAGAAGAAGAGTTTCAGCCATAGAGATAAAGTGCTATTATTCAACTCCAGGGTAAGATTATTCGGGTATGGTAAACTATGGAGCAAGTGGGAAGGGCCATTCACGGTGGTAAATGCATCATCACACGGAGCAGTGACACTTCAAAACAACGAAGGTACGTTATTCAAGATAAATGGCCAACGCCTTAAGATTTTTCTAGAACCTTCTAGACCACCCGAGGAATTAGATGAAATTTATTTTCTAGATTTTCCCTAATTTATTAAAAATACGAACTTCTTCGCGAATTAGGCCGCGACAGGAGAAAAATTGGAGAGATAATGGGCCAAGAATACACCCCCGCGGAAGGGCACTGGAAACCGGGCCGGGGTGGGACCGGCCGGTCCCACCCCTGCACGGTCGGTCTGCCCGGCGCCGCCTCGCGGTCCGCTGCCTCTCGGTGCGAAGCTTGTTCCGTTAGGGTTTCGGATATTCCACTTTGGTGCGAATCCACCGCCGCCTGTTCGCGGTAGATGCTCGGGATGGATTAGGATGGAATGCCCCTACCTCAAGTTACCAGGACTATATAAACACCCCTTGGGGTCATTCTCCTCTCATCCCAAGAGCTCTTCTCTCTCAACCCATAGCAAGGAAGCTCTCCATCTCTCCACCTTCCACCAAATGGCAAGCCCAAACCACCCATACACAGTCGAAGAGCCGGAGGACGTCCTCCCACTGGCGGTCATCCCGCCAAAGGTACCGGGCGTGTGCCCCCCCCAAAGGCGACCGTCCCGGTGCCCTCGAAGGAGGTCGTTCGAGCTCGACCACAAGGAGCTCCAATGGAGGAGGCCTTCTACGCCCAGGCTATCAAGAGGCCTGCCATTGCTCCACAAGCTCATCGACCGTCCTGGGTGATAAGCCTCGACAGCCAGGTCAACCTAGCATTGCTCTCCCCCAAGGCACTAAATTACTACCTCCTAGAGAGGGGGAGAGGCTGCTAGGAGTCACCACCAAGTTTGGGATGGTGACCGGTGCAAAGTACACTACCGAGAAGGAGCGAGTGACTCTAGATGGTGTGCGGGTGGACCCCAACAATGTGAAGTTTAATCCACCGCCAAGAGCCAATACGGAGCCCCCGAAGAAGAAGGCGAGGACTGCACCAGCCCCAAGACAACCTCGCCTGTCCTTGGCCACCTTAGAGACGAGGATAGATCTCCAGGCCCGAGCCCTGTCTGATGCACTAAAGGTCATAGGGACCACTGTGCAACGTGTAGGGAAACTAGAGGTCAGCCAAGAGCGGCTACGTAGTAAGAACAAAGTGCTCAAGGCTAGTGTCAGGGAGCTAGAAAAGAAGGACTAGAGATCGAGATGAGTAGGCACACGTGTAATAAAGTATTAGTTACTTTGCTAGTTAGTCAGATTAGTTAAAACAGTTTGCTTAGTTAATTCAATTCATTCATTGTGTAATAAATGTGCCTAATGATAATAAAGAAGTTGAGTCTTTAAAGTCATCTCTCTCTAGATATATGTATGTTTTTGTCTCCACCTTGTTGTGCTTAAAAGAAAACAGGAAACAAGTATGGGGGAGACAACCCCATAGGAACTTCGAAGGAAAATCATGCAACAGGAATCGTGCACGTACTCTAAAACACTCTCATTTATTACCACTGAACTTAATTGAATATCCTTTAATGAAACATGATTATACCTCAAGAAGGCGTAGCTTAGTCATGACTTAAGGCAAGAATCACATAATTCATTTCCTGTAACACTTGCAGCTATTGGGAACTCTTTATAGGGACCCCATGCCTCTTAAGTTGTTGATAAGTATGAGATAGTCAAATATGAGAACCCAAATTTCTATGCCTAAGTTATTGGAGCATTTATTTCAAAACATAAAAACAATAGCTATGCTACCCCTCTGTGGTCTTTAAATACCTATAGAAGCCATACATGATCATGAACTTTCTACATAATTTGCTTGGCTTGCATCGAGCTCTGTCAGCTTTTGAGACCCGTGTTGCAGAGATTTATCATGCTCCCAAGATCAACATCCACTTACACTCCATATATGCACTATCCCTACACTAAGGGTACGCGCAACCTTTTCTATCCACATAGAAAATGTGCTACTCTTACACTGAGAGTACGCACCTAAAAAGACTTTTTATAGGATCTTATTCACTCATGCTCTAGTATTATCAGAAATCTCTGTCTTGCAAAAAGTTTTTGTGTAGGAAGACATGGGCTATGCAAAAAGAGAAAGAGAGTTTAAAAAGAAAAAAATATAGACAAGGGTCCAAATGCTAAAAAGAATAAGGCACTTAGATGCCTAGCTCTCTAAAAAAAGAAGAAAGAGAAAAGAAAAATTTATGATAGCCCGTTGTCTACAAGCACTCCAATTCAAGCAAGAGAGATATATCCTTCAAAACATGAGCATAGTAGAATCAGGATAGCACCATATATTCCACACACATGCACATCTTGATCTAGGAGTATGACACCTCTCTCCTTGGGACTCTTACGCTGGCTCAGTGACGTGTAAGGTAAGTATACTATTTCTTGCCAAACCTTTAAACTTCACATAAGCCTATTAGAAGAATGTTGCAAGGAAAGGCAAATCACTCATTCATGCCTATGTGAGAATCCATAAATACTATATATAATGAGTGACTTGAGAGTACCACATTGAGGAGCAGGTAAGCTATGTTTCGTTTCAAAAATCTTGCAAAAATCTCCAATGGACTTGGCAATGAGATAAAGGTAATCTATTCAGCTATTCTACTCTTCAACTTCCTAAAGTTGCATGGTAGACACTTTGAATCTTACAGTGCAGGAATAACCAGGAATGAGCTTATGTTGATATCTTTGTCTAGAGTTATGCCTGAAGTTATCCAACCTTTTCTCGAGGACGAGTAAAAGCCTAAGTGTGGGGGTCTTGTTGACGGTCCTTAACGTTCAAATCCAACCATCAACTAACCTTCCAAAATAATATAAAAGCAATTCATCTACCTAGAAGTAGGGCTTTGACTAATGAATTCTACGAGTTTTAGTGAACCAATGGTTTTGCAGGTAAATACTGGAAATGACATACTTTTGAGCTACACCGCAACATAGAATGCAAGATCAGAGGCCATGGCTACACAGGAAGATTCCAGAAGGGACGAGAAGACACTGGACCGAAGCGGAGGGCCCGGCGGGAGCCGAGCCGGGCCGGCGGTCGGCCCCGGACCCGACCGGTGCAGGGTCCGCCGATCGCCCGCCCCGGTTCGCCCGGTTTACTCCACCGCCTTTGAGGATTGATCTCTACCGTCTGCCAATGTTGGTTTGATCCAAGGGCTCATATTAATTTGCCAGGGCTATAAAAGGAGAGGCAACCCCCCCAGGGGAGGGGATCCCATTCAGAAGAAGAAGAGCTTTAGCGAGAAACCCTAATTAGGGTCCCGAGAGGTGTCCCTTGAATGGATGACCTCTCGAGTTAGCATTCCAAGAGAGAGCTAGTTCTATACCTCTAGAAGCTAGTTCTTCAGAGATAGAGAGATAGAGTTAAAGAGAGAGTTTTGGAGGAGTATCGGCCTGTCGGTGCTACCTCTACGGCTTGTATCTAAGATTACTTCAGAATCGACTTCTCAGTTCAAGTAAGTAACATTGCTTATCTTGTTTTACTGGTTTGCGACTCTTTTAAGTACTTTAATCCTTGTAGCTCTTGGGTTAGAGTAGTATTCGTAGTGTAAGCGTGGTGCTTAGACTTCGTTACTCGTAGATGTACCCTATCGTCCGGATTTGGTGGTAGCTCGTGGAGGTGACTTTATAGCTCCGTTGAATCTTATATATTCCGCTATCCCGTCGGTAGGCCGAGCAGGAGAATAGTTGGTAGTCGGGTTACAGTTTTGCCTGTGCTCCTCTATCCAATTCCCCAGTAAAGCATCCTAATCATATCTTACTTGAGCCTGAATTAGAAGCCTTAGTTGTCCCCTCTAGATCCCTACCTTCTACAGCCTTGTTTGCTATTCAGGTGGTTAAGCGTAGTTTAGAAGACCCTCACACATCTTCCTTTGGTTTCGATATTAAAACTAGGTATACTTATTCTGTGAAGTGCTACAACGTATCCGTGCGCTTGCGGGAATTATTCATAGGCATTAACAGATACCAACGGTCATCTGGATGGATCGGTATTGATGATATTCCAAGTACCTATAAAGAAAAAAGAAAAAAAAGTGATTTGCCAATCATTCCAACATTACATCAATGAAGGGCAATAGAAGATGATCTTTCTTTGTTGCCTTGTTAAGCTTTTGGCACATCCGCTATCTAGTGATGGTTCTTTGCGAGATTAATTCATTTTGTTATTTTTAACAACTGTCATGCCTCTCTTTTTAGGCGCAACTTGCACAGGGCTTACCCACTTGTTGTACGGCATAGGATATATATTCCCAACGTGTAACAGTTTTTGAAATCTCTGTCTTAACGACCTCTCTCATTGTTGGCATTTCTAACGTCACAGCAATAAAACCTAAATCTTTATCCCACGCAACGACACTAGAAATATTGGTATTAATTAACCTGCCTTTAGCAACTAGCCACTAGCCTCTTTACCCTTATTCCTAACTGTAAAACTAGGTTGTCATCCCTAATTGTAAGCTAGGAACAAACTCTGGTACTAAATCTTATCATTTTATATGACTAGGCAGAAATAAATAAAGATAGATATAAACTAAGAATGATTCTGCAAGCGGACAGATAATTATACCATTGTAGCGTTTTACCTAGAGTATTACCAGGTTATCATTTATATTCTACCACTAGGAAGGCATTGCTAAGAAGCTACTCTATAGTATTGATAACACTTATATATGCAGTGAATAAGAGATGTAGCCAATGTCAACCCTCTCCTCAATAACAGGAAGGTGTCATAAGATAAATAATAGATAAATGATAAATATGATCAATATGATCAATATGATAAATATGATAAATATGATCAATCATCTCCTAATAATACTAATTCCATCATAGCACTCTAATCATGTCAGCGTTTGTCTAATCAGGTAATAGAGAAATAACTCCTAAGTATTCAATCTACAGTCAAAACTACTTCATTTAGTGCAAGTATGTCTAACAATCACGGCTAAGTTATACTACTATAGTTCCCTAACACATCGGAGCAATGTACAGGAGAAGATGAGTACAGGAACCTCCTCTTAACCTGACAATCCCACTCTACCAATCCACCGTACGGGGGAAGGCCTACAAAGGACTCAATGGGTCTGTCACACCCACGATCTACCTCACTACCCGGCACGACTGGGGATACTCGTAGGTAAGCAAAGCATCTAGACACCACGTCTACATATTGCCTACCACTCACCATGCAATTGAATAGATGAGCGCTATACGAATCAGTGCATGAATATAATAGCAAAGTAGCTATACTAGACATATTAAAGTAGACAATGAACAATGCAATCAAGAACATAATAATAAAGAATAATGTTGCTAGTAATGATTGTACAAACGTAGATATTACAATAAGGAAGAAAAGCTTAAGAACTATACCAGACTCTTCTCTTCTTGACAACGTCGGGAATCCAAGATCGATGAAGAACTTGACTTCCTCTATTCTAGATCTAACTAGGCTAAATTATGAACTAGAAGGCTATGAGGAACTAGAACTTGAAGCTCTAGATGACTTGATCATCAAATATCTCGAGATGGAATGAGTTGAATGGATTCTGTTCTTATTTTCAGGGGGAGGTGTAGCTCCGCTTATATAGCCCGGTGGGATGCACGACAGCCGTTTGATCAAACCGACTTCACGTAGGGCTAAGATTGATCCTCAAGGGCGGTGGAGGAACATTCCAGAAGGGGGGAGAGAGTTCCCCTCATAGGGGGCCGGCCGGCCTGGCAGGTGGGGCCGGCTGGCCCCACCTGGAGGTGGCTTCGCCTCTCCTTTGCTCTGGTGTCTTCTGGATCCTTCTAGAGTAGTTTGGCGTATTCCTGAGTTTCAGATAATTCCGTGGTGTAGATTTGTAGTTATGCCCCTTTTTCGGTGTTTTCTGGTTCAGTCCCTAAAAATTGATAAATCACCAAAATCGTGAAAATTGTTAGATAAACCCTTAGCCTTCTAGATATTGATGTGTGTTTAATGCCTTTCGATATATAAAATGTTGACGCTATCCACCGTCAACAACTCCCCTAAGCTTACCTTTTGCTAGTCCCTTAGCAAAACCTAGAGTTGGATCAGGAGTTGCTATAATGCTTTTATTCTACAAGTACACATGCTTTCAAACAAAAATTTCCTCTGGATTAGACAAAATTGCTCTAACTCTCAAACTCACCCATATTACCTTTAACTGTAGAGCTTTTAACCTTCACGTGGGTCTTAAGTAATTGAAAGATAGAATAATCCAGTCAAGCACTATGTCTCAAATTCTTCACTCAACTAGTATTCCAGAGTTTTGCAAGTTTTTGCAATAAAAACTCAGAGCTTAATTGTATGACACCCTCAGTCTCTCAAAGTATGTGGTATTTGTGGATCTTACTGAGGCATCCATGATGTTATGCCTTCCTAATTCTAAGGATTATAGTGGAGTTTATAGGAGTGGCATTAAACAAGGATAAGCATACTTACAATTCATATATTGTAAAGTCAAACAATGGATCTATAGAGAATCGAGTCATACAATCAAACTAAAATGTGCATGTGTGTGAAATATGGTGGATAGGTGTATATGTGGTGGCTAATTCTAATTCTACCTTTGCTCTTCAGAATGAATCTCTCTTCTTTTTTAGACTTTCAGAACTTCTCAGGAAAACATGGGCTATCTTTATTCTCATTCTTTCTTCTTTTTTTTGTCTGGGAGGTGGGTATTTGAGTACCCATTGTTTTAGTGCTGGAACACTTGTCTATTTTTTTACTCCCTTCTCCCTTTTTTTAGCCACATGCATCCTTAGATACAAAAATTGATTGAAGAGATAACAATAAAGAACTTAGAGCAAATAAAGGCTGTCCTATGGGTTTATGAATATTTTAGGGTGTTTTTTCCCAGCATAGGAGCAAAACATCTCTGAGGTAGAAATGGATAAAAGTGGAAAATGGTTGTGCTTACTCTCAGGGTAAGAGTAATGTGGATGAAGTGTGTGAGTGATCTTGATTTTAAAAGCATGACAAGACTCTCTTAAGTATACGACAGAGGTTGACTAAACTCAATGGAAAGCAAGTAGCATAAATGAGCAAGGATTTTCTAATCTAAATATGTATCATATATGGCTTTGGTAGGAATTCAACTTTGTCATACAAGAGCTCATCATGTAAGGGTTTAAAATTTTCAAAAGATAAATCTCCAGAATTTAGCATCATTAAGAATAAGATAAATAGCAGCTCAAACTCTCTTATATCATATCCGTCAATCACCTAGACTTAGCTCAAGCATATTACTCCACAAGTTTCAGGTTCAGAGTAAATTATCAAGTTAAAGCAACCATGTCCAAAACTTAGGAGAACTCAAGGTTGAAAACTAGGTATTTGAAAGAATTCTAGCAGAGCAACTATTCATCATTTCCAAAACAAAAACTCCTAGTTCACACTCTAATTAACTAAGACTTCTTTTTATTGCTTTTCAGATTTTATTTAACTTTAAAAGACTCAACAGACGTGGACCTTCATGTGCCCACATATTTTTTGGTATTTTATAACTATAAAACAGACTCGATAGATCGCCTAGGTATAATTACCTGATAACTAGGGGATGCTCCTCCTCCAAGCTAGATATTTGCCATATTTCGCTTGAATGATCTTTTTAAAGTAAGCTTAGCAGTGGTGACCCACTGACCTGTCTCACTCTTTAATTGTATAATCCTGCAAATATATACTCCAACAAGAAAACTAAAACTCGAGGCTCGAATATGATAATGGGTTAGCGGTCAGCCAGATGAGTAATTGATTATCTTTATGAGCAGATATGAATGTGTAGCATGATTCTTATATTTTTGTGCTTTTCTATTTATAATGCAAAGAAATAAAAATTTATTTTTTGTGCTAAAATAGTGAATATTCTTACGGGATAAACCATAAGTCTAATCCTTTAGAGCTTTTTAAAGTTTTATAATAAAGCAATAAGAGATTTTTATTTTTCTGTTTAAACATGCAAAAGAATAAATGTACTAAAGTAATTAGATAACTACCATTATTACCTTATGGCAAGGGTGCGGAATTTAAAGTCTACTGACAAGACTAGGTTGGGAAGAGTACTAACTTGTAGGATTCGTTGTCTGAGGAAGCCTCAAACAGTTCTCCATCTTGCAATGATGTCTCTTTATTCTCGTCCAACCATCTTTGATTTTATTCTTGTATTTCTCTTGCTTCTTGTTCAGCAATTTGCTCCATTCTCTCAGCTTCTTTGTCCCACTCGCTCCAGCGAGGTTCTATTGCTTCTTGTTTAGTGATTTGATCCTCGTACCTTGTAGCTTCACTAGGATAGTCTTCTCTTTCCTTCTTTGAGAGTAGATTCACTCTACGGTGAGATCGGCGTCTCCTATTTCGAATCTTCTGGGGCGAATTATTGTCAGTGTAACTATTGAAGTCGCAACATACCTTTCCAACGGGGAGGTGGAAGTGAACTTGTCCAGATCTTATGTAGAGGATTGCATTGAGGGTGTTGATTAAAGGTCTTCCCAAAATGATAGGTGTATCGTCATCTTCCTGCATGTCAAGAACCAAGAAATCTGTAGGTATATAATAATCTTTAATCTTTACCGCGATGTTCTTCACTATGCCTTCTGGGAATCTTGTTGATAGGTCTGCCATCTGCAACTGTATATAGGTTGGGTATAACGGTTCATCACCAAATAAATAATTGTATGCTACCTTTGACATGACGTTGACCCCTGATCTAGTGTCACAAAAGGTCTCCGAAAAAATCATTTGCTTAATTGTGCATTCAATAGTCGGGACTCCTGGGTCTTCTCTTTTGACAATGTATGGTGGTGCTAACAGGTGGTCATATTCGGTGTTAACCGCATTAATCAGTTGAACCGTCTCTTCTGAAATTTGACTGAGCTCACTCTTCCTCCTTCTTCTATTATTTTTCTTCTTCTTTGGTTCAGCTGGTTGTTGGGCTTGCTCATATGGCTTCTGTGGGAATACGGGGGTTGTGAGGATACAGTTCTTAAATGAGAACTTCTCCTTTTTGTTCTTGATAGGAAACACAATCTTGGCGTGCTCCGCATAGATGATGGCTTTAGTTGTGCATAAGAATGGTCGGTCCAGTATGATGGGTGCTCTTTTATCTCCTTCAGTCTCCATGACTACAAAGTCAACGGGGACATAGGATTGTCCCACTGGAACAATAGCTTCTTCCAAAACTCCTTCGGGGTAGCAAATGGACTGATCTGCAAGCTGCAAATGCATGGTTGTGTACAACAAAGGATCTCCTAGAATCTTTTCATAAATTACCTTGGGCATAATGTTGACACTTGCGCCGAAATCACAGATAGCCTCTGGAAAGGTGTGACATCCTATTGAGATAAAAATGACATGCCTTTCAAGGTCTCCTTTCTTCTCAGGGAGTGAGTGGTCAACCCACTGCACATCCGCTGGTTGGGTGTAGTAATGACCTGCATTGTGAATATCGATAAGATTTGCAGTTTCTAAATCTTCTAATTGGCCCGGAGCCTTACCTTTTTCCATTGGAGGAACAGCAGCTGCTAATTGAGCTAATTGTGATTCTAACATTTTATTGAAGCTGTGTTGATTTTTAATAGCATAAGCAAAGGTATCTAGTCTAGTGTTTATATTTTCTAAAGCTTTATCACTCAAGGTTACCTTTTTAAACATTTGGTCTAGTAGTTTAGATTGACTAGCAACTAGATCTCTTAAGGGTGGCAAATTATAATTGCTGTAATTATTGTTACCTTGTCGTGGTTGCTGATTCTATCCTTGATTTGATTGATTCCATTCTTAGCCTTGTTGGTTCCATCCTTGGCCTTGTTGAGGACGATAGATGGTGTTATTGTTGATGTAGTTCACGATCTCTTGGATTTCAGGACAGTTGATCGCTGAGTGTCCTGTATTTCCATATTCTTTACAATTCATGTAGGAGCCATTGATGTGCATGACTTCTCCCTTTTCAGTGTCTCTATCTTTGAGCTTCTTCATGATGAGGTCTAGCTTTTCAGTGAATGTATCAACTTCCTTGAGATGATGAGTGCCTCCTCCTCTTTTACGAGGTTGAGTGCGTTCTTCATTCCAGCTTTGATTTGAGGCCATCTTCTCAACGAGTGCTGTTGCATCGGCGAGCTTAAGTGATAGGAAAGCTCCTCCAGCTGCAGCATCCATGGATTCACGAGTGCTAGAGACTAGCCCATGATAGAAAGTCTACATAAGTAGCCAATCCTCCATTCCATGATGAGGGCATTCTACGATATAATCTTAAAAGCGTTCCCATGCTTCGGTGAACGATTCATCATGTTGCTGTTGAAAGCTTGAGATCTTCCCACGCAGTGCAGTGGTCTTGCCTGTTGGAAAGAATCTAGCCTGGAAAGCAGTAGAGCATTTGTCCCATGTAATGTTGGTTGCCTTATTGTTATAGAACCACTGTTTTGCTTTTCCTAGCAGCGAAAATGGGAATAGGCGAAGTAAGATAGCATCTTTTGGTACATCTTTGATCTTGAAGGTGCTGCATATCTCTAGAAAGTGTTGTAAGTGTGCACTTGCATCTTCATGTGCCTTTCCACAAAACGGATTAGCTTGCACCATAGTGATAAGCGCAGGCTTGAGCTCAAATCCATTGTTTCCGATATCGACATTAGGTCCAGTACGGATGTTAGCGGTTGTTGGAGCAGAGAATTCACATACTATCTTCTCAGCCATAGCTTGAAAAACTGGTGTCAAGTTAACTTCTAATCCTTCTGATTCTTCTCCTTCGGATGATGGAGCTTGCTCTTGTGAAGAACAAGTTTCAGTGGAGGGTGTTCTTGATGGTGATTCAAAAATGTCTCTCGTTCTTGTAAACTTCCTTCTTCTTAAGAGTTTCTCTGGATCTTCGGTGTAATTGTCCGGGAGATCAAAAACCATTCATTCATTCATTACCCTGCATAAGATAAACAAGGGTAAGCCTGTTTGAGTTAGAGGTCCATTGGGTGATCGATCTTATTGTGGTGCATATGGTTATCAATACTTTTCCTAAGTTTATTGGCCTTCCCCGGTAACGGCGCCAAAAATGCTTGTTGGCATTTCTAACGTCACTGCAATAAAATCCAAATCTTTATCCCACGCAATGACACTAGAAATATTGGTATTAATTAACTTGCCTTTAGCAACTAGCCACTAGCCTCTTTACCCTTATTCCTAACTGTGAAACTAGGTTGTCATCCCTAATTGTAAGCTAGGAACAAACTCTGGTACTAAATCTTATCATTTTATATGACTAGGTAGAAATAAATAAAGATAAATATAAACTAAGAATGATTCTGCAAGCGGACAGATAACTATACCATTGTAGCATTTTACCTAGAGTATTACCAGGTTGTCATTTATATTCTACCACTGGGAAGGCATTGCTAAGAAGCTACTTTATAGTATTGATAACAATTATATATGCAGTGAATAAGAGATGTAGCCAATGTCAACCCTCTCCTCAATAACAGGAAGGTGTCACAAGATAAATAATAGATAAATGATAAATATGATAAATATGATCAATCATCTCCTAATAATACTAATCCCATCATAGCACTCTAATCATCTCAGCGTTTGTTTAATCAGGTAATAGAGAAATAACTCCTAAGTATTCAATCTATAGTCAAAACTACTTCATTTAGTGCAAGTATGTCTAACAATCATGGCTAAGTTATACTACTATAGTTCCCTAACACATCGGAGCAATGTACAGGAGAAGATGAGTATAGGAACCTCCTCTTAACCTGACAATCCCACTCTACCAATCCACCATACGGGGAAAGGCCTACAAAGGACTCAATGGGTCTGTCACACCCATGATCTACCTCACTACCCGGCACGACTAGGGATACTCGCAGGTAAGCAAAGCATCTAGACACCACGTCTACATATTGCCTACCACTCACCATGCAATTGAATAGATGAGCGCTATACGAACTATTGCATGAATATAATAGCAAACTAGCTATACTAGACATATTAAAGTAGACAATGAACAATGCAATCAAGAACATAATAATGAAGAATAATGTTGCTAGTAATAATCATACAAACGTAGATATTACAATAAGAAAGAAAAGCTTAAGAACCATACCAGACTCTTCTCTTCTTGACAACGTCGGGAATCCAAGATCGATGAAGAACTTGATTTCCTCTATTCTAGATCTAACTAGGCTAAACTATGAACTAGAAGGCTATGAGGAACTAGAACTTGAAGCTCTAGATGACTTGATCACCAAATATCTCGAGATGGAATGAGTTGAATGGATTTTATTCTTGTTTCCAGGGGGAGGTCTGGCTCCGCTTATATAGCCCGGTAGGATGCACGACAGCTGTTTGATCAAACTGACTTCACGTAGGGCTAAGATTGATCCTCAAGGGCGGTGGAGGAACACTCCAGAAGGGGGGAGAGAGTTCCCCTCATAGGGGGCCGGCCGGCCTGGCAGGTGGGGCCGGCCGGCCCCACCTGGAGGTGGCTTCGCCTCTCCTTTGCTCTGGTGTCTTCTGGATCCTTCTAGAGTAGTTTAGCGTATTCCTGAGTTTCGGATAATTCCATGGTGTACATTTGTAGTTATGCCCCTTTTTTGGTGTTTTCTGGTTCAGTCCCTGAAAATTGATAAATCACCAAAACTCATGGAAATTGTTAGATAAACCCCTAGCCTTCTAGATATTGATGTGTATTTCATGCCTTTCGATATATAAAATGTTGACGCTATCCACCATCAACACTCATCGCATTATTTAGCCTGCATTGTGGTACTCTAGAAGGTAGTATATCTAGGTCTGTAGGAATACGATGGGTCTAAAGAACAGGGCTGATTCCCTTAAGACCATAGAGCGAGTAGCCAAAAATGGATCTATACTTTTTTAGGACTGTTATCAAGCAAAAGGTTTCTTTCTGAGAGAGTTTATCACTTATGATCATAAGAGAGTCCTGATCATTATTGAGAAAAGCATATCTAAGGCCAGAAGGGTTTGAGCCCTATGGGAAGTTTAGGTGGTTCTTCAAACTCATCAAGAGGTTCAGGTTCCAGCGGAATGTTTCCTTCCTCGATGAAGTGTTGAGCATCATCTTCTAGGTTGGGTTCGATAAAGGTTTCAAGAGATGCTTCCAGAACCTCTTCCATGGGATCAGGTTCAGGACTTGGTTCTGTCTCAGTATTTAGAGCATGAGTATGTATATAGTTAGGTTAAAAGTCTTCCTGAGGCTAATGTTTAAATTCTCTTTATGTCCTTCATGCAGAAGTCTCTCTATTGGCTGCCCTATTAATACGTCAAACTCTATGACATCAAAGATTAAAAAAGCTCAAATGAACTCTCATGCCTTTGACATGGATAGATAAGACATATATGATTCCCAAAGTTGGGAGAATGTGGCCTAGAGGACTTTTTAGAAACTTTATTGTTGGGGTCAATGGTATGTTTTCTAAAAGATCTTGAGCAAAGGCTGTAGATATGATGTTATCTCCTACAATAGGATTATAAAGAGCTTTGAAAGAATCCTTGTGGATTTGGCAATAAATGGTTGTTCTGAGATGAATTTATGCGAATAGCATCGGAGGAAAGCTTTAATTCTTCCAACCAATCGTTGCTTATAATCGACACAAGCTCCTTCATACTTTGCTTAAGGAAAGCTTTATCAGAAAGATCTAAGGCCTCTTCACTAAGTAATGATTTTTTAGGCTTCTGTGGTCTCCTAACAGCATAGTAATTTAAGGTGTTTCTATAATCGGTGAAAATATCATCCTCGATTTCAAGCATGAAGTTTGGAAGTGGAGTTTTATCCTCCTTCAGTGGTTCAGGCTCGATGACAGCTGAAGATTGGGGTGTGGTAGGTATAGATTCAGGTTCAGCTATCAAGTTTTCCTCCTCTACTAGCTTCTCTATTTCTAAAGGTGTTTCATTTTCTTTGATCTTTGTAAGGATATTTCTTGCAACATCGGTAGGGACATGCAAGAATGATCCTCCAGAAGCAAGTTGAAGAATTTTGAGGTTTTTTTATTCAAACCCTTATAAAAGTATTTAAAAAGAACGGGGTCTAGATAGGCTAGGTCCAGCATAGATAAGATTGTTAAAGCGGTCCTAGGCTCTTCTTCTTTCTTTGTCTGGAAGATAGAAAATCTAAGAGAAGATCTACTATCTTAGAGATGAGATAGAATTGGTGGCAAAATTTAGCACATAATGTTCTCCAATCCCCTTTAAAACTCTTAACATGGAGATCATACCAATGTCTAGCTTCTCCAGTCAAACAGAAAGAAAAAAGCTTCCATCAGATAGTCTTATCGGACATATCCTTAATGCGCAAGCATGCATAGGTCTGCTTGAATTCATTGAGGTGAGAATAAGAGCTAGTATTGTCTTCTCCTGAGAAAGATTGGTCTCGGACCATGTCTGTTAAACACGGGCGTAGCTCATAGTCAGAGGTTAGGATAGGATTAGCATATGGCTCTGGCACTAAGCGTGAGCTTGGATAGGTGTATTTATATATAGGAGTGGAATTGATAGGATCCATTTAAGGATAGAAAAGTTAAAGAGTGATAAGGCACAAAAGAAAAGATAAAAGTATGGTACATGGTTAAGCTAGGTTCAAAGTTATCTCAGCAATGCCTACCCCGGCAACGGCACCAGAAATGCTTGCTGTTAATGCCCACTGAATAATCCACAAGCGCATGGATACGTTGTATCACTTCACCGGATGTAGACCCAGCTTTAATATCGAACCCAAAGGAAGATGTGTGAGAATAACTAAACCAAAACTTAACCCCTGAGTAGCAAACAAGGACGGAGAAGATTGGGATATAGAGAAGGTAACTAAGGCTTCTAATCCTGGTTCAAGTAGGATATGTTTATAGTGTTCTACTGGGAAATTACATAGAAGAGCATAGGCAAAACTGTAATCCTTCTACCAATTATACTCCTGCTTGGCTTACCGATGGGATAGTGGAATATATAAGATTCAACGAGGCTATAAGTCACCCCGTGAGCTATCACCAAATCTGAACGATAGGGTACATCTATGAGTAACGAAGCCTAAGCACCACGCTTACACTACGAATACTACTTTAACCCAAGAGCGATAAGGATTAAAGGACTCAGAAGAGCTATACACCGATAAAACAAGATGAACAATGTTTGCTTGTTTGCATTGCACTTGTCTTAATTCCTACATGCTTGTGTGCAAATGTTTGCTAGAGCTAAGACTTGGATAATATTTGATGTCTTTTAATATTTAGAGCCTAGTCTTAGTGTAGCAAGTGGTAACTAGAACCTTGACTATAATGTTGATCTCACGTGGTATCTAGTTTCACTTGTTTCTAGCAAAAGATTGATGCTAAGGATGTTGAAAATTGGTATACACACTATAAAGGTTCCTTCTCTATCTTGTATACCTTAGTATCACTTAGTAGTACTAACACTCCCACAAATTTCATATTTATGCATGTGTGTAAGCTTGAAACCAAACTATTTGAGCACACATATAGGGGAAGTTAACACTACTAAGTTGATTTTATGATGCTTATCCAAATCATAGACATAGAGCTTAAATGTTGGATAAGAGGCATAAAATCCTAAAATACTTAAATTCCATATCTTTGTAGAGTTGTCATCAATTACCAAAAAGGGGGAGATTGAAAGGTCCTTGTTTGATTTTGGTAATTAAGTGACAACTTAGATGGACTAATTGTGCTTATATGAGATATGCAGGGAATTAGTCCACAAGTGATGAAGGAGCTTAATGCATGGTACATGACATGGAGTCATGTGGTTAGAGATGAAGATCGAGGCAAAACTTGGCTTGATGGACCGGTCGTGAGGGTGAAGGGCAAGTTGGAGGCTTTGAAGCCGTTGGTACCGAGTGTTGGAAGGCTTGAGCAAAGACTTGGTGCCGAAGAACCAAAGCGATGGTGAAGAGTAAGTGAGGTCAAGATCGATGGACCAAAAGCCATATGATGATATGAAGTGGATCATATCATTCATGTGAATGTCGGTGCTTGTGTTGCATCAGCATTGGAGGAGTTGGAATGGAAAGCACAAGGCAAAGGTATAACCTAGAGCATTTCCATTTCACTAGTCATAGGTGTGTAGAGAAGTTGATGACCAGGTTTAGGATAGATGGCCGTACTATCAAGAGGAGCAAACTTGTTTGCATATTGATCATCTAGTGCCACTTGAGTGATCTAACTTTGCATCATATTGCTAGGATCGAGTGGCGATGTGAGAAGGAGTGAAAAACCTTTAGAAAATATTTGTGAAAATGCTAATACACTTGTACATGGTGGTGTACACTTGGTGGTGTTGGCACATTTGCAAAGGGGATGAAGTTTTGCCGGGTAGAGAGGGGTTTGGGATCCTCTCTCCCTCCGCTGAGCCTGCGAGGCAGGATTCGGTGTTTTTGTGGAAGTGAAGTGCTTATTTTCCATTGCGCCGGAGGCCGAAAGTGGAGGCGAAGTCGTGGAAGTGTTTCTCATTGAGAAACACTCGACCGAACGCTGGTCTAGGTGGGACCGGACGCGTCCGGTCAAGTGTGGGTGCGTCCGGGGCAGTTTCGGTGGTGACCGGACGCCGTGTTACCGGACGCTCCAGTGCCACGTCCGGTCAGCGTGCAGAGGCTTGGCGCTGGCAAGCTGAGGAGGACTGAATGCTGGCAGGGTCTGGTCAGTGCTAATCAGACGAGTCCGGTCAAGAAAACTCCTCTCGGGAGCTCTCTGGACTGTGACCGGACGCTGGGCACCGCGCGTCCGGTCAGTTGACAGGACGCGTCCGGTCAAGTTGGTGTGGCACGCGTGAGAGAGCGGTTGTGTGCCAACGGCTAGTTTAAAAGGCGAGGACACGTGGCGTCGCGGGAACGACCGGACGCGTCCGGTCGTCGCGAGCCGAGTCCGTCAGCTCTGGCGCCCGGGTTCATGGGCAACGGCTTCTTAGCACTTGGGGCTATAAATAGTTGCCTTGGCTGGCCTTGGCTGGTGGCTGAGCACCCTTGGGCCTATGTGGCTTTGTGTGGGAGTGCTAAGAGAGCCTCTAACTCAGTAGTGCTTGTAGTGATTACATCCGATTGCGAGTGAGTGATCGCTAGTGCGTTGTTTTGAGAGATTGCTAGTGTTGGCACTAGGTGATCGAGTTGCAAGCCAGTGGCACTTATTACTCTTGGAGGTTGCCACCTCCTAGATGGCTTGGAGGCTTGTGGGCATCGTTGTAGCATGCTCGAAGATTCAGTGGTGCTCTGATTGCTAGTCATGTTGGGTGACATTGTGAGGGGGATTGTGCTCACCCCACGGGGATCACGAAGTGCAACTCTAGTAAAAGTGTGTCATTGAGTTACCCTCACTTGGGCAGTTGCTTACGGCTCCCGTGGAGGGCTAGGCATTAGAAATCTATTAGCTCGTGTAACACGAAGTGAGTGGTCGACATAATAGAGACTAGTTTGGTGGCAACCAAGTGAACCTCGGTAAAAAAATCGACGTGTCAACATTGTCCTCTCTTCAAGTCGGTTTGCAAAGTTCCCGATCACTAGCTTGTTTTTACTTGTTCATACTTGTGCTAGTGAGTAGTGGTTGCTCTTAAGTAGCTAGTTTGCTTGTGTAGCTTGCTAGTTACCTTCTTAGCTTGTGTAGCTTAGAAGTAGTGGTTGCGTGGCTAGTTGGCTTGTATAGCCTTGCTAATCACTTTGCTTAGTTTGTGTACTAATTAAGCAATTGAGCTCACTAGTTAGGCTTGTGTAGCCGTACTAGTTAGAACTACTAGTGTGCTTAGGCTTTGTGCGCTTTGCTCACTAGTTTATGTAGGTGCTTTTCGGTTTGATTGAGTACTAGTTACTTAGGTTTGTGTGACCTTGCAACCTAGTATTAGATAGATGAGTACTTCCTAGCTTTGCACCTTAATTGCTCTAATTAGGATCTTTATAATATGCTTGAGAACTTAGATAGAGGGTGTAGTCTTAGTTAGACCGATAGATTCAATTCCGCATTTAATTTAGTCTTTCGCCATGATTAGATTTTAGAAAGGGCTATTCACTCCTCTCTAGTTCGCCATCTCGACCCTACAAGTGGTATCAGAGCCGAGGTCTCTCATTTGTGTTCTTCACCGACCCGAGAGGATGGTGACTAGTGAGCTAGATTGTTGTGACACACTTATTTTTGATGGCACACATTTTGCACGATGGAAACACCATATGCTTGACCATTTTCGTGCAAAGGGACCATGGTTTTGGTGGGTTGTTACTAGTGGTCTCATGCCTCTCTTGGATCATAGGAAACTCACCAAAGCCTAAAAGGTTCTCTTTGAACTTGATGCAAATGATTATTGTTTACTAATGGATGCATTGAGTTTTGAGTTGTTTAATAAGATCAACTCCAAAGGAACCGCTCATGACATGTGGGAGTCCATCAAGCACACCTTCGATGATTCCTCTACATGGGATGATGGCCAATTCAAGGAGGATGAGCCCAAGGTGACGGCGCATAAGGATGTTAAGCATGACCATAACTCCGTGATTATGGAAGATTGCTCCACCTCATGGTCAAGTGATGATGATGATCGATCTACCATAAGTTCACTTGACAAGGTTGATGATGATGGTTCATGCTCCGATGGTGACTGTGATGCTACTATAAGTCCTTCCACTACATCACATTGCTTCATATCACAAGATGACACTAAGGTATCAAATTTCAATGTGATTGATTATGTTGATTCATATGATGAGCTTGTTAGTAGACTTGCTAGCATGACCATGTCTTTAGAAAATAAGAAAGCAAAAACTATGAAATTAGAAAATGAAAACTCATTTCTAAAGAATTCATGTGAAGAACATAAGCACTTACTTGATGTTCTTAGAGCTTCACATGATGAGCTAAAATTGACTCATAAAAAACTTTGTGTATCTTATGAAGAATTAATTGAGCAACATACTTCTCTCATTAAAGTATTTTCTAACAAACTTAAAAATAATGAGAGCTCATCACATGGGTCAAATGATCAATTACAAAATATTGCTAACCCTTGTGATGTAGAGAAGAAGCATGTATCCACCTCTTGTGATGACTTATTAGATATGCCATGCTCTTCATATATAGATGTTTGTTCTACTTCTATGTCTTGTGAGACTAACATTTCAAAGGAGAACAATGATTTTAAAAAGGAAGTGAAGAAATTGAGCAACAAGCTAGAGAGGTGCTAGAACTCACAAGTCACCTTCAAGAATTTGATGTGAAATCAAAGAAGATTCGGTGACAAGAGTGACCTTGGATACAACAAGAGCATGTCTAAGGGTGGGAGAAAGAGAGAAAGGAAGATGAAGAAGGAAGCTAGAGAAAAGCTTTCTCACTTCTTGTGCTACCGATGCCATGAAGTGGAACATTTTCACCAAGCATGTCCCAACTTGGAGAAGCTCAAGATAAAGAAAGAAGAAGAGAAGCTCAAGTATGTCAAGTGCTTCAAGTGCCGCACTTGGGATCATTACACCTCCTAATGCCCAACCAAGAAATTGGTGAAGCAACAAGAAGAGCTTCATCCAAAGCCACCAAGTGCACAAGAAGAAAACCCCGAAGTGAAGATCAAGTCATTCATCAAGATAGTGATGAGAAGATGAAGAAAAAGCAAACAAGAAGGGGTGGACAAGCAAGAAGGCATTCAACTCCTAATCAAGATGCCAAGATTGTGAGCAAGAATCAATATGAGAAAAAGGATTAGGCTCACACCAAGTGCTATGCATGTGGAGAAATGGGTCACTTTGCCTCGAATTGTCCCAACAAGCTTGAGAAGAAGGCTCAAGCAACCAACAAGAGGCAAGGCAATGAGAAGCACAATACGAGCTAGGAAGAGAAGGCTCTAGCAAAGAAGAAGTGCTACTCATGCCGAGAAAGGGGACACATGGCTCATTCATGTCCCCTAGGTGAGACTCCTAAGCCTATTTCAATTAAAGCAAATACTATGCTTAGGAAAGATGATAATGGTACCTCATTGGTTTGCTATTGCAAAGTATCCCGCTATCCATGCTAAGGCTATGCCTAAGTATGTTGCACCTAACTTGAGAGGATCCAAATAAGTTTGGGTACTATCAAAAAGTGGATGATTGATTATAGGTACCATGGCATTGGAGACTTGATTCAATTGGTATTCATAATGATCATTGTTTGATTGAGTCAAGTATTGAAGCCTAGTGCTAGTCCATCCCAATGCCAAGTCAATTTCAAGTGAAGTCCAAGTGCTACAATATACAAGTGTCATATTTCAAGTTGTGGTGACTTATTGGATATATTTGATGGCTTGCAAATAAGTTAAGTTGAAGCTTACTAATGAATGGTCATGAGAATTACAAGGTATATTTCTTGTTGATCACATTTATTCGGGTGCATATGAGTTGATTAAATTGGATATATATGCTTAGTTGCTTGCTATGAGATGTTTGAATGGATTTTATACTTAGTAATCAAGTTTGGATTAGTTTGGTTGGATATGTTCATGAGACTTCATTTAGTAAGTGGTTTGAATGGATATATATCTTGTGAGATTGTTCAAATAAGTTGATTTCAATGTTTGATTCACATTTGATGAAGTTTAGCTCAATGTGTCAAATCTATCTAAAATTAAAAAATCTAAGCTAGCTGTGATCAAATCTGAGTTTGATAGATCAAATCTATTTGGATTGGCTTAAAAATATGTGTGCATGCTATATACTTGTGATAGTTATTACTGTTCAAATTTCATGAGAATTGGACAAGAAATACTTTGGTTTTGGGGTGGATCTTGTCAGCTATAGTGCAGCAGTTTTCAGCATGTACCCCTTGAGGAAGATTTGAAATCTGGTAGCAATCTAGAAGTCCCATAAAGCTCAAATTTTTATGGGTGATAGATAATTTAGTGAAGCACGTCTCCACCAAATTTTATGGTCATTGGAGCTGTACTTTGAGAGATATGATTCATTCTTTAAAGAGTATAGAATCTGCCAGAAAAGTGACAAACATTGAATTGATTAAGAGTAACTTCAATTAAAAGGTCCTCAAGTTGGAATTAAGTTTACAAGTGGTTGAGGGACCTATATTTGGTTTTGGATTAATCTAGAAGCATTACAAGCAATGAATACAAGGCATTTTGATTGAAAAGGTGCACTTAGCACAAATTCGTACTTAAATTGGAAGATCAAGAACAAGCTCAAGATGAAGATGAAGTTTGAGTTGTTGTGATGATTGAAGATTACTTGATAGAAAGAAAAGGACTTAAGGATGATTTTAAGGTTATTCATCATGTCAATGGATCAATCAATCAAAGGCAATTTAAGTGGGTATCAAGATTGTTCTCGGGAGAGAGGTCACTTCTCCCCTTGGGTAGGGGCATGTCGCCTTTTGTAGGTAAACCAAGTGTGGTACTTGGAAGGCTAACATGGAAGTGGTGATCTAAAGGACATTTGAGATGCTTAGTTGAAGCAAATCAAAAGGGTTAATCAAGAAAAGAAAGCAACACCCAAATAGAAAGCAATACATGGATAATTTAAGTGGTATTCATATTTGGCACCATCACTTCATATATAAGTGGATATCAATCATGATTGTCTCCTGCAAGCAAAGATCAAAGAAGAAGCAAGCTAACCACAACAAGAGAGTGCACTTGATCATTAGTGGTTCTCAATTCATATGGGTGAAGAATGGATTTCATTATTAATGATTGATCTTCACCAAGCTTTCAAATGGATTTTACATCGCCTTTGCAGAGCTTATTTAGAATATAATGACTATCCTCTACTCCAATAAAGCAAAGGTGAAATTGGTTGTCATATGTATTCATACTTGCTAAGGACATGATTAGTGTATATAGACACATCTAGTGAGCATTCATAAAAAAATTAGATGATTTTGAGTTCATATCATGCCACTATTGCTTCTATGTCTTGAGTTGATCTAGTGGCTAAATATGATTTGTTTATAAGCATGTGAACTTAGTGTTTGATCAAGTTAAAAGAGCAAGAAAGGATCTAATTCAACATTGATAAGATAACCATTAAAAGATGTGTGAAGAAGCTTATCATTGGTTCAAACCGAGTTAGATTACTTATGCAAGTCTGCAAGTTTGAACTGTAAAAAGCAACTCATGGAACAATCAAGTTCAAGAAGTAGAAGACAATAATATAAATGGATATCAAGTACAACTTCACTAGTAGTATCTAGACTCATACAAGTGGTATACACATGGTGTCATATTCCTACATGTGGTATCTTCTACACATGTGCTATATCAAGTGGTATTACAAGTGGTGTCTAGATCAAGCATTCAAGTGATATCCTATATTTTAAGTGAATCCTCAATTTTAAGTGATCAAAATTAAGCTAAGCTACCCTCAAGAGCTCAAGTTAATCGAGTGGATGATCCTACAACAAAAGGAGAGAAGACATGCAAGTGGTGTCATCCCAAATCGGTCAAGAGATTATCTCCAAGTGATATCATTCCAAAGATGTCCATCAAAAATTGCAAAATTAAGTGTCAACATAACATCCTAAGTGCAACCCTTTGTCAAGATTGAGCATACCCTTTATGAAAATTGATGCCAAAGAGGGAGAAAGTGGAACAAAGATATGTGCATGACATAGGGAGAGAAGTTTGGAAGCTTGACATGGGGGGGGGGAAGTTTGGAAATATGTTTGCATAGGAAAAGTTAGATAGGGAAAAGTTGGACATGGATATGACCAAGAGGGAGCAAGATTGAAGAATGCAAGGGGATCAAAATTCTTGGACAAGAGAAGCACGCAAGTAGGGGGAGCAAGCTAATGAATACATGCTTGATGTATTTGATTGCGCATCATATTTGCTTGTTTGCATTGCACTTGTCTTACATTCCTACATGCTTGTGTGCAAATATTTGCTAGAGCTAAGACTTGGATAATGTTTGATGTCTTTTAATATTTAGAGCCTAGTCGTAGTGTAGCAAGTGGTAGCAAGAACCTTGACTATAATGTTGATCTCACGTGGTATCTAGTTTCATTTGTTTCTAGCAAAAGATTGATGCTAAGGATGTTGAAAATTGATATACACGCTACAAAGGTTCATTCTCTATCTTGAATACCTTAGCATAACTTAGTAGTGCTAACACTCCCATAAATTTCATATTTATGTATGTGTGCAAGCTTGAAACCAAACCATTGAGCACACATGTAGGGGGAGTTAACACTATCAAGTTGATTTTGTGATGCTTATCCAAATCATAGACATAGAGCTTAAATGTTGGATAAGAGGCATAAAATCCTAAAATACTTAAATTCTATATCTTTGTAGAGTTGTCATCAATTACCAAAAAGGGGGAGATTGAAAGGTCCTTGTTTGGTTTTGGTAATTGAGTGACAACTTAGGTGGACTAATTGTGCTTATGTGAGATGTGCAGAGAATTAGTTTACAAGTGATGAAGGAGCTTAATGCATGATACATGACATGGAGTCATGTGGCTACAAGTGAAGATCGAGACATGACTTGGCTTGATGGACCAGTCGTGAGGGTGAAGGGCAAGTTGGAGGCTTTGAAGCCGTTGGTACCGAGTGTCAGGAGGCTTGAGTAAAGACTTGGTGCCGAAGAACCGAAGCGATGGTGAAGAGCAAGTGAGGTCAAGATCGATGGACCAAAAGCCATGTGATGATATGAAGTGGATCATATCATTCGTGTGAATGTCGGTGCATGTGTTGCATCGGTATTGGAGGAGTTGGAATGGAAAGCGCAAGACAAAGGTATAACCTAGGGCATTTTCATTTCACCGGTCATAGGTGTGTAGAGAAGTTGATGACCGGATATAGGATAGATGGCCGTACTATCAAGAGGGGCAAACTTATTTATATATCGGTCATCTAGTGCCACTTGAGCGATCTAACTTTGCATCTTATTGCTAGGATCCAGTGGCGATGTGAGAAGGAGTAAAAACCCTTTGGAAAATATTTGTGAAAATGCTAACACCCATGCACATGGTGGTGTACACTTAGTGGTGTTGGCACATTTGCAAAGGGGATGAAGTTGTGCCAGGTAGAGAGGGGTTTGGGATCCTCTCTCCCTCCCGTCAAGCTTGCGAGATGGGATTCGGCGTTTTCGTAGAAGCAAAGTCCTCATTTTCCATTGCGCCGGAGGCCGAAAGTGGAGGCGAAGGCGTGGGAGTGTTTCTCGTTGAGAAACACTCGACCGAATGCTAGTCCAGGAGGGACCGGACGCGTCCGGTCAAGTGTGGGTGCGTCCGGGGTAGTTTCGGTGGTGACCGGATGCCGTGCGACCGGACGCTTCGGTGCCACGCCCGGTCAGCGTGCAGAGGCTTGGCACTGGCAACTGAGGAGGACCGACGCCGGCAGTGGTCCGTCTTGTCGATCGACGCTGGTCCGGTCAAGAAAACTCCTCTCGGAGCTCTCTGGACTGTGACCGGACGCTGGGCATCGCGCGTCCGGTCGGTGGACAGGACGCGTCCAGTCAAGTTGGCGTGGCGCGCGTGAGAGAGCTGTTGCGCGCCAATGGCTAGTTTGAAAGGCGAGGACACGTGGTGTCGTGGGAGCGACCGGACGCGTCCGGTCAGCCCTGCTGCTTGGGTCCGTGGGCAATAGCTTCTTAGCCCTTGGGGCTATAAGTAGTTACCTTGGCCAGCCTTGGCTGGTGGCTGAGCACCCTTAGGCCTATGTGGCTTTGTGTGGGCGTGCTAGGAGAGCCTCTAACTCAATAGTGCTTGTAGTGATTACATCCGATTACGAGTGAGTGATCGCTAGTGCATTGTTTTGAGAGATTGCTAGTGTTGGTACTAGGTGATCGAGTTGCAAGCCGGTGGTGATTTTTACTCTTGAAGGTTGCCACCTCCTAGACGGCTTGGAGGCTTGTGGGCATCGTTGTAGCATGCTCGGAGATTGAGTGGTGCTCCGATGGCTAGTCACGTTGGGTGACATTGTGAGGGGGATTGTGCTCACCCGTGAGGATCGCGAAGAGCAACTCTAGTAAAAGCCTGTCATTAAGTTACCCTCACTTGGGTAGTTGCTTGCTGCGCCTGTTGACGGTGGATAACGTCAATTTTTATTAGAACTTTAGACATGAAAGGATATACGAATACACACTAGTCTAGGGTTTTAACTGACAATTTCCATGAGTTTTGCATATTCAGTATTTTCTAGGGATTATCCCAGAAAAGCATAAAAGAGGGATTAGAGTGCATAATTATCATGAAATGTAACCGTGAAGGCAAAACACCGTCATTGGGCTCAGGAAGCATCTAGAAGTCACCCGAAGCAACGGGACCCCGAGGAGCCCACATGTGGGGCCGGTCGGCCCCACTACCACGCCGGGCGGCCCCCTAGGGTTAGGGATGGCCGCCGCCTTCTGGAGTCTTCTTCCACCGCCTATGAGGAGTCATCTCGGCCCTTGGTTAAGTCGGTTTAATCCTGCGGCACACGTTCATCCCACCGGGCTATAAATAAAGAGGCAGACCCCCCTGGAGACACACCATCATTATTCATCAAGGCCTCAAGCCTTCAAGCATCAAGAAGCCCTCTAGTTCATGAAGAGGCTTCTAGTTTATAGTTCTAGTTTAGTTAGATTAGAAGTAGAGGAGATCTAGTTCTTCATCGGGATCTGGAGCCCCTGGCGTCTGTCTGGAGCGCAGGAGTTCGGTATAGTTCTAGTTCTTTCTTTCTTATTGTATTCTTCATTATGATTAGGGAGGCTTTATTCTTAATAGTTCATATGTTCTTAATTGCAATAGTCATTGTCTACTTTGATTATATGTCTAGTATAGTTGGTTTGATCTTATTGAATTCATGTAATTGCTCGTATAGCGTTTATCCAAATGATCGTTGGGTAGATGGTAGAATGATCGTTGGGTAGCTGGTAGACAATATGTAGACGTGGTGTCTAGATATCCTGTTTATCTACGAGTGACCCTAATGTGCCGGATCATGTGGTAGTCCGCGTAGGTGACAGCTGCATTGGTTCCTCTGTAGTCCATCCCCCGTACGTAGGCAAGCAGGCGCGGTCGCGAAGTTGGGTGATGACTCTGTTTCACATCCGTTCTAGTTGATGCCCTTTACATGTGATCATGATATAGGACTAATCTAACAATGATTACTAGATGTAATTGCACTAATTAGAGTATGCATTGATGTAGTTATAGAATTACCGTAGACAGTTATCTCCTTAGTTTATCCATTGGCTAACTATGATTATGACTAGAAAGTGCTCTGATGTTTATCTATATGATGCTTGATTATGCTTATCACCCATATTTATCTATATTTATCTTGTGACCTCTGCCTGTTATGAGTAGAGTAGATGACATTGGTAATATCACTTATTCATTGTATATAATTCATTATCAATATAATAGATTAGAGCTTATTACAGGCTTTCCTAGTGGTATAAATATAAATCGACAACCTGGTAGAACTCCCTAGGTAAAATGCTACAATGGTATAATTATCTGTTCGTTTGCAGAACCGATTCTAGTTTATATCTATATTTTTGCCTAGTCATATTGAATGATACATATATAAATACCTATATTTATTCCTTAGCATATATAATTTGGGATGACAACCTAATTTATGCTTAGGAATGCTAGTGATAGATAAGTGGCGAGTTGCTAATGACAAGTTAATTTAATACCATATGTTTCTAATCTCGTTAATTAGTAATGACGTTAGAAATACCAACAAATACAAGCGTGGAGGGCTAGGCATTGAAGCCTATTAGCTCGCGCAACATGAAGTGAGTGGTCGACACAACGAGGACTAGCTTTGTGGCAACCAAGTGAACCTCGGTGAAAAATTGACATGTCAACATTGTCCTCTCTTCTCGTCGGTTTGCAAAGTCCCTAATCACTAGCTTGTTTTTACTTGTTCATACTTGTGCTAGTGAGTAGTGGTTGCTCTTGAGTAGCTAGTTTGTTTGTGTAACTTGCTAGTTACCTTCTTAGCTTATGTAGCTTAGAAGTAGTGGTTGCGTGGCTAGTTGGCTTGTGTAGCCTTGCTAGTCACTTTGCTTAGTTTGTGTAGCTAATTAAGCAATTGAACTCACTAGTTAGGCTTGTGTAGCCGTGCTAGTGAGAACTACTAGTGTGCTTAGGCTTTGTGCGCTTTGCTCACTAGTTTCTGTAGGTGCTCCCCGGTTTGATTGATTACTAGTTGCTTAGGTTTGGGTGACCTTGCAACCTAGTATTGGATAGGCGAGCACTTCCTAGCTTTGCACCTTAGTTGCTCTAATTAAGATCTTTGTAAGGTATTGAGAACTTAGATAGAGGGTGTAGTCTTTGTTAGACCGATAGATTCAATTCCGCATTTAATTCGGTCTTCTGCTGCGATTAGATTTTAGAAAGAACTATTCACCCCCTCTAGTCCGCCATCTCGACCCTACAAGGAGGTCTGCCTCCCTTTTATATCCCAGAGCGATGAATCGTGGCGCTTGGATCAAACGACCTTGGTAGACGGTAGACGATGCAGATTCATCTTCAAAGGCAGTGGAACTAGTGGGTCGAAGTGGGCCGCGAGAGCGGGGCAATGGTGGACCGGCCGGCCAGTGGTGGGGCCGGTCGGTCCCCTCCCGGGCCCACTCACGGTCCGCTTCGGCGTGATGTCTTCTGGTATCCTCTAGATTAGTCTTTTATTGCCGTGAGGCCTAATATCACGTTTCACACTCCCTGGTGAGTCTGTATTTGCGTCTTTTCCTGTTTATACCTGTAGAAACAGTGATTCACCAAAACTAGTGGAATCTGTTAGTAAAAGCCCTACTTCTAGGTATGTGGTTCTCTTTTGAGTCTATTTACTAGGATGGTTGACGGTTGTTTTTGGACGTTAAGGACTGTCAATAGTCTCATGTATGAACTGATATCCATCAACAAGCATATCTGGACCATTGGTGTTGATGTTCGTAGGGTTTGTAGTTGTATAAGGCGCAGAGCTAACCTATCCATATTTTGTCCAAATCAAGTAATCCTTCATAAATCCTTGGCAGACTAGATGAGAAATGATTGGTTCTATGCCATCAAATATAACAATATTTTTGCAGTCTATGCAAGGACCATATATGTGCTTTGTCTAGGTTCTTCAAGCATGGCTCTTAGCGGCATCAATAAATTTATAGACCACGGGTATGTATGATGGATGTACTTGTTGATAAGTTGTACATCCGAATGACTTCTTCATCATTACCTATAAAAGTATAGTAAATTTATTGTAATCAATGGAAAACAAAATGATTGTCTAGAGACATTAATTAACTAACCTTTTGGTGTTCAGCAACCTCCCACTTGTATTCCAATTATAGATCTTAAAAAGAATTCCTAAAATTTTAGAGTGAAGCATGAAACCCTACTAAGTAATCTCATTCAACAACATCACGATATTTTGTAATTAATGAACAAACAATCTTAATTAAGAAACCTATCTTCCTCTCTCCATACAAACACACCATTCATAGAACATAAATACATAGTGGATAAAATAAATTGAGAAATAAAGGGACAGAAGCAAGGATTAAAGACAAAAACCTAATTAAAACTAATAAAAAACTATCTTTCTCTCACTATATAAATACACAAGAACATACCATTTATGAAAACAACTACATATATCTTGGATAAACTAAATTGAGAAGCAATCATGAAAAGGGAGAGGAGAGAGACATTATTTAACTATCTTAAGCTATTCTTCTCTCTAACTCATGTTGAAACCCTAAATCTAAAAAGTAGTTTAAATTGAGTAAGAATGACTAAAAGAGACAAGAGAAATATAAACTAGCCTTTCTTAGCAATCTTCTTCCAAAAAATAAAGATCAAAACCTCTTTTTTGTATTTTGTGAAATCTGGACCTCCAAATCACCTCCAATAGAAGGTTAGCCACGAGATACAGTCTGGTCGGGAAGGAAGAAGGGGTATTTATAAGAGGTTTAGCACTGGCGGTTTGCTAACCGTCAGTGTAAATATACCATTTTTACTAGCGGTTTGCTTAAGAAAACCGTCAGTGAAAATCTGTTTCCACTGACGGTCCTTAAGCTAGGCCCACCTATTTAGTTGCACTTGTGTCCAATAACGCAAACCACCAGTGAAAATAAAATCACACCGCCGAGAGAAACCATTTCTGTACTAGTGTTCTTAGGGTAAAATCATATCGATAGTTATTACAGCAACACGCCATTTTTAATACTAACCCTACTTTCATAAAGAAAGTACCACAACAACCTAAGATCTTGTTTTGTTATTAAAGAAAGAGAACATTATCTAGTGCAAACTAACTTCCCGTGAAAACACAACAAACCACGGTAAAAAAGTCGTCTAAATTCATCAAAAAAATCACACATGTAGATGATATGATGATACATAACCTTGTAAAAATCTTGTTCAAACTCGACTTCATTTATGAGATATAAAAATAATAAATTTCTAACAAATCATCTAGATAACTTTTGGCTTGAAATTTATTTTTTTATATCTCACAAACGAAGTCGAGTTTGGACAAGATGTTTTACAAGGTTGTGTATCATCATATTATCTACATATGTGATTTTTTTGTGAATTTAGATGATATTTTTGGCGTGGTTTGCACAGATTTTCACGGAAAGTTAGTTTGCACTAGATAATGCTCCCTTAAAAAAATACCATTGTTCTACATATTTTCGTGCTAGCTCTACACCCCTACTTCCTTAAAGAAAATACCATCACGGTTTCTCCTCATTTCGCAACTACATTGAGCTTCCGGCTACTTATGCGCCTCCCTCCTTAATAAATAATTTAACCTCTTCTTTCTCCACAATAGATATAGTCAGGGCCGTACCTAGGATTTGGAGGCCCCTGAACAAAATATATGATGGGGCCTTAAAATTTGAGAAAAAATTAAAGCATACTTTCACTTAATTATAAAGCTTCAAAATTACATGTGTCGTACACTACTAAGAGCAAGTCAATTTTAATACTAAAAGAGTAAAAAATAAACTAGCACCCTAACACCTAGCATAACAGTATATGTGGCACGAGAAAACAAAATAGCAAGAAGAAAAATAAACATATGAGAGAAGCTAAGTTGCCAAGCAGACAAATGAACACAAACCAGGAATCACAACTTGCAAGATATGGAGGCTAAACCAAATCTGGGTTATTCTCTGTACGTCAATGTATCTACATCTTATTGACTCACAACCACCTTTTTATCATAAGAAGATATGGAGGCTAAAAATTCCCCTAAAAATTAAAATCTTCCTTTGGTTCCTACAACGGGGTGTCACCCTAACTAAAGACAACCTCGCTAGAAAAAAAAGCTGGAGGGGAAGCCAGAAATGTGTTAATTGCAATAGGAATGAGACAATCCAACACTTATTCCTGGATTGCCCTTGTGCAAAAATGATGTGGAGGATTATCTTCTTTGCTACGGGTTTAGAACAACCGAGATCTATCAGCCATATGTTTAGTAACTGGCTCATGAATCAACATCAGAGGGTCAAAGCTTGATCTGGGTTGGGGTGGCTGCTTTTTGTTGGGCTATTTGGAGATGCCGGAATGATGTTATTTTTAACAAAATAAAAACTAACTTTATTATGCAGGTTATTTTCAGGGGAGCGTATTGGTTGCGCTCCCCGGGCTCACTGCAGCGTGAAGAGCAAGCCAAGGACGCCCTCGGAGAGAGATGAGCAAGAAACCGGAGTTCATCGCTTTAGAGATTTCAAACAGGGGTGGAAGCAATTATATCGTTTGCTTTAATGTCCTAGTCTATGTTAAAGACTCTTGCTTTCCTTTTTTTTGATGATCCATGACTTTGTAATAATTGGTCGTGTGTACATCTAAGGATGTAGAGGCCGGATATTTTTATCCTTTATCTAAAAAAACAACTTGCAAGATATGCTATATTTTATTTTTTCTATTTAAAAGATTAGCTACTATTAATTAGTACTTATTTTAAAATTTAGAGGCCTTCAAATTTGGAGGCCCTGAATATGTGCCTATCTTGCACATGCTAATCGACGGCCCTGATATAGTCTAAAAGATGTGATAGTTTTATTTCAATACCCAAAGTAATATATTACTTAAATAATACCTTCATGATAATGGAGTCTCCAAAATATATAACAAGTGCAACAACAGGCTGCAAACCATGACACATATGCAAAAAAAAAAAAAAAAAAACGATGCACTTGTCTTATCTAAGTAGCTTAAAAAAATATACAATTATTTTTACTCTATGCATGAAATAAAGTCTGTATCAAATATAATACTACGACATAGTACAGGACCTTCGTGGCAAGGCCACGCGCCTTTCTAGTGAATATACTAAACGAGCAAAATAGTCATTTGAACGGAATAAATAGGCACTTAAATGGAAACGACATACCATCGTATAGAGTTTAAACAATATCTAAATGTGCTAAACAATTATCTAGACGAAAATTGATTAATATGCATGCTGCACAGCACATAGCTCCTGCCGGCCACTACTTCATGAAAAAAAAAAAAAAAAAAGAGAGAAATATCACCAACCAAATTAATTAGCAAAGATAGGTCCCTCGTCGCTGGGTACCAAAAGTTACAAGCACCTTGCATATTTGTTTTCTAAGACAATATCCTCTCGGTTGAAGAGAGATCTAGCATATCACAAATGACACCTTTATTTATATAGGATACAAACCACAATTTTACCGTGAATCGCTGAAAGCTTTCTTAATAATATGTTTGAAGTGCATGCAACTAAAGATTACTACTTCCAGTCAAAGAAAATTGACGTTTATTTCAGACAAGGCGATTGACTTGCTATTCACTTTGCTCGTCGTTTGAAACGACAACTTCTCCTGAATCGAGATAGTACGCCGGCGCCGACGACCCTCCCGTGATAGTATTGAGCAGTCTAGGCACCGGAGGCATGTAGACCTCAGAAAGACCCTCAAGAAACTGCACCACCTCGCCCATGGCCGGTCGATCAAGCTCACTATCTTGAATGCACCAGCACGCAACCTTGCAAACTCTTTCAACCTCCTCAAGGTTTGCTTCGCCATGCAAATTTGCATCCACTAGGCTTCCAATCTCTTCACTCTGATGAAGTCTGCGTGCAACTTGCATGGGGAAAAATTCTGAATAGTCGCCGCCCTTGTACACTTGGCTTGAGTTCCTTCTCCCAGATATCAGTTCAAACAAGACCATCCCGTAGTTGTAAACATCTACTTTCGATGTAACAGCCACTCCATCCATCCATTCAGGTGCAAGATATCCGATGGTTCCTCTCATCGTAGTTATTGCACGGCTAAATTCTCTTCCCATGACCTTTGCCATCCCAAAATCAGCAATCTTAGGTACGAACGACGTGTCGAGAAGTATGTTCTCTGGCTTGATGTCACAGTGTATGATGCAATCCCGACAAGCGGTGTGCAAGTAGGCCAGGCCTCTGGCAACTCCAACGGCTATTTGGTACCTGAGGTTCCAAGCCAAAACTATATCAGTAGCCTTTTTGAACAAAAGAACATCAAGTGAGTGCTTTGGCATGTACTCGTATACAAGCAGCCTCTTGTCGCCTTCGCAACAAAACCCGATCAGTTTAACTAGATTGATGTGCTGGATGATTCCGATCGAACTCACTTCTGCTCTGAATTGCTTCTCTCCTTGATCGTTGCCGTCGAGCCTCTTCACTGCCACCAAGGTGAATAAGTCACTCAGATTCAGGTACCCCTTGAACACAGAGCCGAAACTTCCTCCCCCTAACTTTTCAGAGAAGTTTTTAGTCGCACGCTGCAAATCGGCGTATCGAAATGCAATGACCCCAATGCCGCCTTGAGCATTGCCCAGTATGCGACTGCGAGGAAACCGCTTCCCTTTTCTCCTGCAGATTATCAGAGCAAGCACCATGAGCCCGAAGACCGCAGCGCTTGCACCAATGGCAGCACCAATGTCAATTACCCTATTCTTCTTCTTCTTCTTCGCCGCACTTGGCATGTCTTTTGCAGCAAGGCGGATGTAAAGCATCTCCCCATTTCCATCATCAGAACCATCAGACTGTTGTTTTACATTGGTCAATTTGCCATGCCAGACAGAGCAGCCTCCTTCCCCATAGGAATACGCGGTGCAGGAGCAGTTGCTCAAGCAGACCTGTGAGCAATGATCTCCACTCGTTGCAGCCTGCACTGTCTCTGCGCCATTGGGCAACCTGACGCGTTGCACGGCATAGAACTTATCCGTGGGACCTAAAATCTTGTCGTCGCCGCTTTCACAGTCTAATGGAGTGTTCCTCATGCACCCGTCTCTCCTGTCCTCCAGCTCCCAGTCCTTGGGCGAGCTAATAGAGAAACCCTTCATGCAGCTGCAGATTGGATCGGCACTGTCGTCGCAGACCGTGAAAGGTCCACACGTCGCGTAGGTGTCACACTGATGCACAGGCTGCCTGTAATTTTTCAACCAGTCCTGCAGGTCGTCCATCCACACACCCACGAAGGCCTGGCCGGAGACATCCAGCTTCGTCAGCACCATTAGCGTGTTGTTATGCAGCGTGTACGTGAAGTAAACCTCCTGGTCGTTGTTGACGAACTTGAAAGTCGGCATGACTGCTCCGATCATCTCCGGTGCCAAGCTGAAGTACTGCCCGGTCCACTGCCCGGTGGACAAGATCTCCACGGTGGAGTTCCACATGAGCCGCCCGACGCCGTCGCGGTCGAAGCCCAGGGTGTAGAGGCCGGGACCCTGGTCAACCAGGCTCTTCCTCGACACGAGGCGGCGGTTGAGGCCCGTCACCTTGTTCCAGCCGATCTTGGCTCCGGCGAAGAAGGTGTCCGTCGGGTAGTCGAAGCTCTGCCAGAAGACGGCGGAGGAGTTGGAGGAGCTTCGGAGGACGAGGTTGCCGTCGTTGAGGAGAACGGCGACGGTGTCGTTGGTCGTGGGGTTCGCGCGCGTGGACCAGATGACGGAGTTGGTGGTCTGGTCCAGGATGACCAGGTTGCCGTCGCCGGAGATGGCGAGTTTGGGTACGGCGGGGTCGACCACGGGGCTGTCGCCGTTGGCGCTCCAGAATGGGGTCAGCTTCGGGACCTTGTTGAACCATATGCCGAGGTACGTGTTGGCGTCGCTGGTGGTGTGGTGGAAGGGTGTGATGTCCGGCTTGAAGAAGCCCAGCGCGAACTTGCTGTTGTTGGAGACGAGCCTGCTGCTGCTGCCCGTGCCGGCGAGGACGTTGCCGGGTGACACCGTGTCCCGGGCGGCGGAGCAGGACGCCTGCAGGGAGAGGAGTCCAAGAAGGACGACGACATGAAGGAGAGGCATGGTTGGCGAACCGAATCGGGGAATGAACGAGGGGAAGCGTGATGATGGGTGCAGAATCGCAGGAAAAGAGTAGTTCTGGGTGTCACGGCCGCTGCTAGCTCAGTCCAGCTCGCAGGTAAACGTGATGATTTGCGTGGGTGAACATCTCAATCAGTCTGGTGTTGGCGGAGCCACACTATCGGCGACGTGGGGCAGCCGCCCCAGCTACTTTTTTTTTTTTTTTTTTAAATTTCAACCGGGGGGATTGCTCCCCGCCTGATTTTATTGACTTATAGCTCTGGCGACATGATTACAAAGGTGGTTACAGGGAGGAGGAGGAGGAGGAGGAGGAGGGGGCGGGGGTGTGGGGGGGGGGGGGTGGGGGCGGGGGTTGTGCAGTTTAGAAACTCTGAGTTGATCTACATTACATTACATTGACCCAACTGTTCAGCGCCTGATCAAGGAATGAGCACCAAGCTTCAATGACTTTTTTGCTTTTCTTGGGCATTCTCGCTTTCCACTAGATAGCTTCCGCTTGCAAGATAGCATCAGGTTTCTGAGGTTTCCATGTTCATTCCGGAAGATGAATCCATTTCTTCTTTTCCAAAGCTGCCAGCAGCATAAGGAGATGAAGGGGCCGTACTGAACATCAGGGAGGTTTGGGAGTTTCTGAATGCAGTGCAGTTGTTTGGTCCGAGTACTTTGATTTGCTTGCAGCCCAAGTGCCGATCAATCACAATTAACCCTGGGCATAATTAACCGATGACCGAAGACTGAATGAACTGATCGAGACCAAAATGGGGCAGTGGAAGATGATGTGGTCTTCCTTTTCTGCGCCAGAGATTAGCGCCCGTCAGCGTCGGACAAGACAGAAAAAAGTCACTGCAGCTTGACTTGTTTAATTGGGTCAAGCACAGTGGCAAAGTGACCTATGCGGCTATGCAGTAACGTGCCAGTCGCACTAGCAACTAGCAGGTGATAACCCAATGTGCTAACAACTAAGAACGTTTGAGTTTATAGATTCTAAACAATTGCATTCCCCTAGTAGTAGCATTGCGTTTGGGCGATTGATGATTGTCTGGTATCCTTTCTGAAGTATATGATATGACTATGTGGGTTCTTTCTTTCTTTTTTTCGCATGTTTTTAGTTTAGGTCTTGTATATATATTATTCGCCCTAGCTAAAAAGTTTTCTGGCTCCGTCAGATGGTACAGTACAATACAAATTGTACCCACATGGATACATACTGTGACATACTTCATGGAATACATGATATGACGACGCATGGATGCTGCGGTAGACAAAAAAGTCCAGGCATGCTAGCTGACACGAAGGAAATTGCAACGAGATGTACGTACGTACGTACATGCGCGCGTATTCACGAGATACAACAACCCGCGTTGGGGTTTTCGTCGAAAAACAACGTCGGCCGAAGCCGACGCGCTGTCCAGTACTGTCTTCTGTTGTCCACAGCGTCTGCGGCCTTTTTCACGGGGTCGGCGAAGGTGGTGACCTCCTCCTCCATGTCCAGGCAGACCTCCTCGGCATTTTTTGTCGAATCGAGCGGACAAACCAGGATCTTGGCTCATCAGTCTGGCGTGTACGGTTGCGCAAAGGGATGACAGCGCCTCCTGCGCTTCAAGGACAGAGGCCTACTTTTTTCACTCTCTCTCCATCACATTAATTTTTACCCGCATGCATGGAGCATTAAATATAAATAAAAAAATAACTAATTATACAGTTTGGTTGTAACTCATAAGACGAATCTTTTGAGCCTAGTTGGGCCACAATTGAACAATATTTGCCAAATACAAACGAAATGCTACAGTTTTAACTTTTTCTAAAAGTTGGAATCCGAACAAGGCGAGAGTCGTCGTCGAGGTGCATGATGTACTGGGGTGGGTATGGGTCCGCTGTCGGCCTGCCAGATAATTCCTTCACCAACTGTTTTACTGTCGGCCGACAGCCAAGTAGTAGTACTTCCCTCAGCACCTGCGACATGGATTCAGCTTACTTGTGAGATTTAATTTGCAGTTTTGCACAGCAGGTTGACAACACGGCAAATTACATACCTTTGGAATCACGTCATCGATCATTGCATTCTTTAGCTTTTGAAAACGACTATAGATACTTCAGGATATCTGCTGCACTCTTTCTGTACTCGCTGTTCTTGTCTAGAATTACTTGAGTGAGGCTATCAACAATGCGCCCGTCCTTTGCTCCTAGGATCGTGGCACTATTCTCATTTATCTGGGACAGCTGTGCCAGCGATTCACCTGCCAATTTTTTCACGGAGCTCTTGTGATCACCGCCGTCAGGGAAAATGTTTATCAGCGAGTTGATACATCGCTTCTTGGCTTCATCGACCACGGGAGTAGATGTTCCCATCGATGTTACTTGTGTTAGAACTATTATGACCGATTTCTGCAGCTCTTCTTTCACTTTGCATCGTTGGCAGTCGAGCATTCTCTGCAAGGTGTTAACAGCACTATTGCTCTCTAAGATTCCACGTGGCAGCTGCATATTGTTAGATTTTTTTTATGACAGAGGTGAACCCTTTTATAAGATCCATCCCGGGCACTGCTATTTTTTAGCACCATTTATCATGGTCGCTGAGTTCTCCGCCGTCAGAATCTTCTCTATCGTCGAGTTCTCCGCCGTCAGAATCTACAAGCATCTTGATGATCTTCAAGGCAAGACCATTCGTGTTGCTCATCAGCCTTGAGTTTTCCTCGTCATTGGTGAGTTCCTTAAGGATATCTATGCTTGTTTCTTTGTGCTGACGGTGAGATGCTTCAGGACTGTCGAGGAACGAAGATATGCATTGGGTACCGTACGGGATATTGTTCAGACGGATCTCACTAGCAAAATGCGCCACTATCCTCATGGCACGCGACCTGATCCCCTGGGAAGGGGGGCGCGGTAGCCGCCGCCGCCACCGCCACTTCCGCCTTCGCTGCCTTGCCACGTCATCTACCAGTTACCTAATATATTATTAGCTATTTTTAGTAAATTAGAATAATCATGGAAGGAAGAGTCCATGTTCGATAAGGACTCTCCCAACTTAGCTTGGAAGTAAAATCCACTCGGAACTATAAATATTAGGAGATTGTAATCTATTCGGATCAAGAAATTATCGGACGAAAAGCTCTTTATTCCATGCTCTCTCGCTCTCCGACCACCGCCGCCGCCCCTACGCCTTGCGCCGCCGCCGCCCCATACCGCTGCTCGCGCGCTCTCTGCCGCCGCCGCAACCCCCCATGCCACCTCCTCCTCCTCCTCCTCCGCCGCCGTGCCCAATCCATCCTACCCACTTCGCTGTTACATAGCTTGTCCGGTTTTAAAGTTTAGGGAGGAAAAGTGGACTTCTTCACCACAACAAACACACACACATTCCAGTAGCAGGCTCGGGCGTCGGCCCAAGATCTGGTGGATGGACTGACATCCACTTTGTCCAACACCGTAGGACAAACACCGTAGGAAGGCTCTATCAGCTACAAAGCCCAACACCGTCCTCACCCATGCCTGTTACAAAACTGGGCCTCCGCGGACAGGCTTATCGGCCCATCTTCTGATTGCACTAGGAGCAAGTTATCAGCGCGTCATGCAACTTCTATTTAAGTTCAGTGAATCCAATTTTTCTATCTGGTTCAGAGCCAAATCTTTTCCACACAAATTAAACCAGTCCACAAAAGAATCCTTCTCCCATCCTTTGCAACGTAAAAATGCTGCCTCCGAACTTAAAAATACCCCAATATAAAATTCAAAATTTAGATTCAGAGCCATCATGTCTTGGTTGAATAGATATACAGTACTACCGAAGAAATCTTACCTTGTCCTTGTACTTGTCATGTCCCCAATTTAGTCATCATCATGTCTTCACTAAGCTCTAAACCATGCTACATTTTTAAAACTACAGCCTAATTGAGGAGTGGGAAAATGTAGTAGAGTAGAGGACCATGAACTGCCATCCAACAATAATAAGGGCAGCGAGACGAGGCTTAACCATACTACTGCAATCACTAGCGGAGCTACGGTGGTCCGTGTGGGCCGTGGACCACCCTGCGCTCGGCCTAACCAAGGCCCATAGGTATAGTCAGTACTCGCTCAAACGCTCGCGATCTTCCGACATTCGTTTCTTATGGTTTCGTTTCCGTCGTGGCGTGCGGTACAGTCGTAGTCGTGGGTTCGTTCGACGGCCGCAACGCAACTGCTGGCGGCGGCGCTGATGGCCATCGCCCTTCGGACTCTGACAGCTGAGATCGGCTGATCGGCATCTCCATGAAAGCAAACGCAAAGCAGCAGCCGAGCAGGTACTGTATCTTAGCAACTCCAAGACCGATCTACTTTGGACTTTGCCAACATTAATTAGCCTGCTGCTGGCTGCTGCCCTACCCGTGTATGCCTATTCCGTATTCTGAATTCTCCTTTACTCACTAGTCACTAGTACATACTCACGTTCCAGTCGTTTCTTCTTTTCCTTTCAGTTTGTTCAATTCAATATATGATCGTGATCTACGACTGCACAAATAGTCAGATAGGAAAAGTGCAAAATTCATAGGGTATGCAATACTGTTTGTGTGTCTTGTAGCGCCGCGCTGAATTATTTTATCTCAATATATGATTTTCTTTTGCAGTATTGGATCAATGGGTATATGGAAACATATTATCTTCTTGCAGTTGAGTGAAGAAGAGATCATCCACACTTTTATGGCTATTAGAAGGAGCAAGCCTGACAAGAAGAAGAAGAAGTAGTAGTGACATATCGTTTTTCAACTATTATAGGTATGTAATATTTCAATTCTATGTTAACAATGCTATACTCATCAATTTTATGAACTTTGTATGACCTTTTTTTTTTTTTGAATTGCATTTTGTCATTCATATACTTGTGTATCTGCATGTAAAATTTATAGCGGTTAAAAAAAAATTAGATAATGGACCACCCTAGCAATAAATCCTAGCTACGCCACTGACTGCAATCCATGCGCTTGTCCATACACGCTGGTCCCATCAGTCTTGCCGACCATCTGCGCTAGAAACAAAAGGAGAGAAAACAAGCAACATGTTTCAATGCTTTGCTCCAGCTTCACGTGGATTGTGTTGCAGAGATTAATTCACAAGAAACAGCAGCATTGGTCAGGCCGCGACGTGTCCAACCTCGCATATCGTCACATCTACAAGAGCAAGCCGAAAGACCGGCCTGCCCTATGGGCCCTGGCCCTTGGCCCTTTCTGGGGATGGGGACAAGGCCCGATAATAAATTATGAGAGTCGGCATGTGTATATTGCTGGGTTGATAGATATCCTATGTTTTATGAATAGACTAACCTTCTATTTTATTTTTTATTAACAGAGATTAACTAACTGTAACACCCCCGGTGTTACGTTAACCTAAACCTGCCACATGTCATCATAAGTATTGCATGAGCATTCATGATTAGAGAACCATGACATGAATAACTAAAATAAGTTTACAAATTTCTAGGGTTTGCTTGAACTCTTTTATATTGAATGTGTATGTGTACACCATTTGAATTTCACCTAAAGGATTAATTAAGGTTTTAAAGGTGATTAATATAAAATCAACCTTGGGGTGCAAGAGTGTTTGGCTAACTATGTTTAACTCTCCAAACATGTTTTACAAGTCAATTATGCAAAATCAAGAACTCAAGTTGATTTTGAAATTCAAACTCCAACTCTAGCTAGAAATGGCTAAGTGTTGGAATTTTTATTTCACTTTCAATTTAAAGGAGCTAACCGTAATTAATTTTCTAAATAAAATTTGCTAACCATTGGCGCCATTTCAAAGTATGAACTTTGTACTTTAGAAGTATGCCATTGGTTGAGTTTGAAAAATACCACAACATGATTGATTAATTGCCCAAACATTCAATTTGAAATTCCTTTTCAAAATCTTGAAATTCAAAAGCTTTTTAGCCCTTTCTCAATTGCACCTCAAAATATTCAAAATTTGGTGAAACTTCCAAAATACAGATTGTGCATCTCTTTGAGCTCTACAAGTTTGATAAATAAAGTTTTTCAAGTTTTTGAATAAAATTTGAAGTAATTTCAAAAGTTTCCAAAATTGGAAAATGCCCCTTTTTCATTTTAAACTCAATTCAAAATCCATTTAGTTTCATGAAAAACTTTCTAAATGAAAGTTGTAGATATTGAAAAATGGAACAACTTTTATTTTTGGAGATTTTCATCTTTTATTCAAAATTTGAAAGTAATTTTGAAATCCCAAAGGTTAGGGTTTTGTCCCTTTCCAAATTTGAAATTCAAATTCAAAAATTATTTGGAATCTGACCAAACTTGCTAAATGAAAGTTGTAGAGCATAAAAATTTACACAATTGATATTTTGGGAGTTTTCACTGTTCAGTTCCATTTTTGGGAATAATTTCGAAAATGAAAAAGCAAGGTGGCACTGCTACAGTAGTTCTACTGGGGGCCCGGCTCGCCCGGCTGCCCATGCCGGCCGGCCGGCCGACGGCCGCCGTGGCCGTTCTCGCGCATTCCCGCCTCTCCCGCGTCGCCAACCACCTCACCGGCGTCGAGTCGCCCCTCCACCTGTCGGCTCGCCCCTGCTCCATAAAAGCCGAGAGGCGGCCGACGATTTCTCTCTTTCTCCCTCTTTGCTCACCGCCCGGCGTCATTGCTTCCTCTACAAAATTCAAGTATCACACACCACCACCCTTTCCAATAGCCTGTCACCAGCTCCGTTACATCCTTGCGAACTCAACAAGCCATCAATCACCGTTTTTGATCGCGGAATCGCGGAGAGGGTTATCTTCCTCGGCTCCGGTTATCTGCCGCCGCCACCCGCCGTAAGCTTCCTTCCTCTGATCAGAGCAGCTCCAGGTCGTTTTCGTGTCGAGTTGAGTCCGTCTCGGTGTCTTGGTCACGGGGTACCTGGCACCACCGGAGGAGTCAGGGGAGCTCGGGCCCCGACGGGCCGTCTTGGCCGTGGCCGCCGTCATGCGGTCGCCGTTCCAGGCGCTCGGGGGTGGGCATAGCGTATAGCAGCTCGTTGGGCCTTGGCGTGGCGTGTAGAATTCGCTGGTGTAATCAGTTTCGCCGGAGAAGGAGTCGTCGGCGCCGTCGATCGCCCGAGCGCCGCCGTCTTCATCGGCCGGGAAAGAAGAGAGGAGGAGAGAGAACCCGACAGTTCGGCCCGCTGTCGGCGAAAGGGAAAGAAAGGAGCCGGCCGCCGTCGCGTCCGCAGCGCAAGGCTACTGCGTGGGCCGCGGCGGGCCCGCTGGGCCGCACAAAGGCCCGTGGAGGAGGAGTTTTGTTTTTCTTTTTCTTTTTCTTTTTATGTTTTAAAATGTTGTTTTCATCTTTTTGCTATAATTTATTTTGGGCAGATTAAATTTGAACAAAAAATATGTGTGTTTTTCTTTGTAATATGCTCTCAGGAAAAAATACTAACTTTGATTTTGCAATAGAATTTAATTGTGCTATAATTTGTTCTTTAAATTAAGAAGTGTAACTTCCATGATTTTTAATAAATAAAATATAAGTCCAAAAATTATAAAATTTGTTTTGTGTGCTAATTAGATGATAATGATCTTAATTATAAAGTTTGATCCTGTTTTGACTAATTCTTGTATTATGCTTAATCAATACCTTGTTTAATTAAGGTTTAATTAATTAATTCCTTGATTAATTAGGGTTTAATTAATCTCCACTTAGTAAGTTAATTAGTGGCTTTCAACGACTGTAAAAATGGTTAATAAATTAGTAATTTACCTTAATCACCATAGGGTTGATTGAGTTTGGGATTGAGTGATGACCCTAGGTCATTGACCCTAAATGACCTTCGGCATTTTATGTTGCTTGCGTATCGTTAGTCCATCATCGTCGGTGTTAATGATGATCTCTTAGCATCATTATACCATGAAGGAAAGTTGTACTCAAGATAATAATGAGTTGAGTTGTCCATATTGCATCATCTCGCATCATGTCATTAAGCATGCATCGTTCCTTTATGTATAGTTTACACGTGAGAGCGAAGGAGTGTGATGCTCAAGCTTCGGAGAAGGTTCGCTGTGATCCAACCCTGACAAGATGAATCCACGAAGAGTTTGATGTCAAGACTAACAAGTTAACCTTCTCTGCAACGCAGGCAAGCCCCGGATACATTAAACCCTTTCTTGAATTTCGAAAGTTCTTTATAATTTTATGTTGATGATATGATGCATTAGGTGTAGGAGTTGAGTGATATCCTATCTTGATGCATTTACCGTACCTTGATATACTATCCCTGAAACCTGTTTTGATTTGAAAATATTTAGTATATGCTTAGTCTTGCTGATAGCATAGGCTTTGCAAATAAAATGCTTTCAAAAGTTGATCACAATATCCCCGTTGAGGGCAATTACGAAAACCTGATGTTGCTTATTGTTTATCCTTTACTTCGATCAGATCAAGGGTACTCAATAAGAACATGATGATGAGTAAATCGAGACGCCGGTGGAGTGACTTGCATCAGGAGGGGCTATTGCCCTGGTGTAGTGTCGTCCACTTGTGTCGGTTAAGGACCGTTCGTTGTGGTGATCATGTGGTCAAGATGGTTATTGGATAGTACTAGTCGCATGCTAATGGCGGTAAGCTCCACTTGGACTATTCGTTACTAGAACGGACAGTGGCGTGTACCCATCCTACGATGCGCACCGCCGAAGTGACCGAGCGGCCGTAGAGAGGTGGAGTACTGTACACCCGTTTTGGTATGGAGAAATCCGAGCGTTGAGTTGATGTATGTAAGATGGTCAGTCCTGCATACATCGTGTGGCTAGGAAGCCTCAGCTGGGTATATATAAAGCGATTCGAATCGTCGGTGCTCCACGATATGGGAGACTTGACCAAGCGTCAGCATCGTAGTAATGATGAAAGATGATGAGGTTGGAAAGTTTTGAAATCGAGATCTTGTTTGACAAGTATTTGCTCTAGACTAGGACAACCTAGATGGATAGCCTAATGCTTAATGAAAATATCAGATAACAATGAATAGTAAGGATCAACATTAGTCGCTTTTCCGCAAAGGTGTCCTTGATTCTTGCTAAAGCCTTACCTTGATTCCTATCAACCGGCATTCCCGAGTCTTCTCCCCTCTTTTCAGTCGGATAAGTCTTGCGGAGTACTTTTGTACTCAGGGTTGTTTGACCCCTGTTGCAGGTGCTGACTAGTGAAGCTAACTTGGTCATACCAGTGGGCTTGGCATGATCGAATACCTTCCTTCTGCAAAGTTCTCGTCTTGCTTCCGCAATCTCCGTTAAGTTTTGTTTAATCAAACTCTGATCAAGTGTTGTAATCTTCTTTTGTAAATCTTCCGCTACTCTGTTATGTTTGTATGAATGGTTGTAATACTGCAAGTTCTTTGTAAGAAGTGGATCCCGGAGGATCGTGGTGTCATCGGAGTTTCACCCGACAGAACTTTTCAAGTTATGTGGTACACAAGTATGGCTGACAGAGGTCTTAGGGACAATGTCAGGTGCTTGTGGGCCATATAATTTGGAAGGTTCTGCCACACTAACCAATCCAGTATTTCGTTATATGTTAATAATGAACTTTATTTTTTTATCCAATTAATAATGAACGTTCATATATTGTAGTGGTCAAATGTGAACCTCGTACCTATAGTTGGCCATGCACCCCGCGGGCTCGCGGCCCGGCCCACAGCCTAGTATTTTGGCCCGGCCCGAGCGTGGCCCGGCCCGGTGACCACCGTGCACGTGCTAGCCCGGCCCGAGGCACCGGGGCGTGCACAGGCCGCCACCGAGGCCAGCGGCACGGCACGGCACGGCCCGGTCCAGCGGCAAGGGCGGCGGCGGCACGACCAAGAGGCCACCCGCCCCGCGCCCGCCCTCGCCTTGAACCCTAACTCCCGCCAGTCGACGCCGCACTTTTCCGCGCATCGCATGCGCATCCCTCCCGACGCCGCACTCGCTCCTCTACGCCCCGCGCCACCGCTCTTGCTCCTCTGCGCCCGCGCTGCCACGGACACCCCATCCCTTCCCTCGCGCACACCGGGCGCCTCCTCCACGGCCCCGGGACCGGCCTCCTCCCCTCGGCCCCCCCACACCGGTCTCGAGTGCGCCGGCGGTCGCCCTCCTCCTTCACGCCCTCACGTCCTCCCCTCCTCTCCTCCGGATCCAGGTTCGAGGGCGTCGGCCTTCACCATTCCTCCTCCAGATCCGATGTCGAGCTCGGCGGCATCGATCTCCCCTGGCGGCGCGGCGGTGGCCTCCTCCTCCACACCTCTATAGCAAGAGCGGCGGCGGCCCCACCTCCTGCGCCTCACGCGCCCCCGTCGCGCCCGGTTCACGGCCTCCCGGGAGTGCGCCGCCATGGCCTCCTCAACGCCTCTAGGTGCCGGCACGGCCCCTCGACCCGGCTCGGCCGCTCCACCGCTCAACGGCGAGGGGGCGCCACCGCTCCTCGCCCCCTTGTGGCCCCTAGGTGGCACGGCAGCACGGCGGCACGACATGGTCTCGGGCGGCCAGGCGGCTCACGGGCCGTGCCTTGGGCCGATGGCCACGAGCCTGTAGAGGCACGGCCCGACAGCACAACGGCCCGTGGCGGCACGACGCCGTGCCATGCTGGGCGGCCCGTTGGCCATCTATACTCGTACCCCGTCAAAAGGATTCTTTTCTCGTATCTCTCAAAAAGGACTTTCCACGTAAGACAAAAGGTTGTTTTTTACGGGACAAATTTCATGCTGTTTTGTCAACTGTGAACGGTACATGCATCCTATTAAGATTTTTCCCGTACATCTAAAAAAATTCTTTTCCTGTATCTCTAATAAAAATTTCCACGTACGACAAGAGTTGTTTTTTAGGGACAAAATTCCTGGATATTTTTTAGGAGATGGGTATTATTTAGAAAATAAATATCAAACGGCCACGGGTGCATCCTATCTTCCCGTACCTCTCAAAAAAATATCTCTACACAAAGATTTTTTCAGGTACGACAAAAGTTGTTTTTTAGCGGACAAATTATATCCTGCTTTTAATCTATAATTGAGGAGGTGGATATTATTTAGAAAATAAAAGATCCAACGGTCAGGGGTAGTTAGAATCTTGATTAATGGCCAGATGTTTCGATTATTATGAGAATTTCTAGCATTTATCTTTTTTTTTTAACGTGTAACGGTGGGGATTAACGTGGAGATTCCATTAGGGCCTCTAATTAGTAATAATAAGATATTACATAATAAATTTGTAACAGTTAGTACTACTAATTTTAACATTACTACTTTCCATAGCTTAGGTTGATGGACTAGTACGTGGATGGGGTACATTAAAGAACTACATTTTTTATTTATTTAAGACTGTTTGCACCAGGTACAGTACAATGCAAATTGTAACCACATGGATACATACTGTGATATACTTCATGGAATACATGATCTGACGACACATGGATGATGCGGTAGACAAAAAGTCCAGGCATGCTAGCTGACACGAGAAAATTGCAACGAGATGAACGTACGTACACGCGCGCGTATTCAAGAGATACAACACACGATATGTCGTCTTCTGTTGTCCACAACGTCTCTGGCCTTTTTCACGAGGTCGGCGAAGTTGGTGACCTCCTGCTTCATATCCCGGCAGATCTCCTCGGCTTTTTGGTTGAACCGAGCGTCCAAACCAGGATCTTGTCCCATCAGTCTGGCGTGTACGGTTGCGCAAAGGGATAACAGCGCCTCCTGCTCTTCAAGGCATGAGTCGTCGTCGGGTATGTATAGGAGAGGGGGAGAAGGGGGGTAGTAGAGAGGGGGAGCAGGGGGAGGAGGTACTGCTCTCCGCGGTGGAGGTTGTTCTGCTCTCCGCGGTGGAGGTTGTTCTGCTCTCGGCCTGCAGCCAAGTACTTCCCTCAGCACCTGCGACATGGATTCAGCTTACTTGTGAGATTAAATTTGCAGTTTTGCACAGAAGGTTGACAACACGGTAAATTAATTACTAGTACTCTACTAGTTGGCGAGTATTACATACCTTTGGTATCACGTCATCGATCATTGCGTTCTTCAGCTTTTGGAAACTACTATCTTCATTCGTGGTGTAATGAATACAAAGATGATTCAGGATATCTGCTGCAATCTTTCTGTACTCGCTGTTCTTGTCTAGAATTACTTGAGTGAAGCTATCAACAATGCGCCCGTCCTTTGCTCCTAGGATCGTGGCACTATTCTCATTTATCTGGGACAGCTGTGCCAGCGATTCACCTGCCAATTTTTTCACGGAGCTCTTGTGATCACCTCCGTCAGGGAAAATGTTTATCAGCGAGTTGATGCATCGCTTCTTGGCTTCATCGACCACGGGAGTAGATGTTCCCATCGATGTTACTTGTGTTAGAACTGTTATGACCGATTTCTGCAGCTCTTCTTTCACTTTGCATCGTTGGCAGTCGAGCATTCTCTGCAAGGTGTTGACAGCACTATTGCTTTCTAAGATTTCAAGTGGCAGCTGCATATTGTTGGATTTTTTTATGACAGAGGTGAACCCTTTTATAAGATCCATCCCGGGCACTGCTATTTTTGAGCACCATTTATCATGGTCGCTGAGTTCTCCGCCGTCAGAATCTTCTCTATCGTGGAGTTCTCCGCCGTCAGAATGTACAAGCATCTTGATGATCTTCAAGGCAAGACCATTCGTGTTGCTCATCAGCCTTAAGTTTTCCTCGTCATCAGTGAGTTTCTTAAGGATATGTATGCTTGTTTCTTTGTCTTCAGGACTGTCGAGGAACGAAGATATGCATTGGATACCATACGGGATCTTGTTCAGACGGATCTCACTGGCAAAATGCGCCACTATCCTCATGGCACGCGACCTGATCTCTTTACTGTCAGACTGGCCCTTGGTATCTAGCATCTGAACGAATTTCTTGATGGCACCAGATGACGCTGATCCAATCATGTTGCTCATCAGCATACGTTGACTCTCTACCACAGACTCCGGCACCCTGGTCCGGATAAACCTCACCATATTCCTTGGCACGGCAACAGCTCCAAATGACGCCGATCCAATTTCCATGGACACCGGCAGCCGGATCAGCGTGTCGATGATCCTTGCCCCGCAAAGATAGCTGTCAGGAGAATTGGACTGCATCAGGCCCGCGGCGTACGTGACGAGGTTCCTGCCCCTGGCAAACGATGGATCCTTTTCACATCCCACCCTGATCTCGCGTAGATAGTCTGAAATGGATCCGCGTGCCTTGTCATCCTCGTCCAGCCCGTATGCTTGGGCAACTACCTTCAACAGCCGTTGCTCCTCCAAAGAAGATATGGCCCTGTAATAGAAGAGCACGCCCTGGAACAGAGCCAACGAGTATAGTACCAATAGCGCCGGCTTCAGGTTTGCCTTGCTGCTGTCTCCGGCCACGTCGCCGTAGTCCTGTTGCAGTAGACGCCACAGCGAGATCCCCGGGGAAACAAACAACCCAAACATGTACAGCGCAAACAGTGGGCACAGCACAATGGTGAAAACCAGCACTCGGATAAGACCCCTTGCACTCCATTTCCGGAAGCGATTCTGTGGCAATGCAATGGAGAGTGCAGCCTCCCACAAGCGCTTGACTGAGTACCCAATGTAGCTTATATTTCTGTTCAGGAAGACATCAAATACCCTGTTAAAAAATATGACAGCTCATGAGTTGCGAATCTAAAAGATTTGAATATTTGTTTACCAGCATCATGGTTAAATATATATTGGAAAGATAGATCACTAAAACTTTAATCCAGACTGACATAGTTTTCTTGGAATTATATGTTTCTGCTATCTGAAAAAGTGGTATGGTCCCTGGGGGGTGTGCGGGAGGGGAGAGATTGATGTGTTTAGAAGCGTGTCACATATTGAGCATGCAACAATCTGTTCTTTTAGAAAAGGGAAATTTCATTCCAGTCTCTGTAAAAAGGTTTTCGCTCAATCATTTCCAGCCTTCAGCTGTTTAAACAAGCTCACAAAAAGCATCATAGAAAAAGAGACCGACATAAACTCAGCCAACGAGCGGCATGCAATATTTTTTTTAAAAAAAATTCCATGATGATGATGATGATGATGATTTGTGTGGCAGATAATATACAACTCACAAATTCTATATAAGATAGCTAATTTTAGAGGTGTAAAACAGTTGGAATTACTTTTTTCGAAAGGTCAGTTGGAAGAACTTTTCTCAGTGTTCTGTAGGAAGCATCGTAAACCTAGTTTGCAGTTTGCAACGCGTGCAGAAACAGTAAGAAAATCTGGACCAACTGGACTTAAGGACAAAGTTAGATCAACTTGCAATTTATTTGCTGAATATAAGTTAACCAGTTAACGTAGCTACATAAAGATTAGATAGCCCAGTAAATACTCATAACCTTAGAACCAAACTAAGCTAGCTAGAAAGTTCTTTTTTGAAACGAGTAAGCTAGAAAGTTCTTCTCGCATAACAGAGGGAATAAAAGTAACTATAAAGCAGTGAGACACTGCATGAAATCCAACAAAAAACGTGAAATTGACTCACCTCGTCTGAACAAGTGTAATCACCGTGAGACACCAGAAGTCCTTTTTGGCTAGCATGGTGACGAACCCACCAAGGAGGATGACTGTGGACCACGTAAGGACCAGGAAACCTGTCCCCGTCACAGCCATTGACAGGTAGCCTATGAACACCGCATAGTCGTTGATGAACATAACTTCTGGCCATTTCTCATCAATGTGCCCAAGGTGATAAGAACGGCTTTGGGGCTGGGAGTTTTGCGCTTGCTCCACTCCCCTGGCCATTCTTCCTCGATAAACAGTTGAGTCGATTAAAGACATGTAGGCAAACTTGGTAGGCAACTAATAGTTTAAGAACAAAACATGGTCTGCCAGTGAGATTAACGACTTCACATCAATTATATATGAATCGGTATTTACAAAAGCTAGGTTCTCCTATAGTAACAAACAAAAAAAAAAGAGTCCTAAAAGATTCGCTAATCAGAATGGGAAAAGAGGTAGTCAGCCATTTATCTTGTGAAGGAAATATAACGGCTATACATGAAAAAGAAGAGTCGTCCCATATAAATATAGAAATTGTTCAATTAACTACTGAACTTGTACAAACACCACTTTTTCTGCAACAAAAATATGAAAATTCAGAATTTAAAATTGAGAACAAGATTTGTACATGAACTCAATTCCATGTTACAAAATTTAAATCGGGAAAAAAAAATCTTGTCGAAATCTCATTCAGTCTTTTTGTCTGTGTTGTGCTAGCAAAACGTGGAGCTAACACTGTCTTAGTTTGATTTTTAGTTGTGCAATTTAATCTGTTTTTTAGTTCTCCGTCTTGTTATTGTTGTGCTCATCGAGTAAGGGCCTGTTTGGGAGAGCTTCAGGCCTCCGATATCTTCAGATTAAAAAAATGGCTTCACTTTCACTATTAACTTTTTTTTTTACCCAAACACTTTCAACCCCACTAACTCTAGATCCAAAGAAAACATGGATCTTATTTTAGATCCATGGATTTCACGGAGCACCTCAGGCGGTGCCAGTGGCGGATCTAGAAACGGGTTGCGCCCCAAGCTAACTAATACAAGGCTACAAATCTTACTAGCTGTAGACTATTAGATATAACATAGTTTCAAAGAACGAAAATAATGATATTGATTCAAATAGCTCAAACAATACATAAAACATTGAAGCTAGAAAAGTACCAAATGAAGAGCCTTACATGATAAAAAAAAGCTCATATATGTCTTCATGATATATCACCACTTGTACCGACATCCCCAACATTACATAATTTTTTTTTTGAAAAATCCATTCCATACTAGGCTTCTACTGTTTTAACTTCTGTACCCTAAAATATGAAATGTTGCAATTGCAAAGTAAGATTCAATGAACAATATGGAAATCCATGCTATGGACTAGCTAAGCCACTAGGGAATAAGGATTCGGAGTTCTGGATTTCACCAGCCGACCTAGACAGTCAGAGTTGGAGGGGGGCAAGGGCCGGGGCGGCCGGCGGTGGCCGCATGGCCGCGTCACTGGGCGGCGGGCGGGGCCGCGGCCACGGGCGGTGGGGGCAGCCATGCTGCCGTGCGGTGTGGCCGGGGGCAGGTCCGCAGGGGCCAGGACGCCGGTCAGCGGACGCAGGAGCCAAATAGGGACAATACTGGAGGAGGAGGGCCGAGGGAAGGAGGGCGCGGAGGGGGTCTGTTACCAGACACATGCCGAACGGCAGCCCGTGCAAAAAAACAGGAGCGCGCTGACGTCAGACCCACCTCACCAACAAACTAAAAAAAGTCATAACGGCTAAATCAAACATCTAAATTAAATTCCGATTACACCATTGGATTTGTCGTAATGAATCCTTTAAAACAAGATACCACATGGATATATTTGGATAAAATTTTCTAACAAACATTTATCTTATAAAGATAGAAATTTTTTTTATTGAGGAGAGACGATATTCTACGTTCAGAGAATAATGTTCTGTCAAAACAAATGTTCTTGGTTTAAAAGAATAGTATTTTAGTTTTAGGTTCATGATATTGGTATTATAATATACATAAAATAAATAAATATATAATATAATTAAAAAATAAAAATGTAGAGCAAAGCATAATAAAAACACGTAATAGGGAAAATTTTTTTAAAAAGAACACCACATGGATACTTTTCAAACATTCTAAAAATATACTATCATATACCACATGTATACTAAGTGAACATCACTAAATACACCATAGAACATCACAAAAAAACGTTATAGAACATCGTATATATATTACGTGAACATAACTAAATATATCATAGAACATCATATGTATACCAAGTGAACATAAAAAAATATCATAAAACATCACACGTATACTACGTGAACACAAAAACATCATACAACACTATATGTATATTATGTAGACGTAACATGGATATTACACGAACATCGAAAAAAATATATCTAGAACATCAAATAAATATCACATGAATATAAAAAAAATATCATAGAGCATCACATCTATAACACCTGGACATCACAAAAAATAATATAGAACATCACTAAAAAATATCATAAAAACATGACACTATATACCACATGAACGTCTCAATACACATTATAGAACATCACATATATAATATATAAGCACAAACATCTCATAGAATATAGAAATAAATAAATAATATAAAAAATAATTAAAGTAAGGTACAAAAAGAAAAAAAAAAAATAAAAAAGAAAATAAATTATGCAAATAAAATAAATCAAAACAAACATAATAATTAACTATATTAAAATCAAAAGGAAATACAATACATAAAAATATAAAAAATCAAAATAGTACATAAAAATAAAAAAAAAATGAAGAAAGGAAATATAATAAGAAAATGAAACAAAAGAAAAGAAAAAAGAAAAGAAACATAAAAATAAAAAATTAAAAGAATGATAAAAAATCACGTAAAACAAGAAAAAGAAATATAAATAATAAAGGAAGCACGAAATGAAAAAGAAAAAATATAAATAAAAAATAAAGCACAAAAGGAAAAAATAAAAAGTGAAAAGAAAAGAAAAGAAAAAAGAAAGAAAAGAAAAGAAATGAAAGATTCAGGAAAAATGAAAAACAAACAAAGAAACTAACCTACGGCAAACCTGCCAGCGCTGAAAACTTCGAAAGGAACCCCCCCCCCATTGGCGGCGTTCTCGTCTGAAAATGGGCCTGGGAAAAGTAGAAACTTGGCCCAAAGAATAGGATGTCCGTGCGGCGTGCTTCCGTTTCACGGTTTCCCCGCTCACCTATTCGAACGACGCGTCTCCGCCCCTTTCGGACCGAATGATCTCCGCCCCTGTCGCCATCGGCCGTCACGACATGCGCCATTCGCGCGGACTCGCCTGTCCTGGTCTCCGTCTCCCCGTCGTCCGTTGAGTCATGAGGCCGAGAGGCGAGAGGGGAGAGCCGAGTCGGTTTCGCACGGCCTGGGCTAGGGTTTGAGGCTGCTGGGCTTTCCTCAGGTTGGGGTGGGCTATTGGCTTGGCTGGCCTTTTTACTGTAATTGCCATTTTTTCATGTTAAATATAAAATTGTCTCGAAAAACAGTAACTTACAATTTTACCATTTTCACTGGCGTGGCGCGCCACCTGAGGCCAAACATGACCTGTCTTTGTCTGTCTGCCCAGCCGAATGGCACCAGCAGCTTCTAGTCAGCCCAGGCACTGCTAGTGGGACCGGTTGTCAGTACATTATTCCTCCCTCGACTCCACTTTCTATCCATGGATGGGCGAGGCTGCAGTAGCACCGTGGTCATCCCCTTGAGCACGCCGAGCGCCACCACATATTGTGTCCCGTGCGGCACTAGGACGTCCAAGACCGGGCCACGGCAGTTGTGCTGATGACGCTCTCGAGGATGAGGACAGCGGCGACAACGTAGGTCGCGGCGTCGCCGACCTCGATGTGGACAGATGGAATTGTGGCCTCTGGGATGAACAAGTCGACGAGCTGCAACGACCGCCCTACTAGCCGTCAAGGTGTCGCCTCGCCAACGGTGGGTGAGAGCTCCATTGATGCCACCATCTTCTTCGATTTCAGGCAGCTCCTGTGCAGGGCCATCGATTCACAATCCGCCATAGGGTGCGCCGCAGCTGGGCGCGGCGTCTGAGCCCGAGTGACTCATGCTCGGTTCGCAGCTACACGCCGCCACGTTGACGGGACACCCGACGAGCTCCACATGTGTGGCGAGCTCCCACGTACGGCTTGTCGTGTGGCAGTACACGCACTAGTAGATAAACGACTTTCTATCAATGGCCAAAAACAATATGGTCCCGATTTCAAGTTACAAACCGAGACCAAAGGAGGTCTGGGACCTTTAGTCTCGGTTTGTAATACAAACCAAGACTAATTTCACCTTTTAGTCTCAGTTGTAACAGTTACCGAGATGTGTCAATGCGAAAATATTTTAGTCCCGGTTTAAGACACGAACCCGGAATAAAAGTGTGACTTTTAGTCTAGGTTTGAGATACGAACCCGGACTAAAGATATCTTTAGTCTCAGTTTATTTTTCAAACCGGGACTAAAGTTGCTTCCAAAGTGAATTTAAAAGGAACGCGTATCTTATCCATATCAGATGTGTGGTGGAAGTTGAGATGGTAGCGCGCACAAAGGTTGAAGCGAGATATATTGGGTTCGAAATCCTACAGCCGCACTTTTCTTTACCTAAATAAACACATTTAGTCCCGGTTGTAGCATCCGGGACTAAAATCAAGACTTTTAGTCCTGATTTTATAGTCCCAGTTTTTAAAACAGGGATTAGAGGGTTGGAAATCGGGACTGAAGCCCATCTCTGTACCAGCGACGCCAGACCCATGCGCCACGCTCGGTTTCACGCTTTATATCCCATCGGTACTACCGTCGCAAGGAGATGATGGATGCGCCTGCTGCGCTCTGACCTCAGCGGAGGACGAGGACAGACCAAAGAAGAAGAAGAAGAAGAAGAAGGCACCGTTGGGGGTAGACAGACGGGGCAGACGGAGGTGTTGACTTCCATGCTGGTGCACTAAAGTGGCGTGTCATTCTAGCAAAAATGGTAAATTATAGCCAACTTACTGTTTTTTGGTGCGATTTTGTATTTGGCACGAGAGTAGGTCACCATATCGATGGCAAATAACTAGAAAGCCCCCCTTTTATAATGTTTTTGCGAAATTTGTTTCCATAGTTTTTGGGCCTCACCCTGGGCTGCTGCCTAGGGCCCAAATTCGCCCCTGGATGGTGCTGCTGTGAACACCCGTCTAAGGGTCACTTTGGAAGAAAGGGGAGCAAAACCCAAAGATAGGAATCCCTCGTGAAGAACTAAGCTGACAATTAAAATGGCATCCCCATAGATTATCGTCTACCCTAGAGAAAGTGGAGGGATGCTCAATGGGGTGGGATTGAAGTTTCCAAATTAGGCATGGTTACACAAACATAGCGTTTGTTCTATTTCTTCTGTAACTGTTCCCGTCGCTCGAGCCGCTCAGCTCCTCCTGTCCTCCGTCCACTCACAGTGCCACAGCTGACAGCTCTTGGCCAGCACGTTGATGCCGCTCCCGGCCAGTGCGCCCGGCCAGCGCGCCCCACCGGCGGCTACCACGCCATCTCGAGTGCGACCACTTCCAGCAGCGTAGCCAGCGCGCCCTGCCCTGCCTCCGTCTCTCCCGGTCCGGGCAACACTCCAATGCCATCACCCCCGCTCCCCGTGCGCCCTCAGAGCCCATGCTCTAGCACTCCGTTGCGAGGCCTGAGAAAGAAGATACAAGATCCTGCCTCCAGATCCATGTTGGAGCTCTTCCGAACAGTATTCGTGTGAGCCAACGATGAAACTGCTCTACGGTGGTGGATCCGGTACTTCATATCTATTTTTCAGACTTAAAGCTCTGCAAAAGCTGGTCCAAGTGTGTAGTTGGTCGAGTGCGTGAGTGACGGAAATCCAACAGAACGTTGCACGGGGTGTCCGACCGGCGGCGGTACGAAGCACCACTCACCACATTCGAGTGAGATGGAGTGGGGTGACCAGGGGGGTTAAAAAAAGAAGCTAACACAACGAGCACGCACGCATGAGGTTCCGCTGCTTGTGTATGAAGGGGCGTGTGCAAAAAGTGGATGACGGGTCCATTGGCTCACCACGAGATCGAAGAGATCCCCGCGCGGTGGTGATTTCTCGCTGCAGTGGCCAGCAGCCGAGCCGACGCCTCCCGGACCCCGGCACAGATCTGCTGTGCAAGGAATGCACAGATCTGCTGTGAAGGGTTCAGCGAGACGAGGAACGCGATGACAGCGCAAGTGTCACAGATGGGAAGCCTGGTAGTAGTAGTATATCGAGAAGTGGTGACAGAGCGTGCTCACCGGCGGCGAGGTCAGTTTCCCAGACTGCAGTTGGCGGCGAGCGAGGCCAGTTCATAGTTTGGGTTGCTTTCTGAGATGAGGCTTGGGGAATGGCTACGCATGGTCCAAGGTTCGCGAAGTAGCTTTGTTTTCTGGGATAGGGGTTAGGAAAAGGGATAAGCTACACAGGTGTTTAGTTCAGTTGGTAAAAAATGTTACATGTCGCATCGAATATCGGAGGAATATTAGAAGGAATTTTCGGATACTAATAAAAAATAAATTATAGAACTTACAAGGAAACAACGAGACGAATCTGAAAAGTATAATTAATCCATTATTAACAAATATTTACTGTAGCACCACATTGTCAAATCATAGACTAATTAGGCTTAAAAGATTTATCTCACAAAGTTATCGCAATCTGTGCAATTAGTTATTTTTAGACTATATTTAATACTCCATGTATGTGGCTAAATATTCGATGTGACAGGTGAAAAAAATTTTGTGAAGTGAACTAAACAGGAAGTAGGCTTTGTTCTCTTTCTCTTTAATTTTTAGATTTTTTCACTCTCTCTCCATTACATTAATTTTTAGCCGCATGTATGGAGTATTAAATGTAAGTAAAAAAATAACTAATTGTACAGTTTGGTTGTAAATTATGAGACAAATCTTTTGAGTCTAGTTAATTTATAATTAAATAATAATTGGTAAATACAAACGAAATACTACAGTTAAAAATTTTTTCCAACTTTAGCAAAGAGCCGAGGGTGGTTCTCCTGAGGATCTCTGCACACAGTAGAAAGAAAATTCTACTCCCTCCGTCACAAAATAATCTATTTTCTTTGACTTTTAAAGATCGTGTTTGACCATTCGCCTTATTTAAAAATTTTATATAAATATAATGTATCTTGTTCTGATTTATTTTATCATTAGAGATATTTTAATAATAACTTATTTATTTTTTAATTTATATAAAATTTTTAAATAAGATGAATGGTCAAATACGATTTTTAAAAAAGTCAAAAGAAAGTAGGTTATTTTGTGACGGAGGAAAGAAGTACTCAACCACATTCTAAGAACAATAATTGAGAAAGCACATGATATTTCTCAATTGTAGTGGGGCACTTGCTAGTGGGTAGTACTAGCACGCAGGAGCAATGATTGCTGCTCACAGCCATTTTTAGGCGGCTTTCAGCTGCTGCTCGAGCAGGCAACAGAACCAGCTCCAGCCAGCTGGTCCATCTCATAGCCAAACCAGCACCTGACCGAATAGACTGGCTCACACTGTCGCACTGTGCGAGTACGTGAGTAGTGGGAGTCTGGCGCTCGCTCGTGTCGCTGTCGCTGGACCTGGCCCAGCGTGAGGACTGAGGAATGCAGCTTTGGCGCCAGCACGAGCAAACGTAGATACTTTACCCCTCTTGTAGGCTCCACAAGCCGACAAACACAATTCCAGTAGCAAGCTTGGCTGCTTGGGCGTCGGCCAAAGATTTGGTGGATGGACTGACATCTACTTTGTCCCACGCTGCATACGACTCGCGCACGCCACTCGTAGCAAGGCGTAAGTGTATTTTTTCACCTTCCTCAATTTATACGAAAATCTATTTTTTCACCTTCAGCTCTAAAACCAGATAAATCATCTTTTTTTAAAAACTTTTAAAACTATTCATTTTACCTCCCTAACCAAGTTATTAGCGGTTTTGAAGGTAGTTTTTTTTTTTTTTTATTTATTTCAGTTGAATCTTTGAAAAAAGCAAAGTAAATCACGAAGAAATTATAAAATATAAAATCTAATTTTGTTGGACTCCACATAAGTAGATGTACATATTGAATATATAATATATTGTGCTTTAGTACAAAACTTTTGCTGTTTTTGTTGTAGTTTTTTGATCTATGCTTTTCTAAAATTAACTTATAGCTACAGTTTCTACGATCTAATTATGGTGAATTTTTTTAGTGGGCTAATTAATATATGCTAGAACTATAGGAAAAATTTCATACTTATTGAATCATGTATAATTTAGTTATAGACTTATTTAGATTTAACAAGCATAAATCTAAATAAAATCTATAACTAAATTATTTATGATCCAATGAGTATAAAATTTTTACTACGGTTAAAAAATAAAATAATTAGCCCACTATAAAAATTTCACCACAATTGGACCATAGAAACTACAAATATAAATTAATTACGTAAAAACATAGATCTAAAGTTACAACAAAAACTTTGTACTAAATAATACCATATTATATGTTCACTTTATAGAACTACTCATGTGGAGCCAAAAAATTAGATTTTATATTTTATAATTTTTGTATGATTTACTATGATTTTTTAAAGATAGAAAGAGAGCGCCACTGTAATGGAGATGTACTTGGATGATAAGTGGAGGCTATCCCGCTCAAAGAAGGGGGAGAGGTCGGCGGGTGGTGCCCGCAAGAACCGGCGAGGCGAGCTCGAGGGGCCTCAAGGGCCGCACATCGTCGAGGGGGCCCGCCCGATCTGTGGTGCCGTGGCAGCTGGCGAGCCTGGTGAAGGAGCAGATGGCCAGGTTCTACATTGTGCGCCGCTGCGTCACCATGCTCGTGTGCTGGAGGTACTCGAGGGCCGCGGGCCGTGGGCATGCATGTCGCCATGTCGGGCCTGGCCCTATGGCCCATCAGGTGCTCTACTACAACGACTTGGCCCTAGCCCGGCCCTGTGATTAATGATTCAAGGCAGAGGGTGGGAAGATGACCGGAGATGTGACTAATCTTTTTGTGTGGCCGTCCTGTGGCTGACAGAGACAGTGTTTAAAATGTTTGCTTTGATTTTATTTTTTGCCTGATCTGAGCGCAGCTAGCACTGCTGTCAAACGGCTAAAGGTTTTGTTAATTACTAGAAGCTCATGAAAATATACACCCCTTTCTTACACTGATATTTTCAGAGAATATGTCAGTTTACATGAGAATAGTACTGGTAAAAAAGTAATTCCGATCCTCCGTCGCACCAATTGGTGGTGTTGATGTAATCTTGAGCAATGCGATCAACATGCTCGGGACAGATTATTGCAGAGTAGATAGATTTGGTATAACCACTGCACTGGATACTCTGACATAGCGAGTATTCCTATAAAGCCAAATAATAGCTAAAAAGAAGGTAAGTTCATTATGTGTAGAATTGAGTTTAATTAGAGTTAACCATCACAATCACGTACGAACATTCAGAACTGAGTAGCGGAAAACAAAATCAAGAATGTGATGATGGTGAACTTCTCTTCTATGTATTATTACACGAACATAATATAAGTGAAACCTCACCAACTAAAAAGTAGAAATTAGAGATCGGTACAGATGATTACTTCAACTAATGGATGGAAGGCCGCGAGGCAAGGAGAACGTATAATGCATCCACAACTCGAACCAAACTCACCAGGTTGCTTGATTCCAAGACTTGCCTTGGCCTTGCCATGCACGTTATGTTGAATGTTTGTTTGCCTGATAGTAGTGTGAGCTTATACTACTTTGGAGAATGATAGATAGAAGGGTGGCTGGCAGACCGTTTATATATACACGTGTGTTTAGCAGGGGAAGATGAAGCAAATGGTGGTTCAAGCGATCGTGGAAACTATTGGGACGGCAAATAAAGTCATTTGTGGTAGCTCTTCGAATTTTTGACTGTTTATTATAGTAGTTAGTGAAGATTAGTGATGCAGGCAACTGATGACGTGGAACGCTGTAGTGGAAGATTAAACCTCTAGTGGGGTTTAACTTTATAAGAGATATATGTATAGATATGACAATTTAAAATTCATATTACTGGTAGCAATTCGAACGGGTGCAGTGGCTTACTTCATTCACCTTGCTAACTGAGGCTTATGCCCTTGTATGCCCTCAGAGATTCCCATCAACTATTTGACTTGGGCTGTACCATAGCCAGTACCAACGCTATATTTTCATATTATGATTTTTTCTTAGCATAGCTCCATCGATGTATTCATAATATGATCAAAGTAGTATGTCTGTAGCACAACTCAGTTGACAGTTATACTAAGCTAATGCATGATCCTGTTACTCTATGTCAAGTTTAAACATGTTACAACACCTGTCATTGCTACAAAGGCAAACAATTTTCTTATGTGAATACTGACAATAGAAAAGACATAACTGTTTGGCAGCACGAGCATTTTTCTAACATAGTAAAATATCTGTTTGGCAGTTCCAAAACCAAACTCCATTGATTTTATCCAATTGGACCCTGTTTACTTTTTATTGATGGCAAATTATAGCAGGTCCCTGATTACTTTTAGTGATGGCAATTATAGCAGGTTTGAACTTTGAACTGGAAAAGAATTCATAGTTGGCAACAAGCTCTAGATTGTATTAGCTTAGTTGTATTAGTAACAAGAAAAGAGCCATTTTTCAGTATTCAAACTTGGCAATGGCTGCATCATAGGGCCTTTAACTATTGTTGGATATTGTGTTATATTTTCTACCATATTCAGACACTAACATTGCCTGCCAATCTAAAGCAAAGGATCAGTGGGTATTGTGCAATTCTAAACTGTTGCACTTCCATTGAGAAGCAACAGTCAAACACCATTTTCTACGCTGGTCCAAATCTCACCTCATCAGCCTTTTGTGCTTTTTTCTGAGATCAGTAGAGCTGAACACCACAAATATTTTGTTTGCATATTCATTCATCGTAAGCTAATAAGTTTAGATGTAATATCTGAACCTACCACAACTCTTGTAAGCCATGCATATTCAACTAGAGAAGGTTGATTGGCCATATTCAACTAGAGAAGGTTTATTGGTAATATAATGTATGCTGGCTTTTCTTGACTAAACTATTTCTGAAACAATATGTGTACGTCTCCCTTGTAGGGACATTTAGAAAAGATAAACATTAGTACTGAAGACTTCCTCCAAAAAATGCCAACAAGTTTATGAGAGATATGGAAAGAATGCCAACAAGTTTATGAGAGATTATTAAGAGGAAATGATATCTTTGCCACTTGCTAATTTAGTCACTACTTGCTATGTGAATAGAGGACACTTTTTTAATGATTCATTCAATTTAATCATTTGCAATGACTGTTAATTCACACATATGCCAATTGATGGAAAGCTACTTGAGAGTCCATATGTTCAGTTACCCTTCCCTGACTACTTCACCATATTATCTCAATCTGTTTAGAGCAGTGAATGTGATAGCTGACTATGTTCAGTGCTTTGGATACAATTATAAAACATACAGTGAGTGGTAGGATGTAGGCTTTGTCCTTTATAATGGAATAATGGACACCTTCAAAATTCACCTCCTATGTTATTGAAACGACTGCAGGTCAAGAAAAAAAACTAAAATAATTTATGAAATCTGTAATCCAAAATAAATGATCACTCTCTCACTAATAAAACATGTATTGCCTAATTCACTCCAAAGAGCACAGGCTGATTCACTCTGAAGGAATGACATAGAGTTACTAATTATATTTTCACCCCAATGAGCATGCCTTTATATTTCTTTTTTAATTTTGTATTGTCCCTGTTATATTGGGTGTTTTTCACAGGAGTTACTAATTATTTTCCTAGAAACAGTTTACCAGTCACCTGAGATGGGTTAAGAAACTAGCTACAAGCCATCATAATGATAGACCATTATTTTGAAATTCAAATTCTAAAGCATGACCGAGTTTCTACATTAATTTTTTGGTAGAAATGCTAGAGGCAAAAAAGTGATGCAAATTTTATTAATAGAGAAGAAAGAAACCTTTGGTACTCCACTACTTTCAATGCTTTTGCATAGTTCTGAAGTATATAAAAAAGATTATCTTTTCATATGAAAATTGCTACAAAGTATTAAAGATCAAAGCATTGTACAAAAAGTTCTCTCAGATTGAAATTCAAATTCTAAAGCATGACCGAGTTTCTACATTAATTTTTTGGTAGAAATGCTAGAGGCAAAAAGTGATGCAAATTTTATTAATAGAGAAGAAAGAAACCTTTGGTACTCCACTACTTTCAATACTTTTGCATAGTTCTGAAGTATATAAAAAAGATTATCTTTTCATATGAAAATTGCTACAAAGTATTAAAGATCAAAGCATTGTACAAAAAGTTCTCTCAGATTGATCTTCAAAATAAAGTTCATAAATTGGAATACATACATATAATTTTTCAAAAAAGGCAAGCCCATGTAATTCAGGAAAATCAGGGTTGGTCCGCTCAAAGATGGTGCGGCAAAGTCATGCAAGATTTCTAGTATCTATGATTACTTCAGCAATAACTGTAGCATGGATAACATGGCCGAAATAGCCAACTCAAAAAAAAAAAAAAAAAAGACGCAGGCCGCCAAATAAACTTCTAGTCATCATTGAGGTACTGTTGTATTTAGTGTGCATCAAAATTAGAAGACATATGAGAGAGAGATAGATGGCAAAGAACCTTGCAACTCCTGCACATATTCTGGTGAGAGGAAGTCCAACTCATCCACTCTGTACTTCAGACCTGTCGACTATCGTCCCTCTCATCCTAATCCCTTGTACCCCACATCAAGTGTTGGACGTCCAGGGTGCATGCTGACCGCACCCCTGACGGAAGCTTCCGCAGCCTCCACCCTGCTCCTGGTGGCACCGTGACCCTGACCCATGATTATTACTTTGATGCGCTCCAGGCTATCAAGATGCTCGAAGCTGAACTCAAACTCCATCTTGGACTCTGTTTCCTGCACTCTAAATTTAAGCTATAACCTTCGGAGCTTGGGCATTGCTTCCTGTAAGAACAACATCTCCATTCCACCTCCGTAATGAACATTTTTGTACAAGAACTTTTTAAGGCACGGGAATAATTGGCAGCTGATGGTAAGCCGTTGATCAGGGCGTGCAGTGCGTATAACTCGCAAAAGAGCAGAGCATGTATGCTCCCGATGATGAAGAGATCTTCCTGTTTAATCCTGAGAAACCCGAGTGTAAGATGGGTGAGATTGACAAGAGACGCCACCTGCTTCGGAAAAGCAAGCGATGCGTGTTCCGTATACGTCAAGCTTCCTAAGACATGGAACACTGGAGCACAATAAATCAACTAGCTCTTCTCTCAGAAAACCATTATAATCATGAATGTTTAGTGATTGGAGCCCATGATTACTCATCACATCGAAAGATGACTTCAAAGCCTCCTCATACCTTCCAATATCATAACCGTGTTGTTTTGGTATTTCCATGTCAAGTCTCTTCAGCTTAGTCAAACGTCTAAGTGCTTCCCCCAATTTTATGGAGAAAATCCACAACTCCTGCAAGGCTTGTAGATTTCCAATCTCATCGAGGACTTCATCAACAGAGGTTGCACATAGACGCACCAGCTTTTGCAAATAACATATGGATGGTGGCAATTTTCTAACTCGACTGTCACATATATCTAGTGTTTCCAAATACCGCAGGTTCCCAATGTTCTCCGGAAGCTCAGTAACATCAGAAGAACAGATGGTCAAAAATTTTAGCTGGAAAAGGTTTCCTATTATTTAATGTGTTGATTACCAAGATGGTCGACATAATAAAAAACGAGTACTCTCAGACTTGGGGCGCGTCTGGCTGCTGCCGAACGCGCGCTCTCGGTTGTACGCCGACATCCGCCGTTCCCTCTGGGGGAAGGTTCGTCAGGCGAGCAGCGACTTGTTAGTGGCGGGAAGCTGGGGGCGTGTTAAGGGACATTTGGACGCCACCGGGCGAGAGTTCTCGGCGGGGCCGAGCGTCAGGAGGGCTCGTCGGCACTGGAGGTGTGGAACTTGGAATGGTGCTTGGCAGCTGCTCGACGTTTTACGTCTCCCGGCAGAAGTGTCGCCAAGATATCGGTGGACCCGTCCAGCGGGTGCTCTCGCCGGCAGGTGTGCTCCCAAGGTACGCTTCCTTGTTTAAGTGCTCGAAATCTTTGCTTCTGCAGGCTGTTTTCCGTTCCCGATTTCTTCTCTGAGCGTTTCTTGCTCAGCTGTTCTTGGCCATAGGCCGATTTCTGCTTACGAAAAGTATGGCACAGCCCGCTGTTGATGAGGCAAAGCCTTTGAGGCGACGACACTCTGCTCCATACCTTGTTACGAGGTCTGAACCGCTAGTCGGTGGTGGATGTTCGTGGAAGGAGTCCAGATTCTGGGCTTTGGAGGGCGATACCAATGATTACAGTGACAACGATGCTGCTAGCCAGCATGTTGTTGAGTCGGATGATAGATCATCTGCGTCCGAGAGGGAGGAGTTCTTTGAGGATGCTTTTCGTGTAGACTTCTCAGTAGACGATTTGATCAGAGCTGAAACTCTATTATCTGAGAAAATCAAGTCTCCGGACTTTGGGTCAGTAAACAGATCGAGGGGCTGGGCATGTAAAGCACCCTCGACCGCTGGCCTCGAGAATTGTTGAAGCAGTGGCTGATGTGCGTTTGCATTCGTCTATCAAACCTTGGAAAGGGCCGTTGCCAAAACCACGAATTTCACCGAGCAGGAAACTGGGTGACGTTCCTTTTAAGGACTTGAGGACCTCCAGTTCTGAAAGATTTACTCGGGAACTCGAGGTTCTCAGGGGCAGGAAGGAAGAGTGGGCTCATTAGTTAAGGAGAATGGCCTAAGTGTATCGGGTACCAGGAAGGATTCAATGGTTAATAAGAGAATGCTAGCCAGCCTTACTAGGCCTGCTGGGCTGGTTTCTGGGATGGGCCGAATGATTAAGGTGGGATCTCACCCATTATTTAGGCCGACGCAGGGATTAAAGCCTCCTGTTTAATGCAGGGGGAGTCCCCAGGCGTTTGGCGGTGGAGGCAGTAAAAAGCGGGGAGGCGTTTCGAGGTTCGCGTCGGGACTGTACGTCTTCCAATTCAAAGCTTTCCTTGGCAGAAGTGGTAGTGAGGGGCAGGGAGACCCAAAGTTCGTTTCTAGGTGGGAAGATGGCTGGCGACTTTGGTTCTAGCGGAGGGCTTAGTGAAAGAGGTGGTCGTGCATCTGGTTTTCGGGGAGGGGCGATGGCTGGTAGAGATTTTGATCGCAGCTTTCATGGTGGCCATGGTGGCAGGGCAACTCCTCGTGGCCACGGGCCCTTTCGTGGGGCGGTGGGAGGCTATGGCAGACATGAAGAAAACCTGCATTTCAGGAGGATGGACAGCTCTAGAGGAAGACGAGGTGGCTACGGTTTCGGCGTGTTAGGTGGTGGAAGAAGGGGCAAGGAAGGTTATGACAGCCAGCAAGGTGGATGGCGTGGGGTTCCCCTGATGTCTGGTCGTGGAGGCCGCCGTGGTGCGGCGGCCGGACAACCAGGGCAACATCCTGCTGATTCAGGGAGTGGTCCGACTGGGGCCACAAAGGAGCCAGAGCCTTTAGTGGCTGGCGATGTGGAGATGAACGATGCTGGTGGAGAGGGACTAGAGGAAGGAGATGCTACACGGACAGGATTCAGATGTTCGAGGTGCACAAAGAAAGGTCATCAGGCAACCAGCTGCACTACGGAGATCTACTGTGTCATTTGTGATTCTCATGATTATGTAAACCACAGGTGCCCAGTGCTCAAGATGCCGAGGCCGGTGGCACATGCAGTGGGTTACGCGGTTCACGGCTTGGGTTTCTATCACATCCCTCATCCGCCGCTGCCGCGAGCCAAGAAGGATTCAAAGATGGCTCTGATTTCTGTAGTTGGGGGATCTCTGACCACAGATCAGGTGATATCACAGTTGAAGAGAGTTGTCCCAGTTAAATGGAACTGGAGTTTGAAGGAGCATGGGGAGGGAAAATTCATTGCACAATTCCCGTCTAAGGCGGAGCTACAGAGGTCAATGGCTTACGGGGGGGCCGATGTGAAGGAGGAAGGTGCAGCTTCTGGCATCAGGCTGCAGTTTGAACAATGGCAGGAAAAAGTAGAAGGCTATTTGCTCCCAAAAGTGTGGGTTCGTGTTTTCTGCATCAGAGAGCCCCTGCGAAATTTTCTAACACTCTGGGCTGTAGGTTCGATGCTGGGTTCTACCCAGACAGTGGACATGGAGAGTACCAGGAAGAATGATTTTGGACGGATTTTTGTAGCAGTTTTGAACCCGAAGTTGATTCCAGCTCGCTTAGATGTTGTCATTGGTGACCACTACTTTGAGCTGGAGTTCAAAGTGGAAAAAAGAGGCTTTGATGAAAATGGGGAGGAAGTGGATGTGGAGTGGGAAGGCGATGACGGAGAAGACAGGGCTGATGAGGAGGAGAATTTTGAGGATGACGATTTGTTGGGCAACGACTCAGAAGGGGTGAAGGGCCCTAAGAGACAAAGGAGCGACAGTGGGGGAGGGCACGAGGGACGCTCACCTACTGGCTCGGCAAAAGGATGTGAAGCCTCTTTGACAAAGTTTGTCCAGATAACAGAAACTGAATTCCAGGAGTTTCTGAAGCTGAAGGCAAAGGAAATCCTTGATTCTTCAGTAGGTATGTTACTGGATGAGGCTGCTAGTAAGGTTGCAGTGGAAGATGTCGAGTTAACAGGGCAGGTTGAGGCAGCTGGGAACGTGTTGGGAAAAGAAGTTGTACAAGTCAGTTCGGTGACTGATATGGCTGGTGGTGCTTTGCTTGTTAAGGATGATGGGGGGTCTGAAGGTGTGGGAGAGCGCACGGATAAAAGTTCTGGGGCCTTGCCTGGTGCGATGCGTGTGCCAGGCAGGTCTAGTGAAGTTTCTGCTGGCATGAATGGCGGGCTGGTGGTGGACAACGGGGAGCCGGCTGTAACTGCTGTCGTTGCTGCTGCGTCTATTCCGGAAGCGGTACAATCACCAGCTAGGTCCAGCCCGAGGTTGGCTGGAGTCTCCGATGAGCATACCTTGATGAAGGCGGAACGGCACGCACTGGCTAGAAATCTGGAAAATAACAGAGGTAATCTAGAAAACTCTTCTTTTTCCAGTTCTCTTTCTTCTGCTGTAGATTTTGTGGAGGTGTTGGGTTTTGCTAAGGGCAGTTGCAGTGAATCTTTATTTTCAGCTATAGGTAATTTATTAGAAGATAAAACAAATAGTCTTTCTAAGCCACCTGTGCCCTTGTGTGTGGAAGGGTTGGGCTCTGAGTGTGAGTCTGATGACTTAGAGACTTCTGAAACAAAAGCGGTGAATTTCCTTTGTAGAGATCTGATGGAGGAAGTCTTTGGTGGAGACAACTACCATATAAGTAGGGATTCAAAAACAGTCCATAGGAGGTTTGACGCTAAGTTGTCCAAGAAAAAATAGTTTCAAAATGAGGGGAATTTTTTGGAATAGCAGAGGTCTTCGTGACTTGGCTAAAACCAGATTCCTATATAGTAATTCCAGATAGCAAAGCTTAGACTTTATTGCTCTATTGGAAACATGTAAAAAAGACTTCTCCCAAGCAAAGTTGGATAGGCTTTGTGATGGAAGGAAATTTTTATGGCATTGGACTGAACCACATGGTAGATCAGGAGGGATCTTACTGGGAGTAAACTTGGATTTCTTTGATATTGGGAGTATTGCAGATGGCGATTTTTTTATAAAGTTTCATCTGCGCAACAAAAGTGATGGTTTCCAATGGCTTCTGGTAGCTGTTTATGGAGTAGCCCAGCCAGAGTTCAAGGAAGAATTCCTTTCAGAATTGGTACGAGCATGTGGCAAAGTCTCATTACCAATTTTGATTGGGGGTATTTTAATATTATTAGAAATCCAGGAGAAAAGGGTAATGATAGATTTGAGGGCCGATGGCCCTTTTTATTCAATGCTATTATAGATGGCTTGGATTTGAGAGAGATAGAGATGTTAGGACGTAAATTCACTTGGGCTAATTCAAGGGATGTGCCAACTTTTGAGAGATTAGACAAGGTTCTAGCTAGTACGGAATGGGAACATAAGTTCCCATTAGTTACTGTAGAAGCTTTAAGTAGGGAAATTTCCGATCACACTCCACTGCTCCTTTGTACTGGTGATAGAATTCAAGCTAAAAACCAGCCAATGTTTAAATTTGAACTTAGCTGGTTTTTTACATGAAGGATTCTTTGACATTGTGAAGGAAATTTGGATAAGTGAGAAGAAAGGTTCGACCCCCTTTGCAAAAGTGGCAGAATAAAATTAGGAGACTTAGACAGTTCCTAAGGGATGGGCTAATAATTCTAATGGTAACTATAAGAAAGAAAAACAGGAATTATTTAAGATTGCTGATGAACTAGACAGAAAGGCAGAATCTCAGCCTCTAAGTCAACCTGAGACCGACCTAAAACAAAGTGTGAAAGAAAGGATTGCGCATTTGCTCAGAACTGAAGAAATCAAATGGTTTCAAAGATCAAAAACTAAAGGGTTGTTGCAAGGTGATAATAATACAAAATACTTTCACATGATAGCCAATGGAAAAAGAAGGAAAACTAGAATCTTTAGATTAGAACAAGAGGGAGTAATTGAAGGAGAGAAAGACCTGAGAAAATTTATAACTACATACTACAGAGAGCTTTTTGGTGCCTCACAGAGAAATCTCTTCTCCCTTGATGAGACACAAATGAGAGATATTCCACAAGTGAGTAAGGCAGAAAATGTCCTGCTGACTGATGAGTTTTCTGAGAAGGAAGTGAGGGATGCTATTTTTCAAATGAAACACAACAAAGCCCCGGGGCCTAATGGTTTCCCAGTGGAGTTCTACCTAGTATTTTGGAGTCTAATAAAAGATGACCTAATGGCCATGTTTAAAGATTTCCATAGCGGGGACTTGCCCATCTTTAGTCTAAACTTTGGGATTATATCCCTGATCCCTAAGCAAAAGGAAGTTAAAAAGATTCAACAGTACAGGCCGATTTGTTGTCTCAATGTTAGTTTTAAGATTTTTACAAAAGTCCTAGCTAACAGATTGACAAAGGTGGCAGATACTGTGATAAATCCTTCACAAACAGCTGTCATGCCTGGGAGAAATATTTTGGAGGGAGTGGTGGTGCTGCATGAGACCATCCACGAACTTCATCACAAAAAGAAAGATGGTCTAATCCTCAAATTAGACTTTGAGAAAGCCTATGATAAGGTTAATTGGTCCTTTCTACAGCAAACCTTAAGAATGAAGGGCTTTTCGCCGATGTGGTGTAAATGGATTGAGTCTATTGTGAGTGGTGGGAGTGTAGGAGTCAAAGTTAATGATGAAATGGGGCATTATTTCCAGACTAGAAAAGGGCTTAGGCAGGGAGATCCTCTCTCGCCTATTCTTTTTAATTTAGTGGCTGATGCTAGCCGTTCTCATTTCTAAAGCAAAAAATGGAGGCCGACTCAAGGGGCTAGTACCTAATTTGGTGGATGAGGGTTTGTCCATTTTGCAATATGCCGATGATACAATTCTTTTTTTGGAAAATGATTTAGAGGAAGCTAAGAACTTGAAGCTGTCATTAGCTGCGTTCGAAAAATTAGCAGGGTTAAAAATCAATTTCCATAAGAGTGAGTTGTTTTGTTTGGGTTTGGCCAAAGAGAGGAGAAAGGAATTTTTTGAGTTGTTTGGGTGCAATGAAGGGACTTTGCCCTTCATATATCTAGGTATACCTATGCATTTCCGTAGGTTGATGAAAAAAGATTGGGCACATATAGAAGAGCGTTTTCAAAAGAAGCTTAGCAGTTGGAAGGGGAAGCTTTTGTCATCAGGTTGTAGGCTGGTCTTAATCAATTCAGTTTTTGTCTAGTCTACCAATGTACATGTTGTCCTTTTTGCCGATTCCTAAAGGAATAATTAAAAAGTTGGATTATTATAGATCCAGATTTTTTTGGCAGTGCGATGGAAATAAGAAGAAATATAGACTGGCTAAGTGGGACATCCTGTGTCCACCAAAATGTTTGGGTGGTTTAGGAATTTTAAACTTTGAGGTCCAAAATTTGTGTCTACTCAGCAAATGGTTATTCAAGTTTTTGAATGAGGATGGCCTTTGGCAAAAATTTCTAAGAAACAAGTATTTAAAAAATAAAAAATGCTTGTCTCAAGTGAAGAAACAACCAGGAGACTCTCACTTTTGGACAGGTCTTATGGAAGAAAAAGATCTTTTTTTAGAAAAAGAAAAGTTTAAAGTCAATAATGGGAACCAAACTAGATTTTGGGAAGATCTTTGGATAGGCCAAGAACCTTTAAGTTTACAGTTTCCAAGTCTATATGGAATAGTGAGAAGGAAGAATGTTTCAGTGGCAAGTGTACTAGGTACAACTCCCCTTAACATGTCATTTAGGAGGGCATTGCAAGGGGAGAAGTTAAGGGACTGGTTTAGACTAGTTGCTCTTGTGCTACCAATCAAGTTAAATGAGAAGGAAGATGCTTTTATCTGGCTGCTAAGTAAAAACGGTCTCTTTTCAACTCAGTCTTTTTATAAAGACATTATGGGGAGGGCTAGACTTCCAGGGAAGTGTTTATTTTGGAAGGCTAAACTGCCTTTAAAAATAAAAATCTTTCTTTGGTATCTAAAACGAAAGGTGGTTTTAACAAAAGATAATTTGTTAAAAAGAGGTTGGAAAGGGGAAACCAAGTGTAACTTCTGTGACATGGAAGAAACCATACAACACCTTTTTTTTGAGTGTCATTTGCTAGGTGTATATGGAATTCTTTTTTCTTAGTGTTTAATATTAAACCACCTAAGGATGTAGGCCACTTGTTTGGTGCTTGGCTAAAGAGCTTCCCTGCGAGCATAAGAAACCAAATAATAGTGGGGGTTGCAGCTATGTGTTGGGCGGTGTGGTTAAGTAGAAATGATGCTGTGTTCAGCAGAACAACGACTAACTCTTTTTCGCAGGTGATTTTCAGAGGGACATACTGGATCAGACTTTGGTCGCAGCTATCTAAAGAGAGAGAGAGAAGACAAATGAAGGAAGGTTGTCATTTACCGGAAGTGTTGATGTTGGAAGTCTTCGGAAAATGTTGGTGGAGACATCTAAAGAGGATTGAAGCTTAAGGGTTTGTTTGTCAGTTTCAGGGTTTTAGCACTCTGAGGAGCAGTTCGGCTTGTTTTAGTTTCATCTCTTAGTTCAGCTATTTTGCTTTGGTTTGTTTAACCGGATTTCGGTTTGGCTTGAGTGCTGATCATGTATTGTGTGGCTATGCACATTCACCTGTTGAATGTTAGAGGCCGGATGATTTTCCTTAATCTTAAAAAAAAGACGATGCAGCTCTTTCAGATGAGAAATTCCCTGCTCTTGCATATGATAAAAACTAATGGAACGAACCTGTGACCACTTATCCATTATCTTCTGGATTACTTTGTCTCTCACATCTTCAGATTGCATTGAGAGCCTGCGAATCTGGTGACCACTACCATTATAGCTTTGTCCTTCCACTATGCTGGCAAAATTCTCCTCATGTGACAATGATACAATAAGCTCAAGAACCATATCATGCGCTTGAAAATATTCTACCTGGCCATGGCACTGAATGCCTATTGGTAGAATCAAGTATCTGTTTACAAGCTCATTGAAGTAACTCTTGGCAACTTGATCTACTGTTTGACCCCTCTCTTCTATGATGAACCCTTCAGCTATCCACCTCCATATTAGATCCTCTGTCCAAATCGTGGGATCCTCTGGATAAATACTAAGATATAGCAAGCAAGTCTTTAGATGGTATGGCAGATCATAGTAGCTAAGAAGAAGTATATCTCTCATTCCTCTGTCACTAAAAGTAAAACCAATAGAATTGTACTTGTTCATTTCCCAGCAAGAAGGCTCGCTATAGTGATAATAGCTAATGGCATACCATGGCACTTTTTCAGGATACCATGAGACATTTCTTCCAAGTGAGGAGGGAGCGTAGGGGTATCCCCCAAAACCCTCTTGAAAAATAGTTGTTGGGATTGCTGATCACTTAGATGTTGGAATAAGTTGCAAGAAATGTGATGTTTGGCTATTAATTTCAAGTTATTTTTATCATAAGTAGCTTATAAGTTGTACGAAAGACACCATTTGTCTCCTAAACAAATGCAGCTTTAAAAATATTGAGATGTCCTCTGTTCATCAGCTTCTTTGTGTAGGAGAACGAAAGAGGTAGTGAAATTTATGACCTTACCTCATGATGCAAGGGAATATGTAGTGTTTGAGATACCATTGCAAGAGTGCAAAAAGTTCTTTTTTTCTTATTTTATAAAAATGCACATGTTAAAAATTTTATTACTAATAAAGTTTCCATCATCTAAAAAAAACACTTCTAAACAGTATTATTAGAACTTCAACTTCCACTTTAAGAATACACACTATATATTATATAGATAATTTATTTTCCCTTATCAAACAATCTTTATTAATCATGCTAATGATAGCGTCTATGTAGGAAATGAGGCGAGGGCAAAAACATTTTTTTCCTATTATCTCTTAATGTATTGTATTGTAAGATCTTTATAGTACACTACAATACAAGATGAGGGAAGTGTACCTCTTATCTTGAAGGAAAGCTCTAAGCTTGTCTATCAGTTGGCGCTTGTCATCTGATGGGTCGAAAGGACTCCGTAGGTCTCTGTGCATATTAGCTAGTAACTTGGCAATAATAGGATTCCGTGAAACTGGTACAAAACATGAACAACTAAAATGACCTTTGATTTTATGGTAAACTTGTGTTGCATGAGTTGTCTTGCCAAGACCTCCAAAACCCACAATAGATACAACTTTGAGTTGATGTCCATTGTCACCATTCTTTAGAAACTTGATGATCTTCTCCCTTGGACCATCAATACCAACAACTTTCTCTGCTTCCACATACAGTGCTGACAACTGAGGATCGATATGAACAACCTTGCTAAAATTAATAGCCTGATCATCAAACTTGTAACTCAAGCGATGACCACTTTCTTCCTCAACACGAGCCTTGAGATCATCAATTAGGTTAGCAATCTTGTGGCGTGACCATATCTTTTCAATCATGCTTGCCATCTTTTTGATGAGGCTGGATTTAGGATCACCTTTGCTCATCTTGTGCATGAAGAGGCCGATGCAGTCTTCAATATCATAGCTGAGCTCCCGCACCTTGCTCCTCCATTCCTTGAGCTGCCCATCCAACCTCTCCTCGTTGTTGGCCAGCTTCTCAAGCAGAGCCTGCATGCTGTTCAGCTCATCCGTTAGAAAGGCGATCTTTCCCTTCACTCCTTTTGTACTCCCCTTGTATCAATGCAGAGAGCTTGGAAAGCGAGGTGCCTATCGCTACCCATTGAAGCACTCACTATAGCAGCAACCATAGATATTGGTGCCTCTGTCTCTCACAATCTCCGTCCCTCCCTTGCTTGTGCCTTGTGGCTAATGCAAGAGTGTGTATATGTAGAAATAATGCGTCAGCGGCTCTGCCTGCTGTGGTTGCAAATGCAAGAGTTTGTGTTTGAATGCTTTCCGCCACCGTGGAACTCTTTGCAGCTCTGCCTTGGCGGAGCTTTTGTTTGGCAGATCAGGAGGTGGAGCTCGCGAAGACTCAGGCAGTTCCCCTCATCAGGGGCGGCCTACGGAGAAGCATGGCTGATGCCACTGGTAGCAGACGACCTCAGCACCAGGCGGAGCGCGTGGGAGACACGGGGAACTACCGGAGCTCGATCTGGTAGGAGGCGCCTTGATTGATTTGGGCTATGGGGAAGAAAGGAACGGGTGGAGGTACCGCCGAGGCCTGAGAGCAGGCGGTGGGAGTGGATCTGGCCGGTGAGTGAGCTGCAGAGGGGGCAGGAGCAAGGCGATGGCTGCGGCTGCCTGTTTTGCTCATCATAAGAGCCAAAGACCATTTCGATTACCTTTAAGAAATAGATATATTTTTTAGTAACTAAATGTGTGCATACACATAAATATATTGGTGGCAAAGGGTGAAAAGAAGCTAAATATCAAGTTTTATACTTCCTCGTCATGTAATATAGTGTATCCTCGCATCCAAAATTTGTACCCAAAATATAAGAGATTTTAGAGGGACAAGAGCTAGTTTGCATTAAAAAATTGCACAAATTCATTTCACCTATCAACCAAGCTTCATTAATCATGCTAATGATAGCGCCTGAGTAGGAAATGAAGTGAGGGCTCAACGTCATTCCTATTATCTCTTAATCTGTACTAAGATCTTCATGGTACACTATACTACAGGACGGAGAAAGTATACCTCTTATCTTGTAAGAATGCTCTAAGCTTATCTATCAGTTGGCGCTCGTCATCTGATGAATCGACATCCCTAGTTCTTTGAACATATTAGCTAGTATCTTGGCAACATTAGGATTCTGTGAAACTGGTACGAAACATGAACAACTGAATTGACCTTTGATTTTCCGGTAAATTTGATTTGCAAGAGTTGTCTTGCCAAGACCTCCAAAACCCACTATAGCTACAACTTTGAGACTTTGAGTTGATGTCCATTGTCATCATTCTTGAGAAACTCGATGATCTTCTCTCTTGGACCATCAATACTAATTGAAATTTAGAAGGTAAATCATAATAGAAATATTTATAAAATTATCAGAAAAATAGTATTTTTTTCAAAAATTTGTCTAAATAGTTTTACCTAAAAAATAATTGATAGAAAATTTCTTTTACCTTAGAAAATTATGAAACTAGTTCATGATTTTTTCTAAAATCATGTTCTATCATGTGGTGCCTGGCTTCAAATCATTTAAATCTTTTTGGACTCATTTTTGTCCTTAATTGCTAGTAAAAGCTCTTATTATCTACTATAATTAGTCGATGTTGAACATCCTGACTATGTAGAAGCGTGGGTGAAGCATCGACACGAAATTATTTAAATCAATTTGGACTCATTTTTGTCCTTATTTGTTAGTATAAAAGCTCTTGTTATCTACTATAATTCGTCGTTGTTGAACATCCAGACTATGTAGAAGCATGAATGAAGCGTCATCAAGACCATATGTGCTTGAGGGATGGTGGATGTTATGTATATGTGTGGATAGTGCGTGATATAATTTTCCTCGACTCGACCAGTCCCTTCCCCCTAGTGCCCCAAAGGGCGATTCGGGGGTGTTTGCCGGCGCCGCTCCAGGGCCGCCCCTTCCTCCTCCTTTCTGGTCGCTGCCGCCGCTGCCCTCCGGCGTGCGACGGTGGCGGCCCGTGACGGAACCAAAAAAAAAAGGCCACCGTCGCAGCCTCCTCTTCTTCTTCCCACTCCCGCTCCATCCCTCCATCGCACTGCCTACGCCGTGCCCTATCCCTTGCCGGATCTGTGCCGGCCATGGCGGCTCCTGCTGCTGCCGGTGCCCTAGCTGGCTTGCACACTCGCGGATCCAGCTGGGTCCATGGCAGCGCTGGTGCTAGCCTGCTGTGGTGGGGTCGGGGCCGACTCCTCCCCCCAGCTTGTAGCGACGGCTGGTGCTACCCATCTCGACGGGGTGGAGCCAGGGCTGCCTACCTGCCAACGCTGGCTAAGGCCGTGGCCAGCCTGCTCCCTGCCCCCACCGCCGCCCGTGCGTGGGCCGGCGGGGCCGTCGGGCCGGGTAGCGGTGCCTGCTGCGGCAGGCTGAAGTCACGGCCAGCTCCTTACCCTAGCTCGCTGCGGCAGCCGGTGCTACCCCCGCTGGCGGGGCCGAGCCATGGCTGCCTACGTACCAATGCTGGCTGAGGCCATGGCCGGCCTGCTCCTGCCCGCCGATGGCCAGGTTGGGGCAGCAGCGACCTCTTGGACTTGCAGCTATTGGTGGCTGTGGAGGTGTGCTGGCCGTCCTTGCTGCACAGCGTCTGTCGACGAACAAGAGCTGGGTAAAAACCTTGCCCGGTATCTTTGGGCCGGCGGCGGCGGCATAGTTGTGCCATATCCCTTCTTGTAGGCGTTTTCCAAGTCCAAGTTCAGTGGGAGTAAGTTGGGGTCAAAAGACCTCTCGGATGCTTTTACCAGTGTTGTAGGTGTATGCAAATGTCTATGACTGCTGCAGCCCGTCTCCTACCACCCTTGTTGGAGCCACTCCTTGTCTGTGCCTCGTTCCTCTTCATAGTGGTTACCTAATTGCTGCGAATATGGTCGTCTATACCCCCCCCCCCAACAGCTACCTAGTCGCTGGCACTCTACCTCGCAGCGGCTACCTGGTCGCTGGCGATTTTAGTCGTCTTTTACTTTGCAGTGACTATCTAGCCGCTTGCGGATCTAGCGGTGGTGCTTTGCCATCACGGCTCGACCCATGCCCTCTGTTGGCGACCACTGCGTGGATGTTCTTTCCCTTTGCAGGCATAGTTGGTTGGTGTGTGTGGTGGGGGGGTCCCCCCAAACCAAATTCTTGCTACTTGTTTGTGTTTTTTGACTTTGCCGGTAATCTTAGGATTACTTGTGAGTTCTTTGTATCCGCGTCTCGGTCTTTCTTTTTCCTTTCTCTCTTAATGAAAAACGGGTAAAAGATCCAATCGTGAAAAATATATGTGTGGATGGTTTATGATGGAGATGGTGTTATCGATTATGTGGAGGGGAAGCTGTAGCATATGTCAGTTTCATATGTGTGGACGGTTTATGTGTGGACGGTCTTTCTTTGTATCTGTGTCTCGGTCTTTCTTTTGCCTCTGTCAGTTTCATAGTGTATGTGGACGTTTTTTGGGCCTTAGTGAAGAGTTAACCCTTTCCACCATTTTCTATTTTTTTTATAATTAGAAATGGACACACTCATACAGTTAAATTTTACGTAAAAGAAACTAATCATAGCAAGCTCCCCAATACTAACTACATGGCTATTAAAAAAAATGTATGGCCCCTTTGTGCTCCAACTCTGACCTGTCCTCCTTGTTCCATCATTGGGGCATGGGGCCACCAAACTCTAGATCAAATGTAGGACACGCAGGGTGGATGCTGACTGCGTTTCTGATAGCAACTTCGGCAGCCTCCACTCTGTTCCTGGTGGCACCATTACCAAAGATTACAACGATGATGTGCTCCAGGCTCGCAAGGTGCTCGAAGCTGAACTCAAACCCCATCTTAAACTCTGTTTCCTGTGCTCTAAATTGAAGATGTAACCTTCGGAGCTCTGACATAGCTTCCTGTAAGAACAGCATCTCTAGGCCACCACCGTAAAATATACTGCAGAACACAAACTCCTTGAGGCACCGGAATTGTTGGCTACTGATGGTAAGTCTCTCATCTGGGGCATGCTCCATGTATAGATCACAAAAGAGAAGAGCTAGTATGCCCCCAAGGATGTAGAGATCTTCTTGTTTAATCTTGTAAACCCATATTGAAAGATGGGTAAGATTAACAAGATACTCTATTATCTTCTTTGGAAGGCGAGTGATACAAGTCCCCTGTACAGCAAGCTTTCGAAGACATGGAATGGTGCAGCACAATTCATCCATCAGTTCTTCTCTCAGGAAATCGTAGTTGAAAATATTTAGCGATTGCAGACTATGTTTTCCCATTATTGCGAGAGAAGAACTCAAAGCATCATCATACCTTCGTATACTAGGACCGAGTTTTTCTCTTTCAGACACATATATTCCAAGCGTCTTCAACTTGGTCAAACCTCTAAGCACTTCTGCAAATTTTGTGGAAGAAATCCATGCACGTGACAGCTCTTGCAAGGCATGTAGATCTCCAATGCCATTGGGTAATCTGACATGACCATCAACAAGTAGGCGCATCAACTTTTGCAAATGGCCTATGGATGCTGGCAATTTTGTAATTCCACTTCCACGTAGATCAAGTGTTTGCAGATGCCAAAGATCTCCGATGTCCTCTGGAAGCTTAGTAACACCTTGAGAATCGATTCTTAAAAACGTTAGATGGAAAAGGCTTCCCACATATTTAACATGTTGGTTATCAAGACGACTCTGATGCTTAGAAACTAGTACCCTCAAAGAGTACAACTGTTTCAGATGATTGATTCCCTGCTCTTGGTTTCCATAAAAGTTAATCGAACGAACCTGTGACCACTTATCCACAATATCATCACTTCATCCCTCAAATGTTCATATTGTACTGAGAGCCTACGAATCTTGTGACCACCGCCATTGTAGCTTTGCCCCTCCACTATACTGGCAAAATTCTCCTTGGCTGACAATGATACAATAAGATCAAACACCATATCATGCACTCGACAAGCTTCTGCCTGGCCATCATACTTGATGTCAATTGGTTGGATCAAGCTTCTATTTACAAGCTCATTGAAGTAACTCTCAGCAGTTTGATCTACTGTTTGACCCCTCACTCCTGTGATGAACCCTTCAGCTATCCACCTCCAAGTTAGCTCTTCTTTGTCAATCCTGTAATCCTCTGGAAACATACTAAGATATAGCAGACAAGTCTTCAAATGATGTGGGAGATCATAATAGCTAAGAAGAAGTATATCTGTCATTCCTTGGTGACTAAAAGCAGAATTGATAGAATTGTAGACTTGCTCCCATTGTTCCTTGGTGGTTTTCCCAGCAAGCAGGCTTGCTACAGTGATAATAGCTAATGGCAAACCATGACACTTTTTGACGATTCCATGAGACATCTCTTCCAAGTTTGGAGGGCATGTAGACGTGTTGCCAAAAACCCTCTTAGCAAAAAGTTTTTGAGAGTGTTGATTGCTTAAAGGCTGAATGTTGTGTACATATCCTGATAAACTGGAGCAGCATGATGACGCCACATTGATAATTCTTGTGGTTGTAATTATTCTGCTATTTAAATTGTTCTGTTGTAGAGCAGACTTGATGAGTTCCCATGCTTGTATGCTCCAAATATCATCAACAATGATGAAGTACCTACACATTTTTGTAATAAATATTAGAACTAAATTGTGTTCCCTTGCTATTACCTCCCCCCCACCCACCCACCCACCCACCCACCAAATGGTGCATAGCTCGAAATAAGAAAATTCCTATTTGAAAATTAGATGGGCAACATATGCCAGGCTGCCTAACCTAACAATCTGACTTCAAGTTACAAACAGTACAGTTGAAACCTGACTGTGTCTAGAGACCAGTGTAGACCACTATAACTTTCTAGTCTCTGTATGTTTACCACAATGCAATCGAACTCAATGTATTTCATCATACTGTGAAAATTGACACTTAAAATTGTTCAAAAAGACATACCTTTTTAGGAACAAACTAAAATAAGCTCAACCTTTTTTAGAAAATCATCTCCTTAAATGAAAGTTGGGTATAGTATAAATATCCATATCTAAGCATCTCCTTAAACTTAGGATATGGTTGCACTTATTAGCACAACTGAAAATCCCGTATATTCTAGGACCAACGGGCAAATGACACTGCCCAATTGGAGTGGCCTAAATACACCATTCATCACTAAGCAAAGAAAAAGAAGAAATAGCATCACAATGTGTGCAAATGATCCTCTGTGTACACATAAATACATGAATAGCCAATGTAGCACCACCACCACCAACTCACTTTTTTTAATTAGTTACTACAAAGATAAAGACCTCAGCACCTAAATTGTTAGATTTCTGATCCAAAGTAAAATAAACAGTCAGATTTTACAATACCTACTTACTATTGGAACTTCCTCTATTTAAGAATACTTACTATAGAAATATCATAGCATGCATGCTGTCTTTTGAAAAGGAAAGCAAAGGATGTGACTATTTGTTTAATATAACTAAGTATACTTGCGAATCAGTAGAGGCTGGTAACATTACCTATCTAAAAGAAATAAAGAATACTAGCTAGCTTAAAAAGATTTTCCATTAAACATAAGCATACATAAATACTAATTGTGACAAAGGATGAAAGGAAAGGTAAATATAATTTCTCTATGTACCTCTTATCTTGCAAGAATGCTCTAAGCTTTTCTATGAGTTGCCGCTCGTCATCTGATGGGTTGCCAAAACTCCCTAGTTCTTTGAGCATGTCTGCTAGTATCTTAGTTATGTTGGGATTCCGCTAAACTGGCACAAAACATGAGCAATCAAATTGACCTTTGATTCTTTGATAAACTTGGTTTGCAAGAGTTGTCTTGCCAAGACCTCCAAAACCGACAATGGATACAACTTTGAGCTGATGTCCATTGTCATCATTCTTCAGCAACTCGATGATCTTCTCCCTTGGACCATCAACCCCAACAAGTCTCTCTGCCTCCACAAACAACGTTGGCAACCGAGGATCAATTTGAGTGACCTGACTGAAATTAGTAGCAGGTTCATCAAACTTGTACCTCAAACGGCGGTCACTTTCTTCCTCAACACGAGCCTTGAGTTCTTCTACTAGGTTAGCAATGTTATGGCGTGACCATATCTTCTTTATCTTGCTTGATGTCTTCTTGACAAGGTTGGCTTTAGCACCAGACTTGCTCATCTTGTGCATGAAGATGTCGATGCAGTCCTCAATATCATAGCTGAGCTCGCGCACCTTGTTCCTCCAGTCCTTCAACTGCTCATCCAACCACTCCTCGTTGTTGGCCAGCTTCACAAGAAGGGTTTCCATGCTGCTCAATTCATCCTTCAGAAAGGTTATCTTGTGCTTCACAGCTTTCTGAAGCTTGTATTCCCCTTGTATCAACACAGAGAGCTTTGGAAGCAGAGTGCTTATCGCACCCGTTGGAGCACTTACTATCGCACCAACCATATCACGCTCTCTTGCTCTCCCACCCTAGCTCGTCTGTGTGCAGTGCAGCGATTGTGGATCTGATCTGACCACCAGTAGCTCTGGGGATTTTGCTAGAGTTCAATCTGGCAGGAGGTGCCTTGACTTGGGCGGCTATGGTGGTGAAGGGAGCGAGAAGAGGGGCTGAGAGGCCTGAGGGTTGGTGGCGGCGGCGGGTGTGGTGAGATGGTGAGAGGGGTTGAGCTGGAAAGAGGGTTAGGAGAGTGCCGTGGGAGAGTAGAGCCCCAGCAAGCGACAGCTCCTTTCTTGCCTGCAGCCCTCGCTGAGTCGCTGCTGAATTCAGAGGATGAAATTTTGTATTGTTTTTTTTATATATCTATATCTATATTTACTAGTTGAGTCAAGTTACGGTTGCACACAACATATTCAAAGATTTCAAAGTTCAATTTGCAGCTATTTATTTCTTTATAGCAGCACACAGTTCTATTCCAATAGAGACAAGGAATTGTTGAGGCGCTATTGCAATTTCAACAAGCTCACCAACCTTTGAAAATTTTAACCGGAAATATTGGCCTGTCAGACAGGCCAGTTCGTGGTGCAGACGTGTGTATCTTCCAGGTAACCGGCATACATTGAATTGTTCAACGCAGGGTGACACGCTTGTCATACCTGCAGTATCATGTATTTTTTTTTTCGAATACGCAAAAGGTTTGCGTATCTTTTATATTAAGAAAGAGAGTTTAAACAACCATACAACACACCCTAGCGAGCGCCAAAGGAGATCAACAACATAGCCATAGACGGACCATCCTAACTAAAGTTCTCGTGGTTCAATATTACATAAAAGAGACAACCGACAAGACGTGGTGACGCGACCTAGGTGGTGGCTTTACGCTTTCGTGACCACTTTGGCGCCTGCCTCCTAGCGTCCGCGAAAAGCGCCTGCAGCGCCTAACGTTAGACGCCGTCATTGTGTCGTCATAGATCTTGTTGTAGGCCTCTAGTTCCAGCGCGAACAGTGCTGGTGGACCCTAGATGTAGCCCATGCGCCGCATGACAAGAAGCTCAACTCGCTTGGAAGCCGGTATTCGGGAAAGGGCTGAGCTGTCAACTGCCTGCTCCGCCATGATAGCACTGGCTTGGGAGTGAGCTGCTTGGGGGGCCGCCAAGCAGCGAAGGCTCCGTCTTCCGCAGCACTTTGTTGGTGAAGCAGTCGAGGTGGTGTTTGAAGGAGTTGTCGTTGCCCCCAATCCCCTCCGGCGGCGAGCTGGAACCGTCCACAGGCGTCGAGACTGTCCCGAAGCCTGGCAGGTGGCAGTGCTCCGCGCGTGTCTCCGGCGAGTGCAACTCCCACCAAATGGGCCGCGGGGGTGATGTCCATGGCTCACTGGGGGCCATCCCCGCCTGTGCTACATCCACCGAAAGTGAGCCAGCCGTCGGCGGGTCCTCCGGTTGTGGGACGTCCACCGTCGATTGGTCCTCCGGCTGTGGGACGTCCACCATCGGTGCGTCCTCTTGTGAGGCAGCCGTCGATGGGTTTTCCGGTTGTGAAACAACCAACGTCGGCGCGTCCTCTTGCAGCTGGGGTGTGCGGCAGCAGCAAAGGGAGGGGCATGCGCCTCCAGTGGTGGTGTGACTTGGGCGGATAGCGATGCTCCAAACTCTTCCCACGTCGGGTCCACTGAGACCTCGCGGACGATGTTGGTGGCGTCCAAGAGTAAAGCCAAGAACTCCTCCACCATCGGGTCCGCAGAGACCACGCGTGCGGTGATCCTGGCCTCTGAGCATTGTAGAAGGAGTTCGATGGGCTCTTGGCCGGCTGCAACGACATTGAAGGAGTCACATCTCCAGTGCCTCGGCTGGTGCCGACGATGCCGCTGTGGCTCCTTCCGGTGATGCATGAGTGTCCCCAGGCGACCGCCCGTGGATGTCGGTGGCAACCGCCGTTGCCGCCGTGAAGACAACTTCCTCTCGACGGCAGCGGTGACGGCTACTTCTCCGCCGCCTGCGCCCATGAAAGGTCCTAAATGGCTAGAGGGAGGGTGAATAGCCTAATAAAATTTCTACAAAGCACTAAACAAACCGGTTAGTAAAACAAATGGCAAAGCAAGTGTTGCGCTAGCCTAGAGGTGGTTGCAATCCAGCCTATCTAATTCTAGCAATCCTAATATACTAGGCACACTAGGAATAATGTCCTTACCAAACAAATAATATACTAGGCACACTAGGAATAATGTCCTTACCAAACAAACTATTCTACACACCCTAATATGCTACTTTGCACAAGAGTAATCACGAGGAGGGAACCGAGTGATGCAAATTGTGCCTTCGGGATGATGACCATTCACTGTCTTGTCAATGCAATGAAATCCGAAGAGATGATCCAATAGAGAAATCCAAGTTGATCTCGAAGGATCAAACCACACAAGAATGCCAAAGGACACATGATTTTTATCCCATGGTTCACGTGCTCGCCGGCACGCTACTTCCCGTTGTGTCGACCACACACTCGGTAGTTTGGTGGCTAATCGGCGTCACAAGCCAAGCCCCCACCGGGCGCCACAAGAACTCACACAAGGTGAGGGTAACTCAATGACACGAGATTTCACTAAGGATTACTTTCGCGAACTCCCGCGGGGTGGGATCAACACCCCCCACAATCACCTCTGAAGTGGCCAAAAATAATCTTCAACCTTGCTCAACTCTGGCTCGCTGCTCCAACCGTCTAGTTGACAGCAATCACCAAGAGTAATAAGCTCAATCGTAGCAAGAATGCTCACTAGTGCCACTAGATGCTCAAACACAAGGCAAATGCACTAGAACTCTCCCAATCTCACTTTAGATGCAAGCAATCAAGAAAGATGAGAGGGAGGAGGTTAGCTCAGCTCTAGGGTGCTCAAGAAAGAAAAAAATGTGCAAGAGAGAGCCTCCAAGCCGGCCAACATGCTTATATACCAGTCACACAAACAATCCAACCGTTACCTTCTAAGTGGGGCTAGCTCGGGGTCACCGGACGCTCAGACGCTCTGGCACCGGATGTGTCCGACGCCCGTCCCCGAGCCTAGGATTGTCGCCACGTGTCCTTGTTTGAAATTTATCGTTACCCGCACACTGAGGAGGCATCGGACGCTCAGGCACCTAGCACCGGACGCGTCCGACGCAGTCAAACATGCTCACAATCACCACGCGTCAGACGTAACTCACCAGACTCTGGCACAGCCACCTAACGCAGTCCAGAGAGGTTACCAACCTCGCACACACGCGGACGCATCCGATGATGTGGCATCGGACGCCCCAGCGTCTGGTGAACGTTATGCACATGATCTGATAGAAACATTGCTTTGCACCGGATGCGCCGACTCCGAAGCGTCGGACGCTCCGATGCATGAACTGTGCACATGCTAGAAATGCTAAGTCTTCGCAGGATCACCGGATGCGTCCGACGCCACTGGACCGAGCATCCGGTGTCCCTGGAAGAGCTCCTTTTGCTCCGAAAAACACCGAGTCCCACCTCGCAAGCTCGGCAGGAGGGGATTACACCCAAACCCTATCAACCCTTGCTCTCATGTGCCAACACCAAATTGTCTCACCACTTGTGCATGTGTGTTAGCATTTTCCAAATGAATTTTGCAAGAGTTAAGGTTAGCACACTAGGTTCTAATGCAATGCATGAAATCAAACACCTAGTGGCACATAGTAACCGATATTGTGCGGCATCGCCCCTCTTAATAGTACGGTTATCCATCCTAAACCCGGCAGTCATCTTCTCTACTCGTCTATGGCCGGCAAAATGGAAATGCCCTAGCATATACCTTTGCCTCTAGCTTTCTATCTTGCTCCTCCTCTTCCTTCATCTCCAAGGGTGGCACTTGATCATCTTTGGTCTCTACCATCACCTTGATCTTCACTTCACCACTTGGCTTGGACCTCCCCTTTCTCTAATGCTACACACTTAGCAAAAGGGTTAGTCCTAGGTTTCATCAATTAGCCAAAACCAAACTAGGGCTTTCAGCCCACCACTGTCGCGTGTAGTCACAGCAAGCATGTCTCCCATAGCCAGAGGCGTCGAGGTGCCCGCGTAAGGCGCTGTGGTAGCCGCACTCAGCGCACCACTTGAGCACTCAGGCGGTTGGCCGTGGAAGCCCAGACGGAAGAGCCAGAGGAAGGGACTTTCCGCTGCTGCTTGCAATGCCGTGTGAGGTGCCAAAAACCCTTGCAGCGGAGGCAATGAGGAGGCAGCCTGCATGTTGCTGCCCTGTGCGCAGTGGAAAGACATTTGAAGCACCTCCCATGGAGCTCGGCCAGAAAGCGGCTAGGAGGCCGTTGGCTAGCCGGTGCGGGGCGGGTTGGCCTTCCCCACCAGAGCCACAGACCGACTCCAGTGACAGGACCTGATGCCAGCCATTGACGTCTAGAGTGGAGATGCGTTGGCGAGCGGGGCCCCTTCCATGCTGCCCGAGGCACCACTAGGCGGGGATGCGGCCCACCATGGGCCAAGCAGGCAGGCCATGCACCAACTTAGGGCATCACCACTTGCGGTGGTTGCGCCGCCCGCGCGCCACGCACAGCCCAGGAGCCTTGCCACGCTGAACAGTGGCACTAGTGCGAGAGCCTCCGGCATGATGTGGTGCATCTCGCCCTTGATTGGTTTCCCTGCCAGCATCCTTTACTTGCCTCGTTTCATTCCTCGCTCCCCCTCCATCCCGTACTGAGCCGTCTTCTTAAGTTCACCTTCCCATCTCAGCCTGGATACCTTGGTGCTTGGCGGGAAGGCTTTGCCAGTGCGCGGGAGATGGCACTGTCCTGGCACGCACGGGTCCGTGGTTAGGATTACCTTTCACTTCTCTTCACTTTCCATTCCACTGGTGAGCGTTCTCTTCTTCCTTTGCCCCGAGCTCGCCTGGGCGGTCGATTCCCCTTCCTCCGGCGGATTCCATTTGGTCCTCCGGTGCTCATCCACCACCTGCGCCCAACTCTTCTTCATCTCTGTCCACTGATTTGGTTGATTTGTACTGGTTATTTTGCTTTGTTCTCGATTCTATCTAGAGTTCTTGATGTTACCTGGCTAGATCTATGTGGTCCTTGTGTAGATCTACCTGTGAACTTGTGATTATACATGTTTTTGATTCCGATCTGTGTTGCTAAAATGGTTCTGGAGCTTATGGCCCTATGGTCTACCGTAGCACTTGCACATGATGATGCTTACTTTGATTTATTAAGAACTGAGCAAAGTGCCTAGGTAACCCTATGGCACTGGAGGAGCACCCTTGGGTGTGGCAACCGCGTCTAGGGTACCATAGATGGTCTAAATTTTTGCCTATGATGATATCTAAGCTGCCATGTCAAATACAATACCAACAACTTATGACCTTGACTTGTTGAGGTACTAGAAGTTCGGTTCATGTTGTTTCAGTGGCTAATTTTTCATTGCTTTATTTGTTGTTTGCTGGTATTTTTGTTCCTTATGCTCCAAGCTCAAGGTCAAATGAAGAGGAAGATTTATCTGAGGCAAATCCATTCAACAGCAATTCATTTTGTTATGTTATTTCAGTTGCTAAGTTTTGATTGATTGCTATTTGTTGGCATAGTTTCATTCCTTTGCTGTTTTACTTGGATTTTGCCTGTGATGAGGTCGAATTGCTTTGTAACTGGTTCATGAGGAATAACCAGGTGAGCAACTAAAAAGTATTTGTGTTGCTTGCCTTCTAATTACCGCTTATGCTCCATGGTCAAATGGAATGCATAGGTAATTTTACCCGAGGCAACACTCTTGCACCAATAGGGGGGTAGCACACCAAAAGAATACAAGGGTACTCACACCAGGGGGAATACATCAAACCAAACACAAACTTGAACATCAGTACGTACATAAAAACAATACAAGCCGACAACCAAACATGGAGAAGGTCATCCAGTGTCCTTTATCTAAATGCAACCAAACACAACCACTTGGATGCTTCCCTCCTGGCCGAATGGAGCCTGCACAGGCTACCCATCTTGGATCACTAAGGCTGGAGCAACCAGTCACGCCCTTAGGCAACCAGGTGTGTGTAACTCTCCCTGCAGTGTCATGTAGTAGAAACGAAACATAGACCATCTGAACAGACAGTCCTCGGAAACACAGAGGATTGTGTCAACATCTTCTCACACATAGTACTGAGCTAGTAGCCTGCCAAAATACTCGCAAAACATTGAGTAGTAGGGAGGACATTCAGACTTTCAGAGTCCCCATCCCTGATATCACCTGATAATCTTAACACAAGCCAAGGATCGACTAGTCCATCCACATTGACGGAATCTTCATACAGGGCTATAAACATTTCGACGGGTAGAGTGATCCTCCGGTTGTTTTTTGAGGGTAAACAGGAGGGGTGAAGCCCCCCTACTGTGCTTTTATTGAATAAAGTAGAGTTCTTACAAGCTGAGATCAAGAGACATAAAAGGTTACAAAGAAAATGAGGGTAATTACACATAAGCTTCTAGCCGTAGCTGAATGTGAGCTGTATATCTTGACTTTGCTCTTAGCATAACTAAAGAAAATTCTGACTTGAAAGTGGCCTTGCGACATTGCATCGAAGCTTGCTCATTTCTAAAAATGATGTCATTTTGCATTGACCAAATGGACCAGGACATAGTCACAACTATTTCCATAAAACGGCTGATGCAGTTGAAGCTTGAGAAATTGAAAGATTTGGGGCACCAAATGACTGACTTGGGTTGTGCATCATTGGAAAGATCAATACAAATATGGTAGCCGAGAAACCAGGTTATAGTGAGGGAGACCTGATGATCTGACCTGGAAATGACGTGTTCTCATTGACACCACCAATTAAATACTTCGGTACAAATAAGAGCCAGATCTTAACTGGCTTTTCTTCTCAAATAGCAACGATGAACGTCAAATCAAATATCTGTCTCAGAGAAGCTAAAAGATTATGAAAAAGGCAGATATAATTCAGTAAATTTGAGTAAAGATCAATCGAGGCAAGTGGTGCCATTCTATTTTAGGGCTCACGGTGATCTTGTTTTATGCACCAACACCTCCTTTTCCTTCTCCCCCCGTATTAAGAAAACAATGATCAGTTACGTGCCATCTCCTGAAGGTCAATATAGAATATACACATGAGTTCACACTGAAGATGCAAGTAAATTCGGAAGTGACAGGTATCATTATCTATTTTGTGACCATTACATAGTATAGAATAATTGCGAATGATATGGACAAGTTTTATCATAGTTTCAGGCAATCAGTGTTAAGCTAATAGTGAAGCCACACAAAATTTTACGTCACAGCGTTCTTGTAACACACACAGTGGGGAGGGTGGATTGGGCTAGTGGATTGGGGAGGGAGGAGGAGAGGAGAGGAGGGGACGCCCCTAGGGCCGGCGGCCCGGCATGTGGCGGCGCATGGGCGGCGACGGCGTGGGGGGGGGGGCGGGCGTGGGGAGGAAGAGAGAGGGAGGCGCGGGAGAATAGGAATAGATGGGATTAACCCAATTACTTTCTTAACTGATCCAATTACAATCTCCCTATATTTATAGTCCCGAATGAACTCTAAAAGGCAAGGAACCTTATCGACCGGATCCTTTCTTTTTTTTATAAATTTACCTAATTCCTAGAAATATATCTACTAATTATTTAATTAAGATAACTGCACGTGAGCGCAGGTCCCGAGGGAGAGGGGCGGCGCCCCCTGCGGTGGCCGCATGCAGCGCCCCCCACCCCCTAGGGTTTGGGGTGGATGCGGCCCCCATCACCGCTCTTCTCCTTTCCTAGGCTTTTCGGCCTAATTAGCCCTTGTTTTCATGTCATACGTGGCGTATGTATGACAGAACTCCCCCTTTCTCCACTCGACGCATCCTCGCGGCAAAGTCCAAGCCAAATGTTCGTCCCTTCTAGTAGTGCTGCTCCATGATTGATCTCTTCCAGAAAACAAGTTATTGACCCGTGAATGCTGTAATTTCCAGCTTTATTATTGTCATCATCAGGCTCCCTTTTGAACTCAAAGCAAAGATTGTAGTGAACCAATGTACCTGAATATAAAGTATGCATAAGCAAGCATTGATGGAAGAATAGCTGGATGGATCACTAAGTGTATGCTGAACTTAATCATTGTTGGTGGAGGTTGCTCAAATTCCGTATTTATCTCATTTGTTGTCATATCCATTAGAGCCGGTATGATCCTCCAAACTGTTGAGATTGAATGTTGTTGGGGTATTCAGAGGCTATTGATCATAACCCCAAACATACCGAGATCTGAAACTCCTGGTGAGAGAGATTGGCGGTTTGAATCAGGAAAGAGTCCAATGTCAACATTATTTACCTGAGCAATGATATGATTGACATTGTCAATAAAATAGACTGGAGCATTCTGGACTGTACATCCTAATTTCCAAGTTCTTCCCAATAATATGTGTGATGGCATGAAGGAGGCTCCGTCCTTAAACATTTGATGGACTCCTAAAGCCAGGAGGTCAATTTGTTGTGGCCCCCTTTTTTTAGTTCCTGGAGTAGATCTTGTAACAGTGGTGAAGCTGCTGGAAGAAAAAGATGTTTGTCATAGAAGATCAAACCTTCTTCTACTGTCCAAACCCCTAACTGTTGTCCCTCCTATATTGATGAATACATCTTTCGAAGTGTATACTGTTGTTTGATGGTATGTTTAATGCTTGCGAAGATTGGAGCTACACTCTTATTGATAAAATCCAGGGCGTTTAGTTGCCTAGCTCTGAAAGATCTGTTCATTGGGTTCTCTGGTATAGTTGCATCATTGTTTATACGGATCACGGGTGGGGAGCTGGAAGTGCCCTTACTGATGGTATTGTTCGATGTTGGTGTTGAGCTGTCAGGGTGTGTGAGCGTCCCTCTTTGATGTAGCGAAGTTCCAGGTCTGTGAAATCACAAGTGATTCTGCTAAGTCCCGCTAGCCATGGTGCGTCCAAGATAATATTAATACCATTACCAATGTCCATTAGGAAGGCATTAATTTCAAAAATATCACTGGCAATCCTTAGGGGAACATTAAAAGATGCACGCCTGCATGCTACCTCACTTGCACTGCCAACTAGTATGGTTGTATCAATACACTGTTCATTGAGTCCTATGGTGCGAGCCATGTTGATATTGATTATGTTGTGTGTAGCACCTAAGTCTACCAGAGCAATTAGTCTAGTTCTATTAATCACTGTCTCCAGATACATTGGTGAAGGTCCATTTACTCCAGAATATGGTTTACCAATCATCATCATTATACTGTCTTGAGTATCCTCTGTCACAAAGTCATTGACTACAGTAATTTCAAATAACATTTTACATTGTGACCATGAAAGAATGGTTCGTCGCAGTTGAACCAGAGACCCGCTTGACGTCTAGTTGCCATCACATCAGCTGTCAGCCATTTAAAGGGTCGTTGCGGTTACGGGGGATTTGTTGTTGGAGTTGGTGCTATTGGTATAGTCACTATCATTGTTGGCGTTGTTGTAGTCGCTGATCATGGGGGTGGAGGTCGATTCTACTTGGTTGCTATGGCTTTATTTGCATCTGCCATTACTGCCAAACAGCGCTCATATGAGCGAGCCAAGGACATTGCCGTCTCCATATCCCGGGGATTCAATAGTTCAACATATGTTTTTAGTGGTTCCAATAGACCTACAATGAATATGTTGACTTGCTGTATTTCATCTAGGTGTCCAACCCAGGCTACCAACTCAAGAAAGCGCTCGGTATATTCATTGACCGAGCTTGTCTTTCAGAGAGCTGCCAATTCTCCCAACGGATTGCGACGTGTCGGTAGTCCAAATCTCTCATTAACATATTTGGAAAAGTATGCCCAACTCATATCATCATGATCCTGTGATAATCTCATATACCATTGTCGTGCTGCACCAGTCAGATGATAAGAAGCATACCATATTTTCTGGTCCTCCGGAGTGCGCTGTCCTTGGAAAAATTGCTCATATCGATTCAGCCATGATAGAGGATCATCTTTTCCATCATTAATTGTAAAGGATAGTTTGTGCAGACGAATTTCTAGGCCTTGGAATGCATTGGGGGACTGAAGTGGTACTGACTCCTCTTTGGGTTTGATGTTGATGTCGAGCCGCAGTTTGTTTTCTAACTCAACAGCCAAATTAGACATAGTAGATGTGTTGGATTTAGTTACCTATTCTTGGATGTAGGCACGCGCAGCATCTACCATCCTTTGTTTGGGGGCCATCTCCAATGTCAATGCCATCGTCTTCTTTGTCCGCTCCAGGCTGTCCTTTGATTCCTTCATGCATTGCCCCATCTCGATCGTCGAGAGGCGCGAACTTAGATCGCCTAATTGCTCGGTGACGTAGTTGATTTTTGCCGAGGATGGATCCTTCGAAATCGGTGAAGAGCTTCTTGATTGTTTCGGCTCCATGGTGAAGCAGATCTGGATCTCTGATACCGGTTGTAACACACGCAACGGGGAAGGTGGATTGGGCTAGTGGATTGGGGAACGAGGAGGAGAGGAGGGGAGGGATGCGCCCTAGGGGCGGCGGCTTTGGCGTCTTGCGCCCGGCTTGGGAAAGGGGCGCGCGGCGTGGGGAGGAAGAGAGGGGGAGGCGCGGGAGAATAGGAATAGATGCGATTAACCCAATTACTTTCTTAACTGATCCAATTACAATCTTCCTATTTTTTTGTAGTCCCGAATGGAATCTAAAAAGGCAAGAAACCTTATCGACCGGATCCTTCCTTTTTTACAAATTTACCTAATTCCCGGAAATATCTCTAATAATTATTTAATTAAGATAACTTCACGTGAGCTGGTCCCGTCAGGGAGGGGGGCGGCGCCCCCTGCGGCGCCCCCCACCCACTAGGGTTTGGGGTGGATGCGGCCCCCGTCGCCGCTCTTCTCCTTTTCTAGGCTTTTCGGCCCAATTAGCTCTTGTTTTAGCGTCATACGTGGCGTACATGTGACAGTTAGGGGGTGAAGAATGCTCTGCGACAAAAGACCAGTACCTGTCTCCTTCAATGCTCCACTCTCCTATCATATTCTTCCAAGCCTCTAGATAATTCAAATGTAGGATGTCCCGGGTGGATACTGACAGCGTTCCTGACAGCAGCTTCTGCAGCCTCCAGCCTGCTCCCGGTGGCATCTTTATCCCAGATTATTACTTTGATGTGCTCTAGGCTTGCAAGGTGCTTGAAGCTGAACTCAAACCCCATCTTGGACTCTGTTTCCTGTGCTCTAAATCGAAGGTCAAACCTTTGGAGTTTGGGCATCGCTTCCCGTAAGAACAACATCTCCAGGCCACCTCCATAATAAATATTGATGTAAATGAACTCTTTAAGGCACTGGAATTGTTGGCTGCTAATGGTAAGCCGTTCCTCAGGGGCGTGCAGTAGAATAACTCACAAAAGAGCAGAGCAGGTATGCCCCTGATGATGCAGAGATCTTCCTGTTGAATCCTAAGGAAGTTTAAGATAGGTGAGATTAACAAGAGATGTCATCTGTTTCGGAACACGAGCAATCTCTCCTCCGGATAATTGAATGTTCCAGAGACATGGAGCCGTGGAGCACAATAAATCAAACTGTTCTTCTCTCAGCAAATCATTAAAGTTATGGATCCATAGAGATTGGAGCCCATAATTACCCATCACAGCGAGAGATGACCTCAAAGCTTCCCCATACCTTCCCAAATCACAACCAAGTTGTCGTCTGGCAGGCACACACATGTGAAGCGTCTTCAGCTTAGTCAAATATCTAAGGGCTTCAACCAATTTTATGGAAAAATCCTTGCACCCCACAACTGCTGCAAGGCTTGTAGATCTCCAATCTCGCTGGGCAATTCTACATCAGAGTTTACAAGTAGACCAAGTAGACGCACCGATTTTTCCAAATGGCCTATGGACAGTGGCAACTTTTTAACTCGACTTACATGTATGTCCAGTGTCTACAAATACCGTAGGTTCCCAATGTTATCCGGAAGCTTAGTAACATAAAAAGAACTGATGGTCAAAAACTTTAGCTGGAAAAGGTTTTCAATGTATTTAAGGTGTTGGTTACTAAGATGGGGAACACAATTAAAAACCAGTACTCTGAGATGATGCAGCCCTTTTAGATAAGAAATTCCCTGCTCTGGCATCTGATAAAAACTAATGGAACGAACCTGCGACCACTTATCCGTAAACTTCTGCGTGACTTCGTCTCCCATATATTCGGTTTGTACTGAGAGCCTGCGAATCTGGTGACCACTACCATTATAGCTTTGTCCTTCCACTATGCTGACAAAATTCTCCTCATTTGACAGTGAAAAAATAAGCTCAAGCACCATATCATGCACTTGACAATATTCTACCCTGCCATCATATTGAATACCTGTTGGTTGGATTAAGTTTCTGTTTACAAGCTCATTGAAGTGACTCGCGACAACTTGATCCACTGTTTGACCCCTCCTTTATGTGATGAACCCTTCAGCTATCCACCTCCATATTAGCTCCTCTGTCTCAATCACGTAATCCTCCGGTTGTGGGAGCGTCGAGATGGACGCCCAGCGCCGCGACGTCGTCGATCGTGGCTTCGGGCCGGCGCTGGAACCGAAGCCCTTCGGTCGGCGATGGCAGCAGAGGACAGGACACCGACTGGTGATGCCGAACCAACCCAGGGGAGAGGACGCGCCGACACGACGGCGACGCGAGGTGAGAGCAGTTTTGCCCGTAACGTAGCGCGCAGCAAAGGGTGGCGAGAAAGTGGCGGTGCGCGGCGGCCAAGTCGGTGAGAGGAAGTCGAAGAGCGACGCTGGCCTTTGCGGGACTAGGCCATGCCAAAGGAGAAATGGATCGGGGAGGGTTTATTACAGTTCTGGCCCAGAGTTGATAAATTGAAGAATTTAATTAAATTAATAATGTAACTTTTTTTGCGAAGATTCAGTCACAGATGTAGATGCTCACATATATGAGCGTATACTCACCTCTATGAACGCACGCACGCACACCCCCTACCTCTATGAGTGAGCACCTCTAAAGAACTGAGCTACTCCGGTAAATCGAGATTGAAGAAGTCACCACAGACGCCTCGATGTCAACCGGTACGTCGCCTACCACTGAAAAATAACGCTGTTGAATCCTGGAATAAATCCAGGAAAACACGAGGACCCATGTCAAGTCGTGCACTTGAACCTCGATCGGCACGTTCCACCACAAGGAACCCAACCAGCTGAGTTACGTTTGGTTCGCTTATTAATGTAACCTTGGGGTAATTTAGCCCACCTACTTTATCTTCACTATATATAATTTTTCAAAAATATTTATTTTTTTTTTAATTTTCCAATGTTTTCATTCTTTCTTTCTTTATTGATAGTAAAACGTGGGTTGTCATGATGTTTCATCTACCCTTGAGGGAATGTGGTGTCGTCGCCTCCGGGCCTTGTATTTAAATCTTCAAAATCCATCGCATGAGTCGTCTTTGTCCTTCTGTGTTTCCTATCCTAGCCGGCTAGCCCTTCCCCTATTTTTTCATTTTTGTTGTTCTGCTCCAGCTTCTCCTCGAGTATACATCTTCTTTATTCTCATCTAAAGCTAAGGGCTTCGACTCGTTCTCCCATCCACTAGTACAAAGAGCATTTGTACAGGCGGTTCCAGACGCCTCTTCACAAAGCGTTCTGGGGTACCGCTTTGTCGGGAGGCCGATGGAAATGGAGCATTTCCACTTTGGCGTCCCCGCTGTCAACCGCCAAGATAAAATCAATTTTCACAGGCGGTTGACATAACTAACCGCCTGTGAAAATAGTATTTTCACCGGGCGATTAACAGCACAAACCGCCCGGTGGAAATACTATTTGCACAAAGGGCTGGTTATGCCAACCGCCTCGTGAAAATATTTTTTCCGCCAGCTTTTAAATTTGAATTTGTAAATGTGAAACGCCCTCCTTCCCTCCCTGTCCCTCTCCCTCTCCCTTTGTCTCTCCCTATTCTTATGTCAATGATCTTTACATGCAATGATAGGAATACAAAAGGCTATTAAATTATGCTACAAAGGACCAATATAATTATATACATATACACACCATTAACAATTTAATTTAATTACAACATTTATATATACATCAATATTCATCACAGTTATTTTGTGGCCACGACAACAAAGTTTTTCATCGCAAATGATATGATGATTCTAATAATCATCTCGACTTAGTTTGAGAGCGCTAATCTCTCTTAGCGCTCTGAACTCTGGCCTCGCTAAGACGCTATCCGGTTCGTGGTATTTCCCCTCGCTTGGAATGATTTCCTTCATGATGAAGGAGCACAGATCCTCGACTAGTTCATATAGATTTTTTTTCCGTGAGGTGTTTGGGCTTGGATGATTCTGCAACCGCCTGGAAAGGAAGTTTGTAGACATCATATGTTTGCACTTGGTAACGACATAAATATAGCGTGACTATTTGTTATACCTTATAAGGGTTTTTGTGGTACCGTCCGTTTAGTCTCATGAACTCGCACACGTAGAATCCACACGATGTACGGAGCCGTGGGTTGCTTGTGGCACTACATAGAGGAGAAGTTGTTATTGACTTGCAACATCGCCTTAACTACGTCATTGTACATACATGATCTGGCTTCATATCTTATTTACCGGCCAGTTATGAAATATTCTTAGTTCCTCGCCCTTTCTGGATAAGTCGAACTTCCCACCCTTGATCTTGTACCACCTGTAAATCCTATGGTCTCAAATAGAATTAATTAGTTTTTCGTAACTTTCAGCTATAAAAGTATGTATACAAGGCTGTTAGCTTACCGCTCCAAGATGGTCGTGATCGTTGCATAGCTTTCGTGTCTATAATCTGCAGAGTCAAAGACCAAAGATCCTTCCGTCCCTAAGATAGATATAGAAGCATATCCAAAGTGGTCGCCGCAAGAATGGACTAGAATTGTCGGTGTTTCTATTCATATTGTTAACGTGATTTTTATATATACACTCGGACTTACCCCCGGTTGTATGGTGCAATTACCACTTCCCCTTTTTGGAATTGAAGAAATGCATTTCCTATGTATGCGGCGTAGATAGCCTCGTGTCTCTTCTCCAACTCTTCTATCTTCTTTAGCACTTCTTTTTTCGTTAATCCTTTTAATTCATCGCTGTCATGACCAATCCGAAGGTGTGCTCGTTCTCACGAATTTTCTTTGGGCTAAGGTACCCAGCCTCGTTTGCTTTCATGTTTGTTTGGTCCAGGGCGTAAGTGGTCTCGTCCTTATCATATTCCATTCTGCATGGCACAAGTGCATGTCATCAAAGGGATATCTTAGTAATACAACTCAATAATACTAAAGGATGAACATGTTAGGACGAGTGAGACTTACAATGCAAATAATGTTATGAGCTGAACATCGAGCCGCTTGAGGTTTATCATCAACCAAATGTCTTCGAAGGTTACAAAAGCGGTATCTCGTTCACTTCTGAAAGCAGAGGGTGGTATGCTTACTTGGATCGTGTCGATGCCGGCAGAAGCAGCTCTCATATACCAGTCATGTAGTCTTTTTATACCAGCTGGTAGTTTCTTCAGTTTTTCCCAACTAAGGAGAGGCCTGCCCGGTATGTATCTGTCAGGGACGTTTTCATAATCCTCCCATGTGGGCTTCCTGATCCGTAAGACATTGATCTCTCGGGCCTTTTGACGACCTCTCCCCTTTCGGCTAAGTTAACGATCTTTGACTTGCGGCTTTGTGCAATCCCCGATAAAAACCTGGCGGTTCCAAAGCAGCTTTTCCTCTTTGGCTCGAAAGGGGAGATCAATTTGGGAATCGAAAATTTCTTCTTTGGTGGCTCTTGGATCTTTTTGGGGGGCGGTGGTGGTGTCCAAGGCGATTGTTCGAGGTCATGAGGTGGTGGGGAAGCACGAGCTGGATCATTGAATGGTGGGGTTTCAATAGGATTGGCTTGTGGTGGTGGAGATCCTGTAGGTTTAGGTGATGACTGTGGGGTTTCAACAGGATTGGCTAGCGGTGATTGTATATTAGGTGGAGGAGATTGGGGATATGGTGATATCGGGGTTGGGTCCGGAACAACTTCCACATGCTTTGTGACTCTTGAGTTTCGGCAACACTTCAGCGGTTGGTGGTTGCCGCGGTTGTGGTGGCTGCGTCAACTCCACGCCTCGTCGAGGCCATAGGATGAAAGTGTTAATGGCCCGTCCGAGTGTCTCAACATTGTCGGGGCCGGAATTTCAAGCACATCTTCCTCATAGCCGTGGGGACGACCGTATGCACTTCTACCCCGCAGTACTCTTTCCGGTATGATGGTATGGTGGTAGTCACGTCCTAGGATTGCAAAGCCCGTGGCAACTTCCTTTGTGCGAACATGCTTCATACCATATCGTATCGGCAATTTGCGTGGGTGTCGGTGCTTCGATATCATCCACCGGGAAGCGGTCTTTGTTGCCCGTAGACCCCACACACGCTTGGAAAGCCAGTGATTGTGTGGACATGGCAGAATCATCTCCCGAGGACCAGCCGCTTGTCGTTGGGGGGACGATCCGCATCTCAAGGACCTTGTGTGCTTGGCTATTGAAACGTACATTGCACTAGCTAGCTTCTTTATTATCTTAGGATCGGATTTGTTAGGAAATCGACATCATTTTGTTGAATTGTTCCTTAGCCTGCTCCTCATAGAAATCTTTCATATGTTCCTTGTATCGATCTTTTTTCTTGTACATGCCCAACCACTCTTCACCAAATCCCTCTTTCCATCCCCTCTTCGATGATATTCCTCGTACACCCACCGGGATGCTTTCGGGGTTGCCTAGACCTATAGTCAAGATGTCCCTCTCCCTTTGTGGCTTGAATCTTCCCTCTTTGACATCCGCGGCCAATTCCACAATTTTCTCTCTTGTCGGTGTCATTTCATCGGGACAGTTCAAATCGGTAGAAGTTTGTTTTGTTCCTCTAGCTTTCACCAATTCGCCGCCCCCTCACCAACTTCCTCCGAGAGGGCAGGCTTGCCTTGTTTCTTGAGCTCTTCCTCCTCCGCCCCCGCCACTTCGAATCTGTTTTCTTGTAACCACCTGTGCAAGGTGGTGGTGGTACTTGTTCTTCTTTGCTAGCTCAAGCGGCTTCGCTCTTGGCTTGGAAAGTTGGATCTTCCTTCGAGCCCCGAATACGCCCACCGAAAGCGATCTTATACTTACTCGTTGGATCCCTACCCTTCTTCTTCGATATTTGATATTCATTTCCGATCTATAGTTTCGAATGACGTTGCAACCTCGCTTGAAGAAATACTCTTTCACAATTTTATCAGTCCCCGTAGGGATGACAAACCTTTCACCGAACTTTCTCCATAAGTCTTTTCGTGTAGCTACGGTCACATCCGCCCACCTCTGGATTGTGATGTCAAGCTTATCCCTGACCAAGAAACCAATCGCATTTCTTATTTTGGCCGCCACCGCATCTGACACTAATGGCTCTCCTTTTGGGCTTATGTCGGGAATAACATAGGTCCGCTTTCCGCCACTTGTTCGTCCCTCTTTCACCTCGTTTTCGATCCGTGCGTTTTTCTTTTCCTTGACTTCGAGGTGGTTGTCTCGGTTGTTTCTGGGGCTTCTCCTTCTGGCACTTCTTCTTCCTCGGCCAGAATCTCCCGCAATTGAGACAAAACCTCCTACACGATATTTACAACGCATCATGGAGCGGAGCCTATTTTTACGGGATCAATGAAAACATTGGCATGTATGTAATGACTGTACCTCATCGATAGCTGGATCATAATCTGGGTCTACACTACGTTGAGGTTGTCTATCTATGCTAGGGCATGGATCACTTCGGTTTCCGTCATCTTCTTCTTCTTCTAACATGTCACCATGGTAATCTTCTTCTTCTTCTTCTTGTGCTTGAGGATTTGTAGTTCTAAAAATGTAAGGCCAATAAGTATGTGAGTTCTTCATTTCTATAAGTCATCGTTCCAGTAAACGTAATTGTGTCATACTAACCGTTGGTCCAGGGTTGTAGCAACCTTATTGGGCGACTCTACGCGCTGGTCATCTGCATGCTCTTCGGATTTTGGAGAAGTCATCTTCTATTTAGTAATGCTAAGTCATGTAAAAAATGATAAGTCATTAGTACACTAAGTCAATAACACACTAAATCAAACCTAGAAGTAATCATTGTACTCGTAGTACTTATCACATATGATAAAGGAAGTACTTAGTCATTGGAGAGAAAGTACTTAGCACATACAATAATCATTGCTTTTCTAGAATTGCTAATATCACACATATGATAAAGGAAATACTAGAAAGCAACAATATTTATTACATTTACATAAAATATTAGTACATACAATAGGCACTCTCTACATACACTAGGAAATAATAGAATTTACATAAAATATTAACACAACCACTAAGTACTCAAATACTAATAAATGTTAAGTCATTTACAATATTTTAGAAGGAAAGAAATATATCTCTAGCTTTTTCTAAGTCATTTGCAATAATCATTGCTTCTCTATCTTTTTTCTAAGTCATTTGCAACATTAATTATTTCCAATATATTTACACAATATATTTACACATATGCTATTGGAAATAATCGAAGAAAAAAAACATGTTTACACACATGTGATAAAGGAAATAATATTTCTTTTTGAGTTATTTAGCTTTTTACATTTCTATGTAATGATAGAATTTATTTCAAATGATACAATTATTTCCTTATGTGATTTTTGCATTTATAATTATTTACACATATATATAATAATAGAATTAATTTATACTAATTTTCTAAAAAATTTGTAAAAAAAGCCACCTGTTGGGCCTAGGAAACTTGATGAAGGAAAGAAATCATTTACAATATTAAATGTGATTACTACATTTATATAATGTGATAAAGGAAATAGTATTTGCCATAGAATTATTTAGCTTTTTACATGTACAATATTTGTGAAGGAAAGAAATCATTTACAATTATTTTCAAATGTGATTATTACATTTATAATTATATAATTAATATATAATAATATTCTAAAAAAAAATTTGCAAAAAAAAGCCACCTTTGTTGGGCCATTAAAGGGCCCAACAAAGGCCCACACATTTACCGCAAAATTAAAATGAAAAAAAAAAAGGCGTGGGAAGCGGCCCGCCCGTGCCCATCGGCCGGTGCCGGTGCCCTACGCCAAGCGTCGTCCTCAGGGCAGGCACACCTTGCAAGCGGCCACCACCAGGCGGCGGCGCTCTCCCGCCGAGGGCAACGCCGGCGGGATTCGAGGCTAGTGGGGGCAGCGCCACAGCAGCCCTTACGTGGTCCGGTGGTGGCGACTTCGTCGGGCGGCGTCGCGATGGCGGCGGGCGGTGGCGCAACGGCGGCGGCGGCCGGTCGCGCAAATGCGGCGGGAGAGGACCTCCGGAGGCCTCTTGGCGGCGGTGGCGCACAACGGCGGGGGGGCGCAGCTCGGAGGAGGTTCTTTGTGGCGGCGGAGTAGTCGTCGGCGGCGAAATGCGGTGGCGGAGAATTCGGCGGCTGGCGGGCGTCCACGGCCTTGAGTTCGCGCCCACCGAGTTCGATTTTTCGCTAAGTGTCGCGCCCGCGGTCTTATATAGGGAAGCATTTTCACAAAGCGGTTGTCATAGTCACCCGCCTGTGAAAATTCATTTTCACAAAGCGGTTGACTATGACAACCGCCCGTGAAGATGATTTTCACAAAGCGGGTCACTATGACAACCGCCCGGTGGAAATACATCTTCACCGGGCGGTTGTTTGTTCAACCCGCCCGTGTGAAAATTGTTTCGCAATTTGTTTTTAAGTTTTCTCATCATTATTGTTTAATATCTTTATTTTAGTAGATATTTGTTTCTACAGTTTTTGTTTCAATGTCTTTATTTTAGGATATTTGTTTCTATAATATAGTTTTAATATCTTTATTTTAGGATATTTGATTAATTCTTAATTTTACAAGATATAGAATATTTCTTTACTTTACTTAGACTACAACATGTAGAAAGAAAAGGACTTAAATAAATAGAAACAAAAGGACTTAAATAAGTTGAAGAGCAATACCTAGAGAGAACAATTTATAAGTAACAATTAAAACTGATAAATTGTTACACATAACATTGACTAATATATATTTAACTAATACAAAATCTACCTAGCCAGCTACTATTCTTCCTTCTCCATCATGGCGCACCCATGGTAATGAATTCTTGGAGATATTTCGCTCAACATTTCTAATATTTACTTGATGATCATTGAAGAGAGACATGTGTCCGAAGTGGTTGAAGTCATCTAGGTCAATTACACCATCAACTCCTATAGCTTGCTGCTTTCCAGGAAGAACTATATGCTTGGTCTTGTCGCTACTTTTCTTCTCTTCTTTACAAAGGATCTGTTCGGCATAGAAGACACATGCGGCCGACGGTTAGCAAGGATCCAAGGATCATCCTTGTAGCCTACTTTACTTAGATCAAGAACTCTCAAGCCATAGTTGTCCACGGTGATATGGTTGTCATCAATCCATTGGCATCGAAACACAAAGCGTCTTAAATGAATCATAGTCTAGTTCCCATATCTCCTCAATGAAGTCAAAGTATGTAGCGGTTTCATCTGAATCATCTATGGCCTCGCAACGAACACCACCGTTTTTGCGCCATGCTCTTTTGTCCCTAGAAGTAGTACAAAATGTGAAGCCACTAATGTCAAAGGTCTGCCATGATGTGACTGGCGAGATGGTCCAAATTGCCAACCTCTTGATAGTTTGTTGCTCAATTGTGTCTCCATTTGGAATGTTCTGCTCCATTAGCCATGTCGTGAATCGACGCTTATGTTCCTTCGATACCCAATCCTCTGTTTGCCCGGGTTCTCGATCACTTAGCTCTTGTATGTGTTGTTTGATCGGAGGATCCATTATTGAGAGCCGATGTAGGATGCTATGATGCGCCTCGAGGACAATATTGTAGTCCGACGGGATGAATGATTTCCGACCCATCCTCCCACACCCATATAGTCTACCCTCATGTCGAGACGGAGGCAAACCTATTGCAATTTGGTCTTTTAGGCAAGTATTGCGTAATGGACCTCCGGACTCAATGGCCTCTTCTTCTGGTAGTGTACCCCTCTATCATAGATGCCTCGGGACGAGCACGAGTGGCTACGTACCCATTAAGAATTGACATGAAACGCTCATATGTCCACATCTCATGCAAAACATGGGACCCAATGCCTGTATTTGTGGCACCAAATGCACGACAAGGTGTACCATTATATCGAAGAAAGAAGGCGGGAAACACATCTCAAGTTGTGACAATGTCTCCGCACAGCAAATTCTCAAGAGACTCCAACCGCTCTTTGATCAATTACCTTTTGTGATATCTCGTTAAAAAGAAGCACAACCGTGTGATTGCCATCTTTAAGAACACCGGACTTATAGCCCTGATGGCAATAGGGAGAAAAGTTGTCGACATCACATGACAATCATGTGAGTTGTAGTTAGTCGATGTAAGGTCCTTCATTGACACAATGCTCTTAATGTTGGAGCGTAATCCAAATGAACTTTCAATTTCTTCAACCACACGCACATGGCATGTTTCTCATCTGTGCTCAAGTTGTAGCTTGTTGCTTTGGGAGGTGGTACTTTCCATTATCTAGCAATACCGGTGAAGTTCGGGTTTTATATTCAAATTGACCAGTCCCGACGTGAACTCAATCCTTCCTTTGTCTTGCCCTTTATGTCTAGCAAGGTACCAATTATGCTTTCAAACACATTCTTCTGGATGTGCATACCATCAACCGCGTGTCGTACGCGTCAAGCTCTTTCCAATATGGCAAGTACTTAAAGAAAATTGACATCTTCTTGAATGTAGCCCCGTGGAGTTGGCTTTATATCCTTTCTTACTTTTTCATCTTTTGTCTTCTTACCAAATACAAACTTGATGTTCTTAACTATCTCATATACTCGTGACCTTTACTATTACCTGATGGAGCAAAGGGACCTTAGTTCATCATGATTGTCAAAGTACTTATCCATCTTTCGCAAGCGGTACCTATGACCTTGTGATAAGAAACACCTGTGTCTCATGTACACTATCTTGTTAGAGGCACTGAGGGACACATAAAATGTTTCATCCAAGCATACTACACAACCAACCTTGCCCTTGAACTGTCCTGACAATAAAAAGAGAGCTGGGTAATCGTTGATTGTAACAAAAATAATTGCTCTTAGTGTGAATGACTCTTTCCGGTATTTGTCTAACATGGCGACACCTGTATCCCATAATATTCTCATTTTCTCCATTAATGGCTCCAAGAATACATCCATGTCAACACCAGGGTTGTGTAGGTCCGTAAATAAGAATGGTTAGCAAAAGATATTTTCGCTTTTGTAGCAAGTGTGGAGGCAGATTGTAGATGGTGAGGATCACCGGCCATGTCTTTGTGCTTCTTGCTCCTTTCAAAGAAAGGGATTCATTCCATCGGTACACAGTCTGCGAACCCCGACATTTCTTGTCTCCTTAGCAAATTCGGGTGGTCCTCATTGAATTTTTGCCATTGCTTGCCATCTGCGGGGATGTCGAAGCTTACCATCTACTTTGTGCTTATCAAAAGCATGCCAAGTCATAAGCTCTGCGTCCTCAGGGTTTGCGAACAAACACCTCAATCGATCTACTACTGGAAGGTACCACATGACCATAGCAGGGAACCCTTCTCTCGTGCGTAGTAGTCTTCTTCTTCATTTTTTTTTTTAGTGCGGGGTTTTGAACTCTGTTGAGTCTTCTTTCTCTTTTTCCCTTTAAAAATGGAGGCTGCATTCTCTTCTTGTAGATAGTCTTTTTTTCGTCTTGTACCGACTTGCACCACAATTTGGACGGTTTGTCCAAGTCTTTGTAATCACCTCGATATAGGATACGGTGATTTCGACAAGCGTGGATCTTCCTCGGACACTCATAGTAAGTGGACTGATTAGCTTCTTTGCATAGTACGTGTTAGCGGGCACTTTGTTCTCCTTTGGAAGCATATCTCCGAGAGTACTCAATAATGCATCGAAGCCGGCATCGGACCATCCATATCTTGCTTTCAACATCAACGGCTTCGGCCTGACGCACCGTAAAGTTGTGAACTCTTTTGTACAACCTTTAGTCTCATCGTACAATGGCTCTGCTGCTTTGCCTTCTCTAAGGCCTCCATACCTTTCATAAAGAACATTGATGGATCTGTATGACGACGCAATAGTGCAGCAATCGGTTCGCATCTTCATCCATCATTTCGATTACATTGTCCTCGGTTCCTCCAACATTCGCATCATCATGAAAATCGGGCACAACATGTTCACTCTCTGGCCGGGGACAATGCCGATGAGTCTCATGTAGGAACCGACTAATATCATCAACAAGCATATCATTTCGCTCTGAGGTTCGCAGAGTCTCCAACTATATACGGCGTAGAGCTACCCTCTCCATGCTTTGTCCAAATCAAGTAATCTTCCATAAATCCTCGGCAGACCAAATGATTTAAGATTGGTTTTGTGTCTTCATAAACAACAATATTCCCGCAATCGAGCAAGGGCAATATATGTGTCTCTTCTGTGTTCTCAAAGCATGGTTTTTCACAAATCGATAAATTTCTGAACCTCGGGTATGTATAATGGATCTACTCGTCTAAGTTATACATCTAGAAGGCTCTATCCATCGTTACCTGTTAAAAAGTTTAGTAGATTTATATATTGTAAACACTACAAAGTAGACATAGATGTTTATTTATATTAATTATTAACTAACCTTTATATGATCAAGATACTCGTTCGAAAGATTATATATAGATGAAAATGACTCCTCACTTGTATATTTCTGAAATAGTACATATCCGAGCAAGACTAGTTACTAATAAAATAACCAAAGAATACTTTATTAAACAATATATAACAAAAAAACTAAAGCATCAATTTATTAGATGAAACCAAAACTATTAAAGCAAGTCTAGTAACTAAAACCCTAATAAAAGCCTCAACACTACTTAATTTAACGAAACAAAAATCAATAATTAAACAAAAACTAATTCAAAGCCTCAAGATCTAGACAAATTCCAAATAACTAAAACTAGATTAATTAATAACAACCTAGTTAAAAGCATCACTACTAGCTAATTAAACTAAATATGAATAAACATAACAAAATAATTAAGAATTGACAATTTTTTTAGATGAAACCAAAAAATTAAAGCGAGACTAGTAACTAAAACCCTAATAAAAGCCTCACCACTACTTAATTTAACGAAACATAACTAAATAATTAAACAAAAACTAATTCAAAGCCTCAAGATGTAGAAAAATTCAAAAATAACTAAAACTAGATTAATTAATAACAACCTAGCTAAAAATATCACTACCCAACTAATTAAACTAAATATAAATAAATAACACTAAACAATTAAATAAGAGTAGCTAATAAAACTTAAAAAGATAAGCCATAGCTACAAAAGGTGAACCCCTAAATAAAAAGTGACTAGAATTATTGAAGAAAAACCTAGCTACTCTTCTCTCTCTTGAGGTGAAACCCTAGATCTCTAAAGTGGCGGAATTAAGGAAAAAAAGAAGGAAATGAGGCAAGAAACACATAAACTAACCTTTTTTAGCTACCTCCTCCAAAGAAATCGGGATCAAAACCTCTCCCCTTGTATTGGCTCAAATCTGGACCTCCAAAGCTCCGGCCATGGCTAAGTGCTCGGCCTACGCTTACGTTGGAGGTGGAGAGGAGGAAGAAGGTGGGTATATATAGGTGAATAACAAAGACAAAGGTTGACATAAACCAACCGCCTTGTGAAAATGTCCCATGTTTTCACAGCGGCCGGTGTTAGCAACCGCCATATGATAATGGTCATTATCATCGGCGGTTCATTATGCAAACCGCCCGGTGTTAATGTGACCATTTGCACTGGCGGTTGGCATAATGAACCGCCAAATGATATTACTTTTCCACCGGGCGGTTCTAAGGCCGGGGAGCGCTGGTCGATTTGCGAGGCGTTTGTCAACTAAAACCGCCTGTAAAAAAATGAAACCCCACCGTCAACACAAATACTCTGTGTACTAGTGATCTTCCCAATCTCTCCTTCGTTCTATCTTATTTCACGACAGACTCAAACAAATTTATACACCATTTCAAATAAAAAAGAGGAAACTATCAAGTTTATTACAAGATAAAAAAAAACGTAATTAATACTAGAACATTAGACTTGATAATATACTATTATTTCTTTCTCTACTCCATGGTAAAAGAAAGGGCAACCTTTCACAATTCATGATTAAAAAAAAGAAATTAAAAAAATAGAAATTACATAAGTTGGTTTTTAGTTCCGTGGCAAGTAAAACCAAAGATAGACCCTACATAATTCATCTTCACTTGAGGGCAGAAATGTGCCAGATTTGCTGATGTATACAAAACACTATTGGCCTATTGGGTATCCATTATTTGCATCCTTAGTTATAACGGTATCTTGTTTCCTGAAACGTAGTCATAAGCCCATGCAATTGTATTTTTTTTCCCTCCAGTTCTAGTCTACGTCTGCTGCTATAGTGGACTGAGCTGAACTTGGTAAAAATGTCGCCACTCGCCAGCAGTAATAAACAAACAACGGTAACAATAAATAAACGAGAAAAATGTGAATTTGCTCGATGTTTGGTTTTCTCCCACCAATCAAAAAGCTGATATTTGGACCCATTTTGCAATGGCATTTGAGCCCACTTATCCAGGGCCCATATTGTTACATCGCTTGGAGCCCCATCATCATCAGCCCAAAAACGGAGGAGACCAAATTCACTTCGCGTCACTTGACTGGCCCTACCGTTGTGCCTTCACTCCCAGCCCAGCAGCCTCCCGTCGTCCCCCTCAAATCGCTCGCTCCCCCGTCCAAATCCCTAGCCGCCGCCGACCATGGCGGCGCCGCCGCCGTCGGGTCCGGCGGTTCTGATCGACGAGCTCGTCGAAGAGTTCCTTGTACGCCTGCCACCAGACGACCCCGCGCTTCTCGCTCGCGCCGCCCTCGTCAGCAGGCAGTGGTACCGCGTCGTCACCGGCGCCGCTTTCCGCCGTAGATTCCGTGAGTTCCACCGCTCGACGCCGCCATTGCTGGGCTACATCCTCGCCGACTCCGTCCGCTTCGTCCCTACGTCGTCATTCCGCCCGCCCCATACACACCGCCGCGGTGTGCGGGCGGTCAGCTCAAGCCATGGCCGCGTCCTCCTCCATCGTTTATCCGGGGAGGATCTGTATGCACCTCGTTGCGCCATGAAGGATGTGGATGTCCTCCTCTCCGTGTGGCATCCCATCACGGACGAGCAGCTGGACCTGCCCGTGGTGCCAGTGCGGCCGACCCAATACATGAGCATGCCTAACTGGGACGCGGCCGTCATCTGCGCTGCCGTAGGCGACGGCTGCGACCATCTCCACTGCCATTTCAAGGTAGTCTTCGTGGGAAATCGTCAAGACAGAAATTTCTCTTGTTTCTACTCATCCGAAGCTGGTAGCTGGAGTGATCCCGTCTTTACTTCGGAGGAGTTCAAGAATATTTTTGTCCAGGGAAACTGTATTCTCATTGGCACTGCCCTCTACACCAGGTGTGCAGCTAGGAATGAAATCTTCAAGTATGACTTGCAGACACATCAAATGTGTAATATTTCCATAACGCCAGGACCTGGTGTCCAATCCAACATCATAGGACATGGCTCTAGGCTTATTGCTGCAGAGGATGGTAGGCTAGGATTTGCCCAGGCAAGCAATTCAACACTTGGCCTGTGGCTAAGGGAGAATGGAAGATTGGAAGAAAGCAGAGCCATTGATCTTCACACGCTACTCCCAGTTGATGCCCTGCCTGATCCGCTAACACTCCCATATGATGAAGCCATCCTAGCCAAACCTTTGGTGGTCGCCTTTGCAGAGACTGGAGCTGGTGTCATTTTCTTATATACATATGCTGGGTATTTCACCATTGATCTGAAGTCTGGTAGTTGCAAAAAGGTAGGGGAGTTAGGGGTGCTCTCCTCGGGCCACGTTGTTCCCTACGTGAGCGTCTGCACTCCAGGTACGCATTTTGTCACTTCCTAATTTGCCCATTTGCACAAGTAGTTAGTTCAGCACGAAAATTTGATCAATTGCACATGGGCTCAACAACATTGTGTGTTTATGTGTGTGTGTTTTTTTTTCCGTGAACAGAACAATGTCTCTGTCAAAAGTATGATATATGAACCTCATGTAAAAACCGGGTTACATATATGTTACATCAGCTTCTAAATTTCAAATATTAGCCTCATGACAATCTTTAATGATATATGTTCCTCAATCATCTCTTGTATGATAATGTCACTTAATAACATCGTAGAAATACAAATCGGATAATTCCTTGATAATAAAGATGCAAATCATCTCTTGTACGAGTTCATCTTTATGATATTGTGGATATGTGACCATTAACTGGATAATAAATCAGTGCTGTTTTATTAGCCACTGGTGCCAACTTGATGGCTCCTGTGATTTCTGTAGACCAAATATTCACTGTTCTCATCAATTGCTCATATATTTGTATTTGTGTTTCTTATGCAGCACCGGGAGCAGTTTCCACAGATGATAGACCAGGAGCTGGTGTTGTGATTTCTACAGATGGGGTGCCAGTAGCTGGTATTGCGGTCTCTACAGATGAGGGGCCAGGAGCTGCTGGCATGTGTCAAGTGCCTAAGAAGCTCTAATTCCATGTGCAAGACCCTCCTAAATCAAGAAGAAAATTAATGGAATGGAGTCATGGTTTTTCTGTGGGATATTATCTCTTTCTTGATTTTGCTTCTGTGCTCACCTTGTGCTACAGGCTTAAATGCATTCTAGATCACTGGTATCTGGAATAGTTAGTACTACCATTTATCTGTGTAGTCAGTAGCTTGCTACTTTGTTTGACCTGTTTGGGCTCTTGTGCAAGATGGTAACTGAATCAGGATTGTACTCACTTTTTGCTTGGGAATTGAGTTTGCAATCTAATTATGAGAATGATATTGACTTATTTATAAAGTATGGCATGGAATTTAATAATACTGTGATTGTCGCAGATTTTCTTCTGCTTTCGCCATGTGATTGGTTCGTTTAATATTCATTGCAAATATGTTGTAGGATGCAAAGTAGTAAGAACTGTTTTTGTATGCAATGGGAGTAGGATCGGTGAACATTGAGCATGAGCTTCTAAGGGCCTGCTTGGTTGCAAGCCAAATTTTGCCAAACCAAAACATGGGCAAGTTCATAAGATTTGGCATGCAATTGGTTTAATGCCTGGCAAGACAATATTTTTCTCTCTTGTTGGTAGCAAACCAAGTACCAACCTTGGTTGTCTTGCCAAAATATTGGCTTGTCCTAATATTGGTATAGGCTAGCCCTAAAATTGGCATGGCAAAGATTGGTGTTCAACCAAGCAGGCTTGTAGTTCCTGCCAGTTTCGGACCTACTAGTATGGTATCTCTTGGAAATTGGCTGCTAATACTCGTGTAATTATTTTTGAGTTGTTGTATTCTCTTATATTGATGCTTGAATTCAATTTATTTTGGTCCAGAATTTGTTTGAATTTAAACGAAAATGACTGCCCTTCTTTCACGGTGTACTTGTTGGGCTGTTGGCCTCACTGTTTCAGTGGTTCATATTGGGAAATTTTTTAATTATTATTTTTTTCATCTCTGCTTCCTAGGAGTATCACATGAGTAGCCCAAAGCACGGTTTGTGCACTATATGAAGATCTATGTAGGGCTGAAATTTAGCAGATTTCTGATCTAGTAAACTGGTTAAAATGCAGCTTATTTGTTTGTACTGCAGTGTGAGATTTCATTAGATAGCAGTTTGTTTCAGTGTGAACTTTCGCTTCAACTAATATGGTGTTGCATCTACAAATGCATATGCTGAAGATGTAAAGTTAAGCCCTGTTTTAGTACTCGAAACATGGCTTTAGTTGCAGACCGCAGGTATTGATGGATGATTGGTCTGCTACTATGGTCAATTATGTTCACATATTACAACTTTACAACTTTTGCTTGCTGATATGGCTTGAGCTTGAATAGTGTGGTGTTTGTTTTCCAATATTTACATGGAAGATCTAATTAAGGGTTTCTCAAACAGTATAACTGCCGCTAAAAGTTCATTAAGAGTATTCAGCAACTGGATGGACACATGGCTCGTTTATGCCAACAAGCTGTTGCTTTCTACAAATAAATTTACAAAGTACAATTATGCAACAACATGTGTTTGATACAACTTTGTTTGCTATAAATGTGATATAAGGTTTTTAATTTTACCGTTCTTGGAATTTAATTACTGTAAACATTCCAGAAAGCAACATAGTGCATTAGTGCTGCACTGCTGCATCATTTAATGTATCTTTTAGCTGATGCATTCTCATTTTACATTCAAATTATTTCCTTAGATCAATTAGCTATATTCTGATGGTCCTCCAATAAAAAAAATGCTTTGTTCTTGATAATGGCTGGCAACTTAAGATACATTTTTATTCAGCAGTGCTTGTGAATTACAGATGGGATACCCAGATGAAAGAGTACAAGTAGATGCACTGGAGAGACACTTACTAACTGGTTTATCTTCAAACGACTATAATGGAAGTTTTGAGGATGAGGTCGTCTATGATGCATCATTTGCAGAAATGGAAGATAATTTTGTCAAGTATCAAATTGCCCAATGGACTTTATTATCTTTATTACTAATCGTAGCTTGGGGAGTAGGACTGCTCATGCTACTTTACATACCTATTCGGTTATATGTATGTCGAAGCGACTTTCGCTCGAGGAAACTATACTTGACACCACATGCTGTTATTTACAAGGTATTTGAATGTGGAATGGTAAACTAGTATTTTGTTTTATGCTCATGTTCTTGGTTTATTATTTTACTCCCACATGCTGTTATTTACAAATTATTTGAATGGAATGGTAAACTAGTATTTGGTTTTATGCTCATGTTATTGGTTTATTATTTTATTCGCTGATCATAATCCAGGTAAATAAGCCTTTTGCTTTTCCTTGTTTTGAGGTTTTCAAGAAGGAGAAATATTGTATCCTCCCTTCAATTTCTGATGTTGTTGTTGAGCAAGGTAAGCCTGATGATGAAAAATACCATCTGCTTTCAACTCACATTTTGCATGAATTGGATGCTGGAAACCACTTATAAAAATGAATGATCCTTTTTTTTTTAAAATGAAAAATGAACGATCCTGTCCCTTCTATTGTGTTTGTTATTTTAGAGTGAAGATGGCACGAGTTAAATGTTTTGAGTTTATTTCCAATTCTCCACTATTAATGTTCATGTGTATGTATAATTTTCTAAAAAATGAAGAGGATATAAAGCTTTATAGTCTATACTGTATGATCTAGACTTGGATTGGGATAAACTACACTACACTAATGAAGAGCTTTTTACTAAAACTTAGTCAAAGCAGAATCTGTCCTTTTTCATATATATGTCTATGATATGATATTTTCTCTGTCATTTTCATCTACCATCTTTACAGAAAAAAAAAAAAAAATTTGCACCAATTAGTTTGTTCATAGTGGCAAGTGAGAACAATGTTTTTCCAACAATTTAAGTCTTTCTCAGATGTTCACATGATTTCTGTAGATTCTCTCCAGTCATTTTTGGGGTATATTCGATCAGAATTGAGAATATCGGTGTCAGAAAGCGTCGTAGTTATGATGTAAAAATTACTGGGGTTGCTCATCCACATGATTTCAGAAGGTACTTCGATTAATTTCTCACTTGATCTTTAGTTTTTGTTGAAACTAAGTTTTGGATCTACTAATTCAGCCTGTTCTAGTCCATCTTTTGAACACTAGGAAGCTGAAGTTCAGTCATAAAGCTTCACTGGATGACCAACAGAGCACAAGTTTGAGTTCTACAGCTAGTTCTTTGGTATGTCTTCAGTTAAGTTGCCTCATTTGCTCTTTTAGTGCTGAAAATTATACATTTCATTGTTTTAGCATATCTATGGTCTTACTGGAGATGTGAGATACCGGCACCAAGTTTTCCGAATCTGTGTCACCCATATCAGTTACGTACTAAACATTGTTTCCAAAATGTTTGCAAATTGTGCTAAAAAAATCTGACTATGATATTGCATTGTTCTGCACAGCTTGTACACGATGTAGGTAAACACCGTAGAGAGATACTGACTGTGATGGATTGAAAGTATTCTGCTTAGATCCTGATTCATTTTTGCTTCATAAGACCAGGATACAAATGCTGTGTTTTATAGGGGTGACTCAATTGGCACATAAGAAATAATCTGTAAAATTAAGGGAATGGACAATCTCAAAGATAGAAATAGGTAATTGGAAACATATAGGTTAGGCTACTTGTTTCTGCCATAATCCTGCATTATTTATTATTTTCATTGACTACACTGGTAGTGTTTACGCAAAAGATCACACTTTTTTTGCATGTGACAGTTGTGGACCTAAAAACATGCAGCCCTCATGACAGTTGGATATTACATTCGATCAACCATTAGACTTGGAATATAAGTTTGTTACTTTGTTTCACTCACTGGAAATGGTTGCATTGAACTATTGAGTCTTGATTGTCACCTGCTAGCCAGCCCAGGCCCCCAAGTTGCTCATATTATGCTCCAGCAGGCTCTGTCAGTAACTGTACTACTTTATATTTCAAATGTCAAGATCCAATAATGTGATGGTCTCTATATTTGTCAATTATAAAGAAAAGTCCTGTATTTTGAATTTCTTGATGGTTTGAACTTTTCAAACAATCAATTTTCTGACAAATAGCTTGAAATTGAATATGCTGTATATCTAATGTAATGTTTTCTAGAAAATTTTGATATGCTCTTTGTGCTTCACTCTGCTATATGAAGTTTGAAAGTACATAGATTGATCTTTTCAGGAGAGCGCTCTTGGAGATTTGATGCTAGAGAAGCTTGATGGAGTCGAAATCTCCGTAAAGGTGACAGTTGCAGAAATGCTTTTACATTGCTTTGATTCTTTCACCGTTCTCTTTGAATTGATACAATTACACAACCAACAAAGGTAGTGACTAATGTAGGTAGGTAGTCCCAAATAAAAGTTTCAGAAGGCATAAGAATTTTGGTTCCATAACTTAATGTTTAAGAGCTTGTTCTCCCATCAAATTGTAGCTGGATACATGACTTGGTATCTCAGAGTTGACCAATGTAGGTCCTTCAATGGACTTTTAATATTCAGAGCTTGAGACCTTGAGCTCAGAGTTGAAGCTATTCATCAAAATTCTAGTCGCATTTATTGCTGTAGTAAAGTGTACATCTATCTATCATTTTTGTGGGGGGATTGGTTACTCATAAGTTTGCTTAGCACATTGTGTACATGTTTGATAAGGTTTCAGAGGTTCACTTTTGCTGGTGCTGGTTCACTTCAGCCTGTAATAGGAATTTTCTTTCCACTCAGAAAATGCAAGCATTGCTACAGGGGGCTGAAACTTCGAGGATTAAGACCACATCCAGTTGACTCAATGTATGTTGACATTTCACAGGTATGCATTCTAATCCAGACCAGCTAGCTTCACGATCCTGTGAAATGATATGCGAGTATCCAGGACTCCTAGTGTCATTGGTTTGTGTGGTTCTTGGCTCTCAAGTCTCAATGTTACTTTCATTTGCGTTCCATCATAAGTACAGCTGACTCCATGGCTCAGCCCTGTCGGATTTCCATGATATCAGACCATTTAGCAAAACAATCAAAGTGGGATCTTTTGCACGCGCTAGATAAACCACTTTTCATGACGATAATTGGCTTCCACTGTTCCACAATGTACCAGCATAGTACTGAAATGCATTCTTTATCATGTTTTGAATTTTTACTGGAGAAGTCCCATTTGTGCAGGAGTCATCATCAGGTTATGAAGTTAATGACTTTTTGAATTTTTACTTATAATAAAAAAACAACTGCAACTGCAAAAATATCTATTGAAGCATGTAATAATCAGCACATACCCTCCAATTGTTCAGTAAATATCAGCCAAACCTCAACCTCAGTATCAAGACCTCTGTTGCGCCTGAAAAACTATGCCGTTCCCAACTAGGTGATTGGTTTGCTGGTTAGTGGTGCTTTTCTTGACCTAGATGCTAGTTCCACAGTCAAAATTGCATTATGCAAACTTCATATCATACAATTACTTTTATTAAATTAAAGAATAACCTCATTATATTTTCAAAAAAAGGTATTTGAAGTAAAAAGAGTAAAAGCATGATGCCCCCTCTTAGCATTGATTTTGAGGCGGACAATATGGTACGCCCCTTTTTGACGATGGCATGCCTCATTCACAGGCCTGTTATTGCGCTTAGTAGAGTTCACTGCTTGGTCAAAACACTTTGAAATGTATAGTTCCGACATGTGGTTCATTGAATCTCAAGTATCTAGTCGTTTCTTCTAACCACAGGAAGGTGGAAAAATATTTATTTATAGTTTTATACAAACAAACAAAAGACTAGCTGCTACCTGTTGCCAGGCGAAAAAAGTTGGTATCTGCTTTCCGTGAAGGCTGAGTGCTTAACTTCTGTCCATTTTTCTCCATCCTGTGTTCACACTCAAGGGTATTTCCTTTTTTTTTTTCTTTATTTAAGTTAGAGAAGCACTCCCCAATATTAATCTCCTATTCTCCTGGCTGCATGATATCGTGCCTCGCGTGCAATCTTTTGGGGGGTCCTTGTCCTGATGTATGAGGAGAAAAACGGACCAGGCCATTATAAGCTAGTTTATTGATTTGGTGGTTATGGCTGCATTGCTTTATGTCCTTTCAAGCGTGGTTTAAGCACATAGTGCTTCATGAATTATGTTGTTATCTTTTGGTTTGTTCCCTACTTCCCTGTCATTATGTTGTTGCCTTTTGGTTTGTTCCCCGTCACATGGCACCACAATCACAGTTCAATATCAGATTAAAAGTTCTAGCAGCCACCGTTGTGGTCTCCAGTGCCATCAGAAGGCGTCTGGTCTCATTTTGATTGGAGATTTTTTTTGTACTTGTCTTTGTGGTAGTGATCTAGGCTAGGATGGTCACTGGAAATCAGACGGTTTTCCTGGCCCCCGTGATCACTATCACAAGCTACATGTAGCTTGGACTACTTGGAGCAGATGATGACAAATTTTCTTTCTATTGTTTTATATTTTAGGGTTGAACAATATGTGACTGGTGCTGATCGACCCGTCTTTGCTCTGGTGGCTATCAGCATCATGGTCGTGGCTGCTGTTGATAGCAGTTCAGCTCGTGCAAACATTTTTGCAGTGGCTGTATGAATAGCTAAGGGCGCTTGTAACTTTGTTGTTGTCATATGTTCCGTCCTGTATATTATATTGTCCAATACGGATGGTGATGGCTTGCTATTATATGCAGCTTTCTGTAATCGTGCCGGGAATTTCACTTTCTGCACATAAAGTCGTGTGTATAGTTGAAAGGGAGCAATCATTCATATTGTAACTTGGGAAAGATCCACTTGGTCATGTCATATATTGATAAATGATATAAGACCTTTATGTTTGCCGTGGGGGTGGCTATCTCCAGTAGCTTGATTGCCAATATGGCGACCTTTTTGGTTGCTTATAAAAGATTTTTTTTTTGGCATATAACAAAACTTCTTTTTTTTTTTTTTTTTTTTTTCCAAAAATATTGACTTCAATGAATCAGATATAACCTGAACATTTGACACCTTTTCTTTTTCCCATTCCTAAGTGTGTGTGTTTTTTTTTATAATACTGATACCTAGCTTTCCATACACCCAACTAACCTTTGATTATTCTGACCAATTTTATAAACTGTGGCCAGCAGAATTTGAGATTGACGTTTCTTTTCCGCAATTGCCTCTAGTGCTTTCAGTTGACACTTTGTTCTTAAGTAGGCTCTGGATAGCTGGATTGAAGAATCAGAGAAGGATAGGAGTGCTAGAGGACTATTGTAATTGTGATATTTTATTTTAGACTATGTGTCCTTATAGGATTTTTTTTTTAAAAAAAAAATCCTGATTACTCGAGCACATTGTGCCTTTCTGATACGGTACCGATTCAAACGCAGTTTTATGTTCACTGATAGCAACCCTTTTTTTAATATATTTTTTGATAAGGAAATAGCCGCAGCTTTGACTAGAGCAAATGACATTATTGGCGCCAGTCTCACTGAATCTTGGGAAAATCAGGTACCATAAGTGTCATTGAAATGTAGGTTGAAAAGAAGACTCACTTCATTGAAATGAATCATGTATATGAATATAAACACATGCCATATAAATTCTGGAAAGAATTCTCAACTTCTCATGTGCAATAAAATAGACAGACAAAACCCAAGCTTCATCACTTCATAAGACCATGCTTATAAGTCTGAAACAACATAGTAAGTAAGCATGTAAAACAGAGGAGCAAGTGTTGATCACAACCTGATCAACTGACTAGATTGATCACAGACCAGGACCTAGATCTAGATCATATTTAGCACTATGTAACAACATGGCTGAGTGATAAGCATCTAATTCACATTACTACATCTAAGGACTGATTTCGGAATGCTTTCTGCCTTCTGACCTTCCACTTCTTGTGTCACCAATGTTCCTCAGAAACTGAATCTACCCTTGGAAAAGAACATGTGCATGTTGAATTCTCACTAGGCAATACCGCATGCCTTGAGTCCAAGTAACCCACTGAACCATGGCTACTAACTGGGCCATACAGAACACACTTGTCACTATATATCTAGATGACATACCTAAACCTAAATTTGTAGGCGTAAGTATATAAAAAAAAAAAAAAGAAGCTAAATGTAAGAGGGGGCATCATTTGCCACCCATGTCGAGATGGCATAGAGGATGCGACCTTTCCATCCCTGCAAGAGCCAGTGGTGATCAATATCGATCACAAAGTCCTTATGGAAGTACTCCTTGACCTTGTTCCGCACTACCTGCACAACTTCAGGGTTCAATGGTTGCTGCTTCAAGCCTGCTCGTTGATTCCGCACCTGCCATTGCTTGTATGTCTCAGGGCGCTCCACCCGATCTGTACCCTCACATGCAATGACATTCAGGGCAGCCCTCCCAAAGAGGTTCTCCTCAATCAGCATCCTCTGGTTGCTGTCTCTTGTGGTGGCTGCGTCCAGAGCATCAAACAGGGCCGAGTAAAAGAAGAGAGCCTCCCGGAACCTCGTCACAAAGAAGGGCGCACTGAAGGAGGCGTTCACAATTGCATGTATGAACGTATGAGGCCGCATCTTCCTGATGTTATTGAGCACAATGTCCCTTGGGCTTTCAATCACAACACTCTCATCCATCAAGTTCTTAAACTGATATAGGCAGTTCACAATTAGCACCTCCTCTGGATCCAGGTTCAGATCCTCAGCACGGATGGAATCCATCTTGGATGCTGCAATTGCCTGGTACTTGAACGGCACACCAAACTGCTGGGCGTACTTACTGAGACGGCGCCCTGTGTCCTCGATGCGCTGAGCAGGACGGAACCCTGGCTGGGGCAGATCAATGCCAGTAATCCTCACCTCCGGTGGCCCACCCTCCCTATCCGCTATCAATCGCAGGAAGCACGGCCACTGGAAGCCATACTGTATCCCATACTCGACAATATGTATCTTCTTCTTGCCCAGCGCTGCATTGTAGATGGTGTAATTTGAGAACAGGAAGACGACTCTCTTGAAGCAGATGGCGGCCATGTACAGCTGGTACGCCTGGAGTATGTCGGCGGCGGACGTGCGCCTGGCGATGAGAGACTGGTACACCATGCTGCCGGTGCCAGCGAGGCGGGCCTGAAGGCCCTTGGCGAAGCAGTGGGCGAGGCGCTGCGTGGCGTCCCCCTGCGGGCTGGCGTGCTGCTTGATCCGCCTGAGCAGCTCGGTGGCGGTGCGGCGGTCGTCGGAGGCGACGGCCTGCGCGCAGTGGACGAGCAGCGTGCGCAGGTCCACCACATCCCTCCCACCGCCGCGGCCCTTTGCCTTGCCATTCCCGGCGGCCGCCGCCTCCTTCTTGGCAACATCCTCCAGCATGGCGATCCGTAGCTTCTGCATCTCCTCCACGCACGTCTCGGGGAGGAGAGGATGTATTTTTCCAAGACGTCCCGCTCGTCGCCGTCCCCTTGCAGCGCGCTCTGCTTGCTGCTCCGGCGCTGCAGCTCCAGGTCGTCGTCGTCGTTGTCCAAGCGGTTCCTCCGACCGCGGCCCCCCGACGGCGGCCCCGCCGCCGCTGCCAGGCGCCACGAGGACCACCACCTCCTCCTTGACAGCCACGGCCGCAGGGACGGTGGGAGCGGCGGCGTTGAATCCGGGCGCGGGCTTGTCCCCGACGGGGGCTGGGGTGGGGAGGACGAACCTCTTGGGTTCGTCTGGCGGATCGAGGTCGATGACGAGCTTGTCCTGGGTGGGCAGGAACTTGTTGGCCTCCTCCATGCCCTTGAGGAAGGCGGAGCTCATGAGGTCGGAGTTGGCCCCGTTGCTGAAGAAGGCCGCGGGGTCAAGGTCGAAGCCGTCCAACTGCGCGGCGGGGGTGAGCGGCGCGCTGGCGGATGCGTCGAAGGCATCGGAGAAGGAGGAGGTGTGGTGGTTGACGCTGGCGCTGGCGCTGGCGCCGCTGTGGGTAGTGGCGGTGGTGGTCGGGGAGGAGGAGGCGTCGTCGGAGATGACGTCGAGCAAGGACTGCTGCGCCTGGAGGAGCGCGGGGTTGTCCGCGTAGTCGTAGAAGAAGGTGTCGTCCATGTCGTCCTCCATGAGCATGCTGGAGATGTAGGGGAGCAGCAGGCCCCAAGTGCTCCCCCTGCTGCGGCGGCTGGGGCCGGGGCTGCGGCTGCGGGGTGGGCGGGAGGTCGAGGTAGGCGGACGGCGATGTGGGGTCGACGTACGCGGAGGGCGAGGTGGGGCCGAGGTCGGAGAGGCAGAGGTAGAGCTCATCGGCGCCCGGCGACGGGGAAGGGTCGTAGGAGGAGCCCATGGCGGCAGCGGCGGCGGGGAGGAAGACCGGGTCCGTGCGCGGGTGGGTGAGCGGAAGTGGATGAGGACGAGCAGGGTTTAGCTGCTGGCTGGCTCCCTGGCTCGCTGGCTTTGTAGGGCCGCGGCGCGGCGTGGCGGGAGGGGCAGGGAACGGCAGCGCGCGAAGAAGGTTCCGCGAAGACGGCGGCGGCGGAAATGGTGGGATGGATTTGGGGAGAAGGGTGAGCCCCCTGTGGGGGAGCGTGGGCGTGGCACTGACTGGTGGACCCGAGTTCGGTTCGGACGGCGACCGGGCTCGATCGATTCTTTTTTTTTTAAAAAAAAAACCCACCCTTTATTAACTCATAATTGAATTACAAACACCATCATGTGGCGATAAAAACCAGACAGTCTACCAAGAGACATAGATAAAGAGCTCATGCCTAATCTATGTGCATCCATATTCGAACTCCTTCCGACACAGATAAATGGCAAATCGGACACCGCAGAATGTGCACTATTCTCTGCCTGCTCGTCCTGTTTACTGGTGCATGCTTCAACCCTGGTCGGCACCTGCGTCCTGCAGGCTGCAGCATGAGCATGAGCATGAATGTACAGCGATCGAATTTGATGCAGCCATGGAAATCCGTCCTTTGAGGTAATGTGAATTAGATACTTATTACGGAGCCATGTTGCATAGTGCTAAACATGATCTGGATCTAGGTCCTGGTCTGCTGGATAATGTTCTCCGCAACATGTGCTGTGCGTGTGCCGAGCCCTGTGACCAATCCAGTCAGTTGATCAGGTTGTAACTCATTGACAGTTTCCGGTGCTTACTGTGCTGTTTCAGACTTTAGCAATGATTGCTATGAAGTGATGAGCCTGGGTTTTATCTGTCTACTTTGTCTGGCATGTCCGCGTTGTTTATTCATGAGTTAAATGCAAAAGAGGTCCATTAACTTGTGATCAAGTTTCAGTTGGGTCCATCAACTTAGAAAGTGACTTTTTAGATCCATTAACTTGTGAGCAGGTTTCAGTTAGGTCCATCAACTTAAAAGTGACTTTTTAGATCCATAAATTTTGCATGATGTATCACTTAGATCCATATCCCTCCATGTGGACTTCTTGCGCTGACGTGACCTGCTAATTTATCTATCTAAAGTAGCCGTTGACTCTTTATTTTATCAAACACATTGTGAGCGAGCGAGCGCCGCCTTCACCGATGCGAGCGCGAGAACAAGCCACTACCATGGCCGCGCCGATGAGCGCTACCACGAGGGCACACCGGCGAGCACTGCCACTGCCAAGGCCGCACGGGCGTGCGAGCAAGCCACCATGGCCACGAGGGGGTGGTGGGCGCCGTTCGTGCTCGCTGTTCATGACAAACGTGAACAACAAGGAACACCTAGCCACCTATGTGCATAGAATAGCCCGCGTGGCCACGACGGTACCCTGTACGTGTGCCCGCGTGGCCATGGCGACCTGCTCGTGCGTTGTAGGGGCTGCAGTGGCAACGATGCTTGCCTACGTAGCCGCCGTAGTAGGCCTGCTTTCGTGTGCTGCGCGCCCGTTTGGCCACGGCGGGCGGCTCGTTCTCCCGCCCGCATCGGTGGATGCGGCACTTGCTCGCTCGCTCACAACGTGTTTACTAAAATGAAGGATCAACAGTTATTTCAGATGGACAAATTAGTAGGACACATCAGTGCAAGAAGTCCACGTGGAGGGACATGACCTAAATGATACGTCATACAAAGTTTATGTACCTAAAAAGCCACTTTATAAGTTGATGGACCTAACTGAAACTTGTTCACAAGTTGATGGACCCAAAATGTCACTTTCTAAGTTGATGGACCTAACTGAAATTTGCTCACAAAGTTAATGGACCTCTGGTGCATTTAACTCTTTATTCATATACATGATCATGCTCAGAGAATTCAGTCATTTGTTTTTCAGACTGCATATTGGTTGGTCACAGCAAGGAAATTCTTATGATGTTTTCTGGACTGTGTCTGTTGTTAGCTGTTACATTGTTGGAACTGTTCAGTAATCAGGCTACACTTACTAGGCTGTTGTTACCAGGATGGCATTATCTCTTGCTGTACTGTCTTTGCATTTTTCAGGCTACATATGGGACTTTGTGTGGCCCATGCTGTCTTGTACGAGAGCTCTTTACAGATGGTATGCATGATTAATGAATGGTTCAACACATGTTGATGCAGTAAAGCCATTAGTTGTTCAGTGATCAGGCAACACCTGTTATCAGGATGCCATCACCTGTTATTGCACAAGGCCACAAGCAAGTGTGTTTTCATGATCATTATGCTCAGGAGTCAGGACGGACCATCCATTGCTTTCACTTGACAGTTCGTTCGCCTGTTTTGAGCTCAGCAAAAAACAGGCCACACCTTTCTGCATGCTCGCAATCCTGAGGCAGTGTGCGTTTCCCACAGAGATCTCTTTGCTTTTTTTTTTTTTTTTTTTTTTTTGATCGGAGAGATCTCTTTGCTAAATTGTTGACAAAGACATGCGGTTTCCAAGCTCCGTTCTAGTCAGGAGATTTGTGATGGCTTCATCTCATGACATCAGCACCCCCATCATACCAACTCTGTTGTATTCCCTCCATCTCAATTTATAAACGTTTGATTTTTTTTATACTAAGTTTGACCACTCGTCTTATTTAAAATTTTTTATAAAATATTATTTTTTAGCTTATTTTATTAATATAAGTTCCATTAAATAGAATGACTTAAATTTTTTATTTTTACATATATTTTTTTGAATAAAACAAGCGGTCAAATTTGGGAGAAAAAAAAGAATAATTTGGAAGAGAGGAAGTAGCAGTTTTATTAGGTGCATGTGCACTTGCAGATGAGGAAGTAGCAGTTTTATTAGGTGCAAGTGCACATGCAGATGCCCACGGGTATGAGTTCAGGTTTGTTGTAACATAAAAGTATATCGGTATTGATCTTTTGAAAAAAAAAAAGTATATTAGTATTAGATATATAATAATATGTACTACTTAATCCTTCCAAATGGTAAGATGTTTGACTTTTTTTGACCTCAACTTTGACCACTCATCTTATTAAAAAGTTTTTGTAAAATATCATTTCTTTTATTGTGGCTTGCTATATTAATAAGAGTTTTTCAAGAATGGCTTAAATTTGGCTATATTTAAATAATTTTTTAAATAAGACGAGCAGTCAAACTTATAGTAAAAAGTCAAACATCTTATAATTTAGAACGGAGCGAGTATATATTTGTTTAGAAAATAAAAGGAAATGCAGGACCAAATTATGGCCTTATGGAAATATCTCCTCCCCACGCATGGCACTGAACTTGCGAGACTGAAACCTGAAGCAACGGGCAGTTTTGATTTCACCCTTAATCAGAATATTTTGTGATGATTTGGTGAATCCATGGCACACCCCTGAATTGTTGTAGTGAGCGAGACCAGATGATCTGACTTCGAGCCGAGAAAATTCTCAGACAGGGTAAGGCTTTGTGAGTTTGGGCCTGTTTATTTCCTTTTGGCAAAATTTTGGTGTTTGGATTTTATAGTACAATATTTGTTTTCACTCATACAGTGACTAATTTGCCCTTAATTTAATGAGAAAGAGAAAGAGAGAGAGGGCGCGGGTGGGTAGTGCGGGGCAGTGCTCATCCAGCGCCTACCCCGAGGTGCATTTACCACAATTTGCCACTTCTGAAAGGCAAATGAAAAGTGCAAAAACTTTTACCCATTTGCCAACATTTGCACCACCTGGTTGGATCCATTTGCCAAAAAAGAGCAAATCTTTTGTCCGTTTTCCATTTTGCCAAAGGGAAAAAACAGGCCCCTTGTATACAGTGCAGGTTGGGATAACCTACCTATGAAAAAAACCATGAAAGCGAGAGCTTTTCATTATAACAGAAGTTGACAAATTAACCTCTTTAGTTGCTCTCTAACATAGACTCTGTATTAAGCTAGCTTATATAAGTACGGAGGAAAACAAACTAAAACAGACCCAACTCCGGTTAATTTTTAGTATAAGCCCATAGAGTTTTTGGATGGAAAATGATTAGAAAAAGAATTAGGTCATACATTGGATGTGTAAGGTGGAGGTTAACTCGCCAACTCTGTAGAGCGTGATAAACCATGCTTTCTTTGCCAATAATAAAATTGTAATCCTAAGAACTTCTTGATGAAATAAACTAACTTTATCTAAAAAAAGAAAATACTTCAGAATATGGACCTAAACCACAGTACTAGTTGTATATAAAAGGCTCCATGCATGCAGAAAAAAAAATTAATGTGATGGAGAGAGGAGGAATCTAAACTTGTTTCCACATGGTCTCTTTTTTGAGCACATTGGCTACCAGCCCAATACTTACTCCTCCCCCGAATGAAACGGCCTTTTGAGCTGCGGTTCTTGTTAGCAGCCCAGCAATGGCACTTTTCCTATATGATCGCTCGATGATGGCACGTGTTTTCCTATCTTGGGCTGAGACAGGCCCATTTTTTCGCAACTCATAGACAGGCCCATTTTGGGCGAGTTCTGCAAGTGGAGCTCTGTCTTTAGGAGTCCATTCAGTTTATAAGAAAAAATTCCCCTTAAAAAGTTTATAGGAAAAATAGGCCAAAATATTAGAATTGCACTAGTCCATCAACCCGTGCTCTCGCACGGGCTACAATTTTAGAAGATTTTAATATTATTTGTTAATGCTTAATGCATATAACTAATAACTAATTATAGTTATATTAAATTGTATGTTTTCTCTTTCTTTATTTTCTAACACAATGGAAATATGCCTCGTACTTCTATATAATATGAAAATAGCTTGAAACCTTAACATTAATTATGGTGACTCTGGTTGCACCATGTATCCTATGAAGTCATGAGTCTAAATTTTTTTAAAAAAATTTTATTACTGCTATAGATTTTCCCTTCTGAAGTTAAGTTGGAACTGGTGTGCATATTATATCTTACACTAACTCCCTTTTTTACATTTTTGTAATAAGGATTTTAGATAGTAGAGTATGTTGTTAAATATTGTACAGTATTACAATAACATAAGTCATCATTTGAAACGTGCATAATATTGTACAATATTACAATAACATAAGCTATCATTTGACGTGCACCATGTTAGAGCTTGAAATGAGATCTCAGATAGGGGTAAAAATGCTTACCTCAAAAGAATTTTGATACGTAGTGTCTTATAATGATTGACCTTTTACTCTAAAGTATTCTGCTAGAAAAAGATGATTGATTTTTCCTACCAAGAAACTATAGATGCAGTTATTGTTATACGACCAATATAGATGTGTCAAACATTTACGTTATATTTCATGGTTACAAATATGATTTAAACAATTTGTTGATATAATTAGTATATGAATTGTTATGGAAATTTTTTATGTGATATCAAATATAACTTATATATTTTCTTTATACATGCTCGGATAACGCATATGTTTACTTTAGTTAGATCTTACTATATTATTAGAAAATATTGACAGTTTAGATGTAGATTTGAGGGAGTATTTAATTTTTCTTATAGTGAGATGGAAATTGAGGTATGTAAATTATCAATCATGATAGGAGGGCATGGGTAATTTGATGACAATTTAGGTCTACTTTAGATCACGATTCTTAATAGCATAGGTTGTTGATATGGATATAGAGTCATGAGCTACTTTATGTAGCAGAATTGGATAATTATTTAGAAAATAGAATAGATCCAATAGTGGTTATTATGACCAATGGAGATTATGTTATACAGAATTGATGGTCAGATTTTTTTTATTTTGTGAGAATTTCTATCTATCTCTTGAGAGGGTTAACATGTAAGCTATATTAAGGACTTCAAGTTAAAATTTCTACTATTACTTATTTTCTAGCGTCGTTAAGATGCAAGCTATTTAAGGACTTCTAGTTAAATTTCTAGTATTTCTTATTTTCTAGTGTGATATGTATTTAGTTGAAACCTGATCTTAGGATATATAAATAGTCCTATTGCATCCTTTTTGTTACTTCATAAACCTATAGTTTAGCTTAATCAAGTTGTTGCATGATTTTATCACATGTTCAGTAGAACATCTACTATTATTTATGTTTTATTCATTTATTTTCTATTAAAAAGAGTCTAGATGCTAGTAATATTGTTCCCTATATGTTTTGTGAATTGTTATATCACATGAATATTTGTGTGTAGCATTGTTTTATACATCAATATCATAGAGTGCTCAATATCTGATTACTAATGCTAATATGACATAAGTTTCAATTTAAATGTACATTTTTTGAAAGAAATAATAACATATGAAATTTATTATCATGTAGTATTAATATAAACTAAACCAGATTATTGTAAGTACTATTCCTGCATGATTTATCAAGTGAACACGTACTTTCCATGCTATATAAGTTATTAAAACTAAATATTTATCCTAACATATACATGTTTTATTTGATATACATGATGAATAGTATTATGGTTATGGAAGTCTATAATTCAAAATTATATATATGTATTGTACTTCAAGGATATTGATTTTTTAACAATATATTATTAGTATTTACATGTCGAGTTGGGGTATATTTGTCTATTTCTTATAATGGCTGAGGTATATACAAATATAAAAGTAATATTTTATACTATCATTCACAATGACACATATGGATAGTTTGAATGCAACCTTAGGAGGCCATTTTGTATTATTTTTCATAATGGCATAGGTGAATAATTTATAAAATCATTAGAGAATATTTTAAATTATCTTTCATACATTAGATATAGAGATAGAGGATTATTTTTATTTATCTTTCATAATGATAAAGCTGGGTAATTTAGATAAAATATCGGGGGGCTATATTGATTTATGTTTCATAATGACAAAAATGGATAGTTTTGATGTAGATGTTGGGGATCACCGTGAAAAATATTTTATAATGGCAGACATGAATAATTTATAAATAAATGTAGTGTTTATTTTGAATTATCTTTCATTATGGTTGTGGTGGGTAATTTAGATACTAAATTGCGGGTTTTGTTTATTATATACTTTTTATAATGTCAGAAATGAGTAATTTTTTAATAAATTATAGTAGATGCAATGACTATTATCGCCAATGATGATTAGAGTCTACTAAATTAAAGGTTAGATGTTTTTAGTTATTGTGATAGTCTACAAAATTATTAGCATACCAGAATTTCTAAATTACCATTTTAATTTATTTAAGAAATGGAGTGCCAATTATAAATGATGTTGTATTATGTTGTTCCCCCCGTATATATACAATTGAATAGAATGTTAACCTATCTGTATTTGTGTAACATGCTCAAGTGGGGAATATTTGCCTTACATCAACAACTGCACATATAGTGCACACCGTAAGTACAATACACATCTAAAGAAATATTATTGGTGATGAATTTTTCTTTGTTAGCGGTAGGTCAACTGGCCAGACACTTTGTGTACAAAAATTATACTCCCTCTTTATAGATACATGACTTTTGTTATATACGTAAATATAATGTATATTCAGATGTATAGAAAAACTATGTACTAAAAAAGATACGATTTAAAGGGTATAAAAGGAGTATATATCTGGAGGTTAAATGTTTGTTAAAGAGACTTTTGCATCATGAGTCGATCTCTAACCTGGATGCATGGCGTACGATCGTGCAGAGGAATGGCCAAAATTGCCGTTAATCTTTTAGTGCTGGTGGTTTGCTCCATCAGTCATCCGGCGGTATCTATCTTATGCAAATGTAAACCATTCTTTGTTGATGGTTGCTTCTTGTCATGCAGAATCGGTGCTCTCTTCCTCGTCTGGTCTTCAGCATACGTGGACGCAACAGGCAACCCTGCCTCTCCTTCACTGCATATGCTGCCTCTCCTTCACTACATATGTCTATATATTGATTTAGAAGAAATCAGCAAGAACTTTGTAAGGCATGTATAAATCCTTCAATGAGCAAGAAAGAGTGCATACCTGCGGCTCAATGGTGACAGGACCACCCATCTATAGACTACCAATAACATAGATATATAGACCTCATCGTCTGCCGAGGTGCGGGCTACATCTACATCCATGTGTCGAAAAAGGATGCCATGCTCAGCTCATTCAGGAGACCTTGATAATCTGGTTTACCACCTCTTCTCGATCTCGACTGCTTCTAGTGGTTGATGTAACCTTTATATGCCCAAGCCAAAATAGGAGATGTCGATTAGTAGACAATCAAAAGAACAATTAATCCTCCATAGAATCTCACATAGGCGATCACAGGGCCTGCCAAGAACCGGCAAGATGTCAAAACATGTATCTAGGAGGGAAGATCAGCAAGATATTATATAGGAAGTCGATTTAGTTTACCTGACTGATTGAAGTTCATTGGCTACGGAAGGTCGCTGTGGCGGCGGGACTTGATGAGAATTTTAGTAGGCTTGCGAGATAGATGAGATAACAATGTAATTACTACGTTTCTTTTTAGTTAGATCTGTTACTCTACACAGGTATATCTTGTAGAGGACCAACTCCCGTAGCGATGGTACGTCCGATATTCCATTATGAGCCGATCAAGAATTCCTTGTAAGGCCGATCTGATATCGATTTTTTTTCCAGAATAATTATATTTTTGGCTATTTATTAATTACCAATTAAATATGGGTACAGGCGTGTAAAGCAAATTAGGAATTCCTCGTGAGGCCGATCTAGTATAACCGAATCTTTTTTTCTTCGGGAACAATTATATTTTTGGCTATTTTTATGAATATAATGGCATTGGTGGGTAATTTCCTAGAAAAAGAGATAGATCCAATGGTTATATGTGGCTAGAGTCTTTTGATTCGATGGCTAGATGTTTCTGATTAACGTGAGAATTTTTAGCATTTATCTTTTTTTCTAGCGCATCTGGTGAAGATTAACGTGGAGGCTCCATTGAGGTCTCTAATTAGTAATAGTAAGATGGTTATTTAAATAAAAACCAGAAAAAACCACTAATTAAAGGAAAACCATAAAAAACCAGTTCCTAAGGAAAATACAGACCCAAAAACATTATACTTCTTCAAAGAAAAAACTCTAGCACGCATAAACCAGTTCAAAAGGAAAATACAGACCCAAAAACATTATACTTGTTCAGCAAAAACTCTAGCATGGATAACATGGCCTAAATAGCCAACTCAAAAAGGACGCAGCCCGTCGGATCAACTGGATCTAGTCATCATCGAGTATTTAGCGTGCATAAAAATTAGCGACACATGAGAGAGAGAGAGAAATGGAAAAGAACCTTGCAACTCCCTGTAACACCCCATGTGTTAATCATGAGTTAGGTATTGAGTTTGGACCTAAGCAAGCCATGTCAAATGATAAAGAGCTTTATATCATAATCTTTCAAATTATTGATGAAGAATTGAAGTAAAATTCTTCCAAAAGAGGACCCGACTTAAACATTTTGGGAGACAAAAGATAAAGCTTAGGTGCTTTATGGTAAATATGTCCCTCTCATGTGCTTCACCTCAATATCAAGTTATCTTGATCATTGGAAAAGTTTCACAAAGTTTGGAATTCAATAGTCACATGAAATGCGAAGCTACATCCTTGCTTGAATTGTTTTATTAAGTGAATGAGAGCATGGGATGTCAACCAAGTCTTGCAACCTTGCTCAAACAACTCTATTTAAGCTTAGGAACAAAAGTCATGAAGGATTCATGTTGAGCAAATGTCAAGAAAATACCTAAATCGGCCTAAAACCCTAGTTTAAACCTTATCATGATTCCGCTTTGCTCAAAATAGAACTTGGTTTTCCGTTCATATTCTGGGGTTGGACCCTTAATAAAAGTTGAAGTTTAAGTTATGTACAACAAACTTTGTTTTCGGACCTAGCCCTAATTCAGTTTGGAAACAAGTCAAACAAGGACTTCAAAATTGAATCTGTTGCTGTTTTCTGCCTCTCCAAAAATTCTAAGTCTGGGAACTGAGTTATCAAGGTCATTAAGTTGGCAAGCCGCGTTCTCGTGATTTCGTTAAGCAACTTGAGTTGATCCAAAAATAAAAGTTGGAGTTAAATGTATGGAGAAGGCTTGATAAAAAATTAGGCTCAATTCGATCAAGTTTGGACCGTCAATTGTGAAGATTGAGCAAGTCGGAGCTTAATCTCGATTTAACTCTGACACGGTCAGTTTGGGGGATAATTATATGCTAATCCAGAGCTGTTATGACCAAGTACCCTAAATGAAAGTTGGAGATAGACCAGAGGTCGACAAAAGTTATTTAAGGGCCATGGTCTAATTCTGTCTAGAAAAGGTCGAAAACTGGCCACAAAACACCTTACACGTCGCCCCGAAGTTGCTCGACGAAATGCTCCAAGGAGGCCGCGTGTCTCCCACGCGCCGTTCAGGCACGGGTGCCGCGCGCCCTGCCCTTGCCTCGCTGTCCCCGCTCCTCTGTGTCCGTGAGAAGGCATCCGAGCTCGCCCTCTACCTCTCCCACCTTTTCCACCTCCTTGCTCGCTCTCTTTCGCCCTCGGTTCGCGGGAACGGACGTGAAGGTGGACGTGTCCGCCATTGACGGCCGAGCCGAGCTCCACGGCTGCAGCCCCTCGCTGCTCCATGCCTTCTCCGCCCAAGCCACCATCACCACCATCTCCGCCGCATCGTATCGCACCCCCGCCGCCCCTTTTTTTTCTATCACCGCGGCCGCCGGAGCGCCGCCGTCGGCGCAGCTCGCCGCGCCATGGTCTGCTTCCGTGGCCGTGCGGCTGCGGGCCACCTCCGGCGGGGGCAAGGCCTTCTGCGGGTGCGCACATGCCCCTGAGACCGCGCCGCCGCCTCTCCGTCATCGCCGGTGACTCACCGTCCGGAGTCAGACGAAGCCGTCGGCCTCCTCTGCTCCCTGTCTGTCTGAAGAAGAAGAAGGATGTCGCGAGCAAATTTAACAAAGTCCAGGGGGTTAAGTGCGAAGATCGTGACTCAGGTGAATAGTACCAAACAGTGCAGTTTTGCTTTTCCCTTTTTTCTTTTATGCTAATTATGGCTGAAAATTTGGAAAATCATAGTAATTTGTAGAAAAATCGTAAAATAGCAAATTAGGACTTTTTGGAATCCTCATGAGTATATCTATGCAGTAAAGTTATAATATGGCATGTGTTAGTGTAAAGTTTGTGTTGCATAATTATGTTTGTGTTAATTAGGGTTTAAGTTTGGAAAAATCATAACTGCTACTGTATTACTCAAAATGATGTGAAAATTTTATGCTATGCTCTACATATGATTCTTGTACTATGGTTAAAATTTTATGAATTATGGAGCATATATGACTGAGTTATTTAAGTATCTTGCTTAAAGCCTAGTGAGTAGTTTTAATTAATTTATAATTGAAATAAAAATGAAAAAAATAGAAAATGTTGTTCCATCACCTTTGTATAATGTTATAATAACCCAAGAACACTTAATATGGTCATATGTTAAAGAAAATGTTGAGTTTTGCATTTAATTTGCTTTCACATGCTTGTCGGTAATTAACATTTGTCTTTTTCGTAGTGATTAATTTATGAGACTTGAGTATGTGATACTTTTACAATAGTCATGATTTAATATTATCTTTCACCTATAAAAATATCAAATCCAAACTAGATGTTTGAAATACCACCTAAAAATAATATATATAGCCTTTATATAGAGGATAATAAAATGTTTAAGTAGTTAATGAACATATAAATGGTTCTTGTGATGCTTTGCTGTGTTTTGGTCTGAGATAAGTATTATATTATCATGCCATGATTTGGAGCTATATAATTAATTGTACATGAATGTTCTTAGTAATATCTTGGGTGAAACATTATTTTGCTAGAATCCTGAAAATGGTTGCATGCGTAGTTTCTATTGTGATAATCACTTCATATTAATAATGATATTTTCTGAGCTAGTATTGAATACCAAAGTTGTAGATAACTTTGTTATCTAGCTTGTCTTAAAATTTTATGTTTTTAGGTTGCATATTTTAGGAGATATAGATTTTACAAAACCCCTATCAGAATCTGTCCAAGTCTGGACAGAGGTGTCTTCTTGAAATTGTTTGACCTTCTTAGCTGTAGAATTATCTCAAGACAATAATATGAAAGAGGTAGACAATTTTATAAGATTTCCAAAAAGTCTAGTATCACCTTTATTGGATATTTAGAACTCTAGTTATGGTCAAAACAAGTTGCTACTATTCTGCAGTCTAGAATTTGCCTTGCTTAAGTTGATTGCTTTAACTTGATGGTTAGTATGGCTAGCTTGAATAAAAATGCCTTGATATTACTTTGCTATCATAACTTGGTAGGTTATTTGATGTTTCGTTAACTTTTATTTATGTAAGTGCTTGTGCTCAATCTATCGTGATATTGTCTTGCTCATTTTCTTGTAATGCATTGTGTATTACTCTTCTATGCATTCATGTCTTGCATTGTTGCATATCATCTAGGCACGTTATATGCATGACGTGAGAGTAAGGAACGTGGTGATGGAATCAACCAGAAGATGGGGTAACGATGATCAAATCTAGAAGATAAAGATGATGGTTGATCATATCCTGAAGATGAAATAGAATAACTGACATGTGCTTCAAACCCAGGCAAGCCCCGGAGCATCCTTTTAACCCATTCTATTTGAAATGCAGTTATTTACTCTCAATTACTTTACTTTATGCATTACGTTATAGGACTTGCGTGATACCGTTGTTGCATGAATACCTTGTCCACTCAAATATATCCTTTTCATTCCACTAGTTTGAGTAGATAGCTTTAATGCTTAGCCATGCCTAGATGATTAGAAGACGGATGATTCCTGTCATCCGCAACCCGAGGTTGGTACCTGTGATGTCCTTAATCATATGATGGTTAATAATTGGAGACCGGACGGAATTTGGTGTTTTCCGCCTGTGTCGATCAAGGACCGAGCCGTATTCTGGATCTAGGTGTGAGATTGAACATACCTTCACATAACCGCCGAATAACTCGTTTTGACGGTGAAACTGGTTAGCTTATTCGAGGTAGTTCTTGAACCGCTTATGCATTACTGGGACGATCGGAAGGTGAAAGGGTACTGTCCAAGACCCTGCGTGACTACGGGCTACGGGCTGAACGGGCATGACTTGTGAGGATGCAGTACCATGAGTTTTGCATAGCGTGATCAAGCCTATCTTTCGAATAGAGCGGCGAAGACTCGGCGGGCTTTGGTCCGGCTTGCGAGAGTGTGTGATACGGGCTTTATCCAGCTGGTGTAATCGATTCGAATCGCCGTCTCTCCCAGATAGTGAGAAACTCATACCTGACCGCAGAGACGTAGTTAAGAAATGATAACTAAATGTCAAGGTTTGACGGATTATACTTGATGCCTCACTTAATAGAATTGTTTGCCATAAGTGTAAGAAAAGAGCGTAGTCACTGCAAAGGTAGTTCTAAATAGCTAAAGTACACTTGACTTGTAACAACTGAAATAAGGATCAAATTTAGTAAGCAATTTCCGCAAAGCTTGCTAGCCGACAAACTTTCCTTTCATACTTGTCATGTACCCTTGGAGCCTTTATCTTTTCTCTGTCGGGTAAGTCTTGCGGAGTACAATTGAGTACTCAGGGTTTTATCCCACCATGTTGCAGGTGAAGTGCTTGTTTGCAGATGTTGATAACTAAAAGCCGGTGGGCACGGCTACTCCATATATGTTTCTCACCTATACTTCATCGGAGGATGTCATCTAAAGCTAGCAATATCACTTAAGTTTTGATTTGGTAATTATTTCAAACTTGGTTCTATTGCAATTGATTTGAAACTAAACTATTATTTATTATTTATAATCCTATTGGAATAACATTTCTGCTGCAAACTCTGAGTATGTGATATGTATTTGCTTAATCGAGTACGATCCTGGTTGTAAAGTTACCGAGGTCATTCATGACACTCGGCAGACTACCGGGTTTATATACGTGATGGTATGTGCGTGCCACCGTGATCAACATGGACGTTCATACTTGATCGTGTATAAATTGGTCGGTTCTGTCACACTCCCGCACATAATATTATGGTGAGAGAAAATCCAACTCATCCACTCTGTATTAGTGTATTTCAAAACTCTATCACATCAAGTGTGGGACGTCCAGGGTGCATGCTGACCGCGCCTCTGACGGCAGCTTCCGCAGCCTCCACCCTGCTCCTGGTGGCATTTTGAGTCCTGATTATTACTCTGATGTGCTCCAGGCTTGCAAGGTGCTCGAAACTGAACTCAAACCCCATCTTGGACTTTGTTTCCTGCGCTCTAAATAAAAGCACTAAATATCGGAGCTCTGGCATCGCTTCTTGTAAGAAAAGCATCTCCAGGCCACCTCCGTACCGACGATTGTGGTACCTGAACTTTTTAAGGCACCCAAATTGTTGATTGCTGATGGTAAGCCGTTCATCAGGGGCGTGCCGTACGAATAACATGCAAACGAGCAGAGCAGGTATGCTCCCGATGATGCACTGTTTAATCCTGAGAACATCTAAACTAAGATGGGTGAGATTAACAAGAGATGCAATCTGCTTCGGAACACGAGCAATCCCTTCTCCGTATACGCGAAGCTCCAAGAGACATGGAGCACTGGAGCACAATAAATCAACCATTTCTTCTGTCAGGAGATCATTACCGCCACAAGCTAGTGACTGAAGCCCATGATTACTCATCACAGCCAAAGATGACATCAAACCTTTCTCATACCTTCCGATATCATGACCGAGTTTTTGTATGCTAGGCATTTTCATTCGAAGCCTCTTCAGCTTAGTCAAACCTCTTAGTGCTTCCACCAATTTAATGGAGAAAATGCTTTGAGTCCACAACTCCTGCAGGGTTTGTAGATCTCCAATCTCATCGGGCAATTGTACACCAAAGTTTGCACGTAGACGCACCAATCTTTTCAAATGGCCTATGGACGGTGGCAACTTTTTAACTTGACTGCCACTTATATCTAGTGTCTGCAGGTACCGCAGGTTCCCAATGTCCTCCGGAAGCTCAGTAACAGAAATACAACTGATGATCAACAATTTTAGCTGGAAAAGGCTTCCTATATATTTAATGTCTTGGTTGGTAAGATGGCTGACTTGAGAAAAAACTACTCTCAGATTATGCAGCTCTTTCAGATGAGAAATTCCCTGCTCTAGCATCTGATAAAAACTGATGGAACGAACCTGCGACCACTTATCCATAATCTTCTGCATGACTTCATCTCCCACATGTTCGGTTTGTACTGAGAGCCTGCGAATCTGGTGACCACTGCCATTATAGCTTTGTCCTTCCACTATGCTAGCAAAATTCTCCTCATTTGACAGTGATACAATAAGCTCAAGCACCATATCATGCACTTTAAAATATTCTACTCTGCCATCATACTGATTGCCTATTGGTTGAATCAAGTTTCTGTTTACAAGCTCATGGAAGTAATTCTTGGCAACTTGATACGCTGTTTGACCCTTCTCTTCTGTGATGAACCCTTCAGCTATCCACCTCCATATTAGCTCCTCTCTCTTAATCTCTAAATCCTCTGGATACATACTAAGATACAGCAAGCAAGTCTTTAGATGGTATGGGAGATCATAGTAGCTAAAAAGAAGTATGTTTCTCATTCCTTCGTGACTAAAAGCAGAAGAACCAATAGAATTGTACACTTGCTCCCATTTATCCTTGTTGGATTTCTCATCAACCAGCATGCTCCCTATAGTGATGATAGCTAATGGCAAACCATGGCACTTTTTGAGGATTCCGGAAGACACTTGTTCCAAGTGAGGAGGGCATGAAGAGTTGTCACCAAAAACCCTCTTAAAAAATAATTGCTGGGATTGTTGGTCGCTTAGAGGTTCCATGTTGTGGACATATCTTGCTAAACTGGTGCAGCATGATGCAGCCACTTTGGCATTTCTTGTGGTTGTAATTATTCTGCTGTTTAGACTATTCTCAGGTAGAGCAGACTTCACAAGATCCCATGCTTCTGTACTCCATATATCATCAACAACAATAAAGTACCTACAAAATATTTGTAAAAGAAATGTTAGTACTGGGATCAAGCAGTAATCTTGCTACCTTTTTTGTGCCACCGAACAATGAATAGTTTGAAATAAATGTATTCTTATTAAAAAAAGTGGTGCGTCGGATGTCTGGCAGCAAAAAGGTATTTGTCGTTGTGTCATTCATTAAACTAGAGGGCAATTGGACCACTATCTTTCTAGTTTCTTCCAGATTTACCCCCAATGCATTCAATGGATTTAACTATGCTGATAGTTATTTGTACACCATCCATTTCACAGTTTGGTTAAAATAATTTTGAAAACTAGAATTTGATCCACATAACTACAATATTTGTAAAAAAGGTCATAATTAACCATAAGATAGTAACTTCAAATATGAGTTCAATAATGAAATCACTTCAAACGGTGAGTCAAAGATGGATCGGAAAATCATGTGCAAAGAAAGAGGAATAAATTTGGGTTAAATTGACCAATATTACAAACATCCATGAAAAACTGGCTTGGGCTGGTTTGAGCGGAGGCTATGTACGTGCCAAGCCTAGTAGAAACGGGTCTAGGCCGGTTTATTGGAACTAGCCTGAGATGGTTTTGGCTGTCTCTTGGTTTACCCTAATGCATTTTAGTCAATGGATTCCACCAGAGTCTGATAGTAATTTGTATACTGTCATCTGCATTTCACCAGTCTGATAGGTAGTTTTGAGCTATCTTATCTTATCTTATTATTACTAATTAGAGGTAAGGCTCCACGTTAATTCTCACCAGTCGTGCTAGAAAAAAAATAAATATTAGAAATTCTCACATTAATTAAAAACATCTAACCATTAATCGGAAGACTCTAACTATCCATAACTATATTAGATCTATTTTATTTTTTAGATCTATTTTATTTTTAAAAAGTTACTCTCCTCTATTGGTAGAAATAAAAAATAGCCTAAAATATTATTGCCGAGAAAAAACTATGGCCTCACGGGATATAATACTGGCGCCGCTAGTTGGTTAATAAATCTGATTTGCCAAAAAAAAAAAATCCAACGTAATATGTACTACCGGTAGCCTTAAAGGTTGGTTAATATATTAATAGTCTATTATAAAATGTAGGATATAATGAAATAGATATACCTAAGCTAGACTGCCGGTAATTTGTTGCTCCTCCAAAATAGCTCTGACTTCTCTGTTTTTCACTAAAAAAATAGCTCTTCTCATGGAAAGGCTCTTCAGAGGAGCCAAAGCCAGAGCTAGGGAACAGCGCTACCAAATAGGCCCTATATGATGAATGAGAATTCAAAGTAACTCTCTAAATCTATACCTAAACTATCCTTCTTTGCCATCATGAAAGATAATTTAAAGTATCGCAATATTTCTTTCTTTATATTACTCGCATTTACCATCACGAAAAAGACAACAAAAAATAACTACTAAGTTTGCATTCAAATTATCATGTATGCCATTATGAAGGTAACATAAAGCAAATATCAACCTCAAGCCACTATAAAATATTAATAAACACATATCTCAACTCCTCATGTAATTAATACATAAATATACTATGAAATGATGTGTCGAATATTCATAAAGTACTATATGTATATGTTAAGTTAAAAGTAAGCACAATGATGCGTTCCCACAAGTAGAAATATGTGTGCATGGCTAAATATTTACTTGACAGATTATTATAAAATGCCTCTTAACAACACAAAATGAAATTGATAATTCACTTCAAGTTATATTGATACTCCATAATGCTAAATTTTTAAGTCATTATTTTAAATAATTTTATAAATTTTGACTAATATACTAATTAATAATACTATGTATAATGTTTGATTAACAAAATTAACGGGTAGCCTAGGATCTAGATTTTTTAATAAAATAAAAATCTAAATTAAAAGATACAATAAAGCGCTATAGTTTAATTTTAAAAAATGTTTCTACATTATACAATTCTATTAATATTAATATATTAAAATTTGATTGAAGTAAATATATGTACATCAAGTACACATGCATGCATAAAATAATTAAATACATACATACATATACATATATCATGTTTTAGTAATCATAAGAAAATATTTTATTAATGACTCATATACTAATGATAATGATAAGTTATTTAAAATTATATTAACAACCATGACATTTAATTTTTAAAAGTTTTTGCCTTAGATTTATACATTGTAACTAAAACATTTGATATGTCTATATTGATTATATTATCGCACATATAAGTTTTTGAAACAATTCAAACATTTTGAGAAGTAGGAGAGGTTAGAGCATACAACATGCATGTACTTATATATTAATGGTAATCAGGATTCTTTTAAAGTAAAAATTACTGTAAGACTTGGATATTAATGTCCTCTCTAGGTTGGTAGCTCTACGCCATACATGATCTCATATCAACCTCCACCGTCGATCTTAATTGACATAGTGCCAATTGTAAATGTTATTCATGCCATCGTAGTTCTTAATTGTGTAGTTTATGGCATAACATATCCCTATTTTAAAAAGTACAAATGAAAGTTAATAGAATATACAATAAGCATAAGAGTTTTGATGTATTATGGCAAAATAAGTGGCAACTAATAATATTACAATTCAAAAATGAAAGCTTAGATTCATGATGCCATAAGAAATGTGAGCTGCAACAATAATTTAATCTAATGTTTCAAAAAATGCATATTAAAAATAAACATCCAGCACTATGGATATGCATGACTAAACATATGGTTATCATATACAAAGTATCTACCGTGTCTTCTATTGTGTTAGAAAATGAAGAAACTGTAAATATGTAATTTAATAAAAGTAATTTTTATTAGTTTGAGATATTAAACAGTGACTAACGCTTATGTCATGCAAGAGCACATGTTAGAGGACTAATTTATATTTGTAGAAAGTTTAACCTTCTAATTTGTTATATATCCACACAATTCAATTCATAAAGAGAGGAAATCCAACATGTCTATATATCATATAAAGTCAGCCATACTAGAACATAAAATGAAGGAAGGAAAAAACACACACGATAGAATCAAATTGAAATTACATTATTATCAAGTTAATGCTACATTATTACCTACGCCACACAACGATATCTCACAATCATGCCGCACATACATGTAAATCCAGATTCAAATCAGCTATACATTCAATTGTGTGAAGAATTTTTATTACTTAACATATATTAAATAAATAGGGCTTCTATTGCTTAAGTATATCAATGTTGGCCCGTGCAGGAACACAGATTGATGGACTAGTAATAATTAATATGTGGAGTTTGAGATTGTGTTGCAAGAGCACAAAGAGTTCCGTTTTTCTTACTTTATAATATTGTGTGTGTCAAATATAAATACACATGTTAGAAAATTATAGCTAATAAAGTTTCTATAATCTAAAAACCTCATAAACCTAAATATAATGCTACATTTCTAAAGACACTCGTCTAGCGAATAAGTAAAGATCTATGCCCTTTGTTTTAGTTAAAAGATATCTTCGGGGCCTAGTTAAGAATATACAGAAAAAAGTAAGATTTAGAACACCTAAATAGTATTAAAACTTCAACTTCCACACTTTAAGAATACATACTACTACAAAACAATCCTAGCATATAATCTCACTTTTGAAAGAGGTAGCAATAAATGGATGTGATTATTATGTGCTATAACTGCTGAGTCTATATGTGCACCACAAGAAGCAGATGCCATTTATTTCTATTATATTTAACACTACTACAAAAAGGATCTTTCGTCGATGCGGCAAATGAGCTTTAGTCCCGGTAAATTTTGCGTTCGGGACTAAAAATAATTTAGTCCCGGTTGGTATTACCAACCCGGACTAAAGGGTCTCCATTAGTCCCGGTTCGTGTTACCAATACGGACTAAAGGTCCTTAACCTTTAGTCCCGATTTGAGACATGAACCCGGACTAAAAAGGACCTTTAGTCCCGGTTTGTGTCTCAAACCAGGGGACTAAAAGTGCTTCCTTCGAGCCGAATCTAAAAGAAAAGTGTATCTCTTGCATGTCACATGCGTGGTGGGATTCAGATGGTCAATGCGTGCAAGCTAGGACTAAAGTGGATGATCTAAGTTCGAATCCTAGCACCATATCTATTTTTGCAGAATAAAGCACCTTTAACCCCGGTTCCTAGAACCGGGACTAAAAATGAGGACTTTTAGTGCCGATTTCCTAGTCGCGGAACCGGGACTAAAGGGGCTTGAGGCTTGGGATTAAAAGCCTATTGTGTAGCAGTGTAAGAAAGAAATATATTTTTCCTGTAACTGAACTTATGCGTATACACAAACACAATGGTGGCTACTTCCTCGTTTGGTAATATAATGTATGGAAAAAGTCTACATCACCCCCTGAACTATGATGGGTGGGATACTTAACCCCCTCAACTACAAAATCGGGTATTCTACCACCTGAACTTTTCAAACCGGTTAAATTACCCCCTAGAGCGATTTTGAGCGGTGGTTTTGCTACAGTAGCATGGTTTTATTTTTTCTTTTCTTTTTTTATTTTGGTTGAATCTTTGAAAAATCATAGTAAATCACAGAAAAATCATAAAATAGAAAATTCAATTTTGTCGGACTACACATGACAGTGAGCATATAATATGTTATTTTTAGTATAATTTTTTTTTCTTTGTAACTTTAGATCTATAATTTTCTATAATTAATTAGAATAATTCATACCGTAGTTTCTACGGTCCAATTGTGGTGAAATTTTTATGGTAGATTTATTATTATGTGCTTGATCTCTAGTAAAAATTTCATACTCATTAAATCATATATAACTTAGTTATAAATTTATTTATATTTAATAAGAATAAACATAAAATAAATTTATAAATAAATTATACATGGTTCAATTAGTATGGAATTTTTACTAGGGATCAAGCATACAATAATTAGCCTTCCGTAAAAATTTCATCACAATTGGACCACAGAAAACTATGGCTATGAATTATTCTAATTAATTATAGAAAATCATAGATCTAAAGTTAGAGTAAAAATTTGTACTAAAAATAACATATTATATGCGCAATGTGTAGATCTACTCATGTGGAGTCCAACAAAATTGGATTTTCTATTTTATAATTTTTCTGTGATTTACTATGATTTTTCAAAGATTCAACTGAAATAAATTAAAAAAGACAAAACCACATACTGTAGCAAAAAACACGTTCAAAACCGCTCTAGGGAGTAATTTAACCGGTTTTATAGTTGAGGGGGTTAAGTATTCCACCCATCATAGTTCGGGAGTGATGTAGACTTTTTCCTATAATGTATTCTAGCATTAAAAAAATTGTACCCAAATATAAGAAATTTAACTTTAAGAGGGACAAGAGTTGGTTTGCATTAAATAATCACACAAACTCGGTATGTATTAAATAGATACTTTTCATTTAACAACCAATCTTTATTAATGTGAAGTGAGACCATAAATGTCATATATTATCTCTCAATCTATCCTAAGATTTTATAGTACACTGTATTACAGGACGGAGGAAGTACATACCTCTTATTTTGTAAGAATTCTCTAAGCTTGTTTATCAGTTGGCGCTCGTCATCTGATTGGTCGACATGACTCCCTAGTTCTTTGAGCATATTAGCTAGTATGTTGGCAACATTAGGATTCCGTGAAACCGGTACAAAACCTGAACAATCAAATTGACCTTTGATTTTCTGGTAAACTTGGTTTGCAAGAGTTGTCTTGCCAAGACCTCCAAAACCCACAATAGATACAACTTTGAGTTGATGTCCATCATCATCATTCTTCAGAAACTTGATGATCTTCTCCCTTGGACCATCAATACCAACAAGTTTCTCGGCTTCCACATACAGTGCTGGCAATCGAGGATCGATACGAACAACCTCGCTAAAATTTGTAGCTTGGTCATCATACTTGTACCTCAAGCGACGGCCACTCTCTTCTTCTACACGAGCCTTGAGTTCATCAATTAGTTTAGCAATCTTACGACATGACCATATCTTTTCAATCTTACGTGCCGTCTTTTTTATGAGGCCGGCTTTAGCACCACCTTTGCTCATCTTGTGCATGAAGAGGTCGATGCAGTCTTCAATATCGTAGCTGAGCTCGCGCACCTTGTTCCTCCAATCCTTGAGCTGCTCATCCAACCTCTCCTCGTTGTTTGCCAGCTTCACAAGCAGAGTCTGCATGCTGCTCAGCTCATTCCTTAGAAAGGCGATCTTGGTCTTCACTCCTTTCTGAAGCTTGTACTCCCCTTGTATCAACGCAGAGAGCTTGGGAAGCAGGGTGCCTATCACACCCATTGAAGCACTCACTATAGGAGCAGCCATAGGTATTGCTGCCTCTGTCTCTCACAATCTCCGTCCCTCTCTAGCTTGTGGTTGCAGAATATGATTCTTCGGATGTGGTTGCAACCGCAAGAGTGTGTATATGTAGAAATGATGCGTCGGCGGCTCTGCCTGGTGTGGTTGAAAATGCAAGAGTTTGTGTTTGAATGCTTACCGCCGCTGTGGAACTCTAGCTATGCGGCTCTGCCTGCGCGGAGCTTTGTGTTTGGCAGATCAGGAGGTGGAGCTCGCCGAGGTTCAGGTAGGCCCCCTCATCAGGGGCGGCCGACGGAGAGGCATGGCTGATGCCACTGGCAGTAGACGACCTAAGCACCTGGCGGAGCGCATGGGAGGCACAGAGAACCACCAGAGCTCGATCTGGTAGGAGGCGCCTTGATTGATTTGGGCTATGGGGAAGAAAGGAAAGAGTGGAGGTACCGCCGAGGCCTGAGAGCGGGCGGTGGGAGTGGATCTGGCCGGTGAGAAGGCTTGCGCTGGTGGAGAGAGGGGGAGGACTGAGGAGCAAGGCGATGCGGCGGTGGCTGCCTGTTTTGACGGGGGTGCAAACACGTTGGTCGGGACGACTCGAAGCCAAGGGACGACGACTCGAGGTCTTTTTTTGTGGGTCACGAGGAAAGATTAGAAGAAAAACCGGTCTGGGTGGACCCAACGCCCAAGGAAAGGATTCACAGCATGACCCAAGGAATTGAATTGCCACGAGAGACCTACTCCTACTGACCTACTCCCTCCGTCCCCATGGAGTATGTCGTTCGGGAAACGTGTTTGTGAGGGGAGCACGGTTTTCCAACGATAAAGTCCATGGAACAGAGGAAGTAGCTATACGCGTACTCACGACTCACGAGATACAGCACGCGCTGGGACCTTCGGAAGCAGAATCAGGATGCGGATCGGACGCGCTGTCCAGTACCGACTTCTGCCCGCTACAACGTCTGCAGCCTTTTTTTCACAACGTCAGCGAAGATCATCACCTCCTTCATCTTCATGTCGGCCTACAGCCTGGGTTCTGCTGTCGGCCTACAGCCAAGTACTTCCCTCAGCACTTGCGACATGGATTCAGCTTACTCCCTACATCTCCAAATAACTGTTGTTTCGCTTCCCGAGAAACTACTTTGACTAAATATATTTTAAAAAAATATTAATATTTATAATACACAATTCATATCATGAAAGATCTTTAAATCTAGTTTTTTTAACAAATTTATTTAGAGATATAAATATTGCACGTATTTTCTACAACTCGAGTTAAACTTGAGTTAAACATGTGGTACGAAAATCTAAAACGACAAATATTTTGGGATGGAGGGAGTACTCATGAGATTTTAACTTGCAATTTTGCACAGCAGGTTGACAACACGGTAAATTAACTACTCTATTAGTTGGCGACTATTACATACACACACACTACACTAGTAAAGAACAGGCCTAAACGAGCCGCAAAATGAAACTAGTAACTACACTGATGACACAGATAAATGGCAAATCAGACACAGCAGAATCTGCACCATGCTCTGCTTGCTCGTCTCGTGTACTGGTGCTTGCTTCATCCCTGGTCGGCACCTGCAGCGTGAGCATGAATGTACACCAATCGAATTTCACTTGATAAATCCAGGTGTATACATTATAGTTGGGAAACCGAAACAGACAGAGAAAATTGAAAGAAAATTGTTCTCGTTGAAGCCTACTTGAATGAAGAAACTAAAAGACAAAAGCAACAGACATCACCAGCTGATTACTTGGTACACATAAGAGCCAGATCTTAACTGCCTTGCCTTCCTAAGAGATTATGGAAGAGGCAGATATTATTCAGTAAATATAAGTAAAGAGCAATCGAGGCAAAAGGTGCCATTCCATTTAGAGCTCGCAGTGATCTTGTTTTATAAATCAGCAGCTTCTTCTATACCTGTATTAAAAAAAAATAGATCAGTTACGTGCCATCTGCTCAAGACATTAATGAATAAGTCAATATACACATGTGTCGACAGTGATGATGCAAGTGGAAAAGTGAAAGTTGTCCACTATGTATTTCGTTACCATTACATAGTAGTAATTGTGAATGATGTAAGGACAAGTTTTATCACAGTTTCAGGCAATCAGTGCTCAGCTAATAGTGAAGCGACATAATATTTGAGGTACATGTTATTCATGGAATAGTTTGGGGGTGAAGAATGCTACTGACAACAAGCCAGTACCTGCCTCCTCCTCCGACCCTCCTCTCTTATCATATTCTTCCAAGCCTCTAGATAATTCAAGAGTAGGATGTCCCGGGTGGATGCTGACAGCGTTCTTGACAGCAGCTTCCGCAGCCCCCACCCTGCTCCTGGTGGCATCTTTATCCCAGATTATTACTCTGATGTGCTCTAGGCTTGCAAGGTGCTCGAAGCTAAACTCAAACCCCATCTTGGACTCTGTTTCCTGTGCTCTAAATTCAAGATGTAACCTTCGGAGCTCAGGCATCGCTTCCTGTAAGAAGAGCATCTCCAGGCCACCTCCGTAATAAAAATTTATGTACTTGAGCTCTTTAAGGCACTGGAATTGTTGGATGCTGATGGTAAGCCGTTCATTAGGGGCATGCAGTACATGTAACTCGCAAAAGAGCAGAGCAGGTATGCCCCCGATGATGCAGAGATCTTCCTGTTTAATCCTGTGAACCCACAGATTAAGATAGGTGAGATTAACAAGAGATGCCGTCTGCTTCGGAATGCGAGCAATTCCAGTTCCATATATGTAAAGCTTCCAGAGACATGGAGTAGTGGAGCACAATAAATCAAATTGTTCTTCTCTCAGCAAATGATTATCGCAAAAAATCGTTAGTGATTGGAGCCCATGATCAACCATCACAGCAAGAGATGACTTCAAAGCTTCCTCATACCTTCCAATATCACGACCGAGTTGTCCTCTGGCAGGCACATCCATGTAGAGCGTCTTCAGCTTAGTCAAACGTCTAAGCGCTTCAACCAATTTTGTGGAGAAAATCCTTGCACCCGACAACACCTGCAAGGCTAGTAGATCTCCAATCTCATCGGGCAATTCTACACCAGAGTTTACAAGTAGACGCACCAATTTTTGCAAATGTCTTATGGATGGTGGCAACTTTCTAACTTGACTGCCATGTATATCTAGTGTCTGCAGGTACCGCAGGTTCCCAATGTCTTCCGGAAGCTCAGTAACAGCAAAATAATTGATGGCCAAAAATGTTAGCTGGAAAAGGCTTCCTATGCATTTAATGTGATGGTTATGACCGACATGGTAAAAAGACAGTACTCTCAGATGATGCAGCTCTTGCAGATGAGAAATTAGCTGCCCTTGCAATTCATAAAAGCTAATCGAACGAACCTGAGACCACTTATCCATAATCTTCTGCATCACTTCATCTCCCATATGTTGGGTTTGTACTGAGAGCCTACGAATCTTGTGGCAACCACCATTATAGATTTGCCCTTCCACTATGTTAGCAAAATTCTCCGCGGCTGACAGCGATACGATAAGCTCAAGCACCATATCATGCACTCGACAAGCTTTTGCCTTGCCATCATACTGGATGTCTATTAGTTGGATCAAACTTCTGTTTACAAGCTCATTGAAGTAACTCTCAGCAACTTGTTCCACTGTTTGACCCCTAACTTCTGTGATGAAACCTTCAGCTATCCACCTCCATGTTAGCTGTTCTTTGTCAATCCTGCAATCCTCTGGATACATACTAAGATATAGCAAGCAAGTCTTCAGATTATATGGGAGATCATAATAGCTAAGAAGAAGTATATCTCTCATTCCTTGGTGACTAAAACCAGAATGGATAGAATTGTACACTTGCTCCCACTGATCCTTGTTGGATTTACCAGCCAGTAGGCTTGCAATAGTGATAATAGCTAGTGGCAAACCATGGCACTTTTCAAGGATTCTATGAGAAACTTCTTCCAAGTGAGGAGGGCATGCAGATTTATTGCCAAAAACCCTCTTGGAAAATAGTTGCTGGGATTGCTGGTCATTTAGAGGTTGAATATTGTGGACATATCTTGCTAAACTGGAGCAACATGATGTTGCAACATCGGTAATTCTTGTGGTTGTAATTATTCTGCTATTTAGATTGTTCTCAGGTAGGGCAGACTTGACAAGTTCCCATGCTTCCGTGCTCCAAATGTCATCAACGATGACGAAGTACCTACACATATTTTAAAAGATGTTAGCACTAAAATCTTGCACTGTTGCACTCCCACAACCTCAAATACCTACACATATTAATTTGTAAAAAATGTTAGCACAGAGATCTTGTACTCTTGCATTCCCACAACCTCAAGAATGCCCACCGCATCTAATCTAACAACTTGACTTAAAAAATATAAACAATGGAAAGGCATTACTGATTGTGTTATATCACACAAAGAAGGAAGCAGTTGGTGAGCTCGATCATTATCTTTCTAGTTTCTACAAGTTTACACAAATGCAATTTGAATCGATGTATTTTAGTAGTCTGTGATTATTTTGTACATAGTAAACTGAGACTAAAATTACTCAAAATAAATTAAATGAACCTTAGTATTTGCTACAAAGCATCTCCGTAAACTTTACACTTGCCAGAGGTGATGGTCACGCATTTTGAAAAAAAGAAATTACTATTACTAATATTTTTTTGATATATACCTCCATAGCATCAAGCGTCATTAATTAGTTCATGCTTGCCTTTACAAGATGGCCATGATCTCTATTCATCCACAAGCAAAAATGAACTTAATTCCACAAAGATATTTATTTCTACTATCTTAACAATGAGAACTACTAGTATATCATAATGAATTTCTGATCAACTAAACATAAGCATGTACATAAATATACACAAATAGGGGCAAATGACAAAAGAAAATATAAAATATCACTTTTTTTACACATACCTCTTATCTTGTAAGAGTGCTCTAAGTCTATATATGAGTTGCCGCTCGTCATCCGATGGGTCAACACAACCCCCTAGTTCTTTAAGCATATCAGCCAGTATCCTTGTTATGTTAGGATTCCGTGAAACAGGCACAAAACATGAGCAATCAAATTGACCATTGATTTTCTGATAAATTTGGTTTGCAAGAGTTGTCTTGCCAAGACCACTAAATCCAACAATAGATACAACTTTGAGTCGCTGTCCACAGTCATCATCCTTCAGCAGCTCGATGATCTTCTCCCTTGGACCATCAATCCCAACAAGTCTCTCCGCTTCCACAAACAGTGCTGGCAACCGAGGATCAATTTGAACGGCATGACTAAAATCAGTATCGTCGAACTTGTACCTCAAGCGGCGATCACTTTCTTCCTCTACACGAGCCTTGAGCTCTTCAATTAGTTTAGCAATCTTACGACGTGACCATATCTTTTCAATCTTGCAAGCCGTCTTTTTTATGAGGCCGGCTTTAGCACCACCTTTGCTCATCTTGTGCATGAAGAGGTCGATGCAGTCTTCAATATCGTAGCTGAGCTCGCGCACCTTGTTCCTCCAATCCTTGAGCTGCCCATCCAACCACTCCTCGTTGTTGGCCAGCTTCTCAAGCAGAACCTGCATGCTACTCAGCTCATTCGTTAGAAAGGTGATCTTGCCCTTCACTCCTTTCTGAAGCTTGTACTCCCCTTGTATCAACGCAGAGAGCTTGGGAAGCAGAGTGCCTATCGCACCCATTGAAGCACTCACCATAGCAGCAGCCATATGCCCATATATATTGCTGCCTGCCTCTGTCTCTCACTCTCACAACCTCCGTCCCTGTCTTGCTTGTGAATGCTTGCTGCCGCCGTGCAACCCTCTGCGGCTCTGCCTGTGCGGAGCTTTTTGTTTTGCAGATAAGGAGGTGGAGCTCGCCCAAGTTCAGGCAGTCCCCCGCATCAGGGGCGGCCGACGGAGAGGGATGGCTATTGCTTTCAAAAAAAAAAACGGAGAGGGATGGCTGATGCCGCTGGCAGCAGACGACCTGAGCACCAGGCAGAGCGCATGGGAGACACGGGGAACCACCGGAGCCCGATCTGATAGGTGGCGCCTTGATTGATTCGGCCTATGGGGAAGAAAGGAAAAAGTGGAGGTACCACCGAGGCCTGAGAGCGGGCGGTGGGAGTGGATCTCGCCGGTGAGAAGGTTTGAGCTGGAGAGAGTGGGGTCGGGAGGAGCAAGGCGACGGGGCTGCCCTGCTTTGCTGGGAAGGAGAGGCAAGGGAGCGACGCGCTGGGTGGGAGGGACCACTCAGGTGTTTTTTTACGTCAATGCGCATTCCACGCGAAAGGATTATTTTTATATTAGAACCAAGCCTGCCGGCAATCACGTGACGACAACGACGTGGGTGGACCCAACGCATTTTTTTTATTTATAAACAAGACCCAACGCTTCTGGGTCTTTGTTCCACGCGAAAGGTACACCCAGCAGGGAACGCCGACCATCAGGTACTCCCTCCGTCTCTTTTTATTTGTCGCTTCACTTCCCGAGACACAAATACCGACAATTTTAATAAATAATAAATATTATCGATTAGTATCATAATTAATATCATCGGAAAGATCTTTGGATCTAGTTTTTTTAACAAAATTATTTGGAGATATAAATATTGTACGTATTTTTTATAAATCAAGTCAAACTTGTGGCATGTATCCCACGACGACAAATAAAAAGGGATGGAGGGAGTATGTCCCCAAAATGAGACAACGCTTCTGACGACACAGATAAATGCCAAACCAGACGCCGCAAGAATCTGCACCATGCTCTGCCTGCTCGTCTCGTGCACTTGTGCTTCGTCCCTGGTCGGCTCCAGCGTGCACATGAATGTACACCGATCGAATTTGATTAGGTAAATCCAGGTGCATACATTATATTTGGGAAACCGAAACAAAAAGAGAAGTCGAAAGAAAATTGCTCTCGTTGAAGCCTACTCGAATGAAGAGACTAAATACAAAAGCAGCAGACACCACAATTTCAGTACTTCGATACACAAGAGATCCAGATCTTAACTGGTTTTCGTCTTAAATACCAACGGTGCAACATCAAAGCAATGTCAAAGCAAAGTAGTATCTACCTCGGAAAAGCTAAAACGATTATGGAAGAGCTCACTCATGCCTGAAGCTGCAGATATTCAGTAAATCAGTAAATATGTATGAGTAAAGAGCAATCGAGGCAAGACAAGAGGCGCCATTCCATTTTAGAGCTCACGGTGATCTTCTTGTTTTACCACAACCTGTTTGGGACAGCTCCAAGCGTTCCAAATCCACCAGACAGCTTTGGATCCTTTTTTTTTTTTTTTTTTTTTTTTTTTTTTACCCAAACACTTCCCCCACCATCACATCTGAAGTAAAAAGAAAAAAAAAAAGCTAGATTTGGGACCAGATCCATGAATTCTATGGAGCACCTCAAGGGGTGCTCTGAAAAATATTGAGTCTACCTTTTTTTTTTAGATGAGAATCTATACCCCTTCATAAAGTTGAGTTGTAATTACCCACCACTTTCATCCATTACATAACTCCTTAGGTACCGGTTCGTTTTGTTCTCGTTTCTCTTCTTCCCTTCTTCCCCACCCCGACGCCACTCTCCCATGCATACGATACACCGCGCCACCAGGAAGCTCCCCGCCAGTGACCTTCCCCGTCGTCGATCGCACTTTCGCCGCAGACCCACCGCCCCAGCGCTTGCCCGGCTCAGTCGCGCCGGCCTGGCTGGCCTGGCCGTGCGAGCTCCCGACGTTGTGCTTGCCCCCGTCTTCCCTACGTCCGGCCACAATGGCCCTCACCCGGTTGTGCCGCTTTTTTTGCGCCCAGCCGTTGCAAGCCCCTCCCCCAGTCGTGCCGCCCTCTCGACGGTAACAACACCCTCTCTTTGACCGCACCTGCTCCTAGTTGCACTTGACCGTGCCAAGCTCGGCGATGGCTGCGCTCGCCACCACGCCGGCTGTGCTTAGCCCCTACCTCCATCGTGCTGCTCGGCTTAGGGTGAGGAAGAAGACTCTGAAGTGCGGGCGCGAGGCGTCAGTGAGACAGAGGGAGGAGCTCTCAGTGATGGGCTGCGCATGGATGGTTGTTGGGCTGGCTCAATAGATTCACCATGATGCTGTTCCAAACACTTTTTTAAGCAATAGTGAGATTCCAGATCTAAGTTGGAGCAGCTCCAAGGTGAATCTGGTGCTCCAAATCTGGTTTTTCAAACTTGGAGCTATCCCAAAAAGGCCCAAATAGCTGGTTCTACCTGTATAAAAGAAATAGATCAGTTACATGCCATTTGCTCAAGGATGATGCAAGTCAAAGTTATCATTATCTATTTTATTACCATTACATAGTAAGTAGTAATTGTGAACGATGTGAGGACAAGTTTTATCACAGTTTCAGGCAATCAGTGCTTAGCAAATGGTGAAGCCACAAAAAAATTTATGCCACAACTTTATGCATGCGATAGTTTGGGGTCAAGAACGCTCCAAGACAACAAACCAGTACCTGCATCCTCCGAAGCTCCTCTTTCTCATCATATTCTTCCAAGCCTCCAGATAATTCAAGCGTAGGATGTCCTGGGTGGATACTGACCGCGTTCCTGACAGCAGCTTCCACAGCCTCCGCCCTGCTCCTGGTGGCATCTTCAGTGCAGATTCTTAAAAAGATGTGCTCTAGGCTTGAAAGGTGTTCGAAGCTGAACTCAAACCCCATCTTGGACTCTGTTTCCTGCACTCTAAACTCAAGATGTAATCTTCGGAGCTCGGGCATCGCTCCCTGTGAGAACATCATCTCCAGGCCACCTCCACAAAACCAATTGTTGTACCTGAACTATTTAAGGCACTGGAATAATTGGCTGCTGCTGGTGAGCCGTTGATCAGGGGCATGCAGTATGTAGAACTCGCAAAAGAGCAGAGCAGGTATGCACCCGATGATGCAGAGATCTTCCTGTTTAATCCTCTGAACCCATAGTTTAAGATACATGAGATTAACAAGAGTCGCCATCTTCTTCGGAACACGAAAAATTCCTTTGTATACCTCAAGCTTCCAGAGACATGGAGCAGTGGAGCACAATAAATCAAAATGTTCTTCTCTCATGATATCATTACAGTCATGTATCGTTAGTGATTGGAGCTCATGATTGCCCATCACAGCAAGAGATGACTTGAAAGCTTCCTCATAACTTCCCATATCACGACCGACAGGCAAAGAAATGTCAAGACTCTTCAGCTTAGTCAAACGTCTAAGTGCTTCCACCAATTTTGCGGAGAAAATCCTTGCACGCGACAACTCCTGCAAGGCTAGTAGATTTCCAATCTCGTCAGGCAATTCTACACCAGGGTTTACAAGGAGACGCACCATTTTTTGCAAATGGCCTATGGACGGTGGCAGTTTTCTAACTCCAGTGTCATGTATAACTAGTGTCTGTCTCCGGAAGCTCAATAACACAAATAGAATGGATGGTCAAAAATTTTAGCTGGAAAAGTCCTCCTATGTATTTAATGTGTTGGTTTCTAAGAAGACAATGACAGCTGCCACAATAAAAATCTAGTACTCTAAGATGATGCAGCTCTTGCAGATTAGAAATTCCCTGCTCTTGCAATCCATAAAAACTAATGGAACAGACATGTGACCACTTATCCATAATCTTCTGCATCACTTCATCTCCCACATCTTCAGATTGTACTGAGAGCCTGCGAATCTGGTGACCATTACCATTATAGCTTTGCCCTTCCACTATCCTGGCAAAATTCTCCTCTTTTGACAGCGAGAAAATAAGCTCAAGCACCATATCATGCACATTAAAATATTTTACCCACTCATCGCTCATTCAAGTAACTATTGGTGACTTGATCCACTGTTTGACCCCTCTCTTCTGCGATGAACCCTTTAGCTATCCAGCTCCATATTAGCTCCTCTGTCTGAAATTATGTCATCCTCTGGATACATACTAAGATATAGCAAGTAGGTCTTTAGATGGTATACTGGTCATGGGTCAAGTCCATAATAGCCGGGTGTGTGAGTGTGTGTGTGTGTGGTTTTGTAACCAGGATTTCTAAAACCCCTCCTTTGTTCTTCTTAATATATTGATATGCAGTTCTCCTGTGTGTTCGAGAAAAAAAGGTCTTTAGATGGTATGGGAGATCACAGTAGCTAAGAAGGAAGTATATCTCTCATTCCTTTGTCACTAAAAGCAGAACCGATAGAACAGTACACTTGTTCCCATTGATCCTTGTTTGATTTCCCAACAAGAAGGCTCGCCATAGTGATAATTGCTAATGGCCTACCATGGCACTTTTTCAGGATTCCATGAGACATTTCTTCCAAGTGAGGAGGGAGTGTAGAGGTATCCCCCAAAACCCTCTTGAAAAATAGTTGTTGGGATTGCTGGTCACTTAGATGTTGAATCTTGTGGACATATCCTTCTAAATTAGAGCAGCATGATGTGGCTACATCGGCACTTCTTGTAGTTGTAATTATTCTGCTATTTAAATTGTTCTCCGGTAAAGCAGACTTGACAAGTTCCCATGCTTGTGTGCTCCAAATATCATCAACAATGATGAAGTACCTTCTCGTTTTTGTAATAGATGTTAGCACTAAGATCAAGTATTTTTGCTACTTTTTTTTTGCCACCAAATAGTATGTGGTTTCAAATAAACATGTTCTTATTTTATAAATAAATATGCATCATGATATCAAACAACAAAAGGCATCCATCATTGCATCATCGCTGCTCTCACACAGACTAGAGGGCACTTCGACCACTATGTTTCCACCAGTTTCGCCAGGTTCACCCCAATGCATTCTAGTCAGTGTATTTCACTAGGTATCCTATGAATTTTAGTTATGGGATAAAACAAGTGATATGTATGTAAGCTTCCCTTAAATATGCTGAGATTTTGTGCTTATCATATTTTTAGCCTGGTGGTGGACATTAGTGGCTAGTATGCATGTGATTGGTGCTTAGGGAAGTTAATTCACATAGATTACTTTATAATTTGGGACAAAGTTTGAATGCTTCAATATCATGTATTTTAAGAATGCTTCAATATCATACATTTTAAGACGGAGGGAGTAGTAATTTGTACACCATTCACATTTCACAGTTTGATTACCATAGTTTTCAACATTAGAATTTGATCCATATATAGTTAGCTCCTATACGACAATATGTGTAAAGAAAGGCCATAACCCTGGTATAGTAACTTCAAATACAAGTTCAATGAAATCACTTCAAATTGTGAGAGTATTTAGTAATCTGACACTAAAAAAATATTTTTAGGAACAAATTTAAGGAGTCTAACCATTTGTTAACATATACTTAAACATTATAATAGCCGGAGGCGATAGTGGTGAAACTCTTTTTTTTTAAAAAAATCAACCATATTTGTGTACTCCCTCCGTTCTAAATTATAAGTCATTCCAAAAATCTTGGAGAGTCAAAGTTTTTAATTATAAATTTATGAATTTATTACTAATAAAGTTTTTGTCATCTAAAAAAAAATCTTAAAACTAAATGGAACTTCAACAACTAAATGGAACTTCAACCAAAGAAACACGTTTAGCATCTCCATGCGCAAAAAGGATTCTTTGTGCACACATAAATATATAAAAAGTTAATGTACAGCTAATCCTGTGTGTAGAACAAACCATAACTACCACCAACTCACTCTTTTTTTTAGTGAATAGTAAATATCTCTACACTTTAAATCATTTTGGTAAAAAGATATATTTTGATATATAAGGTTTTAGAACACCTAAACAGTATTAGAACTCCAACTTCCACAGTTTAAGAATCCTATATCATGTAATCTGGTTTTTGGAAGAGGTTTTATGTCATAACCGACTAAGTCTACCGTGTTTGTTACAAGAAGCAGAGGCCATAAATAATATTTATTTCAATTATCTTTGATAAGAACAAATATCTTTGAAAAGAACAAATATATATTTTTTTTCACTAACTAAACATATGCATATAAAGGAGCAAAGGCTGAAAAGAAGATAAATATCAACTTTATACGTACCTCTTATATTGTAAGAATGCTCTAAGCTTGTCTATGTGTTGGCGCTCGTCATCCGATGGGTCAACACAACTCCCTAGTTCTTTGGGCATATTAGCTAGTATCTTGGCAACATTAGGGTTCCGTGAAATGGTACAAAACATGAACAATCAGATTGACCTTTGATTTTCTGGTAAAATTGATTTGCAAGAGTTGTTTTGCCGAGACCTCCAAACCCCACAATAGATACAACTTGGAGTTGATGTCCACTGTCATCATTCTTCAGAAACTTGATGATCTCCTCCCTTGGACCGTCAACGCCGACAAGTCTCTGTGCTTCCACATACAGTGCTGGCAGCCGGGGATCAATTGGAACCTTGCTAAAATTAGTAGCCTGCTCATAATACTTGTACCTCAACCGACGACCATTTTCTTCCTCTACACGAGCCTTGAGCTCATCAATTAATTTAGCAATCTTGCGACGTGACCATATCCTCTGAATCTTACTTGCTGTATTTTTTATGAGGCTGGATTTAGCACCACCTTTGCTCATCCTGTAAATGAAGAGGTCGATGCAGTCTTCAATGTCATAGCTGAGCTTGCGCACCTTGTTCCTCCAATCCTTGAGCTGCTCATCCAGCCTCTCCTCATTATTGGCCAGCTTCACAAGCGGAGTCTGCATACTTCTCAGCTCATTGCTAAGAAAAGTGATCTTTCTCTTCACTCCTTTCTGAAGCCTGTACTCCCCTTGTATCAACGCAGAGAGCTTGAGAAGCAGGGTGCCTATCACACCCATTGAAGCACTTACTATAGGAGCAGCCATGGATATTGCTGCCTCTGTCTAGCTTTTTGTTTGGCAGATCAGGAGGTGGAGCTCTCGCCCAGGTTCATGCAGTCCCCCTCATCAGGAGCGGCCGACGGAGAGGCATGGGCGCATCCACGCATGGCTGATGCCACTGGCAGCAGACGACCTCAGCACCAGGCGGAGCGCATGGAAGACACGGGGAACCACCAGAGCTCGATCTGGTAGGAGACGGCTCGAACTCGATTGATTCCGGCTATGGGGAAGAAAGGAAAGAGTGCAATTGAAACAGTGGAGGTACCGGCGAGGTCTTACAGCGGGCGGTGGGAGTGGATCTGACCGGTAAGAAGGCTTGAGCTGGTGGAGAGATGAGGAGGAGCAAAGGCGACGGTGACTGCCTGCTTTGCTGGGAAGGAGAAAGCCAAGTGCTGGTTGGGACGACTCGAAGTCAAGGGACGACGACTCGAGGTCTTTGTGGGTCAACAGTTCAACACGCATCGCACGAGGAAAAGATTAGAACGAAACCTGCGTGGGTGGATCCTCATTTTTTACTATTTAGCCCTTTTTTCAAAACAAATTCTCATTTGGCCCCCTGGCGGACTTAAAACCGTTTTTAGACCCTAAACTCAGCGCCATGACTCACGGCGCCGAGGTAACACGTCTCGGCGCCATAGGTCACGGCGCCAAGCTTTGAGACTAGATGGTGACATGGCGATGATATGGCACTGATGTGGCACATCTTGGCGCCACGAAACATGGCGCCGACCTCGGCGTCGAGAGTCGTGGCGCCGACCTGCACTGTAGTAGCTTTCACCAGCGCCATGTTGTCACTGATGCGCATGTACTCCTCACATGCACTGCACTGGTACTAGCATTGGTAGTAATAATGACTACTAGTACATGTCTTTTCGCGGTTGTAGTCAATACGGAGTACATTTGTGTTAAGCTATTGTTATTTACAATAAACATATTTATGTTCTAGATATTATTCTATAAATTTTTTCCACATATTCTAGGTACCTCTTCTTCGTTCAAAAAATCCAACTCTGTATTTAAATCAAGTCAATTCTTTATAGAATCAAATTAATTTATAGAAAATAGCAGGTTTATAAAAAATACTTCTACTAGAGATTGACCGTGTGTATAAAGTCAACTAAATTTGTGTGATCAAAAGTGTTGCACTGAATTTTGATATATGTGTTTCAACTTTTACGTTAAATGATAACTATTGAAAAGCTATATTATATATTATTTTCATATTAATTAATTAATTGAAAAGGCGCAGACTAATATTTTGACCTTGGCGGAGTGTAATGTTTCGGGAAAAAAAAGTACTACTCCTTCCTTCTCCGAAAAGCAACCTGTCCGAAAAGAATGCAATTCTATCTACTAGTATATCAAGTTTAATTAATTATAGATAAAAAAGATTGTCAATATTTATAATACAAAATAAATATCATTAAATTAATTAATTACAAAATATAATAATAAATTAATTTAGAATTTTTTTCGTTTAAAATATAATCAAGCGTGAACTATAATTAGCCCCTAGTAACCCATAGCGTTTAGTGTGCTAGCAGTTTCACCATAGAAAACTTGTGCCAACCATAACTATTTCATAGTCTCTCTACTATAAGGGACCAATGCAAATTATGCTAAGTCCACTCGAGAAAATTGCCTCCTCTAGAGATGACATTCCTTCGTCCACACCAGATTATGCACCCAGAAAAATCCTCACATAACAAACCAAAGGTTCAGATCTAATTTGAGGAGGCTTCACCAGGATCCTATGGCTACGGACGATTTGAGGCTTCAGTGCAGGCTTCAGCGCACCCACGCCGACAAATATTTTCTGTTCAGAAGAAAAAGAGAATTAGGGAGGGTGGGAGACTGGGGAGGCGAGGAGGCTACGACGGGGCAGGTTGGGCTCGGCGCGGCCAAGAGCCCCTGGGTGCACGCGTGATTTGGGGAGGGAGAGAGACTAGGCATTCCGTCGATTGCCGATCTACCATCGTCTCGCCTGCATCTCCGAAATCTGAATCTCCGTCAAGGATTGGCGAGAGGTACGGATTACTGTCTTCTAGATTATCTTCCTGGCTTCTAGATGTCTGACTGCCTATTCCTGCGTTTTCGTGGAGATTGCCGTTGTTGGTCCTCTGTTGCCTCAACGATCTGATCCGGGTTCTTCAGTTTGTATTTGCCAATCCAGTCCCCTATGGTATTTGTCTTAGAAAATGTAGCCAGAATCAGAAACAATGCGTGTTTCATGTGTTATGAACGACGTATAGAAATATGAAGTAAACGAAATTCAATCACAGCGGAGACACACGATTTACGTGGAAAACCCCTTCAATGTGAAGGGGAAAAAACCACGGGCACCAGCCGACAATAATCTCACTATCTCAAGAGTTTTGGGTTACACGCCAGTGGCGGCTTACAAGAGAATCTCACAAAAGAACTATTCTCCACGAAACCCTAGCAAGGGTATTTATCTCACGCAAAAGCATCCGATTTGTTGGCTTAAGATGGACGAAACTTCGGGCTGACCGAATTTCCGGTCCCTCGACCGAATTTCCGGTCGGGGCAGGTGATGCAGGCCGTCGCGTGCTAGAGATCACTTCCGGTCTTTGTCCGGAACCTCCTGGTTTACGGAATTTCCGGTCCCTGACCAGAAATTCCGGTCAGGAATTTGGAACAACTCCAACAAACTCCACCTTGAGACAAATTCATCTTGTATCATAAATCAACCCATCATCCTGATCAACAAAGATAGAAAACCACTAGTGCCAACAATAGTCTCTTGGACTATTCTATTAAACCAACTAAGGTTGAGCACAACTCAAACTTAGCAACAGGAATAGGCTTTGTCATCATATCGGCGGGATTATCATAAGTACTAATCTTGCATACCTTTAGCTTACCTTCTTCAATCACATCACGCACAAAATGATACTTAATATCTATGTGCTTAGTTCTCTCATGGAACATCGATCTTTAGTGAGGTAAATTGCACTTTGACTGTCACAGTGCAAGCTTATGCAAGATTCAACTCCACCGAGTTCGGTGTACAAACCTTTCAACCATATCAATTCTTTACACGCTTCACAAATAGCCATATATTCTCGCTTCAAGTAGTAGACAATGCAACAACAGGCATCAAAGTAGCCCTCCAACTCACAAAGACAAGCGCCAACAAGAAACACATAACACAGTAAAGTGATCTTCGCCCGTCCAAATCAGCAAAGATAATCGGAATCCACATAACCAATGAGACCCTTATCGGTTCTTCCAAACTTCAAACAGGGAATCTGCTTTGTGCCTCCTCGAGGTACCTGAAAATCCAACGAACGCCCTCCAATGTTCTTTGCCGAGGATTAGACATATATCTACTAACAAGGCTCATAGCATATGACAAATGCGGGCGAGAGCAAACCATGGCATACATCAAAGACCCAACACTAGAATAAGGAACCCTTGACATGTACTCAATCTCTCGCATCTCGTACTAGGACACCGAAAGCAGCGGTGACAACTTAAAGTGAGGTGCAATAGGGGTACTAACACCTTAGCATTTTGCATGTTGAAACGCTGAAGAACTTTCTTGATATAATTTTGTTGACTAAGAAATAGCACACCAGATTTTTACGTCTCTACTAATTTCCATACCAAGAATTTTCTTAGCACTACCAAGATCTTTCATATCAAACTCACTACTCAACAACTTCTTTAACTTAGTGATTTCAATCTTACTCTTGGCAAAGAATCAGCATATCATCAACATATAACGACAAATATATAGGTGATCCATTAACATGCTTGATGTAAACACGGCTATCATATTTAGATCTCTTAAAACGTGTGACAACATAAATGAATCAAACCTCTTGTTCCACTTGATGAGGGGACTGTTTCAAACCATACAAGGAGCGCTTCAACTTGCACACATATTTTTTCCTTGCCGGGCACTATGAACCCTTCCGGTTGGTCCATGTAAATGTCCTCCTCTAGCTCTCCATGCAAAAATGCGGTCTTCACATCTAACTGCTCAAGTTCAAGGTCATGTGAAGCAACAATACTAAGAAAAGTACGAATTGAACTATGTTTTACCACCGGAGAGAACACATCATTATAGTCAACACCGAATTTGGTCAGTAACCTTTTGCAACTAACCTTGCCTTATACTTTGGAGGCTCGCTTGGAGATAAACTCTCCTTTCTCTTGAAGATCCACTTGCGGTTGATGGTCTTCTTTTTCTTAGGCAAAGGTACAACCTCCCATGTATTGTTCTTCTCAAGAGATCGCATCTCCTCGTGCATAGCGTAAATCCAATTCTCACTATCGGCACAACGAACAACTTCTTTATAGGTTCTTTGGCTCATGAACATTCTCCACATGTTCAACAACTCAAAGCATAGTAAGACAAATTACATTCTTCAATGAGACGTTTAGGAGGTGCTACTTGTCCTTTTTTGACTTGCGTTGAGCAATAGGTAATTCCTCCTCTAGCTGCAAAATAGGAGGAGTTTGCTTTGAACATCATCATGAGTATTAACATCGACAACATCATTATTATGGTCATCCTGCTCATCAACAGGCTCCACCTGCACACCTATCATCATCAACATGCTCCACCTGCATGCGCATACGCTGCAGCTCTTTTTCAAAACATGTTCGAGGGCAAACTGTTAGTAAACATCACGATTCATTGAATACAACACTCCTGCTCATAAAAGTCTTCCCCTGTTTTTAGGATTCCATAATTTATAGCCTTTGACTCCCGAACCATAACCAAGGAAAAGATACTTAACAGCTCTAGGCTCTAGTTTTCCATTATCAACATGAGCATAAGCGGTGCATCCAAAAACTTTCAAGCGTGAATAATCGGCAGGCGTACCAGACCATACCTCAATAGGAGTTTTCTTATTTAGTGGAATAGAAGGCGACACTGTTTATCAAATAACAGCAAGTATTAGCGGCTTCAAATTTTCAAAACGCTTGCTCATCCTTGCATGAGACAAAGATACAACGGGCCCCGGATATAATGGTCCCATGTTCATACGTTCGGCCACACCATTACATTTGTGGAGTATGGGGTATGGTATGATGCCTAACAATGCCTTCACATGCGCAATAATCATTAAAAGGCATGCGAACAAAATTCTCCACCATTATCGATGCGAAGCAACTTTACCTTCCTTTCAGTTTGCCTTTCTATCATTACTTTCCAGTTCTTAAAAGCAGCAAATGTGTCATCTTTATGTTTCAGAAAATAAGGCCAAACCCTTCTAGAGTAATCATCAATAATTGTAAGCATATAACGTGCACCACCAAGAGAGGGCTTCTTAGAAGGACCCCATAAATCAGCATGAACATAATCAAAAGAGTACCTTTGGTGGTGTGAGCGAGAAGTGTTGAACTGTACCCTCTTATGCTTGCCAAATATGCGGTGCTCACAAAACTTGATCTTACTCGAAGTGCAGCCATTCAAGAGATTTCTCTTCATCAATTCTGCCATACCATGGTGACTCATATGTCCCAAACGCATGTGCCAAAGGTTAGTTTTACTAGGTTCATCATTAGTAACAGCAGCCCGGTGAATCGAGAACCGGGTAAAGTACACCCTCTAAGGACATATAACTTTGCGGGATTAAGATCACCTTTCAAGCAGACAAGAGAACCTTTTGATACCTTTAGAATGCCATCTGAACCGGAATATTTGTAACCTTACGCATCAAGTGTGCTCAATGAGATAAGATTTACGGACATCCCCGGTATATACGGCGTTTTTCAGCGTCGTGTCATGTCATCATCGGTCTTGATCCGAACTGATCCAATCCCCACGATGTCACATGGGTTATCATCTCCCATCCGCACAACATCCCCTTTCTCGCACAAAGCTTATAAGAGCTAAACCAATTTACATTAGTGCAAATATGAAATGAACATGCGGAATCAAGAATCCATTCATCATGACCCGGTAACACAACCAAAGAAATACTACTGCGGACAATCTCGGAATCATCATCGAAGCGGCGGCCGAGAATGAGAGACCTTACCACGGGCCGTCTTGTTTTTTCTCTTCTCCTTATTCTTTACTTTTACGCAATCCTCAACATTATGATTTGTCAACTTGCAATAAACACAGAACTTTTTATTACCATGCGGCTTGGACTTTGAACGGCCTCTCCTTTCGTAGTTCTTTCTACCATCATTGCCATCATTGGAGGATCTGTTTTTGGGTTACGCCTCTCACATGCAAAGCTTAAGCCCTTGGAGGACGACGTTCCGTCATTCTGCACCATGCCTCTCATCTTCTCCCTAGATCGAGAGCCTCATAAACTTCCTTTAGGGTTAGTTCATCACGGCTCAAAAGTATGGTGTCACGAAAATTTGCATACAATTTGGCAAAGAACATAGCGATAAAAGACCTAAGTCCTCATCATTATACTTCACCTCCATCGACACTAGGTCGGCAACGATCTTCTTGAATTCAGCGATGTGGGTCATCACCGAATCCTCCTCCTTCATCTTGAGTGAACAACTTCATCTTCATCTGCATCTTCTTGGTTAGATCCTTGGACATCTGGTCGATTCCGGTTTCAGCCCATAGTTCTGCGGTAGTTTTCTCTTTCAAACACTCACGCAAAATATTATTATGAAGATGCAAGTGAATTAGGGCGGCGCCTTCTGATCCTTGTGGATCTCATCCGGAGTCCACTCGGCCTTCCTCTTGCCGAAGTTATCCAGCGCCTCATCATAGTCATGAGTCTGCGCGCGAATCCCCCCGCATCTTGACTTGCCATAGCGAGAACCGCGTGTCGTAGTTCAGCGGCGGTAGATCAAACTTCATCGACGTCGTCATGAACCCTAACAACAACCAAAGCTCGGTACCACTTGTTATGAACGACGTATAGAAATATGAAGTAAACGAAATTCAATCACAGCGGAGACACACGATTTACGTGGAAAACCCCTTCAATGTGAAGGGGAAAAAACCACGGGCACCAGCCGACAATAATCTCACTATCTCAAGAGTTTTGGGTTACACGCCCGATTGGCGGCTTACAAGAGAATCTCACAAAAGAACTATTCTCCACGAAACCCTAGCAAGGGTATTTATCTCACGCAAAAGCAGTCATTTGTTGGCTTAAGATGGACGAAACTTGGGCTGACCGGAATTTCCGGTCCCTGACCGGAATTTTCGGTCGGGGCAGCTGATGCAGGCCGTCGTGTGCTAGAGATCACTTCCGGTCTTTGTCCGGAACCTCCGGCTTACCGGAATTTCCGGTCCACGACCGGAAATTCGATCGAAATTTGGAACAACTCCAACATCATGTTTCAGTCTACGTTCATGTTCGATGCCCCTGTATCTATAGTCAATTTCAGTTTAATGGTTTTGAGACAGATTGAAATCACATCACGTGTGTTCCTAATGTTTACTGCAACTTGGGTTGGTACTGGCGTGAAGTTGCCTGCTAAACCCACAGCCACAAATATCTGCCTACCAGCCAAATCAATGACATATTCTAATTTTGATTAATTGCACGAGTGGGCTCGGCGCGGTCAAGAACCCCGGGGCGACGTTGGCGCACGCGTGCTGGTGGCGCATCGAGGTTTCCCGTGGCCCCGGAGATGCACCTGGCCTTCGCTTTCTACAACAAGCTGGTTATCTCTTATAATGTTTCCTAACTGAAGATTCAGGACAGTTCAACATGATATATGCTGTGCACACTGCACCCCATAACAAAACTTGTTCTCATTACATGACAATTTGGATGACATAAATCTCTTCTTGATAATGACTGTCATGGCATTCTTGTTATCTGATCCACTGATGCTATCTGTACAAGGCGTCAAGTTTAGCCCATCATATATATCTACAGAGTGCTATAATTGTAGCCAGCATGGAAAACAAGAAATTTGGAATATTGTCCATTGTTTTACTTATAGGATAAGGCTCGACCAGTTTAACAAGATATCATCTTTAGATATCAATTATGTTGAATATTCTTTTTGAATAATCTTTGTTTCTTGGCAGGTTTCATACAGTTTATTGGCTAGAGTATCTCATGTGACCCATTTGTTTGCCAATTCTCTTAAACATGTGGTGGCCATCATGTCATCCGTTCTCTTCTTCAGAACTCCAATTTCACCTATAATGGTGAGTACGCTAACCTTCTCACAAAGAAGGAATTTCTCACAATAGCTCAACGGATGGATAACACATAGATCTGCCTGACACCTCAAGTTCTTCCTTGCCACTAAGGTATGACACGTTTCTTCTCCCTTCTTAAGACAAAGTTTCCTGGTCACTTAGCTTAGCTATTCAGTAATCTTTGCCAGCCAGACTACCACAAGGAGTATCAGTTCAGAACTTAGCTGCAGTCAGGGTGCTTGTGGGAATACCAACACAATTCTTTCTGTTTGTTGATTCCTTGATGGATGCTTGCCAGGTGGTTGTGGATTCCTGGACTACTCAAGCATGAAGGGAAGGAGAGGTTTGTTGGACTACTCGAGCATGAAGGGAAGGAGGGTGGTTCAGAAGAATGCAGCCTACTTCACCTTTGATGCGCACTAGCCTCTTTGGGAGCTCTGGGACCATGCACTGAGTTGCTGGGAGAGGATTTTAGTACATCAGGGTAAATTGGTGCTTCTGGTTGCATACAATGCGGTTAATCAGACATTTATATGCCACTTCTTTGGGTGGTTACTCATACATTTGGGCATGGAGTTTTCTATGTCAAGTGCGATTGAAATTGATTTGTGCTTTCCTCATGATTATATTTAGGGCTTGACGTTGAGTACTTTCGTATGTTTCAAATTGCAGATAGGGCTCAAGGAGATAGATGGTTTTGTAAACACTAGATCAGGGCCATCATTAAACTGCTCCTGGACCTCCCATCGCATACTCCATATGGCTGACAGACATAACAAAGGAGTGCTGCGGCCCCTGGACATTCAGGTACATTTCATATTTAAATTCGATTCAGATCTCATATTTTCTTTTATATGCACCCATTTTAGTTTGTTAATTAATACTACTTTCAAGGGCCGCATCATGATCTTTAGGCATTGCTAGGATCCAGTTTAATGACCACACCATGTTAGAGACAGAGCATTCAAGTTTTTATTTCTCCATTTGTTATTAGATATTAGCTTATGCTAAGGATCTCATGGTTGAATAGAAAATATTTTATGATTTGAGTTTGTATCATAAAAGAGCTTTTATTGTTGGATTGATTTAGCAGAGATCGAATTGGATTATATTGCAGCGACGATACATTGGTCTTCATGATCCAACTTAACCATATTTTTGGTGTGCACTATCATATACTTATGGTTTGTTTTTCCATTGTTCCTGATATGAATGAATTTTGTGATCCAATCAGTAACTACCATGGTGATAAGCTTTCTTGTTCACTGCAACCCACATCCTAATTCATCCCGTTTTCATGCTCAGGCTTGTAAGTGAGAGAGAGACAACCAAACAGTTTTTGGTTATATGGAGTAATAAGGCCTGAGTGCGAGAGGTAACATTAGAACATAGCACGTCAGTGAAAGAGGTGAATCAATTGATTCACAGTTTATGATCTAATCTTCACGGTAACTCATATGTTATGTCAAGTCTGGTTACAGGAAGTTTGCAGAATATGGTGTTTATTCAATACGGAATCAGCATCCTGATGACCCATCCGCAATCTCCAAGGACCGTGTGAAGGGCTCACTAGGATCATTCAATTCGGATGCAGTATCTGTATTTTTTTTTTTTTTTTGCGAGGACCAGTGAATGCCATATACTGATATAGTCAGGCAGTCAAAGATTACTCCCGGAGGTCACAAGGCAAGAAGAAAAATAGATTGCTTGTCATCTACTTGGATATCTTTTTTATTGCTTTACAGGTAATAATATGCTTTGGCTTTCCTCTGCATCCTATTGGGATCACAAGGTTCAAGAGAAAGATGTCCGAAACCAGTAAACATGGACACCTTAATGGAGCTCCTTTTAACGTATTCTCTTTTTAGTGAACGGGGCTGACTGAAATTAGCTACACAGGCTGCGCCAAGTTTGTTTAGATAACCACATTGTGCTTGTAAATAATTTGTTCACATGAGTTTGAGAGCTTTATATATGTATATATCCAGTATGGACCTTTGCTCCGCGAAGGCAGATGACCTTTCATTGATTTGTAGACGCAGTGTAAAAAGTTGGCAATTATATTGGTAAAATTATGTTTGTTATCTAAAAAAAGTGTCCATATAAAAATTGTCACATGAATTTGATCCTCTTTTGAGTTTTACCGTAGCGTTAGCACGGGCATACTACTAGTACTACTAGTGGTAGCATGCAGCAGCTGTCAAACATAACTATTTCATACTAGTACTCCAGTACTACTAGTGGCACTGTGGCAGCATGCGGCCTGCTGTAAGCTTGACGGACGGCACGCACGAGCAGAAGTAGCTTGGAGCGGCGATCTGATGGCACGAGACAGGGCTGCCGGGCGGCAGAGCACGTCCCCCAATGCTCCTTTCCATGCTGCAGCTGCATGTATGTATACTGTATTGCAGAACGCCTGTGCCCTCATTTTATCCGGATCGCTCTTCCGGGTCAGCAACGCGTGGCGAGAGAGAGCGCCGTGAGTCGTGGTGTTGAGCTATGGCCACGTCAGCGCCACATCGGAAGCCATGTCATTCCGGACCCCGTATCTCGGCGCTGTGAATTATGGCGCCGAGACGTGTTACCTCGGCGCCGTGCGTCATGGCGCCGAGCTCAGGCTCTAAAAACAGTTTTAAGCCCGCCAAGGGGCCAAATGAGAATTTGTTTTGAAAAAAGGGCTAAATAGTAAAAAATGAGGCCGGTGGATCCAACGCCTAAGCAACGGATTCACAGTTACTTTTCCTTCGTGTATCTTTCAGTTTCTCCATGACCTAAGAAGCTTCACGGAAACAGCCGGGAGAGCACTGCTGCCGGCAAATTAGTGCAGGTTCCTCTGCCTCTGGGTATTGGTTCTTGGTGCGAGCCAGCACAGGGAGCACCGATCATCAGGATTCAGGACATTGACAGACAGAGTCTGCTAATGTGAGCCGCAAAATCAAATTAGCGACCACACTGACGACACTGATAAATGGCAAACCAGACACCGCAGAATCTGCACCATGCTCTGCCTGCTCGTCTCGTGTACTGGTGCATGCTTCATCCCTCATCTGCACCGGCGTGAACATGAATGTACACCAACCGAATTTCACTTGATAAATCCAGGAGTACAAATTATTTGGGGAACCGAAATAGAGAGTACTTCGAACAAAATTGTTCTTTCACTTGATAAATCCAGGAGTACAAATCCAGTACTTCGATTTTCACTATGTCCGGGATTTCTTTCTCAAATATCAACGGTGCAACGTCAAATAAAATATCTTTCTCAAAAATCAAATATCTGGGAGAAGCTAATGGCCCCTTTGGCTCCACGGGAGAAACACAGGCAAATCATAGGAAAGCAGGTACGCAGGAAATAAAACAGTAGGAAAGTAAGTTCGATTCCTTCGCGTCCCCATCCGCTCCGTCTCGTCCCTACTACTGCGCGCCGCCAACCTCTCCTCCCGGCGGCTCCCTCCGCCACCTAGGCGGCGCTCTCCCCCCACCTCGAGGAGATCCATGGAGCACGCGCCGTGAGGTCCATGGAGGTGGTGGCGGCAGCCCCCCCCCCCACACACACACACACACACCGACCCGCCAAAAAAGCACCGGCGGCAGCATCCCGGCAGGGGAGTGGGTCTCCAGCACCGGCACGGCCCGGGTCGCCAACTAGGGACGGCGGCCCTGGCCCTATGCACATGGCGAGCAGCGGCTCCTGTCCCGGCGGTGGTATGGTGCCCAAGCCATGGCGGCTCCCGCCCCGGTGGCGGTATGGCGCGAGCATGTCTGGCGGCGCCCGGCCCCTGCGCCCTGCTGTGGCGGCAGTGCATGCGACCACGCTTCGGCGGCGCCTACCGGCCCTGCTGCGCCCCCACCGGTGGCGGGTCAGCGCCTGAACCTGGTGGCGAAGTCGGCGGCGCCTCCGTCCTCAGCGCCCCTCGCATCCCCCTCCCCTTGCTCCGTGGCCCCGCTCACGGTGTCCACACGCCACCGCGCCGCCCTGCGCTTCTCCAACCCCTCGCTCCATCGCGCCATGGTGGTGGCGCTCGGACCCGGCAGTTCTGGCGGCAGCCTGCCGAGCGCTTCTTCCCGGCGACGCGTCGACCGGCGGCGTCCGTCACCAACCCCACTCCTCGAGTGGGCGCGCGGCGCCCGGTCCATGGGTGGCCGGCTTGAAGCGCCTCCGTCTCGAGGGGCCGCATCAAGGGCTCCATCGACAAGCTCCGTCGCGGCCTTGCGCCTCGGACTTCCCACCAAAACATGAGCTCTCACCGGATGTTTCGTTTCCTGCGGTCTTGTGAGAGAATGAGTGCTTCCTCGGGAATCGATCCTGTGTTTCTCCTTCGTTCCCAAACCTGTGCTGACGTCAGCAAAACCATAGGAATCGATTCCTACGGTTTTCCTTTGATACCCACGTGAGCCAAAGGGGCCCAAAAGACTATGGAAGAAGTCACTGATGGTTGAAGCAGCAGATATTCAGTAAATATGAGTAAAGAGCAATCGAGGAAAGAGGTCCCATTCCATTTTAGAGCTCACGGTGATCTTCTTGTTTTATAAATCAGCGACTTCTTCTAGCTGTATTAAAAAAAGATCAGCTACCTGCCATCTGCTCAAGATATTAATGAATAAGTTAATATACACACGTGTCGACAGTGATGATGCAAGTGGAAAAGTGAAAGTTGTCACTATCTATTTTATTACCATTACATAGTAAGTAGTAATTGTGAATCATGCGAGGACAAATTTTATCACAGTTATCAGGCCTCTAATAGTGAAGCCACATAAAATTTTATGTACAGCGTTACTCATGGAATAGTTGGGGGTTAAGAATGCTACTGACTACAAACCAGTACCTGCCACCTCCTCCGAATCTTCTCTCTGAAACGATCCGCGATTTCCTCGAAGAGAAATCCACAGAGTACATCATTTACAGTTGATACCACAGTTCATACATCGCAAAAAAAGATACAAGTTATAAGGTTTTACAACACTTGAAGGTATACCTAAGTACAAAGTATCCTAGCGATATACGCACCGCAGTCAACATCGAGTAGGCGTAGCGCCCACGGCGGGTGAAGGCTCCTCCTTCACAAACAATCATCGAGTCGGGGTAGAGTATCAGCGGGCGTAGACTTGATCTCCTTAACCAAACTTGAGTGTAGGAACGAGACCACCTAATTCTTCCAGCTCCATTACCGTCGTAGTCCTCCTCGGGTACCAAACCTGCTCAACTCTATCGATGCGATTTGTGCGGCCACTAGCTCCCACCCTATGCTTTGCTTTGCTATGTGGTAAGTGGAATGCAAGGGTAGAGGAAAAGGCCTATATTTGGCTGTAGTTTTCCTATGCAAATTCATAACATAAACATAATATAGTTCATCAAGTTTTAACCCATCTCATCCATACATCCATCCATCCCATCCATATCCACATCTACATCCACACATCTCACTCTCTAGTCGGCAAGGAAGACTCCCGCTCCTCCTTGCCTCAACGGCCTAAGCCGGAATCCAACAACACCCGGGGAGGAGGAGAAGAAAAGGACTCCACTCACTATAACGAATGAGGGGTACTCGTAGGGAATGTCCGTGCGGGGACACGGCTATACGTATAGATTTAGTAACTCTACGAGCTTGTACACTGGAACCACAAGATCACCATCATCGGCGATGCCTCGTCTAGGCTGATACCAAGCTGCCGCCCTAAGCGGCCCGATGCCGCTCTACCACTCGGCTCTGGGCACCCCGGAGATCCACCCAAGCCGCCGAGGCGTGAGGCGTGGTACCGGATCCCGATGGATACCACTGCCTCTCGGGGAGGGTGTGGGTCTCGGCACCCGTACCTCCCTACACTATCACCTATCAACCTAGTAGTAGCGGCGGGGGGGCCGGCTAGTCGTCAAGTCGGACCCCGCCCATTCGAGAGGCAGTGGTGTGCACGAAAAGAGTCCCATGAGCCGCATACTCGCCCAATCGGTCCTTAGAGGGACCGGACAAGATATCTTCACAAGGGGGGCTCGGCATACCCGTGCCTCGGCGGCACCTCCATTCCGAGGATTCATCCCACAAAGGCACTCCTCCCGGAATCTACTCACATCACATGTACCCGCCACGGTACTCTCTCACATAGGGAGTGCCGGATCACACTCCACCGGCAAGACTTGTCCCTTGACTCGTCGTAGATCACGCCCGATCGACACAACCCTCACCACACACCCAAGACACACGCCAAGATCTCTCCCACGTTATCCCCAGTTATCCAGTTCACGGCACCACGTGCCTTAGCCACACACAAGCATGTATGAGTAAAGTGTAAGTGTGTAGCAAGTTTCATGAGGTAGGCGAGCGTTTATCCTAGCAGCGGGTGTGCAGGAGAAAGGTTGCGTCAAGGTAATGGCTTATCAAGCAATCTACCATGCATCCTATCACAGTTCATTTGCATAAAGTAAAGCGCTAGCGACTACATATTGCATGACTAATAGGATTCTACGAGGTTGGGTGGGACGTGGCACCTGTTCATAGCAATCCATTGTCATCCACATCTGGTTGACCTTCATGTCTCCTCCCTCTAGCAGATCTTCGGTCCGCCCCATTGTCACCGCAATGCAACTACCTCGGTATAGCGACAAACAAGACGAAGAGCAATCAATTCCCTAACCAAAATCCAATACTCCCCAAAAAGGCAACAAGATATAGAAGAAACCAGATAACTCCGAACAAACACTAAAAAGACTTAGCCCTCGTGGAGAGTGTCCGATCCTTGGGCTCATATAAATAGAAGTGGTTGCCTGCTAAGCACAAGCCCGGATCACGACCATGGTATAGCCAGTACTTCCTGGGTCAATCGTGTCGACCTGTACGGCTTCAAAAGAAGAGGGCTTGATCCTAGCTTAACTTAACCAAACACCACGGTTGCGACCTCCCGATCCTGACGTCATGGAAATTGGCGGGAACCGGAGGATCACAAGTAGGAGAGAAAAGGGAAATAGAAACAGCAGGGTTTGGCCCTTGCGGCCTTTAACCCACAAGTCACAACTACTATATAGGATTTCGAGTAAGAACAATTAACACGAAATAGAGGAATTGTGGCTTGGTTCCAGGCTCCTTGGCTTTACCCGTCATGGTAGCGACGGTAGCAAAAGAGATTGGAATATGAACAACAGAAGAGCGGCTACAGGTCCTCTCGATCCGCACGACACAACAACGTTGGGAGCCGAGAAGAGAGTAGCACACAAGGGAATATAGGAGAGTTAGTTGGGCATGTCCATGTCGCGGCCTCGGTCACATCCTCGACGAGGATGGTTTTCCAACGGTCGATCGGGTCGACTCGCATGGGTCCGAGAACAGTACACAGACCATAGCTTCGCTAACTAGAAGAGATAGTCCGGTCTTTGATCCAATCATCATGACTAAGACGGGATCGAACAGAACGGGCTAGCGGGGAGGAACGGAAGGTAAACGAAAGAGAAGGAGCGGTGGTCTACTCCTTCCAATGCACATGTCACGACAAAAAGGCAGGGCATCGAAGAGGAGCGATGCACAAGAGAGTACAAGTGCCTAATCCGCTTGTAGGGTACCTTGACCAAGGTGCACTAGATGCACTAAGACGTTCCCCGGATTCTTGGTGGTGCGGTTGTCACCGCGAAGACCCAGGGAGTGTCACGGTCTCAATAGGTACTGGCATACAAGAGGGCTAAGCACCAAGGAACAATTAGAGGGAAGTAAAAGAGGTTCCCTCTTCCCTTGATCCACTCGCCCGCGGCGGTCGGCGGGAATCAAAGGAGTGGGATCAAGAGAGCAATAATAGAACACCGACGAACTCGATCAAACACCAAATGGGATTTCGGTTCCACAAGACTTCCGGTCCTCTTGACATGGCAATAGTCAATAATCAAAGTATTCGAGTCAAGAGAGTCAATCCACGCCTTACTGAACTAGCGAGGATCGAAAGGATAAAGAGAGAAGAAAGGCCCCGCACTCTTCTCGACCTACTCGTCATGGCAAGGGACGGTGGTCGGAAGAAAAGAGACGGAAGTCTCGCACGGTCCCTTGATCCACACCAACTCGTAGGGCACCACGACCTCCGTGCAACTAAAGCGGCAAAAGCTATTTCTCGGGTTCGTAGCGATGCGGTTGTCATCATGAGAACTGAGGAATGCTTCCGGTCTACGTGGTGCAAGCATATGAGGTGGTGGGGAAAATAGCGCAAGAAAAGAAAGGAAAGGAAAGAGGTGAAGCCCGATGGTCATGGCGAGATGACTCGCGGCCATAAGCTTTACCTACACGGGTTTGGCTCCCGTCGTCCCAAGATAGTTGCTTCCTAGTTCGTTTCCCACTAGACTAGGTCCTAGGGGGCTCCATGTGCGCGGGTAAGATCCGCATCGATAGCGATATCGAGCTCCTTTATGACCATGTCCTAGGGCCGAAGGTAGAAGCTAACACTCAGGGTACAACGAAGACAACTAAAGCACGAGAGAACGAGTTACGCTCGGCGTCACGATCACGGTGGGATGAACCCACGACCGAACGTCCGAGCGAGGAACGACCCCTTAACCGGCTCGAAGGCACAGTTCACAGACAATGACACACAAACACACGAACCACGTAAGATGACGACCACATGGAGAACACATATCCCTAGCACATGAGACAATCCGGCGCGAAGGCACGACACAGGCATAGATAGATCATGTATGACAAGTATGAATAGGTATGTATGAAAAAGCGAAAGTTTTGCCGACGCCGAGGGTGACATCGGCGGAGTTTGCGAATGATCGACCTTGGCGGGGGGAAAGATGAGGCCGGTAGTGGAGTGTCGGGCAAGCCACGGTGAGCTGCAGCGTGCCCGGGCCAAGGGTGGCCAGCTGTAGTGGCCCTTGGCCGGCAGTGGCCGGCTGCAGCCACCCGTGGCCACCTCTGGCTGGCTGCAGCCATGTCTGGCCGGCTGCAGCTGGCCGTGGCGGGCTGCAGCAAGCGGGAGAAGGCCAGAAGCTGGCTGGGCGTGGCTCCAAGTGGCCGGGGAAGTTGTAGAGGTCCGACCGGAGTGGGGCCAGGGGCAGCCGCCGCTTCCCCCGCAAGGTGTAAGACAACGGCACGAAGGCCGGCCTCGGTCGTGGGCAGCGGCAGAACGCATAAAAAGGTGGGGTCTTTGGTTCCGGGAGGCTCACCGGCAGCACAGTCGGTGTTGGGGAAGGAGTGGTTGTCGCCGGTGGCGCCGGTAGAGCAGGTTGGCACCGGTAGGGCGCCGGGGGTGCACCGTAGAGCCGCACGCCGGCAAGGCAAGGTAAGCGCACCGACGCCCCGCATGGTGTAGAACACGCACGGCGGCGGAGTCGATGGGAAACACAAATCACGGGCTCGGTAGAAAGGGACAGCAAGGTTTTCGAAAGCATGGGTGCTCACCCACAGCGTGGAGGACGATGATCGCCGCCGTCCGGCAAGGGGTGGGCGCCGGCCGGAGTTGGTACGCAGGTTCGGGCGGCGGTGGTCCGCGATGCTTTGTCCGCCGCGGCGCGGGCAAGGTCGGGCGAACGCGACGTCATGGCGGGGGTGCTGCAGCTGCTTGTGGCCGACGGCGTGGCTGGATGCGGAGACATGGTGTCGTGGCGTGACGCAGCATGGCCGGAGGGGAGAGAGCGCAACGCCGGGCGGTCGCCGACGGGGTTGCTGTGGTGGTGGCGCGGGTCGTGGTCGGCGCTTTCGCCGCCGCGGGGCGTGTCGGGCGGCTGTGCTGCGTTGTCGCGCGCCGGCGAGGTCGTCAGCGTGGCGCGTCTGGCTCGGCGCGTCGCGTCGTGGCGCACGGCGGTCCCCGCGAAAGTGTTAGGCGCGAAGGCGGGTCGGGCGTTTCTCCATGCGCGCGCGGGCCGTGGAGCGTGGGCGCCGCGGTACCCGCTCGGCGTCGGGCGACGATAACGGCGAAGGGCTGCGTGCGAGCAGGGACGGCGAGGCGGCGTCATCGTCGCGTGAGCGCCGCAGGCAAGGCTCGGTGCGCTGGCGTTCACGGGCGAAGCGACGCAGCACGACGGCGGTGATTGGCGCCATGGCGCTGGGCGGGCGGTGGCGCGGTGTTGCGGCGGGCGCGCGCTGGGGCCCAGCGCGGCGGTGGCGTGATGTAGAAGCAAAGGGGGAAGGAAGAATGGTGGCGGCGGCCGCGTCTCGTTCTTATAGCGGCGGCCGCCTAGGGTTGCGAGGAGCCGACGGACGGATGCCTCGACGTCCCGTGACCGCTGGACGCGTGGTGGCCATCCACGGGCGGAGCAAGGAACGCGGGGCGTGCAGCAGTGGTGGCGTCTGGCGGCGGCGGCGGCTCCCAAGGGCGAAGCGCCCGTGCTAGGGTTAAGGAAGGGGCGCGGGCGTGGCGGTGGCGGGCGGGCTCTGCGTGCGTGGGCCGTGCGGGTGGCCAGCAACGGAGGGAAGAGGGGGCCGGGCGAGGGGGGCGGGCTGCATGGGCTTCGGCTGCGAGGCGCGTGGGCCTTAGGGGAGAGGAGGCACCAGGCGGGCCTGCTGGGCCACCATGCTCGGTTGGGCCTGCACGAGAGGGGGTGGGGAGATGGAGAGGCTGGGGTGCAGAGTAGGAAGGGGAGAGGAGGCCCAAGGAAAGGAAGGGATTTTTCCTATTTTTGCTAAGGATTGAGGAATGAATTTCTAGTTGATTTTGAAGGAAGATTTGTGGAGCTCAGATAGAATTTAGGAGAATTTCAAATGGGGGTTAGAGATTGGGACATTGAGAGATTGAGAGATTTGGATGAAAGGAAAAGGATTTTCCCCTTTTGTGACTATGAATTTGAGGGGATTCGAAAAGGGGTTTTAAGAGTTGTTTGAAGAAAGGAAAATTTGCTATAGATTTGTGCACTCCAAAATACGATCAAGCTCAAACTCAAGAACCAACTTGAAAACGCGAGCACTCATCTACAAGCAATTATACACGAATGCAACGCGCTTACTACCAAACTCCTCATGTGTTGCCCTAAGTTGACCTAACGCTACATGATTCACACGATTGCAGAAAAAGTTTTAAAAAGTTCGGATTTTTGGTGTTTGGTAAACCCGGGATGTTACACTCTCTCTCATCATAACCTTCCAAAGCCTACACACAAATTAATTCAAGTGTAGGATGTCTGGGGTGGATGCTGACAGCGTTCCCCACAGCAGCTTCCGCAGCCTCCACCCTGCTCCTAGTGGCACCTTGACTCAAGATAAATGCGTTGATGTGCTCTAGGCTTGCAAGGTGCTCGAAGCTGAACTCAAAACCCAGCTTGGACTCCGTTTTCTGCACTCTAAATTGAAGATGTAACCTTCGAAGCTCGGGCATCGCCTCCTGTAAGAACAGCATCTCCATGACACCTCCGTATGAACAATTATTGTAGTTGAACTCTTTAAAGGCACTGGAATTGTTGGCTGCTGATGGTAAGCCGTTCATCGGGGGCATGCACTACGTTTAACTCGCAAAAGAGTAGAGCTGGTATGGCCCCGATGATGCAGAGATTGTAACAGAATTACAGAACAAATTATTGGGCCCACGTGTACTCGTCATCGCCTCAAAGGCCTCTGCCGGCGATACATGGGAACCCGATAACTCTGGTGTTCTGTCGGATGACTTCGGTGAATCCCAAGTCACCCTTTCTCGGGATCATTACAGGAGGAACCACAACATTACAACATTGATACAAAACATTTTATCAGAGTGCGAGAAATTTTGCAACAATAATTACAACACGATTAGGGTTTTCTTCAAATAAAACTTATCTTAAATTTTGAAAGCGAAGTAGATCGTCAGAAGCATCTTAGGCGAAACACCTAAGAGAGAGGAACTACCAGATCATGTCAAGCCCACTGACCTGACCTAGCTCTGCAACTCAGTTAGTACCTGCAACAGAGGTTTAACAAATCCTGAGTACTTGAGGGTACTCAGCAAGACTTACCTGTCTAAAGAAAAAGACACCAAGGGCATGCTGGCTTATGGGGTTTTCTGGGCCAGAAACCAGAGATAATTTTTGCAGAAAAGCTTTCTATAGTTGATCCTTATTTTTAAGTTTTAATTTAGATTTAACCATTAGAGGTCTTTATTAGCACCTAGTCTACGCCAAGCACTTATCATTAAACAACCAACATATTTCATAGCATTTTCTTTTTGAGAACCATCATATTCCATCGATTACACTGCGATGACGGTGCGAGGATCAAGTCTCCTGTTACCGTGAAGCAAACGACGATTCGAACCGATTAACTACCCAGCTGGGGATTCCCAAACCACACGATATATGTAGGTTTGAGCCTTGCATATATCAACCTCTCTCCTGGATCCTCCGAATGAAACTGGGTTCACGCCACCCGAGAGCATAGTACTTCACTGCCATTACCCCACACCACGGGCAGATTCGTAAGGTGGGTATCACGTTACTCCCGCTATCTCTCCACTCCCAGTGCGTGAGTATCTATTTCCAAACCCAGAATAGCCAGGGTACACAGGCTTACTGGAGTATGTGGCCGGTACTGCAAAAGTTCTCGATCCAAGGGCCAATCAACGGAACGGTCCTTAATCGACACAGACGGGGCGAGCACTTGCCAGACATAACAGTCTGTATAACCATCATAATCATATCATAGGTCCCGTCCGGTCTCGATTTAACATCATCATCATCAGGGTTCTCACGACCCATGAGCCAAGTCATAGAGATCAAAAGATAATCCTATATCTCACGAACGATGAAACCATCGCTTGGCTTCTACCGGACTAAGCATGGCTAAACATTTAAGGAAACGTCTTACACATACTAGTAGGATAATATTTGGGAATAACTGTGGATCAAGGCAATCATGCAGCAACGGTTTCAATCAACTCCTCTTTACTTAATGCACATCACACTAGACTTAAAGTGTAATAAAATATTTGTAAAAACAGAGAGAGTGGGTTATGCTCCGGGGCTTGCCTGCGTTGCAGGGAAGGTTAGTTGTTAGTCTTGACGGCGACACCTTCGATGGAAACACCTCATCGGGGGTTGGATCATCACGAATCTTTTCCGAAGTTTGGTCATCGCGATCCATCGCTCTCATGTGGACTATGCGTAAAAAGAAATTATGCAGTTTAATGATATGCTTGACATGATGCGAAAATGCAAGATATGATGCAAAGGATGCAACATGAATGAGACAATTTAATTGCATTGCATTTTGAGTACAACTTTCCTTCACGGTGAAGTTGTAATCAGGGTTTCTTAATTAAAATGTAGATTGGCACAAAGTAGGATTAGTGTTTCACTATACCTGGTAATAAAGATTACACAAACTAAATAGGATAATGCCATGGGACAACAGGGGTTGAATGTCACATGGTCTTCAAGCAGAATCAAAAGGGAAACAACCCTAAATGAGCATTTCATTACTTTACTAACCATGTGAGCAACTCTACTTAACAAACTACACATAGCCAAGCCATAGATCAGTGGTGATGGTTGATCCATGGGCTTCAGACAACGACACAAATCAATCAATAAATTATTTAGAAAACTAATTAACTATTGATTATTATTTTATTAACCATTTTTACAGTCATTTAATAAGTTTAAATTACTTCCTAAAACAAAAGTGATTAAAACAGATCCAAACTTTTATGGAAGGTTGTTTTTGGCATATATTATTTTATAGCAAAATTTTAGAATATTTGGATAAGTATTTTATCCTATAAAAATTAATTATTAACCATTTCTTAATTAAAAGATGGAATTTTAGTTTATGCAAAACTTATCTAACATGGACAACAAGTATTTTTCACTGAAAGAATACATCATAAAGAACACAACAAGATTTAGTTTGTATTTTTAGCATGTCTAGTTATTTTTCTATAAATTATCAAAGCCACTGTCCGCTTTGCATTTTTTTAAAAAAGAAAAAGGCGAAAGCCTTAAGAAGCCTCGGCCTGCTAGGCTTGGGCCGCAGGCAACGGCCCAAAATGGTCCGTGTTGGCCCAACACCGGCCCCGGCTTCTAGCTCCCTCTCTCTCGCTTTAAAACAGAGGGACGGCGGTGGCGCCGGCCGCCTTTTTCGCCGGCGGCGAGGTTAGGGACGACGCGAAGATCACCACTGCCAACCACACACCACGGCAACTCAACCATGTGTCATATCGAGCCAAGCCATGCTCAGAAAAACTCTAGCGGCGGCTATGGCGGCTCGGTGACCCACAGCGGCGGCGGCGCCACGAGGATTCGCAGGCATAGGACACGATTGACCCGGAGAGGGGTTTGGGGAGGTAGAGGAGGCTCACCATAATGCGGTGCTTGCGCTTATTCTACCGGAGACAGAGCAGGTGGGTGTGATTGCGGTGGAGGCGGACGCGGCGGCGTGAACACAGTGCCAAGATTGCGTTCTGGCGAGTATACGGCGGCAGAGACCAAACTAAGAGGACGATGAGCTTCGTGACATCGAGACGAGGTGAAAGACGTGGTTGGTTGGACCGGAGGCTCGCCGGAACAGGCTGCCCGTGTGCGAGGTGCCCATGGTGGAGCACCGGCCGGTCTCGGAGAAGAAACAGCCGCGCGGGTGGTTTCGACGGAGCTAAGCCGCGAGGGAGGGTTCAGGCGGTACTTGAGAAGGTGGCGAAGTTGTGTGCAAGCGATCGCGGGTGATGGCGAAGCGAGGCGCACGAATTGCGCCGGCGAAAGAGAGGCGCGGTGGCGGAGCAGAGGAAGAAAAGGTGGCCACGGAGACCGGCGGCTGGCTTTATAGCCGTTGATGGCGAACGGGAAGGCGACAGCGCGAGTCGGACGTGTCGTGGCGAAGCTGTTGCATGGCCAAGGGCGAAGCTTCACGGTGAGGAGAGGTGGAGGCCGGCAGCAGCAGCCAGCTGCTCTGCTCTGCCCTGTTCCTTGCTCGAGGTTGACTGAAAGCTGAGTTTTCTTCCCCTATTTTCTCTCAATTTCATATGGTGGCTCGAATTGGTGTAGTGGAGACAATTGTAGAGCTATGCGAGCTCTACAAGTTTGGTTTAAGGCTCAAAGTCTGATTCTTGCTGGTTTGGTCACTCTGGATCGATAAACAACCCTACTTGGAAACTGCCCAACTCAAAGTTCAGTTACTGAAGTTTCAGTTAGGTTTTGAAATTGTTTTTCGTTTTCAAATTTTGGCAAATTAAAAGATAATCAATTAAAGCAATTTACACCCAACCAGTGGCACATTTTCAACGTACAAACTTTGTACTTCGAAATAGGGCCAAAGCTTGGCAAGTTTTATTTGGAAACTGAATAGCAATTAGCTCTCCAAAAATTGAAAAGGCAATATCATTTCCCACACAGCCAATTTCGACTAAGGTTGGAATTTGAATTCCAATTTCAAATTTGGGTCTTGTTTTTAGTTTATTTGGCTTGCAAAACTTAGTTAGGGTTTAATTAGAGTGTTAGCCATGCACTTCACAGTCCAAGATAAGTTTTAGGTTTAACAAATTTTTAATCCCTACTTAACCTAAGTGGCTTAAATGTTGAGCATCACATCAACATACATGAGCTCACAAAGGTTTGAGCCCTTGATTAAAACACAAGATGGATTTTGGTGTTAACTATATTTTAGAAACCCTACTTAGCTTTTAAGTTAATTAAGTAATTCATAAGGTCATTAATACTTGAAACATGGTGTATGCAACATAGATATGCTTATACTTAAATATGAAATGAATTAATGCCTTAATGCTTGATGTTTATGCATAATGATGACATGATCAAATCTTTAATTAAAACAGTAACACCAGGGGTGTTACAGAGATCTACCTGTTTAATCCTGAGAACCACTAGATTAAGATGGGTAAGATTAACAAGAGATGCCATTTGCTTCGAAAAGCGAGCAGTCCCTGTTCTGTATACGTAAAGCTTCAAGAGACATGGAGCAGTGGGGCACAATAAATCAAACTGTTCTTCTCTCAAGAAATCATTATAGTCAAAAATCATTAGCGATTGGAGCCCATGATTACCCATCACTGAGAGAGATGAAATCAAAGCTTCCTCATACCTTCCAATATCACAACTGAGTTCTTCTCTGGCAGGCACATACATGTTAAGCGTCTTTAACTTAGTCAAATGTCTAAGCGCTTCGATCAATTTCATGGAGAAAATCTTTGCATCCGATAACTCCTGCAATGCGTGTAGATCTCCAACCTCATTGGGCAATTGTACACCATCGTTTACAAGTAGATGCACCAATTTTTGCAAATGGCCTATGGACGGTGGCAATTTTCTAACTTCAGTCTCAGATATAACTAGTGTCTGCAAGTACCGCAGGTTCCCAATGTCCTCCAGAAGCTCAGTAACATCAGAAGAACTGATGGAGGCTTCCTATGCATTTAATGTGTTGGTTTCCAAGACCAAGATTGCCCCATTGATAATAAGAAGACAGTACTCTCAGATGATACAGCTCTTGCAGATGAAAAATTCGCTGCTCCTGCAATCCATAAAAGCTAATCGAACAAACCTGAGACTGAATTCTCCTCGGCTGACAGAGATACGATAAGCTCAAGCACCATATCATGCACTAGACAAACATCAGCCTTTCCGTCATACTGGATGTCTATTGGTTGGATCAGGCTTCTGTTTACAAGCTCATTGAAGTAACTCTCAGCAATTTGCTCCACTATTTGACCCCTAACTTCCGTGATGAAACCTTCAGCTATCCACCTCCATGTTAGCTCTTCTTTGTCAATCCTGCAATCTTCTGGATACATACTAAGATATAGCAAGCAAGTCTTCACAATATATGGGAGAACATAATAGCTAAGAAGAAGTATATCTCTCATTCCTTGGTGACTAAAAGCAGAATGGATAGACTTGTACACTTGCTCCCACTGATCCTTGTTGGATTTACCAGCCAGTACGCTTGCAATAGTGATAATAGCTAGTGGCAAACCATGACATTTTTCAAGGATTTTATGAGAAACTTCTTCCAAGTGAGGAGGGCTTGCAGATTTATTGCCAAAAACCCTCTTGGAAAATAGTTGCTGGGATTGCTGGTCGCTTAGAGGTTGAATGTTGTGGACATATCCTGCTAAACTGAAGCAACATGATGTGGCGACATCGGTAATTCTTGTGGTTGTAAATTATTCTGCTATTTAGATTGTTCTCATTTAGGGCAGACTTGACAAGTTCGCATGCTTCCGTGCTCCAAATATCATCAACGATTATGAAGTACCTACACATATTTTAAAAAGATGTTAGCACTAAGATCTTGCACTCTTGCACTCCCACAACCTCAAATACCTACACATATTAATTTGTAAAAAATGTTAGCACTGAGATCTTGTACTCTTGCACTCCCACAACCTCAAGAATGCCCACCGCATCTAACCTAACAACTTCACTTAAAAAAATATAAACAGTGGAAAGGCATTACTGATTGTGTTATATCACACAAACAAGGAAGCAGCTGGTGAGCTCGATCATTATCTTTATAGTTTCTACAAGTTTACCCAAATACAATTTGAATCGATGTATTTTAGTAGTCTATGATTATTTTGTACATAGTAAACTGAGATTAAAATTACTGAAAATAAATTAAATGAACCTCACTATTTGCTACAAAGCATCTCCGTAAACTTTACAATTGCCAGAGGTGATGGTCATGCATTTTTGAAAAAGAAATTACCATTACTAATATTTTTTTGATATATATCTCGACAGCATCAAGCATCATTAATTAGTTCATGCTTGCCTTTACAAGATGGCCCATGATCTCTATTCATCCACAAGCAAAAATGAACTTAATTCCGCAAAGATATTTATTTCTACTATCTTAACAATGAGAACTACTAGTATATCATAATGAATTTCTGATCAACTAAACATAAGCATATACATAAATATACACAAATAGGGGCAAATGACAAAAGAAAATATAAAATGTCATTTTTTTTTTTTGCATACCTCTTATCTTGTAAGAGTGCTCTAAGACTATATATGAGTTGCCGCTCGTCATCCAATGGGTCAACATAACCCCCTAGTTCTTTGAGCATATCAGCCAGTATCTTTGCTATGTTAGGATTCCGTGAAATTGGCACAAAACATGAGCAGTCCAATTGACCTTTGATTTTCTGATAAATTTGGTTTGCAAGAGTTGTTTTGTCAAGGCCACCAAATCCCACAATAGATACAACTTTCAGTCGCTGTCCACAGTCATCATACTTCAGCAGCTCGATGATATTCTCCCTTGGACAATTAATCCCAACGAGCCTTTCCGCTTCCACAAACAGTGCTGGCAACCAAGGGTCAATTTGAACGGTATGGCTAAAATCAATATCATCGAACTTGTACCTCAAGTGGCGATCACTTTCTTCCTCTACACGAGCCTTGAGTTCATCGATTAGTTTAGCAATCTTGTGACGTGACCATATCTTTTCAATCTTACTTGCCGTCTTCTTGACAAGGTTAGCTTTAGCACCACCTTTGCTCATCTTGTGCATGAAGAGGTCAATGCAGTCTTAAATATCATAGCTGAGCTCGCGAACCTTGCTCCTCCAATCCTTCAGCTGCTCATCCAGCCTCTCCTCATTGTTGGCCAGCTTCACAAGCAGAGTCTGCATGCTGCTCAGCTCATTCGTTAGAAAGGCAACCTTGCCCTTCACTCCTTTCTGAAGCTTGTACTCCCCTTGTATCAACGCAGAGAGCTTGGGAAGCAGAGTGTTTATCACACCCGTTGAAGCACTCACTAGAGCACCAGCCATATTGCTCTTCCCTCACTTTATTCACTCCTGTCACAACCTCCGTCCCTCTCTTGCTTGTGGATGCAGAATATGTTCTTCTGTTGTGTCTGCAACTGCAAGAGTGTGTATATGTAGAAATGATGCGTCAGCGGCTGTGGATGCAATGCGAGAGTGTGTGCTTGAATTGAATGCTTACCGCCGCCGTGGAACCTATGCGGCTCTTGTTTGGCAGATCCGGAGTTCGCCCAGGCTCAGGCAGTTCCCCCCACAAGGGGCGGCCGACGGAGAGGCATGGCTGTCGCCACTGGCAGCAGACGGCCTGAGCATCAGGCGGAGCACATGGGAAACACGGGGAACCACCGGAGCCCGAAAGGGAAGAGTGGAGGTACCGCCGAGGTCTGAAAGCAGGCGGTGCGAGTGGATCTGGCCGGTGAGTGAGCTGGAGAGAAGGGGGAGGAGCAAGGCGACGGTGGCGGCGGCTGCCTGTTTTGCTGGGAAGGAGAGGCCAAGGGGACGCGTTGTGGTTGGGATTGGGTGGGAGGGACGATTCCACTCCAGGGAAGAAGACCGCATCAAAGTCAGGTCTTTTTTGAGTCAAACGCACATTCCATGCGAAAGGATTTTAGAACGAAACCGGTCGGCAATCACGTGACGACTGGCGACGACGACCTCTGGGTCTTTGTTCTCGACATCTTGGTGTGAGCTAGCAGCATCTAGCATCAGGAAATGAGCCGCAAAATCAAATTAGCGACCGCACTGACGACACAGATAAATGGCAAATCAGACACCGCAGAATGTGCACCATGCCTCTGCCAGCTCGTCTCTGGTCGGCACCTACAGCGTGAGCATGAATGTACAGCAATGAGCAATCGAATTTGATGCAGCCATGGAAATGCCATGGAAATCCGTCCTTTGATGTAATGTGAATCAGATGCTTATTACGTAGCCATGTTGCATAGTGCTAAATATGATCTTGATCTAGGTCCTGGTCTAGATAATGTTCTCTGCACCATCTGCTGTGCGTGTGCCGTGTGAGCAATCCAGTCAGTTGATCAGATTATAATTAATTGAGACTTGCTCCTCTGTTTTCCGGTGCTTACTGCGCTGTTTCAGACTTTAGTAATAGTTGTTATCAAGTGATGAAGCCTGGGTTTTGTCTGTCTACTTTGTCTGGCATGTCCGTAGTGTTTATTCATATACATGATTCGTGTTCAGTGAATTGAGTCTCTTTTTTTCAGCCTGCATTTTGGTTTCTCACAGCAAGGAAATTATTATGATGTTTTCTGAATTGTTTCTGTTGTTGGATTGCTGGAATTATTCAATAATCAGGCTACATTTATTAGGCTGTTATTACCAGGATGGCCGATGGCATTATCTCTTGCTGTACTGTTTTTGCATTTTCAGGGTACATATGGGGTTTTGTGTGGCCCATGCTGTCTTGTATGGGAGCTCTTTCCAGATCGTATGCATGATCAATGAATGGTTCATCTTCAATAAATCTGATGTTTTTGGGCCAACATGTTGAGGCAGTAAAGGCATTAGTTGTTCAGTGATCAGTCGACCCAAGGAAAGGATTCCTCTGCCTCTGGGTCTTTGTTCTTGTCTTCGTGGTGTGAGCTAGTAGCACCTAGATAAATGGCAAATCAGGCACCGCAGAATGTGCACCATGCTTTATTTAAAAAAAAAAGTGCACCATTCTCTGCCTGCTCGTCTCGTGTACTGGTGCTTCATCTCTGGTCGACACCAGCGTGAGCATGAATGTAGAGCAATCGAATTTGATTTGGTAAATCCAGGTGTATACATTATAGTTGGGAAACCGAAACAGAAAGAGAACTCTCGTTGAAGCCTACTTGAATGAAGAAACTAAAATACAAAAAAGCAGCAGACATCACCAACTGAATAATAATTCGATACACACGAGAGCCAGATCCTAACTGCCTTTCCTTCTCAAATAGCAACGATGCAACGTCAAATCAAATATCTAACTCGGAAAGATTATGGAAGAGGTCACTCATGGTTGAAGCTGCAGGTATCAAGTAAATATGAGTGAAGCGCAATCGAGACAAGAGGTGCAGTTCCATTTTAGAGCTCACGGTGATCTCGCGGAGGAGAGGTACTGAGTCGAACTGACCACGCGGCCACCCCGACCGTACGTGCCATCTCCTGAAGGCAGTAATGAATAAGTCAATCTACACATGAGTCGACAGTGATGATGCAAGTTGAGAAGTGAAAGTTATCATTATCTATTTTGTTACCATTACATAGTAAGTAGTAATTGTGAATGATGAGAGGACAAGTTTTATCACAGTTTCAGACAATCAGTGCTCAGCTAATAGTGAAGCCACACAAGAAATTTATGTCACAGTGTTATGCAGGGAATAGTTTGAGGGCGGTGAAGAATGCTACCCGACAACAAACCAGTACCTGCCTCCTTCGACGCATCGCCTGTCTCTCATCATAATGTTCCACGCCTCCAGATAATTCAAGTGTAGGATGTTTGGGGTGGATGCTGACAGCGTTCCTGACAGCAGCTTCCGCAGCCTCCACTCTTCTCCTGGGAGCATCTTCGTCCCAGATTGTTACACTGATGTGCTCTAGGCTTGCAAGGTGCTCGAAGCTGAATTCAAACCCCATCTTGGAATCTGTTTCCTGTGCTCTAAATTCAAGATGTAACCTTCGGAGCTCTATCATCGCTTCCTGTAAGAAGAGCATCTCCAGGCCACCTCCGTGATAAAAATTTATGTACCTGAACTCTTTAAGGCACTGGAATTGTTGGATGCTGACAGTAAGCCGTTCATCAGGGGAGTGCTTTACGAATAACTCACAAAAGAGCAGAGCAGGTATGCCCCCGATGATGCAGAGATCTTCCTGTTGAATCCTGAGAAACCCGAGTTTAAGATGGGTGAGATTAACAAGAGATGTCATCTGCTTCGGAACACGAGCAATCTCTCGTAATTGAAGCTTCCAGAGACATGAAGCAGTGGAGCACAATAAATCAAATTGTTCTTCTCTCGGCAAATCAATAAAGTTATGAATCCATAGTGATTGGAGTCCATGATTACCCATCACAGCAAGAGATGACCTCAAAGCTTCCTCATACCTTCCCAAATAAGTCCAAGAGTTTCTGCGAGGCGGAATCAGTACCTCCGACCCCGCGTCGCTGGCTCCCCGGGCGGCACGGGCGGAGCTCCCCCCCCCACCGCCGAGACCTCCTCCTCCCCACCCCCTTCACCTCGCCGTCACGGAGCAGGCCACCGGAGGTCGGTGGTCGCGAGGGAGGGCGGCGGCGGGCGCTTCCCTTCGCTTCGGCTGTGGTAGAGGGTGGCGCTGCCGCCCCCGCCGCCGTCACCGAAGTCTGAGGACCGCTCCACCGCCCCGGAGCACGGATCCGCATCTGCTGGTGTGGATCTCGCCCCCGGCTGTCGTCGGCCGTGCTCCGAAAGATTCGGCTGATCGGATCCAGCCCGCTGTCGTCGGGCTAGATTCAGCGGAGCAAGGTCGCCGCCACGGCCCGGCACGCTTGTCGCTGCCGCCGATCCCACGCCCCGCTCACTCGATCCATGGTCTCGTGTGGTTCCGCCCTCCCGGTGCGTGGATCTGGTGGTGGAGTCGAAGGGGAGGGCGGGCGCCCGGGCGTCGTTCGGCTTCGGGCTAGCATCCCCTGCGGCGGTGGGCCGACCGGTTACTCGGGCGCCTTTGGGATTTCTCCGCCCTGATCAATTAGCCAGCGCGGGCTGCGCCGCGGTGGGGAAGGCGTGGGCGCTTGAAGCCCGTCCGGGGGCTGGCCCCTCGATCTTCATGGCCCAGTGGGCAGTGGAAGATCCTGCCTTTCGCCGGCCCACTCCCATCGCCACCTCGCGGCAGTGGTCTTGAGCGATGGCTCCAGTGGCGGCTCCGGCTCCTATGGTACCGCCTTGGGCGTGGTGACGGCTCCGGCTCCCTGCGGCTACCGCCCCAGGGCGTGGTGGGGGGGGGCTGGGGTGGCTTGTCTTCGGGCCTTTACGTGCGGCGGGATGTGGGCGTGCTCGGCGAAAGCCATGCCGGATCCACCGGCAAGACGACGGCGGCGCCTTTTCGGGCGTCGTTACCCTCCTTGGAGGCGTTGTCGTGGAGTTCACCATTCCGTTTGTCTGGCGAAGGCGTCGGCGGTGCCGTGGTGGCGTGGCGGCGGCGGTTTGTGCTTTGCCTATGTCGGTGGCGCCATGGTGGTGTGGCCGGGCGGTGGCTAGGCGGGGGGGCACTAGTGGCGCCATGGTGGCGTGATCTGGGGTCTCGGCCGCTTCTCACGAAGGCATGGCGGTGGCCGGGTAGTGGTGGGGATGACTGTTGGAGAGGCCCGTGTCGATGACCCAATCCGACCGGGCGCGCGGAGATGGCCAGTCGCGTTGATCTTACTCCTGAAGCTTCATGTTTGTTCACTTTGGGCAGGCCGTGATTGCGGCGATGGCGAGACGATGGGGGAGACGTGGAGTCGATCGACCGTACCATGTCACTCCCGGCGGCGGAGGAAGCTCGGGACCTCGGTGATCCAAGGAGTGGTAGTAGTTCCAGAGTGGTCTTGCGGTCGATGTCCCAATCCGACACGCGTAAGTGGCAGTTGTCAGTTGTCTTGGAGATCCGGGATCCGGGGTGGATTTTCGTTTGTTTGGTGTGTTTGGTGTGGCTTGGGACGCTCCTTTGTTTCTACCAAGGTTTGGTCGTGGCTGGGAGATCGGTGACCAAGTTTGCGTCGCTTGGAGCTGAGGGGACTCTTTGGCCAGGTTGTGGTAGTTGAGTCGATAGTTTTGAGTAGTTTAGTTGGGTCGTTATCGACCTAGTTGTTACAGTGGGGTCGTTTCGACCAAGTTGTTAGCAGTTGTTTAGTAGTGGCTTTGGTACCTATTTTGTGCAGTAGAGTAGGGTACCCTCTAAAATGTATGGTTTTTTCGGCCCGGTTTCCAAATCAAAAAAACTGGGCTGGCACTTGCCTTTTTCTTTTATTCGCCTAATAGAAATCCCGCAAAGCTTTTGCCGCTCTTCTAAAAAAAAAAAAACTTCCCAAATAACAACCGAGCTGTCGTCTGGCAGGCACACACATGTAAAGCGTCTTCAGTTTAGTCAAATATCTAAGCGCTTCCACCAATTTTATGGAAAAAATACTTGCACCCGACAACTGCTGCAAGGCTTGTAGATCTCCAATCTCATCGGGCAATTCTACATCAAAGTTTACAAGTAGACGCACCAATTTTTGCAAATGGCCTATGGACGGTGGCAACTTTTTAACTCGACTTTCAAGTATTTCCAGTGTCTGCAGGTACTGCAGGTTCCCAATGTCCTCTGGAAGCTCTGTAACAGAAAAAGAATTGATGGCCAAAAATTTTAGCTGGAAAAAAGCTTCCTATATATTTAATGTGTTGGTTACTAAGATGGCCGACATCATAAAAAACCAGTACTCTCAGATGATGCAGCCCTTTCAGATGAGAAATTCCCTGCTCTAACGTTCCATAAATAATGATGGAACGAAGCTGCGACCACTTATCCACAATCTTCTGCATCACTTCATCTCTCACATGTTCGGTTTGTACTAAGAGCCTGCGAATCTGGTGACCACTGCAATTATAGCTTTGTCCTTCCACTATGCTGGCAAAATTCTCCTCAGTTGACAGCGATACAATAAGCTCAAGCACCATATCATGCACTTTAAAGTATTCTACCCTGCCATCATACAGAATACCTGTTGGTTGGATCAAGTTTCTGTTTACAAGATTACTGAAGTAACTCTCAGCAACTTGATCCACTGTTTGACCCCTCTCTTCCATGATGAACCCTTCAGCTATCCACCTTTGTATTAGCTCCTCTGCTGAAATTGTGCAATCCTCTGGATACATACTAAGATATAGCAAGCAAGTCTTTAGATGGTATGGCAGATCATAGTAGCTAAGAAGAAGTATATCTCTCATTCCTTCGTGACTAAAAGCAGAACCAATAGAATTGTACACTTGCTCCCATTGATCCTTGTTGGATTTCCCAGCAAGCAGGCTCCCGATAGTAATAATAGCTAAAGGCAAACCATGGCACTTTTCAAGGATTCTGTAGAACACTTGTTCCAAGTAAGGAGGGCACGAAGAGTTGTCGCCAAAAACCCTCTTAAAAAATAATTGCTGGGATTGTTGGTCACTTAAAGGTTGAATGTTGTGGACATATCCTGCTAAACTGGTGCAGCAATATGTAGCCACATTGCTAATTCTTGTGGTTGTAATTATTCTGCTGTTCAGATTGTTCTCAGGTAGAGCAGACTTCAGAAGTTTCCACGCTTCTGTGTTCCAAATATCATCAACAACAATAAAGTACCTACAAGTAAAAGAAATGTTAGTACTAAGATTAAGTAATCTTGTTACCTTTGTTTTGCCACCGAACAGTGCATAGTTTGAAATAAACATATTCTTATTAAAAAAACAGTGCATCGGATTCAAACAGCAAAAGGCATTCATCATTGTGTCATCCACACAAACTACATGGCAATTCTACCACTATCTTTTTAGTTTCTCCAGGTTTAGCCCAATGCATTCTAGTCAATGGATTTCACCAATCTGATAGTAATTTGTACACCATCCACATTTCACCAGTCTGATAGGTGGTTTTGAGCTATAATAAGTAGAGTTTAAAATTGTGTTGCAAAAGCACAAAGAGTTCCTCTTTGTTTTTCTTTCTTCTTTCTTTATAATATTGCGTGTGTCAACTATAAATGCACATGTTAGAAATTTATTACTGATAAAGTTTCTGTAATCTAAAAAAACTCGTAAAAACTAAATGCTACATTTCTAGTTGACTCTCGTCTAGTAAATAATAAAGATCTCTGCCCTTTGTTTTGGTTAAAAGATATCTTCGAGACCTAGAACTTCAACTTCCACACTTTAAGAATACATACTTCTACAAAACAATCCTAGCATATAATCTGGCTTTCAAAAGAGGTAGTAATAATGGATGCAATTATGTGTTATAACTAACTGAGTCTATGTGCGCATCACATGAAGCTGAGGCCATTTATTTCTATTATCTTTAAGAAAGAAATATATTTTTCAGTAACTAAACTTATTATGCATATACATAAATACAATGGTGGCAAAGGGTGAAAAGAAGCTAAATATCAAGTTTTATACTTCCTCGTCCGGTAATATAATGTATTCTAGCATTCAAAAATTGTACCCAAATATAAGAGATTTTACTTTAGAGGGACAAGAGCTGGTTTGCATTAAATAATCACACAAATTTGGTATGTACTATATAGATACTTTGCATTTATGAACCAATCTTTATTAATCATGCTAATGATAGCGTCTGATGAGTCGGAAATGGAGTGGGGTTACAACCGTCTTTTGTATCATCTCTTAATTTATCCTAAGATCTTCATAATACACTATATTACAGGGCGGAGGAAGTACATACCTCTTATCTTGTAAGAATGCTCTAAGCTTGTTTATCAGCTGGCGCTCGTCATCTGATGTGTCGACATAACTCCCAAATTCCTTCAGCATATTAGCTAGTACCTTGACAACATTAGGATTCTGTGAAACTGGTACAAAACATGAACAACTAAATTGACCTTTAATTTTTTGGAAAACTTGGTTTGCAAGAGTTGTCTTGCCAAGACCACCAAAACCCACAATAGATACAACTTTGAGTTGATGTCCATTGTCATGGTTCTTCAAAAAATCGATGATCTTCTCCCTTGGACCATCAATACCAACAAGTTTCTCCGCTTCCACATACAGTGCTGGCAATCGAGGATCAATATGAACAACCTTGCTAAAATTAGTAGCTTGGTCATCATACTTGTACCTCAAGCGACGGCCACTCTCTTCCTCAACACGAGCCTTGAGCTCATCAATTAGTTTACTAATCTTCCGGCGTGACCATATCTTCTCAATCTTATTTGCCGTCTTTTTGATGAGACTGGATTTAGCACCGCCTTTGCTCATCTTGTGCATGAAGAGGTCGATGCAGTCTTCAATATCATAGCTGAGCTCACGCACCTTGTTCCTCCAATCCTTGAGCTGCTCATCCAACCTCTTCTCGTTGTTGGCTAGCTTCACAAGCAGAATCTGCATACTGCTCAGCTCATTCATTAGAAAGGCGATCTTGCCCTTCACTCCTTTCTGAAGCTTGTGCTCCCCTTGTATCAGCATGGAGAGCTTGGGAAGCAGGGTGCCTATCACACCCATTGAAGCACTCACTATAGCACCAGCCATATTGCCCTCTCGCAGTCTGACCCTCTCTCTCTCTCTCTCTCTCTCTCGTGTGCACCTCCAGATCTCGATCTGGCTGGAGACGATGCCCCGATGTTTCAGGCTATAGGGAAGGGAAAGAGAGGAGGTGCTGAGACCTGGTGGCGGCGGCGGATGTTGTGTGAGCTAGTGGGATAAAGGGTCTGAGGACAGAGGAGAGATTAGCAAGCTAGCAATGATGGCCCGTTTCTTACCTCTAGCTGGAGCTAGCTGCAGCGCTGCTGCTTCCTCTCTAGTCCGTTCACATGCATGCATGGTAGCCTGCATCTCAACCTTTCATTTTTGTTGGGTTGATGACCATCTGCGTTCAACTTTCGTAAATTTTCCGTGTACATTTGCTAGTTGTGTCACAGCAATTTTCTTTGTGCAAGGGTGAACTTTTCTAAATTCTTGAGCGACTAGTTGTACTGCAGCGACCAATCTGGTGCACGCTTTCGAAAACTTAAACCAGAAGCATTGGACGTTCGCTTTTGCAATTGTGGAATCATAAAGGCTTCAAGGATAGTTCAGGAAGGAGCTAATTTACTAGGCCAATCTCAATACAAGTTTTATGGCCTAGTTTCTAACACACTCATATGTTGAAAATAGTGTTGAAGAGTTTTATCCACATAAAACTCTCTCTACTTCCATAAAACTTTCATCATCTCTCTTCATAAATATAGTGACATGTTAGCATATTTAGTGGCCATGAAACTCTATGAAACTTCCATTGAGATCGGCCTGATTAACTCAGTTGGCAAGCCTTCCAAAATAATGTTTCTTTTCTATAGCACTTCAGATCAACCCACACCCGGCTTTGATCTATCCTCTCTCCCTTTCCACTTGCATCACTTGCGTGCCGTGTGACATGTCTAGAGTTGGTGGGATTTGACTAGCTAAATGCCTAGTGGATCGATGATTTGTGCTACTACCATATCCGTGGGTTAATCAAGTGATTATGTTAGTCCAGATATGCTGGATCATTTCATTGGTCACTTACGACGACGTCATATTAATGTATGTTTTTATACATGCTGGCGCAATTTTCACAACCAAGTTGGTAGACGATTGGGACCACAACACTTGTTTACGATGTAATTATAATAATCGATGATGATGGAAATGACATGAAGCTTCGTGCCAAAACCCGCATTGGTTATTTGTGGTGGAATGGTCGTCATCAGAAGCGATTGTTTACGCCTTTACGGAGCAGAGATGTGCTATGGCATTCCTAACACAGGGATTTCATTGAATTAATTGATGTGTCAGCTAAAAAAATAATTAACTTGGCATCAACATCTCTACTCCTATATTAAGACTAAACAGGAATCGTCCACAGCTCCTTCGCTCCGCACCCACTGCTTCAGCCTGCCCGACTCCCCGCCACCCGGATACTATGCCCACTTCCTCGATTCCCCAAGCACGCAGACTGCTCCCATGGTCCCACCACCACTCCCTGCTCTCCTCGTCCTCGCCCTGCGCCCCTCGCTGCCGCCGTCTCCACCTCGCGCCCCTCCTTCCCCGCCTCCATCCGCCGCCACTGCCCTGGCCCGCGCGCCCTTCGGCCGGCCCCCACCGGCCATGCCCGGCTGAGCCGCCGCCCGCACACCCTGCGGCTAGCGGTCGATTGAGCTGCTCGCGGGGGCAGGGGCAAGTGTGGGTGGCGCGCGTCTTGGGCGGCGCACGTGGAGCAGGGCCTGCGCAGCGGCGGCGTACGGAGCTTGTTCGCGGGACCGCGTCAAGAATGATTCCGAGCAAGCGCGGCGAAGCAGCCGCGCGGTGCCGTGTCGGAGCAAGTGCTTCGGGCCACGAGGGGACAGCTCCATGGACCTGAGCAGCTGCCGGTTCTTCGAGCTTGGTGGAGGGGCTATGCAAGAAAGTGACGATGACGAGGAGGAGGAGGAGGAGGAGGAGACCTCTGGTTCTGCGCAACAAATAACCAAAGGTGGAGGCTTCGCAGGTCGCAACACCTCATGCGCAAACGCAGCTGCAGGCCTCCAGTCCATTGTCGTCTTCGTCATCGTTCAGCTATGATCCGATGATCCTGCAGTTCGGCGAGGCCTGGAAGGCCGTGCTCATCCTGCTGCAGATGAAGGAGGTCATCGATCTGGCAGATTCATGTTTAATAATGCATTGATTTTTAGTACCGTGCAGCCTGAGTGCCTGTCTGGAGTATTACTACCATTTTTTTCATCCTTGATAACAAAGATAATGCCGAACAAAAGCAATGGTGAGGTAACTGTCAACAGGTACGACAAGTACAAGGTGAAAATTGTTAGCTGTCAGGGCAATTTTTTTGCTGGTGTCAAGCTGCTGGTTTCTTACTATGCCTGTCCACTAATAACCTTTTGTCTGATCTCTAAATATTTTTTATTGAAAACATCTGGCATCTAAATATGAAAATATCGTCCTTAATCTTAACATATAATTTTTCATGTATTGACAGCAAATCCTATTCTTCATGAATTCATAGCAAATCATATTCTTCTATGTATGCTTTTGAAATTTGGGTGGGGCTAATACGTCTGACGTGTGCTGCTGAGCCTCAACTAGCACTACCGGAATCACCGGCTTTGCCGAGTGCTTTCGAGGCTTTGCCGAGAGCTTTTCATCGGGCACTCGGCAAAGCCCCTCTTTGCCGAGAGCCGCTCGGCAAAGAAAAAACTTCGGCACCGGCACCTTTGCCAAGAGCCGAGCACTCGGCAAAATCATGCTCTCGGCAAAGAGCAGCCTTTGCCGAGGGCGGCACTCGGCAAAGAGGCGCCCTCGGCAAAGGCTGCCGCCAGCCCACGCCGTCACTGCGTGCCGAGAGCCGGCAGTTAGGCACTCGGGCACAAGCCGGGCTTTGCCGAGTGCCCTAGGGCTAGCTCTCGGCAAAGAGCGGACTATGCCGAGTGCAATCTGGAACATTCGGCAAACTTTTTTTTTGATTTTTGCTCTCCAATTTTTTTTTTAGCCTTTTCACATTATATTATACTATATTTTCAAATATGGCCTATTTTTCAGGTGTTTTGCTATTTTCCGGATGTTTATTTCATTTCATTATAATTTTTGGGAAAATGCAAATTTGAACTTTACACGTGCATCCAATAATAGAATTTAGTGGCTAAAAAAATTGATTTTAACGTTATTTATGGTACTTTAGAGGTGTCCTAGAAATGAGACCTAAAATGTTAAAGACCTTAGTCACGAAACATGACGACCCACGTGCGGGCTCACTGTTTTTTAATTCTTAAAAAAGCATATGAATTCAAAAAATTATGAAATTTGTCACCGTGTCATCTATTCATGTGCCGAGACTGTGATAAAAATTTGAAAATGTTTCGAGCAAGTTGTCACATACGTCGTGTTCGAATCCGACAATCTCAGAAGAAGTTTCTTAAACATATAAAGTGGCTCGAATGAATCGGAGTTCGTGCATTTCCCGCTGTCGATTTGAAGGTCATAATTTTTTTCATGAGTAATAGACAGTATGAATTTGCTCTTCTCAAAATTTAATGATTTTTTGAAATTGTTTGCTATTTTAAAATTTTTTTTTGGTTAACACTTTGCCTAGTGCTTTAGGGTTTGCACTCGGCAAAACATGTTTGCCGAGAGCCACAGGCAGGGCACTCGGCAAAGGTGTTTTTGAATTTTTTTAACTTTCAAAAAAAATAATTTTTTCTTTTTCTTAGTGCCCGGCCGTCACTCGGCAAAGGTGTTTTTGAATTTTTTAACTTTCAAAAAAATAATAATTTTTCTCTTTGCCGAGTGCCTAGCCGGCCGGGGCACTCGGCAAAGGTGTTTTTGAATTTTTTTTTTAACTTTCAAAAAATAATAATTTTCTCTTTTGCGAGTGCCCGCCGATAGGGCACCCGGCAAAGGTGTTTTTGATTTTTTTTTAACTTTCAAAAAAAACTTTTTCTCTTTGCCAAGTGCCGGATCGCGGGCACTCGGCAAAGCACCAACACTTAACGCCACACCCGGCCACACCACACCGCACACCACACACGCATGCACACCGCCACACCGCTCACTGCCGCCCTGCTGCCGCAAGGCGCCCGGCCATGCCGCCCGCCCGCCCGGCCGCCCGCGCCCGGCCGCGCCTCCTCCCGAGCCTCCCCAGCCCGGCCCCCCGCCTCCCCGGCGCGCAGCACGCCGCCCGGCGGCAGCCCAAACCGCCCGCCGCCCGCCCGCCCGCCGCCGCCTCGAAACCCGCGCCAAGGCCGCCCGTGCGCTTCGCGCGCCGCCCGCCCGGGCCGCCCAGCGCCGAAGCCCGGAGTGGGGCGCCAGCGCCGCCCTAGCCGCCACCGGCCGCCTCAAGCCGGCGGGCCACCCGATCCACCACCAGCGGCCACCCGAGGCAGCCACCGAAGCCGGCGGTTACCACCGCCCTCGAGCTAAGCCCCCCCTTAGCCAAAGCAGCCTTGGCGGTGGCTTGAACCGGGCGGCCGATGCCGCCCACTTCCCACCGCCTGCCGGTTCAGCAGGGAGGAGGAGGAAGAAGGGAGGGCAACGAGGAGGAAGAAGGGAGGGGCAGGTAGGAGGAAGAAGGAAGGGGCAGCGAGGAGGGAGGAAGAAGAGAGGAGGAGGGAGGAAGAAGGAGAGAAGAAAAGGAGAAGGAGGGAGGAGGGAGAAGGAGGAAGGAGGTCCCCTCGCCTCACAAGGCCGTTGGCCGAACCGCACCTGCCGGCCCGTCGCCGCCCCCGCTACACGAAGGTATACTAGATTTGTGTGTTCTTGTTGGCCATCGAGCCATTCGATGTGGGATGTGGTTATCCGGCCATCGAGCCGTTATATGTGTCTTATTGCGGGTGTGGGTATTGTCACCGTGTAGGGAGGTGCTGCCAAAATTTTGAATTAATGATATATGTGCAATTTTATTTTGTAGAGAAGGCCCCGTTGGAGCCGCGCTCGAGTTGACCCCGATCGTCTTCATCGCCAAGCAGCGGTTCTGCCTGCGGCGTCGCCTCCATCGCACCGTCTCGCCACGGCCCCGCTTAGTCCCGATTGCACCGCCGCCTAAGGTATAACCTCTCTTTAGTATCGGGGTCATAGGTCACGTCACCTAGTTAGGCGTCTCCCATTCGAAAAGAGATACGGCTGTAGGTATGCGATCTTTGCATATCGAAAACCGTATCTGTTTTTGAATTGTCCACATTACTTGGACAGCCAGCGCATGTGTTGTTTGAGCTAGTTTCCGTTGTGCCGCTCCGATCGGAGACGAAGTTTTGGCATCGATCACCTCCCCTGTTGTTCTCCTCAAAACACGATCTCCCCGGCCGGGGCGTGTACACGGAGAACAGTGGAGAGGTGCCGCTGAAATTCCGTCTCCGTTCGGAGCGGCATAAACGGAAACTAGCTCCAACAATGCATACGCTGGTGGGATTAGGACCTATCCTCACCTATTAGAGAGTAGGAGGCCGGTATAGGTAAAATTGATTGTTATGTTTCTCGCTAATGTATATGTTAGAATATGGATGATCGTGGATTTGGATGTACATGGGCCGCCCAAGTGATCGTGATTTACACATACCGAATGGATTGACAACACACATTTGTTCTTGGAGCAAGCATTCGGCGAGGCCGCTAAAGGAGCGAGTCGGGTTACGTGTCCCTGCGGTAGGTGTGCTAATCGGAAAAGGCAATGCAAGGATACCATGGGCAAGCACCTTGTGAAGTATGGGTTTACCCCGGACTATACCCGATGGGTCCACCATGGTGAAGCCCATCGAATGAGAGAGGAGGTGGTGAGAGCACGCGTCGAGGAGTTTGATGCCGATGCCGGGGTAGCGGACATGTTAGATGACTTTCATCAAGCACGGTTCGGTGATGGACGTGCGGATGAGGAGGAGGAGCCGAGAGGCCACCGCAAAAAAGCGTTCTATGATATGTTTGCTTCTCGCGACAACCCTTTCACGGCCACACAAAGGTCTCGGTTGGGCGCACAACATTGATGTAATGCACACAGAAAAGGAATGTCGCCCGAAGCACTGCGGGGAACAATCATGGATATTCCCGAAAAGTCGAAGGACAACCCTAAGGCTAGATTGGATCTGGCAATGTTGTGCGACAGACCAAAGTTAGAGATGAAGCCTCCTAGACGCGGCAAGACATGGACAAGGCCTCCGGCCGATTATATATTGAAATGGCCACAAAGAAGGGAAGTTCTAGAATGGATCTGAGACTATAATGTTCCACGATGGATACTGCAACTAATCCGAGGCGAGGAGTGAACTTAAACACTCTGCGAGTCTTAGGGATGAAGAGTCATGACTACCACATCTGGATTAAATGCCTTCTCCCAGCGATGGTTCGAGGCTATTTTCCTGAGCATGTTTGGCTAGTCATGGCAGAGTTGAGCTATTTCTTTCGTCAGCTATGTGCCAAGGAGATATCTTGGACCGTGATTGCAGACCTGGAAAAAATGGCACCTGTTTTGATCTGTAAGCTAGAGAAGATATCTCCACCGGGCTTCTTCACTCCGATGCAGCATCTGATTTTGCACCTCCCATACGAGGCACGAATGGGGGGGCCCGTGCGATTCCGTTGGTGCTATCCGGTCGAGAGGGTCTAAAGGTTCTTCGGAAGAAATGCGAAACAAAAACAAAATCGAGGCTTCCATGGCGGAGGCACATATCCTCGAGGAGGTGTCCAACTTCACAACAACTTATTATAGTGACAACCTCCCGAGCGTGCATAATCCTCAGCCTCGTTACAATGATGGTGGAAATGAGTCGAACCTCAACCTTTTCCGAGGGCAACTCGGAAGCGCGAGTGGATCGATAAACAAGATCTTGCAATATGAAGAGTGGCGCGCTATCATGTTCTATGTGTTGACCAACCTCGATGAAGTGGAGCCATATATCACGTAAGTTGTGAACGAACTTGTTCCATATGCCATCATTATTTCTTGCATCTAACTCCTATGATCTCGTTGGTATAGGGAATTTCTTCATGAATACTGGCGTCAATCGCGCCCTCCTAGCCCGCAGGAAATGGATGCTCTTCTTAGAAACGGTGTGGGAAATGGAAAACCTAAATTTATTTCATGGTTCAAGAAGAAGGTACTATCCAATTTAGCTCGTATTTAGTTCAATCTTTTCGAGTTGCATGCCAACCTTTCGTATGTGGTTTTTGGCTCGCGAGGCCCAAATTGATACGACTATGACTCTCGAGTTGAGACAGGGTTGCCGATGGCTTTGGCTTTAGGGTCAAGTCATTCGGTGGTTATGATGTCAATGGATATCGCTTCCACACAATGGGCTACGAGCGGCTTCATCAGAACCGAAGAACAACAAGTTTTAGGGTTTTTACGCTCGGCCAAGATGGGGTCGAGTATTATGGAAGAGTGCAAGATATATACGAGCTCAGTTTTCATGGTTCAACGCCACTTACTCCTGTCATATTCAAATGCCACTGGTTTGATCCTGCGATAATGAGACGGACCCATTCTCATCTTGGTCTAGTCGAGATTCAACGAGGATACTACCCTACCCGAGCGATGATGTGTATATTGTGGCCCAACAGGTGACACAAGTTTATTATCTCCCTTATGCGTGCCAAAGCAATGAGCACCTGAAGGGTTGGGATATTGTGCACAAGGTACGCCACACGGCAAATTACCTATCCCAAATGATGACGATTATAACTTCAACCCAAACACATACGAGGGAGAGATCTTTTTTTTAGGCGAGGGGGCTAGAAGGGAGGTTCGAGATAGACTTGACCGGCGATAGAAATGGAAGTTGGCCCGAAGTTCTTGATGACGAGGGCGATGGAGATGAGGTTGAAAATGTGAGAGACTTACAAATGCTTGAGCGACATCGTTTAGGCAACGGCAGCGAAGACGACAATCCTCCATTGGATGGGGTTGAGTACTTTGACATGTTTGATACCGACGATAAGGCTTATGATCCCGATCATGAAGATTAAACTTAATTCATGTAATGCTATTTATTTATATGTTACCTTATTGTAATTACATTATCAAATACATGCATATTATCTTTGTAAGCCTAGGTTTTGTTTATTTAACCTAATTTTCTAATCATGTTTTATTTGTTTTTGTCAAATGCAGGTGCTTCGTTGAAGATGGTGGGCGGCGGTCGAAGAACCCGGCCTCGTTGTACAACAAGACAAAAGCTGCAGTGATGGGGGCGTCCAGCCCGGGAGGAGTGGGTGGAGGAGCAAAGCCTGAGGGGGGAGCCGTCTCCTCCTCGGCCACGTGAGCGGGGAGGACGAGCAGAGGCGGGGACGAGGCCGAGGGGCGAGGACGAGCAGAGGTGATAGCTCCCCGCACGGACGAGGAGCGGGGAGGAGCGGGGCGGGGGCGAGGAGGAGGAGGAGGACGCGGTGGGTGCTGGGTCTACTTCTTCCGGTACCTCGTCGAGTGTGTACTTGTGCGGTCCCACGAGTCTTCCTCCAGTACCACACCCGACCCGGCGGCCGGTGATTCGCCCTGAGGGGCAAAAGTAAGTAACTTGCATGGTATTACTATTTCATATAACATATTGACAGTTGAATTATAAACTAATGCTATTGGTTAACCACTTTTCAGGAACTGGCTGGTTGTGGTGGCGGGTGAGCACTCACGCCCACCAAATGGCATCCTGGGTCTTCTCTGTAAGCAGCACTACCCCCGGCCTGGTGTGACGTGCGCCGGGAATGAGGAGCTCGCTGGACCTTCGAGCACTACGCCCGTTGCCGCGGTTCGGATTATCGCAGCAAGGCGGTGCGTGTCTTCGGGAGTTCTTACGGGTAAGTCTTTCATCCAAGACTAGTAAACTTAATGCATCATATTTATTGCACTTATCTTCAAATAAGAAATTGATCCTTTATGTTTGCATGTAGACTTTTTTCAAATGCGAGGAGGGGATACGAGGGGCAGGGGGCGAGGCCTGCTTCACTAGGTCCCTGCAAAGAAGCTTGTCACCGACTTGCACTACAAAGGCGCGTCTCCGTGCTATCGTCACTTACCATGGCCTCAACCTTGGGGAGAAGGTCACCAAAACACAAGGAGGACGATGAGGCTGACCGGGACCAATACCTTAAGCGGTATATAAAGGATATTATCTTTCGGTTTACACATGTCTACTTTGATCTACTTATATGTAAAATTGTGACGTGCGACTTGCCCCCGGTGGTGCTCCTCCCACCGCCGATCGGCGGGAGCGGATCGTGGACAGTGGTGCGGTCCGGGAGTGGGAGGAGACCCACAACGCTAAACGGGAGTGCCGCTTGATGATGCCCGGCGTATCGCACCATCAAGGCGGCCGCAACCTCGCCGGATACGCAAGCGCCTGGGTAAGCTAAATCGATGATTCTTCCCTCACTAACTCTTGATTCTAACTCGTGATTCTTCCTTCACTAACTCTGTTTCTTGCAGTCTCAGGCCCATGGTGGCGCGCCTTGCCCCATCTTCAAGGCATATGCTATGGCGCACAAGGGCAAGGCGACGTCCGACGTCTCGTACAACCTGGAGGACCCGTCCGAGGCGTACACCAACGCGAGCGTGCACAGCCGCCTCAGCGAGTACACGTCCGCGGCGAGGACGGTATACGGCGAGGACTATGACCCGAGCACCTAGGACCTTGACCCAGAGATCGTCATGAGGGTGGGTGGAGGAAAGAAGCATGGGCGGTACTGGATGGGCGACGGCGTCATCGACACGACCTCGACTCCCACTCTCTCCCAGCTGCGAGCACGGAGCACGGACGCAAGCATGCCTATACGCCCACGGCCGCCGGCTTCACAGCTCGCTTACGCCACACTCGAGGTAATTCCTGTTGTTGTAAGCTTCAGTCGATGACGTTTTAATTATTCTAACTCCACCTTTGCATTACTGCAGGCCAAGATGGAAGCGGAAAGGAACCAACTCGAGGTTAGTCCGGTTGTTGTAAGCTTCGGTTGATTACGTTTCTATTATTCTAACTCCTTTGCATTACTGCGCAGCGAAGATGGAAGCGAAAAGGAGGGAGGCGTTGGAGCGGCACCAGGCGGTTCAGGCCCAGCTCGAGGCCGAGCAGGCGAAGATGGCACAGCTCATCGCCTTCGTCAGCCAGATGGGGGCACGCTCGGGGATAGAGATTCCACCGGCACTACTCAATCCAGTAGTGCCTCAGCCTCCCGCCTCGGCCTCGGCCTTCTCTTTTTTTTGGGACTCTGTAAGTATAAATATGTATTGGTTTCGCTCGAACTTTGGTCATCACACGTACTAACCCGGTCTCTTTTGTGCAGTCTCAGTCGGCGGGTTCGAACAACCCGGCTTGACCTACGACGCAGTCACCATAGCCTTCACCGGGGACGGGGTGGCCAGGTTGGCAGGGTGGACAGTGAGTTGGCTCTTGAGAGACTTGTGAGTTGGCCTTTGACCGTCTGTTTCTCTTTTCAATAATGCACTTGACCCTTATGAGATTTCGAGACTTGTGATGCACTTGAAACATTTGTGATCGGACCGTGATCCGATTTATGATGTATTGTGACCGTATGTGCTGTGGATTTGATATATGCGATGTGGTTGTGATATATGTGTTGTGGATGTGATGTATGTGTTGTGGATGTGATATTTGTGATATATGTGCTGTGGATGTGATATATGTGCTGTGTATGTGATATATATACTGTGTTTGTTTGTGATTTAATGCAAAAACAAAATGAAAAAAAAAAATTTATGGTCACTTTGCCGAGTCGCGGTGACCAAAGAACTCGGCAAAGTGACCACATTTGCCGAGCGCAGTTGTCAAAGCACTCGGCAAAGATTTTTCAAAAAAAAAACAAAAATTCTTTGTCGAGTGCCCTCCCGCAAGGCTCTCGGCAAAGTTTTTTAAAAAAAAAAAAAAAAATCTTTGCCGAGTGCCCTCCCCCGCAAGGCTCTCGGCAAAGTTTTTTCAAAAAAATAAAAATTCTTTGCCGAGTGCCCTCCTTCAAGGCTCTCGGCAAAGTTTTTTCAAAAAAATAAAAATAAAAATTCTTTGCCGAGTGCCACGTCACCGGCACTCGGCAAAGCCGCCGTCAACATATGACGCCGTTAAGGTCCACTTTTTCTTTGCCGAGAGAGCCGTCTGCGGCACTCGGCAAAGGCTTTGCCGAGTGCCCGTGAAATAGCTCTCGGCAAAGAGGTCGTTGCCGACGGAGGCTTTGCCGGCGGCTCTTTGCTTGAGAGCTACACTCGGCAAATTCTTTGCCGAGTGTTTTAGAGCCAAAGCCGTGAATTCCTGTAGTGTAGCTTATAATATGATCTATTCTATGTCAGATTTATAAATTTTTGTTTTATCTAAGTGGCCTGTAACAGTTAATGAATCAGCATGGTGACATTTGAATCTGTTTAGCTAGACAGTGCTTAAAATCAAATGGCTTTAGCCGTGATTACTAATAATCATCAGTAAAAAAATTACTGCTTTTTGGAGGGGATACTGCACTTAGCCCTTTCAGCAAGAACTGGGCTATTTTTATGCCTAATAACTGTGTTCTCACCAGGTCCTAGCCAAATAAGGTAATACTAATACAGCCATCTCTGAACACAGTCAATAATCAATACTCATTGTGCCCAAGTTGTGATTGCTATAGACAAGCAAGACCGGGAAATACTTTGATAGCAAGTTGACTGTATTGTGGCCAGGCCCTTGTCATTTTTCACGGAAGCGTCATCATTTAGTTAAATGCTACAACTTTCAGCATTCACTGTACCATCAAAATTTTATGACACGTAAAAATGTCAAAATTTTCTGAGTGTATTCACAGATTTTTTGACACTACTACTAATACCGCTGGCACGGTCATATATAAGTTCACAGAAAAATACATGTTCAAACATCACTGGAAGGTCTGAACTTGCAAGATCATTCTTCTTTCTAACCTCACATTTTCCCTCTATCGTATCCATAGGCACTCTAGGATTTGCTCACGCATGTTTGAGAAAATAAAGTAACAATGACATTGTGGATAAGATAAATCAAACATATAAGATAGAAAAAGAAGACCTCTCTGATGTTGGATGCAGACTTTGGCTCACAAAATGTCATCTGTTCGGTAAAATCTTATATCACTGATATTTGCTGATGCTGGATTGAGTTTTTTAGATCCATCTCCTTCAGGGATGAACAATATTTGTCAAGTGTTTACATATTTTGCACAGGTCTCGGTTTGTGAGTAGCTGCGAGTTACACATGTAATGGTTATTGCCTTCAATTTTCGCAGGTGGAGAGAAAATAGAACCGGAAGGAACAAGGTACAATGCTTATTGATGTATGGATGATACTGATTTGCTTGACTTTGTATTGTGCGGAAGCTTAGTGGTTCATCAATTTTCCAGGAAACTGGTAAAACCAGCATCTCAAAACAAGACGACCATTTTTGTAGAAATACACAGACGCTATGGGTAGGATCTTGCCAGCAATCTCATCTTCTAGCAATCTGGCCGGAAAAAGAAATCTAAACTGCACCATTGTGTATGTCTGCATGTAGTCCTTCTAAGTTCTCACACCAACTGTTAATGGACAAAAGAGGGAGGCAACTACAGAAATAGGAGTGCATCTTCTATTTTGTTTATCTTCATCCTTGGACATCTTAGTACATTCAGCCAGTTTAGCTCTGTTGATGCCATGCTGGTGGGTATCTTATGATGCCAGGTTCCAAAGGCCCCTTGGTGCTTTGCCATCGTCTCTGCTTGGATATGAGCAATAATAAGTTCTCTAGATGCTTTTGGATTTGAAGATTATGAGTTTGGTAACACAGATTCAGACGGGGGTGGCTAATCTGGATGGCGCCGGTCGGCAAAGCTTATGAGCTGAACTGACTATATCTTGGTTTTCAGTAGGCATCCTGTCGGCAGCAAGGGGATCGAAATGCTAATGGCTGTGCAGACAAACAATCCATATAACTAGCTTTGAATATTCCATTTGTATCTTGCTTCTTTGGATAGTCTGTTGCCTCTGCATCATAGGATAAGATACAGATATTGAAATAGCAACAATAGTAGTTGGTCCTTTTAGGCTACAAGGATCAATTATGCACCCAAAAGAACACAACATCCCAACAATCTAATTAGTGGGATGGTTTTTAGCATACTTAATTTTGGTAATTTGTGTGTTATTAAGACCTCTGGCAATTTTCATGTTAACCAAGGTTTGCATGTTTGTCTTAGCGGACTATCCTTTCGGAAATTGTAATTGATGGCAAAAGTAATATTCTATTATGGAGTAGATATACACCTAAAATTCGTTGCTTTAATTGTTTTCATTGCAGGCCAGATTCGTTCGCATAGCAAGTGTAGGCAGACCAATGTCCTTTGATGCAACTAATAGAGTCTGAAATTTTGAGAAGCAACAAGAAAAGATCCGATTAGCTTATTAGGATTAGGGATCGCATTGGTGATAAATGCTTGAGGCCAAATACATGTGCAAAGCTTGGAACGTGTATTTGGTTGCATGTGATTTGTACTCATATATTATACCATCTACAAATATAATAATCAGGAGGACCATTGCTACCCTTGTGGAAATAATATTTACTTCATTTGAATGCCATATCAATTGTTTAGCTCTACTTGTTGAGACTTGCATCGAAAATTGTAATGATCCTGTAACAGCGCAAGACGGGCATCTGCTAGTTAACAAAGATAATAAAACAAGAGAAACAATAATGTGACTCTTGCTTAAACGAGTAAGGGTGCAAAAACAATCAAATATGAATGAATACTACGCATATGAATACTACGCATACGAACTAGTAGGTCTCGCCTGTTCGCACGCGACTCCCAACCCCATACCGAGGTGCAAAGGGACAGGCCGACGACGTGCTCGCTCAAGACCTACGCGTCATGGTGACCGTTGACACATATCTGAGAGAGTACGTGGAAACAACAGCATCATTTAAGGTCGATTAATTTTTGTTGCCTTACTGTTCTTGGTTCGATTCACGTAACAGGTGCATCTAGATGAAGAGGCACCGCCCGTGCGTCCCTGCTGTTGCTGCTGGCTCAGCAGGCCAGCCAGCGCCAGCTAGCTTTTTTTTTTCGAGCCGGGCGCCCGCAGGCCAGCGGCACAGAAGGACCAGGGTTTTTTTACCGTCGGTAAACCGGCCGGTTTGACCGGTTACCGACCAAACCGGTGCGGACCGGTTCGGTTTGGCACCGGTTCAAACCGCTAGGGTTTTTTAAATTTGAAATTTGAATTTGAAAAAAAATTCTAGAAAAATTCCTAAAAATAGTTCATGATTTATAGAATCCAATGGTGTCAAAATTTTTCAAATTTGAGTTCGTTTAGTATTTGTTTTGACATTTGGAAGTTTGAAAAAAAAAAAAAAAAAAGCCGCGGCCCATTAAGGCCCGTGAGGCCCAACCGGCCTCAACGGCCACTTATTGCCTACCGGGGGGGGGGGGGGGCGAACCCCTCCCCAGAAGCCTCATCCGCCCATCAGCTTCCTCAGTCCGCCGCCGCCTCTTGCGAAACCGCCCGCCGGAGTCGGCTTACCGGCCGCCGCGACCGGCTAACCGAGTGGTAGGGCCGACTTACCGGCCCGGCCCCGGATCTGGTGGAGACCGGGCGCGGAGCGCTAGCCGTCCCGGGCGGGCGGGCGGTAAGCGGTCGGTCGCCGCCGGTTACCGACCGAGGTAAGGTTTTTTTTTTTTTTTTTTTTGTATTTAGAGTAGGGTTTAGGTATGATTTAGGTAGGTAATGGCTTTAGGTAGGTTTTAGAATGTAGGTATCATTTGATTTAGGATTTAGATAGGTTTTAGCAAAGATTTAGTTTAGAGTTTAGGTTCGATTTGATTTAGGATTTAAGATTAGAGGTAGGATGTGTAGTTTATTTTGCTTTTAGGATTTAGGATTAGAGGTAGGATGTGTAGGTATTATTTTGTAAATGATTTAGGCATATTGTTTACGTACATTTTATTTAGGTGTGACATTGTGTAAATTTTATTTATGTGATTGGTTCCTTTGTGTTTTTTCATGTTCGTTCGTAGGTGCACAATGTCAGGAAGACACAAAGATATTGTATGGGAACATGGCGAGAATCTTGCTCCTGGATGGCGATGCAACTATTGTCATGTTCAGAAATCAGGTGGTGGTTGCACGAGATTGAAACAACATTTGGCTGGACGAGGGGGTGAGGTGGTGCATTGCAACAGGGTGCCACCAGATGTCCGGGAGTATTTTCAGCGGGATATTGAAAGGACTCAGAAGGCAACTTCTGACCGGGCTCGAAAGAAGTTGGCACGAGAGGCGGTTGCAGCGGAGGGAAACAGTCCCCTCGATCAAGATGAATATGAAGCTCAGTTGCAGGAAGCACTCCGCCAGTCCAAAGAAGAACATGACTACCGACAGGGGGTGGAAGCGAGAGGGGGTACTTACGAGCGATGAGGGGGTAGTTCGCAGGGTGGTGGTTCGCAGCGGGGGAATCCTTTGGGGAGGCTCTTTGGTAGAACAGGTTCACGGAGGGAGACTCCTGTGGTGGTGGAGGACTATAATTTGGCAAAAATGGGAGGAGAGGAATGGTGCAACAAAGGATTGATACTGAGCAAATGGACGCAGAGGGGTAAGAATGCGAGGGAAGCTATTGGTACAGGTTGGGCAAAGTGGTTCCATATTGCAGGAATCCCTAGACAACAACAGCCGATAGTCCGTGTACTTTATAAGTGCGGTCGAGAGACACGTAAAGTGGGGTAAGTAGCTATACTTGGAGAACTTGTTGCATTACCTTTGTTTCTTTAATCTAATGATTTGCTTATTGTTGCAAGTGAAGGGATCACGTCACCCACTTTGGAAGGAAAATTGATGGCAAGTACCTTGATATGAACGAGCAAGACTTGAAGGCTAGGTTCGCAAAGTTTTAGAAGGATTGGCCCACTTTTTGGCGTCACGTTGATGTGTGATTCTTGGGTGGCCCGACTAGAATGAGTGTGATCAACTTTTCGATATATTGCAATGGGGTGACCTGGTTTCACAAGTCTATTGATGCAAGCGGAAGGAGTCAATCGGCCACATACCTCTACTCGGTAATTTTTTTTCCCACATGCGCCTATTTTTTTCCACATGTGTCTATTAATTTTTTCCACTTCGACATTCTTTCCGGCGTTACTAATAAATGTGCCTATTATTTTCAGGAGATTCGTGAGGTGGTGAACGAGATTGGATCGGAGCATGTCGTTCATGTGGTCACCGACAACGGTTCAAACTACAAGAAAGCATGCAAACATCTTACGGAGGAGCATGAGCACATTGCTTGGACACCTTGTCTTGCACACACCATCAACTTGATGTTGAAGGACATTGGTGAGAGGTTGGAACATGACGGTATGATCAAGGTTTGCAAGCGCATTTCAACTTGGTTGCACAACCATGGCTCGTTGAATGAAATGATGAAGAAAGCTATTGGTGGTGAGTTGGTCAAGTGGAATGGCACTAGATTTGGGACCAACTACATGTTCCTCGAGAGCTTTTACCGAAAATATGAAAAATTCATGCAGTGGATGGGATCTTCTGAGTTTTTACAGAGCAAGTGGGCAGGGACTCAAGAAGGTCGTTATGCTCATGCAAGGTTGTCAAATATACAGTGGTGGGAAGGGTTGAAATACATCATCGACACAGTACAGCCAGTGTACAAGTTCCTTCGCTTTGCTGATCAAGATAAGCGGGCAAACATGTGTGATGTGGTGTACACCTTCCGGATGGTCAAACAGGGGAGATGCGAGGATTTCTTCGCAAATAATGTGGCAACATGGAATGAGTACAAACAGATTCGGAGGCCAGGATTTCGATGTCTACATAGGCACCTATGTTGGTGCAGGTATGATCATGACTTATGTTTTTTTTTTTTACCAAGCCGTTTATATTCAATATTTAACGTATGTTGTTTTCGAAATGTTGCAGTACTGCTGTCCTAAATCCGAAGCTTGCATACAAACTGGTTCCCACTCCGAAAAAATGTTCCAAGGATTGAAGGATGCATTTGCGCGCATGGTGGATGTTGAAATAGCAAAGCGGGGCATTGCGGGGAGGCTGAGATATTTCGGCGTAAGCTTGGTGAGTTTGGGAGCGAACCGGCAATAAGAATGGCGGCAGCACCCAAAGACAACCCCATGTAAGAATTTCTTCGTACGTGTTTTTTTTTCTCTTTTTGTATATGTACCTAACATAATGGGTTTCACTTGCAGCGGCCTGGTGGATGCTATTCGGTAGAAGCACGCCGTCGTTGCAGCGTCTTGCTTTGCGGCTTGTTGCACAGTGTGTCTCCTCCAGTGGATGCGAGCGGAACTGGAGCACTTTTGCCTTGCTCCATACGAAGGTTCGCAATCGGTTGTCACACAAGAAACTAAACAAGCTTGTGTATGTCAACTACAACCTTTGGCTACGTCTTGCGGAGGTCACCGGCCCGCCACCGCGTGATGAAGGTGATTTTATTGACCAGTTTGCGCAAATTTCATTTTATGATCGGGATAATCCGGTTCGGGAATGGATGGAGTATGGGAGATCGAACGCCGATCCAGTCTTGGATGAGGATGATGATGATATTGATGTCCCTTTGCCTTCCCATATTGTCAGGTATTTTTTTGTTCATGTTTGAGTTAGCCACTTATGTACCACAATTTATTCATGGCATTTTTTGTTTGTGTTAGCAGAGACCAAATAGACCCCGAAGATCTACGCAGGGCTACGGGGGATGATTCCATCAGTGATTGGGCCTGTAAATATGTGGGTGATACCCACCTAGGAAAGAGGAAGTTCCAGACCGGACCAAATCAAACTAACCCCAAGAAAGGAAAAAAAGGAAAAAAAAATACAAGAAGTAGTGAGCAGCGACGCAGAGACGGACGATGAGGGTCAGCGTAGTCCACCGTATCAGGAGTCTGAAGATACGGTGACGATGACGGTGACGGTGACGGTGACGGTGGTGGGTATGGTGGTGGTGGTGGTGGGTATGGTAGTGGTGGAGGAGGTGGTAGAGGTGGTGGTGGTTGTGGTAGTAGTGGTGGTGGTGGTGGTGGTGGTCTTCACTTCACAGGTATCAATTGCACCTACTTACGCATATTTGTTTCTTTTATGTGAGTTCTAATTATGGTTCATTGCAGGCGAGACGCAGTTCACACATGCTACTCAGGATGAAGACCATGGACAGCCGTCTTCGCAGAGGAGAGCCTATGCACCGACGGACTACGATACTCCACAGTACTCTTCTTCCTCCTACAGCGATACCTCACAGGCTACTTACAACTACCCTATTCCTGACATGAGCATGCAGCTTCCGACTAGATGGGTCTATGAATGGGAGGACCCTCATTTTTACACTATGTTAGTTCATGAATGGGAGACAACGGCGGCATGGACGGGCCAAACTTGGCAACAATTCAAGGCGGACCTCCTTCGAGTACGAGGTATCAATCTTATGTCCACCACCGAGTATGAGCAAGGGTGCGGAATGGGGGTCTTTCCATTCGTATCGCAGCGTTGATATGTGCATGAGACCATGTATTTGTATCGGACTATCTGTTGTTTCGTTGGTGTGATTTTGTTAGCCGCCGGTGGGTACCGACTATATATTTATGCACTATGTATTTGTGTGATAATATTTATTATGGCTTTGTGTGCTCTTGGACATAAATTTCTGCAAAGGTCATGCCAAAAAAATAATTTTTTCTAGCCAAAAAAATAAGACACCAGGCCGGTTAGGAGCGGTTACCATTTAAACCGGTCGGTAACCACCCCTAACCGGCCGGCTTACCGGCCGTTACCGTTTGAACTACGCCGGCTTCAAAATTCAAATTTAAAATTTGAATTCGGCCGGTTTTTTCGGTAACCGATTCTTACCGGCCGGTAAGCCGAAACCGGTGGCCGGTGGTTTTTTTCTCCCGAACGGTAACAAAAACCTTGAGAAGGACACGATGCCAGAGGACCAACATGCCGGCCGGCGTACTACGACGGCTGCGTGGCTGACGCTGTGAACGCCCTGCGCGTTTTGCCGGAGAAGTGCCAGAGCCTCTTGGACTCGCTGGAGATCACGTCGCCGTCACCTATGGAGCAGGTGAACCTAAGTGGACCTAACGTGCTGTTTGGTAGCGTGGAATGTAACGCAAACATAATTAAAAAATAGTTCATTCGTGTTTGTGGCTGGTAATGATCACAGCTTTAAATCGTTTTCGTTTTACGTTACCTTGGGAAGTGCCAAACAGCACGTAAGTGGTACAGAGCTATAAGTTTAAGGGCCGCTAGCTTTTAGTGTATTTAACTCATTATTTTCTATTTTGTTACTGTTATATATTCTTCAAAGTTTCCAGACAATTCAAACATAGGATGTCCTGGGTGGATGCTGATCGTGATATGACCTTTCTCATCTTGTGCATGAAGAGGTCGATGCAGTCTTCAATGTCATAGCTGAGAGCTCGCGCACCTTGCTCATCTGGTGCATGAAGAGGTCGACGCAGTCTTCAATGTCATAGCTGAGCTCACGCACCTTGCTCCTCCAGTCCTTGAGCTGACCATCCAGCCTCTACTCGTTGTTGGCTAGCTTCTCAAGCAGAACCTGCATGCTTCTCAGCTCATTGATTAGAAAGGCGATCTTGATCTCCACTCCTTTCTGAAGCTTGTACTCCTCTTGGGAAGCAGGGTGTTGATCACACCTGCTGAAGCGGTCACTATAGCGGCAGCCATATTGCTCTCTATCTCTCCCAAGCTCTAACGCTCTCAGTTCTTTTGCATGCACTGGTACACAGATGATTTCTCTTGACGGCATGAAAATATTTATACTAGCGGTTTTGGACAATGGACGCCACTGAAAATCAACAGGCGGGTCCCACAACTAGAACCGCTTGTGCAAATAGATTAGCACTGGCAGTTCAGTTAAGAGAACCGCCAGTGTAAATAGCCTCATTTACACCGGCGGTTTTCGTAAGAAACCGCCTATGTTAATCGAGGCCAACACAGGCGGTTACTTAAGTCAACCGCCTGTATAAATGAGGCTATTTACACAGGCGGTTCTCTTAAGGAACCGTCTGTGTTGATTTTTTTACATAAGCGGTTCCTTAAGTGAGCCGTCTCTGCTGATCCTGCTATATATACCCCTCTTTTTTTTCCATCAGAACTGTAGCTCGCAGCCACCTTCCATTGGAGGCGATTTTGGAGGTCCAGATTTGAGAAGAAACAAGGGGGAGAGGTTTTGACCTTCATTTCTTCGAAGGAGGTTGCTAAGAAAGGTTAGTTTATGTATCTTTTACCTCTTTTTAACCATTCATGCTCAATTCTAGCCAAATTTTAGATTTAGGGTTTCACTTTAGAGAGAGAGAAGAGTAGCTACGTTTTTACCATTTTTTCATCATTTATAGCCACTTTTTTAAACTAGATTTTTACTTTTGTATCTAGAATTTAGCTTTTAGAGTTACATTAATTAGTCTTGTTTAATTATTAATACTGAAAACAATAAATTACCCGCTTCGCTTGCTCAACTCATGGGCCTCATGCAGTGTTGTGATGGCATTGGCGGGGACAGACAGGAGCGTCATTTCGCCGCTCCCGGAAAGCAATGCAAAGCGAATTGACACGGCCGAAAACGACCATCATGGACAAAACACCGTGCAGGTGTAGGATGGATGCCGGTGCGCTGCTAGCGACACGGCAATAGTATGCACGTAGCTCTGTCAAAAACATTTATTTATCATGTAGTATGGAGTTTTCCTTTTGTGGCTCTCCGGGGTGTTATTTGGCATCCTCAAACACCACTGCTTTTATATATTTCCTCAGCAAAGTTTTCTCTGCTTCTGTTCGTAATGGCAGGTCAGGATTTGGATGTAGCCAATTTACACCTTTTGGAGAAAACTAAACTTTTTATAAGCAGCGATAGTATTTTTTTTTTTTAATAATAACTTTTATGTACTTAAATAGCTTTATAAGCTGGGATGGTTTATTACTAGTTGGGTTTTGCTACGGTACAGGACCGTCGATCTGGGGGACAGTAATCACATCATCTAACTAATAAATACCTTTCAGAAATAGGAAGGTAAGCAAAATTTTAGGTAAAACATCTATCAAACAGATCTAACATGCATGCAACCATGCAAACACATATGAATGGTTCTCAACCTAAAATGTGACGAGTTTCTCTTGAAAAGTCAAAGCTGAGAGTACGGAGCTCTGAGTAGTACTTGGGCGGTGCGCCGTATCCTACTTTCTTTCCCCTTTTCCCCTAATCTTATCTTCGATCCTACAACCTGCCTCGATCTTTCCCAATCTCTCCTGATTTGCAGCCTTGATCCCAATCTGCCCTCCACTACATCCATCGGTGGATTCAATCGAAAGGAATCTTGATCTGTTCCAATGCTTTGCTGTGGACCCCGTCTTGGCGACACCTGCCCGTGGATTTACTGTTCACGGCAGCCATGCGCCGATCACCACGAAGCACCACGGTGAATCCGCCATGCTTTCCCTCACGAATCCATCCTCCACTTTCACCTTTCTCGCCCCCATCCTCATATTCCTCCTGCTGCTCCCATCTATGAGCGGCAGCGACCCCAAGGTGAATGAACAACTAAATAATTATATGTGTCTTAGCATAGATCATGTTTTATACAGATATGGCTTGAGGCAAAGTAACTTGCAGCAGAAGATAAAGTAAATTATTAATACTCATAGTCCTTCCATCCATGATGAATGAGCTGTGTCTTCTTCTACAAAGTTATTAAAATTAATGATGTGCCCTGTCTTATCTCTGATTCGAATTTCTCTCATGACTTACCCAAATTAATTTTGAAAATTTCCTGCAGGGGTTAGTCCATAAAATATCCAATGTCTACTACAGTATATTATCAGTTCAAAAATTAATCTAGACACCACGTCTAATTTGATTTAGGAAGGCATTTTAACCTAAGCACCACGCTTAATTCAAAAAGCCTTTGAAAGTAAGATCAACACAATTTAAACTAAACACCATGCCTAATTTAAAAAGTGTATGAAACTTCTTCAAACCTTAAGCATACTATAGCAAACAAAGGTAACATAAAAGTTTATAGAGTGTTATTCAAACAGAGATGAAAGTGCATGATTAACAAATTGAATAAAGGTAGAGACAACCAATATTAGCAACATAAAATTTTAAATAAGATATTCCCCCAAGCTTGAATCTTGCAAAGTAGTTCGGATGAATATAATGTTACATAATGATTGGTTGGACATACCTGGTGTAGTTACCCTTCATTCTTTCACTTCAAGCCTGGAATGGTTAGTGACAAAAATACCAAAGGAATATTTTGACAATTATATTTCTATGCTAAAGGTGCAAGCCCAATTCATTTTTTTAAGAGTGGTTATTTTGGGACACAAAGTTGTTCTTAGGAAACCTTCTGATTATCCAGTTGGTGAAGGGGTTTTCTTTAGAACTTTAGCCTCTGTGCACCTATATTAAGATTACAACGAGATCTATAATATTTATGATAAACATATGCATCTACAACCATGTTTTTAATAATTCTATGAACAGATAAAATAAGAGGGTTGAAGATCTCGTGTCTGATAATGTTATAGAGACTCATTGATCCAGGAGATTTCTCATATGAGCATCGATTTGATAAAGTATTAATGAGATAATTCCCATGCTCATCAATGTGATCTCCCTTTTCAAACTCCAAGGGTGTCTCTTCATGGTTGTCTATAGGCAACAAGTTTATCTCTATTATTTCATGCCTATAACGTTTATTGGATGTTTTATTTTCTAGAATTTCCCATGAATTGATGTCCCTAAGGTTGGTCTCTTCTAAAGCTTTCACTAAATTTGGGTGAGTTCTGTTTATTAAAGAAATTGATTTAAACTCACCATTTAAATTTAAACCAAGTTTAGATACTAGTGCTAAAGCTTCATCCTCTTCTATCCATTCTTTTACAATAGCATATGTATTTCTAGTATGTTTTATGCATTCCTGCCATTGTCGTTGCTCTTTTTTTTGGATATTCCTATGATTTTTATTCTTGAGATGTCTTGATGGATTTCTAGGGTCATTATAAAGTTTAGTAGAAAGAGCATAAAAAGATTCATTGGGATCAAGGATGAGTTTAGAGATGGGTTCGAGAGACATTTATTGTGGGCGTAAGGGGAGAAGATAGAATTTACTCCTAAATGGCTTGGCTCTCCTTCTATGGCATCACTCGACATGCCATCCTTGAACTCTCTCCAGTGCCTTTTATGAGGAAAAGAAAGTTGATGACACTTTTTCCAAGATGCTCTTCTTCGAGAAGATCGATGTGTATTGATTTACGAGCATCTTAGCTAATTAGAAGTCTAAATCGTCAAAGTGGAATTTCAAAGGTTTAGGATCGATAGCTAAATCTTGGAAATAAAATGATTGTGTTTTAGCTACCAAGACTTCCGTGTCTAGTTCGGGTGATAAACCCTTCTCTTCATCGAGGAGCTTAGAATCGTTACCTACTTCCGAGCAGGGTTTATCCTGAATCATATTAATTAAACATGGGCGCAGCTCATAGCCAGGTGTTATGATAGGTTCATTAGATTTTGGTGGCCTGAAACTTGCACGCATACCATAAAGACAGATAGGAACGGAATTAAAAGCATCCATAAGGATGAACACAAAAAATAATGAAGAGAATGGGATAAAATAGGAAAAGATAAAAGTATAATACAAGATTAAACTAGACTAAGTCAAAATCAGCAAACCGTTCCCCGGCAACGGCGCCAAAAATGCTTGTTGGTATAAATTAGCTGCACTCCATTAAATAAGTTTTAAGTAGGATTATCCGCAAGCGCACAAATATCATACCAGTGTCACATTTTATCCGGAGGTTTTAAATATCGTATCCACAGGGAACAGTTGTGATGATGACAAAGTATATAGACTTAACCCTACAATTAGGCTAGATAATATCAAGAAAGAGAAAATAGCTATTGAACTCTAGTTCTGACAAGCGGTAAGCTTTGTATAATACCATTCTAATCTGGGCAAGTAACCCGAATAGGAGAAGAAACGAGTAATCTCCTACCAAGCACCTATAAGCCTATCAGTCCTATCAACGGGAAGTGGACTACGAGGATTCAACGAAGCTATAAAGTCACCTTCGCGAGCTACCACTATCCGGCTAATCAGGAGACATTCACAAGTAAACCTAGCCTAGGCACCACGCCTACACTACGAAATACTACTTCAACCAAGTAATGACCAAGATCAAAGCACGCAATATGAGCTGTGAACTTAAGAACGAATAAAAATAAGTTGCTTACTTGAATCGGAATGGCGAATACAAAAGTACCTCAGAACGCAGCTCCCAGGCGAGGAACCGAATCCGAAAGAATACAGCCACGAAAGAAGCACCGACAGGCCGGAACTCCTCTAGAATCTCTACTACTCTACTCAATTTCTCTAATCTCTAAATAAGACTAGATCTAGAAGAACTAGTCTCTCCTAATTGCTACATCTAGATGAACTAGAACTAGAACTAGATCAACTAGAGGGACCCTAACCCTAATTATATAGAGAATATGAAGCACCGGGGTGTAGAATGCCTTCAGGAAGGGCCTTGGGGCGTCATTATATAGGCCAAGGTGGAGTAGGGGGCAAGGAACCGCCACGTCATCGATCCGCGTCTTCATCTTGTGTGCACCGTCGGATCAAACCGACCTTAGATCGACGGAGGGATGCTTTGCTTGGCTTCCAAGGACGCGTGGGAGGAAGACTCCAGAAGGCGGCGGCCAGAGGCCGCAGGAGGGTGCCGACCGGCGCCAGGGTGGGGCCGGCCAGCCCCACCTAGACTCCCCTGTGGGTCCCGCTGCTTCGGGTGTCTTCTAGACCCTTCCTGAGCCTGATGACGATGTTTTCCGTCGCGGATAAGTTTCATGATGATTATGCACTATAATCCCTTCTTTTATGCTTTTCTGGAATAATCCCTGGAAAATATAGAATTTGCAAAACTCGTGGAAATTGTCAGTTAAAACCCTAGACTAGTATATATTCATGTATCCTTTCATGTCTAAAGTTCTAATAAATATTGACGTTATCCACCGTCAACACGTTGTTAAGCCTCTGTTGTGGTTCCCTAGATGGTGAAGCATTAGGATCAATGTGAATACGATGAGTGCAGAGGATAGGACTAATTCCCTTGAGGTCTTGGAGTGAGTAGCCAATGGCCGATTTATGTCTTTCTAGTACAGCAACAAGTTGATGAGTTTCTTCTCCAGAAAGCTTGTCACTTATGATGACTGGTGTTTCTCGGTTGTTATTGAGAAAGACATATTTGAAGCCAGAAGGAAGGGGTTTCAGCTCTATCGAGGGCTGTGATGACACCTCGGTTTCCTCTAACTCGACAGGCTCTGCCAACTCTTTCTCTTCCTGAATAATGTGTTCATCATTGAGAGTTGGTTGGACCATGTCTTCTAGAGATGCCATTAAGACCTCCTCAACAGGGTCTTCTCGGGTTTGAGTTCTACTATCGCATTATTTGAGCGTGCCAGTGAGATGGTGATAGGAGAACTTCCTAACTTTAAATCTAGGAGACCCTGTTTTGGTCTTTCTTAAAAGAGTATCCCAAAAGGGACACCAATCAAGATGGATGTATCTGAGATGTCAAAGATATAAAAATCTAACCAATACTCAGAACATCGTATCCTCAATGGGATAGACCTTATGACCCCATAACTTTCAACAATAACTCCAGAAGGAATTCTTAGAAGCTTATAAGATGGGATCAAAAACTCATTGGGGCATAGTTGTTTGGCCAAAGCCTTTGAAATGATATTCATCCCAACGGTAGGACTATAGTGAGCCTCTATGATGGTTCCCTTAAGGATACAAGTGATAACATCTGAGGGGGCAATGATTCGGGTTACCTCAGTGGATAACTCCGTTTCTGTCAACCACTCACGACTCATGATGGCTGATAATCCTTTAATGTGTTCCATAAGGAAAGCATCATTAGTTAGACCATCGTCATGCTCAGATGATATAGAATGTGCTAGAGGTTTCACTTGGACCGGTAAATTCGAGGCATTTCCAAAATCTTTAAAAAGACCATCCTCGATTTCAAAAGAAAAGATGGAATGATGGGATTCATCATCTTCCAGATTACCTTGGGTTTTCTTAATGGGAGGTTCTTTAACAACCAAATTTTCAGAAGGATTTACAGTGATTTCAGATTTGGTTATGTCTACCTCCTCTTGTTGGTCGGAGTTTGGCTTGACTTCTTCTTCAGAAAACTCAAAAATGCCAGTGTAAGGGGTGTTTTTAAGGATTTTCTCTAGAATAGCTTTCCCCTCACTCATGGCATTGTGCGAGAATAAACCTCCAGAAGATAAGTCAAGGTGTAGAGCGGCTTTCTTGCTAAGACCAAGATGGAAGTAGTAAAGAAGCACGTGAAGGGTTGGACCGGTATTGATAAGACTTAAGAATGTAGCCCAAGCTGCTCCTAATATCTCCTTCTCTTTTTGTTGAAAGGTAAGAACTTCTATTCGAAGGGCGGCAATCCTAGAAAGAGGGAAGAAGGCAAGACAAAATTTGTCTCGAAGTTCATCCCAGTTTCCATTCACTCCTCCTACAGTACGAGCATACAACTATTTCGCTCTTCCCAGAAGGGAGAATGGAAACAATTTCCATTTAATGGTCTCTTGTATCATGCCAGCAATAGTCAAGCAAGAACACAATTGCTCAAATTCTCTAAGGTGGATGTAGGGATTTTTGTCTTCTAATCCAGAGAAGGGTTGCTCCCGAACCATGGCTATGAAAGCAGGACGAAGCTCATAGCCATCAGTAAGTATAGGATGTGATGATGGTGGAGGCTCCAACAACTCCCCCTTTGGAGCTAAGAATTGAAAGATAGGAGTGGAATCCATGTAGTTGGGTAAAGGTGGTGATAAAAAATAAAATAAAGGATACACGGATGAACTTGGTTCGATTCTAGAACAGCTACCGTTCCCCGACAATGGCGCCAGAAAGCTTGTTGGTATATTTTAACGCAAACAGAAAAGATCCGCAAGCGCACGGATACCGCTGTAGCTTTCACCTAAGAGTATTCCAAGGTATCGATTTTCCACAAGAAACATGAAGTGTACTAGTAATGAATCAAGGACGTCCAAGGATAGAAAAGGTAAATGTTTTTGGTGGGTAGAGAGGGGTTGTCTCAGGTCAACTAGATAAATAAGGATCAGGCTTACTATACTTACTAACTTTGGAGCAACAGTACATTTCCAACTCTCGAATAAGACTGGGAACAAGGTAGTTGGGGAAGGCTACCAAAAGCTCTACGAAACACCAACTCCGATGTGGTGGAATACGAAGGCCAAAAGAGCTGCCACCTCTAGAGGCTACCACAACCAACCGTAAGAATTGGGCGCAAACTCAGGTAAACACTAGTCTAGACACCACGTCTACACTAACGATTACTATTCTAGTCACGTATGTTAACTAGAGCACTCAATACGAGCAGAGATCCCGTAAGCAAAGTAAAGTAAGAACTAAACTTAATTAAATAGAGAACTTAGAGTTACCGATAGAAGAACCTGAAGATGAATCGATGAAGAATCGTCTCCGTAGAGGTACAAAGTTGAGGGGATCCGACAGGCCGGCTCCACCTTCTACTCTCTCCTCTCCTCTCTCCCTATTTTCTAATAACTTCTAAGAGGTTATCCATTCAAGGGACACCTCTCAGCTGATCCTCCCTCAGAGAATATGAATTAGGGTTTCTTGGATGATTGAGGGAGGGGGGTCCAGGGCTACTTTTATAGCCCGGTGGGATGAACGTGACCCCTTGGATCAAACCGACTTTGACGGACGGCTGAGATTGAAACCCTAAGGCGGTGGAGCATGTGGGCCAAAGCTGGGCCCGTTTGGCCACTGTAGCAGACCGGCCGGTCCAGGGCCAGACCGGCCGGTCTGGCTCCAGGGCCCCTCGCGGTCTGCTTCGGCGTGGTGTTTTCTCGCGCCTTCTGGAGTCTTCTAATGCAGCCCCCGCTGTGTAATTAATATCTTTTCATCCAGAACTCCAAAAAAGGCAAATGATATGTCTGTTTCGATCATCTCGACGAGCCCGTCGCAATGGTACATTCTGATCTATTATTTGAGATACCTTTATATTGTCATATTGGTCAACTTTGGTAGCTTTTCCAGTGTGTACCTGTAGAAACAATGATTCATCAAAACTCGTGGAACTTGTTAGAATCAAACCCTATAACTATGGTTTGTGATTCATTTCATGTTATTATATGCAATAGTTGATGGTTTATGATTGATATTAAGGACCGTCAACAGGCAGCTTTAGAGGTACAAATATCCATCGATTCTTTGGCATCCATCTCAAGATGTCTTCATGTGTCGAGTCCACTACTGGTGTAGTAGCTATGGCCTGTGCAGCCTGCATGGAAAAGGTGGTGGCAAGAAGCTGATGATTCCAGCTATTAGTGTTAGGGATCCAAAGATCAGAGACTTTAGAGGGCAGTGGATAGTTGACAACTGGCAATGAAAGGTGATCATGAATTTGTGCCCAAATAGCAGTCCAGGGAGCAGACCAAATTGAAGTATTACCTGCATGAATTTGAATTGAAGTATTACCTGCATGAATTTGGTAAATAGAGTTGGCAGTAATATGTGTTTTAATATGAGAAACAGAAGACCAATAGATGGATCTGGGACCATTATAAGAGGTATTCCAGAAAGAATCATAAGGGTAGTATTTAGCTTTTAAGATTGCTGAGAGAAAAGGATTCTTGTTAGTGGCCACATTCCAAGCAGGTTGAATAAGTAAGCTTTTGTTAACAAGTTCAAGATCCCTAATGCCAAGACCACCATAGATCTTCGGTTGACAAATATCATCCCATGAGTGGTAAGCAATGGGATTAGTGATCTGTTCATCTTGGACACCTGCCCACCAGAACTTACGGATGATGGAGTTAAGTTTTTCAATAAAAGTTTTAGAGAAAAGAACAGTGGACATATAATAGAATGGAATAGAAGCTAGAACAGAATTGATATATTGAAGACGCCCTGCATGGTTGAGCTTGTTAGCTTTTAAAGTACCAAATTTAGCAAAGAATTTATTGAAAATGAAGTTGTAAGCTCTGTTTTTGTCCTTATGATTGAAAATGAGAGGGTGGCCTAGGTGCATGGTATTAGGTTGCAGGTCAGGCACAGGGAAAATGTGCTTAATTTGGTTTTTGATATGATTTGGAACATTTTTATTGAAATATATGGAGGATTTTTGGAGATTTGGAGTCTGACCTGAATGGGTGTAGAAGTCATATAGGATTGTTTTGAGTGCCTGAGCTTCTTCTGCAGTGGCCTTCCCACAAAGGATGAGATCATTTGCAAATAACAGGGAGTGAATAGCTGGGCAACCAGGTCCCAGCGAGATACCTGTAAGGTTATTTTCCTGTAGGGCATCCTGCAATCTAAGAGATAGTTCATTGATAGCAATGACAAACAGATAAGGAGATAGTGGGCATCATTGCCGAAGACCTCTTTAGGAGGTGAAATGGTGTGTTGGTTCATCATTGATTAGAACAGCAAAGGTAGAGGAAGAGATACAAGTATAAATAAGATTAATAAAATTGCTGTGAAGACCAAGACGCTGAAGAGCCTGTTTGATGAAACACCATTCCAATCTGTCAAAAGCTTTTGCAAGGTCAATTTTTAGAAGGAAAGCATTAGATTTCCAACTTTTTAAATTGAAGGAGTGCATAATTTCTTGGGTAATAGTAATATTACAGGAGATATGTCTATTGGCAATAAAAGCAGATTGAGCTTGATTAATGTAACCAGGAAGGTGGTTTTTAAGTCTATTGGCTAGGGATTTTGAAATAATTTTATAGATAACATTGCATAAACTGATGGGCCTAAAATCCTGTGGGACAAAGGGTTGATTCTTTTTAGGAATAAGAGTGATGAAAGTTTGATTAATATCATCAGGAAGAGTGGCATTATTATAAAAATTAACTATTAAAGAAAGGATATTTTCCTTGATCCAGTCCCAAGCTGATTTATAGAAGGCTGCATTGAGTCCATCAGGTCTAGGGGCTGCATTGCTGCGCATGTCTTTGATAATAGCATGAATTTCATCAAGGTCAGGAATGGAATAGGTATACCTGAAATCATCAGAAATGTCCTCCTCTTCATTGCTTCGTGTGGCATTTTCAGTCGCAGGAACATGGCTGGGGGTGGCGATTGAGAGAGATGGTTCGGTTGGAAGCTTGGTTGCTGGTTTTGAGTAGAGAAAATATCAGTGAAATAAAGGACCAGAGTGTTGGCAATTTGGTCTGGGGTGGTGGAGTGGGTGCCATCAGGGTTTAAGAGATGGGAAATTCTATTTTTCCTATTTCTTTTGATAATAGACTTGTAGAAAAAGGCTATGTTTCTGTCACCAGAAAGAGCCCACTTTTTCTTGGCTCGTTGAATGTGGTTGGCTTCCTCTTTAGCAAGCAGGTCTTGATGTTTTTCGTGGAGGGTCTGTGTGGAGGGTGTGGTCTTGCATGGATGGGTGTAGGTTTTGTTGGTCTAAGATTTGGTTTTCTATTTGGACAAGTAAGTCGCTGTTTTTGGGTTTTTTCCTCCTCCATTTTCTAAGATCAGCTGCTAAATACTTAGTTTTTTGAGTAAAATCACGAGAAGAGGAGCGATGCCATCTTTGCAGAGCAATTCTATGATAGTCTTGCTCCAATAACCACCAGTTCTCAAAACAAAAAGGTTTATTAGTACGAGTGGGTGCATGCAGTGTTGTATATATGTAACTCTAAAATTAATGATGTGCCCAATAATTATTAGTACTTTGCTCCAATAACCACCAGTTCTCAATAACCACCAGTTCTCAAAACAATAAATTACCCGCTTCGCTTGCTCAACTCATGGGCCTCATGCAGTGTTGTGATGGCATTGGCAGGACAGACAGGAGCGTCATTTCGCCGCTCCCGGAAAGCAATGCAAAGCGAATTGACACGGCCGAAAACGACCATCATGGACAAAACACCGTGCAGGTGTAGGATGGATGCCGGTGCGCTGCTAGCGACACGGCAATAGTATGCACGTAGCTCTGTCAAAAACATTTATTTATCATGTAGTATGGAGTTTTCCTTTTGTGGCTCTCCGGGGTGTTATTTGGCATCCTCAAACACCACTGCTTTTATATATTTCCTCAGCAAAGTTTTCTCTGCTTCGTTCGTAGTACGGCAGGTCAGGATTTGGATGTAGCCAATTTACACCTTTTGGAGAAAACTAAACTTTTTTATAAGCAGCGATAGTATTTTTTTTTTAATAATAACTTTTATGTACTTAAATAGCTTTATAAGCTGGGATGGTTTATTACTAGTTGGGTTTTGCTACGGTACAGGACCGTCGATCTGGGGGACAGTAATCACATCATCTAACTAATAAATACCTTTCAGAAATAGGAAGGTAAGCAAAATTTTAGGTAAAACATCTATCAAACAGATCTAACATGCATGCAACCATGCAAACACATATGAATGGTTCTCAACCTAAAATGTGACGAGTTTCTCTTGAAAAGTCAAAGCTGAGAGTACGGAGCTCTGAGTAGTACTGGGCGGTACGCCGTATCCTACTTTCTTTCCCCCTTTTCCCCTAATCTTATCTTCGATCCTACAACCTGCCTCGATCTTTCCCAATCTCTCCTGATTTGCAGCCTTGATCCCAATCTGCCCTCCACTACATCCATCGGTGGATTCAATCGAAAGGAATCTTGATCTGTTCCAATGCTTTGCTGTGGACCCCGTCTTCGGCGACACCTGCCCGTGGATTTACTGTTCACGGCAGCCATGCGCCGATCACCGAAGCACCACGGTGAATCCGCCATGCTTTCCCTCACGAATCCATCCTCCACTTTCACCTTTCTCGCCCCCATCCTCATATTCCTCCTGCTGCTCCCATCTATGAACGACGACGACCCCAAGGTTCCTGTCCCTTCCGCCATGGAACAGGTCCCTCATGAGCCCCTGCCTCCTTCTGCTCCACCAGATTCCACCAGCAACACCACAAACCTTCCCTTTGCTGTTTCCCCTACCACCACCACGCAATCATCACCACTCATTCCATCCACCAATGCCCCTCCCGTTGCCACGCCACCAGCACACATACAGCCACCCACCACTACATCCACTGTCGTTCACATCGACGATCAAGATCTCATCAGGTCACTTGAAGCTCTTCAGGTGACGGTGGCTCAATCCGTCCCCAGCAGTAGTCGTCAGCCCCGCCAGCCCTCGCCATTCAGTCTTCTACTTATGGTGGCACACCTCTGCATTCCAGTGCGGTGCTTATCTCCGACGACATTGCCCGTGCTGACCTCAACAACGCCTGGCGAGGCAGAGCCAGGGAGATCGATGAGGCGCAAGCTAGTAAGCAGCCAAGAGGCGGCCCTGCCACTGTTCTCAGCTCCCCTCAGGCCAGCCCCATCGTTCATCAAGACTTGCTGGAAGAGATTCGAGCTCATGCTGTTCCTCAGCATGACGTCCGGGGGCCTGATCTGGGTCCTCAATTTCTCCCTCTGCTCCAACACCAGTAGGCTCATGCTCCTGCTCCGCATCAAGGTAACCATGATGATCAAGGCCAGCTTCCTACTGGCGGCACTCCTCCTTGACAGCTGCACAGGCATCGCATCCAGGCTCAGGCGCCGACCGACAGGGCGCCACCAGCACCATGACGCACCTGGCATGGAACTGCAGGGGCTCAGGCGGGAGCCTACGCAGTTCTACCATGGTGCACCTGTCCCGCCTGCTTCTCTCCACTAAAGCCCATGTATGTTTTGTTTCTGAAACCCGCAACCATAGAATCTCTGCTAATGCTCTTAAGAATCACTTTCGCCTTAACGATGCTTTTGTTGTTCCCTCTCAAGGCCAATTTGGTGGCCTTTGGTTGATGTGGACTGATGAGGTTGATGTCACTGTAGTTGACCACGATCAGCACTATATCTTTTCCTTATGCATAAATAACTCTAGCCACCAGAAGTATGGTTTAGTTTGTATCTATGGTGATCCTCACCATACCACCACTAATGCAATATGGAATCAAAAGAACTTTGTAGTCGCTAATAGCAACCTTTGCCTATGTTATGTATGGGTGACCTTAATGAACTTATGCATGTCAATGAAAAGCTAGGCCCTACTAGTGCTGATGTTAATCGTATTAATGATTTCTATGCGTATGTCAAACAGTGTGGTTTTATTGATCTCGGTTACAGCAGCCCTGCTTATACTTGGACTAATAAACGTTTTTCTTCTGTTCCAACTTATGAACGGCATGATCGATGTTTGGGCAATGCAGAATGGTGTTTGGCGTTTCCTGCTACTACCATCTACCACCTCCCCATGATGTACAGCGACCATGCTCCTATTCTTGCGGTCCTCAATTCTCAAAAACCTCGTACTAATAAACCTTTTTGTTTTGAGAACTGGTGGTTATTGGAGCAAGACTATCATAGAATTGCTCTGCAAAGATGGCATCGCTCCTCTTCTCGTGATTTTACTCAAAAAACTAAGTATTTAGCAGCTGATCTTAGAAAATGGAGGAGGAAAAAACCCAAAAACAGCGACTTACTTGTCCAAATAGAAAACCAAATCTTAGACCAACAAAACCTACACCCATCCATGCAAGACCACACCCTCCACACAGACCCTCCACGAAAAACATCAAGACCTGCTTGCTAAAGAGGAAGCCAACCACATTCAACGAGCCAAGAAAAAGTGGGCTCTTTCTGGTGACAGAAACATAGCCTTTTTCTACAAGTCTATTATCAAAAGAAATAGGAAAAATAGAATTTCTGGAGTGGGTATTGTCACCGTGTAGGGGAGGTGCTGCCAAAATTTTGAATTAATGATATATGTGCAATTTTATTTTGTAGAGAAGGCCCTGTTGGAGCCGCGCTCGAGTTGACCCCGATCGTCTTCATCGCCGTTGCGGTTCTGCCTGCACGGCGTCGCCTCGCCACTGCACCGTCTTGCCACGGCCCCGCTAGTCTGACTGCACCGCCGCCTAAGGTATAACCTCTCTTTCTGTATCAGGGTCATAGGTCACGTCACCTAGTTAGGCGTCTCCCATTCGAAAGAGATACGGCTGTAGGTATGCAGATCTTTGCATATCGAAAACCGTATCTGTTTCGAATTGTCCACATTACTTGGACAGCCCGCGCATGTGTTGTTTGAGCTAGTTTCCGTTGTCTGCTCCGATCGGAGACTGAGTTTTGGCATCGATCACCTCCCTGTTGTTCTCCGAAAACACGATCTCCCTGTCGGGGCGTGTACCTGGAGAATAGTGGAGAGGTGCTGCTGAAATTCCGTCTCCGTTCAGAGCAGACAACGGAAACTAGCTCCAACAATGCATACGCGGGTGGGATTAGGACCTATCCTCACCTATTAGAGAGTAGGAGGCCGGTATAGGTAAAATTGATTGTTATGTTTCTCGCTAATGTATATGTTAGAATATGGATGATCGTGACTGGATGTACATGGGCCGCCCAAGTGATCGTGATTACACAGCTGAATGGATTGACAACACACATTTGTTCTTGGAGCAAGCATTCGGCGAGGCCGCTAAAGGAGCGAGTCGGGTTCTGTGTCCCTGCAGTAGGTGTGCTAATCGGAAAAGGCAATGCAAGGATACCATGGGCAAGCACCTTGTGAAGTATGGGTTTACCCCGGACTATACCCGATGGGTCCACCATGGTGAAGCCCATCGAATGAGAGAGGAGGTGGTGAGAGCACGCGTCGAGGAGTTTGATGCCGATGCCGGGGTAGCAGACATGTTAGATGACTTTCATCAAGCACAGTTCGGTGATGGACGTACGGATGAGGAGGAGGAGCCAGAGGCCACCGCAAAAGCGTTCTATGATATGTTTGCTTCTGCACAGCAACCCTTTCACGGCCACACAAAGGTCTCTCAGTTGGACGCACAACATTGATGTAATGCACACAGAAAGGAATGTCGCCGAAGCACTCTGGGGAACAATCATGGATATTCCTGAAAAGTCGAAGGACAACCCTAAGGCTAGATTGGATCTGGCAATGTTGTGCGACAGACCAAAGTTAGAGATGAAGCCTCCTAGACGCGGCAAGACATGGACAAGGCCTCCGGCCGATTATATATTGAAATGGCCACAAAGAAGGGAAGTTCTAGAATGGATACAGACTATAATGTTCCCTGATGGATACGCAGCTAATCTGAGGCGAGGAGTGAACTTAAACACTCTGCGAGTCTTAGGGATGAAGAGTCATGACTACCACATGCGGATTAAATGCCTTCTCCCAAATGATGGTTCGAGGCTATTTTCCCCGAGCATGTTTGGCTAGTCATGGCGAGTTGAGCTATTTCTTTAAAATCGCCTATGTGCCAAGGAGATATCTTGGACCGTGATTGCGCACTGAAAAAATGGCACTTTTTGTTTTGATCTCGTAAGCTAGAGAAGATATCTCCACCGGGCTTCTTCACTCCGATCAAAGCATCGATTTTGCACCTCCCATACGAGGCACGAATGGGGGGCCCGTGCATTCCGTTGGTGCTATCCGGTCGAGAGAGGTCTAAAGGTTCTTCGGAAGAAATGCGAAACAAAAACAAAATCGAGACTTCCATGGCGAGGCACATATCCTCGAGGAGGTGTCCAACTTCACAACAACTTATTATAGTGACAACCTCCCGAGCGTGCATAATCCTCGGCCTCGTTACAATGATGGTGGAAATGAGTCGAACCTCAACCTTTTCCGAGGGCAACTTCGAAGCGCGAGTGGATCGATAAACAAGATCTTGCAATATGAAGAGTGGCGCTATCATGTTCTATGTGTTGACCAACCTCGATGAAGTGGAGCCATATATCACGTAAGTTGTGAACGAACTTGTTCCATACGCCATCATTATTTCTTGCATCTAACTCCTATGATCTCGTTGGTATAGGGAATTTCTTCATGAATACTGGCGTCAATCGCGCCCTCCTAGCCCGCAGGAAATGGATGCTCTTCTTAGAAACGGTGTGGGAAATGGAAAACCTAAATTTATTTCATGGTTCAAGAAGAAGGTACTATCCAATTTAGCTCGTATTTAGTTCAATCTTTCGAGTTGCATGCCAACCTTTCGTATGTGGTTTTGGCTCGCAGGCCCAAATTGATACGACTATGACTCTCGAGTTGAGACAGGTTGCCGATGGCTTTGGCTTTAGGGTCAAGTCATTCAGTGGTTATGATGTCAATGGATATCGCTTCCACACAATGGGCTACGAGCAGCTTCATCAGAACCGAAGAACAACAAGTTTTAGGGTTTTTACGCTCGGCCAAGATGGGGTCGAGTATTATGGAAGAGTGCAAGATATATACGAGCTCAGTTTTCATGGTTCAACGCCACTTACTCCTGTCATATTCAAATGCCACTGGTTTGATCCTGCGATAATGAGACGGACCCATTCTCATCTTGGTCTAGTCGAGATTCAACAGGATACTACCCTACCCAGAGACGATGTGTATATTGTGGCCCAACAGGTGACACAAGTTTATTATCTCCCTTATGCGTGCCAAAGCAATGAGCACCTGAAGGGTTGGGATATTGTGCACAAGGTACTGCCACACGGCAAATTACCTATCCCAAATGATGACGATTATAACTTCAACCCAAACACATACGAGGGAGAGATCTTTTAGGCAGAGGGGCTAGAAGGGAGGTTCGAGATAGACTTGACCGAAGCGATAGAAATGGAAGTTGGCCCAGAAGTTGCTGATGACGAGGACGATGGAGATGAGGTTGAAAATGTGAGAGACTTACAAATGCTTGAGCGACATCGTTTAGGCAACGACGACGAAGACGACAATCCTCCATTGGATGGGGTTGAGTACTTTGACATGTTTGATACCGACGATAAGGCTTATGATCCTGATCATGAAGATTAAACTTAATTCATGTAATGCTATTTATTTATATGTTACCTTATTGTAATTCTGTTATCAAATACATGCATATTATCTTTGTAAGCCTAGGTTTTGTTTATTTAACCTAATTTTCTAATCATGTTTTATTTGTTTTTGTCAAATGCAGGTGCTTCGTTGAAGATGGTGGGCGGCCGGTCGAAGAACCTGGCCTCGTTGTACAACAAGACAAAAGCTGCAGTGATGGGGACGTCCAGCAGGAGGAGTGGGTGGAGGAGCAGGCGCACGAGGGAGCCGTCTCCTCCTCGGCCACGTGAGCAGGAGGACGAGCAGGAGCAGGACGAGGCTGAGGACGAGGACGAGCAGGAGGTGATAGCTCCCCAGACGGACGAGGAGCAGGAGGAGCGGGGGCGGGGGCGGAGGGAGGAGGACGCGGTGGGGTGCTGGGTCTACTTCTTCCGGTACCTCGTCGAGTGTGTACTTGTGCGGTCCCACGAGTCTTCCTCCAAGACCACACCCGACCCGGCGGCGGTGATTCGCCCGCCTGAGGGGCAAAAAAAAGTAAGTAACTTGCATGGTATTACTATTTCATATAACATATTGACAGTTGAATTATAAACTAATGCTATTGGTTAACCACTTTTCAGGAACTGGCTGGTTGTGGTGGCGGGTGAGCACTCACGCCCACCAAATGGCATCCTGGGTCTTCTCTGTAAGCAGCACTACCCTGGCCTGGTGACGTACGCCGGGAATGAGGAGCCTGCCTGGACCTTCGAGCACTACGCCGTTGCCGCGGTTCCGGATTATCGCAGCAAGGCGGTGCGTGTCTTGCGGGAGTTCTGGGTAAGTCTTTCATCCAGTACTAGTAAACTTAATGCATCATATTTATTGCACTTATCTTCAAATAAGAAATTGATCCTTTATGTTTGCGTGTAGACTTTTTTCAAATGCGAGGAGGGATACGAGGACAGGGCTGAGGCCTGCTTCACTAGGTCCTGCAAGAAGCTTGTCACCGACTTGCACTACAAGGCGCGTCTCCAGGCTATCGTCACTTACCATGGCCTCAACCTTGGGGAGAAGGTCACCAAAACACAAGCGAGGACGATGAGGCTGACCCGGGACCAGTACCTTGCGGTATATAAAGGATATTATCTTTCAGTTTACACATGTCTACTTTGATCTACTTATATGTAAAATTGTGACGTGCAGACTTGCCCCTGGTGGTGCTCCTCCCACCGCGACTGCTGGGAGCGGATCGTGGACAGGTGGTGCGGTCCGGAGTGGGAGGAGACCCACAACGCTAAACGGGAGTGCCGCTTGATGATGCCCGGCGTATCGCACCATCAAGGCGGCCGCAACCTCGCCGGATACGCAAGCGCCTGGGTAAGCTAAATCGATGATTCTTCCCTCACTAACTCTTGATTCTAACTCGTGATTCTTCCTTCACTAACTCTGTTTCTTGCAGTCTCAGGCCCATGGTGGCGCGCCTTGCCCCATCTTCAAGGCATATGCTATGGCGCACAAGGGCAAGGCGACGTCCGACGTCTCGTACAACCTGGAGGACCCGTCCGAGGCGTACACCAACGCGAAGTGCAGCCGCCTCGGCCGAGTACACGTCCGCGGCGAGGACGGTATACTGGCGAGACTATGACCCGAGCACCTAGGACCTTGACCCAGAGATCGTCATGAGGGTGGGTGGAGGAAAGAAGCATGGGCGGTACTGGATGGGCGACGGCGTCATCGACACGACCTCGACTCCCACTCTCTCCCAGCTGCGAGCACGGAGCACGGACGCAAGCATGCCTATACGCCCACGGCCGCCGGCTTCACAGCTCGCTTACGCCACACTCGAGGTAATTCCTGTTGTTGTAAGCTTCAGTCGATGACGTTTTAATTATTCTAACTCCACCTTTGCATTACTGCAGGCCAAGATGGAAGCGGAAAGGAACCAACTCGAGGTTAGTCCGGTTGTTGTAAGCTTCGGTTGATTACGTTTCTATTATTCTAACTCCTTTGCATTACTGCAGGCGAAGATGGAAGCAGAAAGGAGGGAGGCGTTGGAGCGGCACCAGGCGGTTCAGGCCCAGCTCGAGGCCGAGCAGGCGAAGATGGCACAGCTCATCGCCTTCGTCAGCCAGATGGGGGCACGCTCGGGGATAGAGATTCCACCGGCACTACTCAATCCAGTAGTGCCTCAGCCTCCGCCTCAGCCTCAGCCTTCTCTTTTTGGGACTCCTGTAAGTATAAATATGTATTGGTTTCGCTCGAACTTTGGTCATCACACGTACTAACCCGGTCTCTTTTGTGCAGTCTCAGTCGGCGGGTTCGAACAACCCGGCTTGACCTACGACGCAGATCACCATAGCCTTCACCGGGGGGCGGGGTGGCCAGGTTGGCGGGTGGACGATGAGTTGGCTCTTGAGAGACTTGTGAGTTGGCCTTTGACCGTCTGTTTCTCTTTTCAATAATGCACTTGACCCTTATGAGATTTCGAGACTTGTGATGCACTTGAAACATTTGTGATCGGACTGTGATCCGATTTATGATGTATTGTGACCGTATGTGCTGTGGATTTGATATATGCGATGTGGTTGTGATATATGTGTTGTGGATGTGATGTATGTGTTGTGGATGTGATATTTGTGATATATGTGCTTTGTGGATGTGATATATGTGCTGTTTGTGTATGTGATATATATATATCTTGTGTTTCTTTGTGATTTAATGCAAAAACAAAATGAAAAAAAAAAATTTATGGTCACTTTGCCGAGTGCAGTGACCAAAGAACTTCGGCAAAGTGACCACATTTGCCGAAATTGCCAGCTTGTCAAAGCACTCGGCAAAGATTTTTCAAAAAAAAAAAAAAATTCTTTGTCGAGTGCCCTCCCGCAAGGCTCTCGGCAAAGTTTTTAAAAAAAAAAAAAATCTTTGCCGAGTGCCCTCCCCCAAAAGCTCTCGGCAAAGTTTTTTTTCAAAAAAATAAAAATTCTTTGCCGAGTGCCCTCCTTCAAGGCTCTCGGCAAAGTTTTTTCAAAAAATAAAAATAAAAATTCTTTGCCGAGTGCCACGTCACCGGCACTTTCGGCAAAAGCGCCCGTCAACATATGACGCCGTTAAGGTCCACTTTTCTTTGCCGAGCCGCCTCGCGGCACTTTCGGCAAAGGCTTTGCCGAGTGCCCGTGAAATAGCTCTCGGCAAAGAGGTCGTTGCCGACGGAGGCTTTGCCGACGGCTCTTTGCTTAGAAACTACACTCGGCAAATTCTTTTTGCCGAAAGTTTTTAGAGCCAAAGCCGTGAATTCCTGTAGTGTAGCTTATAATATGATCTATTCTATGTCAGATTTATAAATTTTTGTTTTATCTAAGTGGCCTGTAACAGTTAATGAATCAGCATGGTGACATTTGAATCTGTTTAGCTAGACAGTGCTTAAAATCAAATGGCTTTAGCCGTGATTACTAATAATCATCAGTAAAAAATTACTGCTTTTGGAGGGATACTGCACTTAGCCCTTTCAGCAAGAACTGGGCTATTTTTATGCCTAATAACTGTGTTCTCACCAGGTCCTAGCCAAATAAGGTAATACTAATACAGCCATCTCTGAACACAGTCAATAATCAATACTCATTGTGCCCAAGTTGTGATTGCTATAGACAAGCAAGACCGGGAAATACTTTGATAGCAAGTTGACTGTATTGTGGCCAGGCCCTTGTCATTTTTCACGGAAGCGTCATCATTTAGTTAAATGCTACAACTTTCAGCATTCACTGTACCATCAAAATTTTATGACACGTAAAAATGTCAAAATTTTCTGAGTGTATTCACAGATTTTTTTGACACTACTACTAATACCGCTGGCACGGTCATATATAAGTTCACAGAAAAAATACATGTTCAAACATCACTGGAAGGTCTGAACTTGCAAGATCATTCTTCTTTCTAACCTCACATTTTCCCTCTATCGTATCCATAGGCACTCTAGGATTTGCTCACGCATGTTTGAGAAAATAAAGTAACAATGACATTGTGGATAAGATAAATCAAACATATAAGATAGAAAAAGAAGACCTCTCTGATGTTGGATGCAGACTTTGGCTCACAAAATGTCATCTGTTCGGTAAAATCTTATATCACTGATATTTGCTGATGCTGGATTGAGTTTTTTAGATCCATCTCCTTCAGGGATGAACAATATTTGTCAAGTGTTTACATATTTTGCACAGGTCTCGGTTTGTGAGTAGCTGCGAGTTACACATGTAATGGTTATTGCCTTCAATTTTCGCAGGTGGAGAAAATAGAACCGGAAGGAACAAGGTACAATGCTTATTGATGTATGGATGATACTGATTTGCTTGACTTTGTATTGTGCGGAAGCTTAGTGGTTCATCAATTTTCCAGGAAACTGGTAAAACCAGCATCTCAAAACAAGACGACCATTTTTGTAGAAATACACAGACGCTATGGGTAGGATCTTGCCAGCAATCTCATCTTCTAGCAATCTGGCCGGAAAAAGAAATCTAAACTGCACCATTGTGTATGTCTGCATGTAGTCCTTCTAAGTTCTCACACCAACTGTTAATGGACAAAAAGAGGGAGGCAACTACAGAAATAGGAGTGCATCTTCTATTTTGTTTATCTTCATCCTTGGACATCTTAGTACATTCAGCCAGTTTAGCTCTGTTGATGCCATGCTGGTGGGTATCTTATGATGCCAGGTTCCAAAGGCCCCTTGGTGCTTTGCCATCGTCTCTGCTTGGATATGAGCAATAATAAGTTCTCTAGATGCTTTTGGATTTGAAGATTATGAGTTTGGTAACACAGATTCAGACGGGGTGGCTAATCTGGATGGCGCCGGTCGGCAAAGCTTATGAGCTGAACTGACTATATCTTGGTTTTCAGTAGGCATCCTGTCGGCAGCAAGGGGATCGAAATGCTAATGGCTGTGCAGACAAACAATCCATATAACTAGCTTTGAATATTCCATTTGTATCTTGCTTCTTTGGATAGTCTGTTGCCTCTGCATCATAGGATAAGATACAGATATTGAAATAGCAACAATAGTAGTTGGTCCTTTTAGGCTACAAGGATCAATTATGCACCCAAAGAACACAACATCCCAACAATCTAATTAGTGGGATGGTTTTTAGCATACTTAATTTTGGTAATTTGTGTGTTATTAAGACCTCTGGCAATTTTCATGTTAACCAAGGTTTGCATGTTTGTCTTAGCGGACTATCCTTTCGAAATTGTAATTGATGGCAAAAGTAATATTCTATTATGGAGTAGATATACACCTAAAATTCGTTGCTTTAATTGTTTTTTCATTGCAGGCCAGATTCGTTCGCATAGCAAGTGTAGGCAGACCAATGTCCTTTGATGCAACTAATAGAGTCTGAAATTTTGAGAAGCAACAAGAAAAGATCCGATTAGCTTATTAGGATTAGGGATCGCATTGGTGATAAATGCTTGAGGCCAAATACATGTGCAAAGCTTGGAACGTGTATTTGGTTGCATGTGATTTGTACTCATATATTATACCATCTACAAATATAATAATCAGGAGGACCATTGCTACCCTTGTGGAAATAATATTTACTTCATTTGAATGCCATATCAATTGTTTAGCTCTACTTGTTGAGACTTGCATCGAAAATTGTAATGATCCTGTAACAGCGCACGGGCATCTGCTAGTTAACAAAGATAATAAAACAAGAGAAACAATAATGTGACTCTTGCTTAAACGAGTAAGGGTGCAAAAACAATCAAATATGAATGAATACTACGCATATGAATACTACGCATACGAACTAGTAGGTCTCGCCTGTTCGCACGCGACTCCCAACCCCATACCGAGGTGCAAAGGGACAGGCCGACGACGTGCTCGCTCAAGACCTACGCGTCATGGTGACCGTTGACACATATCTGAGAGTACGTGGAAACAACAGCATCATTTAAGGTCGATTAATTTTTGTTGCCTTACTGTTCTTGGTTCGATTCACGTAACAGGTGCATCTAGATGAAGAGGCACCGCCGTACGTCCTGCTGTTGCTGCTGGCTCAGCAGGCCCGCGCGCGCCTGCAGCAGCTGCGCGCACTTCGAGCCGGGCGCCTGCAGGCCAGCGGCACAGAAGGACCAGGGTTTTTTTTACCGTCGGTAAACCGGCCGGTTTGACCGGTTACCGACCAAACCGGTGCGGACCGGTTCGGTTTGGCACCGGTACAAACCGCTAGGGTTTTTAAATTTGAAATTTGAATTTGAAAAAAATTCTAGAAAAATTCCTAAAAATAGTTCATGATTTATAGAATCCAATGGTGTCAAAATTTTTCAAATTTGAGTTCGTTTAGTATTTGTTTTGACGTTTGGAAGTTTGAAAAAAAAAGAAAAAAAAGGCCGCGGCCCATTAAGGCCCGTGAGGCCCAACTGGCCTCAACGGCCACTTATTGCCTACCGGGGGGGGGGGAGGGGCGAACCCCTCCCCGGAAGCCTCATCCGCCCATCAGCTTCCTCAGTCCGCCGCCGCCTCTTGCGAAACCGCCCGCCCGGAGTCGGCTTACCGGCCCGGCGGCCGGCTAACCGAGTGGTAGGGCCGACTTACCGCCCGGCCCCGGATCTGGTGGAGACCGGGCGCGGAGCCAGGCTAGCCGTCCGGGCGGGGCGGTAAGCCGGTCGGTCGCCGCCGGTTACCGACCGAGGTAAGGTTTTTTTTTTGTTTTCTTTTGTATTTAGAGTAGGGTTTAGGTATGATTTAGGTAGGTAATGGCTTTAGATAGGTTTTAGAATGTAGGTATCATTTGATTTAGGATTTAGATAGGTTTTAGCAAAGATTTAGTTTAGAGTTTAGGTTCGATTTGATTTAGGATTTAAGATTAGAGGTAGGATGTGTAGTTTATTTTGCTTTAGGATTTAGGATTAGAGGTAGGATGTGTAGGTATTATTTTGTAAATGATTTAGGCATATTGTTTACGTACATTTTATTTAGGTGTGACATTGTGTAAATTTTATTTATGTGATTGGTTCCTTTGTGTTTTTTCATGTTCGTTCGTAGGTGCACAATGTCAGGAAGACACAAAGATATTGTATGGGAACATGGCGAGAATCTTGCTCCTGGATGGCGATGCAACTATTGTCATGTTCAGAAATCAGGTGGTGGTTGCACGAGATTGAAACAACATTTGGCTGGACGAGGGGGTGAGGTGGTGCATTGCAACAGGGTGCCACCAGATGTCCGGGAGTATTTTCAGCGGGATATTGAAAGGACTCGAGGCAACTTCTGACCGGGCTCGAAAAGAAGTTGGCACGAGAGGCGGTTGCGGCGGAGGGAAACAGTCCCCTCGATCAAGATGAATATGAAGCTTCGATTGCGGGAAGCACTCCGCCCGGTCAAAGAAGAACATGACTACCGACAGGGGGTGGAAGCGAGAGGGGGTACTTACGAGCGATGAGGGGGTAGTTCGCAGGGTGGTGGTTCGCAGCGGGGGAATCCTTTGGGGAGGCTCTTTGGTAGAACAGGTTCACGGAGGGAGACTCCTGTGGTGGTGGAGGACTATAATTTGGCAGCCGGTGGGAGGAGAGGAATGGTGCAACAAAGGATTGATACAGGCAAATGGACGCAGAGGGGTAAGAATGCGAGGGAAGCTATTGGTACAGGTTGGGCAAAGTGGTTCCATATTGCAGGAATCCCTAGACAACAGGCCGATAGTCCGTACTTTATAAGTGCGGTCAGAGAGACACAGAAGTGGGGTAAGTAGCTATACTTGGAGAACTTGTTGCATTACCTTTGTTTCTTTAATCTAATGATTTGCTTATTGTTGCAAGTGAAGGGATCACGTCACCCACTGGAAGGAAAATTGATGGCAAGTACCTTGATATGAACGAGCAAGACTTGAAGGCTAGGTTCGCAAAGTTTTAGAAGGATTGGCCCACTTTTGGCGTCACGTTGATGTGTGATTCTTGGACTGGCCCGACTAGAATGAGTGTGATCAACTTTCTGATATATTGCAATGGGGTGACCTGGTTTCACAAGTCTATTGATGCAACTGGAAGGAGTCAATCGGCCACATACCTCTACTCGGTAATTTTTTTTCCCACATGCGCCTATTTTTTTCCACATGTGTCTATTAATTTTTTCCACTTCGACATTCTTTCCGGCGTTACTAATAAATGTGCCTATTATTTTCAGGAGATTCGTGAGGTGGTGAACGAGATTGGATCGGAGCATGTCGTTCATGTGGTCACCGACAACGGTTCAAACTACAAGAAAGCATGCAAACATCTTACGGAGGAGCATGAGCACATTGCTTGGACACCTTGTCTTGCACACACCATCAACTTGATGTTGAAGGACATTGGTGAGAGGTTGGAACATGACGGTATGATCAAGGTTTGCAAGCGCATTTCAACTTGGTTGCACAACCATGGCTCGTTGAATGAAATGATGAAGAAAGCTATTGGTGGTGAGTTGGTCAAGTGGAATGGCACTAGATTTGGGACCAACTACATGTTCCTCGAGAGCTTTTTCACGAAAATATGAAAAATTCATGCAAAGGTGGATGGGATCTTCCGAGTTTTTACAGAGCAAGTGGGCAGGGGACTCAAGAAGGTCGTTATGCTCATGCAAGGTTGTCAAATATACAGTGGTGGGAAGGGTTGAAATACATCATCGACACAGTACAGCCAGTGTACAAGTTCCTTCGCTTTGCTGATCAAGATAAGCGGGCAAACATGTGTGATGTGGTGTACACCTTCCAGATGGTCAAACAGGAGATGCAGGATTTCTTCGCAAATAATGTGGCAACATGGAATGAGTACAAACAGATTCTGGAGGCCAGGATTTCTGATGTCTACATAGGCACCTATGTTGGTGCAGGTATGATCATGACTTATGTTTTTTTACCAAGCCGTTTATATTCAATATTTAACGTATGTTGTTTTCCAAATGTTGCAGCTGCTGTCCTAAATCCGAAGCTTGCATACAAACTGGTTCCCACTCCAGAAATGTTCCAAGGATTGAAGGATGCATTTGCGCGCATGGTGGATGTTGAAATAGCAGTGCAGGCATTGCAGGAGGCTGAGATATTTCGACAGAAGCTTGGTGAGTTTGGGAGCGAACTGGCAATAAGAATGGCGACAGACCCAAAGACAACCCCATGTAAGAATTTCTTCGTACGTGTTTTTTTTTCTCTTTTTGTATATGTACCTAACATAATGGGTTTCACTTGCAGCGGCCTGGTGGATGCTATTCGGTAGAAGCACGCCGTCGTTGCAGCGTCTTGCTTTGCGGCTTGTTGCACAGTGTGTGTCCTCCTCGGTGGATGCGAGCGGAACTGGAGCACTTTTGCCTTGCTCCATACGAAGGTTCGCAATCGGTTGTCACACAAGAAACTAAACAAGCTTGTGTATGTCAACTACAACCTTTGGCTACGTCTTGCGGAGGTCACCGCCCGCCACCGCGTGATGAAGGTGATTTTATTGACCAGTTCTTGCAAATTTCATTTTATGATCGGGATAATCCGGTTCGGGAATGGATGGAGTATGGGAGATCGAACGCCGATCCAGTCTTGGATGAGGATGATGATGATATTGATGTCCCTTTGCCTTCCCATATTGTCGGGTATTTTTTGTTCATGTTTGAGTTAGCCACTTATGTACCACAATTTATTCATGGCATTTTTTGTTTGTGTTAGCAGAGACCAAATAGACCCCAGAAGATCTACGCGGGGGCTACGGGGATGATTCCATCGATGATTGGGCACAGAAATATGTGGGTGATACCCACCTAGGAAAGAGGAAGTTCCAGACCGGACCAAATCAAACTAACCCCAAGAAAGGAAAAAAAGGAAAAAAAAATACAAGAAGTAGTGAGCAGCGACGCAGAGACGGACGATGAGGGTCAGCGTAGTCCACCGTATCAGGAGTCCGAAGATACGGTGACGATGACGGTGACGGTGACGGTGACGGTGGTGGGTATGGTGGTGGTGGTGGTGGGTATGGTAGTGGTGGAGGAGGTGGTAGAGGTGGTGGTGGTTGTGGTAGTAGTGGTGGTGGTGGTGGTGGTGGTCTTCACTTCACAGGTATCAATTGCACCTACTTACGCATATTTGTTTCTTTTATGTGAGTTCTAATTATGGTTCATTGCAGGCGAGACGCAGTTCACACATGCTACTCAGGATGAAGACCATGGACAGCCGTCTTCGCAGAGGAGAGCCTATGCACCGACGGACTACGATACTCCACAAGACTCTTCTTCCTCCTACAGCGATACCTCACAGGCTACTTACAACTACCCTATTCCTGACATGAGCATGCAGCTTCCGACTAGATGGGTCTATGAATGGGAGGACCCTCATTTTTACACTATGTTAGTTCATGAATGGGAGACAACGGCGGCATGGACGGGCCAAACTTGGCAACAATTCAAGGCGGACCTCCTTCGAGTACGAGGTATCAATCTTATGTCCACCACCGAGTATGAGCAAGGGTGCGGAATGGGGGTCTTTCCATTCGTATCGCAGCGTTGATATGTGCATGAGACCATGTATTTGTATCGGACTATCTGTTGTTTCGTTGGTGTGATTTTGTTAGCCGCCGGTGGGTACCGACTATATATTTATGCACTATGTATTTGTGTGATAATATTTATTATGGCTTTGTGTGCTCTTGGACATAAATTTCTGCAAAGGTCATGCCAAAAAATAATTTTTTCTAGCCAAAAAATAAGACACCAGGCCGGTTAGGAGCGGTTACCATTTAAACCGGTCGGTAACCACCCCTAACCGGCCGGCTTACCGGCCGTTACCGTTTGAACTACGCCGGCTTCAAAATTCAAATTTAAAATTTGAATTCGGCCGGTTTTTTCGGTAACCGATTCTTACCGGCCGGTAAGCCGAAACCGGTGGCCGGTGGTTTTTTTCTCCCGAACGGTAACAAAAACCTTGAGAAGGACACGATGCCAGAGGACCAACATGCCGGCCGGCGTACTACGACGGCTGCGTGGCTGACGCTGTGAACGCCCTGCGCGTTTTGCCGGAGAAGTGCCAGAGCCTCTTGGACTCGCTGGAGATCACGTCGCCGTCACCTATGGAGCAGGTGAACCTAAGTGGACCTAACGTGCTGTTTGGTAGCGTGGAATGTAACGCAAACATAATTAAAAAATAGTTCATTCGTGTTTGTGGCTGGTAATGATCACAGCTTTAAATCGTTTTCGTTTTACGTTACCTTGGGAAGTGCCAAACAGCACGTAAGTGGTACAGAGCTATAAGTTTAAGGGCCGCTAGCTTTTAGTGTATTTAACTCATTATTTTCTATTTTTGTTACTGTTATATATTCTTCAAAGTTTCCAGACAATTCAAACATAGGATGTCCTGGGTGGATGCTGATCGTGATATGACCTTTCTCATCTTGTGCATGAAGAGGTCGATGCAGTCTTCAATGTCATAGCTGAGAGCTCGCGCACCTTGCTCATCTGGTGCATGAAGAGGTCGACGCAGTCTTCAATGTCATAGCTGAGCTCACGCACCTTGCTCCTCCAGTCCTTGAGCTGACCATCCAGCCTCTACTCGTTGTTGGCTAGCTTCTCAAGCAGAACCTGCATGCTTCTCAGCTCATTGATTAGAAAGGCGATCTTGATCTCCACTCCTTTCTGAAGCTTGTACTCCTCTTGGGAAGCAGGGTGTTGATCACACCTGCTGAAGCGGTCACTATAGCGGCAGCCATATTGCTCTCTATCTCTCCCAAGCTCTAACGCTCTCAGTTCTTTTGCATGCACTGGGTACACAGATGATTTCTCTTGACGGCATGAAAATATTTATATACTAGCGGTTTTGGACAATGGACGCCACTGAAAATCAACAGGCGGGTCCCACAACTAGAACCGCTTGTGCAAATAGATTAGCACTGGCAGTTCAGTTAAGAGAACCGCCAGTGTAAATAGCCTCATTTACACCGGCGGTTTTAGTAAGAAACCGCCTATGTTAATCGAGGCCAACACAAAGTGTTACTTAAGTCAACCGCCTTGTATAAATGAGGCTATTTACACAAAGGTTCTCTTAAGGAACCGTGCCGTGTTGTTGATTTTTTTTACATAAGCGGTTCCTTAAGTGAGCCGTCTCTGCTGATCCTGCTATATATACCCCTCTTTTTTTTTTCCATCAGAACTGTAGCTCGCAGCCACCTTCCATTGGAGGCGATTTTGGAGGTCCGTTTTTGAGAAGAAACAAGGGGGAGAGGTTTTGACCTTCATTTCTTCAAGGAGGTTGCTAAGAAAGGTTAGTTTATGTATCTTTTACCTCTTTTTAACCATTCATGCTCAATTCTAGCCAAATTTTAGATTTAGGGTTTCACTTTAGAGAGAGAGAAGAGTAGCTACGTTTTTACCATTTTTTTCATCATTTATAGCCACTTTTTTAAACTAGATTTTTACTTTTGTATCTAGAATTTAGCTTTTAGAGTTACATTAATTAGTCTTGTTTAATTATTTAGTTATATTTAGTTCCACTAAGTAGTGGTGATTCTTTAACGAGAGTTTTTATAGGAATTGATGATTTAATTAATTACTAAAGTTTTTTATTTAGTTATTATTTGGGTTAATTTAAGTATTGGTGATGCTTTAATTAGGGTTTTATTAGTTATTCTTTATTAGGGTTTTATCTACAAATTGATGTTTTAATTAATTAGTCTTATATAATTATTTAGTTGAGTACTAGTGACTAGGGTTTCATTAATTAGTCTTGCTTAAGTTATTAGAGTTTCATCCATAAATTGATGATTTAATTGATATAGATAGGTTTAACTAAGTATTAGTGAGAGGCATATATGTTTAGGTAGTTCTTTTAACTAATTTTATGGAGTAAACTATTTAATTTATTATTAAGATTAAATGTGGTAGTCTAGGTTTGTTTTTTTTTAATTTGTTTAGTTATTTCTTGAATGAGGTTACTGATTGGGTGTTTTATACATTCCTATCTCTAACAATTCTATATGTAATTTAGCCTCGAGGTGTACTAATTGAGAAATATAGAAGAAAGGGATCATTTTCATCTATAATTCTTTGAAGGAGTTTGCTGATCATCTAAAGGTTAGTTAATAAATATCATAAAACATTCATATCTTCTTTTTAGTGATTACAATATTTAAATTTTTTAAACTCTATAACAGGTAACGATGGACAGAGCATTCGGATGTATAACTTACAAAGAGTAGATCCATCATATATACCGAGGTCCATAGGTTTATCGATGCTACCAAAAATCATGCTTTGAAACACAGAAGAAGCATATTTGTTGTCCTTGCATAGACTGCAGAAATTTTATTGTTTTTGGAGACACAAAACCAATCATGGCTCATTTGGTATGCCGAAAATTTATGAAAGATTACTTGATTTGGACAAAGCGTAGAGAGGGTAGCTACGCAAACGTATATAGTCGGAGACCCCGCGAACCTCGGTGTCAATGGCCCAGATATGCTTGTTGACGATGTGTGCCAGTTCGTACATGAGACAGAACATCACTGTCCCCAGCAGAGTGAACATATTGTGCCCGATGTTCATGATGATGCAAATATTGGAGGAACCGACGACAACAGAACTCAAGTGGATGATAAAGACGCAGAATTCATTGCTGCACTATTGCGTCGTCATACGGATCCATCAATATTTTTTATAAAAGGGATGGAGGCCTTAGAGCAGGCATACGCAGAGCTATTATACGATGAGAGTAAGGGTTGTACCAAAGAGTTCACGATATTATGGTCTGTGCTTAAGTAGTTGATGTTGAAAGCTAGGTATAGATGGTCCGATGCTAGCTTCGACGCATCTCAGAGATATGCTTTCAAAGGAGAACAAAGTGCCTGCTAACACTTACTATACAAAGAAACTAATCAGTCCGCTTATTATGGGTGTCCAGAAGATCCACGCGTGCAGAAATCACTGTATCCTATATCGAGGTGAATACAAAGACTTGGACCAATATCCAAATTGTTGTGTGTTAACGGTGGATAACGTCAATATTTATTAGAACTTTAGACATGAAAGGATATATGAATACACACTAGTCTAGGGTTTTAACTCGACGAAATTTTGCATATTCAGTATTTTTTTAGGGATTATTCCGAAAAAGCATAAAAGAGGGATTAGAGTGCATAATTATTACGAAACTGATCCGGCCGGAAATCATCGTCATTAGACTCGGGAAGGGCCTAGAAGACACCCGGCGGTGGGACCCACGGGGAGTCAGTGGGGCCGGCCGGCCCCACCACGGCGCCGGCGGCGCCCCCCTGTGGCCTCGGCCGCCGCCTTACGGAGTCTTCCTCCCACACATCCTTGGAAGCCAAGCAAAGCATCTCTCCGTCGATCTAAGGTCGGTTTGATCCGACGGTGCACACAACATGAAGACGCGGATCGATGACGTGGTGGTTTCTTGCCCCCTACTCTACCTCGGCCTATATAATGACGCCCCCCCAGGCCCCTCCTAGAGGCATTCTACACCCCGGTGCTTCATATTCTCTATATAATTAGGGTTAGGGTCCCTCTAGTTGATCTAGTTCTAGTTCATCTAGATGTAGCACTTAGGAGAGACTAGTTCTTCTAGATCTAGTCTTGTTTAGAGATTAGAGAGATTGAGTAGAGGAGTAGAGATTCTAGAGGAGTTCCGGCATGTCAGCGCTTCTTCGTGGCTGTATTCTTTTGGATTCAGCTCCCTCGCCCGGAGCTGCGTTCTGAGGTACTTTTGTATTCGCCATTCCGATTCAAGTAAGCAACTTGTTTTTATTCGTTCTAAAGTTCACATCTCATATTGAGTGCTTTGATCTTGATCATTACTTGGTTGAAGTAGTATTTCGTAGTGTAGGTGTGGTGTCTAGGCTAGGTTTACTTGTAGATGTCTCCTAATTAGCCGGATAGTGGTAGCTCGCGAAGGTGACTTTATAGCTTCGTTCAATCCTCTGTAGTCCACGTCCCGTTGATAGTACAGATAGGCTGATAGGTGCTTGGTAGGAGATTACTCTGTTTCTTCTTCTATTAGAGTGACTTGCCCAGTTAGACGGTATTATACAAAGCTTACCGGTTGTCAGAACTAGAGTGCAATAGCTATTTCCTCTTTCTTGATATTATCTAGCCTAATTGTAGGGTTAAGCCTATAGACGTTGTCATCATCACAACTGTTCCCTGTGGATACGATATTTAAAACCTCCGGGTAAAATGTGACACTGGTATGATATCTGTGCGCTTGCGGATAATCCTACTTTAAACTTATTTAATGGAGTGCAGTTAATTTATACCAACAAGCATTTTTGGCGCCGTTGCCGGGGAACGGTTTGCTGATTTTGACTTAGTCTAGCTTAATCTTGTATTATACTTTTATCTTTTCTTATTTTATCCCATTCTCTTCATTATTTTTGTGTTCATCCTTATGGATGCTTTTAATTCTATTGTTATTTGTCTTTATGGCATGCGCGAAAGCTTCAGGCCACCAAAATATAATGAACTTAACATAACACCTAGCTATAAGCTACGTCCATGTTTAATTAATATAATTCAGGATAAACCCTTCTCGGGAGAAGGTAATGATTCTAAGCTCCTCGATGAAGAGAAGGACCCATCACCCGAACTGGATACGGAAGTCTTGGTAGCTAAAACACAATCATTTCATTCCCAAGATTTAGCTATCGATCCTAAACCTTTGAAATCCCACTTTGATAGACTTCCAGTTAGCTAAGATGCTCGTAAATAAATACACATCAGAAAAGCATCTTGGGAAAAGTGTCGTCAACTTCCTTTCCCACCTGAAAGACACTGGATAGAGTTTAAGGATGGCATATCGAGTGATGCCATAGAAGGAGAGCCAAGCCACTTAGAAATAAATTCTATCTTCTCCCCTTCTATGCCCACAGTAAATGTCCCTAAACCCATATCTAAACCCATCCTTGACCCCAATAAATCTTTTATGCTCTTTCTACTAAACTTCATAATGACTCTAGAAATCTATCAAGGCATCCTAAAAATAGGAGTCATGAAGATTATATGAATGCCTAAGAAGAGCAACAATGGCAGGAATACGAAAAATATACTAGAAATATATATGCTATTGCAAAAGAATGGATAGAAGAGGATGAAGATTTAGCACTAGCATCTAAACTTGGTGAGCTTAAATCAATTTCTTTAATAAACAGAACTCACCCAAGTTTAGGAAAGAATTTAGACAAGACCAACCTTGGAGACATCAAATCATGGGAAATTCTAGAAAATAAAACATTCAATAAATATCATAGGCATGAAATAATAGAGATAAACTTGTTACCTATAGACATTCATAAAGAAACACCCATGGTTTTTTAAAAAGGAAGATCACATTGATGAGCATGGGAATTATTTCATTAACACCCTATCAGATCCATGATCATACGAGAAATCTCCTAAATCTTTTGATCTCTCTAATATTACTACACACGAGATCTTCAACCCTCTTTTTTATACCTATTCATAAAATCATTGAAAGGGTGGTTGTAGATGCATATGTTTATCATAAATATTATAGATCTTGTTATAATCTTGATATAGGTGTACCAAGGCTAATGTTCTAAAGGAACCCTCTTCACCAACTGGATAATTAGAAGGTTTTCCAAGAACAACTTTGTGTCCCAAAATAACTACTCTTAAAAAAATAAATTAAGCTTGCACCTTTAGCATAGAAATATAATTCTCAAAATATTCCTTTGGATATTCTTGTCACTAACCATTTCAGGTTTGAAGTGAGAAAATAAATAACGGCAGCACCAGGTATGACTAACCTATCATAATGTAAATTAATCCATCCAAACTTAATTTTGCTTTGCAAAATTCCAGCTTGGAGGAATGGTCTTATTCAGAAAATTCTATATTGCTAATATTGATTATCTCTACCTTTATTCAATTTGTTAATCATGCTCTTTCATCTCCGTTTGAATAACACTCTATAAACTTTTATGTTACCTTTGTTTGCTATAGTATGCTTACGGTTTGGAGAAATTTCATACACCTTTTGAATTAGGCATGGTGGTTAGTTTAAACTATTTTCTTGAGTCATAATTAGACAAGGTGTTTAGTTTGATTTTTGAACCAAGAGGTGTGTTGATTTTATTTTCAAAAGCTTTTTGAATTAAGCGTGGTGCTTAGGTTAAAATGCCTTCCTAAGTCAAATTAGACGTGGTGTCTAGGTTAATTTTTGAACTGATAATATACTGTAGTAGACATTGGATATTTTGTGGACTAACCCCCTGCAGAAAACTTTTAAAATTAATTTGGGTAAGTCATGAGATAAATTCGAATTAGAGATGAGATAGGACACATGCTGAACTTTAATAACTTTATAGAAGAAGACACAGCTCATTCATCATGAATAAAAAAGAACTGCAGTATTAATGGTTCATTCACTTTATCTTCTACTACAAGTTACTTTTCCTCAAGTCATATCTGTATAAAACATGATCTATGCTAAAACAATATTAATACTATCTTTTCATTAGCATAGATAGAACAAAATAAAATACTTTGGATAAGTAACCTATGTTTAAAATTTATATACTCCTTCAGGTATGTATTGTCCACTAATCTGTTGCGGGCATAATAATGACTGGAGTGAAAAGAGTCAAAAGATCAAAAAAGCAAAAGATGGTAAAAGAATGAGTGCAACAGAGGAGACAAGATGTCCACTTAGTGCCATCACGCTCTAATAATGAAGGTAATATTTTTTAAGTAAGTGGTCAACGCTCTTCTCTTGATCTTAGTGTGCACATAAATTAAAACACAAACATGTTAGAGTTACAATTTAAATTGATTAACCTAATTAACTCAACATTGTAGGTCTTTTAAAATTATTCATGGCATCGTTCTCTTAATCTCAGTCTTAACCAAACAAGCTAAAATATTATATTCGATCTTAGGAAGATGATAGTCACACTCAGTGAAAATTTATATAGAGATAGACAATCCTTCCATTGGTTAAACAATTTCATTCTTTTTCGCCATGTGAACTTAAATGCAACATTCAATGCTTAATCTTTTAATCTTACCACTCATGTCATAAATAAACAATTTATGTAACACCAACTTTGTCTTGTTCAATGTGCCTAAGGACAGAGAAAAATAAATAAAAAATAGATTTGGTTCTCAATTGGTATTTTTTCACCAGTGAGCCCATGCACTTGATCTCTACCTTGGTTTTGCAAACAGGACAACACATCGAGCAAAGTTTATTAATTATACAAGTGAAAGTTCTGTGAACATGCACACGGAGCAAGATGCTTTGCCGGCTACTACTATTAACGCTCTACTTTAACCTATTGGCCAAACCAAAGAACAAAGGTGACATCATCATCACTAGAGGTATACAACCATCACGACCTCCATCTCTCAAGATGGAAAGATACACAAAAGTGGAAGAAGAAGTCCTGTCGGTAAACTTTAAATTTTATATCCTTGCCATAAGGTAATATGGTAGTTATCTAATTAATTAAGTATTCCTACCTACATTAATAATTTTACATTAATATATTCATCTTCATAAGTATTAAAAAAGAAAATAAGAATCTTTATTGCTTTATTTACTGCATCATAAAATATTAAAAGCCCCACGTGAATAAACTTATGGTAACCCCATGGTGGCATAAAAAATAATAATAATAATAGTTTACGTATTTACTTTCTTGCATTATGAAAAAGTCTAAGCCCCATAAGAATAAATATTCTCTGTGGAGGCATAAAAAATACAACTATATATCATGCACATATATTTAATTTCTACATAATTAAACAAGAAAATCCTAAAACAAGAATCCTGCTAAAACTTGTCAATTTAAAATCAACTCATAAGAATAATCAATTACTTATTGGCTGATCGCTAATCTCTTATTAAATTTGAGCCTCGAGTTTTGGTTTTCTTTTTGGAGTGTAATTATGTAGGAACAACATTATGATAAGAAGAGAGTCTACTAGTGGCACCCACCGGGAGCACTGCTGGTTAGCTCACTCTAAAGATCATCAACACCAAGTATTGCAAACATCTAGCTTGGGGAGGAGCATCCCCTAGTTATCGGTAACTATACCTAGACGATTGTCAAGTCTAATTTATATAGTCATAAAATACCAAAAATATGTGAGCACATAAAGGTTCACAATAGTATCATAAGAAAATATAAAAATACCAAAAATATATGGGCACATGAAGGTCCATGTCTTTAGAGTCTTACGAGTCCAATAGAAATAAAAAGATGAATAACAAATTAAAACTAAAAATAAAATACTTATCTATATATTAAGGTGTGATCATAGAGTGTGTCTAGTTAGTAAGGGTCAAATAAAAACAGGAGAACATTAAAATTTTATCTTGGAGATGATGAATAGTTGCTCTACAGTAATTCCTTTCAAGTGTCTAGTTTTTAACCATGAATTCTCCTGAGTTTTGGACATGACTACTTTGATATAAGAATTTAGTCTGAACCTGAAATTTGTGGAGGCATATGTTTGAGCTAAGTCTAGGTAATTGATTGATATGATACATGAAGGTCTAAGCTGCTATTTATCTTATTCCTATCATTACTAAGTTCGGAGATTTATTTTGAAAACCTAAAATTTTATATGATGAGCTCTTATATGACAAAGTTTGAATTCCTACCAAAGCCATATATGATACATTTAGAGTTAGGAAAACCTTTGCGCATTCATGCTGCTTGCTTTACATTGAGTTTAGCCAACCTTTGTTGTATACTTTATGAGAGCCTTGTCATGCTTTTAAAATCAAGATCACTTACACACTCCACCCATATATGCATTACTTCTACTCTGGGATATAAGCGCAGTCATTTCCACTTTCATCCAGATCCACCTTAAAAATATTTTTCTCCTACATTAGGAGTAAACACCCAAAACTATACCCTATAGGACAGCTCCCATTTAATTGCTCTAAATTCTTATCATTATCTCTCCGAGTATTTTATATTCAAAGGATGCATGTGGCTATGCAAAAGTATTGAAAAAAAGAGAGAAAAAGAAAAAGGGAAGTAAAAGATGGACAAGTGTCCCAACAATTAAAACAATGGGTACATAGATGCCCGCCTTCCAGATTAATAAAAAAAGAGAAAGAAAGAGAGAATAAAGATAGCCCATGTTTTCCCGTGAAAAGTTCTACGAAGGGAGTTATTTTCAAAGAGCAAAAGTAGAATTAGGATTAGCCACTAAATACCATATATACACCTATCCACCATATTCTATACACATGAAATCTTGATTTGATTGTATGCCTCGATTCTCTGTGATTCCCATAAGACGTCCCGGACGGACGTCGTCGGACGGACAGCGCCGCACCCGCGCCCAAGCTCCCTCCCCCACGCGACGGCGGCTCCTCCCGGCCCGCGCTCCTCTCCGGCGACGACCTCCGCCTCTCCCCCCCGCGCGGCTGCTCCTCTCCCTCTTCCTCTCCGGCGACGGCGGCGCCAGTAGGCTCCACCTCTCCTCTAGGGTTCCGGCGAACTCCTCCTCCTCCGGCGAGCTCCACCCCTTCTTCTCCAATTCCGGTGAACTATAGAATGGCGGCCGGCCGGGGAGGAAGGGAAGCCAGCGGTGGGGCTGCTGCGGGCGGTTTAAAGGGCAACTGCCGGCGGGGGCCGGGCGGTGGGCCAGGCCCTAGGGCGGGGGCGAGCTCGCCGGAGGCTGGAGAAGGCGGTGGCGGGGCGGAAGAGGCGGCGGCCGGGCGGCGGCGGGGCGGTGGCTGGGGCGGGGAGCAAGGGCGCGGAGAAGGGAGGAGAAGGCGGCGCGGGGACGACGCCGTCCGGACGTGGCGCGTCCGGACGTCCGGCGCAGTCCCTACCATATGCAAAAGTATTGAAAAAAAAGAGAGAAAAAAGAAAAAGGGAAGTAAAAGATGGACAAGTGTCCCAACAATTAAAACAATGGGTACATAGATGCCCGCCTTCAGTTAATAAAAAAAAGAGAAAGAAAGAGAGAATAAAGATAGCCCATGTTTTCCCGTGAAAAGTTCTACGAAGGGAGTTATTTTCAAAGAGCAAAAGTAGAATTAGGATTAGCCACTAAATACCATATATACACCTATCCACCATATTCTATACACATGAAATCTTGATTTGATTGTATGCCTCGATTCTCTGTGGATCCATTGTTTGACTTTACAATATATGAATTGCAAGTATGTTTATCCTTGTTATTACCACTCCTATAAGCTCCACTATGATCCTTAGCTGTAGGAAGACATAACATTATTAATGTCTCAGTGAGATCCATAAATACCATATATAATAAAGAGACTTGAGGATGTCATACAATTAAGCTCTGAGTTTTATTTTGAAAACTTACAAACTCTGGAATATTGGTACTGTGAAGAATTTGAGACATAGTGCTTGACTTGATTATTCTATCTTTCGATTGCTCAAGACTTAGGCAAAAGCTGTAAAGCTCCATAGTTAAAGGTAAAACGGGTAAGTTTGAAAGTTAGAGTAATTTTGTCTAAACCGGAGAAAAATTTATGTTTAAAAGCAAGAGTGCTTAAAAGAAATGAAAGTATTGTAGCAACTCCTGATCCAAGTTTATTAATAATTAGACCTAGGTTGTTTGCCAAGGGACTAGCAAAAGGTAAGCTTGAGGGAGTTGTTGACGGTGGATAACATCAATATTTATTAGAACTTTAGACATGAAAAGATATATGAATACACACTAGACTAGGGTTTTAACTAACAATTTCCACGAGTTTTGCATATTCAGTGTTTTTCAGGGATTATTCCAGAAAAGCATAAAAGAGGGATTAGAGTACATAATTATCACAAAACTGATCCGCGTCGGAAATCATCGTCATTAGACTCAGGAAGGGTCTAGAAGACACCCGAAGCAGCGGGACCCTCAGGGGAGTCCAGGTGGGGCTGGCCGGCCCTACCCTGGCGCCGGTCGGGGCCTCCCTGTGGCCTCTGGCCGCCGCCTTCTGAAGTCTTCCTCCCACGCATCCTTGGAAGCCAAGTAAAGCATCCCTCCGTCGATCTAAGGTCGGTTTGATCCGACGGTGCACACAAGATGAAGACGCGGATCGATGACGTGGCGGTTCCTTGCCCCCTACTCCACCTCGGCCTATATAATGACGCCCCAAGACCCCTCCTAGAGGCATTCTACACCCCGGTGCTTCATATTCTCTACATAATTAGGGTTAGGGTCCCTCTAGTTGATCTAGTTCTAGTTCATCTAGTTGTAGTTCATCTAGATGTAGCAATTAGGAGAGACTAGTTCTTCTAGATCTAGTCTTGTTTAGAGATTAGAGAGATTGAGTAGAGGAGTAGAAATTCTAAAGGAGTTCCGGCATGTCGGCGCTTCTTCATGGCTGTATTCTTCTGGATTCAGCTCCCTCACCTGGAGCTGCGTTCTGAGGTACTTTTGTATTCGCCATTCCGATTCAAGTAAGCAACTTGTTTTTATTCGTTCTAAAGTTCACATCTCATATTGAGTGCTTTGATCTTAGTCATTACTTGGTTGAAGTAGTATTTCGTAGTGTAGGCGTGGTGCCTAGGCTAGGTTTACTTGTGGATGTCCCCTAATTAGCCGGATAGTGGTAGCTCGCGAAGGTGACTTTATAGCTTCGTTCAATCCTCTGTAGTCCACGTCCCGTTTGATAGGACAGATAGGCTGATAGGTGCTTGGTAGGAGATTACTCTGTTTCTTCTCCTATTCGAGTGACTTGCCCAGTTAGACGGTATTATACAAAGCTTACCGGTTGTCAGAACTAGAGTGCAATAGCTATTTTCTCTTTCTTGATATTATCTAGCCTAATTGTAGAGTTAAGTCTATAGACGTTGTCATCATCACAACTGTTCCCTATGGATACGATATTTAAAACCTCCGGGTAAAATGTGACACTGGTATGATATCTGTGAGCTTGCGGATAATCCTACTTTAAACTTATTTAATGGAGTGCAGTTAATTTATACCAACATGGTGCAAGTCGGTACAGGACGAAAAAAGTCTATCTACAAGAGGAGAATACAGCTTCTGTTTCTAAAGAGAAGAAGAGAAAGAAGACCTAACAGAGTTCAAAACCCTGCAGCAAAGAAAACGAAGAAGACTATTACGCACAGAAAAGGGTTCCTGCTATGGTGATGTAGTATCTTCCGGTAGTAGATCGTTTAAGGTGTTTGTTTGCAAACCCTGAGGATGCAGAGCTTATGACCTGGTATGCTTCTGACAAGCACAAAGTAGATGGAAAGCTTCGACATCCTGCCGATGGGAAGCAATGGCAAAAATTCAATGCTGACCATCTAGAATTTGCTAAGGAGACAAAAAATGTTAGGTTCGCACTGTGTACCGATGGAATAAATCCCTTCGCCAAAAGAAGCAGCAAGCACAGCACGTGGCCGGTTATACTCACCATCTACAACCTCCCTCTACACTTGTTGCAGAAACGCAAATACCTTTTGCTAACTATTCTTATTTCTGGACCTACACAACCTGGTGTTGATATGGATGTATTTTTGGAGCCATTAATGGAGGAAATAAGAATATTGTGGGATACAGGTGTTGATATGTTGGATGAATACTGGAAAGAGTCATTTACACTGAGAGCAATTATTTTTGTTACGATCAACGATTACCCAGCTCTCGTTGTATTGTCAGGACAGTTTAAGAGTAAGGTCAGTTGTGTAGTGTGCTTGGATAAAACCTTTTATGTGTCCCTCAGCGCATCCAACAAGATAGTATACATGAGATACAAGCGTTTCTTATTGAAAGGACATAGGTACCGCTTGCGAAAGATGGATAGGTACTTTGACAATCACGATAAAATAAGGTCAACTGCTCCATCAGGCAATAGTAACGATTATAGAGTGTACGAGATAGTTAAGAACATCAAGTTTGTATTTGGCAAAAAGACAAAAGATAGAAAAGCAAGAAAGGATGTGAAGCCAACTCCTAGGGCTATATTCAAGAAGATATCAATTTTCTTCAAGTATTTGCCATATTGGAAAGAGTTTGACGTACGGCACGCGGTCGATGGTATGTACATTCAGAAGAATGTGTTTGAAAGTATAATTGGTACCTTGCTAGACATAAAGGGTAAGATAAAGGAAGAATTGAGTTCATGTTAGGACCTGGCCAATTTGAAGATAAAACCTGAACTTCATCTAGTTTTGCTAGATAATGAAAAGTACCACCTCCCGGCAGCAAGCTACAACCTGAGTACAGATGAGAAACATGCGATGTGTGTTTGGTTGAAGAAATTAGAAGTTTCAGCTGGATTCTGCTCTAACATTAAGAGCATTGTGTCAATGAAGGACCTTACACTCACCAACTACAACTCACATGATTGCCATGTGATGCTGATAACTTTTCTCCCTATTGCCATCAGGGCTATAAGTCTGGTGTTCTTAAAGATGGCAATCACACGATTGTGCTTCTTTTTTAACGAGATATCACATAAGGTAATTGACCGAGAGCAGTTGGAGTCTCTTTAGGAATTCGTAGTGGAGACAAAGTGTCACAGCTTGAGATGTGTTTCCCACCATCTTTCTTCGATATAATGGTACACCTTGTCGTGCATTTGTTGCCACAAATACAGGCATTGGGTCCCATGTATTTGCATGAGATGTGAACATATGAGCATTTTATGTCAATACTTGAATGGGTACATATCCACTCGTGCTCGTCCTGAGGCATCCATGATAGAGGGATACACTACCGAAGAGGCCATTGAGTCCGGAGGTTAATTCTGTAATAATTGCCTAAAAGACCAAATTGCAATAAGTTTGTCTCTGTCCCAACATGAGGGCAGACTATATGGGTGTGGGAGGATGGGCCGGAAATCATGCATCCCGTCAGACTATAATATTGTCCTCGAGGCGTATCATAGCTTCATGCATCAGCTCTCGATAATGGAGCCTCTGATCAAACAACACATCGAAGAGCTAAGCGATCATAACCCTGGGCAAACAGAGGATTGGCTATCAAAGGAACACAAGCGTCGATTCACCACATGGCTAATAGAGCAGAACATTCTAAATGGAGAAACAATTGAGCAACGAACTATCAAGAGGTTGGCAGCTGGATCATCTCGCCAGGTCACATCATAGCACACCTATGATATTAGTGGCTTCACATTTTGTACCACTTCTAGGGACAAAAAGAGCATGGCGCAAAACAGTGGTTTTTGTTACGAGGCCATAGATGATTCAGATGAAAATGCTACATACTTTGGCTTCGTTGAGGAGATATGGGAACTAGACTATAATTCATTTAAGACGCCTGTATTTCGATGCCAATGGGTTGATGACAAACATGTCACAGTGGATAGTTATGGCTTAAGAGTTCTTGATCTAAGTAAAGTAGGCTACAAGGATGATCCTTGGATCCTTGCTACCTCTGCTGCATAGGTCTTCTATGCCGAACAGATCCTTTCTAAGAAAGTGAAGAAAAGTAGCGACAAGACCAAGCATATAGTTCTTCCCGGAAAGCAAAGAAGTTTTAGGAGTTGATGGTGTAATTGACCTAGATGATTTCAACCATTTCGGGCACATGTCTCTCTTTAAAGATCATCCTTCAAAGATAAGGAATGTTGAGTGTAATATCCCTAAAAATTCATTGCCATAGGTGCGTCACGATAGAGAAGACGTAAACATTAGTCGGCTAGTTTGTATCTAACTAAGTTAAATATTAGTTATTCATATGTTACAATTTATCGGTTATAATTTGTACTCATGTATTACTTGTCTTGGTATTCGTTTTCTAATTGTTTAAGTCCTTTTCTTTCTACTTCTTTAAGTATAAAATAAATATCCTAAAAAAATATTCTAAAAGAAATACCTTAAAAATATTATAAAAGAAATAATGTAAAAGAGTGTGGGGTCTCACGGGAACCACACATAGCTCTAAATTATTTTCTTATATAACCTAAAAAAAATAACCTAAATGAAATATCCTAAATAAAATAACCTAAAACAATTAGCCTAAATCCTTTTCTTTCTACTTACATAGCTCTAAATTATTTTCTTATATATGAAAGAAATAATTATGTATATATTTTACAAAAAAATATACTAATTATTATATCAATGTTTATTTACCCTCAATCCTATCCTAAATATATAAAACCCATCCTATCCTAAATATATAAAACCCTAAACACTCTATATAGTATAAGTTTCCTGAATGAATAGAAGAAAACAATAAAACCCTAAAACAAATTCCACAGGCGGAGGTCTTAGCTAACCGCCTTGTGCAAATACCTTTCCATCGGGCAAGTTAGCTAAGACCTCCGCCTTGTGGAAATAATTTCCACCGGGCGGTGCTCTTAGTGAACCGCCCGAAACGCTTTTCACAGGCGGTTAGCTAAGACCTTCGCCTGTGAAAATGCTTTTCTATATATACAGCGCGGGACTTGGAAAATTTCAACACACGGTGGGCGCGAATTCATTCGAGACGACGCCGGCAGGCTGCCAAAATTCGCCGGCAATCTGCTCTGCCGCCAGCACCGAGCCCCTCCGCCGCCACAGAGCTTCTCCACCGCAACCGAGCTCCATCTTCTCCATCGAGCTCCTCCGCCTCCGCCTTTTTCTCCCAACGACGTCCGGCAGCCGGCGACGTCCGGCCGCCACCGACATCCGGCCGCCACCGACGCGTCGGTGAGCCGCCTTCTTCCACGATGAGCACCTCCAAAGAACGGGTTTTTGCAGCGCCAAGGGCGGAGGAGCGGCGCTGCAAGGGCAGCCCGACGGCGGTTGGGGTGCGCGGAGGGGCGGCGCGCTTGCGCCGGGCGTGCGCCACGGCGGTGGGGCGGAGGGGCGGCACGGTGGCGTGGCGGAGGGCGTGGCGTGCCGTAGCGGCGGCGGTGGGACAGGGGCGCGCGCAGGCCAAGGGCGGCAGAGCAAATAAGGCCGGCGCTAGGGCAAGGGCGGTGGCGCTTGCCTCCGCCGCCTAGGCACCAGCTTCTGGCCACTTTGCTGGGCGAGGGTCTAGCAACAGTTGCTTGGCCACCTTGTTGGGCCCTCCAATGGGTCCAGCAAGGGGGCCTTTTTTTAATATTAATTCTCAATTATTATTATGTGCCACCAATTATGTAATGTTTAGTGCCACAAATAAAAAAAATCAGAAATAAAAAATAGTGTTACAAGTAGTCTTTTTTTAAAATTTTGAAATTATGAATAGCAATTGTATATGGTAAATAGTGTTACAAGTAGTCTTAATTATTCTTAATTGTTATATTATTTTCTTTGATTATGTGAGCCATTGTTGGGCCCTCTAATGGGCCCAAGCAAGGGGCTTTTATGGTAAATATTAAATTGCAAATATCTACATAAAAAATAATAATTTACTTCGTTGTTTATGAAATATTATATTATTTTTTTATTATATTTACTAATATAGTTAATTATGGTGCTAATTATGTTAATTTAAGTTCTTTAATTAGAGCTTGTTTTCTATTAATTTACATCACCGCCGCGATAGCCGCCAAATAATTATTGTGCCACCGTCTTCTCATCGTTCTCCACCGCCCTCGATTCGATCTCTCCTCCACGCCGCATAAGTACATATTCACTTTGCTCTTTTCTAACTAATCACTATGCTACATATTATGCTAGCTAGGGTTACGGTGTATAAGATTAGCGAAATGTTATATTATTTTCTAATGACTTAGTGTTATTTTCTAATGAGTTGTACATTATTAATATTTACGAAATGTTATATAATTTCCTAATGACTTAGTGTTATTTCCTAATGGCTAAGTACTTATGTGAATGACTTTGCAAAGTTAATGATTTAGTGTTAATGACTTAGTGTTAATGACTTAGTGTTTAATGACTTAGTGTTAATGACTTATCATGTTAATGACTTAGTGTTAATGATGTGGTGTTAATGCATCGGTGTTAATGACTTATTATTAATGACTTAGTGTTAATGTATCGGTGTTAATGACTTTATGTTAATAACTTATTATATTTGAAGTTAGCGAGAAGATGACGTCTCCAAAATCTAAAGAGCATCAGACAGATGGCCAGCGTGCGAGTCACCCACTACGACTCACACACCCCCGGAGCCACAGTGAGTTTCACGGCATTACGAAGCCTTGCACTTTTTTTAACGTAAAATCCTATCATAGAAACTGACATAGTTATTGCCGTGCATAAAACGGTAAAATCCTCTGGAAGAAGAAGAACATGATTTAGATAGTGACATGTTGAAAGAAGAGAAAGATGACGGGAACCGAAGTGATCCATGTCCTAGCATAGACAGACCTCGTCATCAAAGTGAAGACCCAGATTATGATCCCGCTGATGAGGTATAGTTAGTACGTGAAAAAGAAATACTTCCATTCATAGTATTGTACGGGCCGATCCTTACACTCTTGAATTGCTTCGGACAGGAGGTTATATCTCAAATGCGCAGTGGAAGAAGAAGACGTGCCACGCGGCGAAGCACCAGACACGACTGAGATAACCACTTCCAATTCAAGAAAAAGGAAACGCGGTGACCGAGGAACAAACAAGTGGCCAGAAAAGACGTATATTATTCCAGACATCAGCTAAAAAGGAGAGCCTATAGTGTCTGATGAGGTGGCTGCCAAGTTACAAAATGCCATTGGTTTTTTGGTCAGGGATAAATTGGACATCACAATCTCTAGGTGGAAGGATGTGAGCGCCGATATGCAGAAAGAGCTATGGAACAAGTTCATAAAAAGGTTTGTTGTCCCTACTGGGACGGAGTAACTTGTGAAGCAGTATTTTTTCAAGCAGATTGTAACATCTTTCCGTAACTATAGATATGATATGAATACTAAATTTCTCAAAAAAAGGTTGGACCCAACGAGCAAGTACAAGATCACCTCTGTGCAGTGGGAAGTATTCAAGACGCAGAGGAACGACCCATCGTTCAAAGTCAAGAGTGAAGCTGCTTCTGAACTAGCAAAGAGGAACAAATACCACCATCATCTTGGTACGGGTGGGTACAAGCTATAGATTCTAAAATGGCGGGCAGAGGAGGAGGAGCTAAAGAAACAAGTATGTCTATGCTCTCAAAGGAACTAAACAAACTCTTACCGGTGTGAACTATCCCTTAGACATCACAGTCTCAGCTGGCAAGATGTTAGAACTAGCAGTGGAGGTTAAAGAAGGAAAATTGAAGCCACAAAGGGAGAGAGACATCTTGAGCCTTGGACTGGGTAATCCTGAGCATCCTGGACATATACGAGGCATCTCATCAAAGAAGGGATAGAAAGAAGGATTTGGTGAGGAGTGGGTGGGCATGTATAAGAAACGAGATCGATATAAGGAAGATATGAAGCAATATTTTGAGGAACAGGCTAAGGAACAATTCAAAAGCATGATGTCAAATTTTCTAACAAATCCTGATCCTTAGTTGATGCAGAAGTTAGCTAGTGCAATGTCTGTTCAGCAGATGAGCACGCAAGGCCCACAGATGCAACTCGTCCCAGCACAACCCTTACCTGGAGCTCAGAAGATGAACACTGCCAAGTCCGCTCAATCTCCTCCCTTTCCAAGTAGTGTGGGGTCTACGGAAACCACACACTGCTACCCAGTGGATGACATCAATGGGCCGACACCTTGCAAACCGCTCATACGATATGGTATGAAGCATTAACGTACAAGGGAGGTAGCCACGAGCTTTGCGATCCCCGGACGTGACTACCACGGTGATCCTATACCAGAAGAGTACTGTAGGGTAGAAGTGGTGACGGTCGTCCCAGGCTACGAGGATGATGTGCTAGAAATATCTGGCCCCGAGGGTATTGAGACACTCGGACAGACCATTAAGAATTTCATCCTATGGCCTCGACGAGAGTCCAGTTGAACCAGCCGCCACCACCTTCCTCTGAAGCCCTGCCAGAAACTCAGAAGTCAGCACCTCTCGACCGTCCTCAAGATCCAACACCATCCCCATCTGCTTAGTCTCTTCCTAACCCACCATCACCCTATGCTGCTGATCCATATCGAACCCCACCATCAACACCGAAACCAGCAGGATCTCCACCACAAACTACACCAATCAATGAGCTTGCTTCTTCCCCACCACCTCAAGACGTCGACGCTTCGCCTTGGACACCACCGTCGCCACCAAAGAAGATCCAACAAAAACCTAAGGCAAAGAAATTTCCAGTTCTCAAATTGGTATCCCCCTACGAGCTGAAGAAAAAAACTGCCGGCACCGCCAAATTTTTAGAAGGGATTGGGAAGACTCGCAAGTCACGTATCGTGGACTTAGCTGAGCAGGAGAAGTCGGCAAAAGGTCCGGAGATCAGAGCAATGGAAATCAGGAAGCCAACATGGGATGATTATCAAAACATCCCTGTTACATATATACCGGGCAGGCCTCTACTGAGTTGGGATAAACTCAAAAAGCTCCCATCTGGTATTAAAAGACGTTATGACTGGTACATGAGAGCAGCTTCTGTCGGCATCGACGCAATCCAAATGAATATACCACCGTCGGCTTTTAGAAGTGAACGAGATACGACTTTCATTACTTTCGAGGACATGTGGTTGATGATGAACCTCAAACGGCTCGACGTTCAGCTCGTAACGGTTTTTTGCGTTGTAAGTCTTGCTCGCATTTAACACAAACATCATTTATTATTATTGAATTGTATTAAGATTGAATTTCTAACATGCAATTATGCCTTGCGGAATGCAATATGATCAAGATGAGATGCTTTATGGTCCTGGACCAAGCAAGAATGAGAGCCAAAGGGCTGGGTACCTTAGTCCAAAAAAAATATGTGAGAACGAGCACACCTTCCGGATTGGAGGCGACAGTGATGAATTGAAGGGTATATCAAAAGAAGAAGCTGCGAAGAAAAGGATAGAACTAGAGAAGAAACATGAAATAAAATACGCCACCTACATAGGTCATGCAATGCTTCAGTTCCAACACAGGGAAGTCATAGTTGCCCCTTATAACTTTAAGTAAGTATGAGTTTATATACATACATCAAATTAATTATCAGTTTATAAACACGCATAACAATTCTGGTCCGATCGTGCAGCGACCATTAGATATGCTTCTTTATTTATCCTAGGGATGCAAGGATGCTGGTCTTTGACTCCATGACTACAGCTTCGAACGATATGTAAAATTCACAACCTTCTAAGAACGGTAAGCCGACATAAGCTAACGTGCGTCCTTTTATTGATGAGAGTTTAAGAATTACTAATGGATTCTTTTTAGGATCATAGTTGCTCTAGATTCTATAAGATCAGAGGTAGAGTGTTTGACCCGTTCAAGAAAGAGGTTCCACTGAACATGTTTTACAAGTGGCCGGTACGTAAATTTATAAATCCATATCATGCATGCATATATAGTACAAAAGATGATGTTGCAAGTAAATAACTGGATGGCCTTGATGTAGTGTCACAAGCAACCAGTCGGTTCCGTGCACTGTGGAGTCTATGTGTGCGAGTTCATGAGAACGAACGGACGATACATCACGACCCTAACAAGGTACAACTAAGTGTTATTTCTATAATTATATCGTTAAATATGCAAATATATTGTAGACAAAGTGTAAATATATATATATTATATTTTTTTTTTTCAGCGTATCAAGAATCAAAGTCAAAAAACTTCAAAGAGAAAACTCGTATGAAATAGTTGAGGACCTGTGCTCATTTATCTTGAGAAAGATCATTCCTACGGAGGGAAAATATCACCATGCAGATAGCCCTTAGGGAGCCGGGAGTTCGAGCTAAGGGACATTAGCGCTCTGAAATTGAGTCGAAATGATTATTAGAATCATATTGAATGTAAACTTTATTATCATATCGTGGTCAGAAAAAATAACTTTGATGTATATAATGTATGATGTAATTAAATTGTTAATATGCATATATGTATATAATTGTATAATATAATTATTTTTATGTTGATATTCTCATAATTAAATAGTCTTTGTATTGATCATAGTAAGAGAAAGAAAAAGAGGGAGAGGGAGGGAGGGAGGAAGAGGAGGGGGGCAGAGAGGAGGGAGGGAGGGAGAGAGGAGAGGGCGCCAAAACAAAAAATAAAAATTCAAATGAACTTGGACGGGAAAAATATTACAAACGGTTCACTTAACAAATCGTCTGTGGAAATTGCATTTCCATAGGCGGTTACGTTAAGTGAACCGCCAGTGAAAATGGCATTTTCACATGTGGTTGTATAAAGTGAACCGCCTGTGGAAATTCATTTCTACTTGCGGTTTTCAAGCAACCACCTGTGGAAATGCCATATTGTCACTGGCCTCCAGCACAGGTGGCTCCCCAAAATGCCTGTGAAAAGGCGTTGGGATTTGGGAATCGCCTATGTGGAGGTTCTGTGTACTAGTGATGTGAACGCAGAAACGGTTCTTCTGCTGTGGTTGCAACTGCAGGAGTGTGTATTCCTAGAAATGATGCGTGGGCACTGTGGATGCAAGATTGCTTCCGCAGTCGAACGTCCCTGCGCGGTGTTCTTGTTTGGCAGATCCAGCACGTACAGAGAACCACCGCCTGAGGTCGATCTTTGAGGAGGTGCCTTGCTTGATTCGGGTTGTTGGGAAGGTGGGAAATAGTGACAATGGATCTCGTGATGAGAAGGCCTGAGCTGGAGAACGAGAGGGTAACGGGAAGGGGAAGGAGTGGAAAAGACCGCATCAAGTCTTGCGTCAACGCCGGGCCGGGAAAAAAAACGCGCTATCCTACTTGTACACGCGAAAGAATTAGAACGAAACCGGCTCGCCGGCGATTACATGATGCCGACGACTTGGGTGCGGTGCACCCATTCATTCACCGTTCTCGTTCCGTCGTGTTACCATGTATCTTCAGTCTCCACGCCTGGATGCTGCTTCTCCGCAGTTTCATGTCAGTATCCCCTCTCCTTTTATTTCTTGACAGCTATATATGCATGTGGTCGCATTTGTGACCCACAAGTTCTCCTCTCTCCTTTATTTCCTGAAAGCTATATATGTGGTTGCATTTCTATCCACAATTCAACAGCTCGTTGATCCCCGCAGCTTCACAAATTCTTTTTAATGATAGAACCAGCATAGCGGTATTGATGGACGTTGTCGCAGACAAGAAAATCTGTGGCTTAGTGAGACGGGAAGTTTTGATTTCATCCGTAATCAGAAGATTTTGTGATTATTTGATGAATATTTTGTGATGATTTGGTGAACCCATGACAAAATTATACACATAAGCACATTCCAAGTAACGGGCATAGCATTGAATCGTCAAATTGGTCAGTTGTTTTCTACCTTTCTTTAAAGCAAAGTGACAGGCTTGTCATACCTGTCAAAACACAGACAGTCCTTGAAAACGCAGGACAGGATTAGCATATTCAGAGATGGCACTGAGCTGGTGGCCTGCGCCAATCCTAGATCAGGGGGGGCATTCAGAGCCTCTTCGACGGGGAGAGCGTGATCCTGCATTGTGTGATTTGCCGGGTTGTGGATCATCGGGAAGATCAATATATGAATGAATATCATGGAAACCGAGAAACAAGGTTATAGCGAGGGAAACCAGTGATCTGACCTGGAGCCGATGAATGAAGGTATTAAAATATCTGGCAGGCAGAGGAATTGGTTGAAACTTCTCTGACAGGGTACGAGGCTTTGTGAGTTTGTATACAATATACAGTGCAGGTTCAGACAAGCTACCTGTGCAAGAAACTATGAAAGCGAGAGCTTTTGTTTGTAACAAAAGTTGACTAAAAAAAACTGTTTATTTGCCCTGTAACTTATACTCTGTATTAAGCTAGCTTTTATAAGTTGGGAGCAAAACAAACTGCAACTTGCCCAAGTCTCTGGTCATTTTAAGTTAGTAAGCCCATAGAGTTTTTGGATAGAAAATGATTAGAGAAAAAAATTGGTTCATAAATAATTGGAAGTGTAAGATGCAGGTTAACTCGCCAACTCAGTAGAGCCTGACAAACCACACTCTGTTCTTAGACTTCTTTCCTGTTGTGATTGTAGGAAGATACTTGGGTATATGAACCTAACCATAAAACTGGTTGTTGCATGAAAAGCAAGCACACCCTTTTAAATGAATTGGGCTTTTGGGCTGCAATTCGTGCCAAAATGGGTTGCTTTGCGGTAGGCGGGCTTTCAAGCACATCGGCTACCAGATCAAAACCTCTTGCTCTGCCAACATGGGCTTTCAAATTAAATGGGCCATTTGGGCTATGGTTCCTGCCTGCAAACCAATAGGGTTACTTTTCCAATGCCTGATTTTCCCAACCGCCCGGTGGTGGCATGCGTGTCACCTGGAGGGTGGGTCTGCCCCGGGAATATCGCTGCCGACCAGTCGGACCCGATCCTCACTCCGACCCCCCTTCGCGATGGTGGCTACGAGCGCGCGACGGCCCAGCAACAGCCCATGTACAGCGCCGAGCTGTGCTGTTGCGGCGTTTTTCTTTTATCTCTTTTTTTCCGTTGAAGCCTCAGCAACGTACGTGCATTTGTCTTTTTTTTTATATAGTACGTGCATTCGTCCTAGGTGGTGGTAGTTGCGTTTCTCTTTCTTTTTGTTTTCTTTTTCCTTTTCTTTTTTTCTGATTTCTTTTTCTTTGTGTTGTTTTATTCTTTTTTTTCTTAATTTTCCTTTATTTTCTTTGTGTTTTTTATTTTCTTTTATTCTTTTGATTTTTTTCTCTTTCTTTTATTATTTGGCCTTTGATTCTTATTTTCACTTTTTATCCTATCTTTGTTTTATTTTTTACCTAATTAATTATTTTTACCTAATATATCTTTTGTATTTTTTGTTACTTTACTTTAGTAGTTTTATCTTTTAAGTTTTTTATTTCTAGAATAAATGATGTTCGCGTAGAATACTAGTGATGTTTGAGATATATTTATTTATCGTGCTCACATAGTATACATGTGATGTTTTATGATGTATTTTATGATATTTACGTAGTATATATTTGATGTTCATGTAGCCTACATTTGATGTTCCACTTTTGTTTTCATGTTTATTATTTTTTCTTTTTTCTTATTTTTACACTGATTATTTTTTACTTCAATTATTTTTTGCTTTAGTTTTTCTCTTTTCTTTTCTTTATTTTTCAAGTTATTTATTTATTTATTTATTTATTTTTAATATGTGCAGTCCTTTTTATTTGTATTTTCATGAGTATCTTTTGTTACTTTACTTTAATATTTGTATGTTTACAATCTTTACTCTTTTTAATTTTTAGAACATGTGATGTCCGCGTAATATACTACTGATGTTCTATGATATATTCTGTGATGTTCTATATTTATTTTATCATGCTCATATAATATACATGTGATATTCTAAGATAATTTTGTGATGTTCACGTAGTTTACACTTGATGTTCACATAGTATACATGCGATGGCTATATATAATATATTTTTATGATATTCACAGTATACATATGATGTTGTATACTATATTTGACTACAATTTATTCTTCCACACTCACGTAATATATATGTGATGTTCTATGATGTATTTTGTGATGTTTATGTAGTATATATTTGATGTCCATATAGCATACATTTGATGTTCACGCAATATACGTGTGATGTCCATAGAGAATATATGTGATGTTCTATTACGTTTTTTTAATGTTCACGTAGTATACATGTGATGTTCCTATATTATGTATTTTGTGATATTTTCTCATTTCTTAGCTTTTTCCATGTTTCATGAAATTTCCTGTGGTATATTTTATTATTGAATATTTATTCTTGTTATGGTTGGATGGTTTTTATTGGACTTCAAATGCCTCATATATTTAATAATAAAACTACTTCACAGCTATCACAACAAAACCTAGTTTATGCAGTTTTGTTTTATTTTCTCTTTTTTATTTATAGCATGCCGTGTCCAATTAGTGGAAGCGCAACGCTTAGGTCCAATTAGCTGAAGCGTAACGCTGGAAGCCGCGAAGCATGTTGCCACACTGGAAGCCGCTGGCGTGCTGCGCCAGGTGGGACGCTGGGGTCGGCGGGGTGCTGGGCGCCAACCCGGTCGGCAGCGAGCACGCCCGGTCTGCCCCGCCATCGCTGGAGCCGGTGCCACCTCGCCCCACTGCTACCTGCCAGGGCTGCCTCGCCGCCATGCTAGGGCCTCCGCGCTGCCGACGTGAGAGGGAGGGAACAGCGCGGGTGAGCTGACCACTACCGTGGCCTCGGCCCTCAAGCCACCGAATACCGTGCCGAGCGTCACCGTGGCAGGCGACTCGTCCGAGCTGCGTGCCTCTTCCGCAAGCAATTGCTGGGAGACGTCTCCGTTGCCACCATCTACGCTTGTTGCAGCCGCTAGAGGAATGTCCCCAGGGTGTTCGATCAAATGTCTGCATGCACCGCGCTCACACGATGCCTGCCCCCAGGTGTGCCTTTGTTCCTTGCTTGTCTCCTAACTTACTTCTGAAACAACAGAGGTTGAGGTGTTATGAACATCTTCGTGTTTGCAAATCCTGGTGGAAACAAGGTTGTGCTAATGTTGTTTAACCATAGCTCTCCGTTGGCCTAGATTTCAGTTGCTTATAGACAATGCTCAGACCTTGCAGGCCAATATTACAGCAAGTAAGCATATGCTCCGGCACACAAGTAGTGCAGCAAAATTAAATATCACTCGTCTAAGATGACTATTTTAGGTGCATACTACTAATAAGATACCCTGAGACATGGTGAAAAACCCAGTAATAGACAGAGAATACGTGTTTCCTATAATGAAGGTTTTAAGCAGTATATGCTCCGTTGAGAATTTATGTAATGCTGAAGGTTACCAATCTCCAGTGATACTTGTTTGTTTATGTGAGCCTTTATTGCCTTTGTAAGCAGTACTCCTCAGTGTTGCTGAATGAAGGCAGCATAAAGATGACCAAAGGAGTTTCTTGCTACTACTAGCACTGGATAGAAGAGCATGACTTGCTGCTGATGCTTGCTGGATGAATAAGAGTGAAGAGGAAGTACATATTGCTCGGCAGAGCAACTCTCTCAGCGCAACATGATGCTTCATCTTCATTAAATGCTCTCACTTAGGGATAGTTTAATCCAATAAATTTGATTACTGGGAATTTTAATTACAAATTATAGAATAAACATGTTTTTTTGCAATAAATAAATACTTATCAAGGATTCATATGGAAAAAAGATCTATCAACGCTGCAACACACTGGCCACACGTGGCAAGGCCACGAGCATTTCTAGTTTTGGACGAGTTTCACAAGAGATAGACATGAGCTCTACCTTTTAATTAGGATAAAATAGTCAATCCAGTTTATAAGAAAAATACAGCCCCAAATATATTACACATGTATGGTTAGTTTAGCAAAAACTCTAACATGGATAACATGGCCGAAATAGCCAACTCATAAATTAAAAGACGCAGCCCGCCGGATAAACTTTAACTAGGCATCATTGAGGTACAGTTGTATTTGGTCTGCATCAAAATTAGCGACACATGAGAGAGAGAGAGAGAGAGAGAGAGAGATAAGAGGGGTACTCCTAGATGGCAAAGAACCCTGCAACGGGCCAGAACCGCACGCCAAGTGTGGGACGTCCGGGGTGCATGCTGACCGCGCCCCTGATGGCAGCTTCCGCAGCCTCCACCCTGCTCCTGGTGGCATCTTCATTATAGATTAATACTTCGATGTGCTCCAAGCTTGCAAGGTGTTCGAAGCTGAACTCAAACCCCATCTTGGAATCTGTTTCTTGCGCTCTAAATTTAAGCTCTAAATATCGGAGCTCTGGCATCGCTTCTAGTATGAAGAGCATCTTCAAGCCACCTCCGTACCGATGATTGTGGTAGCTGAACTCTTTAAGGCACCCAAATTGTTGACTGCTGATGGTAAGCCGTTCATCAGGGGCGTGCCGTACGAATAACGTGCAAACGAGCAGAGCAGGTATGCCCCCGATGATGCAGAGATCTTCCTGTTTAATCCTGAGAACCTCTAGACTAAGATGGGTGAGATTAACAAGAGATGCCATCTGCTTCGGAACACGAGCAACCCCTTTTCCGAATACGTGAAGCTCCAAGAGACATGGAACACTGGAGCATAATAAATCAACCGTTTCTTCTGTCAGGAGATCATTACCGTCACAATCTAGTGACTGAAGCCCATGATTACCCATCACGGCCAAAGATGACGTCAAAGCTTCCTCATACCTTCCGATATCATGACCGAGTTGTTGTCTGCTAGGCATTTTCATTTCAAGCCTCTTCAGCTTAGTCAAACCTCTTAGTGCTTCCACCAATTTAATGGAGAAAATGCTTGGAGTCAACAACTCCTGCAAGGTTTGTAGATCTCCAATCTCATCAGGCAATAATGGTACAACAAAATTTGCACGTAGACGCACCAATCTTTTCAAATGGCCTATGGACGGTGGCAACTTTTTAACTGGACTGCCACATATATCTAGTGTCTGAAGGTACCACAGGTTCCCAATGTCCTCCGGAAGCTCAGTAACAGAAGTACAACTGATGATCAACAATTTTAGCTGGGAAAGGCTTCCTATATATTTACCTATATATTTAATGTTTTGGTTACTAAGATGGCGAACATCATAAAAAAACCAGTACTCTCAGATTATGCAGCTCTTTCAGATGCGAAATTGCCTGCTCTAGCATCTGATAAAAAATGATGGAACGAAGCTGCGACCACTTATCCATTATCCTCTGCATCCCTTCATCTCCCACATGTTTGGTTTGTACTGAGAGCCTGCGAATCTTGTGACCTCTACCATTATAGCTTTGTCCTTCCACTATGCTGGCAAAATTCTCCTCATTTGACAGCGATACAATAAGCTCAAGCACCATATCATGCACTTTAAAAGATTTTACCCTGCCATCGTACTGATTGCCTGTTGGTTGAATCAAATTTCTGTTTACAAGCTCATTGAAGTAACTCTCAGCAACTTGATACACTGTTTGACCCCTCTCTTCTGTGATGAATCCTTCAGATATCCACCTCCATATTAGATCCTCTGTCCAAATCGTGTGATCCTCTGGATAAATACTAAGATATAGCAAGCAAGTCTTTAGATGGTATGGCAGATCATAGTAGCTAAGAAGAAGTATGTCTCTCATTCCTTCATGACTAAAAGCAGAACCAATGGAATTGTACACTTTCTCCCATTGATCCTTGTTGGATTTCCCAGCAAGCAGGCTTCCGATAGTGATGATAGCCAATGGCAAACCATGGCACTTTTTGAGGATTCTGGAAGACACTTGTTCCAATTGAGGAGGGCATGAAGAGTTGTCGCCAAAAACTCTCTTAAAAAATAATTGCTGGGATTGTTGGTCGCTTAGAGGTTCCATGTTGTGGACACGTCCTGCTAAACTGGTGCAGCATGATGTGGCCACGTTGGCATTTCTTGTGGTTGTAATTATTTTGCTGTTTAGACTGTTCTCAGGTAGAGCAGACTTCACAAGTTTCCATGCTTCTGTACTCCATATATCATCAACAACAATAAGGTACCTATAAAATATTTGTAAAAGAAATGTTAGTACTAGGATCAAACAGTAATCTTGCTACCTTTGTTGTGCCACTGAACAGAAATAAACGTATTCTAATTCAAAATAATTGGTGGATCGGATATCAGGCAACAAAAGGCATTTGTCACTGTGTCATTAGTCATCACGCATATTTGACCTTATGAAAAGCTGCAAGAAGTGTGCCGTTTGGCTATTAATTTCAACTTATTTTTATCATAACTAGCTTATAAGTTGTACTAAACAGGCCCTCCTAACGAAATGTAACCTTGAAAAATATTGAAATGTCCTCTGTTCATCACCTTTGTGTAGGAGGACGATAGAGGTAGTGAAATTTATGACCATCTAACCTCATGATGCAAGAGAATATGTGCCATCGCATCATACTAGCTCTTTATAGTGTAAATATAAGATTGATAAGTGGTTTTGAGCTATAATAAGTAGAGTTTGAGATAGTGTTGCAAGATTGCAAAGAGTTCCTATTTTTTTTCCTTTTTTCTAATTTTATAAAAATACGCACATGTTAAAAATTTACTACTGATAAATTTTCCATCATCTAGAAGAACTCCTGAAACTAAATGCTACATTTCTAATTGACTCTCGTCTAGTGACGAGTAAGGATCTTTGCTTTTTATTTTGATTAAAAGATATCTTTAGGAATTAGTTAAGAGTATATACAAAAAAAGAGTTTAGAACACCTAGCAGTATTATTAGAACTTCAACTTCCGCTTGAAGAATACACTATATATTATATAAATAATTTTCACTTGTCAAGCAATCTTCGTTAATCATGCTAATGGCAGCGTCAGAGTTGCGACACCAATGTCTTATATATTATCTTTTAATCTGTCCAAAGATCTTCATAGCATTATATTTCAGGACAAAGGCGTACCTCTTATATTGTAAGAATGCTCTAAGCTTCTCTATCAGTTGGCGCTCCTCATCTGAATCTGATCGGTCAACATGACTCCCTAATTCTTTGAGCATATTAACTAGTATATTGATAACAATAGGATTCCGTGAAACTGGTACAAAACATGAACAATCAAATTGACCTTTGATATTCTGGTAGATCTGGTTTGCAAGAGTTGTTTTGCCAAGACCTCCAGAACCCACAATGGATACAACTTTGAGTTGATGTCCATCGTCATCGTTCTTCAGAAACTCGATGATCTTCTCCCTTGGGCCATCAATACCAACAAGTTTCTTCGCTTCCTCATACAGTGCCGACAATCGAGGATCGATAGGAACCACCTTGGTAAGATTAATAGCCAGGTCATCAACCTTGTACCTCAAACGACGACCACTTTCATCCTCAACACGAGCCTTGAGATCATCAATTAGGTTAGCAATCTTGTGGCGTGACCATATCTTTTCAATCTTGCTTGTCGTCTTTTTTATGAGGCTGGCTTTAGCACCACCTTTGCTCATCTTGTGAATGAAGAGGTCGATGCAGTCTTCAATATCATAGCTGAGCTCCCGCACCTTGCTCCTCCATTCCTTGAGCTGCCCATCCAACCTCTCCTCGTTGTTGGCCAGCTTCTCAAGCAGAGCCTGCATGCTGCTCAGCTCATCCGTTAGAAAGGCGATCTTGCCCTTCACTCCTTTCTGAAGCTTGTACTCCCCTTGTATCAACGTAGAGAGCTTGGGAAGCAGGGTGCCTATCACACCCATTGAAGCACTCACTATAGGAGCAGCCATAGATATTGCTGCCTCTGTCTCTCACAATCACAACCGTCCCTTTCTTGCTTGTGGATGCAGAAATGATTCTTCTGCTGTAGCTGCAGACCTGCAACTGCAAGAGTGTGTATATAGTTGAAATGATGCGTCGGCGGCTCTGCCTGGTGTGGTTGCAAATGCAAGATTTCGTGTTTGAATGCTTACCGCCGTCGTGGAACTCTCTGCGGCTCTGCCTGTGCGGATCTTTTTGTTTGGCAGATCAGGAGGTGGAGCTCTCGCCCAGGTTCATGCAGTCCCCCTCATCAGGAGCGGCCGACGGAGAGGCATGGGTGCATCCGCGCATGGCTGATGCCACCGCGCAGCATTTACCTCAAAGACCAAAGGAGCGCATGTAAGACACGGGGAACCACCAGAGCTCGATCTCGTAGGAGACGGCTCGATTGATTCCGGCTATGGGGAAGAAAGGAAAGAGTGGAGGTCCGGCGAGGTCTGATAGAAGGCTTGAGCTGGTGGAGAGATGAGGAGGAGCAAGGCGACGGTGACTGCCTGCTTTGCTGGGAAGGAGAAGCCAAGTGCTGGTTGGGACGACGACTCGAGGTCTTTGTGGGTCAACAGTTCAACACGCATCGCACGCGGAAACAGCCGGGAGAGCACTGCTGCCGGCAAATGCAGTGCAGGTTCCTCTGTCTCTTGGTATTGGTTCTTGGTATCAGCTAGCACAGGGAGCACCGATAAATCCGGGACATTGACAGGCACCGCCTGCTAATGAGCTGCCAAATCAAATTAGCGACCACATTGACGACACAGATAAATGGCAAATCAGGCACTGCACCATGGTCTGCCTGCTCGTGTACTTGTGCTTCATTCCCCAATCCTCTGTCTTCTTCCTCTGCTCTTCTTCTGAATTTCAATTGATTTCTCCCCAGTTTCTTGGTAATCTACCCCCAGATTCCTATTCTTAGTTACTTATTCGTTGCAGTACTGTGACATACTTCATGGAATACATGATATGACGATGCATGGATGTTGCGGTTGACGAAAAGTCCTGGCATGCTAGCTGACACGAGAGAATTGCAATGAGACGTGTATTCACGAGATACGACATGCGTTGGGCTCTTCGTCGAAAAAACAACGCCACCGACACGCCGTCCCAGACCGTCTTCTGTTGTCCACAACGCCTCGTGGCCTTTTTCACGAGGCATGTCCGGATTTTTCCTCGCCTTTTTTTTTTTTGTCGAGCCGAGTGGCCAAAACAGGATCTTGGTTCATCAATCTGTGGGCGTGTAGGGTTGTGCAAAGGGATGATGACGCCTCATGCTCTTCAACATTGTACGTATGAGTAGCCCGACGATCACGTGATGAAGAAGACCCTAGGTGGACGGACCCAACGCCAAGGAAAGGATTCCTTTGCCTTGGGTCTTTGTTCTTGACCTTCGTCGTATGAGCCGGGCACGGAACGCCGACGCCAGAATTCGTGACATTGCCGGGTATGTCTCCTAAACTAGAAACCGAATCGCACCATGCTCGCCTTTGCTCGTGTATTGGCGCATCATCCCTGATCGGCACCAGCATGAACATGAAGGACCGAAAATGGCGACCAGGGGGGTGAATGGGAGCCGATCAAAATTTCTTTCGAATGACCACCGTCCCCACTCGACCCTCCAAAAACCCAAAACTCACACGCGAGTAGTTCTCAAGTCAACAGTGATCGGATGTTCTCCTAGGTAGTCCCCGGAAACACAAATGAACACTCAAGGCAACGAAAAACCAAGCGGAAACAAGAAACTCCTCAAAAACCGGAGATCTGCAGCAGACCCACGAGGTTCGGCGCCTGGATCGAGGTTCAACAGAAAATCACTCTGACAAAGAAGAAGCTACTGCATCACCGAGGCTCAAGACCTCAAGTGCCGAGGTTCAGCACTTCTCGAACTTAGACGTAAAAACGCTATGATCACGCCGAGGCTCGGCGCCTCAAGTGCTTGAGGTTCAAAGACGGGTTCCAAAGACACAAACAAAGAAGAACGAAAATCGCCATGATCTTCAATCCGCCCGATCTCCTCCATATCTCAACCAATCAAGAACCAAAATTGAACCGTGGGTTCCTAAGGCAAAGGAAGAAGCTCCCTCTAAGAGATCATAGCTTGAGGTTGGATGAATCAACGGGAATCATAAAGGGGTGACGAAAACGAGCAAAAACCGGGCGTCACCAAGAATCGCTTTGATCTCCTTGCACGGGACGAATTGGGAGAAACCCTTCGGTGGAAGTATTCTCCTACAAGCAAGGATCGAGCAGCAACAAACGGTGCGCAAAAACGATCAACCATAGCTCGAGAAATCACAAGAGGAAAATTTCGGGGAAGAGAAGAACACCACAAGAACAAGATGAACCAACACGAATTCAACACAAAGATTTCAGAAAACGAATCCCGGAGGACACGAGGAGGTTAAGACCTCCATTCCCAACAAGAAATCTGAGTTCTTACACACTAATTTGTGGAATTAGTGGACCTCTCACACTCAAGCACACTAGAAGAGGGAAACCCTAGAAAGGGAGAAGGAAAATGCAAATGGAGAGGTGAGGGAGATGGGGCTCCCTCCACCTTACTTATCGACCGGGCTTATTTCATTTTTCAGTTTTTGCCCCTGATACAACTCTGAGCAAACCGCTTAGCCCTAGGGACATTGCGGTCCAACTCGAACCGACTCGATGCAATCTTTGATCCGACGGCCACCGCGCCTTCTCACCGGTAGCTTCGCCTCGACGCGAACTCCCCGATGCCGCCACGTGCCGTCCGTCCGCCTCGGGACCTCCGCCAGGGTTTTGAGGCTCAACCCAGAAACCCGCCGGGTGGTTTTGAGGCCCAAACCACCGAAACCCGCCTCCGTTGGTTTTGAGGCCCAAACCAACAAACCGGCCCATGTCCTTGCGCTTGTCGAAGCCAAGCGCCAAAGAACGCGATCCCGCCCGGCGATTCCGGGTCCCTCGGTCCCAAGTCTCGATCGTCCGCCCTTTCACCGCTCCCGGTCCATTCGGGCGCGGCCCACCATTACTTGACCTTCACCTCGCCGTCCGGCCACCGCCTCCATGCTCGACACACCTGCACAACACAAGTCAAGGCACATGTGGAACTCGTGGCTTTCACCACCGTCAGTAGCACCCCATCCGAGATGCTAGTAGTTGAATGAATCACTCATCATCACAACTGAACCACAAGTATAAACCTTGTGTTCGCAATCTCCCCCTTGATGAGTGCATTCTTCAACACCAACACACCACGGCTGAGAAAAAGAAATAGAAGAAGAAGAAGAAAATAAGAAAGCTCACCAAACGACCAAAAGCCAAAGAGAAGCCAAATGTGGTCATTTGAAGCAAGCACAACTTGGTCCCCAAAGACATGGGCAACGGCTCGACGCAACCAAGCAAAACATGGCTAGCCCTCAAGAAGAGGCAGAAAACGGGCTCAACACCACTAGCCAAGCAAGAAGCAGTCAAAAATGCTAGATCCTCTAGAAAGAGGCAAGGCTCAACACATCTAGCAAGAAGCAATGCAAAACAACTCCCCCTGAGCAAATGAATATATGAGTGCACACAATCTTCTCCCCTTCAACCCTTGAGAACTAGTCTCTTCCTCTGAGAAGACAACCTTTTAAGCATGACAAGTGACTCTCCCCCTTGTCAAGTGCAGCAAACATGTGTAATCACTCCCTCTTGTTTCATGAAAGCTTGTGTGTGTGTCAAATTTCTCCCCCTTGTTGAATAATGCACACAGCAAGCCTAAAATGCAATGAGATGCACATGAATGCAGTAGCTTCAAGTATATAGCAATCGAGTGAAAAAGATGCTCTAGCCGGTAAGACAAGTGAGTATAGCAACAATATACAAGTCTTTGGCAAATGCTCAAACCGATCACCGATACGAAAATATGAAGTGTAAGCGCTTTTGAGCAGCTTCTTAAGCAAGTTAAAAGGAATTCACCACCAAAGATAGCACATAGCAAGCATAAGCTGGAAATCAACCTAGTGCTAGCAAGGATATACAAGGTGAACTATTCCAAACAGCGGTCACACATCATGTCAAAGACGAAGCTAAGACTTGTGTTTTCATCAAATGTCATTTTATCAGAGTTTGCAGCTTACTACAAGAATTAGTCAAAACATATATGTGCGAGAGGTTATCTCTGTATTGTCAAGCCTAACTTTTCAACCAAGCGGAGCCTATGTCAAAAAACAATCGGGAGCTCAAAACAATGGTTTCGGTCATCCACTACAAGGCTCAAGTTCATCCAAAAGTGCAATTAGAAGCGCCTCGATACCTTGATGTGGGACAATACGGACCCATCTCGATCTTTTCATCTCACTTAGCTTAGTTGTCAAATTTTAGCACAAGTGAAGTGTCTAAGCAAGTGAATGACTCAAAGCATGAGACATAGAGACCTAGCATATACAAGACAGCATAAAGGGATCTCAACATCCTACACATGCTAGGTACCGTCTCAAGCGGTGAACTTTTTCAGATTTCAGCAAGTTTAATCATGTTCACATCGAAAAATCATGCTCAACTCATAACATGTAGCGATGATCAATGAGAGCCTAAGCGCATAAGCACCACAAAGTACTCACATGGCATACTAACAGGAGCATAGTTTCATTCCAAGTGTTATATACATGAAGCTCAAAATGCAAGTATATCACAAAATGCAATGCAAATGCACTATCATACAAAGATAAAACAAAACCTAGACTATAAAAGAAACTGAAACTAGTGTACAACAAACAAAGTGCTTCCCTCCTCTAAAAAGAGAAACACACACCCAGTTCACCTCGCAAGCGAGCAAAAGTTGCTTGATCGAGGGGCTTAGTGAGAAGATCTGCAAGCTGATCCTGGGTGGCTACGTGATGCAACTCAATGTCGCCTTTCTCTTGGTGATCGCGGAGAAAGTGAAAGCGAACATCTATATGCTTGGTCTTGGAGTGAAGTACTGGGTTCTTAGCAACACTGATGACACTAGTACTATCACACAGTAAAGGCACTCTAGAGAACTCAAGACCAAAATCACGTAGGGTGGCTATCATCCAAAGCAAATTGGGAACAACAAGCGGCAAAGCAATACATACTCAACTTCGTGGTGGATTGTGCAACGCTAGACCGCTTATGGGGATGACCAAGACATAAGAGATGACCCCAAAAACTAACAAGTCCCCGACGTGGACTTCCTATCTAAGCGGCAGCCAGCAAAATCAGCATCCGAATAACCGTAAAGAGAAAGCGAGGAAGAAGCAGAATACCAAAGTCCAAACTCGGGGGTAAACCGGAGGTACCTCATGATGCGCTTCACCGCTTGACGGTGAGACGGCGTGGGGAAGCCTGAAAAACGCGCGCAGAGGCATACAACAAACTGTATGTCGTCTTGTCGCCGTCGTACAAAGAACGATCCGATCATACTCCGGTACTCCTTCTCGATAAACCGCTTCTCCATCCTCGCCGGTTGTCGAGGGGTCGTCGTAGTCGACATGGGCGCCGAAAGAGGCTTGGCCTCGCCCATGTCAAACTTCTTCGACGTCCTTTGTGTACTTGCCTTGATGCACGAATGTCCCATCCCGTGTTTGCTTGATTTGAAGGCCGAGGAAGAAAGTCAACTCGCCCATCAAGCTCATCTCAAACTCCCTGCTCATAAACTCTGCAAACTTGGCATTCAAAGCGTGAGAAGAGCCACCAAAGATAATATCATCCACGTAAATCTGAACCAAGAGAAAGTCACTACCTTGCTTGAGGAGAAACAAAGTCTTATCTACTGATCCCATCCTAAACCCCTTCTTAAGCAAAAAGGTTTTCAGCCTATCATACCACGCTCTAGGGGCTTGCTTAAGACCATACAAAGCTTTGTGCAACTTAAAAACATGGTTAGGATACTTGGGATTTTCAAAGCCTGGGGGTTGCCTAACATACACTTCCTCCTCTATGTACCCATTTAGAAAAGCGCTCTTAACATCCATCTGAAACAGTTTAAAGCCCTTAGCAAAGAAATAACGCCAATGAAATTCGGATAGCCTCTAAGCGAGCTACGGGAGCGAAGGTTTCCTCAAAGTCTATCCCCTCTTTCTCGGCAAGTACCCCTCGAGCAACAAGTCTAGCCTTATTCCTAACAACCACCCCAACTTCACTCTGCTTGTTCTTAAACACCCACTTTGTACCTATGGGATGACATTCTGGAGGTGGAGGAACTAAGACCCAGACTTGATTCCTATCAAAGTTCTCTAACTCCTCATGCATGGCATTAACCCAATCAGGATCAGATAAAGCATGTCCAACATCTCGGGGCTCAAAAGAAGCTACAAATACAGAATGAGCGAAGTGAGAGATGTGACATGACCTGGACCGCGTGACTCGCTGGTCAATATCGCCGATCATCGTCTGAGCGGGGTGACGACGCTGAATGTGTCGTGGAGCCTCTCTAGAAGAAGTCACCTCCCCCTCAATAGCAGCTGGTGCCCCCTCAGGTGCAGCCGGCGCAGGCTGAGGAAGCTGCTCGAACGATCCCCAAGAAGTGGAAGTAGAGGGGTCTAGACCGTGAGCTGAAGTAGTCGTCGCAGGCTCGATAGGTGCAGCCGGTGGAGTCGGCTCGGGATCACCCCAATCGGCATCGTCCTGCTCCTCCTCCATAAAAATGCTTTCACCAAGCTCTTCATCACCTACACGCTCAAAGACAGGGGTTGTACAAGGCATAGTTTCATCGAATGTGACCTCACAGGTCTCCACAACACGGTTAGTTTCAAGGTTAAGTACTCGATAAGCTCTAGAATGCAAAGCATAACCAAGAAAGATACCGTCGGAGGACCTAGACTCAAACTTATCCAAATTACCTTGTTTCAAGATGAAGCACTTACACCCAAACACCCTAAAATAACTCACCTTGGGTAGCCTCCCAAATCGCAACTCATAAGAAGTTTTCTTCGTAAAAGCACGAAGAAAGATGCGATTGGAAACATGACAAGCAGTGTTGATTGCTTCGGCCCAAAACCTCCTAGGAGTCCTATGCTCATCGAGCATCGTCCTAGCCATCTCAACAAGGGTCTGATTCTTGCGCTCAACAATGCCATTCTGTTGCGGAACATAAGGTGAGGAAAACTGATGCTCAAGACCCAAAGACTTGCAAAAAGTTTCAAAATGAGTGTTTTTAAATTCTGTGCCATTGTCACTACGAATAGCTCTCATGGCATTCTTAGGGAACTCATTTCTCAATCGAAGAATCAAATCTCGAGCATGTGAAAAAGCCTCATCCTTACTCTCCATGAAAAACACCCAAGAGTATCTCGAAAAGTCATCCACAATCACTAGCACATACCACTTCCCACCTTCAGACCTAACCCGAGCCGGACCAACTGTGTCCATATGAAGTAGCTCACCGGGTTCCTTGGTCATGATTTGATTCACAGGTGGGTGAGAAGCGGCTACCATCTTCCCATGACGACAAGGGTGGCAAACAAGATCCTTCTCAAATTTCAACTTGGGCAATCCTTGGATTAAGCCAAGTGAGCTAACCTAGAAAGAAGGTCAAAACTCAAATGACCAAGTCTCCTATGCCACTTCCAAAGCTCGAAGGGGATCCGCCACCAAACAAATGGGAAGAGCCAAATGAGTGAGAAAAATCAGCTCGAAAGACACGGCCAAAAGGGACAATCCGACACACAAGATCTCCCCGAGAGTCAAGAACTCGAGAAAAGCCATGTTTAAAGCGCACTTCAAAGCCATCCTCAAGGAGTTGCGAAAACGTAGAGCAAATTGAAATGCAAGTTCGAGACCAAAGCAACATCCTTGAGAACAAAGCTCTCGTTAACCCGAATGGTTCCACGAGAGACCACTTTACCTTTGCTATTATCCCCGAATGTGATGTACTCCTTGTGTTGCACGGGGGTCGAGGCCGGAGAACCATTTTGAACTTCCGGTCATGTGGCGCGAACATCCGAATCAATGAGCCATATGTTCTCCAAACCTCCATCCTACATAAATAGAAAGACATAGGATGAGCAAATGGCACACCACTCAAGGTTAGTAAACCGAGAAGGATACCAAAGGATGCATCATTTGCCCTGAAAAAGTGTTAGGAAAAACACCAAACATGCCATGTCCCATTTGAGAGGAGCGATCACCACGAGAAGGAAAAAACGTGGTCCGCTAGAACCGTGGGACACAAAAGCACCGCCACGAGGTTCATAGTCATATTGACCACGACCCGAACCTCGCCGTGCACGACCACCACGTGGTCTCGCAGCCTGAGGCCTAGCACCTTGAGGCATTGCACCTCTAGGCCTAGTAGTGCGCCTCTGAACAGGCGGTACATGTACACCATGGGGAGGACGGTACATGTTTCGGTTGTTCAACTCATACTCACGCTTCTCATCTCTCTTCCTCCTAAAGCAAAACTCAACCAAGTGACCATCCCTATGACAATACTCACAATGGTACACCTCTCTTTTAGGTGTTTGGCTCACTTTCTTGTGGGTATGGTTCACTCTTGGAGGTGGCTTGGCTTTAGGAAGGGGTTCCTCAGAGATGGAAGGGAGTGTGTCAAGTGGGTTCCTTAGATGGTTTGGTTTTGGAATCCACACTTGTTTTTGGGGTGGAGCTTTTGGAGGTTCTTCAAACACTCCATCCTTGGTGGGAGGCACAAGTGGCTTAGGTGGTGTGATTTTGAGAAGCTTGGGAGTAGTGGTAGGTTTTTCACTCGGGAGCACACCACTACACTCACCAACTTTGCCATAAAGATCATCACCCTTCCCACCTGAAGCAAAGCCTAATCCCGGTCCACCAATTCCCCTTCTGAATTGGTTGACCATCATGCCAAGTTGCGGCTCACTGCAAGACACCCAACTCAAGATGGTCCGAAGGTATGTGTTTTTCTCCTCGATGCACGCACCTTGTCATGCCGGCAATTGGCAATCTCTAGCTCCAAACCCTCACAAAGTGCACACTTGGCCACACTAGTGCTATCTGAGTTAGCCTTCTCAAGTAAGGCAAGCTTGAAATTCTTCTCTGCCAACTCAGATTGCAAGTCTGAGCAAGACTTACACGCACCCAACAAGACAGGTGAAGCACGCACACTATCAAATTCATCAACCAACTCAGGCGTACTTGACCTGCAGACTAGCAAGATCAGCCATGTAAACGCTACAAAACTCACACTCGCCTCGTCCGACACTATGGGAGTGTTCTTAACTAGCTCAAGCTCCTTAAGCGCATCTTCTAGTTTAGCCTTATACTCTTTTCTATCACTAGCAGCACGCTTAAGCAACTTATCTTGACGAAGCAAAGTAGCAGTCAAGTCATCAACCTCAGCGACAAGAGCATCGACGGAAGGTGATACCTTAGATGTGTCGTCGTCGTCGCCGGGAGCATCGTCCTTGCCGCCCTCCACCTCATCGCCAAGTGCCATGGTGCAGAAGCCTCCGTGGGTGGAGTCGGCGAAGAAGCAAAGGCCGTTCAGCTTGTCCTCGACCTTCCTCTCGGACTCGTCGTCGCTCAAAGAGGAAGATGCATGCTCGTCGTCGGAGTCGAGGTCGCTGAGGGAGGCGAGGAAGGCGCGCTCTCTTGCCTTGAACTTCTTCACGAACTTGCGCTTCATTGCTTCCTTGTCAAAACCTTCTTTGAACTTGTGCTTGCCGGAGGTGTACTCATGCTTCTCCTTGTGCTTGTCGGAGGTGGACTTGCCGAAGGTCTGCTTGTTCCGCTTGGGGCAGTTAGCGACGATGTGGTCGGGGTCGCCGCATCCATAGCATCCATCCTTCGGTCCACCACGGCGGCGGTTCAAGCGGTTGTTGTGGAACCGCGAGAACCGGCTGATGACGAAAGCCAGCTCATCGTCTCCGAGCACGTCCAACCGCTCCTCTATCACTGTGATCAAGGAAGACAAGGCAAACATCGCAGAGGAGGGGTTAGCGGAAGAACTAGAGACACCTTTACCCGACACCGCCGCCATAGTCGGAGCGTAAGGGGGGGGTTGCGGATCTTGGCATGGGTCTGGTTGTCGATCTCACTCGACTTGAGCTTGCTTTGAATAGCTCGTCCACCGTGAGAGTGGGCGTGGTTGGGTGACTCAACCAAGGCCCCGAAACTTCAATCCCAAACCCTCCGATCCGGGCGTGTAGTAACTTGAGAGCCCTCTCATGATCATCATAGGGTAGCTGAGCCCTGTTTGCTCACATCTTGTTCACAATCGACTGAAACCGAGAAAACATCGAATCGATGGTCTCACCATCCAACTAAGTGAAGTTCTCATACTCCCTCTTGTATGTTTCAAAGAGTCTGGTCTTAACTTGGGGAGTCCCCTCGTGATAGCTCTGAAGCTTCACCCATATCTCTCGAGCGGTAGTATAGTGAGAAACTCGCTCAAACTCAGAAGGAGAGAGACTCGAAAAGAGAGCATTGCGAGCTTTGCTATTGGCATCGTGTTGCTCTATTTGCTCTTGACCAAAGACGAGGGAAGAACAACATAATTCGGATCCTCGCAAATTTCCCAAACTCGTGAGCCAAGACTCTGGATATACGCCGACATGCGTATCTTCCAGTAGGGGTAATTCGATCCATCGAAAAATGGCGGTTTTCCCGAACCGCGCTCCATGTCGCCTTCTAGCGGATCACGAACCGATCAAGGTGGAATGATCCTTAACCTGGCTCTGATACCAATTGAAGGACCGAAAATGGCGACCAGAGGGGGGGGGGTGAATGGGAGCCGATCAAAATTTCTTTCGAATGGCTACCGTCCCCACTCGACCCTCCAAAAACCCAAAACTCACACGCGAGTAGTTCTCGAGTCAACAGTGATCGGATGTTCTCCGGTAGTCCCCGGAAACACAGCGGAACACTCAAGGCAACGAAAAATCAAGCGGAAACAAGAAACTCCTCAAAAACCGGAGACTGCAGCAGACCCCTGAGGTTCAGCGCTTCAGTGCTGAGGTTCAGCAGAAAATGCACTCGCATAAAGAAGAAGCTACAGCATCGCCGAGGCTCAAAGACCTCAAGTGCCGAGGTTCAGCACTTCTCGACTTAGACGTAAAACGCTACTGCACCGCCGAGGCTCGGCGCCTCAAGTGCTGAGGTTCAAAGACGGGTTCCAAAGACACGAACAAAGAAGAACGAAAATCGCCATGATCTTCAATCCGCCCGATCTCCTCCAAATCTCAACCAATCTGCAACTAAAATTGAACCGTGGGTTCCTAAGGCGTGAAGAAGCTCCCTCTAAGAGATCATAGCTTGAGGTTGGATGAATCAACGGGAATCATAAAGGGGTGACGAAAACGAGCAAAAAAAAACCGGGCGTCACCAAGAATCGCCGATCTCCTTGCACGGGACGAATTGGGAGAAACCCTTCGGTGGAAGTATTCTCCTACAAGCAAGGATCGAGCAGCAACAAACGGTGCGCAAAACGATCAACCATAGCTCGAGAAATCACAAGAGGAAAATTTCGGGGAAGAGAAGAACACCACAAGAACAAGATGAACCAACACGAATTCAACACAAAGATTTCAGAAAAAAACGAATCCCGGAGGACACGAGGAGGTTAAGGCCTCCATTCCCAATAAGAAATCTGAGTTCTTACACACTAATTGGTGGAATTAGTGGACTTCTCACACTCAAGCACACTAGAAGAGGGAAACCCTAGAAAGGGAGAAGGAAAATGCAAATGGAGAGGTGAGGGAGATGGGGCTCCCTCTACCTTACTTATCGACCAGGGCTTATTTCATTTTTCAGTTTTTGCCCCCCGATACAACTCTCGAGCAAACCGCCTAGCCCTAGGGACATTGCGGTCCAACTCGAACCGACTTCGATGCAATCTTTGATCCGACGGCCACCGCGCCTTCTCACCGGTAGCTTCGCCTCGACGCGAACTCCCCGATGCCGCCACGTGCCGTCCGTCCCGCCGCGGGACCTCCGCCCGGGTTTTGAGGCTCAACCCGAAACCCGCCGGGTGGTTTTGAGGCCCAAACCACCGAAACCCGCCTCCGTTGGTTTTGAGGCCCAAACCAACAAACCGCCCATGTCCTTGCGCTTGTCGGCCAAGCGCCCGGCAACGCGATCCCGCCCGGCGATTCGGGTCCCTCGGTCCAAGTCTCGATCGTCCCGCCCTTTCACCGCTCCCGGTCCATTCGGCGCGGCCCACCATCACTTGACCTTCACCTCGCCGTCGGCCACCGCCTCCATGCTCGATACCTGCACAACACAAGTCAAGGCACATGTGGAACTCGTGGCTTTCACCACCGTCAGTAGCACCCCATCCGAGATGCTAGTAGTTGAATCAATCACTCATCATCACAACTGAACCACAAGTATAAACCTTGTGTTCGCAGAACATGAACGTACACCAATCGAGTTTCACTTGATAAATCCAGGTGTGTACATTATAGTTGGTTAACCGAAATAGAAAGAGAACCTGAAAGAAAATTATTCTCGTTGAAGCCCACTAGAATGAAGAAACTAAAAAAGTACAGAAGCAGCAGACATCACCAACTGAATACTTCGTTACTTACACATGACAGCCAGATCTTAACTGGCTCTCCATCTCCAATCGCAACGATGCAACGTCAATATATATAGGCTAAATCTTAAGGATAGAAGCAGCAGATATTCAGTAAATATGAGTAAAGTGCCATCGAGACAAGTGGTGGTATTCCTTTTTAGAGCTCACGGTGTCGGTGATCTTCTTTTATAAACCAGCAGCTTCGTCCCCTGTATTCAAAAAACCACAGCAGATCAGTTATGTGCCATCTTCTCAAGGCCGCAGTAATGATTAAGTCAATGTACACATGCGTTGGCAGTGGCGATGCAAGATCATTACCAGCCTCTTCCCAAGCATTATCCTCTGTATCGCATCATATTCTTTCAAGCCTCCAAATAATTCTAGTGTGGGATGTTTGGGGTGGATACTGACAGCGTTGGTGACACCATCAGCCCTGATTCTTACACGGATGTGCTCTAGGCTTGAAAGGAGCTCCAGGCTGAACTCAAATCCCATCTTGGACTCTGTTTCCTGCGATCCGAATTCAAGCTCTAACCTTCGGAGCTCTGACATGGCTTCCTGTAAGAACAGCATCCCCAGGCCACCATTATAATACTTATTGTGGTACCTGAACTCTCTAAGGCACTGGAACTGTTGGCTGCTGATGGTAAGCCATTCATCAGGTGCATGTCGTACGCATAACTCGCAAAAGAGCAGAGCAGGTATGCCCCCGATGATGCTGAGATCTTCCTGTTTAATCCTGAGAACCCCTAGTGTAAGATGTGTGAGATTAACAACGTTAATCTCACACATTTTTTTTTTCACAACGTTACGCATGAAATAGGTACATTTGAAGAATGATGTACCTGCATGGTTCACTTGTAGTGGTCCTAGGAACATTCTGGCGAAAGAAAATGCTAGAAATGGTCCTCGAGAAGCTCCACCTTTCGGTCCTTTGTTCCCTTCGGATTGGAGCTAATCCAACAAGACCTTATGAATACCATATTCTGTCTCTGATCTGTCCTCCCTCTCCTCACCCTTCGTCATGGGGCCACTAAGCTCCAGATCAAATGTTGGACGTCCAGGGTGGATGCTGATCGCATTCCTGACAGCAGCTTCGGCAGCCTCCACCCTGCTACTGGTGGCATTATAACAATCGATTCTGACCCTGAGGTGCTCCAGTCTTGCGAGGTGCTCAAAGCTGAACTCAAACCCCATCTTGGACTCTGTTTTCTGCGCCCTAAATTCAATATGTAACCTTCGGAGCTCGGACATAGCATCCGCCAAGAACATCATCTCCAGGCCACCCCCGTAACAACCATTGAATAACACAAACTCCCTGAGGCACCGGAACTGTTGGCTACTGATGGAAAGACGTTCATCAGGTGCATGGCACACGTTTAGCTTGGAGAAGAGCAGGGTAGGTATGCTCCCGAGGATGCAGAGATCCTCCTGCTTGATCCTGTCAACCGCTAGAAAAAGATAAGTGAGGCTAGCAAGCGACGCCATCTGCTTTGGGACATGAGGGATACCATTTCCGTAGACATCAAGCTTCCGGAGGCGTGGCACAGTGCAGCACAGTATATCCATCAGTTCGTCACTCAGGAAATCATCTCTGTTGTCAATATCTAGTGACTGAATTCCATGTTTACCAATCACAGCGAGAGATGATTTGAGAGCTTCCTTGTACCTTGTAGTATCATGGCCGAGCTGTCCTCTGTAAGGCACAAATATGCCAAGCGTTTTCAGCTTGGTCAGGCGTCTAAGCACTTGCACCCATTTTATGGAGCAGCTCGATGTATGCGATAATTCCTGCAAGGCTTGTAGGTCTCCGATCTCATCGGGCAGTTTCACACCAAAGTGTACAAGCAGACGCACCAATTTTTGCAAACGGCCTATGGACTGTGGCAGTTCTCTAATTCCACTGCTACGTATATCTAGTGTCTGTAGATAAGGCAGGTGTCCAATGTTGTCTGGGAGCTCAGTAATACCTCTCGAACCGATGCTCAAATATGTTAGCCGGGAAAAGCTCCCTACATATTTAAGGTGTTGGTTGCCAACATGACCGCTACAGTTAAAAACAAGTACTCTCAAACAAGGCAGCTCTTGCAGATGAGGAATTCTCTGCTCTTGCAATCCATAAAAGCTAATCGAACGAATCTGAGACCATTTATCCGTAATCTTCTGCATCACTTCATCACCCACACAGTTTGATTGAATCAAGAGCCTACGAATCTTGTTACCACGACCATTATAAAAGCGTTGCCCTCCCACTATGTTGGCGAAATTCTCCTCTGATGATAGCGATGTGATAAGCTCAAGCACCATATCGTGCACTCTACAGGCTTCTGCCCGGCCATTGTAAAGGATGTCAATTGGTTGGATCAAACTTCTGTTTACAAGCTCATTGAAGTAGTTCTCAGCAACTTGATCCACTGTTTGACCCCTCACTTCTGTGATGAACCCTTCAGCTATCCACCTCCATATTAGCTCCTCTCGCTCAATCTTGTAATCCTCTGGAAACAAACTAAAATATAACAAGCAAGTCTTTAGATGACGTGGGAGATCATAATAGCTAAGAAGAAGTATATCTCTCATTCCTTGGTGAATACATGCAGAATTGATAGAACTGTATACTTGCTCCCATTGATCCTTATCAGATTTCTCAGCAAGTAGGCTCGCTATAGTGATAATAGCTAATGGCAGACCATGACACTTTTCAAGGATTCCATGAGATATTTCTTCCAATTGAGGAGGGCATGTAGAGGCATTGCCCGTAACCCTTTTGAAAAATAGTTGCTGGGATTGCTTGTCGCTGAGCGGCTGAATCTTATAGACATATCCTTCTAAACTGGAGCAGCATGATGCGGCCACATTGGCAATTCTTGTGGTTGTAATTATTCTGCTGTTTAAGTTGTTCTCAGGTAGGGCAGACTTGACAAGTTCCCATGCTTGCGTGCTCCAAATATCGTCAACAATGATGAAGTATCTACACATTAAAGCACGTCATTATAAATGTTATTAGTAGCACTAAATAAGATCACAGTAATAGTATAGTCTAGTAAGCGTATTCTCATTTCAAAAGTAGATCGATGTGCAAGTGCTGTAACCGGTAGTCTGGTACTCTCACAAGTCACAACTTAACCTAAAGACCACGGACCATGCGCCAAAACAACTTGATTTCGTAAGTTACGTGCGGCAGCAGGGCCTTTGCAGCTGGTCCTCTTCTAGAGCTCCGAATCTCCGATCGACCACATGTCCGTCCAGGTACATGTGGCTGCCGGTGATGGTTAGCAAGGCTGGGCGCCCGGCGGCTAGAGGTGCAAATTGGTGAGTGTTAGGTGCACCTCTAAACCTCTTTAGTATAAATATTTATACTATTTCTCTAAAATTTCTGAAAAATAGTATAAATATTTAAACTAATGAGGTTTGGAGGTGCAACTAAAGGTTACTCATTTGCACCTCTACCGGCGGCGGCGGGCCACACCCATGTTGGCATGGCCCGGATGGAGGATCCGGTGTCCTAACAACTTGATCTCTAGAAGTGTGAGGTCTGGTTTCTAACGGGGGGTGCACATATTCAGAAATGCGGGGAGGCTCTCCGGCAACTGTTACAAGACAAAAAGTGGCTCTAGTCTCGGTGCTCTTTATTTCAGGTTGTCTAAACTAAGACTAAAGGGTCTGCTAGGCTAAAAAAAAAATTGGTGTGACTCGATCGTCCCAATACTTAATGAATTGCCTCTCGCATAGCTTTCTACCGCACCTATACACCATTTGTGACTTTAGATGAGTTGTTTTCCTTTAAACTAATCCGTGGATGACCTTTTAGTCCCATGTTGGCCACGAACTTTGTGTGGTGCAGTGTCAACAAGGAGTTCACTAGTGGTGTGGAGAAGGTGCATGTCAGGCGTGGAGGCACGGTAGTGCCGCAATGAGGTTGGCTGTCGCATGTGGTTGGACAGGCGTTGCATGCAGATGGTCGGCGAACTAGGATTCATGTGCGCATGATTAAGCTACTGGCAGCGTTTGAAGTCCGTGGCAGATGCAAGATTTTAGCATGGAGGAGACCTACAAGATCTATGTTGTCTGGGCAAATGTACGACGTGTGCTTTAGTATGGAGGTAAACCTGACAATAGTTTGGGTCAAACTTAGTTTTTGGTCTGATGTTGCTTTTGTGTTGTGTTGGTTTGAGGCGAAACAAGCTAAGAAGGCTATTGGACTGGTTCGGTTTAGGGCCCGTTAAAGTGGATCGATAGGTTTGGCAGAGAATAATAGAGTTTGCAATGAGTTTTTATTTTATCTATTTATGCTTGCTTGAGCTTACGACTAAATATAAACAATAGATTGAGGTGCCAGTGGCTTAGTGGGTTGAAAAATGTATTTTAATGGGTTAAGCGCACACGTGATTTGGTTTGGTATGGGGTGATGAAGTCACGATCTAAACTGGTTTAGGTTTGACTTCTGCACATGTATGTCTTGAATTGGTGTAGGTTTGGTGTGGACCTTAGCCCATTGTCAGCTATAGAGGAGACGTAATTCGGAGGCATAGACTTTGAAGGTTTGGTCTATATTCATCAATAGAAAATGAAAGATGACGACATTGTAGCAATGAGGCTATGTTGTGGCCTGAGGGTGGCTTTGCCAAGAGCTTGAGGCCAGTTACTTGGTCAGAGATGGGTAAATGGCTGACTATTTCTACGTGAGGATAGTGGATGGGATGTTGTGGAGGTGCTGGCAAACTAGCTGGTGCCCTTACTGGTTTCAATGACAACGATGTCTTTGGATGCCATTCCTCTTCTTGGAGGTCTTGTCATGGCAATTCACAACTCCTCTTTCTACTGATCTTTAGGTGAAAACTTTTGCCATGGGTGGACATTGTTGTTGAATCGATAGTGATGGCCCTATATCAGTGGCCATTTGTAGCTCAAACAACCACTGATATGAACCGACAGTGATGATCCGATTTTCACTGTCGGTTGATCCATCACCGACGGTTTATGGCTCAAACCACCAGTGATAGGCGGAAACCACAATCACTAGCGGTTTTTAAGAAACCACCGGTGATAGACTGGCAGTAAAAGTTAATTCTATAGTAGTGGAACAGCGTTATTTTCCTCCTTGGAGGCGTCGTCTCGAAAATCTATCCTCTTGCGGATGAGCAGCCACAATCCCTTGACAGTCGAGCATCAAGTTTGTGCAAGATACTTGAGTGTTGTATTCACTAGAGGAATATGGCCGCTTAATGCTAGAATTCTTGAGCAAGTTTAGTGGAGTTTGTGTGCCCCTCTCCTTCCACTGCCTGCACCAGCTAGTGGCACCAGCTAGTGGCTATGTACTTTGTTCTAACTTCTCTTAATGAAGCACGAATAGGGCACCTTTCTAAAAAAAAGTTTAGTGAAGGAGTAATAATAGGATTGGGATTTATGGTTCCTTTTTTTTTCTATCATAACTTTGTATCACCGTTTGGTGAAGTGGTCTAAGCACCATGGGTTTGTACTAAACGGCTATACTAGTTCATTTGTAAATGTTGGAAGCTAGAATATTATATTCCTCTATTTAAGAAAAACAATTATGAACCATATGACAGTTCTTGATTGTGACATCACACAAACAAGAAGACAGGTGGACTACTAAATGAAACATTCTAAAAAAAGAGAGAAAGGAAGGGACAAAAAGACATGCGAGCCTCCATGTGCAAAGGATCTTTTGTGCAGACATAAATACATATATGAATCCAATGTAGCAGAGAAATCCTGCATTGTGGAGGCTACCCTTCACCACAATCAACTCACTCTTTTCATGTACTAAAAATCTCTACACTTTATTATGAGTAAAATCCATTTGACCCCGCCTGAACTAGTCACCAAGTCTAAAAAGCCGGTCAATTCAAAAACAAATAATCTTACGTCCACCACTTTCAAAATCGGAGAAATTACTGCTGCCTACAGCAGTTCAAAGTGGTTTTGAGGGGGTGTTTTGAGCCATGTCATCTTTTTAGTCCAAAAAATCTTGATAAACTCTATATAAGGTTTATAAACTATGAAAAATATTTTAAAACCACAAAATAATGCAAGAAAAATCCTAGAGGTATATTGGGACACAAGAAACCCAAATAAAATATTTGAAGCTCATCAAATTTCTGAAATCTCCCAAAAATTGGATTTAGCTCTAGAAGAATGGGCAATATCCATAAAAATCCAGAAAATTCCTTAAACATCTGATCATCGTCTAAACACATTTTGAAAAGTTTCTAAGTCTTAAGAATTTTCAAGATATCTCTAGACATCGATTAGAATGTTTGCGATTTTTTTCTAGATACTTTCCATTCTAGGGCTCAATCCAGTTTCTGCAATGTGTCAATGATAAATTAATAATCTCCAAATATTATGTGGTTGTCTCTTGTCCTAGTATATCTCTAATAATTTTGTCAGATTTTTGGAAGCCTGAAGATTATTTTCATAGTTTAAAAGCAAGATCCAGTGTTTACCATATTTGTTTTCAAAACTAAAATAGGACGATGCAGATCAAAACCGCCCTTAAAACCACTTTTATCTCTTTAAGGGTAATTTGTCCAGTTTTAAAACTTGGAGGATGTAAGCTGTCTTTGGTTGAGAGTGGGGTTTTTTTTCAGGGCAACAGGTTCATGGGTTTAGTGGACTTCACTGTTGTTTTATAAAAAACGTTTCTTATATTCAAACTAAAATCTAAAGACGAGTTTAGGACACCCTACACACTATTAGAACTTTCCTTTTTTAAGACACTCCAAAAGATTCTACCATTGAAGCTAGCTTTTGAAGAAAGTAGCACGAGATGCTAGTATATTTCATAACAATTAATTCTGTGCGCACATCGCAAGATGTGGAATATTACTACAACTACTATTTTAAAATAAGAAATACTAGCACAAAGATTTTTTTAACGAAACATAAGCATATACGTAATTAATTGGTGAAAGGATGGAAAAAAGGGGCAAATATCATCTTTGTTTTATATGTACCTCTTATCTTGTAAGAATGTTCTATGCTTGTATATAAGTTGCCGCTCGTCATCTGATGGGTCAACACAGCTCCCTAGTTCTTTGAGCATATCAGCTAGTATTTTTGCTATGTTGGGATTCCGTGAAACTGGCACAAAACAATAGCAGTTAAATTGACATTTGATTTTCTGGTAAACCTGATTTGCAAGAGTTGTCTTGCCAAGACCTCCAAAACCCAGAATAGATACAACTTTGAGTCTCTGTCCATAGCCATCATTCTTCAGGCACTCGATGATCTCCTCCCTTGGACCATCAATCCCAACAAGTCTGTCTGCTTCCACAAATAGTGCTGGCAGCCGAGGATCAATCTGAACAATATGGCTACCAGGTTCATCAAACTTGTACCTCTTGCGGCGATGGCCTTCTTCCTGAACATGAGCCTTGAGTTCATCGATTAGGCTAGCCATCTTATGGCGTGCCCATATATTTTTAATCATTCTAATTGTCTTCCTTACAAGGTTGGCTTCAGCATCACCTTTGCTCATGCTGTGCAGGAAGAGGTCGATGCAATCTTCAATATCATAGCTGAGATCACGCACCTTGTTCCTCCAATCCTTCACCTGCCCATCCAACCTCTCCTCGTTGTTGGCCAACTTCATAAGTAGGGTTTGCATGCTGCTCAACTCATACTGCAGAAAGGTTATCTTTTGCTCCATAGGTTTCGGAAGCTTGTAACCGCTTTCTATCAACATGGAGAGCTTGGGAAGCAGGGTGCTTATCACACCTGTTGAAGCACTCACTGTAGCACCAGCCATATTGCTCCGTGTCTCCGATCCTTTTTTTCCCCCTCTCGTGCTTGTACACAAGTGATGCTTCGGCTGTGGACACCAGTGTGTGGTGGCACACCTGGGTGTGTAGAATCTATGCACTTCAGCTGTGTGGATGCCATAGAGTTTTTTGTGTATCCGCTGGCTATCACCCTCAGATCCGGAGCTAACCGAGATTCAGGCCGTCATCACCAGGGATAGCTAACTGATGAGAGCACTGTAGCCACTGGCTGTGGATGTAGTGAGATTGTGAGAAGGCGTGAGCGGCAGAGAGGCTGATGACCACCGTGGGAGTGAGGAGCAATCAGCAAGGCAACACGGGAGAGGGGACGACCGGACGGACGAGAGTAGGGGCGAAGACTGCTGCAAGCAGCAAGCAAGTCGCATTTGCCACGACGCACGCTCGTGACTCTTTTGAGTCTTGAGGCCACGCACCTGGCCGGTCACGACACGTCAGACGGTGACAATTTCATAAATTGATTCTACTCTATTATGATATAGCTTATTAGCCAAATAATTTTATAAAATGATCCTATCACAATCCAGCCTATTAGCCAAATAATTTTGTGAAATATTCTGATTAACTATATCTAAAAAATTTTTGATAGAATCTGAAGCTAAAACGTTTCAAGCATCTAGCTAAGTATGCTTTTTTTTTCTAAAACTTAGAAACTGTTCCATGCACATTAGTGTTGAGAGGGTGAAATATTTCATCCAACACTTATTCAGTCCCACATCACACATTAAATGCATCTATGAATAAGTCAACTTCTAGAGTTATCCTAACTCCTAAGTTCAATTTTGATTGAATTTATATGAAAAAGACTAATATCTATGTGATACAATTAATGTTGTTAAGCATCTCCAAGAGTTTGCCAAAATTCACTTGGCAAATCTTATGATTTGGCAACTCTCTAAAATATATGGCAAGTGAAAAAAGAGTTTCTCTCCAATAGTTTGGCATAATTCACTTGCCAAATCCACATGAAACTTATATCAGTAACCCTGAGACAGAAACAAAATTATATTTATGTCCTTCCACCTCTTAAAAATTTACATTAGGAACCCCGAGACAAAACAAAATTATTTTTACACCCTTCCACCTCTTCTAATACGGGTCGGACGTCTTGAGTCGAAATCCATATATCTTGGAGGAGGCTCTTTTTTCCCAACTTGGGATAAATGGCAACCTGAGATGAGGAACTGTCGTTGGAGAAGGTTTTTTCTATTTTTGCCAAAAATAAGAATGATAATCTAAGACGGGAACTGTTGGAGATGATACAACACAAAATATATTTTTATATAGTATATTCCCTGTTGAGATAAATGTTGTACCTTTTCACAAAATTTGTCCAGAAGTTGATTTATCTAGATAAAGAGAGTATGCTATAATAAATTTGAAACTATATGTATCCTAATAGAGTTTTTGCTTTATCATCACAGATGCCCATAGACGATATAATATTTTTGGAAACATCAAAAACCTTCTCGTTAAGACTAGTCTTAGTTCTTCGGGGCAGGTAACCGAGAAAGACAGCAGCAAAGTCACTTTCGCCAGCTGTTGGCACGACCCACGACACACGGTGCCAGCAGGAACTTTTGGCACGACCAACGACCGCTTCAAATCAAACCAGTACAAATATGTTCAGATACATAGTTACGTCAATCTGGATATTTAGGGGTTTTTAATTCCTCGATTTTGCAAAAAGTTTTGATGTATTGGTCTATCATTTTGCAAAATAGATCTAAATATCATGGTGACTTTTGACATTTTGCATTTGGCACTCAAAACGCCTAAAAGAAGGCAAAAAAACATTATAGAGGCATGTGCTATGTCTGTATGGATAAACTTTTTGCATGTAACTAAACACCCATATAAACTCAATGTTTTGTAATAAAAATTTTAGGAGAAAAGTTTTGCCCTTAAAAATGCATCTAAACACAGCCTTAAATGCAATTACAGTTTTCATGTATTTTTCAGTTGAAATATTTTTTATGGCAAATGTTGTTCTGCTCGAACCATTAGCAAGTTTTTTTTCAAAAAAAAAAGAAAAAGTTACCTAACATCTCAGCTTCAACTAATCAACAAAAGTTCCGAACTGCCCCAGTTCAGGATGGCACTATAACCAAGAGGTTAGAGGTGAATTAAACTCAAACTGGGAGGTGTGGTAAGACAGCTCTCATGCATTATGCTTACGAAAAGACCTTCTCATGTAGGTCGAGAAAACCCCAAACCTCTGCTCTACCCATACACAGCGGCACTACAGCTCCCGTGAGACTGGATTGAATTTAGACCCATGTTTTGGTGTGGGGCAGATGAAGGGATTTTTTTAAACGTAGATCACTCTACTAATGCATCAACTTTTGTTTACTACAGCCACACACAATAAACGTCCCCCGCTGAGAAGCCCTCCTTTCATCCACCCACGAAATTATACACAGGAAATCAACACAATTAAAATAGATAGGCCAGATTTAATTTCATGCATTCTCTCTCCTTACTCATTCACATCAAACGGCCCAGATCAAAAGTGTCACACATCCTCCCACTCCCCTTCCACCTCCTCATTCATCCTCCCGCATCGTCATCGCGGCACACGCCTCTGCGGCTACGCCATGCGGCCACGGTTCGAACCTTGAGTTTTTCTTTTTTTCGTTTCTTCTCCGCAGCGACCGCGAACGCCGCCTCCTGGTTCCCGATGCAGCTAGGGTTTTCCCCAGTGGAACTCCGACTCCTCCCCTCCCCCTACACCATCGCGCCGCCCTGCTCCTCCTCTCCGGCGACCATAGCCGCTGACCCCTGCTTCTCCCTCTGCACCGCACGCGGAGGCAAGAGGCCGGCACAGGGGCGTGCGGGCAGTCGTGTGGCCGTGCGTGAAAGGCGCGGGCCGCGCAGATGGGCTCGAGAGGCGATGGTTCCCGGCGGCGTCGCGAGATCCATGGCGATCAGAGCGTCGTGCGGGGCCATGGTGGCGGCGCAGATGGCCGCACCAGGGCATGCAGGGACAGCGGGAGTTGCTGCACGGACGCGGGATGCCGGTGCTGGATCGCATGTGTACAAGCGCGAGCAGCGCAGGCTGGCACGTACAGGACTGCACCGTCATCGACAACAACCCCAGCTTCAATCCCGCCACCAAGGGCGACCGCTCTTTCTCCGTCCAGAACACCACCATTTGCCCGTCACCAAGCTGTGACTGTGAGTACTTCTCTCTACATTTCAGGTGCTCGATGGAATGCTCGCCTCAGCCTGGGCCGCTCGTGCTGGTCTGTCGGATGCTGTTACAGAAAGATGTGTGCTTTCATGGTGCAATGCTGAATTGTTTACTCATCAGGTGCGATACCGTCGAAGGAATAATTAAGCCTGTGCCGTTGGTGCCTTGACGTCATTGCAGGAGAATAATACTTATTTGGAATAAAGAGAGGTTTGTTTGTTTTGTCACTTGAGGAATGAGGACAACAGAGATCGATTTGCTGCTGAAAATTTGAGACATCTTAATCTATCAGGTATCAAATGAATTCATTGATTAACTGCTTCTCTGAAATATTGATGCTGAATCTAATTCCTGGTGATTTTTTGGTGCAGCCGAAATGGCATCCAGTTCATAGCTACACGATGACACTACACATACCCCCTCATGGACAAGCTTCTGGACAGTGGTGTGACATCAATTTAATTGATACAATTTGTTATGTACTTATGATTTCCATTTTTCTTTCGTATCTGAGAAACCCCATCTGGGAAGGCAGGGTTAACTACACAAGTGTTGCTGGAATGATCCTTGTCATTTGTTGTCCATGATCTCAAAAATTATGAAGTTCAGTTTGAGAAACTTCTTGAAGCAAAGTTATCTGTGTCACATTGGTTTTGGTTTGTCGGGACAGTGAATGTCCTCTTAAATGATATTTCCACCAAATCTTTGCCAGAGCAGTATAACTTTTGCTATATGTACTGGAAGAATGCTATTAGGGTGATTTTGTTAGCAAAATTTTGTTCTTATCTCCAAATGGTTTGGGGATTGTGGGAATATGGCTGTAGCAGCAGGCTGACACATCTGTAATAACCAATGACCAAGCTACCATATTTTTCAATTTTGTAATAATAGGTTGTTTACCAAGTTTGATGAATGATTGTTTAGTATGTGTTACTCTAGATATCGCCGGAGCGTTAGCACGGATAATATACTATGACTGTTTAATGTGTGTTAGTCTAGATATCACCGTAGCGTTAGCACAGACAATATACTAGTAAACTATAGCCTATAGGTCCTCCGACCAACAAATCCGCCCCGGAAGGGGTTCGAACACTGGTTGGCAGGGTGCAACGTGCTCAACTAGACCAACTGCTCTAGGGATCACTAGGCAACCTCAAAATTAAATGGTCTCTAAACCTTTCTTATTAAATCCATGCAAAATATCTATCTAGATGTGCACTAAGGTTTTGTTCAATGTTTGCTATTTTTACCATAAAACAATTTTGCACCCTAAGTTCCAATCATATTAACTAACCTATCATGCTAGAGTAGGAAGGTAATACACAGCTAAATGAATGCAAGCAACGCAGAAGCTTAACTAAGACAGAGAATACAAACTCCCATTAACAATGATATTTTTTCTAAGGTACTGAGAAGCTCACACTGAAGGTCTCACAATGATAGCCTTGTGAATAGTCTCAGGGCCTTCCGCACATGTAAGTAGGTCTCTAAAATAGATTGCTCCCAGCCATTTTCACTATCGAGCTTCTAGCTCAAACACCGCGCCGTTGTTATCTACGATACAAGCTAGGCGGGCACAACACAAATGTGTGATCTCGCAAGATTACAAGCTCCTAGTGTTACAACGATACTGTGTGCAAGCACCGGGTTGCAAGATGTATGCAAACTTCACTAAATATTAAGCCTAGTAAGCTAAGAGGAAAGCGCCCATATAGTGGTCTAACAAGATTAAGGACTTCACAATGAACACTGCCAACTCAGTAATTAGATCAATACCACTATGAACACAAGGTTATTTGCCACAAGATACCACAACCATTAACATATTCGTGTCCTATGGCAAATAACTTTGTTATCATAATGGGCCAATTATCAAGTTTGGTGATGTCCAATGGTAAATTTCACGTTTGAACGATGTCTTTGAGCAAAATTTCCTTGCATTAGATTATTAATTATGAGATAATAAAATAGCACCTAAGACGTTGTTGGAGTTGAGTTCTAACAGCAAAGGCCTAGAAATTAAATGAAAAGTAGAGGCTCCCTTTTAGGGGGAGGGGGCACTATTTGAGATGCTATTATATTGAAGTAAAGAGTTAGGGTACTTGTAGGTGGGTTGCATGCCAGAGGCTATAACTCCTAAGCAAGGTTAATAATACAGCCTACTGTTGGCTGTATAGATTTTTACAGCCCACTCATACAATGGTTTAGCCTTCTACACAAGATAATGACCCACTTGTCTCTCTCGCATTTTTTCTTAGTTCTTGTGCTCAAGTTAGCTGTAAGCTTACAGCCCACTTTTCATCTCTCTTCTCCTCGCTCCTCCACCTTAACATTTAGTCTTCTTGCAGCCCACCATAATACTTGCTCTAAGGTCGATCAATTTCCAGTTACTACTGTTGGTGGTAGCTTGGCCAGGTCGACCGACCTATGGTGGGGTCACCCGATCTAGTCCGGGCTTCTTTCCCTCGGGTCATTCATGTGAAGCCAGTCAATGGTCAGTACAAGCCCTTTGTATTGCCGGTTACTCCGAAATGTGCTTCTTTGCATGGTGGGATTGGGTCGTCTTATTTGATCCATGTGGTATCCCATCTCATCTACTCAATTGAACTGACGTCAATACAGTGATACATATAAGGACGGATATGAATAGTTTCAGATGTATCAGGTATTGATATCTATCACAATCACATATAAACATCAGAATCTAACATTCAGTATTGCCACACTGATATTAAATATCTCAATATTCTTATACAGATTATTCATTTAGTATTTGAATCCTTTAGGGACGGACAGATATCGAGAAATATCTATCCTATTTTCATCCCTATGTACTACTAATAATGCATTATTCATGCATACAAGATCCTTATTTGGTCCTTCATGAATGGACGGATATTGAGAAATATCTGTCCTGTTTTCATCCCTATATTCCTATATTAGTACATTATTCATGCATCAGGATCTTCGTTGGTCATTCATGAGACGCCATTACACAACCCAACCAGGATACCACAATGCAATGAGACGCCAGTAGTACGCCCATGAGTATCCTTCATGCCCAGCAAGCCGATTTGAAAGAGGAGGCTATCATATCTTGCTTAGATCTTCATAGATTCAATAACCCTGGTTCCTCGGGCAAAATGTTCATAGAACCCAGCCATGTAGTCCTTGATTTTCACTTCCTTGTACTTGGCCGGCTGCTTGCCATGTAACAGATCAGCAGCTGGCTTAATCTCCTGTTCAGGATCAAGGCCATAGAACATGGCTAAGGAAATCCTCTTCCTAGCATCATTTGCCACAACCCTGTGCACTGGACTCTTGAAGATCCCATTGCTCATTACCTGAAAGCAGCAGGGTTATTTGGTCAGTTCAGTACGTACATTAGGAGCTACTTAATTTGTTCTAAATTATACGACATTTGATGTTTTTTACCCTAAGTTTGATAACTCATCTTATTCAAAATTTTGTACAAAATATCACTTCTTTTGTTGTGGCTTGCTTTATTAATACAACTTCTTCAAGAATGACTTAAATTTAGCTATGTTTGCATATATTTTTTGAAATAAGACGAGTGGTTAAACTTGAGGTCAAAAAGGTTAAACGCCTTATATTTTGAAACAGAGGTAGTATGTCAAGCATTTTCAAGGAAAAAATGCAGATATATACCTCCATGAAGTCTCCTATATTAACCAGCAAGGCGTGGGGCTTAATTGGAACATTATACCACATCCCGTCTCTGAGAACTTGCAGTGCAGCAAGATCATTATCCACGAGAAGAGTAGCGAGGACCCCGTCATCAGAGTGAGGCTTGAAGCCAAGGACAAGGTCGGGACTTGGACAGGGAAGGTAGTGATTAATTCTAACCGTTACAGGTGCCTTGTCGTTGAACTGGTTAAGGAAGTAATCGTCCTCAAGCTCCAGAAGCCTGGCCATTGCACGAAGGATGATGCATTTTATTTTCTTGCTTTTGGACGCGTACTCGTGCAGAACCTTCCTGCAGGGATAGCCTGAAATTAATTAGTTATTCAAAAAAAATCGAATGAACCAAACAAACTAACACAAATTGCTTCAAAAGATTGATTTTGATTCAAACCTAAAAGATTCGGGATGTTTTGGCCAGTTGGCAATATCTCTGATCTTCTGGCTCTACCCTAAGATGGAACCGATCAGACCAGTCCATGATCTGATCCTGGGCTTTCAACTGATCATTTCCATACCCTTCCACCTGGAAATGCTTACCGTCTATCAGGTTGCTGCATTTCAGTTTCTCCTCGAGCGGCTGCTGAAAAAATTCTCTTGATGCGTTCATCACACCATCCATCAAAGAGGTTTCTATGCCATGATTTGTAACCTGAAATATATTAAAAGGTGTATGTATGCTAAGTCCATGCAATCTTATCTTACTATTACTAATTTAAAGCTCCAACTTATACTTCACGTTACTCTTATCAGACACGACACAAAAAAAAAAATATAAATCCTAGAAATTTTTTTACGGTAATTAGAAATATATGACTTTTTATTTGGTAGAGTGTAATCATCAACATCAACAACATTTACTAATTAGAGGCTCCAACGGAGATTCCACGTTAATTCTTATAAGACACAGTAGAGAAAAAGATAAATTCTAGAATTTTTTATAGTAACTAGAATTATCTAGCTTTTAATTTGGCAACTCTAGCTCGCAAAAAAAAATGGCAACTCTAATCATCATCTTAAAAAAAAACCATTGGATCTAGTTTTTATATAAAAATTTACCTACGTATGCCATTATGAAAAATGCAAAAACAACCTCTAATTTTGCATCTATTAGCCACCTTTGCCATTACCGTGGAAATAACGATTCCCATGTCAAAGCATATAAATACACATTAAATTGCCATGCAAGAAGGAAATAAAAGGAAATAGTGTAGCCTAACTTGTAGCTTTTTGACGACTTCCTAAGGGTATATATCATGGCGGATCTAGAAAAAATATTTAGAGGAGGCCAGACCAAAGAGAGCTAGACCAATTGAACTTAATTATATCCCATTTTTAGGGGGGGCTGGGCATTTTAAACAATCTGCAATTTATTAAATCTTATAATCAAATTTGAAAGTTTCAAGTTCAAAAGGTAAAAAATCTAAAGAAATACAAGCAAAAGAGCCCAGCACCCCTGCTCCCTCCGATGCTCCCATGATCGACCGAAAAAAAAAAGAAGAAAAGGCCTATCTTCATAAAGGGCTACTGGACCACTTAGTGACTCAAATACAAACAAAAGAGCCTAGGACGGAGACCAGCATCAGGACTGTCTTCAACCTCTGTGCAGAACACCTCCAGCCCCTCCTTCTTATAGCTAATGGCCTCAAATTTTGATGAGGGTCTGAAGGGGGGCTCCAATGGCGTGGCCAGAGTAGGAGGGGCTAGAGCCCCAGCAGCCCCCCGGTAGATCCGCCCTTGGGTATATCAGAGCCTTGAGATCCTGTTCCCAGATGAAGACCCTCCGACATATCTCTCTAGGATCATCCGTGGATTCAAGGGCTACACAGTTCAAGTATTCTCATGTGCACCTTTTGGCCAAGAGAAGGGCTAAAGCTAGAGCACGCCCACCACCTCTGTTGTAGGCTAGGTGGCTCGCCTGAGCCCTAGGCTCCCCGACTGATGAGGAGCCTAAGCCCCTGCCTTGGTCTGCTGCCATGGGTGCCAGCTGAATTCTAGGCCCGAAAAGGTAGACTCCCCGAGCATTCAAGGCTTGAGGTTCCTCCCATGGCGCCCATAGGCGTGCCCTTGTCGATTGCTCCTCCGACAGGTCATGCAACGAGCGTGAAGCAAGAAGACAAGGACTTCTCTAAGCTCCATAAGCTCCGCCTTCACCACCAAGAACACTCTAAAAGGCGGAACGGGAAGAGGCCGGTCCAAGAGACACCTGAAAAGCAGTGTGTCAAGGAGCATCCACCGGATAACACCCTATGCTACTCCGGCTCCACGACAATGATATGGTCCATCGACGCCGCTGCAAGGCCTCCATGGACTCCGATGTAGATCCTATTCCACGGGCCCTGCCCCTGGGTCAGGATTAGCTCCTATGATTTGCCGATGGTAGTAATCACATTGATAGAAGGGAAGGTCGTCTACTAATAGTTAAATGGAATAAGATTAGTTGCAAGGACACCTGCTAACTATTAGTAAAAAAATAGACCGTACACTAGAACTCCTCAAACCGCCATGTATCTAACCTACCTCATTATATGAGGGGGGGTCACATACCAAGTGAGGGAAGGCCCCTAAGCAGAAACAAAACAGATCCATCCTTCCATCCGCAGTCTGCACCGAGAGCAGAGCCCCCTTGCGAGGAGCCCCGAGAGCTCCTCCCCACTGTGAAGTCGTCTTCCTTCTCTCCGGTGAGGTGAGAGGCAGCGCTCCGGCGACCAACCTAGGATTAGCACTAGCGATCTCATCCCTACCGAACTCTCTCTTACACTCTGCTGTATGTAACCTCCAATTTTGTGTGCTCGAGTATTGAGATCATCAACTGTTAAACATTGGGCCTGGATAGCCCGAACCAAGATAGATCATTGCGTTCTTTTCTGTGTTCTTGGTGTTCTTGAGTACACCTGAGTCACCGTAGACATACACTCCTGACACCTGACGGTACATGTTGTGGTTTCGATCCCATGACACTTTTCTTTTTTGCAAATAGGTTAACTTAATGTCCAACACAAAAAGAGAAAAATTACTAGCCCACTCTTCTAGGTAAGAATAAGCTAGCTCACCATGAAAACTCCCCAACTCCGAAGGGCTGACAGCAGTTTGCCGGCCTCTTGGGCACACGACAACAGATGTCCTATGTCGATCACCGGGACAGGTTCTGGCATGTCCACAGCCCGCACCAGCACCGGACGGTCCTTTGCGTGCCGCACGTACCGGCTCGGCGGCTCGTGGACGGCGGCGGCCGTCATCTCCTGCACGAGCGTCGGAACCGTCCATGCCTCCTCGGCCATCGGTGCCGGAGCTGCTTGTTGGGAGCTAGAGGACCGGCGTCTGCGCTGGGGACTTGGGAGCCAGGATGGGTCGGATAACGGTATTAACGGATATGCTGTGGCATGCAGCTGTGCCTACTGATCGTTAGATATTACCGGGCGCTATAGTGGGTCCCACGTCAGTTCTATGATTGTTATATTTTAATTGAGATTGACCATTTTTAATGATAGCTGCAATCTTGACCCATGCTGGGGTTGAAATCTTCTTTTTTTTTGTGAACAAACGCTTCATTCATTAAGGTGAACTATTACAATCAGACTGCAGACAATTCTGCAAGAAGCTAGGGGGAGATTGCCAAACAAAATCATGAAAAGAAACTAAAGAGTGTTGGGCACAAAGATGAGCTGCATAGTTCGCTGATCGTCTTGTATACACCAGTTTGAAGGATGTGAAGCTCGTCACCAACTCTGCCACCTCGTTCAAAATTGTCGCAATTTGTGATCGATGTGTGCCCCTGTTCTTCCAAAGAGAAACCAACACCTGGCAATCTGTCTCGGCTACAATATGGTTTTGGGTGCCTACCGGAATTAGACGGACCCCTTCTCTAAGAGCCTCTGCTTCAGCTAGTAAAGCTGAACCAACTGAGCTCAAACATCGTGCAGAGGCCACTTGCAGATGGCCTAAACTATCACGCACCACTGCTCCAACTGCTCCCACACACGAATCGTGTACAAAGGCCCCATCTATGTTGACTTTCATAAAGCCTTCATTCGGCTTCCTCCATCTCTCATCTTGTTGTGATCGTCTCCCATTTCCTGGAGTTTGGGTACCAGCTGACAGGTGGAAGCATGCCTCCAGTGCCCATTCCACCCCTAGCCTAGGTTCAATCGGAGCTTTTCCATGTCGCCGATCATTCCTGGAGTTCCAAAGTGACTACATACCACACAAGATCACCTCTCGGTCTCCATCTTTACACCAAGAGTTCTCCAATAAGTCCCTTGTCCAGGTTCTCGGATTTAGCTTGGGGACTTTTATGCCCGTGAGAGATTTGAGCTTCTCCCAAAAATTAATAGCATACGTACATTGTGTCAACGCGTGATAAGTTGTCTCATCACCATTGCCACAGAAGCCGCACACACCTATCTGTTCAATATGTCGATGATGGAGATTTGCTCTACAAGGAATAAAATCATGGGATACTCTCCACCAAAAAACATTTACCTTTGGTGGCACTTTGCATCTCCATAGTCGCTGCCAATGGGGATCATTAAGAGCGGCCGAGTGAGAGGCGGCTCCAGCTCCATTATCCCGTTCCTGCATTTCCTTCTCCACCAGAAGGCGATAGGCTGACCGGACTGAGTAAATGCCGTGGTGCTCTCCCGACCATGCCCAGAAGTCCTCCTGCCTTCTTCCTAGTGGGATTCTTTTGACCGCTTGTGCATCCATATGCAGCAAGTTGCTTCCAAGAGCCTCATCATTCCAAGACCGGCCATCAGCAGATAGGAGTTCGCTAACCTGTACTGCCGACGCACCCTCCTTGGGGCAAATGGGTCTACCACCAACCGCTCCTGGAATCCAGCGATCATGCCAGATATTCGTGGACTCGCCATTACCGATACGGCGCATCAGCCCACCTTGCAATGCTTTTTTGCCCAACAAAATAGCATGCCAAGCATGGGAAGAGTTGCGCTTTTTTGTTTCAAAGACACCGTCCCCTTCGCGTGCTTTTCTTTCAGTCACCTCCACGAAGGTGCACCATTCCTTTTTCACCTAGTTGCAGGCAAGGATGTCAAAAGAGAATTGGCATAGTAGAAAGACGTCTCCTGCAAGATGAGAGGATTGAGCCCCTGCAATTATTAATGAAACACGTGTGCCAGCACACGGTCGCGAAAAAATAAAAAGATGAGAAGATGGAGAGCTCTTGTGAAGGTATCATCGTCATTATGAAGCCCGAAGCTGCAAACCAGATGCCAAGGGGGGATCCAAGATCTAATCCATGCGGGAAAAAAATTAAAACTTTGCGTCGGACTTCTCCATGAACTTTGATATACAAAATCCTACTTACATAGCGCTCTCATAACTTCATCTTTTTTTCTTTAACAGACTACGTGGAGTTAAACCTATTTGGTTAAAAACATGGAGTAGAATTGAAAAATTTAGAGAGCAGTAGTCCCAAATGCCCCTAAGATCAAGCTGATGCCCTATCCGAGAGATGGAAGATACCAAGCAAACAGGGATAAGGCTAATGTACTGCCAAATCTATCGGAAATATTGTTGTTAGACTAAGAGCAACATGTAAAATAGGATGAAATCAGAGGCAGAGCTACCTATAGAGTGCCTCCGCTCCAGTAAGTACCGCACCTAGGACTCTGACCTCTGGAGGTCTGGCCATTGGCATCGACGCAGGTCTGAGCGAAGTGACGGACAACAAAATGTTAAACACGAAAGGCACCAGCCTGCTACTGGGCTGTGCCCGTCGCATAGCCCAAAGAGTGGCCTCTTGGCCCATATGGATATCTGAGTGAGAGAGAGGACGCGAGCGGCAATACTCGCCACCTCCGCCGATTCGCCATCCTTCTCGTCTCCAGTGCCCTTGCCGGTGTTGGATGAGGAGGAGATTCGTTGAATCAGTAATGGATCTATTAAATCCCAACTAAGTACTATTGCTATAGCTAGTAGGTTAGGTTTCCCTAGTTACGTCAGTGCGTTGGGTCCTTTGTTCCTCTATGGTAGCATGTTCTTCGTCGGTCTTCCATGGAGGTGGGTTTTGGCTTCAAGCTGCAACCTAGGCGTCAGTATTGACGACGGGTGGTGGCTTCAAGTTACGGCAATGAAAAATAAAGGTCTCTAGCTCCTTTTCCGTCACGCTGGTGACTGGTGTGATTACCAACACGAAGTGAAATCGAGTTGGTCTTCAATTTCCACCTGCTTTGGTGGTTCAGTTCCCTTTCAAGGTAAGTTGTCATCTAGTGAGTGGGGTTTCTATCAGTCTTTGAGGCGTCAGATTCTTTGTTGCTAGCGATGCAATGATCAATAGCCATTCTCTTCGACCAGGTCGTTCAATGTTCATAATGCATGTCGGATCCGATATACTGCTCAAGATGGCAACAAAAAGATCTGTGTTTCTTCGCTTGGGAGGAGGTCAGCTTCAGGCTCTACACTCCGGCCGGCGGCAGCAAGGAAGACTGGGAGGAGTTTATAAGGACTAGATTGTATTTTCTTTTCTTTTGAGAGTATCCTCGTAAGAAATAGGTTGTAATCACCAAAATTTATGAATGAAATATATAAATCCGGTTTCTAAAAGAAATTTGGGAACGGGGACAGAAAAGGAACACGCTCTCGGAGCGGCCGCCCTACCCGTAGCGCCCGCTGCTCGATCCACGGAGTGGCGGCCCTACCGAGCGGCTGGGCTGGCCCTAAGGCCGGACTGCTGGTGCTGATGGACGGGAAAAAAGTGCATATTATCATCTTTAATTTTTGGAAAAGTCTATTTTTACTATGAATTTTAAAGCTAGGCAAACCATCTCCCTCAACTTTTAAAATCATTCAGATATTACCTCCTTGACCTGGTTATAAGCAGTCTTGAAGATGGTTTTGTCTATTTTTTTATTTACTTTGGTTGAATCTTTGAAAAATCATAATAAATCACAGAAAAGATCATAAAATAGAAAATCTAATTTTGTTAGACTCCACATGAGTAAATCTATACACTAAACATGTAATATGGTATTCTTTAGTATAAAGCTTTTTGTTGCAGCTTTATATCTATGTTTTTCTTTAATTAATTGGAATAATTTATAACTACAGTTTCTATGGTTTAATTGTGTTGAAAATTTTATAGTAGACTATATATTTAAACTGTAGTAAAAATTCTGTACCTATTAGATTATGTATAACTTAGTTATAGATAGCCCACTCATGTTCTCCTGCCCGGACGCCCTCCCCGAGTACTATGAGAATGGCGCCGCATTGTTGTGCCTGCACTTCTCGCATCCTTTTTCAGATGCATGAGATTGGTTTATAAATGTGCTACTAGTACATCAGGAGACTGAACTTATGTGTTGCAAAATATGTCGAATGCTTCTAAAATCTTCCTTTGTCAAAAAAAAAAAATTGAATTATTATTGCTTTTCTTTTGCTTGCGTGGTTAATTCAACATTATACCAAATTCCTGACCTGAAGAAGATTATTTATTTGAGTCATGGTGTTGTATTTGCCGAACAAATGGCCGCTGTAGTAAACCAAGTCCGTGACATCAGCCCTAGTGATGGTGCTCTAGTTATTAGTTATGAGTTGTTAGAAAATAGAGTAAAATTCACTGCTCAGCCGGTGCTGCTGTCTTAGTCAAAATGTTTTGTCTCTGAACTTAGGTTCAGATCTCATCAAGTCCAACATGCATCCGCCGTGTCTTAGTAAATTTCCTGAAAAAACTAAAATCATTAGTTACTAGCAGACGCCCGTGCGTTGCTACGGGAGACTTAAAATTTTCATCGCAACAAAAGTATGAAGATAGGGGTCGGACTCGAGGGCCAAGAGTACCAAAAAAAAAAAGTAGGTCAAAATTAACACACAACCAAAAAAAAAGAACTTAGCTTAACAACATGCTATTATGAGCCACATTCAAATAAATAAGCATAAACTTTTGTATCATTGTCAATACAAGTGTTAAAACAACCACAATTTTAAATATCAAAAAAGGGCTTGCAATAATCATAGAGGAGCATCTTTCAAAATCTGTAACATGAGGCATCGTATTTCATAGATAATTAATTTTGCAACCAACTACAGCTAGACATATATCACGCTAATGCAAAGTGCAAATCGATCCTTTGTCAGAACATATCACCCGACTACTTGCACAACAAAACTATTATTATAGCTGAATCCGAACAAGGCTCGAGTCCAAAGCGCGTAGCACACATGAAACTTCTATGGTTATATTACTATGCGACTATTGCCACTACTCCTGCAGGTTCTGCTTACCACTCATTTGCAACCCATCCATACAATAACACTGAGAACTTATATGTGCTATGACCTAGGGAGAAAACTAAACATGATTTAGAAAGGCTCCATTGATCATGGATCCAGCCAGCTTATTCCTCCTCTGCAACAGATCAACAGGAAAGGCAAAAATAGTATCTAAAACCGAAATGCAGGATCTCTTCTTAGAAAAATAGATATTAAATGTTTTGCAAATCATCAATCTGAACTACCAAGGTTGTTAATCATTTAGTATTTCTCAAAACAATCCGATCCTAACATGATTAGATGTTTGGAACACCTGAATATGACAGACAGCATGTGTTTTATGAGGTGATAATAGAAATACCTTGGCTTTTTGGAAGTGGATCAGCTGCCTACTGCTTGCTACCAGTAAGCTGCACTGCAGATTACAAATAATCCAGCATGATCTTGGGTTAAATTAGTACACAAGTGCATGCCACAGTGAGATATAACTACATATATAGTTCGGTGGAGGTAATAACTGTGTATATTCCTAACAGAAGCAAATAGAAAGAATGGTAACTGAAAGGAGGAAGCCAACAACCAAGATCAGTTATATGGTCTCACTAAATGAAAGTACAATGAACTTAAAAAATAACATGTCATATTAAGCATGTTTGACATACTTAATGAGTGATGTTGCTCCTTGAGGAAAAATAATTTGTTTTCTGATAATTTGGCATTCTCTAAAAGCACACACTTCAGGCATTCCATTGTAGTCAGTGTGGACCAATTTTTCTAGAGATCTATGCATATATGAGCACTTCTTTTCTGAAAGAAAAAAATCAGTGATGCATTATCTGTCCTGACAACTCAGTGAGTACTGATGGCAAAGGTAAAACTGCTATTCAGCCTAACCATGCTTAACGGATTGCTATTGGGACATTTCAATTCAGTTAGTAGAATTAATAAAACAGTGGCAGAATAGATCCCGATGAAAAAAGTAGCAGCGGCATTTAGCTAAAGCATCAGTAATAGTGGTTAGCAGGGCTCTAACTAAGTCTAGATGCATCATGTTTGAGTGCCTATTTTCTGAAATTACAATTCTGGTTCAATTGGTCCTACATTGTTTCTAAACTGGACACCTAAATTTTTGTCTCAGTTATCTGCAGCAGAGATCTGCAAGGGACACCTGAAACCTGACAACAGCATGGCCAACTTCGCTTCCTGTCATGCATATATAACCATTGAGAAAGTGTCTGGCCTTAATATTATTTGTTTTGACAGTAAGGTTGACACATGTCAGATTTTGAAAATATAAACTTTGCTGGGCCAACTGCCATCGACAGTGTCTTTTTTGCTTATAGTTGTTTTTCAAAGTCCAAATAGGATCCAAGAAATTATCCTTGAACAATCCAAGCAGGTCACTTACATTATTGCTAATCAGTCTGGGTTTAACGTTTAAGACAAATATATAGTAGATAAGAACCAATTACATGAAGATAGAGGGTTACCTTAAAAGGAGCAAATATCTGACAGGAGAAAGTAGTGATGTACTCCATCAGGATTCAGGAAAGGCTAGCTGAAATTTTAAAAAACAGTTATTTTGATTTTAAAAAAGAGAAAAGAATAGTGTGCTTGGTTGTTAAAATGCAGTAAGGAACCAGTTATATTCAAAACTAGCCAAAATAAATAAATGTACTTATATGAAATTGAGGGAGGGAAAAATAAACAAAAAGAAACCATATGATGTATCTCAAAATGATTTAAGATGCAAGAATTATTGAACTGCTTTGAAAACCATCCGTGAAATTCAACATCTTCCAGCTTTATCCTTAACATCTTCCAGCTTTAAAAAAGAACCACAAAATATGTTAGAAAAACACTAAACTGTCAAATGGTGAGTAAGCTAGCAGCACAATCAAAATTAACCCACCTAAAGCATAATTTAGTATTGCTACTATATCTGAATATTTGGATTAGGGGGATCGAAGTTTTAGTGCATGGCCGCTCTTGAAATCATGCCACAAATCAGAGCCTCGCCGTGGGCCGCCGCCGTGCAGCCTGGCTGCGCTGCTGCCGGCTGGCCACCAATCGAGCCCGGCCCACGCTGATCCGGCGAGGTTTCTTCTCCGGGACGCGACGGTGCCCATGAGAGGCGATGCTCCGAGGTTGCCTGATGCGGCCGTATGAGTACGAGGGAGAGAGTCGTTCTACAACAGCTGGAGGCTATAGGGTCAGCACTTTGCGGCCGCAGAGGCAAGGGGCAGGTGTCGAAGTAGAGCTCCGACTGCGCACGAACAGGAGGGAGTGTGGGTGTGCCGGCGGAGTGCGGCCGGCGCGAGGATAGGGTGGACGGCGGCGGCGCTGCGGGCACAGGATGCGAGAGCGAAGAGCCGAGGGACGGAGCGAGCGTGCGAGCGAGAGGGAGATGGCCAAGTGCGGGCATTGCGTTGGGACTGCATGGGGTCCACCTGTCGGCGCGGCACATCGAAGCCGGGGGAGGCAGGCCGAAGTCTTGGACGATTCCTGTTTCAGCTTAATTAACAGGAGTAGAGATAATAAAAAGTTCTTCCACACAACCTCCGCCGTGCCCACCCGTTATACAAATCAGATAGATATGGATCAAATAAATGTTGTTTTATTTTGGGAACGATCAAATAAATGTTCTAAATGATGTTTGTATAAGCTTTTATTTTTTTTTTTTTGAGCAGATGATGTTTGTATTGTTAGGAAATAAATAACCCTAGTATAATTATGGGCTCATACCAAATATACCCCTGAAGGGTTCGGACTATATAAAGGAACCTGTACCCATCTATATTGAATAAGAGATACTAGTTCCAGAATATTGTTCTCCTGCGTGTTCATCTGGTGTGCTATTGGGAAGGGATACGGGAGATCATCTACATCTTCTTCACGTCTCATCTCTGCTGTGGGAAGGGAAGGGAACCAGATCGAGGATCTGCAATAACGTCGTTACTTAACACGTTATCAGCACGCTCTACCGCTACTCATCAACGACGGTATGCTATTCTTGATTCTGGTGGATCCATCTACCCGCAGATTAATTTTTGTTTTTAATCTAGTAGATTGATTTCGTGTACAGAACTAGCATGCTAGATTCGTATCATATATCGCTTTTTTCTAGATAAGTGTTCTAGATTGATCACATGGATTCCCTTGCTGCTGCCCTGATGGCCGCTGCATTAGCATACTAGATTAATAGATTTTTTTTTTGGCTAGCAGCTAGATTATGACATTAAGAATATCTAGTAGATTAATTTTGCTAAGTAGTCTAGACGTGTTCTAGATTTGTTTTTCTTATATAGCGGATTCAATCTTGATAATTTTTTTTTTAATACTAGCTTCTTAGAACCTCAGTAGATTGGTTTTGTTTTTTGCTAGTTTGCTTAATAGATTGGATCTTGTTTTACCGATGGTACACCTGACGCATCTGACGTCGGCCACCACATCATGCTATGCATGTACGCCGGCGTACCCTACAGTAATCAGCATACACATGTTGGCAAATCCGATAGCTAGCTAGTATGTCTACATGCACGATAGCATATTTAATTTTTACCTTGCTATGTCGGCTAACCACAACACGTTTCACGTACGTGTACGCCGGCCTCCACGCGTTGTGCTACCTGAAGCTGCGCATTACCCATGCATGCATCGTAGTCCTGCTGGCTACTGGAACTCACGACACATCATGATCATGATGGCCATCTCTTGTGATGTCGGCGGCAACCAACTGTTGTATGCCTTAAGTGCATATATACTTTTATTTATGGCTATATAATTTTTGCGTCAATACTTCATCTATGGTTATGTATACTACTTCATGCTTATTTACCAGAAGTTAATTTGCATGATTTAATAGGCAATGTCTTCGATCAACAAGACGGAGTTCAAGGTTCTTGGCGCTGAACGGCAACAACTATCAAACCTGGGCACTCGACTGCAAGTTCCATCTGCAAGCAATGCAGTTGACGTCAACGCTTACTAGGCCTGCAGCCGGTGTTCCTGCCCCACCACCTCACGACAAAGCAAAAGCTTGCATCTTCCTGAGGCATCACATCCACGAAGACCTGAAGATGGAGTATCTAGAGGTGGAAGATCCTCTAGTACTGTGGACAAAGCTACAGGAACGCTTTGGCAAGCAGAAGGCAGTGCTCCTGCCACAGGCTAGGCGTGATTGGGCACAACTCCGCTTCCTTGACTTCAAGACAGTTGAGGCATATAATACTGCGATTCACCGTATTGTGGCTCAGCTTCGTTTTTTGTGGCCAGGTTGTCACCGAACTCGAGATGATTGAGAAAACTCTCGAGACTTTCCACCCGACCAACATGGTACTCCAGCAGCAGTACCGTAACAACAAGTACGTGAAGTACTGTGATCTCATCAATGTGTTGCTTGCCGCTGAGGCTCAGAATGAACTATTGATGAAGAATTTCAACATGCGCCCCTGCTGGAGCACAGGCACAACCTGAAGCACATGCCAGTTTCCGTAATAACAACGGTAAAGGTTCTTTCGAAACAAGGGCCAAAAAGTTTCATGGTCATTATGGACCAAAAGGGGAAAGTTTAAGAAGCAAATGAACGGAGGCCAGAAGTCCAATGGCAATGGTAAAGGCCAGAAGTTCCATGGCAATGGCAATGGTAAAGGCAAGTCCCCCGAAGGGCTCAATGAGCGATGGAGCAAAACACTCAAATGAGGGTTGTTTCCGTTGTGGATCCCAGAAGCATTGGCCCCGCACTTGCAATGCCGAGCCACACTTGATTGAGCTATATCAAGAGTGGAAGAAACGCCAAAACCCGGAGGTCCACTTCGTTCAGGCATCTATCGATGCTATAACTGGACTACACCTCTCGGAGCCATCAGAGCCTACACAGAAGCTTGAATTAGCAACTATGGATATTGATCAAAATGCCACCGGCAATGATACCGCTGAAAAGGGAGAGACGCCTATACTGGTGATGAAGATTTTGATCTGGATGATGAGGATCTTCTTGACGTGGAATAGACCAGAATAATAAGCTATCTACTATTAGTTTATTTATTAGAATGTGTGATTTTTTTTTTAACAAAAACAATTAAGTTCGTGTGATCGTGATGCATGTAATAATGCTCCTGTCGAGCAACTTCATTATTTTATTAGGATAAACACTCGTCATGCATGTTTTGGATGATAATATTATTTTAATCAGTTTTTTTTTCCTCTTGTTCTATTACGTGCTGTTATTTTAATCAGCTTGCTGCTTGCTATATTGATTATGCACGGTGGATTAAATTAGTATTCTATTTAATAGAACACGAGTCGTTCTTTCCATGGAGTCTGGAGAAGAACTTTGCCTTGTTGACAGCGCTGCCACAAATTCGATACTTCGAGAGACAAAATATTTTCAGACCCTGCAGAAAAAGACTGAAAATATTACCACGATTGCTGGTCGCAATAGCCATATCGTAGGCTCCGGTAGAGCTGTGGTCGTACTCCCTAATAATACTAGCATCTTCATAGAAGAAGCATTTTTTGTACCCAGGAGCTGTACGTACTCTTCTCACATTCAAAGATATTCGTCGTAGTGGCTATCACGTAGCAACTGCTTGTGAAAATGGTGCTGAATACCTCTATATCACAGCTGCGGATGAATGTGAGACAAAAGTGGTAGAGAAAGCGCTAGGCACCTCTTCTGGAATATATTACACAAAAATTAAGCCACCTAAAGAATATGTTGCGATGTCTACTATTTTTAAAAATCCTGAGTCTTTTACGGTTTGGCATGAAAGACTCGGACATCCTGGATTAAGAATGATGCGGAACATCATAAAAGCATCTATTGGTCATGGCATTAAAACCACACAAATTCCTAAAGACTTTCTATGTGTGTCTTGTGCTAAAGGAAAATTAATAACTAAGCCCTCTTACCTGAAGATAAATGTTGAGTCCCTAGGCTTTCTGGAGAGAATCCAAGGTGACATTTGTGGTCCTATTCACCCCCTATCGGGGCCTTTTAGATACTTTATGGTGCTTATAGATGCTTCTACTAGATGGAGCCACGTATGCCTGTTGTCTACGCGGAACCACGCTTTTGCAAAGCTTATTGCCCAAATCATTCGATTGCGTGCTAGCTTCCCGGAGAACCGCATAAAAGCAATCAGAATGGATAATGCTGGAGAGTTCACCTCAAAAGCATTTAATGATTATTGTCTCGCTTTGGGCATCAATGTAGAGCATTCTATACCCCATGTGCACACACAAAATGGGCTTGCTGAATCTTTAATAAAAAGAATAAAATTAATTGCCAGACCACTTTTACAAGATAGCAGTCTTCCCACCAGTTGTTGGGGACATGCAGTGTTGCACGCTGCTGCCTTAATCCAGTATAGACCATCTGCATATCACTCTGCTTCTCCCCACCAGTTAGCGCGTGGACAACAACCAATGATTTCCCATCTGCGAAAATTCGGTTGTGCTGTATATGTGCCGATATCACCACCCCAGCGTACGACAATGGGACCTCACCGGAAGTTGGGGATATATGTTGGTTATGACTCTCCGTCCATAATCAAATATTTAGAGCCTAAAACTGGAGACTTGTTTACGGCTCGGTACGCTGATAGCATCTTCGATGAAGAGTATTTCCCGGCATTAGGGGGAGGATTGTACCTTAATAATAAAGAATGCCGAGAAATAGATTGGACTGCCAGTAGCATTCAATCGCTTGATCCACGCACTAAAGATACCGAACTTGAAGTTCGAGAGAATAATAAACCCGCAAATGCTTAGCGAATAATTTACCAGACGCGTTCACTGATATAAGAGGAGTGTCAAAATCGTATATTCCTGCGGCTAATGCACCGGAGAGAGTGGAAATACCCCTGGAGGGTATGAACTCTACCAAATTCCCCAATCCTAGGAAAAGGGGGAGAGATCCGGATGACTCAGCACGAGCCAAGCGGGGACGCCCGCAAAGGCAAGTTGCTAGAGAAAATGCATTACACTTCCAATCAGTCGTCCCAGTAGCGACACATCCTGAAGATGGAAGTCCTAGTGCAACTGTGCGCACAAATGATAGCACAAGGACAACGGAACAACCAGACTCAAGTATTTTGGGAAATCACGACGAGCTGGATAATTCAATAGAAGAAATTTCTATAAATTATGCTGAATCTGGAGAATTATATAATAGAAAGAATACCGATATTGATATTAATTTCGTCTCTAAGATCGCAGAAGCGATTGTTGAGGATCCTGAACCAAAGTCCATGGCAGAGTGCCGGAAGCGCTCGATTGGGTCAAATGGAAAGAAGCAATAGAGATGGAATTGCGCTCGCTTTCTAAGAGGCAAGTATTCGGGCCAGTCGCCCGCACGCCCCCCAAGGTATTCCCTGTAGGATACAAATGGGTATTTGTTCGAAAGAGAGATGAGAACAATATGGTGGTGAGATACAAAGCGAGGCTTGTAGCACAAGGGTTCACGCAGAGACCCGGTATAGATTATGATGAGACATATTCTCCAGTTATGAGTGGCGTAACGTTCCGATATTTAATATCTATGGTAGCAGGTTTAAACTTGAAAATGCAGATGATGGACGTAGTGACCGCATATCTATATGGGTCGCTAGATTCGGATATTTATATGAAAGTCCCGGATGGACTGAAAATTCCAGATTCTAAAACAAATCGCAACATATACAGTGTGTTAAGTTGCAGAGGGCAATTGTATGGGCTTAAACAGTCGGGCCGGATGTGGTACAATCGGCTAAGTGACTTCCTCCCCGAAGAAAGGATATGTTAATGATGTTGATTCTCCCTGTGTATTTATTCAAAAATCCCAGATGGGTTTTTGTATTATTTCTGTCTATGTTGATGACTTAAATATCATAGGCTGTGAGGATGATATTAAGGAGGCAACCACCTACCTTAAGGCGGAGTTTGAAATGAAAGACTTGGGTAGAACCAAGTTTTGCTTGGGCCCTGCAGATCGAGCATCTCCCCGGAGGAATTTTTGTACACCAATCTACCTACACGAAGAAGGTTTTGGAAAGATTTAATATGTCAAAGGCTCATCCTGTGAAAAACCCGATGGTTGTCGATCACTTGAGGTTGACAAGGACCCATTTAGACCAAGAAGTGATGACGAGAAGCCTTTAGGACCTGAAGTTCCCTATTTGAGCGCCGTTGGAGCACTAATGTACCTCGCGAATTGCACTAGGCCTGATATTGCATTCGCGATAAATTTGCTAGCTCGACATAGTGCAAACCCGACCGAAAGACATTGGGTAGGCGTTAAGACAATACTTAGGTACCTGAATGGCACCAATGATCTTGGCCTGTATTTCCCGAAGAATTTGGATCTAAAATTGGTTGGCTATGCAGATCTTTGGATATCTATCTGATCCGCATAATGCAAGATCACAAACCGGTTTCGTGTTTCTCTGTGGTGGTACGGCTATATCTTGGACATCTTGCAAACAAACCTTGGTAGCAACGTCTACCAACCACTCGAGATTATTGCATTATATGAAGCTGCACGTGAATGTGCCCGGCTACGACGGATGACTAATCATATCCAGAAGTCATGTGGTCTTAGTACTGTTGATGCCCCCACTATTATTTATGAGGATAACGCAGCATGTGTTGCACAAATGCAAACCGGCTATATTAAGAATAATATTACTAAGCATATATCTCCTAAATTTTTCTATACTCACGAACTCCGTAGCGGGGTGAGGTGAATATCTTGAAAGTTCAGTCATGTGACAATGTAGCGATTTGTTCACTAAGTCTTTACCAGCTTCTACATTCAGAAAAATGTGTCCATAATATTGTTATAAGACGATTGCGAGACCTGCAGAGTTCACGGGGAGATTGTCACTGAATTGCCTTTATTGCTAAGACTAGAAAATTCATAATTTATAATCCTGAAGATTGTAAAATGTCCTCAAGACAACTGTTGTACTCTTTTTTCCATAATGAGTTTTCCCGAAGTTTCTCATAATGGTTTTTAACGAGGCAACAAGTGCAATATATCTAGCGACACTATGTACTCTTTCTCCATATTTTTCCGTTGGGTTTTTAGGAGTTTTAATGAGGCATGAGTTGATCGCGGTATTCGCCCAAGGGGAGTGTTAGGAAATAAATAACCCTAGTATAATTATGGGCTCATACCAAATATATACCTGAAGGGTTCGGACTATATAAAGGAACCTGTACCCATCTATATTGAATAAGAGATACTAGTTCCGAATATTGTTCTCCCCGCGTGTTCATCCGGTGTGCTATTGGGAAGGGATACGGAGATCATCTACATCTTCTTCACGTCTCATCTGCTGTGGGAAGGGAAGGGAACCAGATCAGGGATCTGCAATAACGTCGTTACTTAACATGTATAAGCTGGGGACTGGGGGTGAGCGTTCGCGAGGCCCTTGCAAGTTGGACTCGCGCAGGCAACTCCGGTAGCATGGCGTAAGTGTGTAACTACCAGCTATACAAGCCCAACATCGTGGCCCATGAATGAATATTACGAAACTGGGCCTCCACGGACACGGACAGGCATATCGGCCCGTCCTGTGAGGTTACACACCTATGTACTGGGTGGTTTCTGATCATGTTAGGACCCACGAAACAAAATCACAAGAGTAGCTCCAAGCTTGGAGTGAGCAAACTGCCTCCTGTAGTCTGTAGTAGAGTAGAGGACCATGAGCTATCATCCAACAATAATAAGGTCAATCTCAATGGAAGTTTCATTTCACTGTTTTCAAGACTGCCACATCAGCTTTACAGACTTAGACTAAGAAATGAAACTAGCTCTCTCAATAGGGTGTTTCATTTCACTGTTTCATAGATATCCTGCAGCATTTAATGAATGCATGGTATTGTGATCCAATGTACCAAGTAAACTATAGAGCCATTTATCTAAACTGAACAAACAAAACAAGCGTTCAGATTAGATGAACGAACATAGTCAGCAATAGGCTCACACGTCAAGCTTATTTTCACACTAGGATTATCATTCAAAAATACATGCAGGCTTGTTTCACGTCACTGATGTCATAATTGTTTCTTTAACTTAATTATTTGTCTCTGCTGAACCAAAGTGACTAAACTACAACCGAAAGGGAATTTATCTTGCAAATTACAGATAAACGAACTTCTCCTCTGTCCAATAAAAGAGAATTTATCTTGCAAAGATCTGAATATTCAGAAATATTCAGCCCGCCATCTGAATATTCAGAAACTAGCTACTGCTGAAACAAGATGGCATCAGGTTCACACATGCAGGTAACTGTTCTTCAACATTCCACCTGTGAAACCATGTCAGTCTTGTCATGCAAAAATGTAGTGCTCATGCAATGCAGCAGTACAAAACACATCCTTGACTACACATACTCATTCTATCATTCTCATTCAGAAACACGAAACGTACGGCACTTCAGGTTCTTCATCACTATCTGAAAAATGCAGAGGGCTAGCTAGTCATTGCCCTGCTTGAAAAATGCAGAGGGCTAGCTAGTCATTGCCCTGCTGAAGGACTGGGAAACTAACGCGAGAAGAAGTGCAGGCCAGAAATCTGGTGTGGCGGTTCGCTGCTATGCTTCCGCCGGATCTAGGCCAGGAACCATCAACAGATGGTGGCGGTGGCTGCAAGGGCAAAGGGAATCCTGCCAGCTGACGGTGGCGCACCTGGCGGCAACGGATCTGGAGCGCTCGGAGGAGAGGGAGATGAAGTAGACTTGCTAGCACCCTTCTTGCTGCGACGTGAAGTTGCAGTCCTCACAGCTCCGTCGCCCGCCATCTCGCCCTCGTCGCTGTCGGCCAGGACGCCCCGCCCAACGACGCTCCTAGCGGAGCGGAGGCGCGGGAAGATGGGGTGGGGCGTGGACAAAGGCGTGCGCGCACGGGATCTGCGACGACGAAATTCTTCCCCTCAATGCGAGTTTCACACGGTTTCCAACTCGTTGGAAACAGCGCTACTCCCTCCAGACCCTTTTTTTAGACGTGAGCAGCTAAATCGCAGTTACCAAGAAACAAAATTAATCACTGTACCTAGCTCGTCGCTCAAGTATACAGATACCTTTTCATTCAATGCATGCATACTAGCATGCAGAATCGCTACGTACATGCAGGAAGCTCAATGCTCACAACTGTGCGCATATACAAATCTCTTCTCGTATTTTTTCGGGTGCTGCGGCAAAAGTAGGCGCTTTTAATGCCGATAGAATTCCAAAGCACATCACGGCCCTCGTTGCTGCTGCCACGCCAAACTTATTAGCCAAAATAAAAAACGACGATACGCCCAACAAAAGGGTCTGGAGGGAGTAGTTCGTTTCACCGGGATGAAACGTTTTCCTTCTCTCTTCTTTCAGTTTCATACAAAAAGCTGATGTGGCATCCTATTTAATGTCCATAAAACTCTCCCGCGTCAGACATACTACTAGTACTAGCTGTACATGCACGCTGGTCCCACCAGTCGTCCCGGCGACCAGCTGCGCTAGAAACACAAGGAGAGAAAAACAAGGAACGTGTTTCAATGCCTTGTTCCAGCTTCTGACGCGGGTTTGTACTATAGAGATTCATAAGAAACAACAGCATTGTTCAGGCCACGTACGTACGTGTCCAACTTCACATCTACGAGAGCAAGCCGAAAGACCAGCCGTCCCCATGGGCCATGGCCCTTTCTGTGGGGGGATAGGGACAAGGCCCAATAATAAACTATTATGAGAGCCGGCATGGAAAGGGATGCCCCAGCAGTCAGCAGACATAACAAAATGCAGTCTTGATTCTAAAAAAAAAAAAAAAAAATGCAGTCTTGCTGAATCCATGGCCCTCGCTTCCCTCCCACAGTCCCCCATGTCCTACCTACTAAATCACACGTCAAAACTCCCATTTGGATTGGTATAAATAGCACCTTCTCCACTGCCCACAAACACAAGCCTGCCTTCCCTTCATCGATCACCATCCAGCAACAACCTCGCCAAGCAGGAAACCACCACACATTTGTCGACAATAGTTCTTTCTTGTGGCCATTTGCCTGCAAACTCCTTTCTTATAGATACACACATACGTAGATAGCTAGAGAAATGGAGATGTACTTGGATGACAAGTGGAAGCTATCGAGCAGCAGCTCCAAGAAGGGGAGCCGGAGGTCGGCGGCGGTGGCGCCGGCGACGAGCGAGGCGAGCTCGAGGAGGCTCAAGAGCCGCACATCGTCGAGGGGTGCCGTCCGGTCTGCCGTTCCGGGCCGGCTGTCGAGCCTGGTGAAGGAGCAGAGGGCGAGGTTCTACATCATGCGCCGCTGCGTCACCATGCTCGTGTGCTGGAGGGACTAGCTAGCTACTCCAGGGCCGCGGGCCGCGGGCCGTGGGCATGCATGTCGCCATATCGGGCCTGGCCCTATAGCCCATCAGGTGCTCTACTACAACGACGACGCGTTGGCCCTAGCCCGGCCCTGTGATTAATGGTTCAGGAGAGCTGGGTGGGAAGAAGAAGACCGGAGATGTGCCTACTAATCTTTTTGTGTGGCCGTCCTGTGGCTGATAGTGACAGAGACAGTGTGTCTACTTTGTATTAGTGTGTGTCAAAATGTTAGCTTTGATTTGATTTGCTGCCTGATCTGAGCGCAGCTCATGAAAATATACACCCCTTTCTTACACTGATTTTTTCAGAGAATATGTCAGTTTCCATGAGAATAGTACTGTTATATATCACACTATCACCAATTGGTGTTGTTGATGTATGTAATCTTGATTCTTGAGCAAATGCAATCAACATGGGACAGATTATTATTGCAGAGTAGATAGATTTGGTATAACCACTCTGCACTGGATACATATTCAGGCAGAATCTGCATCGTCCACGCATCAACCAATGCAAAAGATGGGGCTCTGGGTACATACTCAGGCAGAATCTGGATACATTATGCACATGGTATGCCAATAAGCAGTTTGCAAATGCATGGATCAGACAGGCAGACAGTCGGTCAGTTTGTCGCTTCCCTTGACCAGATCTCCTCCTGCAACTCTAGCCTATTCATCCGGCCGGCCGGCCGGCCCGCCAAAAAAAATCCTCTGACCAACTGCCATTTAATTAAACAACTATACTTCAGTATCAATACTGAGCAATATAATCTAGTACTGATTGACAAGAAATTCATCAGTTTCTTGACGATCTGGTCTTGACCTGATTCAAGTGTTTGAACCCTAATTTGGACACATTTGCATATATCTGGCGTATCCAGAGCTCGTGTCCTGCTGGCTGTTGCTAACGATCCATGCATGATCCATCCAGTCAGCTATCGCTGCGTGCACATGGCTGGTTCGTCGTCTCTCTACTGAACTCACATGCTAACGCATGATGGGTAAGAGATAAATACGTGGTGCAACCATTTACATCTTATTATTAATTAGAGGCAAACAACAAGTAAACCATTTCAAAACCTTATGCATTCATACACGTACTCATATACAAAAGTTAAGATGCAAATTAAAACTAAAAAAAATATACGGAAATGACAACTTTCATGTGCATGTGCACTATAAGTAAAAAATTCTGGGATTTTTTATCTTGTATAATTTGCCATTTTGTATAATTTTTAATTTTGCATCTCGACTTTTATTTTTAATTTTGCATCTCAACTTTTATAGATGAGTGCACATATGGATGCACTATGAATATACTAAATTTTAATTTTTTAAAAAAATAGTCAAAGTATGATTTTAAAATACTAATTTACATGTTTACACCTAATATATGATGGTCTGCACCACGTATTTTCCTAGGCTAAGAGACTAACAAGTGCAAAACAACAAAAGGTAGATGATCTCATAAAGATGCAGTACCATGCATGTTTAGTACTATATACTATACACACACGCATGCCCACAGTTTAATTTGCACGTTAATTTAAAAATACATGCATGTTCGTTACCACCTTTCGGCTGCATGTCGGCACACCCATCGAGCCAAATGCATGCACTTCATTTGCACTTAACCGTCTTCAGCATGCATGACACCATAATGAGACTCCGATCCACATCGTGATGAGCTGAGAGACACGTGTCAGAGAGGCAGCGCCGCTTGACCGGCCGCCGCGCGGTCAAATGATGAGGCGCATGTGCGTGCCCGAATCTCTATGCGTGGTCGTTCGTTCCTTGTCGTCATGTGCTTATCTGACAATCACATGGCAGACACTGTGTTTGCCGGAGGAGTGTATACAGTATCTATCGTCAGGGATCATCATGAACATCTCCGCAATTAGCATAATCTCTCTCATAACTAGCTCTTGTCTTTTTGCAGCATAACTGCATGCTTAGTGTCTACGTGTCTCACCGGTGAATTATCAGTCAACTGAAGCACATGTCTTGCCAAGCAAGAAGTTCTGAGAGATTTGGGGATCTTATTAGGAAGGATGCATGAGAAGCTCAATAGGATGTAACTCAAGAGTATACATCAGCAGCTATTGTTAACTGAGCTCCTCGAGTTACTTATGGTTCATGTATATAGAAGAGCATGATTTTTAGTTGTCTTGTTGTGTTGGGGATCTTTTTGGCTCTTCGCTCTTTGCTGATGTTGCTGACCCTTCTTCTGTTGTTGTCGGTTTAATTGTCTGACCGTTTTACTTTGATGTCTGCTTTTGGTTTGTTTTCATTGTCGGTTTAATTGTCTGACTGTTTTACTTTGATGTCTGCTTTTGGTTTGTTTTCATTGTCATTGTCATTGTCAATGTCGTTGTTGTAGACTCATCTTGGGTTTATTATTGTAATGTTGTTTTTGTCCAGTCTAAAACTTTGTTTTTCAATACAGTCGGTAGCTCTTCTGTCTAATTCATTTTTCTCTAAAAGGATGTCTACGTGTGTCTTGATGCTAGCTAGTATCCCATCATTGATCTTGCTTTGGGATTTGTGAATGTCTAGGACTTCTAGATATCAGAGCATGCATGCTCACATTTTGACGAGAACTCTCTTAGCCTCATTTATTTGCTCAAACACTAGCCAAACTAAATGTAATTTGTAATTTGGAGATTATATATGCATGTGCTCCTATATACTCTCTCTATTTCAAATTATAAGAGATATTCTAACTTATTCTTAATACATTACTTTTACTATATACATATCTTCTAGACAGTTCATTGCTCTAAGTATATATCCAAAAAACTTCTGTATATCTAGAAAAAGTCGAAACATCTTGAAATTTAAAATGGAGTACTCTCTCCGTAAGGAATTAGATGTCGTTCAAGATAGGGACACGGTCTCTAAAGTATAACTTTGACTTAATATTGTTTTAAAAATATCCATCACAAAGTGATATATTTATACTTTTATAAAAATATTTTTTCAAGACAAATCTATTCATATAGTTTTCACATTTCTAAACTCAACAACTTAAAAATTATTCATGATTTATATTCTCATGTTTGACTTAAACCTTATTTAAAATGACATCTAATTTGAGGGAGCATTATCGAACAAGATCGACAACGACGTGTTACTACCAAATGTGCACCCACCCCCCACCTCCGGGTTGACCTGTGTGTTATGGCTGTGGATGCCTTGTCTGCCGCTCTCCGCTCAGACCAGTACACGTGGGGGCAGCAAGTGTGTACGTTGTCCGGTGTGCATGCCTAGCGACAGTCGGGGGCGATACGTACCGCGCATGTGGTCTTGTGTGTTGCCACACCACACCATGGGTGGTGCACGTCTCATGAGATGATGCCGGTGAGTGTGTGTGTCTTGCTCCTGTTGCCCCAACAAATGACAAGGCGATCAATGCGTGGCACTATACTGTCCACTGTGGACGGTCGAGTAGTTATTGATGTGCTTAGCTTATGCTACTACTATACCTCTGTCATCATCAGCGTGACTGATGAAACCACACACACGATCAGCTAGTTTTAACGTAGCTAGTAAAGCCCACCTGTAAGCGAGCAATTATGCATTCGGTTCAATGACTGTTTTTTTAACTAGTTATATAAGCCGATGGATAAGACAAACCGACTAATTTATTTAAGAGAAAAAAATACTATAACTCATAAACCTAGCTAATAAGATAAGTGAAAAGGACCGCCGTATGTCCTCTCTCCGATTGGACGACACTGCATTTCTTCTTGAAACGACGTGCCATCCGCTATGATTGTATCATCGGACGGACGGACATCTCGCGCGGTGCATGCATGCATTGGATCCGGAGAGGCAGCGATTGATAAGGCTGTGTCGATCCGTATACGTTGTGTCAGTGTAATAATGCAGACGTCGTTTTAATTTGACCCTAGCTACTACTCGATCTACTGATGATAGGGTGCATGCTTTGGTGGGCAGTCCACTTCAAGGATCGATGCATGCATGGAAGAAGATTGGGATAGGTAGCTGCTTTGGATCACCAAAAGTAAGCAGGCCCCTGATGACCGGGACCAATGCGCAACGAACAAATAGTGCCAGTAGTTAGAAATTGGGGGTTCCAAAAACTTGGGGAAATAAAATCGTGTGCTGATTAATTATTTCGTGATAGAAATTTTATTTTGTTTTTTCCAAACAAATCGACTACCCACCATGGTTCCGGTGATCTTGATACTATGCAAACAAAGAAACGAGAGAATTTGAAGCAAAATACATGGACATTCCAAATGAGAGCCATGTTTGGATGCCCATGCATTGGTGCGGAATCGACTAGCCTTGTTTGAATGCCCATGTTTTCACTGTCGATGTGGAATTAGGGTGCGTTTGGCAGGGGGCCTTTCATCGGCTCCAACTCCAGCTTTTTCGGAGGAGCCCTACCAAATGATTTAAAAAGGAGGAGCCGTTTTTCAGTGGAAAATGGAGGAGCCAAAGCCGTTTTGGAGGAGCCAAATTGTGGCTCCTCCAAAAGCGGCTCCCCTCCTCCCGAGAAGCCTCGAGAATGTGTCTTGCCAAACACACCCTTAGTAGTTTAAATTCCACACTAACCCACCCCGAAGCACAGGGATGGGTGGATATATAAACATCCAAAAAGCCGTTAGTCATCGAAACTTTACTGTATGCTTTGCATCGTTTACAAACCTAGAGAGAATGAAACGAGCCACATAGGAACACACAGGTATCGAGAATGGTTTCTTGTGGCTCCAGTTTCTTTTACACCTCGTGCTATAGATGCATTGTCCATTGTTTCTCTCTCCTGTCAAAATAAACTGGAGGTCACAAAAGAAGCCACAATTTGTATCTCCTCTGGCTCCAGCTCCTCTAGTACTATAGCATGGAGCCAAAGCCTGAAGGAGCCCCACCAAACATACACATCGCTCTCACTTTGAAAAGCTAACCATCTTAAGTCTCTGACCACACAACACCTCCTAGCGTTTTGTAACTTTTATTTGACCCATTTTTCTCGTGTGTCAAACACACGGTTGTAACGGGACGTGAAAATCTACAAGCAGCTTTTGGAGTGACAGAGTCCGTCCGTACCTCAAACATACCACTCGCAGCACGCGTGGATGAAAAGGGCAAAATTTAGCGCACGCAACGCACGCGTGCGACGACACGCTGCCAGGAATGCCGGAATTGGCTTCTGGTCGATCTGTTCCGCAGAAGATCCCTCCCTGGGCGCCCAATCGTGGTGGACATGGACAACGACACAGCAGGAGCGGTGGACACGGACGACACGAGTGGTGGCCGCGGGCGTGGGTGCGTGCGTACGTCACCGTCCGTCGGTTTCTGTGCGCGGACCGCACGCACGGCCGGCACGGGTGTGTGGTCTCTTCTCTCTTGTCACCTCCGCTTCGCGTCCCACGCATCCGTCCCGTCCATCTTGTGGGCTGCCGGCGGCGTGTCGCCCAACTGCCCCCGCAAACACGCAACCAAGCACCGACCCCCACCCGACGGCGTCCTTCATCTCTTACATCATCATCTCAAGTTATCACGGAGCTAGCTAGGTGGATGCGTCGTTCATGGACCATGGACCATCTTAAAATTTTGTTCAAGATTAAACTATAGTAGACGAGTTTTTATAAAATCATAAAAATTACCTAGAGCCTCTCTATAATTTAGTTTTACATCTAAGATGGATCTAGCTACGCTACTGTTATCAGCTGGTAGCTAGCTACGCAGTGCATTTAGAGTTGACGAAATCAAAATTACTATACCACAGATGTGAACACTTACAATCAAGCAGTTATTTGGTTAACCGGCACCGCCGCTGCCGCCACGCCATGGTTATGGCTCACCACGAGGATCGGAATGCTTGTTTGGTTGATGATTTAAACAAAACGTCATGCCATAGCTTTTTTTTACCGCAGAAATTCCCGCCACAAAACCACGCCACCACCACCATGACGCGCCACACTTTTAGCGTGGCCATTTGTGGCCAGAATCCAAACAACCTCTACGGGAATGTATGGATACAACATTTGACACAAAAATTAATTGTGCATAGTTGTATATACTAGTATGCTATGCACAGTTACACTGAGATGTGGTCCAGACTCCACCAGAGTCGTGATGACCTTGCGCTTCAAATATGCACCAGATGATGAGAACTCCATGCATGAGCACGCAGCGCAAGGCGCCGAAAGGACCGGGCAGGCCCATGGACCTTTCTCTGGGGGACATGATCCGATAGAGTATGAGGGACATGGAAAGAGATGCCCCACCAATCCACCACACAACACCACCTATCTTTACATAATAATTAGATTATTAGTCTTAGTTAATCGCCCATGGCCATGGCCACTCTAATTGTCTAATCCAAGCACTCATTGACACCACATGACCGAGAGCCAGATCTCCCATCCTCCCTTGGATTGGATTTGTCATCTCATCATCCGGCCCATCTGGGGTGCTGGGGCTATAAATACCACCTCTCACCCCCACCAGTCCACCACACAAGCCTCACTCATCTTTCCATCTGCAACAACCAACCACTACTGCTCCGGCGGGCAGAGAGCTGCTGCCGTTTGCCACCAACACTGTACTATTTCACGATACTAGCAGAGATCAGAGAGAAAGGGAAGGGATCTATCTAGAGCTTAATTAGAGAGATGGATATGTACATGGAAGACAAGAGCAAGATGCTGCTGTTCAAGAAGGGGAGCCGGAGATCGACGGCGGCGGCCGAGCGGAGCCCGCCGGCTGCGGCGGGGGGCTCAAGGCGGGCCGGGCTTCCAGGGCCCCCGCGGGCCGGTCGGTGCCCGGCCGGCTGGCGAGTCTGGTGAAGGAGCAGAGGGCCAGGTTCTACATCATGCGCCGCTGCGTCACCATGCTCGTCTGCTGGAGGGACTAATAGTTAAAGAGAGTGGGCATCCAGGGCCGTAGCAGGCCCATCGGGTGGATATGGATGGGCCCAATTGGGCCTGGACTTAGTAGCTGGTAGGTCGTTCATGTGTCATACTGACTAGTTTCTTCAAAAAGGAAAAAGAAAAGAAAAGAGAAGAGTGTCATAGTGACTCTTCTTTCCAGAGACTGGAAAGAGAGATCAGAGATGTGCCTGTTCTATGGCCATCCTGTGCTTCATAGTGTTTATATAGTGTCAGAGAAATTAGTTTCTGTTCTATAGTGTCAGAAGATTAGTTTCTGTTCTGCCTGAAGGACAGCATTGTTGTAAAAGGCTAGAACACCTCCAATTTCAGTGAAAATTACGGTAACTGTTGCCATGTTTTTGTTTCCTGCTTGGTATCACAAGTATGAACTCTGAACAGAGCAAGATGGTGGTCAATACAGGCTGCAGCAACATAATTCATTGACAGATCAGTATCTGCAATTGAAAACCGTGTATTAGCGTTTAACAGACACTGTATTTTTCTGAATTGCTTTCTCCTGCTCTGAGCAGACGGCAACTGAAGACACGCCTACAGAAAAACTCTATTGAAAAAACTCTTGTCATGAATATCTGAAACACACCCTTCACCTGTTACAACAAACGCTTTCTTACTGAAATTTCTGCCAAAATAAAGGAACAAATATACGTAGCTAGAAAAAACAGACTGCCAGTTTCAACTCTGTCAACATTCTGCAGAATCTGTAACAACTACACAAACATCGCTCTCTTACTGAAATTTCTGCCAAAAAGAAGGAACAAATATACGTAGCTACAAAAAACAGACAGACTGCCAGTTTCAAACTCTGTCAACATACGAAAGAATCTGTAACAACTACACAAACATCAGCTAGCGTGCACTATCTGCTGCTAATCATCCGGTTGATTGAGGTGTACGACCCGATGCATGCACATGCGACGCCAATCATTATGATGATTATGTTTAGGATGATCTGAAAAGAAAGGGAAAGTTGGATCATAGATATTCAGTGTTGAGCAATTTCAGGTTTAAATTCTGTATTGGTTGGTGCGTATGTGTCAGCGTTTGTAGTTGGTTATTACCTCCCACAAAGGTACTGCACCCTTCTTGATGGAGAGATAGCATGCACATGGGAGTATCAAAGCCTGTAAATCATCAAGCACATTTTTATTAACTTGTTCAACTGGCCAAAGAAAAATCCATTGCAAAAGTTTAGGTGAAACATTTTCAATAACGTACCACAAGCATTGTGAACACAGATCCAAGTAATGCCATCACCAGGGCTGAAAATCAGAGGGATAGGAAGTAGCATTAGCACGCATGATGTTTCTAAATTTCATATGTTAGGATTTACTCCCTGTGTTCAAAACTTTCAGATACATTGCTTTTAATATGTATCTTGGCATAGTGTATATCTAAGTGCAATAGCGAAATGTCAAAATCTATGTATCTAGAAAAGCCAAACATCTTAGAATCTAGAGTGAAATGAGTAGTAAATACTATTCGAAATTCAGTTACCGAGAAGACTACTCACCAAAATAAGGAAAAAGCAGAGCAACAGCAACAGTTGAGAAGACGAGGCATGTCCTAACAGACATTCCAACCAGGTAACTCTGCATCTTCTTTGGTAGGGCTTCCTCTATAGACAAAGCGACTGGCGTCATTGTCAATGCATACTTTGTGTATGGATTCACAACCTGGAACCAAGAAAAAAAGGAAAAATCAAGTAATCAAATTAGCATCTCTTCTTCATTTTTTTGAATGCAATGGCAGAACGATAAGGGGGTTTTCCTCGTACCGTCATCCAAATGGCAATTTTAGATGGGATGTACTGTTGGGGCAAGTTCAGAGTGAACTGTGACATAGTGGACTCGCCAAACATCAGAAACCCTGAGACCCCAACTCCAGCATAAACAAGTGTTACCACTGTGAAGCTGAAACGGTGCAGGATAGCTGTCATGTAAGCAGGCGGCAACTTTCATAGGAAACAACAAAGTTATAATGTTGATAAGAGCACTACTTACCAGAACAGGAGCACAAATGGAAACTGCGAGCGTTCCTTCATGGACGAATATATGTTTGGAAAAACCGAGTGTCCTGAATAGCAGTATCCATACAGGCCAAATGCCACTGGAAGGTGGGTCACATTCACTAAAGCACCAGAAGGGTGAAACCCAATTCCTTCTCCGATGCCAACCCAGAATAGGCAGACGATGACAGTAATTGTCGCGATCACACCTCCAGCTGAGACAAAGATGGTCAGGACTTAGGAACATCCCTCTTTCACTGAAAGATTACTTTTATTGCTCAGAAACTAATAGAACTTTTACTCTATTAGTAATAAATACTAGTCAATTCTAGTACTGCCATTCCTTAGAAAGATTGTTCTCTTGACTTAAATAGTCCTACATTTCTCTGAAAGATCAGAAATAAGAAGCAATGCTGTAGAGATTCTACATTTTTACATACCAGAAAGATATGAGAGGAGACTGAGGTTCCTGAGCCAGACTGATGGGAGAATTGCGAAGGCCATTGTGATTGCAAAGAGATTGTGTGCATTCAGGTTGATGCCGGTAAAAGCTAAATGTGCTGAGGGAAACACCGATGACAAGCTATCTCCTAGCAGCGTGATGAACTCCACACAGCTTGCCTGCAAATATTACTTATGTTCAACAATGAAAGGCATACTAGTCATTCACAATAAGTTTCAGAATTCAGAGAACACTTACATAAAGCTCCAGGTAAAGAACAACCTGCAAAAGAGACGTGATCAGTCAGGTAAACAACAGATGAGGTGACTTTTTTTGAAGAAATCTGTATTGTTAGGGAATACACACCGATACAAAGATTCGACCGGAAATACCAAAAGCGACTTGTCCAATATCTGGGTATGTCTCAATGTTGGGTGAACTGTCTATGCATCTCTTCAGAAGCAAGCCCGTGTAGCAGGAGCTGGCACCCAACAAGGGGAGCAGCAGGAGGCTTAACCATCCCCCTTCCTTGATTCCATAAGCTGTGGTGAGAATTCCAACGCCGCACAGAACATTGAACCCTGAAAATTCGATCAGCAGAGAAGAAAAGTTCATTCAGAACAAAAAACAGCATCAGCATCGTGAACCCAACTAATTACTCTGCAGGTGATTCAGAGTTTCAGACCATTTCAGATATTCAGCAGCAGTACTACGATTTGGACGTGAAAAACAAACTTAACACCAAGGAATCAAAGAACAACCAATCACGTACCATTGATGATTGACTGGCTGCTGCTGCACTTGCTAGCAGGCGGAGGAAGCTCGATGTAATCTGATTTGAGGCACGCCCTGGACGGTCTCTCGGGCAACTCGGCCTGGTGCCCAGCCGGAGGCCGCGGCGGGTGGGCGAGGCTGTCCGTGGACGGCTTCACGGGCGGCTGCTGCTGCTGCTGCGGGTGCAGCGACGACTGCGACAGCTGCGAAAGTGAGGGCGGCAGCAGCGGCCTGGTGAGCGGCAGCCCCGAGCCCTCGCCCTTCCTGAGGAAGAAGGAGCTCCCGGCCTTGAGGAAGGAGCTGCCGAACCGGGTGAGGCTCGGGCTCGCCGCCATGAGCGAGTTCACCGTCGGCGACGGCACCGCGCTCAGCATGTCGATCGACTGCCTGCGAAACGGAACGAAAAAATGCCGCCGAGAAGAAGCCGTCGTCATCAGTTCCTTCCGAATCGCGAGCGACAGCCGACATTGATCAACAGCGTGCAACCATCGCATACACGCCGTCGTCGTCGTGGCGCGGAAAAGAGGAGAGGGCGAGGGGATTGGTTGACGACGAACCTGTAACTCTGCGGCCACGCGCCCTTCTGGCCGCCGTCGTCGGCCGCGTCGTCGCGCTCGTCGCCGCCGCCGCGGGCGCCCCTCGTCGTCGTCGCTCCGATCGGAGAAGGATCCCTCGTCCGAGGAGGTCGGCGGGGAGCCGCCGTCCCGGTCGGCGCCGAGGTCGTCGTCCTCGTCGCCGATGAACAGCAGCGACCGGTCGCCGTGGCCCATCTCCTCGTCGCGGTCCATCGCTGGCGGCTGCAGGCGTCCACGACGATCTCTCTACGGGAATGCACGCACGCACGCACACGACACAACACGTCAATGCAAGCGACGATCAACGAGATTCCAATTTCCAGCCCCCATCAATCCTTGACGCAACGATCTCACAACAACGAATCGAAGACGAGATCAGGGGGTGAGTATCGATCTGTACGTACCCGATGAACACGTACGTGGCGATCGACGCTTCCGCGATCTCCAACAACTCCTCCAGCCACGAGCGAGCGAGAGAGCGAGGGGGAGAGAGAGAATATGGGGGAGGGGGAGAGAGGGAGAGAGGCGGCCGGTTTCTGAGGAGCCGGTCCCGGACTCGTGGCCGCGCCGCCTCTCTCGCGTAGTCGCGTTCGCACGCCTCCGCTCTCTCGCGACGATGAACCGGGTGACGTACGATCGACGCACGTAGTCGTGTTTGCGGCGGCTGACACTGGGCCCCTTGCTACTGGCACTGGGCTGTGGGCTGTGGGCCCTCGCCCTCCCTCGTGTGATATCGGAAGAGTGCATGCGTAAATCGAGATGACGTTGCATCAGGTTGGTATTGAGCTGGAAAACAGTAGGAGTACGTACTACGTGACAGCTTGTTCCGATCGAGTTTGAATCACGCTCCTACTTCCGTATAAAACAAGGTCAAATTTTATTACGTGACCGAATATTCCATCGTCTAAACTAATATCCCTTCCAATCACAAATACTTGTCTTTTCTAAATACATTCTTAAAATATTTGAAATCTATGAGATTTTAAAAATACTTTTTATTACAAAACTATATATATATATATACACATATATTTAATAAATAAATAATTTATGAGTCACTAGCACACTGCTATGAAATTGGTTTGATAATACAACCTTATTTATTTATAGAGATAGTCCAATGCAAATTTGTCTCCGTCTACTAAAATATTTAGTTAGAGGCGGTCGCTATATCTGTGGAGACATTAAAAACAATAACCATGTTGTAATTAAATCAAGGAGTCTCTTAGAGCTTGTAAAAGACCACCTAAGAAAAGTGGCCACCAACCAAACCGACCCATTTGGCTAAAATGTACACAACATACTTAGGGTTCCTCACGTTGTTCTCAGTTTTCTCTCCCCGCCTTCCTACTAATCGTTTTCGCCTCGCAACCATGCATTGCCTTCCTCTACCTTCCACGAGCAGTGACTACTTTCTCTCTCCACCTTCCTTAGCCCCAAATGCTCTGCCTCCCTGCCACTGCCCTCCTTTACCTTCCACCAATGACGAATCCAAGCTGGGGTCATAGGTTCCAATCATGAGTTGGTCAAATTTGAAAGCAAAGATGTGAGACCAAATTTGGTGATCTTTTGGTGAGGTTTATTCAAATTTGAAGCGATCATGACACCTGGGGGTGGGGGCAACTTTGACAACTTAACTAATGGCCTCTAAAATCTGCTTATCGAAAGTTATGCAAGATAGTAACTAGATGTGCACTATAGTTTTGCTAAGTGTTGCTATCTCTAACTCAAGAAGGGTTTTGCGCCCTAAGTTCCAATCTTATCAATTGACCAAGCTATACAAGGAAGGGAATGCAAGTGTTCATGCTCACTAACACTAAGTTAAACCATCAGCATGTCACACCCCAAAATTTCTATTTTGGGTTGTGAACAGAAAACACTAAATAATTTTTTATAAAATTATCCAAGATTTATTGGTTTGTTGTCAACACAAAATGAGAAAAATGTCTTTATAAAATTTTTTACAAAGTTAATGGAAGTTAGTTTGTTGCTTTCGTGCCCTTACTTTGGGTTGGTTGTGTGAAAAATGAATTTCTAAACTCAATCCAAGCCTCTTTCTCTTTTGAAAACTAAAGCTTCAAAAGTTATATTCAAAAACCAATTCAAACATAAGTATAAAGTTTGAGTTTGAAAAGTACTTATAATATGGATTTTTCTAACTCTCAAAGTGGTTTCAATACATAACCCCCTAAATGCTTCTCAAAGTTTAGTTTGAAAAAGGATTATTAAAGTTTTTTTGACTCTTATAAAACTTAAGTGCAAATAGTTTTGAAATGGTTTCATGGTGACTTGGAAAAGTGGTTTGGAAAATCCTTTCATAAAAAGAAAATATTTTTTTAGAAAACATCACCCTCTTTATTGATTGAGTTGGCCATAGGAAATACAAACGCCCTCGGGGCGGATCAAGCAGCCAGGCATATCTGCCTGTCACAAAAGTGATCATGCTCCTAGCTAGATTATGAACATTAATATTTGAATTCCTACTCTTAGAAGCAAAATCAACAAAAATAAAACCATGGGTCCTAGCCCTAACCTCTCCTTCACATCTTGGTCATACGGACCCATGCCTTCTTCTTGGCTTTTAGCCCACCCCACGCTCCGATGGCCTACGACCTGAGCAGCCATCTTGGGCCAAGGCCCGGCTCGGCAGCTCCGCCCCAGCCGGACGCAGCGGCGGCAACGCCCGGCTCGGCTTGCCCTCCCGTCTTCTTTGCGCAGCAGGACCCGCTCATCGAGCCAAGATGAGCCGCTGACTTCACGGCCCCACCCGTCAGCCGTAGGGGGCTTCTTCCCGACTCCTCCGTCTGCATCAAGCAGACGCCAGTCACGCCACCGCCGCCGTCGATCTGCCCGAGCGCGCAAGCCTAGGTAAGCCGCGGTCTATAAAGGGGTTAAACCTATGCGCCGCCACCCTTTTGAACCCTAGCGAAGCAACAGCCACCTCGTGCTGCTAGCTCCCCCGCAGCGCCCGCCATAGCCACCGCCCCAAGCTCGGGTGTGCCGCCGTCGATCTCCGCCCGCTGCGGCCGAAGAGAACCACCGTGCAAGCTTTCCGCCGTGGTGAGCAAGAAGCCGTTCCTCTCCTGCCCTCTCGTTCTCGTTTTGCGCCCGTCAAGCTCGGCGACGCCCGCCGCTGATGGCCAAGCCGCCTCGCAGCGCCCTCCGCCCGTCTCCGGCCAACCGCCTCCGCGGTGAAGCCCTTCTCCGAAGTCCGCGAATCCGTTGCACCTCCCGAGCCCTCTCCTTGGCCCTCCATGCCCCGTAGCCGCCGCGTCGCCGCCCGGCAAGCTCCGGCCGGCAACCTTGAGCGCCGCCCGCGCTGACCGCTTGCCGGTGGTCAACCCGCCAAGCCGAACCCCGACCGTCCGATCCCGATCCGGCGGTCGAGATTTTCCGTGGACCGCCCGGTCACCAGTGGCTGACTTTTTGCCACGTGCACGCCCTGTCAGCGCCTCGTCGGTGCCACGCGGCCAGTAACCGAGTCAATCCGGTCAGCCTCGGTCAGCTCTAGATGTTTTGCCTAAAACCCCTTTTCTTTTGTGAAATCAACCTGTGGTCTAAGGGCTTGCTGTGAGCCCCTGCCGTGTTTTCAGAAAGACCCCTGTCTTTCTATATTTCTGCGTGGCCAGCCGAGACGTGTCAATGAGATAAGGCATGCAGTGCCCGCTCGTGTAGTTGTTTTTTCGTGTAGTTTTTTTTTTTTTTTTGATCGGGTTTTTTCGTGTAGTTGCTTTTTCTATGTTCAAGTCCCTTCCGCTCTGTTCCTTTTCTCATTGTTTTCTATCTTTTGGTGTTTAGGCCGTTCATCCATCCATCTTTTATTTGTTTGTTGTTATCTGTCCGTAGTCTGCCATTCTTTTTTCTAATCATCCAATTTTTCACCGAGCATAAAGTAAAATATATTATTATTATATTGTTATTATATGAAACTCTTCAATTTTCTCTAATAAGCAAGTATTCGTAACATTAAATTATTTATGTAGATTTGATTAGCAATAAAACTTGAGTCCCATTTTGCACGGCTTTTCATCGTCTCCTGAAGTCGTTTTGAGCCATTTTGTGTGGGTCTGCTTCACCTCGATACGATGTATTGGTGAAGATTAAATGAGCATGGCACAAAATCTTAGCAACCCACAGAAAAGTTTTGAAATGTTTATATCTTTAGTAGTTCTTTATACTAAAATTAAAATAACGATATAACCATAGTAGACTGATGGGCACACATCAAGATATGGAGTGAAATAAATGTTCGAGCAGCATGACCTTGTGTCATTATAAGGTATATATATCCGGTTGCAACATACAGACATATTTTGCTAGTATAACTAAAATACGATTGGTCACAAAAAACCTAAAATATGACTAAACTTTAACCTTGACATTTCTAGTTTATATATAATTTGACTTAATCAACTTTATTTAGGATGTTTCTTCGAAATGTTTATACCTTATTTTATTAAATTAAAATAAATACAATATATAGTTTTGCCATCTCTATATTAATGCAAATCATGCGATAGCTATTCCTCCCTTTTCGTGTTTCTTGCGCTCTCGTGACCGCACCAACAAGTCGTTCCTTTTAGTGCGCTCTTATCAATCTTTTATGTTGAGTGAAGTGTTCTTCATAATCGTGTATACTTGTTTGTCTGTTTGTTTTGTTTGGTCACAAAGTAAAGAAAGAGCAGTTCGTTAGCGCTAAAGACCGAGAGCTGAGAATCAACAGGTGAAGCAAAAGTGGAGGACTGAAAGATAGAAGCTAACGACTTCTGAGCGACTAAACTCTGGGGTAAGGCGATTGCAGGCTCCTTTGATCATGTCCTTTACTTATGCAATTTAAATTCACATTTACTTTTCATGCATGTGTTATACTGTGAATTTTAAAGACATACCTAGCCCTTTATTCCTTCCTTGCAACATAGGGTTCACATATGGGTAGTGCAGTTATGCTTAGCTGCTCCAACCCATGTAACATACATGATGTAGCAATGACTTATGCAACCGGTGATGATAAAAGATGCTTTTTTAGCAACATGGTTTAAGCCGAGGGGGAAAAATTATTGGAGCCCTTCAGTTTTTGTGTACTCATGTCCACCCTACCAAAGGACTAGTTTGTGGAGCGACCACCTAGGACGTACAGTATAACCTCAAGCGACATATAGTAGCACAAGAGGGGCTTCGATTCTTTTGATCTCATCCTGCCAAGGGAGTGCACTTTGGTTTCTTTGTCTTTTTGTTAGTCACACCTTGGAGGAGGGATGTTACCTCTTGATGAGGAAATATTGGCGTGTTACTACTTATTAGTTGAAGTTGTGATCAAGTTTTGTAGTGAAACCATGTTTGCTCACCTCAGAAGTATTATGAAGTTCACGATCCAAGGCATATAGGAATCACATCTTGAGGGTACCTCTCTAGAGTTTGTCAATCTAATATATCAACCGTGCTCATGGTTATGAACAACCTAGACTCTCACATGATTAGAACTTGGATATCCGTTGGAAGATGTTGGATCTGAGATGGAGGTGGCTACCTTGGATGATGTTGCTAATAATGATGTTACTTTAACTTAATTAATGGTTTGAGTCTTTCCACTCAACATAGTAATCAGGCAATAATAAAAAATATTGCTAGCTAAAATGCATATCGCAGTAAGCTAGTGTCAGCTTTATCATTGATATTAGCCTTGCATGTCATGCTTTCCATATGTACTTGCCGAGTATGACATTGCACACCCTTGCTATTCCCCCTGCCCCCAATTTGCAGTAAAAGTTGCTCAGAAGATTGATGTGTGGAGTGTCCAGAAGACTGTTAGAAGTGCTTGGCGTACGAAACCTACCGTCGACCTTCCTATGCCCTTGTAAAACCTTGTTGTCTCTTATATTGTAAATATTATAGGTTATTTAATAAACATTTTTTGATTATTCACTGATGATGTCACTATATGTATGAAAATTGCAGCATATATATAGTCTGCATTGGATTTTGTTGTTTAAAATTGGGTGTGACATAAAATAACATCACATGTGGAGAATTTGTTTCTATCTAATTTAGTACCCCTTATACTTGGAGAAATATTTGAATGCAGGAAATTTAAGCAAAACTTCACAAAAATGTGCAAATGAAGCAAGTGGACATGGCAACGGAGCTAGCCTAGGCCCACCTGGTGGCTTGTGGGGGGTCAATAGACCCCACCTAAGTTGACAGCGCCACTCACCCTGCCACATTGCCCAAGCAAGAAACACAACCAAAAGGTGTTCCATTGAGTCAGTGGCATCCAAAGAGCTCGGTTGAGCCTCGGATTAGAGGGCCCACCATCAGCCACTCAAAAGCCCAAACGACCCAAACAACCACCATGCCTACCTGCAACCGCCTTTTGGAACCACTCTAGTGTCATTGGAGATGCAATGGCGATGGATCTAGGGGTCGGCCAATGTCCCCTCCTCCATCGACCTCTGACACTCCTCTACAAGTACCCCCAAGGTCCCTGCCTACTATTAATAGAGGTGTGAAGCTCTAGAGAAAGTTAACACATAAGAATGCAAGTACAAGAAGAAACACTTTCATGCTCATAGAGTAGCTCTAGTTTAGTAGCTAGGCTAGTAGTGGAAATTAGAGCTAGAGCACGGTCTAGTATAAGCCCTTTTGTATCATTCCTATTCTGTACCTTTCCCTTTTTGTATACTTACCATATTTGCCAATATACTTTGCTTTGTTCAAATACTTAGTCCAAGCTTACTTACTTAGCTTAAGTGTGCTTTGGAGCTTGTTCTAAGCTTTGTAACATAAGTTATCTTTTGCCTACGGATATGGTTAGACCTCTAGATAGTGGTAGGAGGCAGGTGGTGACAGGTTGAAAGCCATGTTCATCATTTGAATTCTACCACGTTAGATCTAGTTCTTAAATCATAGGGCTCATGGCAATTACGTTTAGTTAATCCCATAGAGTTGGCTAGGCGGGTTGTGCCTCAAAGTGCTAACAAACTTTCTAATCTTTGGTATAACTGAGTTGCTAAGTTTAATTCTAAGTTAAACAACACTTCTAAATGCCATTTCTTCCCATCACATCTGCCTTTACTCTTTAGGAAGATATAATCATAGCTTTTCACTTTTTAGTGAGTGAAAGATTTGTATCCGGGTCTACGGTAGAAGCTTCTACCGTAGAACAAATTCGAGGAGAGGCCTTTGTACCCATAGACCTAATTCGAGAAGGCTTGATAGTCCTAAGAAAGGTGAGGGTGGGGGTTCTATTTTTGAAGAACCCTTGCCTTTTGTTTATCTTGAGACTCAATCATCGTGGCTCTAGTATGAATCTAAGGTTTTAATTGAACTGATTTATAGGATCACAATAAGATAATTTCTATCAGAAAACCACTAGAAATTTGTATTTTATTTTTGACTAGTCAAAAAATAAAATAAATAAATAATAGGGAAGAGAAAAGTCAAGAGGCCTCTAATGATCAACATAAGGGAAAGAAAGACAGATTGCTTGCTTAGTACAAGTTATGTAAAACTCTCTTTTGCTCACTCTCCGAGCCCACTAGCTACGTCATACTCCTTAAAAAGGTTATCTTGGTGTTCCACCTATCTTTATATCCTATTGTTCCAAAGGCAACGTGAGCCATAGTCGTATAACCCCTTTGTGTATAGATCAACTTTGGAGCCACTTTAGGTTGGACCATATTGCAAATATGAAACTAGAAGGGAAAACAATATTCTTCATAGAAATCACTCCTCATTATCGAAAATGTGTCTTCCTTGTTTAGAAACCATGCAGTCCAAAAGATCGCATAACATAAGTAATTGTATTTGTGTTATTGTTAGCTAAGTTCTGAGTATTGAATTTTATGGTGTCGATCAATTTTGGATTCGCTTTAGGTTGGATCATTTTGGAAATATGAAATTAGAAGAGAAAACAATGTTCTTCTAAAAAAGCACACCTTATGGTAAAAAATGAGACCGACATGTTTGAAAACCATGCAGTCTAGAAGATTACATAAGCACATGCCACGTGTGCGTGCACGCACGCATATAAGTAATTCAATTGTGTAACCGTTGTCTAAGTTGTGAGTACTTACTTACATTTGAGGTATAGATCAATTTTGGAGCCACTTCAAGTTGGACTATATTGCAAATATGAAACAATAAGAGAGAACAAGGTTTTGCATAGAAAGCACACCTCATTGTCATGATGTGTTTGGAAACCATGCAGTCCAAAAGTCACACAAGTACAATGGTGTGCATGCATACACAAAAGTAGTTGTATTTATATTATTGTTAGCTAAGTTCTGAGTAATTGACTTTTTGCGGTATAGATTAATTTCAGAGCCACTTTAGGTTGGACCGTATTGCAAATATGAAACTAGAAGAGAAAACAATGTTCTTCATAGAAAGCACGCCTCATGGTTGAAAATGTGACTGACGTGTTTGGAAACCATGCAGTCTAGAAGATTGCATAAGCACAATGTCATGTGTGCATGCGCGCACGCACATAAGTAATTCAAATTGTGTTACTATTGTCTAAGTTGTGAGTACTTACGTTTGAGATCAATTTTGGAGCCACTTCAAGTTGGACTAGTGAAAATATGAAACAATAAGAGAGAACAAGGTTTTTCATAGAAAGCACACCTCATTGTCATGATGTGTTTAGAAACCATGCAGTCCAAAAGGTCACACAAGCACAATGGTGTGCATGCATACACACAAAGTAATTGTATTTGTATTATTGTTGGCTAAGTTCTGAGTACTGACTTTTGCGGTATAGATTAATTTCGGAGCCACTTTAGGTTTGGACCGTATTGCAAATATGAAACTAGAAGAGAAAACAATGTTCTTCATAGAAAGCACGCCTCATGGACGTGTTTGGAAATCATGCAGTCCAGAAGATCACATAAGTACAATGGTGTGCGTGCGTGTGTGCATGTGCATACACACACAAGTAATGTGTTATTGTTGGCTAAGTTATGAGTATTAACTTTTGCGGTATCGATCAATTTTGGAGCCACTTTAGGTTGGACCATATTGCAGATATGAAACTAGAAGAGAAAGTGATGTTCCTCATAGAGAGCACACCTCATGGTCGACAATGAGACTCACATGTTTGGAAATCATGCAGTCCAGAAGATCACATAAGCACATTCTCATGTGTGTGTGTGTGCACGCCACACACAAGGAATTGTATTTGTGTTTCTGTTGGCTAAGTTGTTGAGTATTTACTTTTGCAGTATAAATCAATTTTGGAGCTACTTTAGGTTGGACGATATTGTAAGTATGAAACTTGAAAAGAAAAAATAATGTTCTTCATAGAAAACACACCTCATGGTCAAAATTTGACAGACGTGTTTGGAAACCATGCAATCCGTAAGATCACATAGGCACAAGGTCGCATGCGCCAAGACACACACAAGTAATTATAATTGTGTTACTGTTAGCTAAGTTGTGAATTTTTACTTTTGAGGTATAGATCAATTTTAGAGCCACTTTAGGTTGGACCATATTGTAAATATGAAACTAGTTTTTTCCATAGAAAACACACCTCATGGCCAAAAATGTGACTGTCATGTTGGGAAACCATGCAGTCTAGAGGATCACATAAGCACAATGGTTTGCATGTGCCCGCGCACACACACAAAGTAACTGCATGTGTTATCGCTGGCTATGTTTTGAGTATTGACTTTTGTAGCATAGATCAATTTTGGAGCCACATTAGGTTGACTTGTATTGCAAATATGAAATTAGAAGAGAAAACATTGTTCTTTATAGAAAGCACAACTCATGGTCGAAAATGTGATTGACATGTTTGGAAACCATGCAGTCTAGAAGATCAAATAAGCACGATGGTGTGCATGTGTGTGCATGCACACACACAAGTAATTGTATTTGTTTTATTGTTGGCGAAGTTATGAGTATTGACTATTCTAGTATCGATCAATTTTGGAGCCACCTTAGGTTGGGGGCTGTGTTGCAAATATAAAACTAGAAGAGAAATATGATGTTCTTCATAGAGAGCACACCTCATGGTCGAATATTAGACTTACATGTTTGGAAACCATGCAATCCAGAAGACCACATAAGCACATTGTCACGTGTGTGTGTTTATGCGCACCCACAAGTAATTGTATTTGTGTTCTTATTGGCTAAGTTGTGAGTATTAACTTTTGCAGTACAAATCAATTTTGTAGCTTCTTTAGGTTGGACCATGTTGTAAATATAAACATGAAGAGAAAACAATGTTCTTCATAGAATTCACACCTTATAGTCTAAAATGTGACTGATGTGTTTGGAAACCATGCAATCCAGAAGATCACATAAGCACAATGTCAAATGTGCACGCTCACACACAAGTAATTGTAATTGTGTTACTATTGGCTAAGTTGTGAGTTTTAAATTTTGAGGTATAGATCAATTTTAGAGCCACTTTGGTTGGACCATATTGCAAATATAAAACTAGAAGTGAAAATAAGTTTTTTTATAGAAAACACACCTCATGGCCAAAAATGTTACTGACATGTTTGGAAACCATGCAGTCTAGAAGATCACATAAGCACAATGGTGTGCGTGTGTGTGCGCACACACAAAGTAACTGTATGTGTTATTGTCGGCTATGTTGTGAGTATTGACTTTTGCGGTATAGATCAATTTCGGAGCCACTTTAGGTTGGGTTGTATTGCAAATATGAAACTAGAAGAGAAAATATTGTTCGTTAGCATGCCAGGGAAATGGAGCAGCCTCAGGGAAATGGAGCAGGTCATGGAAATGGAGCAGGCTCAGGGAAATGGAGCAGCCTCAGGGAAATGCAGCAGGTCATGGAAATGGAGCAGATGCTGCTCCATTTTCCTGAGCCTGCTCCATTTCCCTGACCTGCTCCATTTCCATGACCTGCTGCATTTCCCAGAGGCTGCTCCATTTCCATGACCTGCTCCATTTCCCAGAGGCTGCTCCATTTCCATGACATGCTCCATTTGTCTGGCTTGCTCCATTTCACCGTCAGATGCTCCATTTGCCTGATCTGTGAACCCCTTCGAACTCAACACGTTGGACCTGGTAAAGCTGCACGAAGCAGCAGCAGCAGCAAGTTTAGAGCAGGAGACAGAGCCATCTATTGATCAAATCATAGAGTAACCATTTTTAGAAGAAGTTCACTAACTAGATCATAGTCACCATAGTTTTAGAAGTAACACAAGACATTACAAGTTCAGATTCAACAGAATCAAACTGCAGCAGCAGCTTCACTTCAAATTGAGGATCGGCCGGGCAGACTACTAGTAAAAACGACTTGTTCATAGCTTATCATGCTTCTGTTTTTTATTTCTCCTTTCGGTCAGTTGAGTTATTGCATCAGGCAAGGTTGCTTCATTTATCTTGTGCCTCATGAGGTAAGGCAAAAGCCCTACCTTGTAATCTTGAATAAATGCATCCCTATACTGCAAATTGAAAAAAAAACAGAGAGAAATGATGTTATAGGTAGCACCTAGAGAGAAATGATGTTATAGAGAGAAAAAGGGAAGTTCTTTCAACATACCTCCTTTTTGTTACACTTCAACCTCATGATTTTTGCCTCATCAGACCATTGAATTTTTCCATGAAATACATGGACGCAAGGGCAGTGTCATTTGGCTCCACGTAGGTAGGAGTGTGGGCTAATTTCTTTCCAAACGCTGGCACTTTGTGTCCATAATTTCTGAAGCCATCCGTTAGACTTTCTCCCAAAGTACTACAGAAATCTCTAACATTTTGGTAGGAATCCGAGCGGCAACACACATGGATCTGGTCCTTCGACCGAGTAAAAAGAAGCATACAACAATCCATTCATCGTCGATGAAAACGGACAAGATATCTGTAAAAACAAACATTGATGTAACAAATCTTGGTGTTTGGCCGTTCCCAAAAAACAAACATGTATTGATGCACAACTTACGATAGTTTCGGTTGTGAAGGTGGTCGGCCGCGACCTTTTCGCCTGGGGACTACATCCCGAATCTTTGTCTTCAAATCTTGGTTGTCCTGTCCTTTTACCTTCTTTAATGGTGAGACAAAGATTCTTTTCAAACCACTCTTTTGTTCAGCATTCAGGCATTGCATGAAAAATCCCATAACCTTCTTGGCACCCTCACCTCCCTGGAGGGACTGCTCTAATTCAAACCCTGTCATTGAGATATCTGCAAATCTCAATACAGTCTTACTCTCACTTTTGACAAGGTCATGAACATCTTCAAGCACAACATTGTTAAGCCAGATGCGTTTCTCACTAAAATCCTTAGTCGAGGTTTGACGTTTTATTTGCCTCTCGCAACCTGATGGTAGTTCTGGGGATACTAGTTTCCTCTCACAACCTGGTGGCATTTTTGGGGTACTTTGCTTCGGCTCAATCCAGCGTCCTCTTCTTTTTTTTCCTTTGGCGCCCTTGTTCATCTCCTCACCAGCAGCCTCGGTCTTACTTTGCTTAAGCTCTGAACGCTGCGTCCTCTTCTTATTTCTTTTGGCAGCATTTTTGTCAGCCTCCTCCACTTTACGATCATCCTCGGTCTTACTTTGCTCAAGCTCTGAACCCTGCGTCCTCATCTTATTTCTTTTGGCAGCATTTTTGTCAGCCTCCTCCACTTTAAGATCATCCTTCAAACTGCTGCTTGCATCCTCAGCACTTTTTCCGGCGGTCGCCTCGTGCCTCCAAATGGGCTTGTGCTCCTCACCAACAGCCTTGGCCTTCTGTTTTTTCATCTCCTCACCAAAGCAGCCTCGGTATTATCCTCCAGCATTTTCTGATTCTGCTCACCGTCCGCAAAGATCCACGGGCTTCTTTGCATCCTCGGCATTTTTGCGAGGGCTGCCTTGGAGGCGGCCTCGGTATTATCCTCCAAAGATTTTCCTCGATTCTGCTCACCATCCTCGGCCTCATCCGCAAAGCATCCACGGACTTCTTTGCATCCTCGGCATTTTTTCCGAGGCGGCCTCGGTATTATCCTCCGGCATTTTATGATTCTGCTCACCATCCTCGGCCTCCATGGGCTTCTTCTTATCCGCATCCAGTGCGACGTTGCAACAGATCCTTGGTTCTCTTTCCTATTGGAGATGACAACCAATGATCATCAACAGGAGTATTTGCTGTTGGAGATGGCAACCGATGATCATCAACGGGGTATTGAAGACACTGTGGCCTTGCTCTCCCCTTTCCTTTTGAACAGCGGTGTTGAAAACATCGCCATATAAGAAATTTTTGTCACTTCCCACGATAATAACCTCATCATCACCATGATCATCTTCATCTCTTTCGCTTTTCGTTAAGAGGGTGGCGCATAAGGTCAATGGAAGTTTCCATGCGACATTTTTCCACCATAGCCTGCAATTTTAATTCATAATTAATTCTATGGGATTTGCAAGTCGGAATATAACTGTTGTAATTGTTGAATTACCTTGTCGATACTACATATCAGATTTCTGTTATGAAATTCTTTTATATACAGTAACACGTGGAATCCGCAGTCAAAACTGAAAAAAAATCAACCACAAAAGTGAGGAAGCAGCAGCAGCAGAACCAACAAAGAATATTTTGGTAAATGAATATTACTTGTTATCTTGTCGTTTAACCGGTAGGACCTTGACGCTGTACTGAGGTCCAACAGATGCTTGTTGCAAATGTTCCTTCGGTGTTGATATAATACCATTAATCGCTGAGATTCGGGACAAGTCGGGCAAAGAATCAAGGACATAAAAGGTGTCCTCTTCACGTGAGAACACGATCAGGAACCAGTGGTCATCGTGAACAACAGGGATGAATATCTGCACCGGGGGGTGTGAGTATCCCATTAGAAAGCACAACTCATGTTCAAAAATATGACTGACAAGTTTGGAAATCATGCAGTCCAAAAGATCAAATAAGCACAATGGTGTGTGTGTGTGTGTGCGCGTGCACACACACACAAGTAATTTTATTTGTGTTACTGTTGGCTAAGTTATGAGTACTGACTTTTGCGGTATTGATCAATTTTGGAGCCACCTTACGTTGGACCATATTGCAAATATAAAACTAGAAGAGAAAATGATATTCTTCATGGAGAGCACACCTTATGGTTGAATATGAGACTGACATGTTTGGAAACCATGAAGTCCAGAAGATCACATAAGCACATTGTCACGTGTGTGTGTGCATGCGCACACACAAGTAATTGTATTTGTGTTCCTGTTGGCTAAGTTGTGAGTATTTACTTTTGCGGTATGAATCAATTTTAGAGCTACTTTAGGTTTATACAAACATGAAGAGCAAACAATGTTCTTCGGGGAAAGCACGCCTCATGGTAAAAATTGTGACCGACGTGTTTGGAAACCATGCAGTCCAGAAAGATCACATAAGCACAATATCACATGTGTGCGCGCACACACACAAATAATTGTAATTGTGTTACTGTTCACTAAGTTATGAGTTTTAACTGTTGAGGTATATAGATCAATTTTAGAGCCACTTAGGTTGGACCATATTGCAAATTTGAAACTAGAAGTGAAAATAAAGTTTTTCATAGAAAACACACCTCATGGCCAAAAATGTGACTGGCATATTTGGAAACCATGCAGTCTAGAAGATCACATAAGCACAATGGTGTGTGTGTGCACGCGCACACCCACAAGGTAACTGTATGTGTTATTGTTGGCTACGTTTTGAGGATTGACTTTTGTGGTATAGATCAATTTTGGAGCCACTTTAGGTTGGGGTGTATTGCAAATATGAAACTTTCAAGATTGTTCTTCGTAGAAAGCACAACTCTTGATCGAAAATGTGAATGACATGTTTAGAAACCATGCAGTCCGAAGATCAAATAAGCACAGTGGTGTGCGTGTGTGTGCACGCACACACATGCAATTGTATTTGTGTTATTGTTGCCTAAGTTATGAGTATTGACTTTTGTGGTAACGATCAATTTTGGAGCCACCTTAGGTTGGGGTGTATTGCAAATATGAAACTAGAATAGAAAATGATGTTCTTCATAGAGAGCACACCTCATGGTCAAATATGAGACTGATGTGTTTGGAAACCATGCAATCCAGAAGATCACATAAGCACATTGTCACATGTGTGTGTGTGCGCCACACACAAGTAATTGTATTTGTGTTCCTGTTGGCTAAGGTTTGAGTATTTACTTTGTGGTATAAATTAATTTTGGAGGCACTTTAGGTTAGACCATACTGCAAATATATATGAAACTTTGAGAGAAAACAATTCTTCATCGAAATCATACCTCATCATTGTAAAAAATGTGACCAACGTGTTTGGAAACCATGCAGCCTAGAAGATCACATAAGCACAATGGCTAGATTTATTGTTCACACACATAGGCCCTTTATCGCTTTAGATGCAATGTCACCACGACTATGAATCTAGTGCTATGTGGGTGTGAATCTTTACAAGTGACGACAATGCTATCTTATATCTTAGGTGTGCATCTTAGTAGTGGGACTACACCTATTTAACTGAACTTGGCAAACACACAAATATTTTTGCTAGGGTTGACTATATAGAAATACCGGTTTCCTTTGCTCGATGAGCTAGGAGCAGGATTAGTGCATGTGGATGAGCACATTGAGGATTACATTGGTGGAACGTCATTGAGTTTCATGTTAAGTAATTTAGTTTTCTTTAGTCAAAACTCTTGTCGATGATGTTCAGGATAGCTTTTGAGCTATGTGGGTGGTGTCCATGTGTGATATAATTGTGCCTTTCATTTCCTTTTGGTCAAATGAGTTCTTGTAACACAAACATAACAAATACACAAATGCATGCTATTTATGATCACAAGCTCATGCATGTTATTTGTTCTTTTTTCCATTCAACCAAGTGTTGTAAACATGTTAGTTAATATTGCACATTTTATAGGGACACAAATACAAAGATGAGGAAGTAAAAAAAATCAAGGTTACACAATTGCTGTCCAGAATGCTATTATAAGAAAGTTTTCAACTCAGACAATGTTGAACCATATTTTTTGCTTGCACTACTAGACTCAAATGGAAAAAGTTCTCTGAACATGTACAAGATGCACATACCTAGTCTCTGAATGAGGTTGTTTTGGTGTGCTTAGTGAGAACACCAAGAGAAACACATTTCTACAGAATGTGGGGATCAACATCACAAACACGGTTAGTGTGATCTCACAAGATAACAAGGCCCTCCAAGTACACCAATGGTGCACAGACACTGAATGATAATAGGTAAGCAAACCTCACTAAAAATTAGGCCTAACCTAGAGCAAGCACATAAGTGATGGTCTAACTAGACTAAGGACCTCATGAAGCACACTAGTCATCTAATCTTTCTTAAGCGCATATAGTGGCTAGAGCACTGCCTCAACACTCCTACAACTTGAGCATACTCCAACCATGCCAAATGAGTATGGATGAAAATGGTACGGATATTTATCCGGCCGTCCGTTCGACCGAATTCGTTTAGATGGGTTTATATCTGTTCGTATTCGGGTCCGGATATTCAACATCCGGTACCATATCCGTATCCGAATACTCAAATCGCATATTTATGATGTCGATATACAGTCGTATCCTATCCGGCATGGATGACACTATCCGTATTCGAATCCGAATCCGGACAGAAATATGAAAACAAATGCGGTATCAGTGATATCCGTCCGTATCCGATCCGTTTTCATCCATGCAAATGAGCCAGCCAAGGGGGTATATATAGCACCATAAAGAAACTAGTCATTGGGCAATGCACAATATTTCCTGTGTAGGCACCAGAGATTCCGATGACTTCACTAGGGATTTCTCATGATTGCCATGTGTAATCGTCATTTTGAATTTCAGTCAGTGATGTACCTACCCATGGAAACCCTTTACTCCAATGCCACTAGAAATTTTCGGTGAGGCCATTTCCTCTCTAGAAACTCTCGAGCAGCCAAACGGCGCAGGGGTTTTTCGGCCGCTATGGAATTTCTAGGTTGTTGGATTATGGAGTGATTGGGATCCACTGTGGTTGATGCATGCCTAGATGGGGTTGATGAGTGGTTTCATTGAGTTTTTTGCCACTAGTAGATTAATTGAGTTTACAGTGGGTTATCTAAGTATTTATTACAATCAATGAAATCTATTAAGCAGTGAAACTAGGCTTGAATTGAGTTTTGTTGCTGAAATGAATTGGGACTTACCATCATTAGGATAGGAAAAAAATCAAATCTCCGTTACATTCAGTATTGTTCCGATCATACAAACGCCATTTCTGAAGATCAAGTGTAGTAGCAATGACCTTAAGAATCTTTGTAGCAGCATGTGTAGGAACAATGTCAAGAATGTTTGTAGGATCATGCTTATCACCATAATTATACAATTTCTAATGTCCTCTCCATATATACAGATAAGCATGCATATGACTGATGCTTCCTAGCATGTTTGGAAAGCTAGACCTCATTGTGTTGAAAATGCTAAATGTGTAGTGGTTTGTTCTGCAGAGTTTTTGTTTTGCTTGATTATCTATAGTAGTGTTGTCATGTTGTCTTTGTATATAAAATACTCGATATGAGGCACATGGCAACATACTTAAAATGGTATAGTTTGATGAATCTTGTAACTCAAGAAATGATTAAGAAAGTGAGGATTGGGCCCATTTCACCAGAGACAAAAAGAGTATGTTACTCATTTATATATGAGCAACAATAGCAAAAACACACTCTAGAGTGAGTCAAAAGACTAGGTCTCTTTGGAAACCCAAACCTGTGGATGTCTTGGTCTTTCCCATTGCAAGAAGCCCATGCGAAACACAGCCACGACGTAGGCTTCCTCTGCAATTGGAAGCCCAGCAAAGGGGATGTCAACTTGAACCCTACCTTTTCCCCTAGGATGGCTGCTCTCGCATGCTCGGGTCCATGTGGCTTTTCCCAAAGCGAGTCACTGCACAAGACGGAAGCCTTGTGCATCCATCATCATCTCGGCTCATCACCTCGCTAATGCCATTTTCATGCTCACCGCAATAGCTCTTCTCCATCATCAACATCTCCCTTGACATGTGGGGTCCACTCACCACATCGACACGTGATCGCCGCCATCACCGCCATGTCCGCATCAGCTTCAAGATCCAGATTAACTCTAGGTTAGTTCCAAGATCTAGTCTAATTTCCTCTCCAAGATTTGTTCATTCATACGTTGATGAGGCGGGTGCTGGTAAAGGGTCATAGAGTGTGCTGTGGACATTATGGCATTTGAGACTCATATCAAGATTCTAGCAGCAGGAGATGTGTTTCATAAAATAACCGAGAGGACACAATAGGCAAGATAGTTGGCAGATCACCAACCACAAACATATTGACCCAACCACTTTGCGAGCAATGTAGGCCTCCTATAACAATTAGATGCTAATTTAAAGTATTGTTCATCTTTATTAGCATTTTAACTTATTACGTTTATGTCTCATTATTTTAGCCATGTCAACATCCTAGAGTACAAGGGCTATATGGAGCTATACATATGAGAAAGGACTTGTGCACGTAATGAAAGAGCATGTCAATATCCCTATATACAAGACACAAAATGGTTGGATAACAAAGTGATGGAGAAATAACACCAAAAAGTTCAATATAAAGTTTCATTTGGCTCATTCTTTTACAAAATAATAAATAAAATCAAAGGAAAAGGAGTTGAAAGAGAACTACAAGATAATACGATCTGCTAGGAAAAATAGTGGTGTTGGTTGGAATGAGTCATTATGTACGGTCATTGACAAACCAAAGATTTGGGATGAAATGATTGAGGTTAGTCATTTTCACTCTTTATAAAGCTAGCTATGTCTATGCTGCATTTAACTCTTTTAAGAAGCTAGCTGTGGAGGGGTAGAAACCACGATAGGCATTTTATTTGTCAGTGTCACTGGATGCGTGTCTCCGGTCGCACGGGTAGACTCAAGAGCACAAAGAATTTGACAGAGGACACAATGATTCATCCTAGTTCGGGCTATCGAGTCTCTATGTCCAGTAGCTGATCTCAATACTCAAGAGCACCCAAAATCAGGGGTTAAAAAAGAGTGTACAATCGAGAGAGAGAGAGAGAGAGAGAGAGAGAGAGAGAGAGAGAGAGTTGGTAGGGGATCGCTTGGTGTGGATCCTATGAGCTTCTCGTTGTAGTGTGGGGAGAAGATAATTGGAGGTGACAAGGGCTCATCGGTGCTCCTCTCAGTGTCTGCTTTGCTCTTAGTGCAGAGGTAGGTTGGGTTACAAGAGATCCAATCTGAGGTTCTATTTTCCATCGCCCCCCTCTTAGGATTCGACCCCCACCCCCCTTATATACCGAGGTAGGTCAAGTACAATGCAGTTTAGGGAGTCTAGTCTAGGTCTACCTATGCCGGAGTCCAGGAGGTTGCTGCCACAACATGGATGGACCTCAAGTTGTCGTCTAGCCATGTAAGGCATCGTCTGGCGGTCTTCTTTTCGACACTGTGTGTGTCAGACCACCGGTCTTGGACTGCCTTCGCTAAGTGAGCCCTAGAGGCTACTTTGAGGTGACTGAAGTTGGCCTGAAGGGCTAACGGGCGGGCTTGGAGGGGTTTTTTTTCCTCTTCTGTCACACCGGGCGCGTGACCCTATCGAGGAGGGGGTGGAGCCATGCCTGCTGTGGTGTGGCTCGGGGCTCCTGCATGCTTTCCCGAGCCATGACGTACAGAATGAGCAATGAATGGTGAAGGCTTTTTTGGGTGGACCATAACACCTTGACTCATGGGATGTCGGCTCCAATTTGTCTTCCAAGCGCCCTAGTGAGGTTAATCAAATGTTAGAATTTCCAGAGCATTATGATTGTGTGTATCATACACATCCTTCATCGCTAACGGGGCCAAGAACTAGAGTTGATACCACATTTAGGACACCTCATGAAATGGTCAGTTTTGTTGACCATCCTAATGTTTAGGAAATGGGCATTGGCAAGAATAGCAATCTGCATATGGCATTGCTTCAAGATATGTCTAGTTCGGAACATCTACTGGAGTGGCCAGTAATATAAGGAAAGGGACTTCTCCCATTTCTCTTATGGAAGGTAATGTTGTACATTTTTGGCACATGTATTTTAATTTTATTTTCATGTGGTAACACAAATATTCATGTGCCAAGGAATTATATTTATGATCTAAATGACTAAGTGGTTGTGGATGGTGCCTTCCCAATTTCCCTAGCGACAAAAATTGGACGCATGAGATCGCTGCTGGCGCTAAGCAACCTTGTCTAGGATAGCAAACACCCCCTAAGTTGCTACGTTTGGTTGCAGCTTAATTCAATCAGTTTGGGAGCCGCTATACAGGACCATATTGCAAGAGCAACTTCTAATTAGAAAGCTATGGCCTTAATAGAAATCATGAGGCATACCTCATGTTGCTGAGCTAGTGACTGACGCTTTCGGAAGCTATGTGATAAAAAGGTTCCGTCTGTTAGATTTCAACTCCTTAATATTCCAATGTGTCTGCAACACTAGGCTAAACTCAAACTTGTATACGTAATTTGTATTTGTTCCAGGTTATGGAGTACGGAGACATTGAAGTCTCTATCTGAAATGTGTTTACCCGTTGCGAAAGGGGCTCTAGCCTAGTGGTTAGAGCACCTGAGTAGCATCCAGCAGGCCTGGTTCGACTCCTTGTGGGAGCGAATTTAAACAGGTCTGCATTAACCAAAAATATAAAAAATAGACTGGGGTTTCCCCTGCTGACTTCGGTCAAAAAAAAGTTGTCACATTGTTCTTGGAACAAGCCATGCAGGGTTTAGAGCGTGTTTGTTTTGTGTCACTGCATGGTCCGAAATGATTTGATCCAAAAACCTAAGCTAGCCACGCTATTTGGTTTGCATCATCGAATAGACCAATCCATCACCGACTAATCCCTCGTAAGATAGTAATCAGGTCAATTTGTGTGACCATCAAGCTCCTCAGAAATGAATGGATGACCACTCCCTCCAAATCAAAGGTCTGTTCAATCCTTGCTCAGACTGGTATTATATGCATAAGAATTTCTTGCGAGGTATATTGACACCATGAGAACCCCTGATGTGATTAAAAACAAAAGTGGAACTTGATTTCTCAGAATCATGCAGAATTGATAATGGCATTGTTGCCATACCTGTTCGTGCCAATTCATACGGTAAAGGTTTGCCTATGCTCTAGAAAATTGGCCACGTTCTAGAGATATATGGCACTGGAAAGTTGGAAGTACTGGAAATTAGTGATCTTACGCCGCCATCCTATTTTTGTGACGCTACTCCTAGGAAGTTAGGATTTGCAAGTAGAGTACAAGTTGAAGAATTTGTTAAGAGAGAATTCTGGATGCTGATCTAGCACATGCTTTTCTATGTTTATTTGGAAGATCCCTGCTGAAGGATACAGGATCCAATAAGGCACCCAACAAGTGAGGGACCATGAACCTGAACCTGTGGTGGCTGATCCAGGTGATCTCTGCAAGGCAAGGAATAGCTTGCGCAATCTTGAAAGAGAAAGCGCTTTGTTGAATCATCACATATATGGCCCTTGAGTAATACAGAGGGCAATGTGTACCTCAAGTGTAATCCATTTTTATAGTATTGAGCATATGTGTTTCTTGCTATAGAATAGCATTTGCACTGATGTTGTACACATTATTTTATATGTGTATAAAACATAACTTGGCTCTTCATTTTTTACACTGAAATAGAACGTGCTATGTTATTCACTGTGATGGACAATTACTGTATGTTTCTTATCTTTTGCATTCTCCTGTAGGCTATAGAAACCGGTGATATGTTGATCGGAAGGTGCTTGCAAAGGAGTTCGATGGATTTGTAGTAAGATGTATACATGACCAAAATACTAGCCACATTGTTGAGAAATGTATCGAACACATTCCACAGCAACACATGTGCCGAGAATTGTTACGGATGTCATGTCATCGTGTTGGCTGATCATTTTCTCTTCTGTCTTTTTATATTAAGTTGTGTACCATGTTTTTGAATCATCTCAATGGCTTGGCCTTGCTATACCATGGCTTTTTTTGGCAGAAAATAATTGAGCACTGCCATGATCCCTCAGTTCAGCGAGATGTCTGAGATTATGGTGCAACTTTCATAAAAAAAATATATATTATGGTGCAACTTCCCCGGTTGGCAAGAGACCAGCACAAGAACTATATTGTGAAGGTTAACTTCCACTGTCCCACACTAGTTTACCTTCTTCAAGGTTTCCCTTGTCTATTCTAACACACGCATGTGCATGCAAAGTACTGCTCGCACCCGCATGTTGTGTTTATTGTCGCTCACACACATGCACTCGCACACAGCTGGTGAGGCCTTATTGTCACCAGGCTCAGACATGGTGACATGTTCGAAGTATGCAGTGCAGTTCCACAGCGGTTCTCAGGAAGTAGTCATTCGATCACGCGAGAAGACAGCAGCAACTGGATCGAATCGTCAGGAACCTAGGAGTCACAGATCGAATCATCGGGAACCATGGAGTGCGAGGAAAAGCTGTGGCGTCAATGTGCTCCACAAAAAGTTGATCGCCTTCTAACCGATGCAGGTATGCAAGCGGATAGAGTTTCGGAGTCCTGCTCGCTCAGAATCCTTGTGCGTGCAAGGGATAAGCCAGAGGTGACGAAGTGCGCGGCAGCAAAGCAAGAACTCGGTAGAGAAAAGGAGTATCTATAAATTCCTACATAATTTCTTCTGTGAATGTATGAAGAAACATGAGTTAGAATTGTAGTCACATCAAAATATATTCCAGCCTTTTTCAAGCATAAAGGTTCAAAACAAATGGTTTGCCTCTAACACCTTTACTAATTATTAGAATGAGGGATTCACATCTCATCATCACTACAGGAGGTCTGTACTGATAACATATATGAAACATCATCAAGAATTGACAAAGCTTGTAATAAGTGTAATAAGTGTTGCACACATACACGGTGGTTTCAGAAAGAGAAGTGTTGCGCACATTATGGTCACTACACACCAATGTCTACTGTAAAGTTGAGTGCATGCAGAACATGTGTGTGTCCTGAAGATAAAAGCTGAGCAGGAAGGCGATAAGTTTAGTTAATTGGAAGCAGACTATATACATATTATAGTGTGCATACTTGTTTCATCATCGAATCCACGTGCTTCCTCTACTGTAAAGGATCATTGCAGCTGTACCGAGTTGGTAAGGCCTAAGGGTATACCTGAATTTCAAGCACAAACAGTTATTTCGTGTTTCTGAAGTATAGGGTACAGTAGGATTTTAAATAAAACCAAACTTTGTAGTTTTATAAACTGTTAATCAAATTTATGTGAATCATTACTGTTTGAAATATGTACCAATATATTTGTATTCACCTAAATTCCGGTCCTTTTTTTTAGAGTTGTAGGGTAAATTAAACAACTGCATGCAAGTTCAAGAAGAAAAAGAAACAACTATGGCCCATTAGCATTGCTGTCAGGGCCAAATGTGTTCAAACGTTACAGCCTATTTTTTCGCTAGTCAAAGATAGAGTCATGATAATAAGTCTTACTTTGATAGCTGTGATTTTCAATTTTAGACACGGTTTATGCTACCGAATTCACCATGCATTAGCTTTTTTCCGTCCTTTTTGCCACTACCTGCACGATTGTACATAGTAGGATTTATACTTATGTTTAGTTTAACATGGGTAGAAGTGTGTAATGTAGAAGCCATTTGTGGTTATGGAATTATTTAGCATAATAGTTTATATTGGTATTTAGACTTACATTTGAGGGATATTGTAGTTTGATTTTAATAAAAATAAGTAATTGAGATACAGATTAAATCGGTTACTTTTATATTATGTTTTATAATGGTAAATGTGAGCGACTTAAAAAGCAGATTTAGGTGTTTCTTAGCATACATGTGTGGGTAATTTAGAAGCAAATTTATGGTGTTATCTTAAATTATCTTTTAAAATGGCTAAGTTGAGTAATTTAGATGCAAATTTATGATATTACTGATACCTTTTACAAAAATAGAATAGACTGAATAACTATTATTAAGTGATGACAATTTAAGTATATATCAAATTAAAGTAAGTTGTTTTATAATTTATGAGAGTTTATAAGATATGTACCAGCATTTAGGAGACCCATTTGTGGATTTTTATAATCATATATATATATATATATATATATATATATATATATATATATATATATATATATATATAGGGCAGCGCTATTTGGTCCCCGGGTACCGAATAGTTATTCAGTACCCAGACCCATCCGGCAGCCAACAGGCTTGCTTCCCTAGCGTTTTTTTTTTTTCCTGCATGAGGCTGAGACGGTCCAGGCCCATTTTCAGTGCAAGAATAGCGCCTGCATGCCAGTTTTTTTTTCTTCGTGCACCTTTTACGTCTGTAACGTGTTTTTTTTGTGTGCATATTTTTTGTCCTTGATTTGAGGCCAATTTCTTTTAGTGCAGCTCCTTCTACAACTGTGATATGAGGCCAGTTTTAAATTTTGGAGTTTACTTACAGCCGTGATTTTTTTTCCATGCAGCTTTTTATGTCCGTTATTTGAGGCAAGTTCTGACACCGTGAAGATCCTTTTTTATTATTGTTATGATGACGTCATTAACAAACAAAGATTTGATAGCTGACAGCAAGGCAATTGTACTCAAAAAAGAAAAAGTTCCATTTGCCACATGTTACCACTGAATCTGTGTTCTAAATTTACAATAGAGACAAGAAAAAAGAAATATGAAATCATGCTGGAAGCATGCTCGATGTGGTACGCCCCTCAGCTCAACATTGTGATACAATTGCAGTCCACACTGCCCATGCCACAATCCATGCCCCTGCACTTATTGCGATGACCGCAGCGAGAAGGTAGAAACACATTGATATATTATTATTATGGCCCCGATCCACCAAGAAAACACATCTTCTGAGGAACTCCAGCCTGCAGATAAGAGGGGAAATTGAGACTCAAATCAATTAGTGCCATCGGCAATTTTCTATCACAATGCAGCGAAAATCATCCATACCATCAGCAAAATAGATTTCTTTAAGAAACAAATTAGCTAGCAACAACAAGAGATTTCTTTAAGAAAAAAATTAGCCACAAAATGCAAGGATGGAGGTGAGAATCAATAGACGTGCTAGGAACTACCCACTGCAAGAATCAATAATTGCTTGTGTACTAATACCACAGATGCAAACTGAAGCCTGCACTGAATCTTATCCACAAGCATCTCAGCCTTCAGCTTTGCATATTGATCCTACAAACAAAGGTTTTATTTACATTAAATAAGAAGATTGATGGCCCTAACTCATATAAGCCTAAAACAGGACAAATGTTGTAAGGTTGATCACTAAGCAATAGGTACATAGAAGATCATATCCTTCTCTGAAAACAAATTCATAATTTAAACTTAGCAATAGGCCATACACCAAAGGAAATGCAATATACAACAGATCAACTGACATTAGGAAAATTTTTGGAGCACCTGGAGGTGCAGAAGAAAATGCTTGGAGCAGCTCCCCTGTGTCAAGTTAGTGGACAGTGATACCATGGAGATAGCCCTAGCCATCAGAAAGACATCACATAAGTTCAGGTCGGAATTGACATTGGCCATGGATTTCTTTAAGGCATGCAGACATGTGAACTTCAAGCCTGTTTTTATGCCTGGTCAGACAAAACCGTAATGCAGTAGAAATCTTTTGGCACCTGAATTAACCAGTACCTGCACAAATCATCTCCAACAAAATCAAAAGCCAAGAAACTTGATGCTTTATGTTTAAATGAAACGCAATACACAATTATAGACTGTAGGACATGGAATCATATCTATGATTTCTCTAGAACAGCAAATTAACCATCTAGGAGGATTATATGAAAAACCTGCAGTACCGCAATTAGCTGAATACAATACAAATTGATTGTGCACATCCAGCAGTACACACTTCCATTGGATCCTCACCTACTAGAATCAATATTGATCAGCAAATAATAATCTTTATAAAATAATACAATCGAAAGCATAAGGAGAATGTCCCAACGATCATAAGAATCAATGTTATGTATTTGTTCATTAGTTGAGAACACAATGAAAAATAGGGTGTCATGTGTCTCATAATCAATCTATCTAATTTGATTGCTCCCTTACATAATCCAATGCAGCATAGCACATTCAGAATAGAAAAAATAATCAAAGCCTGCTGGAGCACAGAAGGCAGGTCAATTGAGAGCAACGCAGCAGGAAGACAATTACCAGGAGCACACGGACATGAACAAGTGATGTCTCAACTGATCAGCCCTTCTCAATCGCACATGAGTGAGCATAGCCATCAGCTCCATCACTACAAAAAAAAAAAACCATCACAAGAGTCAATTTGATAGATAGATTAAAAATATATAAGATGAATAAATGAAGTCTCTGACCCATTGGATGATTGGATGGCTAGATCTTCAATCAATTTGACTTAGCTCTACGTGCAATGATGATAAAGTTCAAGCCTTAATTTGCCATGCTAATGCATTGAGCGAAAGAAGAGCTACTCCCAACAAGTATGAACTGATTATAGTCTTAACAGTAGTTTGTGATCCTGATTTCTTTTTTCTTTCTTTTTTCTTGTAAATGACATCGTCTCCTTTAAAAAATGTGTCAATAGTCATGCTAAAATGCTGGATAATTGGTCCAAAGATTGGTAAAGACCCATGTTTTTGAGGCGCTGTGGCTACGCCACGCCCGCCCCGAACCCCCTTCACAACGCCTAGGCGTTTATGGCGAACGCCTAGGGACAACATATGTATTAGGCGCTGTGTAAGATAAAATTTTAGATACTAGTGCAGGTGCAGAATATACATGTTTGTTCCCAAATCTTGAGCCCAGGTTAGCCTATGTGAGCAAAGGCATTAGTCTATGTGATTGAAGGCAGAACAGAGCAGAGCACAGAGCAGAGAGCACACGCACATAGCAAACATAAAAAGCAGAGCAGAGAGCACATGGACCAGACCATGAGCAAGGGCGGAGCAGAGCAAACATAAAAAACAAAAGGAGGCTGGGAGATTTGGGGGACCAGACTCCAAAGAGGAGGCAAGGGACAAAGGGCTCCAGGTCCGCCTGCCACCTTCTCTTTTCTTCTCTTGCTCTCTTCGTGAAGTTGCACGCACCTGAGCGATCGATTTCCCCGCCACAAAGAGGATATGTGCGGTCACTTCCCGCTCTTTTCTTTCAGCGTGTTCAATTTCCCCCCAAATCTCTTACACGCGGTCGATTTGGCGGCTACCACTCGACTTCCCGGCGTCTGTGCAGACCTGTAGGTGTCCGCCTGACGCCATTCCAAGCCTAGGCGACGCCAAATCCTCTAAGGCGGACGCCATACCCACGGAGGTCTTGTCTCCTAGGCGACGACTAGGCGACGTCTCAAAAACATGGGTAAAGAATAACAATAAAGTGCCAAAACTATCTCAACATAGTATGTTAATTGCACAGCAGAGGCATATAGGACCTTCTAGTTGGGCAGTCACATGCTGCTGCTTATTGAAGAACCTATTTCAAATGGTTTCCTATCAGCACACATAAATTAGCAGTGAAAATAAACAAATTGAAGGAGAAAAATTAGGATAGGAAAATAAGAAATCAAAGCCAAAGAAATTGTATAGACGAGCTAGGAGCTACCCGCTGCAAGACATATCAAATGAAAAAAAGCTGGCCCTCTAACATAGTAACTGTGGCATAACAATTGACAAAATGATCTAGTACCCAGAATAAAATTAAGAATTAATTATTCCTCAATCATCTTGTGTTGTGTGAGCCTAGAAATTGTTAGTGTCGCATCAATCATCACCATGATTCTCAACTACTTCGGTATCCTTAAGAGTGTCACCACATGCACAGGCATAGGCATGCATCAACAGTGCCGGGAAGAAATAGTGCTGCACTCCACGACACACACGACTCTCTACTGTCTCTACATAATAACAATAGTGCAGACAAGAAACAGTGGTGCAGTCCGCCAGAAAATGGCCTCAAGCTAGACATGGCTCACCTTACATTTCTTCCAACAGGGCCTGCAAAATTGATGGATTCTCTTGGTTCTGGTCGAAGCTGTCCCATGAACATCCAACCAACTGCATGTTGATGTTCCCAATCTGAAAAAAGAAGCAAGCAGGAATCAAATTGGAAAGTGCAACACAGAGGAATTGTGAGGAGCATAAAAACTCAATCTGGCAACGTATGCAAATTTTTGAAGCAGTAGTAAATAATGTAAAAAAATGTATCGAGAATGTCCGGTATAAATTAGGGGACTTAAATGTACAGCTATTTGTACTATATATGTATAAAAAAAAGGTTGCCACAGTTTGAACTTTGAACAGGTCAATACAGATTGTAAAGATTATTTATGAGCTAAAATACTAGGAATCTTTATATTGCTATCTACAAACTCCAGAACCTGGTATTTTTCTACATAGAAATAGAGTAAGAAACTAAAAATCGCTTGGCATTTTAATCAGGAAAGATCAAAGTGGTCTGGAATTTGACAGAAAATTCCAGTTCAGATGAATAATTAAGTATTTTTTAATCCTGTTGCAATTTGTGCTCTGAACAGGTTTATCATAATATGAAAAAGGTAGAATATACACTACAATCTAGAATAATCCACACAAACAACAGATGGTTTATTTAGTAATGAATGACAACACTCCATTCTACAGGAGATGGTAGCATGCAAATAAGTAGTTAAAAAAATGATTTGCAAGTAAAAAAAACAAATTAATATAAATAATGCACTTGAACTTGCAGACAAGTAGATGAATGATGAATTTACAACATATAGTCTCTATATCCTCTATTCAGCCAGGAAATTTCTTGGTGGTTCAATAGTCGAAGTTCATAGAATGAAACAAACAGGAACAAGATGATGAGGGACAAAGCATACCGTCTTTGAGCAAATAATAATATTATAGGGAGATCTCAGACTAAACTGTACAAATCATAAACTTATCTGCCCATAATTCCCTAATCCCTAATGATATTAAACAAATTGAATATAAAAAAAGGAGCAGGGATCAGAGGTTTTGCAGAGATGCAGATCCATTATTAGCTGTGCACATGTCCAAAGCAAAAATCTTCAGTGACAGTGAGACATCTATCTAAAAAACAAAAGCATGAAATTATTAAGAAAAAGAATCAATTTGAGTTCAGATTTCAGAAAATAATTATTTAACTCATAAGAACATGTATGAATTCAGAATTCAGTTAGCAATATGCAGTGCATGTGAGGAATTGAGCTTCGGCACTGTCCTTGCATTGTTAGCTCTTTCATTCCCCGGACGACCATGTTCCTGCAAGGCTGCAACTAAAACTGAATCAAACATTAAAAAAACATGCTTGCCTGCATTGCTGTTTCTTCATTTGCCGCATAAAAATTTAGCAAATGAAATATAAAAATCATTTTTTGGTTACCTGCTAGTATCTCCATCCCGTTGGTCCGAATAGCCTGCTAGTCACTTGAGCTGGCAAAGCTTGACGGCAATGAGCACCTGCAGCTTCACATTTGACAGCAATTGTTGCTCCCGCCTGTTGCCTAATCAATCCAAACTTGCATGAGGAGGTTGCCTCTCCAATCCAATCTTGCACGAGGAAGCAGGTGCTCAAGGAGGCACCGGCGGCTATGGCTTTGGATCTTGACGGAGAGATGAAAGGGTATAAATTTTAAAAATCTGTTGGTTCTCGACGGAGATAGGGAGGAGAGGATGCACCTTATGGATCTGCTCGCTCGTCATCCCGCTCGAAGCCCCTGCGGAGGGGAGGAGGCTTGCCCAGCCAAGTCGGCCGGCCAGCCCGACGGCGCCCGGCAAAGGCCTGTGCCCGCCTGCACAGGTCTCGCAGACGAGGCGGCCCACGCAGCTCGTCCCCAAGCAGAGCAGGGCAGCGGCACCTGCTCCGACCGGTGCCGTGCGGGAGCACGCTGGCCGGGAGGGCGCCGTGTACACCTTCCGGCTTCCGCCGCGGGGTGGCCGCGCCGTCACCGCTGGGGGGGACCGCATCGCCGCCGTGTGGGCGGGGTGGTCCGCACCATCGACGGAAACAAGGTGGGTGGGTGGTCCGCCGCCCCCGTGGGTCGCTTTGCGGCCGCGCCGCCGCAGGGGTGTGGAGGCAGCGTTATCGGGTTGGGGCAGATCGGAGGCAGCGCCGATGGCGGCGCAGGACGGGAGGCAGCGCCGCGTAACGCCGCGGGCGCCGGCGTGAGTGCGGGCGGAGGCACCTAGATTCTGGAAAATGGAACCGCAAATAAATCGTGGGTGGGCGGGGCAGCTTGGGAGCTGCTATGCCGCTTGAGCTCTTGGGTGGGTGGGCCGGGTCCATGAGGAGCCTCGGTTTCAAACGTGAGGTGGGCCTGTTTGGCTGCCCAAGATAACGCTGGTATCGAATAACTATTTGGTACCCGGGTACCATATAGGGGATACTATGTATATATATAGTCTTCTCTTCTTTTTTAGTCAAAAAGAAATTACGCAACTTCATGGACATATTATGTTTGGTAGAGACATGCGACTAGTCAGTCATCATTGGCATTGGCTACACTCACCGATCTTTTTGAATTTGACGCAGCCATATGCCAAAATTTCCTTGATTTGCAAATTTTACACGCTAAAAAGGTGCATTCCACTAAAGGAAATATTTTAATTTTAATACAAGGAGACCACATGTTTACTCTTTAGCCCAAAATTGAACGACTTTCTAAAAAGATAAAGAAAAAGATTATTAAATAAAAAGAGGCTACCTACTGCCACTCTGCCGTTTGCTGTTACTGAGTGCAGTTAAAAAATTGACAGCTAGTTCAATCCAAACAAGAAAAAGAAAAACAGACAGCTCAGATATAAACAGCCTCCAGCCACCAAGGTCCCACTATGTTTGACGAAGTCGTCATCTTTCTGGCAAGTGGGCCCAGGAATGTCGACGCCATCACCATCACATGCTGACGTGAGACGACCGCATGGACAGCGGCGAGAAGGGGAACGTGGCAACCGACGTCTGGGTCCCACCGTCCCACCCGCCGCCCACCGCGGCGGCGCGCTCGAACGACGACGACGGGTACGAGTGCACGAAGTCGTCGAACCCCACCTCGCCGGAGTACGCCGGCGGCATTGGCGGCGGGGGCGGGGGCTCCGGCACCTCGCCGGCCTCCCCGCCGTCAAGGTACCGCGCCACCTCCCGCATCGTGGGCCGCGACGCCGGCACCGGGTGCGAGCACCACAGCCCCACCTTGACGGCCGCGGCCGCCTCCGCGAAGTCGTACGCGCCGGCGAGCCGGGCGTCCACCACCTTCTCCACCTCCCCGGCCGCGTACCGCTCCCACGCCCACTCGGCGAGCACCAGCTCGTCGGCCTCCGCGCGGGGCTCGATGGGCCGCCGCCCGGCCACCACCTCCAGCACTAGCGCGCCGAACGCGAACACGTCGGCGGCGCACGTCGCCTTCCCCGTCCGCGTGAGCTCGGGCGCCAGGTACCCGAGCGTGCCCACCACGCGCGCGTCGTGCTCGGGTTGGCCCCGCGCTCGTGGAGCTTGGCGAGCCCGAAGTCGCCGAGGCGCGCCGACATGTCGGCGTCTAGGAGCACGTTGCTGGCCTTGACGTCGCGGTGGAGGACGACGCTCTCCCACCCCTCGTGCAGGTACAGCAGCGCCGACGCGACGTCGCGGAGGATCCGGTGGCGGACGGGCCACGTCAGGCGCGACGCCTTGAGCTGGTCGCCGAAGAGGTGGCGGTCCAGGCTGCCGTTGGGCATGTAGTCGTAGACGAGGAGGAGGTCGCCGCGGCGGCGGCACCAGCCCTGGAGCTGGACCAGGTTGCGGTGGCGGAGGCGGCCGATGGACGCGATCTCCGCCACGAACTCGCGGAGGCCCTGCCGGGACTCGTGGCTCACGCGCTTCACGGCCACGGTCTCGCCGGAGCCCCGGAGCACGCCGCGGTACACCTTGCCGAAGCCGCCGGAGCCGAGCAGCTCGCGCTCGCGGAACCCGCGCGTCGCGCGCCGGAGCTCGGCGTACTTGAACCGGTGCGGGCCGTAGTCGAGCTCCCACGGCTCGATGATGTCGCGGTTCTTGTACCGGTATGCGCCGTACGCGCCGGCGCCGGCGAGCACGACGAGCGCCACGAACGCCGAGAACGCGACGGCGAGGATGAGCGAGGTCCGGTTCTTGCCGTTCTTGACCCGCGGCAGCGACGGCAGCGACGCGAGGTCCAGCGCCGGCGCGGCGCCGCCGCCGAGGCGGAAGCTCCAGCCCCTGACGTAGTGCGAGCTCGCGAGGACCCCGTGGACGCCGAGAAGCCGACGTACATCTGCTCCCGGAAGATCCCCGACAGGTCGACGCGGAAGGAGATGTGCGGCGCGGCGGGCTTCCCCAGGGTCCCGTTCGCGATGGAGACGTTGAGCAGCCTGGCGGCGCCGTCGTAGTCGACCCAGGCGGTGGTGTCGCCGGCCTTGAGGTTGAGCGGGTCGGCCTTGGCGGACGTGTTGGAGATGAGGCTGTTGAGGTTGACGCCGACGTGGTTGCCGTTGATGTCGTTGAACTCGAAGTCCTGGACGGTGTCGAACTCGACGGCGAAGAGGTGGTTGGTGGCGTTGCCCACGTCGGCGGCGCTGAGCAGGCCGAGGTACTGGCTGGGCAGCGCGCCGGGCATGCGCGGGTCCGGCGTGACGACGAACGCGAAGCCGTGGCCGCCGAGCTGCGCGAACTCGGGCACCACGGTGAAGGCGAACTGCGTGGAGAAGGACACGGCGGTGCGGTTCGGCCCGGCGAGGAAGCGGAAAGGGGCCGGGTAGAAGGCGTGGCCGAACAGCCGGGACGTCTCGTTGGTGAGGCGGAGGATGCCGCTGGGCAGGACCTCGATCGCCGACGTGCCGTGCAGGCTCAGGCTCGGGCTCACGCCGCGGCCGCCGGCGCTGAAGCCTTTGTAGGTGAATTCTTGGGAGGCGGCGAGGCTGGAGAAGAGGAGGAGGAGGAAGAAGAGGATGGGAGGCTTGGGTTTCTTGGAGCTTGACATTGGAGTGATGGAGTGAGGAGTGGAATTAATGGGGATGGAGAGATGGATCATGAATGGAGGAGGAGCTGCTGGTTTTGTAGGTAGCAGGAAGAAAGGGAGAGGAGTGGTGGGACTAGGGAGTGCCTTTGACTGCCTCACTGTGGCTCACTAGCAATATACGAGTATTTTATTATAGTTATTATATTATTATTATTAATGGCATTGGGCATATAGCAGCACGAGGGAATGTTATTATTAATAATTAATAAATAACAGTTATGCTTGTACTACTGCCTGCACTTTTGGTTTTGCTCATTTTTCAATTGCCTGGATTTTTGCATTTCACTCGAATCAAGCACAATTTTTGTCTCGTATGTTGGAATGCTTGGAGGGAGCAGGGGCAGAAACGTGAGAGAATTTTTTTTGTTTTCTATTTAAAACATGAAAGTAAGGGAAGATCCAATGAATCGTTTTCGTGGCATAAATTATAAATTACTGTCAAATACGCACAATGTTGATGTGGCACTAGTAGAACTAGAATTAAGGAGAATAGAGAAGGGAATTGTTTGTTATAAGAGAAACTATATCTATATAGTACTAAGATGGGGAAAGTCATGATAGTTTTAGAATATGAGAGAGAAGATAGATGTTTAGATAATAAGAGAACATGAGTGGATAAAAAAATTTATCATCTACTAACTCTGTTTCTAAATAAATAAATTTCTAAAGTTGTCTTAAGTTTAAATTTTTAAAGTTTGACTAAATTTCTAGAAAAAACCGGCAAAATTTATGACATCAAGATAGTATCATTAGATATATCATTAAATATGTTTTTTATTATATGTCTATTTTATATTATAGATGTTATCGAATTTTCTATAAAGTTAGTTAAATTTAAGATGGTTGACTTAAACTTAAGATAGTTAACTTATAGTCTACGAACCATTTTTTTTGTCTTATCACCTGAACTTATGAGTCGTTCGAATAGTATTCTTCTCTCACAACAAATCAGCCAGACTTGTCTTATCACCCCGGCTTACGTGACTAGCCGAACACCCGACTATTGATATATAGTTTTCATGTATAGTATCTACATTAATTGATAAGTAATTGCATCATGGTTTCATAGTTGGGACTCTATCCATAGATGATCTCCTAGTGACTTATAGCAAAAGAGACCAGAAGGGATAAAGGGTGGCATGACATAGATGCTGAACAGGAGGCGAATGGCCAGACTGTTGTTGATTTTTGCAGCAGGCTCTTCAATTAGCTCCCAGCACCCTTGCTGCTGACACCAACGCCTCCTCCACCCCGAGGAACCCTCCCTCGTGCAGGCAAATTGAGAAAGACATTGGCAGCGAAGCGCTCAAGCTTGCGTTTAGCTGCCAAAGCATCCCCGGTGCCGGTGGCTGAGCGTGCACAGCGCAAGCTAATGCGTGAGCTGGAGTTCATCAACCCTCAGCCGTCGGCATCAGATGCAACACTAACTGCATACATTGACATGTATGCTGGTGAGCTTCCAGAACAGGCTATCAAGGCACTACAAGCAGCAACACGTCTAGGAAACAAGAAGTTGGCTAAGGCCTTAGCGGTGATGGTTGAGGAGTCTGATGCTGCAGAGATGGAGGACCAGTGAGGGGTTTGCAGCCAAGAATGTTGTAGTCGCAGTCTGATCAATGACTGTTGCAGTTTCAGCACCTGCCGACCCTCAACCGGTGGAGTTAGGATCATTGGCCCCTTGTGATGTATGTATTGGGGAAGATAGAATTATGCTGGTATTAAGCAGCAGTGGATCTTTAGATTGGTTATCATCTTGCAGTTGGAGACCAGTAAAGGCTGTGTTCGTGGTGATTAAGATTACTAGCCACTGCTGGTACTTGGCAGAAGGGGCAGCTCTTAAACACCTAATGGTCACCTTACTAGGTAGTGAGTAATTAGGCTTTGTTAACCAAAACCTACGCAGCCTAGGCTGCAGTAGGGAGCGCTGCTCGCGCATGTAACCATCTGATGTATGCTTCCTTCTTATTATTAATCAAAGCCGGGAAACCGGATCTTTCAAAAAAAAAATCTACGTAACTCAATATGTAATATTATGACGAAGTTCCGATGTTCCTCTGCCGTATACACCAAGAATTGAAGCATATAGAAGTCCATCCTACCTGTTGATGAGGATTGACATTAGAGCAACTTCAGCCCAATATGCAAATTGGGCTCCTATTTTTTTTTCATTTGCATGTTAATCTGTAAAAAGTAGGGGCCTAAAACTAAAATTTAGGATGGAGTAGTTTTTTTTTCTCAAGCCCCTAAAATTAGAACATGGACCTATTTAGAGGCTCTATTGGAGTTGCTCTTAGTCGCCCGACTAGCTTGCGACCTCAGGTCTCACTAATTAACTAATAGGGATAGGTAGGTAATGTAGTCTTGACACTTTGATTCTTTTTCTTCAATACTTGTTTACGGTCGCCCGCCTTGTTCTGCATTTGTCAAAAGGCCAATCTGGAAAGGAACTTGCAGGAAAACACCAAAAAAAGCTTGCGTTGTAATAATGGACCAGTCAGGCAGGCCTGAACAAAAAGTCAACCAGAACAAGACGGCTCTACTAGTAAACCTATTACGTACTGTATCTAATTAAAGCAGTTGGCGCCAACTGTTTGACCCCGGCCAATGCTGAGAAATTCAGTGTGAGGGTGAATAGGTGATGGGTGTCGTCGAAAACTGCCGCGTGTGTGTCATCCAACCGCTAGCAAGATCGCGTGTCCGTGTGTGACCAATCACGATCGGAGGCTCTTCAATTCGCCGCGCTGCGGGCTCGGCAGTGCAGACATGGCACTCTACTGTACTTGCCGAATTCTGCTTGCGAACCGTGGCGTGCTGATGTCGAGCTGCTGCCTCATCAATGAAGTGTTCGGTGCGAGAGCCGAGAGCTGCCATTGCAAGCATTCGGTTTCCAACGCAAGATGACACCGCAACGGTTGACTAGAATACTAGTAGTAAAAAAGATATTCTGGTCAACCGGTCATGCGCAAGATCACACCGCAACGGTTTCCATTTGCTTTGTTTTTTTTTTTCTTTCTTTCATTTTTGTTTCTCTCCTTTTTGACAGTTTGTTCCTTGTTCCTTACTGCAGTTCCTTGCTTGAATTGCCAACGTTCGCTCTAGTGATCAGTGTCCGGAGGCTTCCACTGATGACATCACATCAGCCGCTGAGAGGAAAGCACGCACACTGTCATAAATTGTGACTTGATTAGTCAGCGATGATAAATATATATGCGATTTAAAGAATGAGTGATTCAGCTATGAGAGGCGGTGGCAGTGATATGAGGGGCTCACGTCACTTTCATTGCGCTTGACCAATTATCTTTTTTTTTCCATTACAGTGACAACGTCCTGATATACCCGTACCCCGCCTAGCCTACCTACCACCAACAAAATCACTGTTAAGAGAGGCACATCTACATGCATGCAACGCAACCTGATAAAGGGAAAGCACCATATGATTGGCTACTGAAAGGACTAATATTTATTCTTGGAACAAGTTGCAACCTACTAGTATTCGATTCGGGGCAAGAAAAATGCAATATGTTTTAGTTACTCTCTGTTTCAGATGTCTTTCTGTTTTTTACACTTAGCGTTTACTACGTATCTAGACATAATATAGATTTAATTAGGTGTGTAGCAAAAGCTATGTACCTAAAACAAGATTGACTTGCAATTCATTTAGAACAGAGAGAGGGTATATTTTAGATAACAATACTTTTAGTTGTAAAATGTACGTTCTTTTCTTTTAACTTTCTGCTCGTGCTGAAAAGTTGAAAATGACTTAACGGTAACATGGAATCGCATATTGTGGTAGTATTGTCAATCTTGGTTGATGCCCTACGTGTAAAGATTGATCAAACGGAAAAAAGAGGTTGGAAAGCTTAAAAAAGGTGGAGATTTCCATAGTCTCTCTAGTTTAACCCTAAATATAAACGGCAGCAACCCTGGCATATTTGTCATCATTTTGAAGCCGCATTTTCATTTTCCATATATGATTCGAGATACTATAATATTGCTTCTACTCCCTCTATTTTTCTATATTTGTTCGTGGGCTCAGGAGGGTTCATTGCATAATGTTTGTTCATTAAGATTATATCCTGGCTAGAATGAACTATGTATTGATTGACGTTATCTGCCCGACTCGCTTGCATTTGTCATAAACCTAATGCTGCCTCACTAATACAGGAGGGGATATGTAGTAGTATAGCCTTGAGACCTACTAATGGCCTTGTTCTCGCTTCATCTTATCAGTCAGTTTATCATGTTTTTCTCTTAAAAGTTCTGACATTTTATCTTATTAGCCGACTTTTTTTTTTTGTTCACGCTCGTTTGCGTTTGTCAAAAGACCGATCTGAAAGGAACTTCCACGAAAACACCCAAAAGCTTGCGTTGTAATAAATCGACCAGTCAACAGCAGGCAGGCCTGAAGTAATAAGAACACTAAAAGTCAACCAGATCAAGACGGCTCTAAATCATATCTAAACAAGTTGGCGCAAACTGTTTGACCCCAAGTAGTACTGAGAAAATCACCGTGTCTGTCATCCAAGCAAGCATGACCGTTAATCAAAAAAAAAAGCAAGCATGACCGGTGTGGTCTGACCAATCACGATCTAGCAATCCGGAGCTGCAGTCACATGCCGTCTTCAATTCGCCGCGCTGCTGGCTCGGCTGGCACTGGCGGTGCCTGTTCGCCGCCACTGCGCCGAATGCTTGCAATGGCAGCTGTAGCTTTTACCAAATATTTTTCTCTCAGCAAATCAGTCGGTAACAATCTAATATCGACACGCTAGTACTCCTATGCAAAATCTAGCATTTGCTCTTTTTTTCCTATCTTGTCGTTTGGACAGTCTCCATTCGCTCTACTGCTCTAGTGACCAGTGTTCGGAGGCTTCCACTGATGACATCATCAGCAGATGTGAGGAAATTAAAGCACGGTATCTTAAATTCCGACTTGGTCAGCGATGATTATGATTTAAGGAATGAATTCCGGCCTACATACTTCACTTTCATTGCGCCTGACTAAGCAAAAAAAAAAAAAAAAATTACAGTGAGAATGTCCTGATATATACCAGGCCTACTACCTACATACAAAATCACTGTTAAGAGAGGCACATCTACATGCAACGCAAACACCATGTCAATTACTCCCTCCGTTCCCAAAAAAAAAAATGCAATTATAGAAAGCGTGTCGCTTAAATCATGTCAACTTTGACCAAATTTATAGTAAAAATTATTAGCCTTTATGTCTCGAAATAAATTTATTATGAAAATATATTTTATAACCAATCTAATGATACTTATTTTGTCTTATAAGTTTAAATATTTTTTCATATAATTTTAGTTAAAGTTCTCCATGTTTGACCCCTCGGGATATGAGAATTGCATGTTTTTTGGAACGAAGAAATACTAAAGTAACAATATTTGTTCATGGATCGCGAGGACGTTTCATTGGCAAATCCCAACTCAATCACGACAAAGTTGCTCAAAGATTTGGTGAGCGCGCATTGCAGATATTTTTTATCTGAATTGAATGCACTAGCACTTAATCAAACATTAAATGTGTGCTTACTAAACAAGTCAACGTTTCACGACATCCATTAGTGCTCACATATTCTTCTTCCTGTTCGTACAACTAGAATTTTTTAATTCTTCTAGTGAGATGGACTTCTAGTATTTTGATATTCAAAATTTCGTATAAACTTTCTCTACTAAATGCCTCCTAGTAAGAATTCATATATGCTAGGCCTAGTGGTAGTGTTTTATTACTACCTAAAACACTAGGAGAAACCCATCTATTTGGTAGTGTCGTTTCAGTTGTAAAATACTAGTATGTTCCTTTCTTATAACTTTTCCTCCTATATATTATGACTTAACAATAACATGGAATCGCGTATGGTTGTAGTATTGTCAATCCACACATAAAGATCAAACAAAAAAGAGAGGTTGGAAAGATTCAAGAAAGGTGGGGATTTCCATCGCCTCGGTTCAACCCAAAACACAATCGGCAGCAAACTCGGCGTGTTTGTCATCATATCATTACGAAGCCACATTCAATTTACATATATGATTCGAGATACTGTATATTATTCCTTCTACTCCCTTGGTTTTGCTATATTTGTTCTTGGCCTCAGGAGTGTTCATTGCATAATCTTTGTTCATTGAGATTATATCTAGTCTAGAGTGTATGTATTGTAATATGTTCACTCACTGCCCTCAATTAAATCCTTTGAAAGAAGAATAATAAAACGGTCATATTGTCTTACTTATTTAATAGGGTCTTGATGATCATTTCATATAATTATTACTTCCTCTGTTCTAAAAAGAAAATTGTTCTAGATTTGTACTAAGTCAAGTTATTCTACTAAGTTGACTAAGTTCATAGAGAAGGCTATTATTATCATTTATTATATTAATTAGGACGCCAAATAGGCATCTAAATATGTTTCATGCCTTATATATCATAAATTTTTTTAATCTTTTTGTATAAACTTTGTCACTGCTCTAAGTGTATCCAAAATGTTTGTCACTACTCCAAGTGTATCCAAAATGATGCTGCTGTGAAAGAAATCTGATATTTTGGTCAATCCTAATTGACCGCCAAAAAGGTCGTCAAGACCAAACAGAAAGATATATACGTTTGAAAAATTCAAAAAGGGGAGGAAATATTCTCTCATTTCAGGTTCACCAAAAATACAATCTTTATTGGTTTCAGATGCTATACATTAAAACATTGTATCTGCTAAATAATTGAAGAAGAGCACTTGCTAGTGGATCTGTCCTGTACATGATGCCCAAATTGCGTGTTGTTAGGTAGCAGGACAAGAAGAAATTCCGGTCTACCCCTGCCACATGATGATTTATATATTAAATTATCTTGTTGCAATATGTGGTTTTATTTTGGTGGGTCCTTTTTATTTTCAACATTTTCAGCAAACTAACATCAGTCACATGAGAATCTGTACATGCGTGTAATACCTTTTTGGATATTGTGGTGACAAATGCATCTTTTTCTAATGTAATCTTCGTCGAAAAAAAAAAGAAAACGGCTTCACCAACTTGAAAGGTTAGTTGAGGCAGTTATTGGAATAATATAGAAATGGAACTTGTTTCTTTAATTTTTTTTTTTTTTTGGTAACGGAAAACCAAGCAAAAACTGATGTCACAAGGGAACTGTTTGCTTCATTCTTTCTTTTCTTCTATACTAATTCATATAAATTATAAAATGACTTCGGACAATACTACTGAAAATTAGGGCCACTCACGGACAACATTATGTGATATTTTTTATTTATTTATTTGTGAATCGGCACTCATAGTCACAGGCATTTTTGTAATATGTGAAGTGGCAACAAATGCATCTCTTGATGAGTAGAAAAATTCAATCTTGATAGTACCATTTCCCACACGATACAAAAACCCTTCGCTCGTTTCAAAATATGTATATTTTCCATAATTTTATGGAAAATACACCGATTTCTATAATATCAAGTATAGTTAAACTAGTCCACTAGCTATGAAACTTTGTTGATTATTTGGTACCGAAGGTATCAATGTATTTTCATTTATCATGAGATTTATGCCCACTATATAGTTTAGATTATTACCAAGTTCAGTTAATTATGGATAAAATAGGAAAAGAAACTTTTTTAATAACGTAAAAATAGAATAATAATAAGCTATGGCTCCTTACAAGCTACAAGTTTCATTTTAGATTGGAGGAGGAAGTATAAGACTATGGCTCCTAATATATATATAGAGAGAGAGAATATATAATTAACAAGATGATCCTACAAATGTGCCCGAAGGAGAGACCAGGTCTAAACAAGAACGTGCAAAATGGGAGGAGGCAGCGAGAGATCCACTAAGCTAATCCCATGTCCCGTTCCATGGACATGCGGATCGGATGCGCCCAGTCACAGGGTTCGCTGTATATATGCACTCATGTAGTCATGTTCATGGTGGTGGCCTCGTCATCCTCCATGGATGATGGATCCCACACATCTGCAAGTTGCAAGAGGCAAGACGAGACTGGCTGGCTGGCTGGCTGCGAGTCAGACAGAGTGGCGGGCGGGCTGGCATGCCCGGCATGGCCTGCTGGCCTGGCCTGGCCAGTCAACAAAATCGTCTCCGAGTTGGCAGCCGCGCACCGTGACCCTATAATCATCACCCGTTTCCATTTGGCAGCGCATGGGCATGGCCCGCGTGCGTGCCTGTTCCTGTTCCTGAGAATTATTCAGACCTAGCTCTAGCTGGGGGATCTCACGCATTCTCATCTCATGGCTGATGCCAAGTGCCGACTACCTGTGATGTGATGCATGCCTATCTTTGCTAGCAAGGTTGATGGTGGCTGTACGTTGCTGTTGAGACCGGTTATAGATGTTGATGCCTTGATGGTGACTGTAGCCTGGACCACCATATAAACGGTGAGCATTCAGCGTGCGACGAACGTATATGAGTCTATCGATTATTGTTCTTTCGAGTTTAATTTGCAGGGCCACTTCAAAGTGCATACACGTAGCGCACCACGGATTGACGCGTTAGCGTACATGTGATCAGATCATGTATGCGATAAGATTTTGTATATATACTATACGCATCAGGTCAAGTCTACGCGTCGTCGTTTGATGCGATTTCTAGAGATGTATATATTCTCTCTCTCTATATATATAATAACACGCTCGATCTGGTCGGCGTTGTCACACCCGGTTTTCAAGGATCAAAACCAGGCTCACCATATGTGTGTCCAGAAAGTCCACACATACAATAACAGAAAAGAATAGTATCAAAATCAATGTTACATAGCGTAAACATATGTATATTTAGAATTTACATCAAAGTTACACGGAACAAATACTGATCTTCTCTTTAGGCTCCATCTTCACAGGGACGGTTGACTGGGGGTATCATACGCCTAGCACTTCTCAAAAGAACTCACTAACTCCACCTTCTGGTACCCATCCGAGATTTTCTAAAATTGAAAGTAAAGCAAGCGTAAGTACTCCACGTACTTAGCAAGTATAGCATAGGGTTAATGAGGCTCAAAAGGCTGACACAGGTTATACTACAGTTAGCTTTTAGGATCATCAGTTTTAAGCAGTGGTGTAGCATCAGGATTCATCATTCTCCCATAATTACACATGATCAGGTAAGCATGATTAATGATTAGCATAAACATGCCATTAACAGTGATCATCATCATCATCATCATCATCATCTATTCCATGAGGGTCCAAGGCCACTTGTGACCGTGAGCACGGCTGATATATCAGTTTTTAACACACTCTGCAGATGTTGTACACTTTCACCATGAGTCGTGATTTACCCCTTTGCCCGAGGTGATCAGCCTCTTGACCCACTTCCGAGGAAGGCCGGCAGGGCTCACTATGAAGTCTTTCAAAGGTTCGTCTAACAAGTTAGGGCCGCTAGAGCGTGGCCTACGAATGTAGAGCCCCCCTTCCGTATGGTTCAATGACACACAGCCTGCACACATAGGGACAGAGGCCGCACTACACCCAACCCGGTTACACACTCGAATTAGCACCCTTTCGGGTAACCACTAACAAGTTAGAAAAGGTCCTCATACTTAACTAAAGCCAGAGCCATATAGCCCTCATGGTTGTACTGTAAGTCCCGGATTGTCGCCCACAGATAAGTCCTTATGGAGAGGAAGCTAGCACATCATCCACAATGCACTAGTCCCCTATCAACATAACAATAAATCATCTTTTATGGTTTATCGCATAATCCATTAGTCAAGTTACGAGATTATGGTAACAATTGAGCACTAGCATCTCTATTTAATGCATCGCATCCCATAGGTGTCAAGGAACAAGGATTCAAAGCTACATTATAATCTCTACGGTTGCCAAGATTGACACATGCATATGATTAAAGTGATTAGGGTGAATAGAAATCAAGGATGATCCTATGATATACTTGCCTTATGTTTGCTCCCTCATACTTTGCTTTTAGTCACCATATCTTCTGCTCTTCAACACCCACACACGGTCCTTGTTCTACTCGTAGCAAACACCACAACAACATACAAGCAATAAGTAGAGACAAAGACACCACATAAGACAAAACAACATACTAAAAGGAAGCTAGGTGGTAAGGTCACAAGATCACATGAAGCACCGAGATCGAAGCTACGGTTCAAACAAACAACTACCAAGAGTCTTATATATTATAAAAGAGAGATACAAGCTTGGTTCAGGTTAATTAAGAAATACAATGTTAGTAATATTAATTCAGATTATCAAACCATAATTAATTTAAAAGTCGAGTTAAGGTTACTCATATTTTATTTATAAACTTGTATCATATTATTTAAGCCATTTAATCTTTACTTTGCAAAAAGGAAATGTGACAACATCTATATGAGCCTATTATATACACTGTATTTTAACTAACCAAGTTATAGTTATAATTATAAAAGATTTAAGTTGGTATAAATCAGATTAATAAATTGATTTATAAAACACCAGAGGTTAAACCTTAAATTGCTTTTTATTAGAAACACTTTTACATAAGCATTAAATAAAATTAACATTTATTACATGTAAAATCAAGAGAGATGTGAGACATATTAGATGTCATTGGTAACACGTGGCTTATGTGGCACGATCACAACATAACAAGAATGGATCAAAGCCCTAGGTTGCTTTTATTAATTAGAAAAGCTATTAAATATGTGTTAACCAATTTAGTATTTAAATTAACAAATTAATATTCAAAAACATGATGACAACAACAGTAGCATGTAGATCACAGCGACACAGATTTAACGCAACTGGAATGACTTGAATCGGAGATCAAACGATAGAATAATGGAGACTATATTATCCAGTGGCAGTTTCGTAAATACCTCGTCTTCTTCCTTGTGCTCTGTACGGACAGAGCCATGGCAAACGGCTGCTGCTGCCTGCCGTGGGGGAAAAGAGGAGGCCTGGGCAGGGGCTCGGCTGGCCGGCAGCAACGCAGCACATGGCGCGGTGGAGCCCACCCGAAGGGGCCAAGCAGGGCCACACGGGGCTAGCGCAGGCAACGCCCAGTGGCCACCGAAGAGGCGCCGGCGGCGCTGCTGCCCTGCCGCAGGGGGCGCGCGCGGGCCAGGATGCGGGGCGTCGAAGTGGTGGCGGCGTGGGGCGACGAGCCAGCAGGAGGCGGGGTCCGGTTGCAGGGGTGCAGGGTTACCGAAGAACACGGAGAAGATGGCCGGCCATGGTGGATGCTTGCCGGAAAACTTCCCGGAGAAAGAAAAAGAGACGGGAAATAGTCAAACGGTTACGGATTGAGACAAGGACACTGCGGTGTAGAGAACGACGAGACGAACCTCGTGGTGGTGGTGGTTTTCGCTGGAGACGTCCGAGATGGCCGGAAAAGCTCGCCGGAGTTGGGGCGGTTTTCAAACTTCGGCGCTAGATCTGAGAGGCTACAAGCGACGGTTTCCAAAAAGAACTGTCTACCTCCGTCCCTGAATCTTGGAACTCCTGGGAGCGTCTTGCTCAGTCAAACTTTTAACTTTGACCAACTTTATAGAAAAAAAGTATCAATATCTATGATATAAAATGAAAGATCTTATGAAAATATATCGTATGATAAATCTAATAATCTTAATTTGGTACCATACATCTTAGTATTTTTTTCTAGAAATTTGGTCAAAGTTTAAAAAAATTTTGACTTAAAGACAATTCTAGAAGTTGCGGTATTCTAGGATAGAGGGAGTACTTTTTTGGAATGAGCGCGAGAAGAAGAACGCCGGCACGTATTTATATCCGCAGTTTGACGGTTTTGAAAAATTGAGATATTTTTAATAATTTTGGAAATTCCAGAAAATGATTTCCAAGTCAAAAATAATTCTAGAAAATGCTGAGATCATTTTAAATCTCTAAAAACTATTTACAAAACTCTAAAAATTATAGAAAAATACCAAAAGATAGATAGGAAGGTGATGAATTCAAATAAAATATTTGGAGCCTATAAAAGGAGATTTTAGAGCATCTAGAAATTAGATTTTGCTATAGGAGAAAAAAAAGAAAAGGTTCCGAAAAAGTTCAGAAAATCTTGGAAAGGATCGAACGACATCTAATGTGTTATGAAAACTTATCACATACAAAAACACTAAAATCAAACAATAATCAAGTACCACATCGAGAGAGAGCCTTTCAAATTAATTCTAAAACATTTGAAAATCATAATTTTATTTAAGAAAAGTATATAGAAACTTAAACTAATGTTGCTAAATTTTCTCAAATATTAAAAACATTCATTGATTTAATGTTTTTAAAGCATAACCCAAAATCAAAAATTTTGGGGTGTGACAGGCGTCCCCCTATCTATCTTGTTCAACAAATTAACGACTGCTAGTCTCATGTTCAAAGTTGTGTATATATGAGTATTTTTCATCAGTATCTGGTATTCTGATCTGAAAACTACGTGTACAACAATATGCTCCACGTACGTACGTGTATATATCGTTCGACACAAATATAAATAATATTTGCATGACGTACTATCTGGTCGTCTCCAGATAAGTACCAAATCCAACCATTTTATATATATGGTGCTTGTATGTAGAATAAGAAAACAAAGCCTCGATCGCCCACCAGACAGACGAGAGGAGTCAGTTGCTTCCAAATGACTCCTCGATGAGGTTGCCGCAAAGACCGCAAGAAAATATAATATATGATTCTCGTTGACTTGTCCCCATCTCTGACTTTGACCGCTCCACAGCGACAGCAGTACAGCTTTGATAATTAAACTTAAACGGATCATGGGATTAGGAGCTCAAGAACAAGGAGAAGCAAACAAGAGTTAGCAGGTAGACTGCAGGGAGAATAATTCGCAATTGGATTTATTGGGAACGATCGAGGCAGTCCGTAGGGTTTTCGGCGAGGATGTGATCAACTTGGTGTACTCGACTACTGATCTAATCAGAGTGTTTGTTTGTGCTCGATCGCCACTTGGGCTGCTGGGTGAATGTGCCCTGCTCCGGTTGATGGTGTGCGTCGATCAGTGCCCGTGACGCTGGCTGTGACCATGGAATGGAATGCATGAAGTTTTGAAGTGTATCCATTGGGTCATTGGGTGCCTGTGCCACTTCCGTTCCATCGCTGCCTGATGCCTTGATCTGATGAGTGAGCCACCAAATTATTCGCTGCGTCCAGGCAGATCTGTGCTGGATCGGACCTGTTCGACAGACGACCAGAATCACAAGTTACGGAAGTGGACTGCCGAGGGTGGACCTTTGTTCAGGCTGCAAAGTTATGAACAGTGAATGCTTTTCAGTCTCCAACTATAAAGCACTACATTAACTCACTAAGGACATGAGCTCACCAACTAGAATCAATCAATCAATCCTCATAAACGAGTCCTTGCATACTGAAGATGGCTCTTGAGAGTATAGTAACCCACTAAGGTACATCAATCCTGTCTACCACTGAGTCTTGGTAAGAAGAATCAGGTTGGCTTTTGACCTTTTGTACAAGCATCTCTCCAACTCTACTAGGGAATACAGCTACGAAAGCTAACTCGGGAGCACCATACTTTTGGATGCCTGGCCTCAAAACTCAGGTCCGTTTGAACTTGAACCAACCCACTTACAGCTAAAGGTCAAGTTCAATGTGGTGAAATGGTGGAACTTCAGTTACAGCGCTGGTGATTCTAGGAAAATGCTAGGTGGAGGAGGCGGGAGAGCCCGGGTACAGGTTAAGGTCCTGTAGAAGGTTGTATCACGAACATATGGCCTGCAGAAATCACCAAGCCTCAAGTCAAATTAATAATTTATTTGACATGCTAATTCACCACCATATTAAAACAGAGTGACATAAAGGAGTAGATAATTCCTACTAGAACCTACATCCATTCAGCAAAGTAAATTTCATGGTTTCAGGTCTCGACTCTGTACACATGAAAAAGCAATGACAGTAAGACGGTACATTGATTCGCCATATGCCTAACTATTACTAGATCTGTGGTGAACTAATCAGCTTTGGGTTTTTTAACTGCTGCATGCAGAACTACTAAATGCTGTACCAGCCTACCACGTGTTATATCTGCTTTTTTTTTTTAAGTTCCACTTTCGAGGAATAATGCTACACTTCATGGAAAGTTGTATTATTCTCAACAATTTGCAAATTAGTACAGAAGTGCATAGCACGTAACTCTATGTTTGGAAACACCCTTAAGTCATTCTACATCTCAACTGGTACCATGAAAATAATCCTGCATACCTTGAGGCAGCAAAAAAAACAAATAGAGAATCATGTCGTGGCATATTATTTTCTCTCCCATCTTATGAAACTATAAATCTTTTCTATTATAAAGGGCAAAAAAAGATAACGATGCCACAGTAGGGCTTACCAAACAAGGAAACCAAACCCTAAATAACCCTATACCATATCATGTTTCTGTTATAAGTTTTTACTGACACAGCCACCTGCACTAACAGTCCATTGCTATAAAGTCGGTTTTACCATCTGTCTATTTTGATGCTTTGGTGTAGTGCACAAAGATAGGAACGTATGAGCTACTTGATTGAGAGCAAGGGGAAGAGGAGAAAACACAAAATGACACACCCCTTTGCCAAACATTTCAATACCACCTTGCGGCTACAGAATTGTGTGTCAAGTAGTATGTTCGCAGTCCCCTAGATTTTGGGGTGGTAGCGGCGCTTGTGGGTCTGTTGTCAAGTGTTGACGAAGGAATTGGTCGAAATGCCAAGGTCGGCCAATCGCGAAGACAGGGGCACTTGGAGGGCCTAGGCCCCCCTAATTTTGGTAATTTTCATTACTACCCTTGATGATCTAGCTAAACTATTAAATGACTCCTAGCACCCTAGCACCTTAATCTAAATTCTACATGATGTAGATTGTCTTCTCCATTGCGTCTCTATTGTTTCTGTCCTACAGTGTCAGCTTCAACACTATCAAGGTCTTCTGGTACGAAATTATCCTACCTCATCTTTATGCCATTTCAATGAATCATTTTACATTCTCTTTGTCTTCCTCAACTTATTGTCTTTCCAATATCATTAATTTTTTTACTATTGTATAAACAAGACTGATGAATTGCACTTTGCTTAAAGGTACCTTGTTACATTATGTGGAGCCTTTCCATACCTATCCTAGGCTTCTATAAGATTTCCGTTCAACAACTCTTATGAAACCAATAGACTTTGGTCTCTTAGCCATCAGAGATGGGGTAATCATTGTCCTCACTCTTACCATATATAACTAGGATCCAGGACAGATCCAATCATGGGGGCTAGGGGACTCTGGCCCCCTTACCCATGTTGTCCGTGGAATCTCCATGAAGCCCCCTCTAAATTTGTAGTCATGGATGAAGAGGAGTAAAGACAAAGAAGAGGAGAAAGGAGAAGAAGAGATGGAGGAGGAAGTTTGCCCCTCCCCACTTTTACAACTTCCTAAATATGCCCTAACTAGGATTATCCCAAAACATTCTTAAAAGAATATATTGAAGTGTTGTTGTTGTAGAATATCAACTGAGTAATTAAACAAAACAAATAAGTAGTCAATCCATACAATTGAAAGAATCGCTTCTCATGAGCGGTAGATTTCTTTGAGAAGCTAGGAGTGCATTTATTTTTTATTTCATCTACTCGGTTAATAACCACCATTTCGTTTGATTGCAGATCACTTGATTACTAACCTTCATAGGAGCAGGTGTGGTGCCAGGTATCAGCTAGATGTTTTGTCGACAATGATACGATAATATATTGTGACAAACATAACCACTGTGGAACTTTCAAGGCTGTAATCATAATAGTGTTTTTCTGCTTGTTTTCTCATCTCTCTTCTTAATCCTAAACTTTATTTGATCACATCTATTACATCTAGCTGAAAGTTAAATAGTAAGGAGGCTAGGGACAGATCTAGCGGTGGGATGAGAGGGGCTCGAGCCCTCCTACCACTATCGGACCCATGGAGCCCCTATGAATTTTTAGGCCTAGTTCTATGTGAGTCGGAAGAAAGCTAAGGATACTTTTAACAACCATAATGTTTGCAAGACTCCTACATAGGCTAGGCTAAAGTGTGATGACTTTATAAAACAAAGGACAAATGTGGGTCAACAATTAGTTGAGGTAAGCAAGGATGAAGAAAACGATATGAGATTCATTTGACATCTTCTTTAGATGTTACAAGATTGCTCAAGATGCTTTTCGTGGAGATGATGAGAGTTCTACTTCTCTCAACAAGGTACATTTTAGAGTGATGGTTGACTAGTATTAAGATAAGGTTGAGGTAGTGAACTATCATGTTGAGATTTTTGTTGTTGCCAATGATGCCATCTTGACTGAGCTGAATCATCGGTTTAGTGAAACTAGTTTAGAGTTATTAGTATGTATGGCTGCTTTTACCCAAGGAACTCCTCTAATTTTGATGTGGTTAAACTTGTGAGACTTATCAAGGATTTTTTATATTGATGACCTTCTATTTTGCCAAATGAATTTAAAGGCTTCATCAACCATGCTAGAAGGATTCCATAGTTTCTTGGATGCACTGAACTTGAAAAAGTTGCTGAAATTGTGCTCAAGACTATATATGAACACATGGTTTAACGTCTCATTGAGCTAGCCTTGATATTACCAGTGGTTGGCTTCAGTTACTATTTTTGCCAAATCAACTTAAAGGCTTCCTCAACCATGCTAAAAGGACTCCAAAATTTCTTGGATGCACTGAACTTGGAAAAGTTGCTGAAATTATGGTCAAGACTATATGAACACATGGTTTATCATCTCATTGAGCTAGCCTTGATATTACCAGTGGCAATGGCTTTAGTTGAGAGTATTTTCATCCATGTCCGTTATAAAGACATATTTGCGTAGTGAAGTGGATGTTGAATGGCTCAATGACTTGATGATATGCTATAATGAGGAGATATTTAGAAATATTTTTTGTGAATAAGATATTTAGAAACACTGATGATGAAAAGACCAAAAACGGTTTCAAGAGATGAAAAAACGTCGTATGTTATTGCTAAAAATAGTGGTATGCTCTTCTTTTCTAAATTCATAATTTAAAGTTTCATATATGTTTGACTAATCAATTATGTCTTTCTATAGATTGCTTCTTCGGATGAATAATAGGTGTTACCGTCATGCGCGATTTTACTAGTTTCGTAGTTTGTCCTTTTGGTATGGATAAATTGCATCCTTTATTTTTCATGATTTATTTTTTAGGCAAAATATTCATATTGATCCTTGAACTTTCAGCCAAAGCTCAAATTCAAACCTCAACTATTGAAATGGCCAGTTTAGTCCTTCAATTTGCAATTTTGGTTCGATCTAATCCTCTGTCTGACGTCGTCTGCTACAGTAGCTCACTCAGTTAACACACTCAAACTGAGACTGAACCTGCACACCGGGTCACATAATATAATCCATCACAACAGGCTGCCACTGAACCTGGACAATCCAGGCAATCAAAAATAAAGCGTCCAGTCACATCGTCAACTCAAAGCATCTGGTCTGATGAAAGGACATGTTTCTCCGTTTATCCAGGTTATTACTAAGTTGTACCGACCATTTCAAATTAGTTGCATATATTGTTATAGCAAAGCAGATTGAAATATCTTTTTCTATTGTAGTCCGGTCAAAACAAAAGGATAGTTTGTTATTCAAGATGTAAGTCAGTGTTGAAGCAACAGTCGTCCTGTTCATTAGTCTTATCAGTCGGGCTGATAACGCTTGTTTTATCAACCGTGCTTATAAGCCGTTTGAACAGTGTTTTTCTCTCATAACAAATCAGTCGGTTTGTCTTATCAGCCGGCTTATGTGACCAGCCAAACAGGCCGAGCTGGGTCTCACGCTCCCCCTCGAGCGGTTGTGCATCTGCAAACATTGAGAAGGGTCGTGTAGGTTGGTTCTCGCTGTGAGGCGGACTGGCCAACCCAGCCCAAGGTCCAACTACGAACTTTTTAACTGCAACATCTTAAATATACGCTATTGGAGCTAGAATTACCGCGGCTGCTGGCACTTGACTTGCCCCTCCAATGGATCCTTGTTAATGAATTTAGATGGTACTCATTCCAATTACCAGACACTAACATGCCCGGTATCATTATTTATTGTCAATACCTTCCCGTTGTGTTTGGTTCCCCTCCTAAATTGTAATCCCTATCACGTTGAATATTTGGACACATGCATGGAGTATTAAATATAAACTAAAAATAACTAACTGCACAGATCGCGACTATTTTGCGAGATGAATTTTTAAAGCCTAATTAGTCCATGATTTGACAATATTGTGCTACAGTAAATATATGCTAATGACATACTAATTATTATTAATTAATTTGTCTCTCGGAGTACTGCCGAATCTGCGTTTAGTTTTTTTTTATTAGTATCTGAATGTAACAACTCAGTGTTAAGCATTGCATTAGGCTTTGATTAATTAACCCTAATCATCAATGAGCATGGCATAAGCATCATCAAGCATTTAAATCCCTAAATGCATTGGTCATTTCATGTGTTGCTTTTGTTTGTTAATTAATTGCTTGATCAATTGCTTAGTTAATTTATTACCTTGCAAATGCCTGATCAAGTTTGGATCCATGTGCCCAGCATTTTAAAATGATTTAACAAAAGTATTGCAAAAAGATTTGGTGCTTTTTGGAGCAAAAGAAAAATAATTAGAAAAATCCCTTTTTATGCCCTAAGTTCAAAATGAATTTGTGGTTTAAAATTTATTGGGAATTTTGACCTGAGCCTTAAATGAAAGTTGTTCAGTTTGAAATTCTCTACAACTTTTGTTTTGGGCACATTTCTTGAAAATGCATTTAAATTTGTCAAAAGGGAGCTTTTTGATTCAGTTTTAAATTTCAAAAAAAAAAAGGAAAAAGGGCACCGCAACCCACCAGGCCGCTTTTGGCCCCAAGCCCACCCACCCGCCCGCTCTATTCCAGCTAGCGCCCAGCCGGGCGCCGTGGGTCGCGCCGGGCGGGGCAGGCGCGCCACGCGCAGACGGCGTCGCTGGCCGCGGACGCCGCGCGTGGCCGGGCGAGCCCGGCGGTGGGGGCCACGCCGGCAGACTACTACCCGGCCGCTCCCCCGACTCCAAACCCTGCCCGCTCCACTCTCGCCACTCTGCTCTGGCTCACCTCCTTTCTTTCTCGCTTCCAGAAGCGACAAGATGTGGCAGCAAGAAGCCGCCGTCGCCTTTTCCGCGGCGAGCCCCGGTCCACCCAGCGCCGCCCGCTACGCCCTCACCACCGCGCGCTGAGCTCCGCCGACGTGCGTCGCCACCCCCGCCGTAGCACCAACCGCCCGCTGCATTGCATTGGTAAGGGCCAATGCCGCCATCTTCCCTCGACGCCGGCCGCCGGAGAGCATGCCATCATGATCTCATCGCGGTAGGCCACCTCCACCGCTTCGCAGCTCGCCGCCACGCGCGCCGCGGAGTCGCCGAGCTCGGGCTCGAGCTCCGGTGAACTTCGATAGGGTCAATTAGGGCCCCTACGGCTCCGCCGCCGAGCTTCGCTGTTGCCACGCACGCCGCCGCACCGCCATGCACGCGGCCGGGAGCATCCGAGCTCAATCGCTCACCGCAACCCTAGGCCTAGCTCAGCCTTGACCTAGCGCGCGTGGTGCGCGCCTCACCGGAGCCTCACCGACGCCGGAGACGGCCACCGTGCACCGTGCCGAGCTGCCTTTCCGCCGCCGCCCTCGCCGCTGTTGCTAGGGTTCACCACAGCCCGCGCCGAGCACGCCACGGTGTGCGCCCTAGTTGCGGGTAGCACGCCGGCAGCCACCGGTTGCTTGGCCGCGTGAGCTTCGCCGTCGGCGAAGCTAACGCCCAGCTGAGCACCACCCACTGCTCGGCCGGCCCGGCCAATGGGGCCATGAACCGCGGGGCCCCACGTGTCTGTGGCTCTGGTCCACTGGACCGAGTCCATGGACCGGCCGGGGTTTTTCCCCTTTTCTTTATTGTTTTCCGTAAATGCTTTTAAATGGTTTTAAATCCATAGCTGGTGCAAATGTGATCCAAATTGAGTGATTCTTATTTTGTTAGGTTTCTTGTGGATAGATCTACCTGTGAAAAATATGTGATGTTATTTTTGAGATAATTTTCTGTGTAGTTTTATTTAATTGCTTAAACGGCTAAAAACTGAGTAAATGCATAATAAAATGTATATTGCTCTGAAAAACGTGATTCTTGTTTTGTTAGAATTGTTGTGTAATGTAGTTTCGAGGAAAAATATATGTCATGCAGTTACTGTACAAAAATATTGGAATATAATTTAATTTCAATTCTGGGCTGATTCTTGTATGATTTTTAATAAATTAATTATAAGGAATTATGCCCTGGTAATTTTTGGTGACTGTTCTTGTGCTAAGTAGTTTTAGAGAAAAATATTAAATCTGTTGTTTGATACTTTTCATAGTGCAAAGTTATTAAATGTACATTTCTGTCCTGCTGTTTAATCTTTTTGTGTAGGCTGTTGTACTTGATGAATTGTCATGAAAATTTTATCATGGCTCTGTTATAGCATAGTGTAGCTCCTGTAATTTTTGTAGATTTTTCTGGACTGTTTAGACAGAGGTCACAGTTCAAGCCTAGTTATTCACATGAAATGATAAGTATTGGAATTAAATGATTTAAGAAGTTCTATATTACTTCTTGTGCACTTTTAATCAGGTTATGCTTGCTGGTCCTGTTATGTAGCACCATAACTGAAATGTGATGGTTGGCTATGAATAGTAGTACTTCTCTTTATTCATGTGATGTGTGTATGTGTGTGTGTGCCTACACACCACTCTTCTTTATGCACTTCTCTAAGTGTTTAGAGAAGACGTATGCACATACTCGATAAATGAGTTAAGTTGTTAGTAGAGAGAAGATATGCACCTACTCGTCAAATGATCCGTTAATCATCTTCATTCATGAGCATCATACGTGTATGCATTCACTGTACTTATACATGTGCATCGCATCATACAAAGGTTCGCGGGGAGGACCTCCGGTTTTTCGGAGATCGGCAGGATCACCGGGGAGGAGCCCCAAAGAGGAGGTTCCACAAGAAGGAGAGGAGGTCGAAACAGGAGGATCTACCGGAGTGTCCCAATCACGGGGCTAGTGACTTCGTTCGAGGCAAGCCCCTGGAGCATTTCCTTACCTATGCTTTCTAACAGTCTAATTATGCTTTATGATTGTTGCATTAAGTATAGGAGTTGTGTGACACCGTTGCTGCATTATATTCTTGCTTTACCATTGATTATCCTACCTTGATATACCCTGCTAGTCTAGGGCGAGTATTATGTTTAGCTTGCTTAGACGGTAGAAGTCGGGTGATTTCCTGTCATCCGCGAGTATAGGTGGTTACTTGTGATTGATGGAAAGCTTATGTTGATATCATTTGGTTGATGGTTATGGTCGAGATAATTGGAGACCGGACGGATTCTTGTGGGGTTGTTGGACCATAGTGATTCCGTGCAGTAATCGATTAAGGACCGTCTGCTGATGTACCCCAAGTCATGTTGAACGCATGCCTCATACTTAGCCGGCGGATAAGCACTTCCGGCCGCGAAGCCTAACACTATCCGGGCGGTTCTCGATCCGTTCGCACCGTATTGGAGATGGATGGGGGACCACGAGGGGCGCGAAGAGTAAGTCCGAGGTCCAAAGCATGGCCGGGCTAAAGGCGGTCGGGCGGTCCCCGGGTGCGGTGGTTCTATCGCGAGTCCGCGTACTTGTTTTTCTGGATACGTGCCACGGTGATCACGTAGCTCACTTGGCGCGAGTGTGTGGTTTGTATGAGGAATACCCCCGAGCTCGGTAGTAATCGATTCGAATCACCATCGTTCTGGACGGTGAACACTTGACTTGAGCCGCACCATCGTAGTAATGATTATGGAATGTGATTAATGATGATGATGGGTTAAGGCGATGATTATTCTTATGGCTACAACTTGATTGCTTAATCATGATTAATATATTACAATGATGTATAGTATAGGTGCTCACCTAGCATAAATAGGAATGGTTAAGCTGAGCTATCACTTTAAATATTACTACCGCTTTTCCGCAAAAAGCGTCAAGCTATCCTCTGATAAAGCCTGTCATTAATCCTTGGAGTCTTTTATTTTGAGTCAGTCGGGTAAGTCTAGCTGAGTACCTTCTCGTACTCGGGGTTTTTCCCCGCTTGTTGTTTGTGCAGATGGCCATACCTACCACGGGTATTGCGAAACCTGCTATTATCCAGTGGATTAAAGTACCGAGGGCATGGTCGTTCTTAATATTCTCCCCACTTGCTTTTGTGGATTGGCTATCGAGCTGGCACTGTATTAAACCTAAGTTTGTGTGTGTGGGTTGAGATTTTAAAACTATCTTGTTTCCGCTACTTGGATTTGAAGAACTTGGTTTGTAATAACTCTATTTCCGCACTCTGATGTTGTCGAACTATTTGTGAAATGTTGTAACGTGCGAATGGTGACGCTAAACCTATACGATCTTGGTTGATGATGTTTGGTTGAAATCCTTCGAGATTTCCGGACTACCGGGTTTATAACGGCTTAAGTGTGACAATTGCTTGCTTAGCGGTGATTTTTCACTTATGCTTTTATAAATTGGTCGGTTACATTACACCGAACACCCCCTTCCAACATTCTAATGTGACACCTAAACTTTAGTCTCTTTATCCGAACAACATTTTCTCGCAAAATCATTTGATTTCAAAAATCCTTACATGATTATCCAAGCCTACAGCCACTTGCAATGCAAAAGCAGAAGGCAGCCGTGCATCAGTTTATATATTTGTTTTCTCAACCTTTGTCTAGCACCATATACATATCGTCCCATTGTCCATCTTAATGCAGATACAGCCATGTCAACTTTTGATTCATGGATGCGCGAGGTGTTCAGCCCCAATAAAACTATGCTGACGGAGTGAACTACTGTGTGGCAAACGACGTCAAAGGAAGGATGAGATCGGACAGAAATTACAAATTTAGGGACTAAACTGGCCATTTTAATAGTTGAGGGACGAATTTGAGTTTTGGGTCAAAGTTTAAGGATGAATGTGGCTATTTCGTCTTTTTTTTATTTTCATTGTTCATCGACAGTATAAGACTACTTCAAACTATTATGTTTGTCTATTGTGAGTTGTCATAGTGGAGCTATGTCACTGTATTTTCTTTGTTCAGTCCCTCCTAAAATTTTTGAAGGAGAGTAGGGTCTGATTCAATATGGCAACGGGTACCCGCAACCCGAAACCCGATGGGTTTTTTACTCTATTAGGGTAATGGTATGGATCAATTTTTTTTTTTTACCCATGGGTTTGTTAATGGGCAAAAACCTAAACCCAGCGGGTTTGTGGGCATGGGTTTGGGGGTGTAGTATCCAAACCCGTAAACCCATAGGTTTTTTAAACCCGGTTCATGATGCACATAAATACTTGTGACTTTCAACTTAACGTAATAGATATGTGCATACAAGGTATATGATCAACTAGTAATTATTACAATTCATATATATAGTATTACTCATCATCGCATGGCAGTAGAAGAATACAATGAGAAGAATAATTAAAATTTGAAACGTGCATGGTTGGCTAGCTTTTCCTTGCATGCGTGCTATGGACTTGCAGGCCAGCAGCCCAACAGCCCATTGCAGCCCACAGTGATAGCAAGACACTAGTAAGTTGTAGCAAATGCAAATAGCACTACCTCGCTTGCACAAGGGAGCAACAGAAGGTGTCGTGCCTATAAAATAGTGAAGGAGTTACCACAGCTGTAGTGCCCGTTCATATGAGTCATGAGTGTATTACTTGGTACGGTGGTGATTTTCAAAATATAATATGGAATATTATTTAAGTGTATATGTGTTACTGTTGGCTATTGAAGCCTACAATTTGTTGGGCATGGGTTGCCCGTGGGTACCCGTTACCCGCTAGGGCACGGGTATGGGACAATAGTTGTACCTGTCAGCGGTATGGGTGTTTTTTAACGGGCATATATTTTTCTCATGGGCACGGATATGGGTTTGCTATACCCAGCGAGTATGTACCCGTTGCCATCTTGAGGTCTGATTTTGGAGCAGTTCGAGCACCAATTGTGGTGGTAGAGACAACTGAACCTCAGACAACATCTGGGATGTCACGAAGCCGGCCTGTTGAACCAATCGATAGCCCAATACGGCTGAAACAGTGGCTAATGCAAAGCCACCTAGTCTGGGCTTTCCTGGCTGGAAAACAGAAACAGGATCAATCTGGTCTCTGTAATTTTCAATGATCAAGTCATGTTTACGCACAGGCACAAAAATAGAAGTGGACAAGATCCAGAAACACATCAGGATCCTGTCATTCAAGATCTCACAAAAACAGCTACGGAAATGCACAAGCTCCATAAACACATTTCTGTACCAACCAGTTACCTCTCAAGATCTTCACTGTTCACAATGACAGACATACACAAATGCACAAGCTCCCGACACATTTCAACCTGCTTCCTTCTAAAATAAAATCTTCACAAGTTCAATCTGGGATACTCAAGTTAGATGGGGAAAAAGATGGAAAGAATCATATGGTACACTGTTATTACAATCCCAGTCTCCAACTACAGTCTACAAAGCACTACATCGTCACTCGGGGCATGAACTCATGAACTAGAATCAATCAATCCTCATAATCGAGTCCTTCATTGGGTATCTGGAAAACGTCTTTGTCCCAAACACAGCAGCAGCATGAGGGAGCATGCTGCGCTATTAGGCCGACATACTGCATAACCCACTAGGTACATCAATCCTGTCTGAGACGAGTCTTGGTCAGAAGAATCAGGTTAGCTTTTGTACAAACATCTCTCCAATTCTATCAGGGAATACAGCTACAAAAACTAACTCAGGAGCATCATTCTTTTGGATGCCATGTCTGGGTACAAGAACCACAGCCTCACAAATCAGCTCCGTTTGAACCAACCCACTTACAGTTAAAGGTGAAATACCAGCTGAACTAAGTTCAATGTGGTGAGATGGTGGAACTTCAGTTACAGCGCTGCAGAGTTTATCAGCGCTGGTGATTCTAGGAAAATGGTAGGTGGAGGCGGGATAGCCCAGGTGCAGATTAAGCTTCTGAGGAAGGTTGTATCAAGGACATGGCCTGCAGAAATCACCAAACCTCAAGTCAGATTAATAATTTATTTGGCATGCTAATAGAGTTTTGTTTGGATAATCAATACATCCTAGACAAGGTGATGCATCATAAGTACTAATTATTAGCTTATGAGGAATGGAATGATGATTCATCAACTCATTTCATCCCACAAATCAAACAAAAAAAATAAGGAGTGAGATGATAATGGATTACCTCATTCCACAAACCAAACAACCCCTAAATCCCATATTTTTTATATAAAAAAAATAGAATGTCATCAAGCAATAAAAAATTCCTACTAGAACCTAGATCCATTCAGTAAAGTAAAGTAAACTTCATGGTTTGGACTCTGAACACATGAAAAAGCAATAACAGTAGGATGGTGCATTGATTCACCATGCATAACTATTACTCATACTAGAACTGTGGGTAAGCACTCAGCTTTGGGTTTTTAACTGCTGCATGCAGAAGTACTAAATGATATACTGGGTGATGTATCTACTTTAAAAAGCATGGCATTCATGTACACGTAGTTGCCTGTGATCAATACAAATTACTTTTCAGAGAAAATCCCACTTTTAAGGAATGATGCTACATTAGTTATATTATCTTGTCTTCATGGAAAGTTGTATTATTCTCGTAAGTTTGCAAATCAGTACAAAAGTGCACTACTGGTAGCATGAAAAGAACCCTGCATACATTCTAAAAGGCAGAAAAAAAAAAAAAAAAACAAAACAGAGAATCATGTTGTGGCATACTATTTTCTCTCCCAACTTATGAAACTATAATAACTCGCTTCTGTTATAAAGAAAGAAAAAGAAACCTATGTCAGAGTATGGTTTACAAAACAAGGTAACCAAACCCATATCTTGTTTCTATGATTTGATAAGAAAAAGTACCTATGTCAGTCTGGCTTGCAAAACAAGGTAACCAAAGACTAAAATAGGCATTTTCACCAATCGAAGTTATTGTATCTACGCAACACATGAAGCCATAATGCAATTTTGAGTTGCTCAACAAGGTATAATATGGAGGGAACAGAAATAAAAATCTAGTTATAAGCATGCCAAAGGACACAGGCAAGGAAATATCCTCTTGTATACTACTTTACAAGCAAACTCCTGGCCGTGTTATCATATCCTTAGCATACCAATTAACACTAATACAGTCCTAGGAAATAGATTGGAGAGCAGCCTGCAGGATAGCCATAATACCAATCTTCAAGAATTCTTTTTGACTGGTAGTCTAATCCAAGTACCTGGTTAATCAACTATTTCCTCTTTTGGTGTATATATCCAGATTAAATTCCTCTTAACATAAAACTAGTATATCCTCCTCACTGGTACATTACACATTATGAAATAGTGCATGCATGCAGTACAATATCTACGCTCTTGAATGGAACCATTCTCTATTTTTGGTGTATATATCGACAATAAATTCCTCTGAACATAAAACTACTATATCTTGTACATTACACATTATGAAATAGGCATGCAGTAAAATCTGTGCTCTCTTGAATGGAACATCAAGAGCAAATAAACATGCATCATTATTGCTCAAAAGTAGTTCAATTCCTAATAATACTGAGCAGGGCAAGCCTACCTAAAAGAGACTAAGTATTAACATCCCAGATTTCCTACCATCCAAGACTAGTCAAAGTGGGTAAAGCTAATAGATAGATGCATTTTTTTTTTTTTTTTTTTGTAAGAGCTCTGTATCATTGACCTACTCCTACATGAGCCAAAATCAATATACAGTAACACATAGCCCAACTAAAACTGGCAAATCATTCCACCATTTTGATGCACACAACCCAAAGGGTTTTCAACTAAATGGGTCTCATTCGCATGAGCCTCTAGAGCAATTGACAGCCTGGACCAATGAATTACCACAAGATAAATGTTTAAAACGTACCTCAAGATTCTGGAAACTGAAGTTCCACAATTACACCATGATGCAACTCCACCCTGGGCACGCACTTCCTCCACAAATAACTTTAGAGCTGAGGAAGTTCTTGTGGGTTCTCCATTGATGCCCTTAATATCATGCCCGCTCTCCGCTTCTTGTCATCCTTTGCTTCCTCTTTCAAGAACGAAGGATCTTCCCTCAGGTCCAGGACTCTTGAATTCAGAGCTGCTGCTAATGGCTTCTTTTCGAATCCAAGCTTAATATGCACCGGAGCCCTCTCTTTTGGAACAATGCTCCTTTGATTTTGATCCAACCCTGTCCCAGCATCGAACTCCCTGATGGTTCTAGCTTGAATAGCTGGTGCAAATGCCTCAAGGACAGAGAGTTTCTTCTTCTCAGGAGGCATATCGACCTCCGATACATCCTTCTCTCCAGGCGGCAATGCTGGCTCAAGAAATGGGTTCCTCTTTGTCCCAGCTGCCTGTATCTCCTTCCCCTTCTCTGCGCTATCCTCCGCCACGGCAACCGCAGGACGAAACCCATCCGCGCCTGCCATAGCCAGCCTTCGCTGCAAGCTGAGCAGGGACTTCTCAGCCTTCCTCCGCTGCCGCACCTGCTCCACCTTGTCGACCCTATCCTTGGTCGCCGGCGGCTCAACCCACACCTCCGTGCTCACATAAGTGTGCGGATCCGGGAACGCAGGGAGCCACTCCGGCACGTGCCTCATCCCACCCTCCCTCCCGCTGCCGCAGCTGCCTGGCTGGGAGAGGGCTGCGGCTGCACGCGCTGGATGGGGAACCTCGGCAGCGGCCGCGCGAACGGCACCTCGTCTTTGGAGTCGACGAACGCCATGAGGTCCCTGACGACGCCCGAGCCGACGAGGCAGTGGCCCGTGGCCGCGGCGCCCGCGAAGCCGTCCGTGTCAGCGCCCCACCTCCTCGAGCGCCTGGATGACGTCGAGCTCGTTGGCGAGCGCCCGGCCCGCGAGGTTGGCGTGGAAGGCGGCGGACCGGCCCAGGTGGGTGATGTAGCGCAGGACGACGTCGACGACCGCGTCCACCGCGGAGCGGTGCGCGCAGTCGAACCCCGCGGCCTCCAGCGCCTGCGCCACCGCGGCCCGCGCCACCGCCCGCCCGAACTCGTCCCCGCTGCCGCTGCCTCCTCCTCCCCCCCTCCTCCTCCTCCGCTCATATCTCCGCCGCTTCTCCTCCCCCCGCTCTCCAGCCGCTCATGCCACCGAGGGGTCCCAGATCCGGGCGGCGCTGGGGTTCAGATCCCTCGACCGCCCCACCGCCCGGCCGAATCGAGCTCCCCAAGCTCGCTCCCCACTCCCGGCTCGCCGGCTGGGTGATTCGAGCTGGAAATTCAAATTCGACCTCCGAATGGCTGATTGGAATTCGCGGCGAGGCGGGCGCGCGGTGGATTGGGCGGGAAATCGAGGGGATGGATGCGGGGGTGAGTAGGCCGAGGGGAGAGAGACACGGGGAGGCGGAGGGGAGATGGTGGTGGCCGCCTGGCCGGTGGGCAGGTCTCCTCTTATAGAGGCGGCGGCGGCGTTGGGTGGGCTGGATTCTCGTGTGCGCCAGGCGGGGTGCGCGGAGCAAGGAGGCGCACGCATACGTGGCCACTCGCGTTGTGGACTTTTTCCAACGAGGATCGTTTGGGCCAGGCCCAGGACGGCCCAGGATGGCCCGCAAAGGGGCACAACGGCCTGAGAACAGAGACAAACCGGCCGGCAACTGATGGGTTTAACCACCACGTCCAGTCGTTACATGAACAGAACAAGAATCTCATGACTCAAAAATCTCAAGCCTGAGACAGACAGGGACAACAGATTACTGATAACAGTAGCATGTCACATGTGTGAATTGTGATGGTCCGTGACAACTGACAATGATGCTCCATCCAACTACTAAGCCAAACCATGCGCAGCTAGAACGTGTTCATGGCTGATTGGTGAGAAATGGTTGGCGTGTGGCCAGCCTGCAGAGCTTCGACGCCATTGGAGGAGAAGCTGGACTCCAGTGAACACGCCACAGCGTGCTGTCATTGCATATGCTGGTGAATCTGCACGCTGCCTGCTGATGCCTGGTTCGCGGCTCTGTTGCTGCCGAAGTTCTTGCGGTTTGACTCCCTCGCTATCCTTGAACCAAACTGCACAAAGCATTGGATGGAGGTAGTATCAGGTGTAAGCTTGTATGCAGAAAACTGCTTGTGCTGTAGTATGCGCAGAACCGCACAGCGAAACGACGATGGTTATAACTATTATTATGGCACTGGCATGTATCAGATGTTTATGCTGTGCAACTTTACAGGACCAACTAATAACTATGAAAGATGCTTTACCTCTTGTTAGTCAACATTATGGCACTGGCATGTATCAGATGTTTAAGCAGAGATGCTGTGCAACTTTACAGGACCAACTAATAACTATGAAAGATGCTTTACCTCTTTTAGTCAAAATACTCCTAGATTTCATTAATAATTGGGTACTTATTACCATTGTTTTCACAGGTATTTTGATAATAGTTGGGTATTTTTACCAACTGAGATCAAGGTATCTGGTTAGAATATGCACCTGGATCGCTCGCTTTGGCTGAAGAGCAGCTTCTTGTAGGCCTAGCAGCCTTGCAACCTACACAAATAGGACATGGTGATTGTTATTAGCCAACTTTTATGCATGTAACAAAAATAACTGCAGTCCATCACCAAATCAGCCTTATTTTTCGATACTTCTCAAGGGAATTTTTGCAACAGTTTCACTCATTTGCCACCCTGGTAAATTTCATTAGACAATACCATTCTATGCACACAACTGATGCACTCAGCAAGTATATGTGCTAATTTGCAATGCGAACTGGCATATAATGTAACAACTTCTATTCAAAGGCAAATTATGTGCAAACCTCTCTCAATATCTTCTTGTCACCCCTTCCAACAGGTTCATCAAGTTTAGCAATTTCCCATAACGGAATTTCCAACAAAGTTTTTATCACGTTCTCATCAAGAAATGGGAAACGGGCCTACAGGATGGACAGAGTACAAATTAGATAGCCAAAAAAAAACTAAACCCATAACTGAAAACGCTAGTCATTCAAATTCATAATCCAAAGAAAGACAGCTTTACCTCCTTGCCATGATCAGATATGCACCTATCATCTCTTCCCATATTCCTTTTCCATATTCTCTGCACATCTAGTCTCATCTCCTGATCCAATGCGTTCCACCTAAATAGCAGCATAAAAGCCTAATTAATGGGATTCTTACCATTACAATACTTGAACAATTTAATAATTGATATCCATTGTACTAAGTACAACAAGTCAAACTGATGTATGGACATACCCTCCAAGCCTGTATTTAGTCCGATGTCTTCCATAACCAGCACACTGCTCATCAGCTCCAGAACCCACTATAAGGACTCTAGATCTCGACCTGTACTTATAGCGAGAACCGTCTTGCATACGACATGTACTTCCATCCACCCAACCATCTCCACTAGCAGCCAACCAGAGAGCAATACCAATGTTCAAATCCTGTAGAACAGATCCAACGTTTCAACTTTGATAACTGTACCATGAGTTACAGTCTGCGTTCCAAATTATATAGTTCACTTTGTCTTTATCCTAAGTCAAACCTCTAATTTTGACCAGGTTTTTAGAAAAAGTATATTAACATCTACAAGTTCAAATAAACACATTTTCAAAATATATTCCATGGAGAATTTAATGAAACAATTTTGAGATGCTGGTGCATTTTTCTATAAACTTGGTCACAAAACCGAAGTGAGCGATAGTTTGGAATGGAGGTGGTAATAAAAACAAAATTTCAAGTTTATGTTGCCATTCCAAAACCCCAAATCCACAAACATGTAAATAGGGTGCAAGTGCACAAACAATATATGTGGCATGTTTTCTAATATTATGTCATGGTCAAGCAATGGAATGAATGAACATAAGGCTTTAATAAAAGGATACACACCATATAGGTGTTTGAAGGGTGTATGAGTGACATCACATGTTCACTTTCCCCTTTCAAGTCTGTCAAAGCAGTGTCAATCTCAATAAGACGCCATCTGCAATTTAAGAACACAGGGGCAATAAAACAAATATTTCAGCTTAAAGTCACAATGCATGAATAGCCAGAAAAGCATACTAGTAAAGATGCAAGAGTGCACCGTAGCAAAGAACATGAAACATCATAACAGACAAGGAACTACAAGGGTATAGTAGGAATTTCATTCACCCAAAAAGGAAATTAGGTGCAGGTATCATCGTTCTTTAAGTGCAATTACTATGGAGAATATGAAGATAGGTATCATTAAATAAAATCAAACACATTCAGTGCTAGATCACACAAGCTGTTGGGGCTAAGAACACAGCAAGTTCAGAAGCCAAATCACCTCCGGCACGGAGATATCCTCTGAAGCTCCTTCAGTCCTGCTATTGCAGAAATCCTATCAGGGGCAAGCTGCCCATCAAAACTGACATTTAACAAATCAATTGTCCCTGTTCGAAATCTTTATTAGCTTCACTTAAATATTCAAGTTTAGGGATAGAGATGAAGAACATATCTTCTAGCAGCAAAAATATATAATATATAAGAACTTTGAAGTTGAATGCAACAGAGTAAAATTAATAGTCGGGCTTACATTTGGAATCAATGCACTGGTCTAGCAATGCTGCAAGTATCATGGAGTCTAAGCCACCGGAGAAGAGGGACGGCTATTGTTGGGGCTGACTCTTCGTCTTCAAACTTATTTAGAGTACCCTGTCCACATGAAAGAACTCAGTACAACCTGATGTACTAATAAGTACTTCCTCCATCTCAAATTATAAGATGTTTGACTTTTTTTGCCCTAAGTTTGACTGCTCGTCTTATTCAAAAAACTTATGCAAAAACAGAAAAATTTAAGTTATTCTTAAATTTCTTTTATTAATAAAACAAGCCACAACAAAAGAAATGATATTTTGCAGAATTTTTTGAATAAGACAGTGGTCAAACTTAGCGTCAAAAAAAGTCGAACGTCTTATAAATTGGGGTGGATGGAGTAATAGAACATGAAGAAAGATGTAACTATTTTCAGTAAAGAAGGTCATGATCAATTAATTAGGCAGGGAGTTGTTAAATAGACATAGGTATTACATAGCAGCATTAAGAAATTAAAACTTAACATGTATGCCAACCTGAAAGAGTGTGTTCATTTTAGTCCGCAGCATTACAGATTCCCTTAATGCAACCAATACTCTATGTGCTGAAAGTACATATCAACATAAACAATATATAAGTATAAGCAGCTCTTCCAGACGATTTAATTATGAAATTTCAGTAGTAAATGATTCATGTACCTGACTGTGTTATGCAATTTGCTTCACATAAACTAGAATCTGACCGGAGATCTGCCTTTGTGAACCCATTATTCGTCTTTTCTTCAGCTTCTCTTGAGCTTATGAAGCTCTGGGAAACCTGATGGTTCCCTCTGTCAACAGAATTATTCTCCATGGTAGGAACTGTAAGTTTCCTCTCCCATTTAATCAATTCATTCAATGAAGAAGACATCCATTTATGTGTGTTAACCTCCACAATCCACCGCTCCTTCATGCATGCACCAAATTTTCCAATGTCTTTCATATGGATGCTGTATATCCCACAAGGAAGCTCTTCCCAGTAGCTAGCTTCAGTATGGTTAGACATGTCACGATCTGACACAAAATCATTTACTGCTGGATCTGTAGCAGAGGAAAAGACCACAAACACAAGATTGAATTTGTGAAAATTGAATAAGAGTTATCACTATTTAAAGCATGTAAAGAAACAAAAATCTTAAGCACAGACAAAACCACAGCTACCAGAGTGATTCTTTGCAAATGAAGGGGGTGATACTGATGATAATATGAAGCGGGAATCATCAGCTGTGGGCCAATGTACCAAGAGGCTTCTTCTTCCAAATGCATCCCGGCCAAACCAAATCGTATTTGACTTCATCTGGAAGTTCAAGATGGGTTGGGTGTTAGAAAGATGAACCTCCAACAGATTGCAAAGATCACAGTCATAAAAATTACCTGCCTGCCAGTATATCAAGGCCCATGGACCTTTGATTGTGGAAAGGAGTTGCAAAACTGATTTGGCATCACTCCCATAACAAGGACATGTTTTATCTCTACCCAGAGCATGGCAATCACATGAACAACAAGATTCCAGAGAGGTAAAAAGAGCTTGGGTGTCATTTTCATCATCTGCAACCTGAATTCCTCCATATATCTCACCTTAGAGGAAATAATTTCAATAATTTGATCAGCATGTATCACCAGAGGACAATAATTTGTGAAGAAATAAAAAGAAACAACTTTACATCAAGCTCAAGGGCATTACCATTATACACAAGGACACTTCCAGTGGGGGCCACCAGTGGTTGTGAAACCAGCTTAGCTCCCCTAAGATGCAGTGTTGCCCCGATGAAGAACAGATCAGCAACACCAGAGTCACTCACACTGACTTTACCCTCTACTACATCATTGCAGCCATCACCAACTGCAATGCATGACAAACTATAAAAAAAATACTTGGATTCAACCAAACTCCTGCGCATACAGAGTCACCACTCACCAATAACCGTGCCATCAGCGAGAAGGCGGCGACTTTTGTAGCCTAGACTATCAGGGCCTCGGCGGCGCAGGGCCTCCTTCAGCTCATCTAACAGGCCCTTCCTCTGCAATTATGTGAAAGCAGCAAATCAACCCAGGTGCTAAGGTTAAGTATATGGCCGGTGTTTCACTGAAGGTTGGGGAGGGTGTAGTAACATACCTCACAGGAGTGCTGGATCTCTGATGTAGCGGCAGCAGCAGTGGCACAGGGAACAATGACGAGGCGGTCACTGGAGAGGACAAGAGCGATACCACACATTGATGATTTCGAGGTCTTCTTGTCTGTGGAAAGGGGCTAGTGCGCACAACGACTGTATAAAACTTGATATTTTTGCAGCAAGGACCTGAAGAACAAGATATTAGTCTTTTTTTGGTGAAACAATCGGTTGTATGCAATTATGTAAACAGCTTTTTTAGACATCAAACATGTGAATGCATTGTTGTCGTTGGCTCAACAGGCAAAGGGATCGGCTAACGCCTGGGCACCGTGCGTAGGGCACGAACAATGGTCACCCACTTGTCGCCGAAAGGGGGGAGGGAGGAGACAGAGAGAGCATGCGGCGAGAAGAGAGTGCAGGGGGAATGCAGAGGAGACTGTCTTTGTTCAGAAATTTTAGGGTTTGGCACACTACCAAAGAGCCATCGCCATCCTTCCAAAAGGAACTTCACAGAATTGTCTGCTGGTGGGGTGTTTGCTCTGTATGTATCACCCTACCTATTTGATGATGGAGTTGTGGCGAAACACAAATATGGAGTCCGCCAAACGTTCGGAGATAAGGAACAAAAGACCTTCTCTATCGTTAATACCTACCCATCTGAACATACAGCAAGCTTGACCCTGGTTAACTCAATGATTACAGTTTATCTGGCACCACAGTCAAGAGCTCGTGGTAGGCCAACAGTATGATATTACCACAGCAACTAAACAAGATATACAGAAGAATAAGAAACAAAAAGACCAGACACAAACATGGTCATCAGAAGCAAGGAGCAACAAAGCTGTTGAATTGGCATTACACGTACGACTTTTGATCAAGCAAATCTGAAAAAATCTAGACCAGAAAACCGAAAAATGTTATCAGTTTATCACTTATCACATCTCCGTTGATGAACATCAGTACTAAAATGGACTCGTATCCTTAACTGACATGCATACTACTTCTAGTATAACAAGGCAAGAGGTAGGCCGCCTAGATGTATGTATTTCCTAGCCACGCACAAGTCAGAAAAAAGTAATCTCTGAATGAAATCGAATCACGCGCATACAGTATCCATTCATTAAATCCCCGCACAGGAACAAGGCGCGAGACAGTAGCTGGCTGATTGTCGCGAGAAATAGACAGTACCTGACTGCTGCAGCGGAGATGCGGATGCGGCGCCCTCGAGCAGATGGCCGGCGGCGGTGCCCTGGAGCAGAGCGCGGAGGCGGCGCCCTAAAGCAGATCAACGGCGGCCGAGCGGCGGCGCACTGGTAGCAGCGGCAGCGGCAGCGGCGCCCTGACGGAGGTAGCGCGGAAGGGAGAAAAGCTGGTCGGTCATCTGGGCCGAGTTCCCCTGCGAGGCCCAGATGGGCTTCAACTGGATTCCTCCTGGTTGTTGGACCGACGTGGGCCGGATTGGGCGCGTGGCAATATTGGGCCTGCTTGTTGGATCTGCTGGAGCAAGGCCAATTTTGTGGCTTTAAGTTTGCTCGTGTTTTTTTTTTTTTTTACTTTGCATGGTAATAGTATATCGATAAACAAATAAATAATGGTTAAATATTCTCAAAAAAATAATGGTTAAATGATGTTTGAACTTTGAGTGGAAGGAAAAAAAAAAAAGATAATAAGTGACCCCACCTCTCGAATTCTGGATCTGGATCTCGCCGTCGAGTGAAAAGGGCAAGCGGAACATGGAGAAGGCGACTGCCACTGCCTCCACGGCGGCGCAGAAGGAGGCGGCGTCGAAGTCGAAGCAGGAGGTGGGGGAGCCCTCGCGAGAAGAGGATAAGGGCATGGATGATGCGGCCTTGCAGTTTGTGGAGCTAGAGGTCGTCGAGTCCGATGACGCGGACACGGAGGAGGAGGAGGACGATGGGCTGGTGCCGTTGGCGCGGTGGAGCAACGGTCTAGCTGCCAAACTGGGGAACGGCGGGGTGATCTTGGCGCTAGTCGAGACCCACACCGGCTTCGCCATCTTCATGTACGATGGGGTCAATCTCTTAAAAGAAGATGCGCTTCAGAACATCTGGGTGGACTTTGCGGATCATACTGTGGCAGAAAACACTGCTTTCCTCTTAGAGTTTCTTCCATTTGAGCACAAGGCCAGCGCCATCAGTTCTAATGGTGCGAGTGCCGAGCTTGCTGCGATGATCAGGAACCATATTGAGCCGGGGCAGAAGTTAGCTGTTGAGAATAAGATTTACCAAGAAGTCATACAGAACAGCATGGAGATATCTTGCCTGTGGGATGAAGCTGTGGAGGAGCTGATGTGGGGCTTGAAGGTTCAGATGCCGTATCTAGTGCCTCCAGAGAGATCATTGTTGAACCAAGAGGATCGCTTCCCGATCAGTAAAGGCATGGAACAGCTTCTGAAGAAACATGGCTTTATACTTGAACCAGATGTGATGGTTACTAGGCAGATTGTTCACCTCGCAGGTGTGGCGCGTGAGTGTGATCGTTTTGTGCAGAAACAAAATTACGCCTTGCGCTGTGCTGCTGGGCACCTGAAGAGAATATCTCGCATTGACACTCAGGATTGGGATTTGATGAAACTTGCAACTGCGCTGAAGATGGTATGTTACCCTGAAGAAAGAATTAAAGCAGCTCCAATGCTGTTTCCAAAACGTGTTTTGGTGAGGTTGAAGAAGGATGCACCTAAATATAATGGCAAGATACTGAAGGAGCCCCTCTTGATCGTGTATAATGAAATGTGCTTGGCCCGTTGCGGTAGATCCAAGGTGCTTGGGAAACTGTGCTGTTTGCTTCAGCAAAGGGAAAAAACTCAAGAAGTCATTGTTCAGCTTACAGAGTGCAACGGAAGTCTTGGGGCGGAATGCAACAAAAGACAGAATCCACCAACTCTGGTACCAGCTGATGTCATTGGGAGATATACTTGTATCTCCAGCCATCAACTTCACAGGACGAATGAACCAGGCATCTTATCTATGCACATCCATCCATCAAAGGACGTTGTTGCCACTGGGGGTGTTGATACCAATGCAGTACTCTTTGATCGGCCGTCCGGTCAAATTCTGTGCACGCTTACTGGTCACTCAAAGAAGGTAACCACTCTGAAATTTGTTAATGGGGATGAACTCTTCATAACTGGATCAGCAGATAAGACTGTTCGCATTTGGCGTGGGAGCGAGTGTGGAAACTATAGCTGTATACATACATTGAAAAATCATACTGCCGAGGTTGCGGCTGTTACTGTCCAAGCGAGTGAGAAATATTTTGTGTCTGCTTCCATGGATAACTCATGGTGCCTCTATGATATTTCTACTGCATCTTGCCTGTCAAAGGTTGGTGAGGCTTCTGAACGAAAAGGTTACACCTCGGCATCATTCCATCAACATGGTCTTTTGCTTGGAACAGGAACTGCTACTGCTGTTGTCGAACTTTGGGATATGAAATCCGAGTCGCATGTTGTAAATTTGAAGGGGCACGTTGGGCCAGTCACAGCCATGTCTTTCTCTGAAAATGGATACCTCTTAGCGACTGCAGCTCTTGATGGTGTTAAGCTTTGGGATGTTCGTAAATTAAGAAATCTCAGCACTATTTCTCCTTATCATTCAGGGACGCCAACTAATACGGTGGAATTTGATTCAAGTGGAAGCTATCTTGGCATTGGTGGTTCAGATGCAAGGGTTTACCAAGTAGACAAGGCTGAATCTGAATGGAACATTATCAAGACACTGCCAGTGCCAGACCAAGGAACAGGGAAAGTAACTTCCCTGAAGTTTGGAGCCGACACCAAGTACATTGCTGTAGGTTCGATGGACAACCTACGGATATTTGGTCTCCCTGGAGATGAACAAATCGACGCCTGAAAATTAGCATCCGAGGAAATATGGTGCATGAACAACTTTTGCCGTTCTCCAGATTGTCTGTTAGCCGCGTACTGCAAGCGAGGATCCTCTCGCAGGGAGCACTGACCTGTGGTCGGTCCGTCGGTATAAACAAATATTTTTATATTATCGTGTATAAACAACGTGTCCTTGTGATTTTAAGATGAGTACGATGCTGGAGTGGAGCTTGCAGATATGTCGTTTAGTAGTCATCCGTGTTTCATCCACTGGACAAATTGGTGTGATGGGCAATCTGAAAGATGTAGTGCTTCAAAAAAAAAGCTACAAAATTTAGCTTCAACAAGATACACTACACATAAGCAGGGAAGGGATAAAGCTTCCAACCTTCTAACACACAAGCTCCCAACCTTCTAACACACAGGCCATACAACACATAAATATGAATACTTAGCTTGTTTATATATATTTAGTCAAAGTTAATTCTCGGAAAACGAAAACAATAGTCTTTTTAGGACGGAGGGAGTAAGTGTGAAGGGATAAGACTCTCGAATCTTCTCACTAAAAGGTTCCATCCTGAAATGACGCATGATCATGCAATTTAGGACCTGAGATGACCCATGCTGGAACCTTCCACCTCCTCCAGCGTGTAGTCAAGGGCAGCCACAACCCTTCCACCAAATAGCTATACGATCTGAGCTCAGTTAGCTCAGTTAGTTAGGTTTTTTGTGATGGAACCTGTCTACCTGGATTCAAGTCCTTGACTTGACACAAGTGCTTGCATTTTTTTAGATTTATTTTAGGATTTAACGATGTTGTGCTTTCAGTGGTAGGCGATATTTCTGTCGACGGCGAGGCGCCTGTGGTGACTTCATCAATCTCGAGATCTGCCGCCGCAGTCTTACAAAGATGCTCAGGGGGTAGGGTTTGTGTGTTGCGTTCATAGGGGTGAGTGTGCTTGCGCTGTAAGAGTCTGTGTCGGTATGATGTATTTGAAAAAAAAAACAGCTAGATGATTTGGACAACAATCAAATAAAAATGTATATAAGGTGTGTGTGTGTATATATATACAGAGAGAGAGGGAGAGAGAGCATACATTTAAAGAGAAAGACAAACACAATATTTATTTATGGGAAGTCATGTGAATCTTAGTATTTTTCTCATCACTAGCTACTATGGCATGTTTGATTGGCTTATAAGCCGGCTGATAAGCCGGAGCCTCTGACATGCTGCGAGATCACCGCTAGCTCGATGTGGAAGCTGCATGTAAATGTGGAGATTGAGACAACTAGACATGCGCTTTTGTGTTGAGGCTACTCTAAGGTTGTCTCCAATAGGAGATCCATTAAGGAAACCAAATCAATGGGTCTTCAACACAATATCTATAGTCTCCAACAGAGTATTTATATAAAAGACCCATTTTAGGTGCCAGGAGAGACATAACCCAAATCTATAGTCTCCAACAGAGTATTTATATAGAAGACCTATTTTAGGTACAAGGAGAGACATAAACCCAAATCTAAGTATTTTCTCTCATGGAGATCCATTTGCTGAAAGGGTTGTCTTTTAGGTCTTATTGTTGGAGAAGACAAAATAGGTATTCAACTCTTTGCCTCTAGCACTACCAAAAAGATAAATGAGTCTTATATTTTAGGTCACGATTGTTGGAGCACAGTTCAAGACTACTGAACACATGGCCTTGCCAAGCAAGGTGAGGCAAGGTATTTCCCGAAGAAACAAGAACACCCTCACTCTGCCCATCGTGTTCTTTGTTTGAACAGCAAGGCTTCACACAATCACACCTCTTCAGCACGCATACGTGGCCAATCGCGTTGTGGACTTTTTCCAACGAGGATCCTTCTGCTTACACCATCCAGAAGGAAAAAGTCTACTTTGGGTCCTCTAACTTTCATGAAAGTCTGCATGTCATCCCTGAACTCCAAAACTGGATAAAACACATCCCTCAACTTTCAAAGCCGTTCATATTACATCCCTCAGCGGTTTTCGTTAGTGGTTTTGCTTTTTATTATTTAAATTTGAATCTTTAAAAAATCATAGTAAATCATAAAAAATTCATAAAATAGAAAATTCAATTTTATTGGACTTCACATAAGTAGATCTACATAATGAACATATAATATGTTATACTTTGGTACAAAGTTTTTATTGTAGCTTTAGATCCGTGCATTTCTATAATTAAAATAAATTATACAAGAAAAACTTTGTACTAAAATATACCATATTATATGTTCACCATGTAGAACTACTCATGTGGATTCCAACAAAATTAGATTTTCTATTTTATAATTTTTCTATAATTTACTATGATTTTTAAAGAACTTAGCCAAAATAAATAAAAAGATAAAACACCGACAGTAGCAAAAACACTTTTACTGTAGCAAAACCACTATTGAAAACAACTGAGGGATGTAATATGAACGGTTTTAAAAGTTGAGGGATGTGTTTTATCTGGTTTTGGAGTTCAGGGATGACATGTAGACTTTCGTGAAAGTTAGAGGACCCAAAGTAGACTTTTTCCCATCCAGAATGGTTAGCCAGGCCCAACTCGGCCCAGCATGGCCCACACAGGCGCCACAACGGCCTGAGAGACACACAAAGCAGCCAGCGACTTCTTATCGTTTTAACCACGTCCAGTCGTTACATGATCAGAACAAGAATCTTAAATGACCAAAAAATCAAAATCTCAAGCCTGAGACAGACAGGGACAACAGATAGTAGTAGAGTTTCGAAAGAAAAACAGATAGTAGCATGTCACATGTGTGAATTGTGATGGTCCGATTGGTGAGAGATGGTTGGCGTGTGGCCAGCCTGCAGAGCTTGCTGTCATTGCATATGCTGGTGAATCTGCACGCTGCCAGCTGATGCCTGGTTCGTGGCTCTATTGCTGCCGAAGTTCTTGCGATTGAATGGAAGTGGTAGCAGACTAGCAGGTGCAAGCTTGTGTGCGAAAACTGCTTGTCATGTAGTATGCCGTATGCGTGGAACCACACAACGAAAATGATGCTTGTTATAGTTATTATGGCACTGAGATGTATCAGATGTTTAAGCAGAGATGCTGTGCAACTTTATCTGACCAACTATCAAAGATGCTTTACCTCTTTTTAGTCAAAATACTCCTAAATTTCATTAATAATTGGGTACTTTTTACCATTGTTTCACATGGATTTTGTTAATAGTTGGGTATTTTTAGTAACTAAGGTCCAAGGTCAAAGTGTGGTTAAAATATGCACCTGGATCGCACGCTTTGGCTGAAGAGCAGCTTCTTGTAGGCCCAGAAGCCTTGTAACCTACATAAATAGGACATGGTGATTCTTATTAGACAACTTTTTATGCATGTAATGGTCCAAGGTCAAAGTGTCTGGTTAAAATATGCACCTGGATCACACGCTTTGGCTGAAGAGCAGCTTCTTGTAGGCCCAGAAGCCTTGTAACCTACATAAATAGGACATAGTGATTCTTATTAGACAACTTTTATGCATGTAACAAAAATAACTGCAGTCCATCACCAAATCAGCCTTGGATTTCAATATTTCTCAAGGGAAACTTTGCAACAGTTTCACTCATTTCCCACCCTGGCAACTGTGTCATTAGACAATACCATTCTATCCACACAACTGATGCACTCAGCATGTATATGTTAATTTGCAATGTGAACTGGCATCTAATGTAACAACTTCTATTCAAAGGAAAATTATGTACAATCTCTCTCAATATCTTCTTGTCACCCTTTCCCACAGGTTCATCAAGTTTAGCAATTTCCCAAAACGGAATTTCCAACAGAGTTTTTATCACGTTCTCATCAAGAAATGGGAAACGGGCCTACAGGATGGAGAGTAGTACACATTAGATAGCCAAAAAACTAAATCCATAACTGAAAATGCTAGGCATTCAAATTCATAATCCAAGGAAATACAGCTTACCTCCTTGCCATGATCAGAGATATGCACCTATCATCACTTCCCATATTCCTTTTCCATATTCTCTGCACATCTAGTCTCATCTCCTGATCCAATGTGTTCCACCTAAATAGCAGCATAAAAGCTTAATTAATAGGATTCTTACCATTACAGTGCTTGAACAACTTAATTGATATCCATCATACTAAGTACAACAAATCAAACTGATGTGTATGGACATACCCTCCAAGCCTATATTTAGTCCGATGTCTACCATAACCAGCACACTGCTCATCAGCCCCAGAACCCACTATAAGGACTCTAAATCTTGACCTGTACTTATAGCGAGAACCGTCTTCCATACGACATGTACTTCCATCCATGCAACCATCCCCACCAGAAGCCAACCAGAGAGCAATACCAATATTCAAATCCTGTAGAACAGATCCAAAATAATTCAACTTTGATAACTCTACCAAGAGTTACACCCTCCGTTCCAAATTATAGTTCACATTGGCTTTGTCCTAAGTCAAACCTCTAACTTTAACCAGGTTTCTAGAAAAAAGTATGTTAACATCTACAAGTTCAAATAAACACACTTTAAAAATATATTCCATGGAGAATTTTATGAAACAAGTTTGACAGTATAGATGCTGGTGCATTTGTCTATAAACTTGGTCACAAAACCAAAGCGAACTATAATTTGGAATGGAGGCAGTAATAAAGACAAAATTTGAAGTTTATGTTACCACTCCAAAACCGCAAATCCACAAACATGTAAGTTCTAAACAGAGTATAAGTGCACAAACAATATATGTGGCATGTTTTCTAACGTTATGTCATTGGAAAGCAATGAAATAAATATATAGGGCTTTAATAAAAGGATACACACCATATAGGTTTTTGAAGGGTGTATGAGTGACATCACATGTTTTCCCCTTCAAGTCTGTCAAAGCAGTGTCAATCTCAATAAGACGCCATCTGCAATTTAAGAACACAGGGACAATAAAACAAATACTTCAGCTTAAATCACTGTGCAACACAACATTTATAGCTAAACTGAAAACTAAAATGAATTACAAACTTACATGAATAGGAAGGAAAGCATACAGGTAAAGATGCAAGAGTGTATTAAAGTAGAGAACATGGAATATCATAATGGACAAGGAACTCATAAGGGCATAGTAGGAATTTCATTCCCCCAAAAAGAAAACTTGGGTGCAGGTATCATCATGCAAGTGCAATTACTATGGAGAATATGAAGGTAGGTATCATTAAATAACATCAAATACATTTAGTAATAGATCATACAAGCTGTAGGCGTAAGAACACAACAAGTTCAGAAGTCAAATCACCTCCGGCACGGAGATATCCTCTGAAGCTCCTTCAGTCCTGCTATTGCAGAAATCCTATCAGGGGCATGCCCCATCAAAACTGACATTTAACAAATCAATTTTCCCTGTTGGAAATTTATTAGCTTTACTTAAATATTCAAGTTTAGGGATAGAGATGAAGAACATAATCTTCTAGCAGCAAATATATGTATAATATATATGAATTCTGAAAGTCTGAATGCAACAGAGTAAAATTAATTCGGACTTACATTTGGAATCAATGCACTGGTCTAGCAATGCTGCAAGTATCATGGAGTCCAAGCCACCAGAGAAGAGGACTGCTATTGGGGCTGACTCTTCATCCTCAAATTTCTTTAGAGTACCCTGCCCAATGAAAGAACTCAATATAACTTGATGTACTAACAAGTAATGGAATATGAAGAAAGATGTAACAATTTTCAGTAAAGAAGGTCTTGGTCAATTAATTAGGCAGGTGTAGTAGTTAAATGATCATAGGTATTACAGCGCAGCATTAAGAAATTAAAACTTATCATGTATGCCAACCTGAAAGAGTGTGTTCATTTTAGTCCGCAGCATTACAGATTCCCTTAATGCAACCAATACTCTATGTGCTGAATGTACATATCAACATAAACAATATATCAGTATAAAAAACTCTTTTAGATGATTTAATTATGAAATTTCAGTAGTAAATGTTTCATGTACCTGACTGTGTTATGCAATTTGCTTCACATAAACTAGAATCTGACAAGAGATCTGCCTTTGTGATCCCATTATTCGCATTTTCTTCAGCTTCTATTGAGCTTATGGAGTTCTGAGACAACTGATGTTTCCCTCTGTCAACAGAATTGTTCTCCATGGTAGGAACTGTAAGTTTCCTCTCCCATTAATCAATTCATTCAATGAAGAAGCCATCCATTTATGTGTGTTAATCTCCACAATCCACCTTTCCTTCATGTGTGCACCATATTTTCCAATGCCTTTCATATGGATGCTGTATATCCCACAAGGTAGCTCTTCCCAGTAGCTAGCTTTGGTATGGTTAGACATGTCACGATCTGACGCAAAATCATTTACTATTGGATCTGTAGCAGAGGAAAAGACCACGAACACAATATTGGATTTGTGAAAATTGAATAAGAGTGATCACTATTTAAAGCATGTAAAGAAACAAAAATCTTAAGTATAGAGAAAATCACAGCTTACTGCAAAGATGGACACCTGAGAATTAAGCATATCTTACCGGAGTGATTCTTTGCAAATGAAGGGGGTGATACTGATGATAAAATGAAGCGAGAATCATCAGCTGTGGACCAATGCACCAAGAGGCTTCTTCCAAATGCATCCCGGCCAAACCAAATCGTATTTGATTTCATCTGGTAGTTCAAGGTGGCCTGGGTGTTAGAAAAATGAAACTCCAACAGATTGCAAAGATCACAATCATAAAATTACCTGCCTGCCAGTAATCAAAGCCCATGGACCTTTGATTGTGGAAAGGAGTCAACACAAGCCAGAAGAAGCAATCTCTGAATGAAATCGGATCATGTGGATACAATATTCATTAAATCCCCACACAGAAACAAGCCACAAGGCAATAGCTGCTTGCTTGATTGTCACGAGAAATAGACAGATACAAGATGGGTCTCACATTCACATTATTACGTGATTTGAGTACAAAAGATAACATGCTGCCGCATTTTACAATCCAAGCAAATGGCATTAACAGACAATACATTCAGATTCAGGTATACACACGCACCACAACCGCATAGAAATAAGCAACACATAAACAGCACAACATCAGAACACAACCCACCCACGACAATTATTATATGACAACAAATTCATCATCTCAGTTATTTCATCCATGTCTGCCACTTTCAGATCATCATAACAAGTTGTAGTAACAAGAAAAACAAGGTGAAAACACGACACAAAACATATTATTACATTGTCAATATCATGATTCATGTTACGCAACATGGTCAGTCTCCAAAAGCAAGACCATTCCATGTCCCTCGCATCCCTTCTATCCTTCATTGACAAGTATGTACAGCACCAATAACCAGTACTGAGCTACTTCTCTTGTCCAACTCCCATCAATCTTCACTGCGACAAAGCAGCGAGCCTAACCTCATCCTCGCCATTGTCCTCATCCATCTTCTCCTCTAACGCAGAATCAACCATCTCTATCCTGTGGTCACCTCTCTTCTCAGTACCCACAACAGCTTGCTGCTTCTCTTCATTGTGCACACCAGTCTTCCCCAAAATACCAACAACAACATCCTGCTCATCTGTATCACTTCCACTAGTCTTCTCTGAACCCGCAGCACCCTGCTGCTTCTCTGCATTGTGCACATTAGTCTTCTCCAAAACACCAGCACCATCCTGCTCACCTGCATCATTTCCACAAGACTTCTCTGAGAGCGCAGCACCCTGCTCCTCAGTATCGTCCTCACCAGACTTCTCCGAACCCATGGCACCCTGAGTTTGTGCTATGCCCTTCTCGGATCCCACACGAACCCTCTCTACATCATCCTCGCTGCTATTCTCTGAGCCGATATGGATCCTCTCTGCATCATTCCGAGTTGGAGCTTCCTCTACTTCATTCTCGCCACCTCCAACACCACCACCACCACCTAGTGAAAATCGCGCCTCAAGAGCCTCCAGGCGGCGCCTCATGTCACCAACCTCTTGCTCCATCAAGAAGAGCCTCTCCTTTAGAGTCAGGTTCTCCTCCTCAAGGTGAGCCACATGCGCATCCTGGTCATACTCATCCTCGTCCTCCAACATGTAGCCGCCCCCAGCATCCTCGCCTCCTCTACCAGGGTACACCATCTCAAAGCGGCTGAGGTCATGATCGAGGCGTCGCTCCACCTCGACGTGCTCCTCGACATCGCTTCCGCTGGAGTTCCCCTCGTCATCAGTGTCAGATGCGGCAGCATTGGGGTTGGCTGGCTGGGGGGAGCTGCGGAGGCGGATGAGGCCCTTCATGGAGCCATACCCGTCGACGCCCCACTGCGCCTGGGCCATGTCAGCGAGGCCCTCGCGGGAGGGGGAGAGACGCGGGGTGGGGAGGACGGCGGGCGTGATGGGGCATGGGGAGACGAGGGAGGCAATGCCGCCGGCACGCTTGGCCCTGATGATGAAAGAGGTAGTGTTGCGCGGCGCGGCGGCCTTGTTGTTCTTGTTCTTGGGGAAGAAATACTTGCGGTTTTGGTTGGGGTTGCCGCCGCCGCTGTTCTTGAACCAGCGGCGAGCCTTGGCGCGGTTCTGCACCTGGAGATCACCCAGGGCCGGTGGCTGGTAGGTGGCGGCAGGATTCTTGCGCTTCCAGCCGCGGTTGGGATTGGGAGGGGGGAGGAAGGGCTGCGCCTGGGCGTTGGGGGCGGCGGCGTGGTCCTCGGAGGGTGGCTGCAAGGCGGCGGGAGGCGGCGGCGCCCCCAGATGGGGAACATCATCTGGCTGGGATCCATGGGCCTGCTCTCTTCTTCTTCCTCTCCTTGTTCGAATTTAAAGCAGGATGTTGGGATCAAGGAAATCCCCTTGCTAGCTTTTCCCTTCTATTACTTCCCCCTCTCGGCCTCTCTCACAAAAAGAAAAAAAAGAAAAAAAAAGGCGGCGCGATGTGGTGGAAACTCGATCGAATCGAAGGATGAACGGATGGATCGGTGAGGACACCGGCTAGAGGTGTCCGATTCGATCAATTTCCCAGGGAACGCAAAGCAAACCCTAACCCTAGCTCGAAGAGGCGGAACAGGAGAACGGGCAAGGGAAGAGAGAACCCACCCCCAGAAGAAGTGACCTGACCAGGGTTGCGTTGCGACGCTACCGCGAGGCTGCGCCGGCGCGAGGCGTGAGGCAGCGGCGCTGTTGCGGGACCGCGAGGCGCAGTGGCACGGGCTTCGGCGGGGCCGCGGGGCCTCGAGGCAGCACGAGGCGCAGTGGATTCATAGATATGAGTGCCAAAAAATACATATAGATATAAAAGTTCACAAGATTATAGGTATGAGTGCCAAAAACTAATTTTAACATAATTTCATAGATAATAATAGTGCAAAATACATATACATATAAAAATCCACAAGATTATAGGTATGAGTGCCAAAAATATATAATATAATAGTCTATAATAGTACAATTAATAATATAACAACACTTAAACTTATCACATTTCAAGTAAATTCGGTAAGTTCGGTAATACCGGTAAATTCGGTTCGGTTTCGGTATTTATCTCGGTAATTCGGTTCACTCGAACTTCGGAACGAAACGGGAACCGAATTTTTCGGTTTCGGTTCGGTATCGGTTCGGTTCCGGGTAAATTCGGATCGGTTCTCGGTTCCTGTAAATCGTGCCCAGGGTGAAGTGGAAGGCTAGCCGCGCGGCCGCGTGAGGCGTGGTTGGCTCGGTGGTGTCGTTGTTTTTGGCAAAATTAGCCGTCGGACACTCTCCAAGTCTGGCTTTTGCCGTAGACCACAGAAGTTGCCAAAAGACTTCGGTGGCGTCAGTCGCAAAAAAAAAAAAAAAAAAAAAAAAGAGACTTAGGTGGCGTTTAGATATATGCAAATAGAGGGTGGGATAGGAATATGATAACCCAATAGCAGTATAACCGTTGTTTGGTTTATTGGAATGGGATATGAACTGGGTTTAGGTTTGGGATAGAATGACATCTTATCCCACCAAATCTATCCCAGTGGGAAGGGTGGTTTACGATGGGATAGGCTCCAGCAAGAAACGTTGAGGCAGCGAGGAGAGGTAGGGCCTGCACCTATAGGTGGGTGGAGGTCGACTGAAGCACCACAGTAGTACGCTGGAGCTGATGCACCCGCCTTGTCAAGCGGACCGCAGGAGTCGCCGCTTTCGTCTTGACCCGCAGCAGTTGTCGTCGTCGTGCGGATCGCCGCCATCTCGTCGCGCGGGCTACGCGTGGAGAGAAGCCGGATCGATGAGCTCAAGCAGCAGCAACAACAACTTACCTCCGTCGTCCCTCAAGCTGCGTCTCGCCGCACGGGCATGCGAGCTGCGCGGCGGGGGCACGCGGCCTGCATGGGCGGAGGAGGCTTCTCGACACCGGCAACAGCGGAAGCGAGGCGTTCGCTGCCTTGTTTTTATTATTGTTTGCTCAGCATAAAAGGTCCCGAACCATCAGGAGGATGCGGGCTTGCTTGGTTGGGATCCAAAATTTGCCCATTCCAAATTAAGGCAAGCCAAAACTAGGGTATGCCAAATTATGGTTGCTAAAACCTTGGGAAGAATTTTGGTATAGCACTTGGTTGGTTGCCAAAATAAAGGTTTGCCAAATTTCCCTTTTATGTATAGTTTAAGAACATTCTAGAGACTTGCCAAAACTTTGGTATACCATAGTTTTGATTTGGCAATGAACCAATTGATGACTATAAATTTGGCATGCCATGATTTTGGTTTGGCAAGAATTGGATGCCAACCAAGCAGACCCTGCATTTTTTAGTATGTGGGTCCCACGAAAAGATTATAACCCAAACCAAATTTCCAAACAAAGGTATGGGATACGAATCTCATAACCCAAACTCTAACCCAGTCCATCGTAAACCCATTTATTACCCTATATCCCTTTCCTAGGCCACATCCAAACGCCACCTAAAAGAAAACTGGCTTTACCAAAAGACATAACAATTGTGTTTCAATTTGTTACTTCCTCAATTCTAAATTATGATTTTTTTAGTATATCTATATTTTACTATATATCTAGATATAATATCGTGTTTAGATGTATAGTAAAACAGGACGAAGGGAGTACAAAACATTATAGCCCTTATAATAATATTTCACGCCAAAACAGGTCACATAACACATATTGCTGGACAAGTATATCTCTGTCCTTCAATTCATCAATATACATGTTTCAGCTACAGAATTCACCATTCACATCTTAGTTCAAGAATCTTGCTCCCTAGGGAAAATCTTGCTCAAGAATGGTGATGGCTGCATCTGCATCGCCACCTTCGGGACTCGGTGCCGCTGCTTCTCTCACTTCAAGGATCCATGCTGCTTCGCGTGCCGCCGCAGGAAGTGGCAGGCACCGCTTCCATCGTGCAGCCGCCGTCAGGGGTTGCCATCGCTGCAGACCGCCACCGACAACTACGGCTGCAGTGGGCGGTGGAGAGTGTGCACTGCGCCGTCGTAGAAGGACGCCGCTGCCGACAACTGTGAGCGCAGCCGGCGGCGGAGAGGATGAGCCGCGCCGCTGCTGTCTCCCGTGCTGGACTTGCATAAGCAGTACGAGAAGACGGGAAAAGGATAAGGCAAAGGGGCAAGGGTGTATTCGTTATTCAGGTGACTGTCTATTAAAATCAGATAAAATATTGGGTTGGTGTCTTATAGTATATTAGTAAGGATTTATGATGTCTTTTGGCAAAGACAAAATTTTTAGATGGTTTGTGGCAAAAGCCACATTTTAATGATGTCTCCTAGCAAATTTTGCCTTTTTTTTTTTTTTCCTATTGATGAGAGCGCGGTGGCTTAGACTGACTCAATACCGCGCGACAGCGTTATTTGGTCCTGCCAATAGTCTGGCCCGATCAAAAGAATTAAATCTGCAAATATTTTTTGAGAGGGATTATTATTGAAATATTTTGTAAAAAAGGATTAAAAAATAAAAAAGTCCAGCCAACGCACGACATCCCCAGGAAACAATGCAAAGAACACTGTCACACTACCATCGTGTTCCTTTTTTGGCAAAGCAAGAGGCTTCACGTACACAATCACCCCTCTTCATCTTCGCTATATAACAAGTAGCGTGCATGTACGGTACGTGTCTCACAGCTACATATCCATACCATTTATCGTGACAGGAGCACATAATCCACACAAAATTATGTTACAAGCATAGATCAACAATGCCGCCCTGCTAATCCGACTGCTGCAAATCAACGCGCTCGATCGTCAGCTGGAGGAGGATGATCCCTGCAGCCTGGACACGAACGTGGACGCGGCGACGGCGGCGGCGCCCCCGACGACGCAGACGAGCGCGGCGACGGCCTGCAGCGCCACCTGCCACGCGTGCTCCTCGGGGACGAGGTACACGACGGCGGGGCCGGCCGCCAGCAGCGGGAGCGCGAGCGCCAGCAGCGCGCCCGGCGTGCCCGGGTCGGTGGCCGCCGACAGCGCGCCCAGCGACTCCGCCTTGGACAGCAGGCCCAGCCGCTCCACCGCCGACAGCGACAGCCCCGCGCGCTCCGCCGCCGACAGCAGGCCCGCGCGCTCCGCCTTGGTCAGCAGCCGCAGCCGCTCCACGTTCGTCAGCAGCTTCACCGGCGCCTGCTTCTTGCCGCCGCCGCCGCTCGTCGTCGCCGGCCGCGGGCCCGGCTCGCCCACCGGGAACACCGTCGTCGTGCCCTGCACGCGCGCATCCCGTATTCACCGCGCCGTTCTCGAGAAGTAACAACAGGAAACGGCGGCGGCGGCGGTGCTTACCGATCTTCTCGTGCCGGAGGCAGTCTTGTTAGGCGTCGGCTTCTGGCCCTTCTGGGTGGCCATGGAGGTGACCCTGAGACGGCGCCCTCTCCCGCCGTTGCTGCTTGGCCTCGCCGTGGTTGTTGCTGCGGCGGCGGCGACAGACAGTGACGCCATGGCCAGCGCTCGCTCTCTCTCCTCTACTGCCGCGGCCCGCTGCCAACCCAATCAGTGGTCGAGCGCACGCCGGCCGCGGCAATCTTTCTTGGTCGAGGTGCGCGGCCTCATCCTCTTGCACACGTGGCCGTTCTCTACTGGCTACACATTCCACGTCAGATGTTCTATTTGATGCGGAGGTGAATAGGTTGGCTACCGTAATTTTAACAAAGGCCTTGTTCGGATGGCCCTTATAATTCCAACTTTTTCCACTCTCTCTCCATCACATCAATTTCTACCTATATATATGGACCATTAAATGTTAGTAAAAAAAAATAACTAATTACACAGTTTAGTTGTAAATCACGAGACGAATCTTTTGAGCCTAGTTGGGCCACGATTGGACAATATTTACCACAAACAAACGAAGTCTTCTGGACTTTCTAATCTCTCTCCTCTCACAAATTGTTTCCCACATGTAAATAGTATTAAATATAAATAAAAAAAAATAACTAATTACATAGTTGGGTTGTAAATCACGAGACGAATCTTTTGAGCCTAGTTAGGCCACGATTGGACAATATTTACCAAATAAAAACGAAGTGCTACAGGAAAGGGTTGGAATTTTTCCAACCCCATCCGAACAAGGCGAAACATAATTTTCTGCAGTCACAAATGACTCCGTGGCCCAATGGATAAGGCGCTGGTCTACGGAACCAGAGATTCTGGGTTCGATCCCCAGCGGAGTCGATTTTTGCAAATTTAATTTTTTGGGCCTAAATTGGGCCATATCTTCTTTACCTGAGAGGAAACTCCGGCCCTCTCTTCTTATTTATCTGGTAAGAAAAGCCCAAAAGGCCCTTCATGATGACGTCTCCAGCCTCCAACAGTGTCCATGGACTCTACAGCTTTTTTTACTCTCAGGCGCCGCCGCCTGCAAGAACTCATCGGCAGAGTCGAAATCAAAACCCTATAAGAATCCACCGGAGAAGAGGCGGAGGGCGATCGGAGAGCGGGATCGATCATGGCGGGACCAGCTGCGGCGGTGGCGGAGGCGTGGGACAAGGTCACCTTGTTCGTTTACTCTCAGCTCTACGACGAGAGGAAGCGGGCAGAAAACAACGTGAGCTAGCGCCACTCATCTCACACCTTTTTTTTTGTCGCACCTCGCCTTAATTCTAGATTGCAGAATTGGTACCAACGATTCACGGTTCGGGATGCCATCGCGATTGTGAACTTGGGGGTGGCAGTGGTAGATTGCAGAAGTTTTTTCGGTTAATAATCTGCAACATTGGGGACCACTGTTAAGAAGAGGGGCGACTGATCTCCTTGCCTTGTTGGTAAAAAAAAAAAAAAAAAAAAAGAAAGGGTTGCGTTTGGGCATGCCGATTGTTAGGTTATTGTGTGAGTTGGCTTAGGCTTCTTGTTTTGAAAACTCTAATTAGCGACCTGTCGCGCTCCCAGCAGAGCGCGCGACGCTCTCTGTGTACGGGCCGGCCCAGCAGTCCCCAACTCTAAGCGGTGACGTCCATTATTCACTCACCCCAGGCCCCACGCGAACACATGCAGACGCCCCTCCACGCACGGAACCGCGGCAGAAAAGCGTGGCTGTCTCACGCAAGCGCACATGCGAGCGTGCATGGCAGCAGAAATCGCACAACTTTCCTGGAATAATTTCAATTTTTTTATTGTCATTTCAATTTCTAATTTTATTTTTTGATTTCATTTAGTAATTTCGGTTTTGCAATTTCAGTTTCTAGTTTCATTTTGAATTTTGCAATTTTAGTTTCTAATATCAGTTTCCAATTTCATTTTCTAATTTCAGTTTGCAATTTCATTTTGTAATTTTAGTTTTCAGTTCCGGTTTGTAGTTTTATTCCAGATTATCTTATTTAATTTTTTTATTTTGTCTAATTTAGTTTTTATTTTTTTGTCAATTTTAATTTAATTTTTTAATTGTCAATTTGAGTATTTTTAAAAGTTTAGTTTAGTTTTTTTTCCTTTTTTTGTCTATTTCTCTTCTTTACTTTTCAGATTTTTAGTCAAGTTTTTTATTTCAGTTTTCAGTCAATTTTTTCTTTTTCTTTTTTTAGTTTTCATATAAAATCTTTAGATTTTTTAAGTAGCAAGTTTAGTATTGCATGGTAGCTATTTATTCATAAATTGCTAGCAAATTTTTACACAAAATTGCTATTAAAATAAAATTTGTCAAAACATAGGCAATGTAATAATTTGTCCCTAGGCTGTAACTTGTCTTGTTTTGTATCCCTACCACTATTTTTAAAATCCTCTGGTTGGCAGCAAGTCATGTTTCTGTCATTTGCAATGTAGTTTCTAATAACTTGCCCCCCTAATTGGTAGCTTATGCAATGTTTATTTAAATATTTTGCCCCTCTAGGTTGCCCTCTAGTTGGTAGCTTATTTTAGAGGTTAGTACTATGTAAATAATATATAATAAATTTATTATATTTTCGTGGTAACAACTGATATGCATATCATGTAAAATTTTTAGTATATTTTAGGAGTAGCAATTTTAGTATTTTATAGTAGCAACTCTTTTTATAAACCTCCTAACTTTTACACATAAATTGCTATTGAAATAATTTTTTTTTTTTTTTTTTTCGGGCAAGTGTGGTCGAAGTTTTGTTCGTCTCGTCTCGTAGAATATTTTGATGCAAACGAAATTAAAAACGGATATATCATTTAAAAGTTATAATAAATTAAATAAAATATTTTGCTTTTGATTTCCGTGCTGGCTTAAACCACATGCAAACAACAGGTGGGTCTGGTGCATGCAGAGCGCAGTAGCGGTCGGTGCATACAGTCTGGTGCATGCAGAGCACAGTAGCGGTCGGTGCATGCAGAGAGTGCTGCGTGGCTTTTTTTTAGAGGCGTGGACACATACGCGCGCTTGTCAGGTGGTTGAGAGGGGTCGCGCGCTTCCGTTTTGCGCGACCTGTCGCGCGTTAACTGCATCCTTCTTGTTTTATTTCTCCTGCATATCTGCTGTATTAGTTGCCCATATTGCTGAGTATAGATTGTCTCACTAAGCTATTTTAGTTGTGTTAATCCCCTTAAAACTATGGTGGTCTTCCTGTAAAGCTGGCATCCCAAGCAGATACCTTTTATGCTTTCAATATAAGCAGAGCAAATAGTCTTCGGTCTAAAGCTATATTAGTTGTTCATACTGATTGCTCAGTATAGTTGCCTTACTGATTTGCTTGCACGGATAGCCATCTTAAGATTTTGCTTTGATGCAAAGTCGATCCTTAGAAAATTTCTTGTGTACTTCCTTCGTTCCAAATAATAGGTCGCTTTGTTTTTTTTGGTGCATCTATTTTGCTATGTATCTATATATAATAATATGTCTAGATACATAGTAAAATAGATGAACCAAAAAAATCAAAATAACTTGTAATTTGGAACAGAGGCAGTACATAATTAGGTTATGGAAGATACCAAATGGTCGTGCTGCCATTTAGAATTTGAGTGTACATAATATTTCTGCTCCACATGTTATCTGGACTAGGTTATGCCTATATTTATTTGGCTACATGTTTTGGCCTTAAAATTATTTTCATAAATCGTTTAACTTTGTTTGCTCTTTAATTTGGCTAACTATTGCCTTATTGTAACATTTATAAGCCTTGATCGAAAACCTTTCCTGTAGTTACTTCTTTTTGACTGAGAAACTCTATGATTAACTAAATTATCTATTTTGTTGTCATCTTCTTTTTGCTTGTACAGAAGATAGCAAAGGCTCTTGGTCTATTCGCTGGATCCATCCTATTCATGCGCACCTGTGGTGATATGATGGCCATCTAGGGACTCTTCAGTAGGCTGACAGCAATAGAGATCAGTGGAGCTGAATTTCATTTTTCTCTTCTCCCTTTTTTGTTAACAGTGGACTTGTTCTTACTTTAGTCTGGGTCTCTGGGATAATTGAAGTGCATCTAGACTCTACAGACAGTTGTGTTGCTAGAATAGCAACTAGAGTATTGGTCCAATATTAGGTGTCTACACTGGCTCATGTGAATTATGGGTTGCCTTTTTTTCGGCCTCTTTCATGATCCTTTCTATGGGTAGAACTGCTGAAGTTGGCTTCAAGAGTAGTGCAACGGTAAAATTAACCAGCGCACGAGATGCAATTTTTCTGAAACCTTTTGAATCTAGACAGTGAAATGATTCTCCCTCCTTGCTTGCTTAAATTCATGCAATGCAGTGTTGTTTCCTGCCCCCTTTGGTTGAAATGTGCAACTCCAAACACATTACCTTATCGGATGACTTGTTCAATGCGCAGTGAAGTATGAATGGCTACATCTACATGGTTGCATTTGCCTCCAAATAGCTTTGGGGGAAAAAAAAAAAGGATCCAACAACTGAGTGCATGGGCCATTTCTTGTTTACAGACATCGTGCTATGTTGTTTCTTATGGACTGCTTCCAAATAGTCTAGGAAAAAAAACTAACTGTGTGCATGGGCCAATTCTTATTTACAGACATTCATGTTAGCATCTGGCCTTATCGACGACTAAGAGTTATGATAGTTTAGAGGGAATCAGGGTCTATATACATGCATATACAGGAATATGAGCGAGTCACAGCTAGAACTATGTTACCAGTACTCATTACACCACAACACCGAGATTAGCGATGCTTCATCCGTCTCTGAATAAGTGTCGTCTTTACTTTTGAGAAGTCAAACATTTTTGAACTTACGAAAAATATTAATATTTATAGTGCATAATTAGTATTATTAGATGAATTATTAAATATTTTTATAGCAAACTTATTTATAGATACAAATATTTCTAATATTTTCTACATACCTAGCCAAAATTGATAATTATTTTGGTACACAGAGAGTACTCTATGTGATGGGGCATTGAGCAACTACTACTCAGATCACAGTTGTTTGGCATTTGAATGCCTTTCAATTTCCGTTGCTCAGCTGTATAGTTTTTGTAGTGTGATTTATGCTTCGCATTCCTTGTAAGATAGCAAATGTTGTTTTCTACTTAACACACAATGATGTAATGTATACCTTGATTAATGGCTCATAATTCATATTTTCTAAAGAAACAAAGTTTTTATTTAAGATTTAAGAAACTATCATGTATATACCATGTATGCATAAATAGAGCATGTTTAGCATAGCCCCATCAGCTCCAAATCCAACAAAATATCTCTAGATTCGGGTTTTTAGCTAAACACTTCTAACTCACCCTGGGCATTCGGTCTCGGTTCAGTTTCGGTTCGGTTCCTTGGTTTTTAAAGAAATTCAGTTCTTCGAAAATAGGAACTGATCGGTTCCAAAAAAAATTCTCGGAACTGACTATTTCGGTTCTCGGTTATTTTGGTTCGGTTTCGATTCTAACCGAACTAACCGAATTTTTTCAAAAGAGATCAATATGTATGTGTTCTAAGACAAATTTATGCAACACTATTTACATTTTTAATAAGAATAATTTATAAGAGAACAATAACAATATAGTAACACAAAGATATAGCATTGGAAATATGAAAATATTGCACATAAACCAAGCATAATTTTACAAAATGCAAGTAATTGAAGTATAATTCTTGTAATTCGGTTCTTTCGGTTAACCGAGAGTAGGAACTGAATTTTTTTTCGGTTATTTCAGTTTCTCAGTATGAGGAACCGAATAAGGAACTGAATTTTTTGGTTTTGGTTCCGTTTTTTCGGTTCGGTTCCTCGTTTCGGTTAATTTTGCCCAGGCTGACTTCTAACTCCAGCAAATCCACAAAAAATCAAGGATCTGTGCTCCTAGATTTATCAAATTGGTGGAGCACCTTCAAGAAGCGCTCGAGAAAAATTATCCATCGCTACTACTGGGTTGGTTTTTTCTTTCTCATCATCTTCCTCATCATAAATGTCTGCCCACTTTCCCTTAACCGCCACCCACACACACCACCTCTTAGTTGGTAACACCCACTCCCAAGCGACCGAGTGCTTGCCCTTGGCTGAGGCCACGTCTAACCCTAGTAGTCCGCACCTAGCCATGGCCTCGAGCTAGTCAGGAGGGAAAAAAAGCCTGTTTTTTTTTTTTACAATACCTCCTGACGCATGGGTCTAGGTTGGTAGTGAGATAAAAAAACTATGGAGCTATATCAATCACTTAGATGAACTAGATATAGAGCGAAGCAGTCCACATTGAACATAAAGCTGGTGGAGTTGTACTGAATGAAGCTCCATCAAATAGGCTCATAGTGAGCAGGCTTGCTTCAGCTCCTTATAGCTTTGAAAACATTAGAGTAAAAAAACACTATTTCTAGGGTGCTGCTGCTTGTTGCGTCTGAGATGTGCTATGGCAGTTTATAAGGCAGTTTTAAGTGGCAGCTGCTAATCAGTTCTAGACAGCTAAAATTATAGCGCTGAGAAAGAGGAGATTTTTTTTCCATCTTTGAAAACCTAAAGTTTCGAATTTTATTTTATTTCGAGGTTTAGATATCAATTTAAGTTCCAGTCTCAATTTTACTATTTTCAATAAGTAGATGTCTTTTTGATTTTTCAAGAGTTCTATTTTTTTTTTCAAAAGTTAGTATGCATAGATATTTGTGGCGCCCAATATAGTTCCAGGCGACTCTTTACTACAATAGATATTTGTGGCGAAACCTAATATTTTTCATAAGAAAAAATTCCAAGTGGGCCGGATTTGCATTTAGAAGAAGGTGCAAATGTACTCCATCGGCGGCGCACCCTGCAGTGATTGCGGCGGAAGGGGGTCTGCGGGGGCTAGCGAGGGCAGCAAATGGAGACGGAGGAAGGCGGATCGACCGCGGCCGCTGGCGCTGCTCTCGGCTTGAAGCGCCCACGGGGCGGCGACGACGACGATTCATCCAATTCTGCAAACAGTAGCGACTGCGATGAGTGGTTGGTCAGCGACAGTGGCAGCGAGGAGGATGATGACGACGACGAGATTCAGGGTAAAAAAAATCGCCCACCTACATCTTGACTACGTTTTCCTGACTAGTTTTGGGTTTATGCCGAATTTTCTGTGCCGAAAAAGAAAAATAAAATTTCGTCCAGCACTCACAACATGAGGAATAATACAAGCACGCTATTGCATATGTTATTTCGTTCTCTGGCATCTGATTGGGTGAGGGTACTTTTTAGCAAGCTTAGGAAAGGCAGTATACCTCGATGAAACTGAAGAATGGATACTAAGTATTAAGTAATATGATTTGTTCCTACCTAATTATTATATTGTTTGCTTTAGAAAGATAAGGGAATGGCACACTCTGCCGGTAATATTAAAGATGGCCTCTTCAGGGGCTTCGCTTGATAAGACCATACCATCTGACTTGGGAAGCATTCAAGTTATTGTTGCGTAATCAACAGGGGAAGGAATGGTATCCACAGCAGACATGTTTTTACCAAGTTTTTGCTGGGCACATAAGTGACCATCCCCTAAATTGACTGTACTCTTTTAACTCGCTTATTACCACACCAGCAGTCCCCTAAATTGCATCCTGTGGCATGATACACAGCATCATAATTCATAATTACCAGTACCACTTCACATCATGTGTCCTGCAAAATATATCTCAAGTAAAATCAGATAAACAAGGCGTGTATAGAAGTTTGGCCCTGTGCTTTTTGCTAACATTTTGCCCAAAGTCTAGCAGTTATATATGTCTTTGTACAAACTATAGTACTTGTGTTCTTGTATTTGACATTTTGACCTCATATATTGGTTTTGCTTGGAAGGTTTCACCTGCTGTTTCCTTAGGTATTCAGCTGTGGAGGATTCTTCACTTCTTGCTTACTGCTTTTTGAACATTTTATTTTATGTATTTGTTGAAGCATTTCATGTGCTAATTCATCTTGGGAACCTGAACTGTGAGCATGCAAGTTATTTGCACTAAGCACTCGTGTGACATTGCTTGTTATAAATGATATATTTTAGAAAGTGACATGATTTTTTACATTATATAACCTCATTTATTTTCACATCTAACAATTCATTTACAGGTTTCGATTCATCTACTACTGGATTGGATTATGTATCCATAGAATTGTTATGGTCAAATTCAACTTGAGAGCCTTCATAATTTTTAGTTGATTTTAGTATTCTGTTGTGCAGGGGCACACCATCCATTTTCAGTCGATGAGTTCCCAAGGGTTAGTTATGACCATCGTGAGCAGAGTAGACTGCCATACAGAAATCCAGAGACTAAGCTTCGAGGGCCTTCACCTGCCATGCTTTTCCCTCCATTCAAAAATGGGGACCATGTATTTGGTTCAGATTATAATCTTGGCAATAAATCTGAAAGTATGTGTCTTTTATTTAATTATTTTAAAAATTGTGGGCTTTGTCATTTTTCTATACATCGTATAGTCATCAACTACAAACTATAAATCTTGGTTTTGCAGTCAATGTGAGCAATGTTGGAGATTGCTCAGACGAGTGTGACTGTTTTTCAATGTCTTTACTTCAATTCATTGATTTAAAGATCGCGGGCTATCGGCATAACCAGCCTGGACGTGCCAAGATCTTTGGTTTTTTTCGCAGCACGGGATACGGTGGAGCCCTTACGCAACTATGTCTACAGACGTGAGGTTGACAATTGTGAATCTGTACATGTGAAGCGAGAGACGGTAACCATTTTTAGACTGTCTTGCAGCTATCTGCATTTGTTGCTTCTTTCATGATGAAAATACCTATGCATAGATACATTACATTGTTAACGCTGCAAATACTTTTCCATCTCTAGATTTAGTCTTTATTCTGTAAGTCAAGGTTTTAAATTGTGGGCTATTACATTTAGCAGTAGTCTCATTCAGAAGCTATAAAAATTTATAGCCAAATATATTTAAAAATATCTCATTTAGCAGTTTTGTTGAAAACATGAAAATTCTTAATTAATTATGTAGGAACACATGTAGTTAAGGAAGTTTTGCGAACACAAATACTCAAATACATGTATATGGATCTAGGGAACATATTTCTAGGTTTATTACTTAACATTGACTTAAACAATCGACATACCATGGTTATAATGAACATTCATATTCCTTCAACGCTCTAAATCAAACAATTCAAAATTATTTAATGATTCATTACATCATTTACTAATTATAAAGATCACAACGAAGATGCATAGAGTCCAGGCTTTGTCAATTTGTCGACTTGCTTTCCTTTTGGTTCATTCCAGCGTCCAGGCTCCAAGATTTACCACGCTATTAGATGCTTTCCTTTTGGCTTTGTCAATTCGTCAACTTGCTTTCCTACACAAATCTGCAAAATTGATTTTGTTTACCCTTGGAACCATCTGGCTGAGACCAGCAGGAGCTAGCAGAATGTGCCAGAATTGTCGTGCAAGAACACAAGTGAGGATGTGTTGGGCTGTTTCATCTTCCTGGTCACACAGCACACAGTGCTCTTTGATGTGGGAGATCTCTGCTTGCTAAACGATCCGCCGTCCAACATTTGTTCCTAATTCCCATAGGAATGTTTTTCATTTGGATGGAGCCCAAGATTTCCATAGCCTCCGCCTTGGCTCGAATATGATTGATCCATAAAAGAAAGCTCTGTATGCGGACTTGGTAGAGAAGGATCCGCTGGACTCATGTTTCCAGGAATTTAGATCAACTTCATCAGAAGCTAAGGGGGCGTTTGGTTCTCTTCTGTGTACCACCTGGCTCGGTTCCTGGGAGACAGGCTCTCTTGGGCCTGCAGCGTGCGAGCCAGGCTCTGGAGAAACGAGTTCCAGTTTCGTTTCCCGGAAGCCAGGCTGAGCACCGATTTCTGCATGTGAAGGCACGAGTTAAACAGAGATGCAGGTAACCAATCACCACTCGGTTGCATGCGCTGAACCTGGCCGATGGTGCTGCAACCAACCAATTACTCGTCAACTGCATGCGCGGAGCCTGGTCAGGTCGTATGCAATGAACCAAATGCGCCCTAAATGTACCTCTTCAAGAGCTGCAGAAATTGGTTTAGACCATCATCTGAAGAGAGGCTGCCCTGAATGTCTCACACCCATGCCCGATCATTGAGATCTTGAGCCATAGTGCAAGAGTTAATGCATTTCTTCTGTACACATACTACCACTGCTGGGGCAAGATCCGCCAGAGCTTGACTGTGCAACCAGCGAGCTGACCAAAACAATGTATTTGCACCACTTCCTACTTGTGTAACAACTGAAATGGCAAACATGGTTCTGACGTGCAGATGGATTGGGATGTCCAACCCCTCCCACGGTCTAGCTTCAACCATAGCCATCTCATTTGTAAGGCCCAACCCATTACATGTAAATTGGGGATTCCAAGGCCGCCAAGATCAATTGGTCGAATTACCTTCTCCCAGGCAACAAGACAATTACCTTCCTTCCTTTCCAAAGAAATGGTCTTCTCGTTTTATCAATTGACTTGATCACCCATTTAGGTACATTCATAGCAATCAAAAGATGTACTGGAATGGATGAGAGAACGAAGCGAACCATGGTAGCCCTTCCTGCTGAATTCATGAGGCTTGCCATCCAACCCAGGAGACAATCTGGCTATCTTCTCAATCCATAGCAATAAATCACTTTTCTTCAACTTTTATTAGAAATTGGCAACCCCAAATAAGTGCAGGGAAATTCGGAGGTTGGACAGTGCAGGGTCACCAACTATCTCCAGAGCAGGCTATTTAGAATCCTTCTGTGAGTTTATCAGTCTGATTCTGATCCCATATGCAATAAATTTACACTCTATCAATTCAATCTAACAGTATGATGGGATAAAGCAGTAATTCGGTTTTGCAAAATTATGGCCTTCACACACTTTTTTAGCATTTTGAGAAAGTAATATAATTAGACATTGCAATGTCCAGATTAGGCATTATGGTGCAATGATTTCTTGTGAAAAAATAGCTATATGAATGGTCTTTTAGTTCTGTTTGTAAACATGCATGTTGGTTTTTATCATTCTGAAAATGACCATGGCTGGACTTTGGCCTGTCCAGATACAGGCATTTTTTTTTTGGGTATATTTGTGATACTACTCTCAATTCCATGCGGCAAAAAGTTAAAAGCCTGTATTTTGTCTGTCTAACTTGCTGCAACATTGCAAATGTGAATACAGATTGCAATATTGGCCATCAGGCCATGTGACCGATGAACACAAATTTGCCTCCTTTAGCTTACTGAATGTTTTTTTTTTTCCAAGAATGTGCATCGCACGTTATTCAGCTGGCCAAATATTCAAATATATTTTTTATTAATGCATTGCAGGGTGTGGCTCGTTTGTCACTGTCCAGCCCTACTCGAGTCATTTCAATGATGAGCCGTGCATTTATTGAGTTTGAGCTCCACGTGCTGAATGAAGATGAGACCAATGGTGATGAGTCCAGTCTGATCATCGAAGGATGCACGGAGCTCCACACCAGGTGGGCAGCAAATTCTTTCGTCAAACATGTGCGCTTGTATGGTGAAAGTTGTGCTTTGGACATCAAGTATGCGGTATTGATTGGAGCAGTGGAAGCCCGGGTCAACATTGAGGTGCTCACCCGTGCCCCGACATGCATCATGGATCTGAAGATCTATGCCAAGACTAGTGACTTTGGAGATGTGATCAGGCTCTTTCGAGGCACTCTTCCGCAGGTGGGCTTCAGGAAGAACTTTGTTGTAGCCGTGAAGAGGCAGAGCTATCTTGATCTCTACATGGAAGCGTGTAGGGAAGATGATTCTGCTCGTGCCAACAAGCTGCTGCCATCTTCGTGGAAACACAGCTTTCAATCTTGCTTCCATGGGACACTGGAAGACGTGGTTAAGCTGGGTGACTTAGCAACTATCTCAGTCACTGTTACTTGGAGATCCTACGAGAAGAGAGGTGTCACAGCCCGAGTATCCAAATAAATCGTATACACATCATGATCACCATCCTTGCATTTTTGAGCATCTGTCTTGGTGCTTTTGATTTTAAATTTGTTTTTTAGTTTAAATTTGAGTAGGAACTATTTGGAATCATATGACAGATCCACAATTGATGAAGTTTCAAGACAATAATTTATCTCAGTCAATTCTAACACCATTAAGTGGTCATAGCTGAAATCTACATTATCAGCTTTAACCCTGTTCACATTTGAGTGTTATGAAATGTAGCAAATGGAAGGGTTCATACTAGCTAAAGGAATAGTATACACCTTTCTAATCAGACCTACGCAATCTGGTGGATATCAGATGACGTTTGCTATTTCCTTTTATTTTTTTTTTTTTTTTAAAAGGCCATGATCTATTTGGATTTGGAGCACCAATAATTCTTCAGATCACATGACTACACGTGGCACCTAGATTGTGCAGGGCAGGATTGAAATAACTTGGAGCAAACATATTATGTGAGTGCACATATTATTAGAACCTAAGAGCATCTCTAACAGTTTCTTATATTTTACTGGAAAATTTTTGTGTTTTGCCAACTCCAAAAATATATCAAATAAAAAAAGTTCATCTCCAATAGTTTAGTATAATTTATTTGCCAAACCTAGATCTAACTTACATCGGGAACCCTAAGAGAAAAACAAAATTGTATTTATATCTTCCACCTCTTGAAAACTTATATGCGCGCGTAGAGGCTCTTTTGCCAACTAGAGATAAATGGTCACATGGGATGAAGAACTGTTGGAGAAGGGTTTTTTTTCTGTTTTTGCAAAAAATAAAAATAGCAACCTAGGATGGAAAACTATTGGAGTTACTCAAAGCTGTGATTGGTTATGCGTCCTCGCTTCACGCGCCCTTCTTCCTCCCATACTCTGCTGCTGGCCACGCGGTCCACCTCCCGGCCCCACCCCTCGACCCCCTCCTCCTCATTCTCGCCCCTGCCGCTGCTCAGCCACGTCGCGACGCGATAAGGTCTCGTTTAGCAGTTGTTAAGGTTACTGCATGCTTTTTTCACCAATTATGATCCATATTGCAGGCTAGTAGAGAAAATATAACCACACAATTGATTATGAAATCACTGTGTCTTGTATTAAATATCCAGCATATAAATGCAGAATCACATTTCGACCAGAGATGAGTGTTATTATGGCTAAACTATACATTTCCAATTATATTACAGGGAACAAAAAACCATACATGGGAGCAAGTTCTTTGTAGTTAACTGTCATTTTGAAAGGATCTATTGGTAAGGCCAACTTTAGTGTATATGTTTTTTTTTTTTTTTTTGAAAGAAAGGGCAAGAGCTTTATTTGTCCTTCAATCTCTACAACTAAAAAGCAACAAATGACTTTTATATGGGCAGCAACTTTATTTAGTGTGCACAAACTGCAAGCACACAAATGCATGATACTAGTACTCCCTACGACATTTATTTAAGATATTAAAGTTGCACAAGCTCCTTAAAAGAACCCATAGCCTCGTCACCTTAAATTTTCTTAGCCGTCCGATTTCCCATCCAATGGCTACGTCTCTTTGAAGCTGATTCATGGTTGTAGCAGCTTCTTCTCATGATGTCTGGCTTCTGCTGCTTTTGGCTCGAATCTGCACACCCAAATATATACATTCGCTTCTCAGCTTCTCTCCTCTTCTCGCGGCCCTCGCTCCGCATCGCAACTGGATTCCTCCCAATTCTTTCGACTCTTCTCTTCTCTCGAGCGCCTCATCCACGCTCCACGGAACCCTAACTGGCCACCCGTCTACACTTTCTTGATTCGATTTCTGCTTGTCTCTACTTTTTTACGTTTGATTTCTAAATATTGCTTGATTGATAGTTATTTTGCCTTCACCACTAAATAGTTTGCCTTCACTATTCTCTATTTTAGGGTATTCTAGGGTTAGGATTTTTATCGGATTTTGAGCCAACTTTAGGTTATAGGGTTAGGAATCCTTTACCATTCGTTCGCATTTTACTGTTCTATGTTGTTGTAGGGTTAGAATTTTTTCATTGTTTTCTGTTCTAGGTTGTTCTAGGGTTAGGAATTTTATTAGATTTTGACCTATCTTTAGGTATAGGTTACCTGTGATTACTAGATTTTAACTCATCTTTAGGTATGTCGTTCCCTATGATTTAAGCATGCAGTTTTAGAGATTTGACAGATTTATTTATATGGCCTCATTTATTTCTTTTTATGCAGGTTCTTCTATATTGTTGTAATAAATTATTCACTTATTTACTTTTAGTTCTGATATGTTCTTCTATGTGAGTCCTCCTATATTCTTCTATGTGAGTTCTCCTTTTTCTCTTTAGAGAACTAAAATATCTTAGGATAAATACAATACATGTTCTGCCTTGTTCTTTTTTTAATTCATATCCCGATGCTCATATATTCACTCTCTTTATTTACGTTGGTACTTGGTAGCCAAATGTCTAAGGACCAACTATATCAAACCGCTTTAGCTTAACTAGAAAATATGCCCGTGCGTTGCAAACGGGTAACAAAAAACTTATTTTGTTCAATGTTTACTTATCAGTAGGGAAGCTAGGTAATTATTTGTTTATATGCTCATGACTATGTTGGTACCTAGTATACTCTCGCTATAGGCCACGGCATCAACGGTTGCTTTTGCACCTCTGCAGAATAGTGTGTCATCTTCTGAATCTTTTCCATATGTCTATCCTAAAATGCACTTTTACAGAATAGTAAATAATCATATGAAATCTAAAAAAAAAACAATGGAGTATATTCTTGTGCTTGCAATGGAAAAATAAAGCTATAGAATAAATATTGTGCTTTATATAAAGCATAATATAGGTTGATATTAACTTGAATCCGTTGGTCGTTCATTAAATTTAAGAGCAAAAAGATGAGCAAACCTTTGATCCTTTAATTTTAATGAAGGCACAGGTGACATCTAGAGATTAGGAGTGTCTCTTCGGCCCTACTTCAGAGCACTACCCGGATTGAAGACCCGCCGTCATGCGCTCGGCTTTCATGACCACGGGTCTATGGCATACGTCAGCTTACTCCGGTGGCGGGTTACCCCTAGCTAGACGCGGCAACGGGCGACACGGCCTTTCCGTTACGCTAAGTGGATCCGTACCGCTGGATTCGAGGCTGTTATATGAGCTGAGCACCTGCGACCATGCGGACTTTTTGTGTGTGCTCAATTACAGCTCCACCACGATCATCACCATTGCACAGGGCCATGAGTACACGTGCACTGAGAGCAAGACCTACTCCATGGGTAGCCTCAACTACCCGTCCTTCTCGGTGGCCTACTCGACGGAATCGGTGACTCGACCACCACGACACACACGAATGCTAACAAATCGTGGGCGGGCGACACATACAAGATGATGACGTCGTCGTTTGCTGCCTACAAGGGCGTGGCTGTGGCCGTGGCCATGGAGCCGCCGAAGCTAGAGTTCATGTCGGTCTAGCAAGAGCTACATGGTAAAGTTCACGTACGACATATTGTCATTGCGCCTCGGTTCGGATGTCCGGTCCTTTCATGCAATAGGTTTGATATCTCTCCGTGGGATCTCCTCGCGTCTACCTCCGTACTATTCCGACTGAGGTTGCTGAGGAGGCTCCGACTGAGGTTGCTAAGGAGGCACGTATAGCCGATGCAGGAGGCGGATACATGGTTAGAGTGGACATATCCATGGCAGGGCAGAACATGGTGATTTATGGGGTTGCGAAGTATTTAGTTTAATTTATTTTTTTCTTCAATAAGAAAGGCAAATTGTTTTGAGACCTTAGCAAGATATTATTTTGAGCTATACTTGAGTTACAAAGAGAACACTAAATACATAATTCAAGTACAAGATTTATAATAGCTAATCTTCACAAATGTTGTTTCAAATTTCTTTCCCTATGATGCAATGTGTGGGAAGTGTTTAACAGCCCAGCTGAAATAAAGATAAATAAGAACAAAAACTCCATGAAACATCACCTAAGGTTGTATGGTGTAGTGGTAAGGCTCGATCTCGTGATACCTAGAAGACCAGGTTTGAATCACAATATTGACGGAATGTTTTTTAGCTTTTCTCTAAATTTTATGGCTAGAGTGGGCTGCACGTGGGCTGAAGCGCATTAAGTGGTCAAGGCTGGGACTGGCTTTATCTGGGCCTTGCTGGATGCGAGAGTAAGTGGTTAGAATGAAAGAGAGATTGAGCTGCACAGTTAGGCCAAATTAAGAATGGGCGGACGAAAAAAAAAGGGAGAGAAACTCTTGTCTCTTTTATTAATAGGTATAGATAGATATAGATATAGGAAATATCTATTTATATAGAATGAATAAAAGATAAAATACACATAATACTATGCTTGTTTATTTTTTTCTTCTATAATAAAAAAAAGGAGGAAAAAAAGTCACGCAACCACATGGCAAAGGCTGCAACGAAGAAAAGAAACAAAAATATCGGCAACGGACACGGATATATTATATATTATACTACGATCCGGCTAGGCTTGTATTTTTGCCTTTCTTCCATATGCTTACGTGTATTTTTGCTGTTTTATTTTTTCACGAAGGAACCACAGCTAAGGGGCGGACCGGAGCTGGAAAAAAAAAAGAATAGACTCTATGCCGACCGAATAAGGAATATGAGAGGGAGAGGCTGGTTATTTAGGATCAAAATCTATTAAAAAGGAACCATAACCCAAAAAGTCGACAATACGTTTTGGAACCAAATTTATATCACGCTAGACAATAGTTATTCCGATCCTCTTGTGGTATGGGCCAACGAAATAGATATGGACTTTGTCCCGTCGTGGGCCATAATACATGGGTTTATTTTTAACCATATTTTAGTTAAATATTAAGGCCCATAAAAAATACTATCTGTAGTATAAAATTTGTACCATATGGAAAATCGAAGAGAGATCGATTTGGTTTATTAGGTGGCTATTGTCTATGTATTATGTACGGAAGCTTAGAAAAGATAGAACGCTTATTATCAATAAGGTTTTGTAATTCCAAACTAAGTAAGAGATAAGTGGTAGTTTTATTTCATTCATCTTGAAAGAAGAGTTAGTTATGTACGGAAGCTTAGAAAAGATAGAACGCTTATTATCAATAAGGTTTTGTAATTCCAAACTAAGTAAGAGATAAGTGGTAGTTTTATTTCATTCATCTTGAAAGAAGAGTTAGTTAGAGGAGGGCCGGACCAAAAAAATGGGAAGAAATTTTGCCTCTTTATTATTAGGTATAGATTTATATCCTGGTACTCATATATTCTATTCTCTTTATTTATGTTGGTAGCTATATGTGTAAGGGACTAACTATATCAAACCACTTTAGCACTGCATCTCGGTTGTATGGTAACCTCTGAAGTCATGTACACCCTTATATATATAATGTTTCGTTCATTTTATGGTGTTCGCTAGAAGTCTAAAATATCTTAGGATAGATAAATCTCATATTCAGCTCTCTTTATTTATGTTGGTAGCTAATTGACTAGAATATTCTCTAGATATTTTTAAATATCTTATCCTATTTTTACAGCTAATCTTCCTTTTTATTGTTGATAATGATTTCAGCTCAACATGGAAGCAGGTGTAGTACTACCGATTAGTGAGTTTGGGGAAGACAAACAAAAAATTAGCAGGGAGTACTTCCTCATCCTCCTTCTTTCCTTGTTGATTATTAGCCTATTATTTTCTTTAGTTCTTTTCTTTGCTGATTCAGAAATAAGGGGATTGCAGTTGTGGTCACATTACTGAATGAGAGCAACTGACCTCCTGGCATCAAGGCCAGGTCCGTCTTACCAAGGTTAGTCATAATGTGCATCCCATCGGATTGTTTTATGTAATGCTTTCTAGCCTTTGTTGACTGCTACATCTTGAATGCCACATATTCTTTAATATTGTTATGCTTTTGCTTCAGTATGTACTCCCTAATTACAATTTTTCAGTTGCAATTTACTAAATATGCTTATTTAATCTTTTCTCATTTTTGCTTACTTAGATTCACAAAAAAACGATTTCATTCTGCAAGAATGGTGGGATGAGTGCATAGCCCTCGAACTAGGGCGAAGATGTTTGTGCCATGCCCTTCAAATCCTACTAGAGTTTGTCAGTGTGTTTATGCCCTCAGGTCATTTGATGTGATGCCTTGCTGCCTTGGTTTTATTGGCGCATAGTCCTTGGCAGCTTTCCATAAGAACACAAATATTATATCGTCGCTCTAGAAAGGTACACAATCCTACCTAAATTTGTTAGTCTATTATTTTTTTCTTGTCTCTGTTATCGTGGTTCCTGCAATACTCAATGATCAGCATAACCATGCCCCCTCGACTATATAATATATGAGAAAAAGAGGATTGGTCCTCTTATTAGTGCTTAAATAATGGGTTACAGGATTAGGTTTTTACATGTCTTACTGGTTTGCTAATCTACATCACAGCGACAAATATTTGGTACCACATGTGTCTGTAAGTAACACAATAAAAAACAGCTTATGTGGAATACAGTCAGCTTCAATTTGTTTCCTACTTAATTAGAGTGCTATAATGGAAGCTTGCATTCGTGGACTACAGTTTTATTTTCTGTGCTTACTATTTCTAAAATTACCTTGCTGGTTTGCCAATGTAGGTGTGTTTCAAAATAAGTTTTTGTACACGTGGATGGCGAGCAACACAACAAAAAAAAAATATGACTAGGATTACAACCAGCTTGAATTAAGAGTTACCCTCCTTTTGATTCTAGAGAGATTAGGTAACTCCTAATGTCACCTACTTCATGCTTTAGTTTGGATTTTGTGAGCTAAGAGCTGAAACAAAAAAAAAAAATTCCTGGGGGTGAGTCCTCTAAGGTTGAAATATTAGGTGGTTACTACCTTATCTTGAGCTTGGCATAGGATTGGTAAGTTTTTATAGTCACTGGTCTAAAACCTGGAGGTTTAGAATTAAATAATTGCCCTACACAATTACATGTATCTGAGTGAAGTTACAGCCTGCATACCTCCATAATTTTCCTTTTCCTGAGTGCATTGTTTCTTAGTGTGGATCAAAATTCATAGATAGGAATACATGGGTAGTTTTATATTAAGCGTTGATATATCCTAAAAATAAATGAGATGGATGGACTGTTAATTCAAATCACAACTACTGTCGTATCTTGTGGAGGACACCTGTTTTTAGTATGTATCAAATGTTCCTAATCAAGTCTGCCTTCTATGATGTTTGATTGAAAAAAAAAAACCAGCAAGGTTTCGTTTTTAGCATTTTTTTTCCCTTTGGTCGATTCTGTTTATAGTGTATGAGTGTTCAGTGAACTAAATATACTTTCAGTTGTTCAGTTAATTTATTTTCAATTCTGGTTTACCAGCTGCTTATCTCGCTCTGTTATGTTTTCTGCATTGCACATGGCTTATGAAGTAGCAGCATATCATCCTGCAGTATTCGGTTGCATGGTATTAGCTTCATTCAGTTCAGTAGCAACTCAATGAAGTCATATGCATAGCTACTAAATTCATATGCCTAGCTGTTACATAATTTATGATTGAAAAATACATATGCTTAGCTGTTAAATAGTTTATATGGTAGGATTCCATAATGCGTAGTATGCTGATTTACTAAGTTCAGTTTTCTTTACCCAGTTTAGCAACACAGGTTAATTGTTTTTGTACTACTCTGTGACTCTCTCTTAGTGGAAAAAAAGAACGCTACTTTTGTATGTGATATTAAGAACTACTAAGTGAGTAATTGTTAGCAACTATGTGATGCTATCTCATTTTCCTAGAACAAGTCTTTTTTTTACATATATTGATGTCAGAATTAGAAAATCTATTTTTCTGATCTTCATAGGCAATTTAGAGGAAGTAATAGTGTCTTATCGAGTATCTGTCTTGACAGAATTGCATCTCTGGGAATGGTGGGGTAGCGCAAGGTTCTACTTTCTCTTTTTCTTTTGCTATGATAGCTGTTAATTGAACCCCTCAGTGGTGTTCCTACAAGATCATTTTGCATTGGTGGTTGCACGTACCATGGTAGCATACCAATGGTTTATAAAAAAATTGCTATAAAATGAAATTGTTGGTAATTATATTTTAGTACCTCATTGGCAATAGTGCTGCAACAACATGCATTTTTTCCACTACATTTTTCCTATGTTGGAGGGTTATCCTAATTTGCCTGATACTAATCCTATCTAGAGTCTCGGTTTATGTGATGCGGGGCACTTGGGAAGACCATGACATTTGCAGATAAAAACCTCTGTGCAACTGAATGCTGATCTGACATTTATTTCTACCTTGGGCTCTAATTCTTTGCATCCAGTGAGACTACAAGAGGCCTGTGGTCTCGGTGTGTTGTCTTTTCTCAGATCAGATGTATGTTTATCCATTATTGTAACATTTGCCGTCATATTGATTTCAAGATGTAAGGTCACGGTAATCATGTATCACTACGGCACTACCTGATCCTAGAGTGTCAGCTTAATTATCCTTATCATGCAAGACTTAATCATTTATGTTTCTTTTTGGTTCTTGAACTAGGTTTGGGTCCTTAGTTTGTAGTTCATATTCTTCGGTTGTTGTTGCATATTCTTCATGTTCCCAATTAATGCTTGTTATTTTCTCCTGATTGTGCAGATCGCCGGCTAGCTGGAGGGCTCGTTTCATTGTTACTGGACAGTGGGTGTGTTGTGGTACGATAGATCCTGGATCTTATCCTGCCAAATCTTCAAACTATTGGTGAGTTTACCATTGGGCCAATGAAATTCTTGGATGTTCCAAAATAGCTCTTATTTTTCTTCTCCATGTAGCACTGATTCACCTCAGTGGAAATAACACTTATCATTGGTGTTTCAAGCTTTGAACTGCAGAGGCCCAACCATTTTATGATAGGTAATACTTCTATCCTCTTAAATGACTGTTATGAATGTCGTTGGGGCTGCGTGGTCGCGAGGGAGCAGCAGCGTCGGCGCAAACAGTACCCGCGGGTACTGTTCACAGGGCGGCGGTTGTGAGAGCGAGAGAGGAGGCTAGGGTTTTGGGCACTAGGAATGCCGGCCGTGGGGCTTTGTCTACGGCCGGCAAGAGAGAAGGGATTTCCTTCTAATCTCTTGCTTGCTTATAGATTGATACATCTCCTCTCATTATATAGAGAGGTTTGACTTGACCCCTAAGCAAGCGACTAATTAACCCTAATGGGCTAAGGTCCAATAGGTCCTTGACTCCTCTAACACTACTCCCCACCCAGACATGCAGCTCGTCCTCGAGCTGCGACCTAACAATGATGCTAACTATGACTTCACTAGACACAAACCGAATACCTAAGAACAAGCTTTTTACATCTCGGCTTATTGTATTGACCTAAAATAAAGTAACCCGAATTAGACTCCGACTATTTATTGTTGACTTCGAACGATAAGGCGAAGACCCTCCACGCGCCGAACTTGTGCGACTGCAGCCCCCTAGATCCCATGGAGACCATCTGAACGAGAGGGGAGCACGAGGGTGGCCACCTAATGGAATCGGTCACGATAGCAACCAGCGGAGACGTCCTCGCGGCGACCGGTAGCAGAAAGCGGGGGTGCTAGGCAGTGCGTCCTTGCCGGTGACAAAGAGGAACATGCCTCCCCTACCGCTGCTTCTGCCGAATTAGAGCATGTCGCCTGCAAGAAAAACACCATGCCCGCTGCCTGTTGGGAAAACTGCATGCTGAAGATCCCCAACGCAGCGGACGAGATCGATGTCCTTCATGTGGCAAAGCGCAACTTGGAGGAGCTGCGAAGGGGTACAGGGGCTGAATCAGCTACAGCTCGGCGCATCTCCTGCACCCTTCGACGCAGCTAGGAGGCCCGCAGCGCGGTAGCCTTTGCAGCCGCACCGACGCTGACACCTGATGGGCGGCATTCTCCCGCTCAATCTCCATCTTCTCAATCTGCTGCAAGGCTGCTGCAGCAGCAACTAGACGATCTGCAAGGATGGCACTGCGCCGCCGCTTGAAGATGGTGCGCTGCCTATGCCGTATGAAGGACCAACATGAAGACGGCTGGTGGATGGGAACCGGGGCGATTGCCTGCATGCCCTGGAATAGCGGCGTCGTGGGGTGCACGCCTTGGAACAGCAACACCGTTGGCTGCAAATCCTGGGATGGCAGCAACATCGTGCCGTAAACTGGCATCTCGTAGGGGAGGAACGGTGGCATCGGCCACGGCCGCTGTGCAGCCATGTCGCGGAGGCGCGAGCAAATGTCGATGGTAGTTCGGGTTATCTCATGGAGGGCAGCGGTCATCTGCTTCGGAGTCATGACAGGCGGCGCCACCGCAAAGGACACAACCGGCAGCGGAGTAGAGAGGGCGATCAAGGAGGACGTGGTGGAGGCCACCACGGCTGATGTGGTGGAAACATGGCCGGCGCAGCAGGGGGCACGGTGGTGAATATGGCAGCAGAGGGGGCGGATCAAGGCCTGATCTCTGATACTAAATGTTATGAACGTCGTTGGGGCTACGTGGTCGCGAGGGAGCAGTAGCGTCGGCGCGAACAGTACCCGCAGGTACTATTCACAGGGCGGCGGCTGTGAGAGCGAGAGCGGAGGCTAGGGTTTTGGGCGCTAGGAATGCTGGCCGCGGGGCTTTGCCCACGGCCGGCAAGAGAGAAGAGATTTCCTTTTAATCTCTTGCTTGCTTATAGATTGATACATCTCCTCATTATATAGAGAGGTTTGACTTGACCCCTAAGCAAGCGACTAATTAACCCTAATGGACTAAGGCCCAATAGACCCTTGACTTCTCTAACAATGACATACATACTTATTTCTGCTTTTCTCTTTTGTGTTCAGCTTCTCATGAATCATGATTTCAATTTCTTCACCTAAAGATTTTTGAAACTTTCAGATTTGTTTCTGGGGACTTGCAGAAGTATGGAACAAATTAACCTCGATTATAGATGTAGTCTACTCTGATAAATGACGAGGGCATTTCAAACTTTACAAATGATCAGATCAGATCTGAAGAGAAGCAGCTTATGTCCTAATTTTGTCAGAGATATGTGTGCTTTTTCATAAAGTAGAAATACAACCTAAAAGATATACCTTTACCTTTGATCTTGATTGCTTTGCGGGCAGCATAAACGACGTAGCAACAGGTAGCTGTCGTTGTAGTTAGGATAAATAGTGCTGGCAATCACAACAACTCTTATCAGTTATTTTTTTAGAAGACAAAAACCAATACTTAGGATGCAGTATGCTTTTACAGTATTATTTTTACTCAAGTGAAGCATTTTCAATGCATCTGTTGCCTACTCATACTTTGAGGAGATCGGATATATTAGTTGGTGTGTCTGTGTACTTGTGTTTATTCTTCCCTCAATAAAAAAAATTCAAGATGTGTACTGAGTTCTTATTAAGATATAGCCAAACTAAATTCACGATATGTACCGAGTACTTATTAAGATTGCCAAACTCTAGAAGAAAATGGCATTGCTGCTTTCTGTCTTATGGTCTATTTTATTTCCTTTTTCATTTCTTGATCTGTCACACAGTATGTCAACTATGATTGGTTTTGTAATTTTTGCCACCTTTACATGGTGAAAAATAGAGGCATTTCTAGGTGTGCTTTTCCCTTTCTTTCTTTCGTTACCTCCAATTGAATTTTGTTCTGACCACAACTCTTATATGTAGCTCACAATTTTGTAAATTTGATATACGAACCCTGTACCATGGCGTAGACATATTACTAAAGTTAAATGATCCTTACATATAATGCTTTGACAAAAACTATCCCATATACACTCAGTTGGCATTGCTAGACGCGCAGGAGCACGCTTTGCGCCAGTACATTCTAAATCATTACTAGTAGCAAATATAGGCATGCAGGTGCCATGCCAATGCAAAATGGAAGACATTGCGTAGTACTACTAGTGATCAAATTGACAGCAACGCCGCCGGCCGGCCGGCCATATGCATGTAAACGGACGAGAGAGGGAGGTGATCGATGGGAGAGAGAGTACGACGATCGAGCACGCGCGGCCGGACGCGCCTACCATCTATGTCGCAAACACACGCACGCACGGCGAGAGCGGATCCATCCCCGGCTCCGTACGTCCCCCTGCCCGCCGCCGGCCGGAAAAACCATGGCAACAACAGGAGTTTATTCAATTCCACGGCCGCGCGAGGACCAGTTATCGTCGCGGCCGGCCGGCTGCAGCCGGTGTCCCCGCTCGCGCGCGGAGACGGTGTGGGGAGTAAGAGGGCAGAGGGGCGCGACGATCCGGGAGAACCTGGAGCCGATGGAGAAGCTGCTCGGCGTCCTCGTCCTCGAACTCTGGCAGACGACCAGGTCCGATGAGCGGCGGCGAGCCAGTGCTGCGCGCGGTAGCGGGTGTGGCGGGGGCGGCGGGGCGCAGGGTACCACCACCGCCCGGCGCCCAGGGCCCTCTCGAACTGGCGCGGTGGACGGGAGATGCCACCGCTCTGGCGCGGTGCTAGCGCTCTGCAGCGAAGCGAACCCGGGCGTGGTTGTGGCCTGTGGGCCACCAGCCAGCAGGCAAAGAACGTCGTTGCCGTTGGGGCAGCCGGATATCCTCCTCGGGGCAGGAGCTAGGCAGTCCGCCACGGCGCCAGGTGCTGCTTGCTTTTTGCAGCCTTCGTACGAACAGCACGCGATCAGGTTCACTCGCGTGATATGAGATGCACACTCTCCCTCTCTCAACACTAATCATCTACACTAGCGAACAACTACCAATGCCCTCCGATACATGGATCTGAACGATCAGTATGAACTTTAAGAAAATTAATTAGATGTTTTTGTTACTTTGAAAAATTGGAAACCATGTTTTAAACCAAAAATCATAATCTAGACTTATAAGCTGATTGATAAGCTAAAACAACTGATTTTTTTTAAAAAAAATACTGTGAGTTGATATAGGTCTGTTTGGTTTAGTGACCAAAAATTGTCACACTTAAGGTTAGTCGTGCCATAGTTTTTTCGGCACTTGTATGGTTCATTTCTTAGAGTTATAGCACGCTAAACTTTTTTTAGCACCATGCCCCACATGTTATAGACTCATTTTTATGCCAAAGCGTAGTAAAAGTTTAGCACCGTTTTTTCTCGTTGTACTTTCTTTGGCAGGTTGGAGTTTGTTGAAGGTTAGGCGTGGCAACTTGAGGTTACCAACCAAAAAGACTCCAATGTGCATCAGTAAACATTTCGCTTCTATTTTTAATATGAATACATGAAGTGGTTCATTGCAGCGTACATAGATACGGGCATACGGCCGCTATCTGATATTTTTAATATGAATACCTAGTTGTTGCCTCGCTCTTTGCCCTTAATCCTGCTACATAGTGTTGATTTCTAATTTTATTTCATCATATTTTGTTCAACGAATGCCCATGAGTTTCTAATGATCGGAGATTGTAATTTGCGATATTTACATCGTCTAATCTGCCATTTCTTGACGTATACACCCCCATTGGTGACACGCATGCAATTCTCTCGCTCGAATCTGTGCTGGGGCCGGGCGGTTTAGGTGGTGCCCACTTCCCGCAGCGCTGCCCCCTCGCAGCTTTTCCGTACGTACACCCTCGCCTCCTCGGCGTCCTCGCCCGCCAAAAAAACGACAAGACGAGGAGGGCGATCCCTCTGCGTGAGGGGAGGGACCCACCAGCATACTTGCATGGCACCATGGGTACGCAGCCGGCACCGGCAGCCTCATACGTCATACCCGTTTCTTTTTTTCCCCAATCCATCCATATACAAAAGGATGTGTGTAAAAGGGTACAAGTGCCATAAATAAATTTAGTACCAGAGCAATACACACATTACTGCAAAAAAGAACGCAATACCTAAACTTCTATACGCTTAGAGCTATTTTGTGCGTGTTTTATAAGACCCCTATATATGGATAGTAAAAATCATACGGATAGTAAAATCGTAATGTTTAAATTTGTTCTTTGAAATTGTAATAGCAAACTCTGCATATAATTATATTTTTGGCGAGCAACATGTTTTTCGTTTGGGAACCACCTAAAATAGATAAAGGTGTATCCATTGTCTGTGTCAAAATAAGTATACAATCAACCTATCTCAATCAATTTATCAAACCAGTTGTAACATCTCGGTTCGGGGCTTAATAATATTAATAGAATACTCATACTAACAAGTTGTAACCTTTTTTTTCTGGAAGTCCATCTTTAAAAAATTTTGAGGTTAAGCGTGCATTGTCTGGAGTAATTTTAGGATGAATCACTGAATGAAAAGTTATTTCTAGGTACACACGAGTGAGGACAAAGTACGCAGAAAGGACTGGTAAAAGCTATCAGATCTAAGTGGACCCGGCCTTGAAGAGACAGAGCGTTACACCAGCGTAGCGGGCTCGACCAACCTCTAGTAGTATAGTGCCATGTGTACATGTGTTGTGAATTTCTGTGTCCCTGTTGAATAGAGCAAACCGAGACAATAATGTGTTCCTACTCCAGTAGTACAATGACATGCATATATACACACCTAGAAAAAAAATCTAGGACTAGATGTCTAGGAGCAGCCTTAGGACAATCTCAATGGAGGTTTCATAGAGTTTCATAGGTAAAAATCTAAGAGTGTGGATGTCTAGAAGTAGCCTTAGAACAATCTCAATGAAGGTTTCATGGAGTTTCATAGGAGTAGCCTTAGGACAATCTCAATGAAGGTTTATTTGAGTTTTATAGGTATTAAATATACAGACATGAAACTATATTGATGTAGAAAGATGTTATAAAAATTTCATAGGTATACAGATAGTTTTATGGGGATGAAACTCTTCTGCATTATTTCCAAAATCTAGGTTGAAACCCCCATTGAGACTAGTCTTAGGGCTTGTTCAATTTCTTGGGTTGGAACAATTTCTAGAATAACTGGCTAATTTGTATAACCTTGCAATAGCTGGAATGGTCCGTAGCCTCATTTCGGCTAACCAAACGAGCCTATAGTCGGTTGCACGAGTTTAATTTTGTCTTACCACCACAGTTTGATCCGGAAAAATTAGGGACAAAGAGCTAGACCAAAATTTGAGAGAGATCGGAGGTAGCCTTCTCTAGGTGCATAAGTTTTATTGTAGAGGTGCATATATTATCGAAATTTAACCATAAAATAATCATTGGTTTTGGTTTTAGCGTTGGTGCGCTCATACCCTCTAATTTACTTGTAGATCTGGCCCCAGGCAAAGTTAAGACGCTACAACCGACATCAAGGGCTAATATGAAGGCTCCGTTTGGCACGGCTCCACTTCACTAGTGAAGCTATTTATTTTGGCTTCAGCTCCATAAACATTTCTATGATAAGTAATCCATGGGGATATTATTTTAATTATCATCTTAATTTTTAATTAGTGGAGGATTTTCTATCCATAGGTTTTGCTCCTCTTAGTACCCCCCAAGGGTGTCCTTTGGCCGTGTGAGTTGTTTGACCAATCTGAAAAAAAAAATACAAGGGGTTCTATGCTAATAAGTACACTAAGAGCAAAGAAACCGGGTCCTAACTTGTGAGGCTGAGTCGTTCATGGAGGACCACCTTTCATGAATGGAATCAGGTTCTATGGAATAAAAAATATTTTCTCTCTCATATTCTCTCTCCCCCTCACCCCAATTAATAAATCCAATCCCGTGTCTATACACTATGGAGAAATTTATAGTTGCTATCTTTATCACTTGTGTAGAGGTCCAATATTGAATCAATCCTGTGTCTATAAATTGCAGTGCTCTAAGTATGCATTATGTATTATTTTTTCTTAAATATCTATGGAGGCCAAAAGGCATAAGCTAAATCTGGCGCGTAGTCTGTCGTAACTCGTCCGTGCATCATGCTTCTTAGCTTTAGCTCTCATGAACCTAGAATCAAGGAGACAAAACTTGATGTCTAGCACATAAATACACTTCAATTCGTATGGTTTGAAAGGGATTGAGGTGTATTTTAATTCAAATCCCACTCCAATCCATTCTAAATCATATGGATTGGGGTGTATTTGTGTGCAATCAAACAAGACCTAATTGATATTTCGCATAGTCCATATACTATTCTACTTTGTATCTATTGTTATTGTTTTATTTTGATACCTAATTTGTTCTACTTTGTACTTTATATCCCTTCTAAACCGAATCCGGTGGCCGCCGGCGTGGAGAGCGAGGTGGCGGTTCGGTGGCTGGCGGCGACCGGCTTGCCAGCAGAGAGAGAGAGAGAGAGAGAGAGAGAGAGTGAGGGAGACACGGCCCTAGATATCTTACGGGCCTGTTGGCTAGCGGATAGCCAACAAGGCCCTATCAGCCAGCTACGGGATGACAAGACCCTATCGGCCGGTGGGCTGCCGATATGCCTGTCGGTCTGACAAGGCCCACCGTACTAGTGCCTGGGGGTCCAGGTTGCCGACATGGTTACCGGACATGTCGGCTATCGGGAAGCCGATAGGTTCTTGTCGGCCTTCCAATCGGCGATAGGAGTGCCGTCGGCCAACCTCCAAATAGATAGGATACTAGATTTGCAATTCCTCCAACTCGGATATTATACTTGCATTTATTCATAAAAAATATTATTTTTAAAAAAATTCCTTATCCAAACACCACCTTACTTCCTTAACCGATAAATGAACGCCTCTTGAGTTGGTTATTACTCCCTTCATTGTCTTTTATAAGATAGACACGTACAAAAATTTAGAGTCAAACTTTAAAATCGTTGGCCAGTAATCTAGCTAACAATTTTAATTACTATACTACAAACTTGATAAGGTTAGATTGGAAACTAAATGAATTATCCGCTTATCATAAAAATAATATAATAAAAAATAAAATAAATAAATGGTTAAAGTGTAGTTTTAAACAATGTGCCATGTCCAGTCGTGCCTTATTAAAAAAAAAAAGAGAATAGAGGTAGTAATAACTTATACTCTTTTATCCAAGTATATAAAATTTACTCCCTCTATTCCAAATTATAAGTTATTTTAATTTTTTTTTGAGTCGAGTATCTCAAGTTAAATTTATATAATAAAATAATATAATTTATGATAACAAATAAGTATCATTAAATTTTTCATTAATTATATTTTCATAGTATTGCCATTCGACGTTATAAATCTTTTATAACTCTCTCTATAGTTTAAGTCAAACTTGAGATGCTTTAACTCTCTAAAAAAGTTAGAATGACATAATTTGGGACAAAAGGAAGTAGAATTTAGTTTTATTTTCCAATACATATCATTTTCTGTTGTGAGAAAAAGTTGTCAGCAAAACCTAGAGTGTAAGGAACGAACTTCTTGCGAATTAACATGCTTGATAAGGTTGAAATTTTATTTTCCCTAACCAACAACATCGCATAACTATTCCAAAGCATCAAATAGTGTATCAACACATGTCTCTAGAGTCCGGAGATTGATCAAACAGCGCTCTTAGCTTCGTGGGCAATTGTCGATGATGGAGCCATAATGTCAGGGTAGTCGCGCGACATTGTGAAATTAGTGAATTGATCATACACACATTGTCGTCACGATTCTTCTCGTACTCAAACAAAAGGCTGTGAGCATGCCGAACTCAAAATATCTCAAATTTGACTAAAACTATAGAGAAAATTAACGATAAAATTTAGTTGGTGCCATCAGTATTATTATTGTATTAGTTCCCTAATACGTGGAGTTGTTGATTGCGAAAAGAATGTAACATATTTCATGAGTAATCAAAAAGCTCTCTCCTTTTCGCAAAAAAGTAAAATAAAATAAAATAAATACTAGATACTTTGACTTTCTAAAAAAAAAATAGAATGAGTTATAATTTAGGATGGAAAGATCACGTATAAGCCAAAAAGAATTTAAAAGGATGATGTGATTATTGACAAAATTTTTGTAACGCAAGTCGTCCAGACCATGCAACAAGTTGAGCGCCTGATGCCTCCATGGAAAGAAAGGGTCTGGGATCCTTTGTTGCTTATGGACCTCGACAGCAGAGCTCTCCACCGCGAGGGGCGCCCCTGATCCATGTTTGTAACTGCGCAAATTTGACCATCAACATGTGTGAGTACATGACTGAACACTGACACTGACAGAGTCAATGACGACGGGCGAGCTTTATGTGCGCGGCGCAGCCAACGCTCCGCATTCACGGCGTTCTCAGTTCCGCACGCCACTCTTGTTCTGGGAATATTCCGCTCCTGCTCTCCTCCATGATTGGGCATATATATCCGCAAATCCACCACTGTTCGTCAAGTCGCAACCTTTTTCCCCCCCTCTTGGCGTCTGATTGCTAGAAGAAGTGGTTAGGGATTGCAGCTGCTGTTTGTTTCAGGCTCTCTCAGTCTCAGTTGGGTGTTCGTCAGTGCAGCATGAGGGCGCCGCTGCTGCTGTGGGCGGCGGCCGCGTGGCTGGCCGTCAGCGCCGTGGCGCACCCTGGCAGAGGCGGCGGCGGGGGGAGCAGCAGCCGCTGTCGAGGATCGCCGTCGAGAGGGCGGTCCTCGCCGTCGACGATGCGGCACACGTCAAGGCGTCCCCTTTGGTTCTTGGGCTCAAGGTCAGCTTCAGTCCTCACCGCTACTCTTGTTTGGGGAGTCAATTTCTGGTTCACTGACAGTTTGTCCGTGGAACCTGTGGATTGTGGCGCTCCAGGGCGAGAACAGTGAATGGGTGGACGTGGAGTTCTTCCATCCCAACCCATCCAGTGACGATTGGATCGGCGTGTTCTCTCCTGCGAATTTCAGGTAACAGTATTGGTGTCTGGCTAATTGACTGGATCAACAAACTCACTCAACCAGATGGGGATAAATGTCTCCATAATTCTCTGATGTTTCTTGTTTGGGCATTGTCAGTGCTGCAATCTGTGAACCTGAGAATGAGAGGCAGTATCCTCCAGTGCTATGCACTGCACCTATCAAGGTCAGCATGTACCCTGTTCTGTTTAACTTGACTTTGTGTATACACTTGTCAAAGTTTCAGATTCTCCGAATGCCTAATATGTTTGAACCCTGATTGGTTTATCTCCACATATCTCCATTCATTCATTGCAGTACCAGTTTGCAAACTTCAAAAATGATGGCTATAACAAGACTGGAAAGGGCTATCTGAAGCTTCAGTTGATCAACCAGAGGGAAGATTTCTCGTTTGCACTTTTTTCCGGAGGCCTCTTGGAGGTGAGCCAAGAAAGTTACTAGCATCTTCTGAACTTCTCTACCTTGTACTTTCCAGTACAATTCTGAACTTTTGAAGATGCATTCATTCATGTTCTCCATCTGAACAAAAGGCCACTCCTGTAACAGCCCAAGCTGATTGCTGTCTCAAACAAGGTAGCCTTTGTGAATCCAAAGGCACCAGTGTACCCACGTTTGGCACAAGGGAAGTCTTGGAATGAAGTAAGCCTTCTTGTCATTCCACAATTGTGACAGCCATTTCAGTTTCATGGATTAGATGATACCTTGTGCAATGTGTATGTTTTTAAAAGAAATTATTTTAGTATTCCCTCTCAGCTCTGTATCAACAAAGGCGAGCATACATTGTGGAAATAAATTAACTAAGGTGACCAATCTAAGACTGTGACTATATTGTCTTTGTTTTTTTGCAGATGACAGTCACCTGGACAAGTGGCTATGATATTACAGAAGCAGTTCCTTTTGTTGAATGGGGTGAGAAAGGAGGACGCCGGTTTCTTGCTCCAGCTGGAACATTAACATTTGACAGAAATAGCATGTGTGGTAAGTTATTATTTTCCTACTCTCTCTAGAGACAAACTAAGAAGCTTTTGACAGTTCACAGTTTACTGGCCGATGAATCAGTCGTTTAATTCTATAACCTGCAAACTCAGGTGCACCAGCGCGAACTGTTGGTTGGCGCCATCCTGGTTACATTCATACAAGCTACCTGAAGGATCTGTGGCCAGACTCACCGTATGGGTTCTGTCTTGCATTTTCATTTGACTATTTAAACATTTCCATATATTCAACCAGTTCCGAAACATACACAGAGTCAGTATGAGCTAATAAGACACATGTTAATTTGCAAAAATTCAGGTACACTTACAGGCTTGGCCATAGGTTAATGAATGGGACCCGTGTCTGGAGCAAATCATACAGCTTCAAAGCATCACCTTACCCTGGACAAGATTCTTTGCAACAAGTTATCATATTTGGAGACATGGGAAAGGTACATATTTCCTTCGATGTCTATCCTAGTTTCAGTCAAATCACAATTTGGTATTTTCATTTTTCAAATGGACTCAATCTTCTGACATCCTTTTTTACAGGCAGAGGCAGACGGTTCAAATGAGTTCAACAACTTCCAGCCAGGTTCACTAAACACTACTTACCAGATCATCAGGGACCTAGAAAACATTGACATGGTGGTCCACATTGGGGACATCTCCTACGCGAATGGCTACTTGTCTCAATGGGACCAGTTCACTGCACAGATTGAACCAATTGCTTCAACAGTGCCATACATGGTTGGCAGGTCAGCTGAGTGTCTCAGTTCGGTACTTTCTTTTGTCCCTCCCATGTATTCTTGTATACTGTTTACAAGAAGATTAATTTCTGCAGTGGTAACCATGAGAGGGATTGGCCTGGCACCGGTTCATTCTACGAAAATCTCGACTCTGGTGGAGAATGCGGTGTCCCTGCCCAAACTGTGTTCTACACTCCAGCTGAGAACCGTGCAAAATTCTGGTAACTATAGCGTCTCAGTACGTAAAGCCATTGCAGTTTCTTCAGATGCCATTTCTTAACTGTTACTGACTGAACATTGATCCTTCTTCAGGTACGCAACAGACTACGGCATGTTCAGGTTCTGCATTGCTCACACGGAAGAGGACTGGAGGCCGGGGACCGAGCAGTACAAGTTCATCGAGCAGTGCCTGTCGTCTGTTGACAGGCAGAAGCAGCCATGGCTCATCTTCCTTGCTCACCGCGTTCTTGGGTACTCGTCCTGCGCCTACTACGAGTCAGAGGGAACGTTCGAGGAGCCCATGGGGCGGGAAGCGCTGCAGGAGCTCTGGCAGAAGTACAAGGTCGATCTCGCCTTCTATGGGCACGTCCACAGCTACGAAAGGACATGCCCGGTCTATCAGGTGTGCCTTCAGTTTCCATCTACAATCAGCACAATTGCTTGTAATTCTACAGTGAAGCACTACCTGTTGTCTGAAAACTTACATGTCCTTGTTGCGCACACACACCTGACTGTAATCTTTCAATTTCTGCAGAGCCAATGCATCGTCAACGCGTCGGACCACTACAGCGGCCCGTTCCAGGCGACGACGCATGTTGTTGTTGGCGGCGCAGGAGCCAGCCTCTCGGCATTCACCACCTCAAAGATCCAATGGAGCCACTTCACCGACTTCGACCACGGGTTCGTCAAGCTCACGGCCTTCAACCACTCGTCCCTGCTGTTCGAGTACAAGAAGAGCCGCGACGGCAACGTGTACGACAATTTCACGATCACGCGCGACTACCGGGACATCCTCGCTTGCTCTATCGACAACTGCCCCCGGACCACACTGGCTTCATGAGGTCTCTTGATCTAGCTTTCAGACAAGGAAATTTCAGTTCATAGGGTGGTTCTCTTGCAGTGCAGCGGTGATTCAGTTCATGTACATAGTTTTTTAGTGCGTCAATAAATTATAAATGAGGCGTTTTCTTTTCTGCCTGCATTATTTTGTTGTACCTGCAGGTGAAACTGTGAGTGCCTTTGGTTCTACCCTTAGCTAAAATATGTTTTAGTCGGATGAGGTGCAGTGCTTTGCAAATTTCCAAAGCTTGTTTTTATTTTTCTTTACATAGAAAGGGCTCTGGAACCTTGGATGAAAAGAAGGTGAGCACATGGGACTCAAACTCAGGTGGTCGGCAACGTGGCAAACGTAGGTGAGCGCAACAAGGCCACAAGATGGACTCCTTTTTTCAGCCAAGTGTCCTGGCTTAACAAAATCGAGGAAATTTTTTGGTTGTAAATATAAGTATAGATTTTGCTACAAGAATCTTTCTACTGTCAATAAAAAAACGAGGAGACTTTAGGCCTAGTTATTTGGACCAAACCAAAGAAACAAAAAGACTGGCAGTCCGACCAGTAAAAGACCAAGTTAGGGCCTCAGCCGTTCAATCCACCTAAACGACCGATAAGCAATGAAACCGTTTAAAAATTGCTGAACCGCTGGCTTTTTTGAAAAAACGGTCGAAAAACCGCTAGTCGGATCGTTTGAAGAACCAACGATGGAAGACAACATACGCACATTGACGTGTGGTCCGCGGGAGGGGAGTGGAGAAAAATAGTGAACATGCACACTGACGTATGGTCCGTAGGGGACCTGCACCTCAATGTTGCAGTGGAGACAACAACTAAGCTAGACATATATTTGTGCCACTAGTATATATTAGGTTGTATTCGAACCATATTGAACTGGTGGTTCAAACGCGTTTATTCCGTTCTAGCTACTGCCTCATCCTTGCAACGTGCACCCTAACAGCTGCTTGCTCTTTTTTGTCAGATGAAACTACCGTAGCTTCTGCAAGTTTCTCCCTACGCCTATGAAATCATTGCTTTATGTGATTCAGATGTGTCATGCAGATGTGGCACCTAAGGCAGTACTCTAGCATGGAACGTGAGAAAGCCCTAAGTTGGATTCAGAATCTACTTTTTGATCAGCTAACTACTCATTAGGGCGGCTCCAATGCAAACACATAGGACATATTAGCCTGTGAATCATCTTTTGTACTACCTTTTTCTCTCTCCAACTTTCTCTTTATCTTCATAAACGGGTGCTCTGTTTCTACAATGCGTGCTTTACCGTTAGCTTTCGCAAAGTGTTAGATGAGGCTGTGGTGCTTTTGTAAGTCACTTCGACCCTTTGCGAGGCTACTGATCCATTTGACATGATGCTGATGTGGAGGCTGGGGCAGATGCTCTAGAACCTAGGATGAAAAGAAGGTGAGCACATGGAACTCAAACTCAGGTGGGCAAGGAGGCAAACGTACGTGAGCGCAACGTGACTATAGGCTGGTCCCCTTTTTCGTTCTTGACTTAGAATTTATTTGTTTTGTGACCCTAATTTGTCATGTCAAGTGCCATATTTTATTAGCATCGTGTTCTATGTGTTATAGATTCATTTTCTTGCCAAATATTGACACAAAGTGACTTTGATTTTACTTGTCACACTTTCTACAACAACCAAAGTTTGCCAAATGCCCCAAGCCCCAATGCTAGGTTTGGCAATCTACAACACCAACCAAATAGACCCTTATGGCTGAATAAAATCGATGGAATTTTTTTGGTTGTAAATATACTAATTGCTAGAAGAAGCTTTCCTACCGTTCACTCAAAAAAACATGGAGGAAGAGACTTCAGAAATGCGGACTCAGAATCTACTTTTTGATCAGCAACCATCTAAGTCAGTTGTCTGTGGTCTTTGTCTCTTGGTTTGTGCCAAACCTACGCTTTGACATTATCTCTGAACCCGCTAGTGTTTGATGGCTGCGTGATATCCAACAACACATAGTGGGCCAAATGAAAGCCTTACCCAATCTTGTTTTGTGAGGAGGGGGGGAAATTCCAAGTAGAAAAGAGTCCAAAAATGTGAAAACTAAACCAAAAGGCCCATTGGTTTGTCCTGTTGAAGTTTCAAAGCCATGCTTTCCCTCTACAAAATGCCATGGACCCATCCGCATCAGATGTACCTCTCTCTGCATCAGACATTCCCCACCAAGCATTCTTTGTCTCTGCAAATCTGAGTCTTTTTGTAAATCTTATATGCACAATTACACGTAGGCAGAACAGTCATAACTTTTTCATTCCACAACTTTATATCGGTTTCACAATATTAGTCTAAAATATTGGAGGATGGATGTACATAGGTACTATCTAAGCTTGCTAATCGATGTGGATATGAACTCTACTATAAAAGTTGACTACATTCCTACCATGCAATTGGATAATCATGATGAGGGAAAGAAAAAAAACACTACAACTTCCAAGTGCAGTGCAGCTGTGCAGGTGATGTGGGCCTGCATCCATTCCTGGCATCAAGAGCTGGAACCACAGAGCAGGACACATTGACGGCTGGGATTGAAGAAGATTATCTTTTTGCTTTGGCAATGATGTAAAGGCTAAGCATCTCTTTTGCCTGTTCCCAGGAAAACAAAGTGCAGTCCTTGGACACTGGACTGTACACAGGAGCTGGCCATTATTGAAAGGATAAAAGGGCCAGCACCAATGGATTAGTAAATACTAGCTACATGAGAAGACCCAATGTTAGAATAATAGGATTTGTGCTATCTCTTCTACCTTCTGCCTTTTTCTGCTGTGTAGTAAAACAAGATTAGGGTGAAAAAGATTATGGAGTTGAAGTGTGCAAATGCGATTACTTTTTCTTTTGTTGTTGTAATTAACAACAGATTAGGTGCTTTTGGTGTAGCAAGAAAATGCAATGATTCATATACAACTCACCGGGATAACCTGTAATGACCCAAAAATAATAGTCATTAATGTTCAGAGAGATAAATTAGCAAGAAGTTAAGGATTAGTGACAATTCAAACAATGTAATGTATTATTCTCTTCTTGTACCTCGTTCTAATTTTTTCTAGATAAATAAATTTTTATTTATATATACATCTAAGGGCATAGTAAAATCTATATACATCTTGAAAAACTAAATAGACACGCCAAGGCCTTGATGCCAATCTGTGTCTTTTTTTTACCATTTTCTGCTCGTAGCATTTTCATATACGCCAACAAATCCGTTGCTTTTACCGATGAACTTTCTGTCTAACCGTTTGTAATACTGACAACCAATCCGTTGCTTTTGCGGATGAAAGTTTCTGTCTGACCGTTTGTTTGTGTGGTGGTATGAATTTTTTTTGTACCAACAGTACACCATTTTATGCATTTACACATGGCTCAAAAATTAGCTGTGCTCCAGCAATTTATTGTGAATATTTAATCTTTTCCCGTGCTGTCGTCGTCCTGTATGTACTCACTCCTGTGCTTGGTGGTTTGGCTCCTCGGGATGTTCTTCCTGCCCCCTCCAGACCAAAGCCCCAACCCAAACCCAAGCACCCAAATCCGACCCCCAAATGCCTGCTTCTCGGTGATGGTCTGATGGATGCTCCCCACCTGCTCTAGCCCCATCTCGCGTCGCCTCGTTTCCTCCCTTCGCGACGCCGGCATTTCTTGGCCGCCGGCGGTGCCTTATCCTCCTCTGCCCTTCTTGTGGGCGAGATAAACAGCGGGTTATTTTTCTTTACCGCTGTTTCTGAAGGTTTCGGGCCATCTCAGCCTGGTGGAGCGGAGGGGAGGCCATCTGGAGGCGGCGGTTCCATTTCTTGTTTTCTTGGTGAGTAATCGCTTACTTGCATAGATGGTTCTTGGTAGTTGTGTTCTGACGGACTGCGGCTGCGGCCGCGAACAGGGAGTCCGGATCTTCTCGCTCTCCGCCCAAATTTTCAGCACCGATAAAAGTTGGTACCCAAAGCATGGGTGCAGTTGGTGGTACCGAAAGCGTGGGTGTAGTGCAGTTTATTTTTTCCAAAGATTTTTGGGTTCACTGAATGACTGAACCTGTATTTCATCAGCCAGGCTGCTGTATGCTTTATGCTTATCTTTAATGTTGATGAGTTGAAGCTTTGTGCTTAGTCTGATGCTCTAATCAGGTTTTGTTCATGTAGATTGCCCAAGCAACTGTGGACATGAAGAGGCTTCTGTGGTGCTGTTGAAGAATTAGTTGCCAGTCTCGATTGCTCCCAATGGATAATAAGCATAGCACCACCAAGAACGGGGAAGTGGGGAACAAAGTGTTTCGCAGGATGATTCTTAATCAGATTGCAGGGGACTTAGGTCTTGATGAGGAGAATGTGCCTTGCAATACTCCAAGAAACTCTGTTCACTCCTCATTTGGTGGCTCATCAGGTAGCAGGAGGGCAGTTGTTTCTACTAGCAGTAGACGCAACACTGATTCAATGAGCCCAGGCGAGTATGTGGAGGAACCTGGATCGATACTGAGTTTACAACCGTGGATTTTTAGAAGAAACGGCTCACACAACTATGGGGAAAATGTGCTTGCGAGTGGTAAAGGCAAGAATCTGGTCCATGTCCTTCGAGAGGGTCAAGCTGTCGAAATCTCTCCAACGAGCCCTGGTCTTGGTTCTGGGCCTGGAAGAGGTCGTGGAGCTCTTAGGAGCAGGACATCTCGTAGGAATTTGATGAAGCCACTTGTGCCAATGGACAACTCCTACGTTCCACATCTTTACAGTGAGAACATTGAAATTGAGGAGTGCACGTTTGCTCCAGCTTCCTCCCCAGCTTCTGTTAGGCCGTTCATTGTGACAGATGGTAGAAGGATAATTAGTAAATCATCCTATGAGCCAGTACCTCTTCCCTTTAATATTGGACTAGACAAGGAGGAATTTATAGGCGCTTCAGTGATGCCAGGAAGCCTGATTGGAATTGCTCCTTTACCTGAGCTGAAGAAACTCAAACATGAGTCCAGAAATTCACACAATGCAAGGCTTGGTCTGTCTGGTTCTCAGCGAAGTAGCAAATCATATGAACAAGCAGGTACTTACTTTCAGCGTCATTCCTCAATGTTTGCTACATGATTGTAGCTGAGGAATCCCATGCTTCAAATAATTAGCTTCCAAAATGTTCTCCCTATCATATATTATGCATTAAATGGAAGCGAGTCAAATACTGCATTCCTTTGACTTTTCGACACCCTCTTGTATTATGTTGTCATGATAGGCATACTTCCTGAATTCATGTTTCACATATCGATTAGGTCTGTCAATGCCGTTTGAAGTATAAACTAAACATTCCAAATGAAGTGCCAACTACTAAGATAATGGAAATCTCAATTAGACTGCAAAATTTTTAGACTTTTGTCATAAGTATTTCCGTAGTCCTTTGTCCTTTCTGCTGGTTTTACAGGTATCATTACCATCACATAGGAAACTTTCATCTGCCATCTTTGTATATAAACTAAAATCACACATCCATGGTCAGGTAATACTAATCACTGGTACTTATAGAGAGTTTGTGATGACTCATGTCATGTGGAGCTTCTGTTCCTTTTGATTGATGATCCCAGAGACTTGTTAATTGTTATGCCATACTCTTCACTAGTGACTAGGAGTAATAAGTACTGATATCATCATAATCTAAATATTGAAACAATGGTTCCAGTTCCAGCTTCCAAGACATTAGTTATTCTATGCTCACTGCTCTGGCATCCACTGATTTATTGCATTAAGAAGAAATATGTAAGATGTACAAACCCCAACGCACACAGAGAAACACATCAAACACACTCAAACAGACAAACACACCCAACCCTCAGCAAGTCACATTTGCATCAGGTACAAAGAAAAACATGACCTCCACCAAGCCACCTAGCAGCCTCAATAGATAGCTGCATCCAGCTGGACTAAAGCCCCCAACTCCTGCTAGATACTACAGCTCACCTTCCAGGATAAACCTTAGGATTTTCTGAACATTAGGGGAAGCACCATTCAAAACGCAATCATTGCAGTGTTTCCAAAACATCCAAACACCCAAGACAACAGAGAATTAAGGCCCTGCTTCGTGTTGCCTGGAATGAAGCCATTAATCCTCAAGCACCTGTTACTGAACACCACATCTCTGGCCTGAGGGGAAGGGGATGCCAACTCACTTGAGGGGAAGAAGCCAATCATGCAGTCTATTGAAGTATGTCGGATGGCCTCTTCTTCTTGATCACATAAAGGACGGTGGCTCAGCTGCGGAAGGCCCTTCTTAGCTAGTCAATCTGCTGTCCAGCACCTATAATGTGCAGCATAATAAAAATGGAAAATGGCATTTTTTTTATGTCCAAGTTCTCCAGATAAGCTCCCAAGGTTCAAAGACAAGTAGACAACAGAACCAAAGAAAAATGCTTTCTAAGATGTCTTTGCACAATGTTGGCCAGACTAAGTAAGCCTCCGCAGTGGACATCAGGCTGCAAAACAACATCAGAAACAAACTCCCAGATATCCATTATTCTGAAATAGCAGTAACCGAGACAGCACCCTGAATGTCTTGAATCCATTGAGAATTCGTGAATGCTTGTAATCATATTATCAGTTTTCTGAGTTAACTTTTCATTTATGTTTCTACTAGTGATTTTTGCACATGCTTTCCTTTGGTAACATTGTTAGTACAGTTTCTGTGGTCTAATTTCAGAGAACAACTATGTAGTAAGATACAGTCTGTTGTTTTCTAGTTCACATGAGGTTTTGTAGACACTCATGTGTCCCACTAGCCTCTTTCATTGTGCTGCTAATGACTAATTATAGTAAATCCCAACCTGTAAAATTATATTGAAGGGTGACTTCTCTCTATGAATGGCATGCTTCTTCATTGAAAATGACATTTTAGATTTTTTTTTTTTCCTGTCCCCCTTTGAAGCATTTGGCACATCTTCAGTATGCACATTTGATCTGCAGGTTTACGTGATCGACGACTCCTATTCTCTACTGGGGTGAGCATTGGTATTCTATTGTCTTCTCTGTCAAACAAGAAGGAATTTGATACGCTGAAGGGCACACTAAAACAAATGGAGAACTTAGTTCAGGATTTACAAGATGAACTGGAGATGAAAGAGGGTTTAACTGTGAAAGAATTGCCTAATGAAACTTCTAACGAACATGATGGTAAAGTATCATTTGTTAGAGTTTCTTACAACATTTTTAACTTATTCAAACCAAAAGCTTATGTATCTTATCTGCTGATAACAGATGATAATAGCAAACTACAAGTAACTGATTCAGAGTCAATGAGCAAAATCGAAGCGGAGCTTGAAGCTGAGCTTGCAAGACTGGAACTGAATATCACTTCAAAACGTTTGGAGGAAGAAACATCTGACTTCAATCAGGTAACTATCTTTCACCAAAATATTCCACATATATCTGAATGTAGCTGACAATTCTATTTACTGAAATTCTGCACTTGTAGGTTGACGAGGAGTTCATTGGTGACATTGTTTGTGGGGAATTGAAAGCTGATATGATCCCCCATGACCTCACAGATTACAGCAGTGAATGTGACCATGGCAGGGACAGCAGGGAAAGTTCTGCAGATTACACATGTGGAGCAAACTATCCCGTCTCGCCTAGAGATCTCAGCATTCGTCTCCACAAGGTGATCCAACGTAAGCTTGAAGACCGAATCAAGGAGCTTGAGTCAGCAATTGCCTACAGGCAGAAGCAGGCGCAAGTGCAGATGATGGTGACTGATCAAATAATCTCTGAACGAATATGCTCAAACAGTGATTCAGGTTCATCTTCAGGCCAGAGAAGTCCCATTTTCATACAAGAAACTATCTCCTTGGCAGAACCATATTGTCTAAACCTATCTGGAGACGCGCTTGAAGCTTATGATGAAGCTTACGAAGAATTCATGAGAATTGCTGACTCCCCTTGCACCACAAGTACAAACGGGAAGCCACAGGCAACCGAAGATTACTTGGTGGACCGTGGTTTAATCTGGGGAATGGAGCACAGCTCTAGGAAGCTGAAAGAAGTTCCCACTTGGGGGAGAGCTCTAAATAGTGCAGATCCTAGCAAAGATCAAGAGAGCGATAGAGATGAGTCAGGCGATGATGATGACAATGACGATGACTGTAAAGTACTGATTCAGCAGATTGTCGAGAGAACTAAACAAGGTTCACCTGTACTTGTTAACGCCCAAAAACTTCTGTTTTCTGTGGATCAATAGGCCACAACACTATACAACATTGTTTTTTGACATATAGCATGTAGAGTTGAATTATTATTGAGAAAAAAATATTGATTGTTTTGAGGCTTCTTCTCGTGATGTTCTTGTTATGCGTGCTTCAGTTTCTTGTAGGCTTACAGAATGCATATTAATTATTGAACCCCCTTTTGCCTAAAGCATGTTAGCTTTGGCTACAACTTATCTGTATATGGCTAACAGAGATGTTGCTGCCATCTGAAGAGATCGTTTTGTGAGTTTTTGTCTGGTCAGGCATGCTCGAACTAGGACATTAATATTCTATAAGATACAGCCAGAATCTGGGATGGAAACCAAACCAGATGAAACTGAAAAACACATACAAGAACACAGACGACAATAAGCTAGCATATGAAGGTATGGTAAAAGGCAAAGCATATGAAGGTATGGTAAAAGGCAGCTAGGTACATCTGCCCTTTAGGAATGATACATTTCACTAGAACATAATGAGGTCGTTAACTCAACTGTTTTGGCTACCAGATACCAAACCTAATCATCACTCTTCTTCCTGTGGGATCTCCAAGTCACCTTGACTGAAACCGCTCCAAAGTCTCCTAGGTCTGCCACTTCTTCATCCGTCCCATGATAGCCAGAGGCAAAGCTACATTGCCACCGTGAACATGGCACAAGTTTCTGGTCCACGTTAGGATGGTCTCTTGGATATGCTTTGATGTAAAGATCAAAGAAGTTGCGTCTCTCCACCGCTATAACAAAGCTCATCATGAAACCCAGCTTTGGAGCCACGCCGTGAAAAAGCCTGATCACCTCACTGAAGCCGCTAGTCTTGGCAAGCAGCTTCATGCTAACGATGCGATCAATGGCACCAAGGCTGAGGACTGTGTATTCAATCCGGGCCTCCACTGCATTCATTAGGACCAGGTACTTGATGTCCAGAGCGCACCTTTCGCCGTACAGGCGCTGGTGTTCAATGAACGACCTTGATTCATACATATTGTCTAGCTCAGTGCATCCTTCAATGATTGGACCATCATCACCATTTGTCTCGTCTTCACTTTGGGCATGGATCTCAAACTCGATCAATGCATAGGATGACATTGAAATGACTCGAATAGGGCTCGTCAGAGACAATCGTGCCACACCCTGCAACAAAGTCAGTTATATATTTGCATTTTTTATCAGTTAGTAGTAGTGGGAAATCCTTATTCTTAGATATCTAACATAGCAAATAAAAGTGAAACATGTGCAACACACCAAACAGATTTGGTATTCACAAAATGTGTAGAGTAATAGGAGTGAATTGCTGTCCAATCTAAGTAAAAAAGAACTTATATAAAAATGCACAAATTTACAATTGGCAAATTCATAACAGAGTGCACTTTCAGATTGAAAAAGGAGCATGCAGGAAGCTAGTCATGGGAGTTTGCAAAATGAATTGAATTACCATGCAGACTGTAAACATTTTATGGAGCACAATAGATATGGCAGTCACAAACTCTGCATTTACAAAACATTATGCTAAATTTGGACATAAATAATTTATTGCTGTTTTTTTCATGATAAAAGGGGCATGCATGTAGACAATTGCAGTTAGCTGACCACATACTACTTTTCACTTCACAAATCCTATTAGTTCAAATGTCAAATGTAAATCTGTCGTAGAAGAAATTGAGACAACTATCCAAAGCTATACAAGCAGCACATAAATCTAGATGTGGAAAATTGCAGTTTTTGAGATATCCTAGTGTTTACGTACAGATATTTATGAATGATTACAAGCATGCACACAGACAATTACAAGCCTAGAAGTGTGAACCAAATATATTTACCGTTTTTCGGTTCACAGGAACAGCTTCACAATTGTCAATAGCACGCCTATAGATATAGTTGCGCAAGGGCTTGATTCTGTCCCGTGCTGCAACAAAACCAAAAACCTTGGCTCGACCAGGATGGCTATGTTGATAACCAGCAATCTTGACATCAATGAACTGAATCAAGTCCATCGGAAGGCAACAACATTCGTTTAAGCAATCCTCAAGATTGGTCAAACTGACTGAAAAAATCAACATATAATGTGTATAGAGTGCCAGCTAGTTTAGAATATATGATGTATGGGACGAAAGGGGAAACAGAAAAGGAAACTTACTTTCAGATTTATCATTGAGATTATAATCTGAATCAAATAAATGATCTCCAGTTTTGAATGGAGGGAAAAGCATGTTTGGAGTAGGCCCACGACGTTTAGTTTCTGGATTTGCAAATACCAAATAAGATTGCTTGTCATGGTCCCAACTAGCCCTTGGAAAATTATCGACTGTAAAAGGGCTACACATCCCTACAGCATATAAAATATCATTAAAGTCAGAAAAAAAAAAATGTAAGATCTCCAAATTTTAATGCAAGCATAATAAACTTCTGTTGACATATTATGGTCTACAATCCTTTCCAATAAGCATGTAGAAATAAGTTGAAATCAGCTGTAATTCACGTGGCTGTATAAATGTGTAAAATTACAAATATTAGATTCTATTATTCATACCAAGTTGTTGTGGATAGGCATTGAGGGGTGAACGTTATAATAGTGGGAAACTATGTGATGCTTTGAATGAATATCATAAAAGGAAAGCTTAAGGTTCTTATAGGGAAAACATATTAAACCATGAGCATACAACTTATTAATTTACATTACCTTAAACCAAGCTCAGATATAAAAAAAGAACCAATTGTGATATTAACCACTGCAACATAGGAAATAGTTGATGCAACAATGCTAAGCAATATTTGCAATATTTTGCTAATAAGGAAGCAAGAACTAAAATTTTGACAGAAGGTGGTTCTAGGATGCCAAATCAGCTCCTCTTCAGCAACTCAGTAGATTGTTTCTTTCCTACGAAATTCCTGTTATGAACATTATGTAAAATAATTTTTATTTTCTGAGGTGACGAAGCTAACAAAAGCAGCTGAATCCACAAGCATGGTTCAATGAGCCCAGTCATCAATTCACACATTAACAAAGTGTTCCGAGGTGACATGGATTTTCATAATTCAGTCCCTAAACATTTCAATCCAAACTTCCAAAGCCCACTGCCCAAGAACGACCCCCTATGAGGGGAAATCTTGTAACCGTCCCTATTTTAAGATGGAAATATTCATTTCCATGTCAAGACTTTGCTAATGATTTTTGTCGCTACAGAGAATTTGGCATTATCGAACTAACATATAGGTGATGTTGAGTTTTTACCTTGATTCCCATAATCGTCTCCCTCCTCGCTGCTGCTGACCAACCATTCATCATCAGCATCGATGGCGCAAGACTTGGTTGAAACCTCGTCAAAGTGAGGAGAATGTGGCCTCTTCTTGCCGCGGCCAGCGTTAGTGGCCTCCGACGATCTGCTTCTGGTTCCTTCAATCTCCATCGGTTGCTCCTCCTTCTGTTCCACAAACCCTAGATGAAGAGCGCCGGCTCTGGTGTCACCCATCTCTTACCAGCTCAAATACTCCTACGGATTTCAAATTCTCCCCGGCGACCCCCAGACCCAAAGGCCTTCATTTTATCAACATATATGGGTGGGGAATTTGTCATTTGTGGCCTTGGAAAGTGCATTAACATAAAATTTATAAATGGGTTTTGGATATTTTTTATTTTTATTATATATTTTGTGGATTAGAATTTCTAAATTATACCATAAAATTTAGGATTTTTGTTTAGAAACTGGCTACTAGTGGATATGTACATGCGCCTTAGGTCTATTATAAAAAAGTATAATTCATCTTTAATGAATTATTTATAAATATATTCTTTCAACAGTATCATGATAAACCTTTGCAGATTTTTAGCTTGAATATACATCTACGGTTTTTATGCAATTTACAAGAAATACCATACGTACAAACCATGACAATGGTAGGCGAAACCATTGATATTATCTATATCTATACCTAATATTTAAAAGGGAGAGGTTTCTCCCCCCAGATTTTTCGTCCGGCCCATTCTTTCGGCCCAACTAGAAGCCCACTCGCTCACCCCGCTCAGCACACATTCGTTCTATCCCGTGGGCCCTGTTTCGTGGTTGGGGAGGGCAACTGCTCACTTCGCGGTGTGCGTCTACCGCCTAGGAGGCCGCCGGGGTGGTGCTCCGGTTGGCGTGCAGGGCCGCAGGGGTCGCCGGGCGTGGTGGAGGCCAATCGCAGTCTGGTGATTGCGAGCAAGACGGTGAAGATCTGAGTGGCGGAGAAAAAGCTGGTGGCGGTGGTCGACGACAAACGTCGGGGCGACGATAGACCTCTCGCGAAGGCTCGGAGGGGCGGCAATGGAGCAAAGGATTATTGGCGCCGTAGACCGATCTGGCTGGGATACGGGTTGAGCTTGTGGTGCTGCCGAGGGAAAAGAAATCGGGGCCAAGGAGGGCTCCAGTAAGGGAGATCGGGTTGACGGCATGGGCTCGCCATGGCGGCGGCATTTGGTGGTGGCTCTGGGCTCTGACTCGGAGTGAGGGAGGGGACGGGATTCAAGAGGGCCGACGTGGCGGCAGCCGAGCGAGCGCAGCTTTAGCGGACGGGTGTAGAGAGCCCGGGGGTGGATCCGAGGAGCTCGTGCTTACCGCTAATGGCGGCTGTCATGGTTCGATTGAGGCTCCCCGATTGGAGCGTGAGAGAAAAAAAAAAGGAAAGAGCGGGGGATGACGGAGGCGTGATTCGCGATGCCTTGACTAGCCGGAGGAGGAGGGGGGGCGCACCTTGCTCGCCTTTGCCGGAGTAGCGGTTCGGTGCTTCCTCGGCCGGAGAAGGAAACGAGCATGCGGAATTTGGGAAAGGAGGAAGGTAGGGGGATGACAACACGGGGCCACCCATCAGCAAGTGAGGAACCGGGCCCGATTGTCATTGAGTCACGGAGAGAGGGAGAGGGGTGGGCTGCCGGCTGCTGGGCCGGCCGAATCGGAAGAGGAGGCACCCGCTCGCTATGCGGTGCCGACGGACCCGGCGGCGAGGTTGACCTCTTGCTCCCCATGGCCAGGCGTAGCTTGTCGCGCCATGGTTGGGAACCCGCATGGCCCAAGCTCCTCCCACCGCCCAGCCCGAGTCCATGTAAGCCGGCACAAGACGTGCTTCGGTCAGTAGAGGATATGGTGCTAGCATTTGCGTGTGTGTGGAGATGAGATGAGTGACGATGGTACGGTACCAGAAGATAAGGATGACTTAGACTGACTCCAACAACGAAACCTATACCCAAATTTAGGTCCGGCACAGTGCTTTGCCTCTCCAAAACCATCGTCCAACAGATAACCCATTCAAACGACCTATTTTGCCTCTTCATCGAAACGAAACGCAAAATTGAGTCCTCTCTTGACGACGACCCAAACCTGGTGGAGAGGGAGGGAAAGGATTGCGTGAGCCTCGCGCCGACGATGACCGGCCGCGATGGCCATGTCGCCAAGGAGGGCGTGGTGGGGCACCTGCCATAGCAAGCACCCGCAGCTTGGCGGAGAAGGCGGCGGCTGCAGGTTCCACGGCCGCGAACCACGCGGGCGGCCATCTCGCCGCAGCTAGCCGGGGCGGAGCCGCGGGGACAGGGGCGGCCGGGGCGGTGTCGAGAGGGAGACGGAGGCCACGGAGGAGGTGGCGAGGCCCCCGCCGCAGCACACCCCGCAGCCCAGGTGGAGCCGCTGAGGGAGGTGGCAGCCGCCGTTCCACACCCGCGCAACCACACGGCGGCCATCTCACGGAAGCGGCCCGCGGGCGGAGCCGCATGGGGACAGGGGCGGCCGCCCGGGGCAGCGACGGAGAGGGACACGGAGAGCACGGAGGAGGTGGCGGCGGCGGCGCTGCTGGTGATGCTCCCTTGCTGGTGCGGGTTTTTCTCCTTTTCTTCTTTTTATTTTGCGACGCCTGTGCTGGTGCGTTGATTTGGGTCTCGGGGCTCTGTTGGAGAGGATAAGATATGGGTGTTTGGCTTATGTACTGTGCATGACCTAAATTGTGAAATGGGTCTTCATTTTGGGTGGTTGTTGTTGGAGTCAGTCTTATGCCCTTGCCGTGGATGAGCTAAGTCCATGGACCATGGTTTATTAAACCTCTTTTTTATATTCTTTACATTCTATAAAGATGCTAATAATGATCGGAAGGGCCTACATGTCATGTCTAAATGCCTCCAATGTTTACAAGATCAAACAGGATTAACGAAAGAACGAATACTCTACCGACCATGTTATATGAAGAATGAATACATGTTTTTTTTTTCTGTCAGTACATTTTATTAAAAGATTATATATAGAACATAATAAGGCTTCACATGATAACAATGATGTACACCAATCATTATGGATGGTCGATGTAGCACGTGCACGTACTTGATTGCTACATGCATGGAAAGTATATTTTAAATATCACTTAATACAAAAACATGAATATCCATATGATTCTAGAAAATGCCATAGAATTTTATAGTATGAGGTATTTATGTTTCATTATCATCAAATTATTCGCTCCCACAGGCAACTGAACAACATTTTTTTTCATCCACTCTTGCAATATCACTAAGCAACTTATTTTTTTCGGAAATGTGGTTCCTCTCAGTCTGCATCATTCATTCACGATATGCAAGTCTCATACACAACCAAACACACATCCGCGAGAACCTTATGTATGGATCACAAATTTGATATGACCATCTGTTTACTATACTAACTATTCGATTCGATTATGAACGAGCAATTCTAGGTGATTTGGTAAGAAAACATTTTTTTGTGGTGGTAATCACTTCTATCTTGTTCATCTTAATTTAATTTTATTATTTTTTCTCCCGTTGCAACGCACGGGCATATTTCCTAGTCGATGGCTTAAGTCTGCTGCCCAGCATCTATCATGTGCAGCAATCGACAAGAAAAATTGGCATTTCTTTGGTGCCCAAGTTCTCCAAACCCCAGGTTCAAACACAAGGAGACAACAGAACCAAAGAAAAATGTCTTGTAAGCTGACTTTGCAGAATATTGGCAAGACTCAGGATGCCTCCACGCTGGACATAAGGGCTCATCAGGCTGCAAAACAACATCAGAATTCAGGAAAAAAAGAACTGACAGATATCCATTTATTCCGAAATAGCAGCAACCGAGAGGGGCACCTCGAATGTCCCGAATCCATTGATAATTTGTGAATGTAATAGTATCTATCAGTTCTCTAAGCTCACTTCTCAATTTCTCATTTATGTTTCTTGTTCTCCAAACGCAGTCAACATCAGAATGTCTTGTTCTCCAAACCCGAATCAAGGAGATTGACTGCTTAAGTCAGCAATTGCCCACAGACAGAAGCAGGAGCAACTGCAGATGATGGTGACTGATCAAATATTTTTTGAACGCAAGTGACTGATCAAATATTCTCTGAACCAATATGCTCAAACAGTGAATCAGGTCCTTCTTCAGGCCAGGGAAGTCCCATTTTCATACAAGAAACTAGCTTCTTGGCAGAACCATATTGTTTAAATCTATCTGGAGACGCACTTGAAGCTTATGAAGAATTCATGAGAATTGCTGACTCCCCTTGCACAGGCAACTGAAGATTACTTGGTAGACCGTTGTTTAATCAGGGGAATGGAGGACAGCTCTATGAAACTGAAAGAAGTAGCCACTTGGGAGAGAGCTCAAAGAGTGCAGATCCTAGCAGAGATCAAGAGAGCGATAGAGATGAGTCAGGCTACGATGATGACGATGACTGTAAAGTACATTCAGCAGCAGATTGTAGAGAGAACTAAACCAGGTTCACCTGTACTTGTTAACGATAAAAAAACTTCTGTTTTCTGTGGATCAATATGCCACTGCACTATACACCATCATCATTGCTTTGAGGGAGTTATTGTGAGATAAGGAAAATGCTAATTGTTTTGAGGCTTCTTCAATTCTCGTGATGTCTTTTCAATGCTTACAGAACACAAATTGAACCCCCTTAGCGTTGTATATGGCTAGGAGCCTACGACACCTAACAGAGATGCTGGTACCATCTAAAGACATCATTTTCTGAATTTTCGTCTGTGTCGGGCTCAGGCATGCTCGAACAAGGACATCAATATGAACAAGCTATAAGATCAAGCTAGAATCTGCGCTGGAAACTATACAAGATGAAACTAAAAAGTACATAATTTCTTCTGCAACATTTGCTTTTTGAGATACATTATGTCGTTAATTGTTTTGAGGCTTCTCTCATGATGTCTCTTCGATGCTTGTTTCAATTATTTCGAGGTTACAGAATGCCCATTGGACCCCTTCATGTTAGATTTGGCTAGAACTTGCATATGCTTACAACACATAAGAGATGCTCCTGCTGCCGTCCGATGACTATATCATTTCGAGTTTTCGTCTAGGTCAGACATGTAATGATTTTGGACTTGCGAAAAGCATTTTTAAAACATCTAAAATATTGTACGAAAGTGTGTATACTTGCAATTACTATGTATTCATATAATTTCATACATACTTGATAGTACATCAGCTTATCAGCCAGCTATACTGATACATTTTATTCGTACACATACATGCATATAGTTGCGTATGATGCACAAGTTCATCTACAGAGTAGCAGTCTGTTCGGCTGCTCTTTTTTCACTGTGCTGTGGCTGTTGCTGCAGCAGCCAGCCGAACAGCACACAGCAGCCAGCAGCAAGATCCATCAATGACATTCATATGAACATTGGATAAGATCCAGCCACAATAATCTGGGCCAGAAACCAAATCAGGTGAAACTGAATAACGCATACAACACAGACGAGAATAGGCTAACATATGAAGGTATCGGTAAAAACCAACTAGGTACATCTGCCCTTATTAGGAATGACACATTTCACTGGAACATAATGAAGTTGGTAATCAGATGTTTTGGCTACTAGATACTAACTAATCCTCTTCCTGTGGGATCTCCAAGTGACCTTGACTGAAACTGCTCCAAAGTCCCCTAGGTCTGCCACTTCTTCATCCGTCCCATGATAACCAGAGTCAAAACTGCATTGCCACCGTGAACATGGCACTACTTTCTGGTCAATGTTAGGATGGTCTCTTGGATAAGCTTTGATGTAAAGATCAAAGAAGCTCCGTCTCTCCACCGCTATAACAAAGCTCATCATGAAACCCAGCTTTGGAGCCACGCCGTGAAAAAGCCTGATCACCTCACTGAAGCCGCTAGTCTTGGCGAGCAGCTTCATGTTAACACTGCGATCAATGGCACCAAGGCTGAGGACTGTGACTTCAATCCGGGCCTCCACTGCATTCATCAGGACCAGGTACTTGATGTCCAGAGCACACCTTTCGCCGTACAAGCGCCTGTGTCGAATGAACGACTTCGATTCATGCATATTGTATAGCTCAGTGCATCCTTCAATGATTGGAACATCATCACCATCTGTCTCGTCTTCACTCTGGGCATGGAGCTCAAACTCGATCAACACACGGGATGACATTGAAATGACTCGAGTGGGGCTCTTCAGAGACAAACGTGCCGTGCCCTGCAACACAGTCAGTCAGATATTTGAATTTTTTTATCAGTTATTAGTAGCAGTGGGAAATCCATCTTATAGATACCTAACACAGCTTGTTTACATAGCAAATAAAAGTGAAACATGTGCATACACCAAACAAATTTAGTATTAAAAATTCCCTATAGAGCAATAGGAGTGAAATTGCCATAGAATAAGTACTGCAAATTACATAAAAATGCTCAAATTCACAATTGGCAAATTCATTTCAGACTATGCATTTTCAGATTGATATGGGTGTGATTTGGTTGCTTGCATTAGTCTGTTCTGCAACACCACCGAAGCCAGCATAAACGCGATGACTTGTGTTTAGTTCAAGATGTAAGGTTGTGTTTCGTTTCTTACATTATGTGTTGCATTACGTGGGCAAGGTGAGTTTTTTTTTTTGTGGTGCTCCATACACTTGTGCAAGTCTGCATTGCCTAATACAACCAAATCTGCGGCACTAGGCTTCTAGCCAATGTGGGCCTGCTCTGTAGCACTGTGCAAGCCTGCATAAGTGACCTCTACAGGCAATCAAACACAGGGAAAGTGTCCTTGACAAGCCTGGAAACAGGCAATCAAACACAGGTAAACAATCCTTCACAAGCCTGGATACAAACAGCCATACAAACCCTAAAAGGAGCATACAGGAAGATTGTTGGAGTATGCAAAATGAATTACCATGCAGATTATTAACATTTTACAGCAAACAATAAATATATATCACAAACTATGCTAAATTTGGAGATAGCAAATGTATTGCTGTTTTTCCATGGTAAAAGGAGCACAGATGTAGGAAAAAATGTCAAATGTAAATCTGTTGTAGAAGAAACTGTGACCACTATCCTAAAGTTATATACCTAAATCTAGACATGACAAATTGCAATTTTACATATTCTAGTGCCACATGTACAGATATTTATGTATGATTAGAAGGAGCATGCACACAGACAATTGCAAGCCAAGAAAGCGTGAACCAAATATAATTACCATTTTTCGCTTCACAGGAACAGCTTCACAATTGTCAATAGCACACCTATAGATATAGTTGCGCAAGGGATTGATTGTGTCCCGTGCTGCGACAAAACCAAAAATCTTGGCTCGACCAGGACGGCTATGTTCATAACCAGCAATCTTAACATCAACAAACTGAATCAAGTCCATTGGAAGGCAACAACATTCATTTAAGCAATCCTCAACCTTGGTCAAACTGACTGCAAAATCAGTGTTGAAAACGTATAATGTATATAGCATGCCAGCTAGTTTATGAATATACAATATGGCAGATAGAGAAATATTGAAAGAGGAAAAAAGAAAAAGAAACTTACTTTCAGATTTATCATTGAGATTATATTCTGAATCAAATAGATGGCTTCCAGTTTTGAATGGAGGGAAAAGCATGATTGGTAAAGGACCATGAAGTTTAGTTTCTGGATTTGCATATACCAAATCAGCTTGCTTTTCATGGTCCCAACTAGCCCTTGGAAAATTATCGACTGTAAAAGGGCTACACATCCCTACACCAAACAATATACCATTAAAATTAGCACAAAAAATGTAAGATCTCTAGAGTTTAATGCCAGCATCATAAACTTATTTTGACATGTTGTGGTTCACAATCCTTTACATGAATTGTTCCAACCAGCATGTAGAAATAGGTTGAAATCAGTTGTAATTCACATGGCTGTATACATGCAGAAAAATTACAAATTTTAAATTATATTATTTATACCAAGGTGTTTTGGATAGGAGGGGTGAAGGTTATAATCATGGGAAACTATGGGGTACTTTGAATGTCATAAAAAAAGAGAAGTTTAAGCTTCTTAGAGAGAAAACATATAAACCATGAGCATGTACAACTTACTAATTTAGTATGTCTTAAATCAAGTTCAGATATTAAAAAAAAAAGACAAGCTGTGATTTTTGGATCGCTGCAACATAGGAAATAGTTGATGCAACACTGAGAAGCAATATTTGCAATGTTTTATGTACAAGGAAGAAAAAAACTAAGATTTTGACAGAATGTGGTTCTAGGATGCCAAATCAGGTCCTCTACAGCAACTCGGAAGAGGTTTTCCTTCCCAGGATGCCAAATCAGGTCCTCTGCAGCAACTCGGTAGAGGTTTTCCTTCCCACAAAATTCCTGTTACGTACACTATGTAAAATAATTCTTTATTTTCTGAAGCTAACAAAAGCAACCAAATCCACAAGCATTGTTCGATCAGCCCGGTCATCATTTCGCACATTAAGTGTTAGGATGAAAATGGTGACATGGATTTTTGTCGATACAGAGAATTCGTCATTATCGAACTAACATATAGGTGATTTTGAGTTTTTACCTTGACTCCCGTAATCGTCCTCCTCACTGCCACTGTCGCTGACCAACCATTCATCGTCGGCTTCCATGGCGGAAGACTTGGGTGAATCCTCGTCGAAGGACGGAGAATGTGCCCGCTTCTTTGCACGGCCAGCGCCAATGGCCTCCGCCGATCTACTCTCGCCTCCTTCAGTCTCCATCGGTTGCTTCTCGATCTCCACAAACCCTAGATGAAGAGGACCGGCGGTGGAGTCACCCATCTCTTATCTGCTCAAATACTCCTAATGGCTTCAAATTCTCCACTCGCCTCACTACCTCCCGGCAACCCCCAGACTAGACCAGGCTGCCGCCGCCTGCCGCCGCAACCGAAGCCCGCAACCAGAAGCGCCGCCGCAAAGGCACATTCGATGGGGGTTCGGCACGAAAGGAGGCCAGGGGCATTTGTGTCCTTTTATTTAGCATTTGTGTAGGGATTTTACCATTTGGATCTGTTTGGTTGACATCCAATTCTTGCCAAACTAAAACCATGACATGCTAAATTTATTATGGTCATTATTTAGTTTATTATTGACAAAAAATTGGTGTCATCAATTTTTATGCCAAAATTTTGATAAATTTCTTGAGTGTTCTTAAACTACATATAAAAGAGAAATTTGGCAAGCCTTCATTTTGACAATCAACCAAGTGCTACATTAAAATTCTTATCAAAGTTTTAGCAACCATGATTTGTCATGTTTTAGATTTGGTTTGCTCTGGTTTTAGTTTGGCAATTTTGGATCTTAACCAAACAAGTCCTTACGCCCCAGCGTAGCCGCGAATCCTTTTTTACTTAAAAAAATCTAGTGTTACTTCAGCACATACTACTATCTCGTCTCTCACAACTTAAATAAAAATATAAAAAGACTATACCATATAAAAGAAAGCTTTTTCGTGTGATAAAAATTTGACCTCACTTTGGCCTGCCGTTCGCGTGACGATGTGGGCCCTGCGCAGCGAGCAACTCGTGCGACCGTGACCGCCCACTGTGCGGCTACGAATCCTTTTTACTTAAAAAAATCTAGTGTTACTTCAGCACATACTACTCTCTCTCGTCTCTCACAACTTAAATAAAAATATAAAAAGACTATACTATATAAAAGAAAGCTTTTTCGTGTGATAAAAATTTGACCTCACTTCGGCCTGCCGTTCGCGTGACGATGTGGGCCCTGCGCAGCGAGCAACTCGTGCGACCGTGACCGCCCGCTGTGCGGCCACGAATCCTTTTTACTTAAAAAAAATCTAGTGTTACTTCAGCACATTCTACTCTCTCTCGTCTCTCACAACTTAAATAAAAATGTAAAAAGACTATCTCTACAAATAAAAAGAACAAAGAGGGAGATTTTATTTGGTGAGGTCAAAGCACCTACGGTATTTGGTTCTGCCCTCTTGCGAAAGGTAAGTCCCGTCCTGCAAGGCAAGCACCAATATCTCCTCCTGGGCCCGCAATCTGTCCGCCCGTGCGATCTCCTCCCCTCTCTCCTCCAATCACGCGATTCCTCGTTGCGCGCGCATGATCCTCGCTTCGTCCATGCTGCCGCCGCCCAACCATCGCGCGGTCGCGCAGCTGCTCCCCCCCGCGCGCACGCCGCTCCTCTCTCCCCCTGCTTCGCCTATGCCGCCGCACCCGCACCTCTCCACCGCGCTCATCCACGTCGCCATGACCGCCCTTCCTCGTCGCGACCGGGAGGACGGACCAGGCCAGGGAGGGATCGAGGCAGTCGGCCATGGAGAGACACGACGCCGCGTCTCTCCTGTCCCACGCTCCTTCCTCTTCTCCGTCCCTGTTCCACCGTCCCGTCGTCTAGAAGTCCATGCTTCCCCCGGCTGGCGGTGCGGCGCAGCGGGAGATGGATGGCGGCACGGACGCAGGCCGGAGGAGCTCAAGGAAAGGAAAATCTGGGTCGCGCCCACGCTTGCCCTTGCCGCCCTGCCTCCTCGTCCCGCCCCGGCGCTCGCCACGCAGATTGAGAGCGCTGGGGGCAGGCAGTGGTGGTGCTGGCATGTGGCCACAAGCGTGAGCATGGGACCGCCGGGCACAGCAGCCAGCAGCAAACGAGCACTGGGGAGGCAGCACCGCAGTGGCTGGACCCGACCGGCCGGCTGCCCAGAAAGAGGTGGCACCGCGGTGATTGGGCCTGACCGGCCGGCTACCAGACAGAGGTAGCAGCAAGCAGGCCTCCTGGTTCGATCTGCTTCACCTCCTGGATTAGTAAGATCTATCCTCTTCCCTCTCCAATTCTAGCATCACATATTGCTGATATCTGACATCTCCTCTTCGGTGTTCATTGGAACGTTGGTAATGTGTTTGTCGAAATTTCCCAAAGAAATGTGCTTGCGATTTTTACCATGTGTTTTGTTCTAATCTGTGTTTATTTTTTCTGGATATTTGAACTAGATCACCCGAACATGTTCAACTAAACGCTATGTTGAATCCAACGAGTGTACTGAATATATGGTGATTGAGGATCAACTGCGATTTCTCAGATAATATGTATGTTTTTTCTACCATTTATATACTTTCAACAATAATGTTTGTTTTTCCCAATTGACATCTGTTAGATGACTAAAATTTATGGGGTGAAAGGGCAAGGGTGCCCAATCAGTCCTCCGTAGAAAATGGTGATTGCCATTTTTTTTTGTCAAACTACATTTCCTATCACAGTTCAGATTTCAGTTTTGAGTCATTAATCAATGTAGTGGTAGCAGATATTGCAACTTCTCCATTCATGTGATGTTTGTGAATTTTTGGATGTACTTGAAATATTCCCCTCCTTATTTTGCAGCAAAACCATCCTTTGTATTGTCTAGAACGCTTACTGAAAGATCGACAAAGTTGCAGATGCTTATCTATAGATCGATCCTATATCTTGATAATAATTTATTTATGTGCCCACAGGCTTACACCTGTGCTATGGTTAGTGGCTGCCGCCATGCCGCAATGTTCTAAGGTTGATGTTTCATGCTATATCTGCAATGCTGATTGACACTAAATATAGGCTGTTACTTATGAATTTTGCCTTCTTCGATGGATCATGTGCTCATTGTTGACTCTAATCCAGTACAGTATTTGGGTTGCTTCAACTGTAGCAAAAAAAATTCTTCAATACATTGGAGTTGGACCATTTGACTGAATACAACAACAACAACAACAGAGTCTTTTATCCCAAGCAAGTTGGGGTAGGCTAGAGATGAAACCCAAGAGAGACGGGAAACTGGAAGACACAAAAAAAGGGCACACGACAGAGAAAAGAGGTCACGGTTCAGGCACGTTGATTGCCGCCTCCAAGCGCTCCCGTCCAAAAACTAAATCCTTGGAGATATTCCACTCCTTAAGGTCTCTCTTAACTGCCTCGTCCCAAGTCAGTTTAGGTCGACCTCTACCGCTCTTTACGTTATCGGCCCGCTTCAGAACCCCACTACGCACTGGCGCCTCGGGAGGCCTCCGCTGGACATGTCCAAACCACCTCAATCGGTGTTGAATCAATTTCTCCTCCATTGGTGCCACCCCAACCCTATCCCGAATATCGTCGTTCCGAATTCTATCTGAATAATAAATAATATTTAATTTTGCATTCAATTACGTGAAATATAGGGTACCTAAACAGATTATACAAATGGTTTCAAAGTTTAGTCGCTTGATTTAGATTTGTGGCTTATATATACTCTTAGTAGGAAATCATCATCAATACTATTGAAATTGTGTGTGCCACCTAAAAAGCAAGTTAGTAGTGATATTTTTTTGGGATACTGTCAATTACATGCAGCACGGTAGCAGTAGTTATCCATTTTTTAAACAGAGGAAGTAGTACCTTGTGGTTCAGATGACTCTAACTCACTGATGTGCAGAAAGCAAAAGCTTGATTTCCACGTCTGGTGCAGGAAACACTAGAGAAGATCAGGGTTCAGCTTAGGATGTGAGTCTGTCATTGTGTTGATTGGGAAGCTTTGTGGTAACTAATGATTAACTGATGACCAGCTCAGGATGTGAACCTGTCAGTTTGGTAGAGTGAATGGCTTATATGTGGTCAGTTTGACTACCCTCTTTGCAAAGAAATCGGGGCCAATTATTTTGCTTGAACTTTGAACCGTTTATTTTTCTCATCTCTAGGAGATTTGCTGCTTCTATAGTTGTATGTTTTTCAGTTTAACTTTCTTTCAGTCACAAAGGAAAAAAACATTTTGTAGAGCTTATTATGGAGTGGAATTTAACATATTGCAAAAGATTAGACAAAAGGATGTGAATATCATGATGAGTTAGAAGACTTAGATAAATGATAACTGATCCTTAATCATGTGTCTGGTGCATACTTTGTCCTATTTGAGCCACCTGGGCACATATAGCAATTTTTTAAATGTATTTATTCTCATAATACAGTGCATTTTGATCATGAATTAATTTAAGGGTTTCGCCCATGTGACTGTAATAAGTGCACTTTCACCTATGGGAGTCAAATTGAAATAACTGGAACATAGATGCAGTTCTATTTATTGGACAGTTTTCAAGTCTTAAGGATCTAATGGGCATGCAACTTCTATGAATTGTACAAGGAACAAACCTTATATTTGTCAACGTTTTTGGGAAGATGATGTGAATTGTATCCCATGGAATAGGTATATCCAGTAGAGAACTTTATATTAAATTGAGTACAACCACTTCTGCTGATTTTATGAACATGGACATTGTCAGGCTTGCCAATTGCACCGCAGATTCATGATGTAGTGGTGGCAGTTTCTTAGTTCATGATCTTAGATGAATCTAGGTGTTTCCTGGATAAATCACAATTTAATGTGCTTCTATGTATTGGATGTAGCTTATGGTAAGCAATTAATTCCCAATTTGTCTGTGAACTGTATGTGGATTGGAGAAATGAAAGACATGGCCTAAGATTTGGCAGCTTGCAACCTAGCAGTGGCAGCGATGGCTTTCCAACTTTCTGATATTGGCATGTTATTAGTTAGCATCGGATTAATTGTGTAAACACCTTGGTTGATGATGGATGTGCTCCTCGCTCCCAAGCATGAGTATCCTGGCTCATGAATTCCTGACTTAAGTTATTCTAGGCCTTTTATCATGAGCACTTTTGCCCTAATAAGTAGGGATGGACTTCACATATGACATTGAGATTAAGATGAAAAACATGATACAGAGTACGAATAGCTCTAAAACTCCATGCTTATATAGACAGTTGATACAATAATCCTTTATCAAGGTTAAGTTGCATTTCTTTCTCAAGCTTTGGCTACTTTGCTTTTCTCTTTGCTTGTTATCTTGGATTATCTGTGTGGTGTCGACAGCACATTGTAGTGTCAACAGTGCTGGCGAAAAAATGTTTGGTACTACCATATATTTGATGAGTTGGGTTGACTACACCTTTTTTTTTATATACAACGAGACAAGCAGAAGCAGGATTTCACCCATTTGAAGACTAATTGAAAGTTTTAAATTACCTTTGTACCAGATGACTGAACTTTAGATGTTGCACTTTTAGATGCTTTATTGCACTCTTATTTCAGAGAATGGCAGTGCCATTTTTTCTCAATGTTATGAGCAAATTGATTTGTTCATTGTCAATATGAGAAAAAAACTATGAGCATGTGTCACATGTTGTTAGTTATTTGAATGGATACATATGCACATTATATATGTATGATGCGTTGGCAAAAGAACAACTAAAGCTGAATGGAGTTCTTTTTTTTTGATGTGTATTTTTTTCGTGGCACCAACTGAATGTCCAATATACATCAGTGTTCTACCGTCACAACACATGAGCACTTCGCTAAGTTCCTGAAAGTTTGTATTATTTAATTTCATATTATTATTATCTTATCATGGGATCCATGTGTTTTAAATACAAAAGAGTTTTACTGTCCCCGCAAGCAACGCACGGGCATGCTACCTAGTACTATATAAAAGAAAGCTTTTTCGTGTGATAAAAATTTGACCTCACTTCGCCTGCCGTTCGGCGTGACGATGTGGGCCCTGCGCAGCGAGCAACTCGTGCGACCGTGACCGCCCGCTGTGCGGCCACGATTGCCATGGCTAGCCACCCGCCCTACCCCCTCAGCCACGACCAGCTGTCAACACCACCAGATCACCACGTCTCCTCCTTGCCATCCCAGCAGCCTTCCCACGCCATCGCCATCGCCATCCGTCGTCATCTTGCATCCTGCTGCCTCGCACCGCCGTTCACCCTAGGTACGATTTTAAGTGGAACCGAGAACCGAACTAAATTTATCTAGAACAAAACCGATACTGAACCGAAACAGAAAAATTCGATTCCCGTTTGGTTCCGAGTTCCTAGAAACTGAATTACCAAGGTAAATACTGAAACTGAACCGAATTTATCGGTATTATCAAATTTAGCTGAAATATGATAAGTTTGAGTGTTGTTATATTATTGATTATACTATTATAGACTATTATATTATATATTTTTAGCACTCACACCTATAAGTCTTGTGGACTTTTATATGTATATGTATTTTGCACTATTATTATCTATGAAATCATGTCAAAATTAGTTTTTTGAACCTGCTATTGCATCAGTTCGGTACTGTTCGGTAAATACCGAAACCGAACCGAATTTACCGATACCGAATTTCCTCGGTACCGAATTTTTTTAGAAACCGACCGGTACTAGTTTCTGAGGAACCGAACTTTGCACGAGTACCGAGTACCGAACCGAATACCGAACCGAGTACCGAACGCCCAGGGTGAACCGCCGTTGCCGCTAGTTCTCAGGTCTTCTTTGGGCCCTTGGTGGCTGTCCTTTTACTTTTCAGTCATTTTTTGAAAGATATTCACAAATAAACTCCTAAAGATTTTATTTTATTTTGTGGACCCTAGGCTTGGTGTCAAAGTTACGGGTCTGTTTGGAACGAAGGAATGAAAAACATAGGAACGAAGAAAAACACAGGAATAGGAAAGGAATGGAGACGTAAAACATAGGATTGAAAAACGCAGAAATTCTATAGAAACATGTGTTTGGAACGTAGGAATATAACTAGCATAGGAATTTTAAAGTTAGCTACAATCTCAATAGTTTAAATCAAACTTAACAGTAAATATTTTTTCCCCTTTAGAAAGCTGGTACATATATTAATTAAAACATGGAAGAGGGTTTCACATACTAGCATCTTCTTCCGTTGAGAGATGGTGAGCCGCTGGCACTCGATTTCTTTATCAGCGGCGTCCGTGCGCATGATGCTATACTTCCTGATGACACTCGCCACCTCCTGTAACCAGTCATTTGCTCGAGCAATCACGAAGGAAACGAAAACAAGGGATCGGAGTGGATTCTTTTTCTCCTGTGAAATTGGCATCTGGCTACAGCATTCTAAAGGAAAGGAAATCTCAATTTCTCCATTCCAAACGCACTCTTGAGCTTCCTTTCCTCCATTTCTTAGTTCCTATGGTTTTCCTTTTGAAATTCCTCTAATCCAAACAGCCCCTACACGTTTCGACACGTGTCAATGTCCAGAAATATTTTTTGCAAGTCTTTGACGTGGCTGCTTACGTGGTGGTGGACATAGCACCAGAGCTAGGCACTGAGATGGGTGCCGTAGATCCTGGCACCAAGATTTAGCATGTACTTTCTCTATCTTAAAATATCTGTCGCTTTTACTTCTTGAGAAACAACTGCCGGTAATCTTTATAAATAATAAATTTCATCGATTAGAATCATTATCATTATCATCGAAAAAGATTTTTTAATTTAGTTTTTTAACAAATTTATTTAGAGATATAAATATTATAGTATCTTCTATAAATCGAGTTAAATTTATGATACGAAAATCAAAAAATAATATTTATTCTAAGGCGGAGGTAGTAAACTGAGGCCTTGTTTAGATGAAAAGTGTTAGAAAAAGTTACAACTGTAGCATTTCGTTTGTATTTGGCAAATATTGTCCAATCGTGGCCCAACTAGGATTAAAAGAATCATCTCGTGATTTACAACAAAACTGTGTAATTAGTTATTTTTTTCACTAATATTTAATGCTCTATATATACGGGTAGAAATTGATGTGATGGAGAGAGAGTGGAAAAACTTGCAACTTTCAGTGAAACTTGCATGGAACTAAACAAGGCCTGAGGAAGTGTATGCAGACGTGACTGGCTCAAGCCTCGCAGGCTCTGTGCACAACAGTAAATTTGACAGGGCCTACGACCAGCTCATGCAGCTGTTGTGCATGACGATGAAAAGACTGCCACATTTTTACCCTCCATTTAGGCCTTGTTTAGATGAAAAGTGTTGGAAAAAGTTGTAACTGTAGCATTTCGTTTGTATTTGGCAAATATTGTTCAATCGTGGCCTAACTAGGATTAAAAGATTCGTCTCATGATTTACAACAAAACTGTGTAATTAGTTATTTTTTTACTAACATTTAATGCTCCATATATACAGGTAGAAATTGATGTGATGGAGAGAGAGTGGAAAAACTTACAACTTTCAAAATGAAACTTGCATGGAACTAAACAAGGCCTTAGCTATAAAGGTCTAGAACTAGTCTTTTTAGTAGTCTTTTCAATGGTCATACACCATGTGTTCTTGGACAGTGATGCACAGAATATCCTTTTAGACTTTTTAGATTCTTCATTTAATTATTGGTTTTATTTAAAAATTTATATATATTATAAAATAAGTAAATCATTGTTAAAATATATTTGATAATAAAATAAATTATAATAAGATATATAATATTTCTATAATTATGCCCACCCTTCTCTTCCCTTTGTGCTTTGCGAAACTGAGCACCCAACAAGATATATAATATTTCTATAATAGGAAGAACTCCCGGGATTAGTTACTTCCATCTTCAAAACAATATATTGCGTATGTGTTTATACTTGTTTATCACTTTAAGTATGTTTATATACTCATACTAAGATACTTCAAATCTTCTTACGTAAAAAAATTTCAAAGGAACCCATACTTTTTAATATATTATGAAAATGCCACTGACTGTAGTATATATATAAAACAAGTACTATAACCATATACTCTATGTATGCATATATATTTGACATATATACTACCAAAGATGGTCTAGTATGATTATATACTTCGTGTATATACACTTCATTTGGTCATATACACCTTAAATCTAGAGATATTAACATGGGAGTAGTTACTCCCTAGGAGTAGGATGGAATTTTCCTTCTATAATATTTCTATAATTATGCCACATCCACCAAGTAAAAAAGATGGCCTTGGTGGAGACGAGCACCCAACAAGTATGCCCATCCTTCTCTTCCCTTCATGCTTTGCGAAACTGAGCACTCAAACCCTAGCAATATTTATATTCAGATCTAACCTAATTACAACTGTATCCATGTGCGCGCCCAATGTCCTCTACTGGATCCGCACCTACGATTCTGTGTGCTTTCATCCAACGATGAGGCAGAGGCAGAGAATGGGTCGCAGCAGGGCGACGTCGATGAGCCCGATGCCAAACGCCAGTATGCAATTCTCAAATTCGGTACTCATTTCATTCACAGGTGAAACAATTTCTCTTTTTCTTGTTCTTGTTCTTAAGCAGTTGTAGACCTTTTTTAGTTCTTACTGAAATTTCTTTATTGAAGATTTGGAATTATTCTTTTGCACCAGATGTGCACTAGAACTCCCCTCACCGACCTTCTTACCATGGACATCTTTTGCTCTTGCCTTCTCTTCAACATCCAAAGAGCCAATAAGCTCGGCAATGCCAAACTCTTAGTCTCTTATGTTTCATAGAAATAGCAAAATTAGTCCAAGTTGGTGGCAGTTGATAATCATACAGCATGCCACAAACTTGTCGGGAAGCACACATGCATCCAAACATTTTGAGTTCCTTTGCTAGTGATTGCACCTCATGAGTTCGTTCCACTACTGAATGACCATCAACCATCCTGTAGTCATGAAAGTGCTCCATGACATACAGCACAGAACCAGCATCCGACACTCCATATTTGGCCTCAAGGGCATCCCAGATGGTCTTTCTGGTCTGCAGCGGCACGTAAGCGTCTATTATGGTGTCTCCTAGCATGCTTAAAATTGCTTCTTTGAATGCAGTATCAGCATGGTTCCAAGCACGCTCCTCCTCTTGAGTATATATGCGGCCCAGCTGATCTAGGTTCAGAAACCAAAAAAAAAAAAAGCAATGCATAGCAGTCAACCATAATATGCACTTTGGCGGCCACCTCTTATAGTGAGTGCCTTCAAATACATTTAGTTTCAGCATACCCGCAAAGCCACTACCAAAAATTGCCGATCACATTTTTGGATTGTTAGCAATTTAATCTAGAAAATGATGAACAAATTGGTGACATCATATACATCATATATGTGCTTGTGTGCCTTAACCGAGATTAATTATCTGGCACAGGATCTGCTCCAGCCTTCGCCGACGCCAGATCCAGCGCTTCCTCGACTCCGAGCCAGCGACCAGCGTCTTCAGCAGCCGATGCCGCCTCCTCTGGACCTTGCTGGTCCTCAACTTCCTGTCGGGGGGGGGGGGTGGATCTGGGTGATGGTCTACACCGCATCATCACCGACTATGCGGCTCAATCTCCAGCTCCGGGTGAAGACGGGACTGATAGTCCACTGTGGGCTACTGGTGGGCAGCTACTGCGTCGACCTCTTCAGCAAGCTTCTTCTCAGGCTAGGGCGCCAGCCTCAAGGGCACCGGGTCATCCATGAGCTCGTTCCTGGCATGGAACTACCGAGGTTCAGGCGGGAACCTCAGTAGTTCTAAAATGCAGCATCTAGGCCGCCTTCTCACCTCAATGCAAGCTCAGGTCCACTTTCTATCAGAAACTCGTAACTCTACTATTTCTCGCACTACTATTGTCAACAAATTCAATGTTGCTGATGCTTTCATTGTTCCTGCAGTAGGCCAATCGGGTGGCCTATGGCTCTTTTGGACGCAAGACGTTAGCATCACCATCGTAGATCACTCAGCAAACTTCATCTTTGCTTCTTGTATTAATAATTCCACTAGCCAGCCGTTTGCTTTGATCTGCATCTATGGTGATCCTCACCACCGTACTACTGCTAGCTTATGGTTGCAGGTTCTGCAGTTTGTTGTAAATAGCCCCAACATGCCTATCCTTTGTATGGGTGATATGAACGAACTTATGCATGCTAATGAAAAATATGGCCCGGGGATGCCTGATCTTAGACGTATTCATGATTTCTGTAATTACGTTAAGCAATGCGGGTTTATTGATCTAGGTTATAGCGGGCCTGCTTATACTTGGACGAATAAACGGTTCAGCACTGGTCCTACGTTCCAGCGGTTAGATCGTGCTTTGGCCAATGCTGAATGGTGTGCTCTGTTTCCTACTACTACTGTTTATCACCTCCCTATGCTTCGCAGTGACCATGCACCCATCCTCACTATGCTCAGTTCCAATGTTAGACGTACGCCCAAGCCTTTTTGTTTTGAAAATTGGTGGCTCTCGGAACTAGATTTTCATTCTATTGCTCACAGTAGTTGGCAACGTTCTACTCACCTGCCTTTTCATTTAAAAACTAAGTACTTGGCGACTGACCTTAAAGCCTGGCGACGGAAAAAACCGAAATTGTTTGATCAATTATCGCAGGTGGAAGACATGCTACTACAAGAACAGACAAAGCCTCCTCAGCAGCAGGACTTCACTCTGCAACAGCAGCTCACCGAGACCCACCACCAGCTTCTTGACAAAAATGAACAATTTCATCTGCAAAGGGCAAAGAAGGAGTGGGCTCTTCTTGGTGATCGTAACACTGCTTTTTTTTCCATCTTTCTATCACTATCAGACATCGCAAAAACAGAATAGCGTTTTTACACAACCCTGATGGATCTCATTCTACTACTCAGGAACAAATTACTGATACTTTGCTGACTTATTTTCATACTATTTTCGATGTCAATGCTACTCCTAATCATGCAGCATCCTCCCCTTCTTTTACTGATCTTCATTATCCTCTATCTACTGCTACACAGGCCTACAACCCAGCTGCAAACCTGGAAGCAGACCATTTTTCATATACATACTCCACCCCGGACGCTGAGGAGATCTACAACATCATCAAGCAAATGCGTAACAATGCCTCTCCAGGCCCGGATGGACTCAATGCTCTGTTCTACAAATCCACTTGGACTTGGACTAAGGATGATGTCTGCAATCTGGTAAAAGATTTTTACTCTACGGCATCTATGGACACTAATTTGAATTACACCTATATTGTTCTCATCCCCAAAAAAATTCAGCCTATTTTACCTCAGGATTTTAGACCCATCAGCCTCTATAATGTCATTTATAAAATAATTGCCAAAACCCTTGCTGCTAGACTGAAGCCTCACCTTCCTGATTACATCCACCAATCCTAAGCTGCCTTCATTTCCAACAGACATATCTCGTCTAACATCATCATTACCCAAGAAATTGTCCACACCTTTTCTCTCAAATCTTGGAAGCATTCCGCCTTTCTTCTTAAGATTGAACTTGCCAAAGCCTTTGATCGTCTTCGTTGGGACTTCATTTTCTCTGCTCTTCATCGTTTGGGCCTTAACTCCAGTTTCATTGACCTCATTCGTGCCTGCATCACGTCTACCTCCTTCTCTATCTTGGTCAATGGTGAGCCCTCTGCTTCTTTCTCCCCTACTAGGGGTATTCGCCAGGGTTGCTCTCTTTCCTCCTATCTCTTTGTTATTGCTATCAATGAGCTCTGTATTCGTCTCCAGTCCGAGCTCTCTAACTCCAATCTTCCTGGTGTCTCCCTTGGTCCCAATTGCCCACCTATCCACTCTCTTCTCTTTGCTGACGATCTCATCCTTTGCGGCTCTGCCTCCGTTCCTGAAGCTTCCACTATCCAGAATATTCTTCACCACTTTTGCAATCTATCTGGCCAAACTCCTAACCTCAACAAGTCTTCCATCCTTTTTAGTCGTAATGTTCCTGACTTGTTAAAACAACAAATCAAATCTATATTCCCCGTCCCTGGTCTTCTTCCCCACACTATGCACCCAGGCCATCCGATTATTTTAAACCACAACGATAAAAACAAGGCTTATGATTTTATCTACAATAAATTTCATGCTAAATTAAACACAGTCAAAGCAAACAAGCTTAATCATGCTGGTCATCTTACTTACATCAAATCTGTTCTTTCTTCTATTCCTATATATTATATGTCTAATGTTCTTTTTTCTAAGTCTTTTGTAGGGAAAATTACCACTATTATCTGCAGATTCTGGTGGGCAGGGGTACAAGGTGACAATCCAACCTCTCCAATAGCTTATCGGTCATGGGATGGCATCTGCCAACCTACTCAAAATGTTGGACATGGAATCAGGGACTTAGCTACAGTCAACAGGAGCCTCATCATTCACGCAGCCTAGAACATTGCAACAAATAAAAATCCCTTTCTCACTGCTGTTCTCAGGGCTAAATATTTCCACAACACTTCTTTTTGGACAGCCAGTGCACAAGGGCCACACTCTATTTTTTGGTCATCCATTTTACAGGTCAAAGCGGATCTTCACAGCAGCGTCACGCTCCAGCTTCAGGTAGGTAACGGTTCAGTTTGGTCCACTCCGTGGTGTCCTCTTTGGGCATCCATTCACGATCATTTAAACCTCCCTCTCACTGTCCTTCCTTTACCGGCCACTGTTTCCCAACTTTGGAATAATGATTCCAACACCTGGAATCTTCAACTCTTAACAAACATTTCTGATGAGCACGTTGCCCAGTCCATAGCTAATATCAAAACTATTCCCTATAACCAACCTGATGATCTTAAATGGACCCCTGCTAGAGATGGCCGCTGCACCACCAAAAACATTACAGACACTTAAGTAGACAACATCTTATTACTCTTCCTACTAATGGCTCTAGAAGTATTATTCCTGCAGCTGACCTTATTTTGCAGAAAGCTTGGAAAAATAAGAGGTTGCCACCCCTCATTAAAACCTTCATTTGGCGTCTCATTAGAAGAGCCTTAGCTTCTGCTGATCGTGCGGCCAGGTACACGCAACACATTGACAAGCATTGCACTGCATGTGGTTCAGTAGAAACTGATGATCATCTTTTCTTTAAATGTAACCTCCCTAGAGCCGTCTGGTTTTCTTTTCAGTCTTCTATTCGGTCCACTGATTTTCCTCATGAATCTGATGGAGTACAAACTATTTTACCTGTGCTTCTTCCTATGAACTGCACTGATGATCATTTCAATAAATGTTTACTTACACTTTGGTACATTTGGAAAGCAAGAAATGACCACAGGTTCCAAAAAATTGAATGGACCCCCTGGCAAGTACACAATGTAGTGGCGGCGCACCTGGCCTCCTATTCCCTCCTGCAGGCTGAACCCCCTCAACAACAAGGTACGCATTCTCCAAGTGCAGGTACCTCCATGACAGGAACGGCCAACAGACACCAAGCTACCTACACTCTAACCACATCACCAGCTCTCCTACCTGGTCCAAGATGCTTTACAGATGCATCCCTTCTTCCAGACCACACCCACTTGCAACCAAGGACAGCAGGTATAGGCATCTTCATTTTAAACTTACAGGGTTCACTGGTGAACAGTGTCTACATCAAGGACAAATACACAGAGTGCACCTCTGTCCTGATGGCGGAAGCAGCTGCAGTGGCGATAGCAGCAGAGTTCACCCACCAACTACACTTGCACAACACCAACTTTCTAACTGACAACCAACTGTTAGCTCAGTTTTTCAATTCTGCAGATTTAGCCACTCCGCCTAACTGGAGAATCAAGCACCTCACTCAGGCTTTCCTCAATTGCACTGCGCAATCAGGTCGAACGATCTTCCACATCGACAGGAATCAAAATCAGACAGCAGACAGCCTAGCTTCTCAGGCTTATAACCAACCTCTAGCTCTACCCCATTTGCCAGTTGTCAACTACTCTAATGCAGCTCATCCCTCTCTTTGTCCTGTTAGGACATTCATGCTATCTCTTAGCATGGACTCTGTAAACATCATATCAGTGGTTTGCTATTGAAATAAAACTTCATTTATTGTAAAAAAATATGTATATAACATTGAAACTCAAAATTGATAACCAAAACCTCAGAAGGTTCTTTCCAGAGACATACCCAGTGGCACCAGAGCCGGTTGCGCCATTTGATCTAGCGCCTATTGATGTAGTCATCCCGCTCGTTGCAGTGCAGAGAGAGAAAAGTAGTGTCGAGAGAAGCAGTGTGGATTTGCTAGCGACACTCTCCAAAAACGTGATTGCCATCCTTCACCCGAGCAAGTGAACTTGAAAACGACAGGCGTTCTGAAGGCTCTGCTCTTCCCATACTTGTGCGCGGAACAACAAAAACGGGCCGGAGAACCAACGGCAGCGTAAACCGTGGATTTGTGTGTTCAAGGGTCAAAAGTCGTTGTGAGAATAGATGATGTGATGTGATATTTATCTTGTAGCTAGGGAAGACGAGTAGACGTAGGAAATCAAGAGACGAGAGAGATGTCACAGAATAAATATTCAGAAAAAAAACTTCCATCATCATGAATGAATAAAAGCTCACATGAGAAAATCTTGTTACCATGAATGAAATAATTTCAATAACTCACATCATTAGGATTCAAAACTCCTATAACTCCTGAAACACCCAAATTAACCAAGGTCTACAAGGTGCATCCATAGGTAAATAGTATATAAGCACCATGCTTATATAATATCGACCATTTAACCCATTCGAGTAATGGGTTTAGCGCTTTACAGTCATATAAGATAGTTCATCATCAATCAATACTATATCAAGCAAAACACTAGAATAAACTAAGAACTTAATAACCTGAACATCATCAACCAATACTATATCAAGCAAAACACTAGAATAAACTAAGAACTTAATAGGGAACGTATGCTATGCAAACTAGGCTTTTGTGCAAACTATGCAAACTCTAATCAAGACCACAGAAATCTAATCCAATGGCTGGTAATTTTAGCACTTAAACCCCTCCACTCATCCCATCTAGCGTTTGCACAACACCCCATGAGTGGGAGGGTTTAAGTGCTAAAATTACCAACCATTGGATTAAATTCATATGGTCTTGATTAGAGTTTGCATAGTTTGTACAGGTGTCTAGTTTGCATAGCATACGTTGCCAACTTAATAACCTGAAACATAATAGTGAAATAGAATAAAGTTATAATAAAAGGGATACAGAGCTATACCAGCCTTCGGATGACGAATCTAGAATCCTGAGCGTAGCTCAACTGTACTTGAATCTTGCTAGCTAATGCCTAACTAAAACTTAAAGTATTAGCGTTCTATTCTAATTCTCAGAGGATGGAACGCTGGCTCTCGTGAGGAGAGGAAATAATGAATTAGAGTTTCTAGGCTCTCCTTTCGGAGGGGGGTCCTGTCGTTCTTTTATAGCCTGGAGTGATGAACATGAGCTATCGGATCAAAACAACTTTGACGGATGGCTAAGATTACTCCTCAAAGGCGATGGAGCACACTGGATGAAGCGGGTCGCAAACAGGCCAGGGAGGAGACTAACTAGCCTCAGGAGACCAGCCGGTCCCCTTGGGGCCCATTTCAGTCCCACCTCAGCGTGGTGTCTTCTAGTTCCTTCTAGATCCTTCCTGCATTGCCATGTGGTCCAATTGCACATTCTATTCTCCGATGTCGTTTCGAGATTGCATCTTTTCCAGATTATACCTACAGAAACAGTGATACCAAAACTCGTGGAATTCTATCAATGTAACCCCTATATCTATGTTGGTGATTGCAATTGTGCCCTCTTTGATACTTAATTGACATGTGGATTTGGTATTTAACGACCGTCAACAAGAACCATTTATAGCTAGGAGCGGCTCAATATAGAGTCGCCGCTAAAAAAAGGGTGGCTTCGCTACAAATCGTTTTCTACGTAGTGGTATCTAGGCGGTTGGAGAACTAATGTAGGCACCGCTTCTTGGCTAGAGGAGGACTAATGTAGGCACCCCTTCTTGGCTAGAGCACGGTGACGATTGCCTTTAGCTCCTGCATCTCCATGATCACTAGTCGGCGGTTATGATCCGAATCTAGGAGAGAGTAGGATGGTACATGGCAGTGGAATGGCGACGACGGCATCTTGTGAGCACCAACCATAAAGAGCAACGACCTCTATGCTCTTTGCTCGGGAAGACGGCGCAGGTCGACCATCCACTTTAGATTTGTTGGGTGAACCAAGCATAAGAAAGATGATGATAGAGGGAGGAAGAAGATACATAGAGTGGACGGCAAAAGAGACTTTTCATATCCCTTTCCATCTTCTGATGTTGGGTTAATGATCATTTTATTGTATGCAAGATCTGCTGGCACTGAGGCCGGATCCGGTGGCCATGAGGCTAGATCTGGTGGAGGCAGAGACCAGATCCGATGCCCAGTTATGGTGGTGGCGGCGACCATGGATGGGCTCAACGGGGCTTGTCCACGGGTTTCCAATTTTTTTTTTTTTTTACTATGTGATTAACCGAGGCAGGCAAACAACCATCTTACAAAAGGTCCAATTTACCGTGACCTTACATCCGAGACGATTGTGAAAACCATCTTGGTTAATCAGTTTTGCCCGTCTCAATAAATATTTTGTGTAGTCATGTCAATTACCTATTACATTGTTATCAAAAGGATTACTTAGTATTTTGATATGTGGAACACATTAGTGCCGCAAGCAAAAGTCTGAGAATGTACATTGTGAATATTATGTCTGTTGTTACATGAGTGTCACCGGGAGGTACAGGAGACACCATGATATAGGGTAAGTTATAACTTGTTCATCGCTAGGACACGCGTGCATATAGGGTAGCTACAGATAAGTGGTAGTGTCTATATGAGATAGATGTCTAGAAATGATTTTGTGCTATATATTATATTTTTTTGCTTGATATTGGTATGGAAAAAATTTGTAGTTACAGATGCTTTTATTGTCCCTGTTAATGAGCTAGATTGTACGCCAAAAAGCCAAATGAGTTTGATGATGAGTTAAATGAGCCCATCTGAGCTAAATCTCCTTTCGGTAATTAACGAGACGAGGAGATACTACACTTGATGGCTGAGAATGAATGTGCAAGACTGTCTGGCTTTCAATGATGCAATTGGCCATCTGGGTCTGGTAGAACTACCCCTAAAAGGAAGAGCATTTACCTGGAGTAACATGCAAACAAATCCCCTCTTGGAACAACTAGATTGGTTTTTTACGTCAGTAAACTGGATAGAGGATTTCCCAAACACTCAAGTAGTTCCAATGGCCAAAATTATGTCAAATCATATCCCATGCAAGATTGTAATAGACACCAAAATTCCCAAGGCTAACATCTTCTAGTTTGAGAACTATTATTGGACCCAAATAAGTGGATTCCAAGAGGTGGTGCAACAGTCTTGAGACCAATCACTTCCTAGCCATGGGAATGCAGCGGGCAGATTGTGTTACAAACTCAAGCAGCTAAGATTCAGTCTTAAATGATGGAGCAAAAACTTAATTATCAAATGTCAGAATTCTCATCACAAACTGCAACACTGTCATCCTCCACCTTGATGCTATTGAGGAACTCAGACCCCTTTACAACCCCGAATGCAATCTGAGAACAAGAGTCAAGGATCAGCACACCCATCTGCTCAGAGTCAAGAATACTTACTAGAAAAATAGATATACATAGAACATAATTAAATTTGGTGATGAAAGCACAAAGTTCTTTCATGCTATGGCCACAATCACCTATAGAAGGAACACCATCACTCAGCTAAGGAACTCAAGTGGGGTTTGGATACAAGATCATGAAGGGAAAGCTACCATTATCTGGAATGCCTTCAAATAAAGGATGGGTGTCACAACACAGCCAACCATGTTGTTTGACCTCTAGAACCTCATTACTGCTCATGATGATCTCAGTTGTCTGATTGAGCCCTTCTCCACTGAAGGAATAGATAACATTGTCAAGAAAATGCCAGCTGACAAGTCTCCTGGCCCAAATGGCTTCAATGGGATGTTTCTGAAGAAATGTTGGAATGTGATCAAGGATGATTTTATTCCCTCTGCTATGAATTCTTCCATGGAAATGTGAATCTAGAGAGCATAAATACTTCCTATATCACTCTCATTCCCAAGCATGGTAGTCTAGAAACTACTAATGATTTTAGACCAATCTCCCTATTGAATTCAAGCCTCAAGCTCTTAACCAAAATCCTAGCAGATAGACTATAGCTTGTCATCCTTCAACTGGTGCACAAATATCAGTATGGTTTCATCAGGTCCAGAACTATCTAGGACTGCCTAGCATGGAGTTTTGAGTACATCCATCAATGTCATCAATCAAAAAAGCCAATCATAATTCTGAAATTAGACTTTGAAAAGGCCTTTGACTCAATTGAACATACAGCCATCATTTCAGTTATGGAGCACATGGGTTTCCCCTGAGTTATGGATCCAGTGGGTTAGAAGTATCCTAAGCTCTGGTTCTTCAGAGGTTTTACTAAATGGGGTGCCGGGGAAAAATTTCATTGCAGGAGAGGAGTGAGACAAGGTGACCCATTGTCGCCATTGTTATTTGTCCTCACAGCTGATCTCCTTCAGGCCATAATAAACAATGCTTCAAGCACAGGACAACTTTCCAAACCAATCCCATAGCCAAATGAAGAGTTCCCCATCATACAGTATGCTGATGACACCCTGTTAATACTAAAGGCAGATGAAAGGCAATTGATCCTGCTAATAGACATTCTGCAATCCTATTCAGCTTCTACCGGCCTTAAAGTGAATTACTCAAAATCTCAGATGATTCCCATTAATGTCCCCCAAGAGAGAATGGTGATCCTGGCAAGCACTCTGGGGTGTCAAATAGGATCTATGCCTTTTACTTATCTTGGTCTCCCAATGGGAGCCACCAAGCCCAAATTTGAGGACCTCACCCCCTCATGGACAGAGTAGAAAGGAGATTGTCAGTTTGTTCTTCCTTGCTTTCTCACTCAGGAAGATTAGAAATGGTTAAGTCACCAATCACTACATATGTGTCTTGTACTGTCAAACTCCCAAAAGGTGTCATTGACAACATAGATAGGGCCAGGAAACAATGCTTATGGAGAGGGAACTCTGATCAGCAAAGAGGAGGTAACTTGGTGGCTTGGTCAGTTGCTATGCTGCCTAGAGAAAAAGGGGGTCTTGGCATCCTAAACCTTAGTCTTCAAAATGATGCCTTACTTCTTAAGTTTTTGGACAAATTTTATAATAGGAAGGAAATCCCTTGGGTTGACCTGATTTGGTGGAAATATTACTCAGGCAAAGTTACACATGCAGCAAGAGAGATTGGATCTTTCTGGTGGAAGCACGTCCTCAGACTTAGCAGTCTTTTCAGAAGCATTACTGAGTGTAACACTGGAGATGGCAGTACTATCCTATTCTGGGATGATAAATGGAATAATGATGTCTTTTCTGTTTCATACTCTAGGCTCCTATCCTTTGCAGCAGACACAAAGGCCTCAGTACAGGAAGTTTTGAGCCATGAGGACCTGCAAGATTGCTTTTATCTTCTACTGTCTCAGGAAGCCTTCCAGGAATTCGAACTTGTACAAGCCAGGGCAAAATACTGGGTAATTTCTGACCTTGAGAAGGATACCTGGACATACATTTGGGGAAACACCTTATACTCCTCTCGGAAACTCTATAAGCTAGCCTTTCAGAATACTGAAGCCCATCCTGCTTTCAAATGGCTGTGGAAATCAAGCTGCACCCCGAGAATAAAATTCTTTGGCTGGCTGGTCCTTGTTGACAGACTTAATACCAAAGAAATGCTCACAAGAAGGAATTTGAACTTCCAAGATCATGATCGCTGCATTCTGTGAGTAACTGAAGACATTGATCACCTCTTGTTCTTTTGCCCTTTTGCCAAGAGGTGCTGGCAGCGGTTGGGTATTGATTGGGATGGAAATCAATCTCTTTTGCCAAGGTTGGCTCAAGTGAGAGCAGCCTCTAATCTTCCGTTCATCATGGACCTGGTCCTCATTGCTTCATGGGAAATATGGCGCGTGAGAAATGATAAAATCTTCAGGAACAAAGCCCCTAGATTTCAGACTTGGCTCTCCTACTTCAAGCACCAGTGTAATTTACAGCTTATTAGATTTAGAGGTGATCTGAGATCATCTTTCTGTGCTTGGCTAGATGCTTTTAGTTAATTGGACTCTGTAAGTATGTTGCTTTCCTCTTTGATTTAATATAAAGTTTTTTACTATGGGGATCTCCCCCACAGTCTTTTTCGTCAAAAAAAAAAACAAGATGAGGAGATGTTGTGTTATATATCCAGCTCTAATTGTAGCTCCTTCTGATCTCCATGCACCTTAGTTATGTTATGCACTACTGTATCTGTCCATCAGGGAAATAACAAAATTAACATGCAGAATCATTCGCTACTGAATGCATCCAAATAGTTGTTCATGGGACATGGGAGGCGGGGAGGGTCTCGACTTTGAAGGCTAAAGCAACAGATTTACTGGTATGGCACAAGAGAAGTTTATGTACGTACCACAGTTTTAAGGTCCCAAAATTTATATAAGATCCTAACTAGTCAGTCGAAAGATATAAAAAAAATGTAATTTAGCTATTTTTTTGAAAAAAATAACAGGTATCAAGTACCAACCCATCAGTTTCTAACTGAAAATGTTGAGAGAGAAAATGGCATAAAGTTCAGCATCAGAGTAATGCAAAAGTTCCAACAAATTAGCTACTATTTGCCTCAAAAAGAAAATACTGTTAATTAGCTAGCAACTACAATTATTCAGCTAATAAATTAGTAGTCGCAATGCTCTGAAACTTATGTATTGTGCTACTATATCTGCCGTAAAGACAAAATAAATTATCTGACAACGATATTGTTCATCAACTAACAGGTCTTTTAAGTTCACTAGTTATTGTGGCTAGATCTGACTGACTTCCCTTTACGCTTGGACCCGTGAGCTTTGGGTTCATTCTTGTTATCCTCAACCCAGCGATCCCACTTCGATCGACAAAGGATCTGAACACCGTCATATACTCTCTTGATGTTTGCTGATGTGTTCGCAGTGATTGCAATTTCTTTTGTGTACTCATTTGTTTCATAGAAATCACGGCTTATGTCAGCCCAGTCGTTGATAAGAGTTCTGAACTTCTTGCCGATTTCCTTATCCTTCTTTTCCTTCAGCAAACTTAAGCAAAAATCAAACACTTCCTTGAATCTGGCTGCCTCGAAACACATGACCAAAACTACAGCAATTGCTGTCTTGTAGCCCGTGCCAACAAGATCATGACCTTTCTTGCCAAGTTTTGCAAGCTCTGGGACTGCACTCAGGAGGGATTGATAACCAACCTTGCATTTGTGTACCGAATCACCAACAAGACTCGGGTACATCCCATTTGTATGCAGTGAACCAGAATGTGACATCACTCTTGGCTGCTCATAGCCATCTATCTCATACCTTCTACCATCAGTGGTAACAATTCCACGAAACCAAAATTGGTACTTGTCACACACGACTCGCAATCGAGTGTCACCAATCGAAAGCTCAAAGGAGAAGTTACCGGTTGCAGAGAGGTCTAATTTTGGAGTCACTGGTACAGATCGCTGGACCTTGGCAGCTTGATCAGTGAATTGGAACTTCACATCGGTATCATTTGCCATGGTCTGAATAAGCTTCTCAACAAAATTCTTGTAATTTTCTTCCAGCTTGTCTATGTTGCTTAGGTCAAGCGTTGCGACTGGTTCAGGTATGTCCTGCATTTTACAAGATTATCAAATTAAAAAACATTATTCTCAAACATATGTTCATAAATAAATGCAAAAAAGTCACATAGTACTACTTTATCCAAAGTAGTTTTATTTTTTGTTCTAAGTGAGACCACTTTAGATTTGACTAAATTTCCAGGAAAATGCACTTCATGAGATCCATCATAAAACAGTCCATTTATTTGATATCGACAAGTGTGTAGAGATTTGATTCTGCATCTTAACTGAGCTAACTTCTAGTGTACGGTTTGGTCATGAAAATTCTCTGGATATAAAGCAAATGCCAACCACACCTAGACACTAAGGCTTGCCTGCAGGCCACATCGAAGAAGCCCCACATGGGCACGGCGATCGTCACGGAGCACTCATACAATACACAAATGGAAAAGTTTACATAAACTCCTGACCTTTGCTTCTATGTCTAATTCACCCCAGAACTATAAAACTATGTATCAAGTACCCTAAACTTCTCCAAACAAGGTATTTAACCCCTTTCGGGCTTGTTTGGCTGCACTCAAATACACCTCAATCAATACGGTTTGCAAGGGATTGAGGTGGAATTTAAACTAAAATACACCTCAATCTCTTCCAAACCGTATGGATTGGAGTGTATTTTAGTGCAGCCAAGCAAACCCTTCAGTGGTTTCGGTTCCTGATTTTGCTAACCTGGCGGTTCAAGCTGGTTCGCCTTTGACATGTTGACGCTCAGAAGGGGCCACGCAGCTCGCCACCACCACAACAACCATGCCACCGCCGGCCTGTCACCACGCCCCCTCTCTCTTCCATTTCCCACTCCCAAGGCCAGCGGCATAGCAGATGGTAGTGTCCTGCAGCCATTGCTCCCCAAGGCCATCAGCTTGTTGCAATGTTCAGCGTGTTATCGCCCACCATCACAATTGCATATGCCTACCTCGAGAGCATCATCTCCGAGCTCCCTCGAGTAGTTGAGTACGCCAAGATGGAGTAGGCTATGCTCGCTACATCTGTCAGGCACAATGTCTCCAATTCGGTGCCTTCATCATCCTCTACGCGAACTGTGGCCTCGTTGACATGGGTGTTCATGCATGGTCTAAGAGCGATGAATTTGGGAGAGAATCATCGCACATTCGTTCCCATCAGTGGAGGTAGAAATATCGGTCTGGAGCTATTGCCAGCCAATCATTTGTATCAAGAGATCCTACAATCTAGGAACATTGGCTAGCTCAGTCACGAACTGAAAGGCTAAGAACAGCTCTACAACCATTATTAGAAAGAAACTTATAACCATTACAAAGAAACTAACACACACTATCTTAGACTATGTCTTTGACCCCCCTCCCCCCAGTCTGAGCATGATCTTGTCGAATGCATAGACTGTTTCTGAACTTTTGGAACAACGGCGTGGGTAGCCCCTTGGTCATGACATCTGTGACTTGGTGCTGCGTTGGAATTTCCAAAACTCCGAATTTACCGAGGGTAACTCGTTCTATAACAAAATGGATGTCCAGCTCGACATGCTTAGTTCGGTGATTGTAGACTGGATTTTAGACCAAGTACACTACCGAGACATCATCACAGTAGATCACGGCTGCCTTGTCAACCTTGTCATGTAGCTCACAGAGCTGGTTACACAACCAACAACATTCTACGGCTGCATTCGCCACACCCTGGTATTCTGCCTCGGTGCTAGAACGCGACACTGTCAGTCGCTTGGACGTCCACGAGATGAGGGAATCGCCAAGGTAGACGCAGCATCCCAAAGTCAAACTTCTTGTGTCAGGGCAGCTGCTGGCCCAATTCGCGTCGGAGCAGGCCTTGGGTCAGTTGAAGGTGATGCCTAGATGACGTGGCCGTGGCCGATCATCCAGTGAAGATACTAGAGGATCCACTTGATGAGGTTCCAATGTGCTGCCCGTGGTGAGTGCATGTATATACATACCTGATTGACAGCATAGGCAATGTCTTGGTGTGTCAATGTTAGACTGTCTCCAACAGTCCGGACCTAAAACGAGAGGCATTCCACCGCGATGGGTAGCGCACAGTGACATGAGCGTGACCCAGAAACTTCCCTTCTCCAACAGCTAACCCAAACTTCCTTTTTGTTATTGCGGAACCTGACCCAAACTTCCTTTCCTTGAGCTCCAGTTGTGTGCCCAAGCGTGAAACAGAGCTCAACGCCGGAGGCCGGTGGAAATCAAGGACAGTAGCCGCTGGGCTTTTTCTCCTACCTCTCTCTCTACTGGAGGAGCTCCTGTGCGGGGCAGCTGCAGACGGCCGGTTCCAGCTCCAGTGCGCGTGAATCTAGCGCTGCCCTGACCGGATCTACGTCGGGGAGGGGCCAGGTGCTTCGCAGTGTCATGGCAGCGGTTGCGCCAAGGTGGTGGCGTCGAGACTAGCCCACCTGTGCCCGTGCGCTTGCAGGCTGCCAGGGCGCCAACCTCTCTGCCGGGAGGAGAAGCAGACTAGCAGAGGGAGGAGGCGCCATTGCTAAGGGCCCACCACTCCGGTGCCAGAGCTTTGCGTCACCCCACGTCCACGACACTTATTTGCAGCTTGTCACAACGGGTAGGCAAAATAGGCACCTTGTTTAGGTTATCTGTTGGAGCGTGTATGTGATACGCAAAAGCACTATGCCAGATGCATTTTGCATTTGGGTAGTGTTGTTGGAGTTAGCCTTAGGTATTGCAATACCCAAGCGATGTGGCAATAGAATAATGTTGAGTCATCCGCCATCTTGCCATTGTTGTTGGACAACTTCTGCTTGATGTCGATCGATGTGGTTGCAGGCTTGTAGTTCTCTGTCCCCGTGTGCTCAAGATGTCCTCCGCCTACATGAAAAAGAAGCCACTAGTGTCGCGTCGAACCTACACATCAAGGAAGAATTTGAACTAGCCAAGATCCTTGACCGCAGACTCATGACACAGCTCTTGGATGACTAGCTCGTTGCAAGTGTCGTGGTGGATGCCGACAAGATGGTGTCGTTGACATAGACTAGGAGATATGCCAGAGCATCACCATAGTTGTAGACAAACACTGACGAGTCTAAGCCAATGGGATTGAAGACGATGGAGCAAAGGTGTGCATCTAGACATTGAAACCACGCCCTAGAGCCTATTTGAGGCCATATAGGGACTTGACGAGGATGCAGATGTGGTCTGAGCGAGTGTCATTGATGAATCCCACTGGCTGATGACAGTAGATGTGTTCCACCAAATCTCCATGGAGGAACACGCTCTTGATGTTGAGCTGGTCCACGGGCTACTGATGTGACGCAGCAAGGTGGAGCATGGTGTGAATGGATGTCGACTTGATCACCAGGGACAATGTGTTTGGTGCAAATCAACATCCGGCCATTGCAAAAATCGACACACTACCCACTGAGCCTTGCACCAATCTAGTAAACTATCGTGATAAAACTTGTTCTTGAAGATCAACTTGTCCGTGATCACAATGGTATGCAGCAGGCGCAGAATAAGAGTCCAATGTTCCATTGGCCTATAACGCGTTGAATTCAGCTTGCCACTCCAGATTGTGAAGGGAGGCACGTACAGAGCTCAAAGGTGATGTCAACGCCATCATTGTAGCAACATGTGTGTACTTCGGGTTGGGCACGTGGATGTTGTCTGTAACACCCCGGTGTTACGTTAGCCTAAACCTGCCATGTCATCATCATCATTGCATGAGCATTCATAATTAGAGAACACTAACTCAAACAACTAAAATGAGTTTATCAATTTTTAGGGTTTGTTTGCGCTCTTTTTATATTGCATGTGTATGTATACATCATTTAAATTCCACTCACATGTTTGATTTGGTTTATAAAAAAGCAATCAACTAAAATCAATCGTGATGCTTGCAAGTGTTTGACTAACCCTAGCTTACACCCTAACCAAGTTTTACAAATCAAACAATGTAAAAGAAAGATTCAAAATTGGATTGGAATTCAAATCCCAACACTAAAGCCAAATTGGCTAAGTGTTGGAAATTTGATATCAATTTCAATTTTGATGAGCTAACTATAATTAATTTTATAAATAAAAGTTGCCAAACTTTGGTACCATTTCAAAGTATGAAGTTTGTACTTTGAAAGTGTGCCATTGGTTGGGTTTGAAAAGTACCACAACATCATTAATTAATTGCCCAAAAATCCAATTTAAAAATCCTTTTTGCCCCTTTTTACAATTTCACCTCAAAATATTCAAAATTTGGGAAAACTCCAAAAATACAGTTTGTGCATCTCTTTGAGCTCTACAACTTTGGTATACAAAGTTTTTCATGTTTTTGAAAAATTTTTAAATAATTTCAAAAGTTCTTTAAATTGAAAAGTGTTCCCTTTTGAGTTTTAAACTCCAATTCAAAAAATTATTTGGTTTCATGAAAAACTTCCTACATGAAAGTTGTAGATCATGAGAAATGGAACAACTTTTATTTTTGGAGATTTTCATCTTTTATTCAAAAATTGAAAGTAATTTTGAAATCCCAAAAGTTAGAATTTAAACCCTTTTTCAAATTTGAAATGTAATTCAAAAATTATTTGGATTCTGATAAAACTTCTTAAATGAAAGTTGTAGAGCATAAATTTTTGTGCAATCTGTATTTTGGGAATTTTTCAACTTTTATTCAAATTTTGGAAGTAATTTGAAAAGGGAGAAAGTGAGCTGGCAGCGTGCTACGGTAGTAGGGGGGCACCTCACCGTGCCCATGCCGGGCGGCCGGCCAACGCCGCCGTGGCCGTTCCGGCGTCTTCCCGGTTTTCGCGCGCCGCCCGACCACTGTCTGCGCCTTCGTGAAGTCGCCTGCCACCTCTCCCTCTCATCCTTGTCCTATAAAAGTCGAGCAGCAGCCGGGATCGCCTTCTTTTCCTTGCACTGCTCACCGCCGGCCGCCTTGAGTTTCCGGTGAAATTCACACTCACGGATCAACGATCATCTCCGAGCTCTTGCACCCTGTTCCGCAAGTCTCTCACGCACCGATCCCACCCTTTGACGCAAGCTCTAGCTGCCGGGATCGCCGTAACCGCCGTCGTCTTCTCCACGGCCGGTGGAAGACCGCCGCCGTGATCTCCACCCTGGTCAGCGCAGCTTCGAGCATCTCCACCCCCTCCGTTTGTCTCTTTAGCTTCGCCTCGACATGTAGATGCTTCTCAGCTCACTGGTTTCCAACGTTCACAGTCAAACACGCCGGAACGACAGTGAGTTCACCCGTTTGCGCCGCCGCCTCCGCCATCGCCGGTGACCGAGCACCTTCAGCGTGGGTCCGTCGAATCCAGTAATCGTTTCGAAGCCTAGGTGAGCTACTGGTTCGTTTATGACTTGTTTCGAGGTCTCTACCGCGTCGTATCCATAGGAACACCGCCCAGCGCCGCCCCGGCCGTGCCCAGCCGCCCCGTGACCCTCGTGGTAGCTCCTCGGTCACCGTTTGCCCTTGTTAAGTAGCTTGTCGTGTTCGTCGTAGTGTGGGGAAGGGGTGTGGTGGAGTTGGTGTCGCCCGGTGTCGTCGTCGGTGAGCACGACGGCCAGCGGCCGCTGTTGCTTCGGTTCGGCCGGAGAAAGAAAAAGAAGGGAGAGGAGGAAGAGGCACCGACGGGGCCGGGTCGGTGAGAGGGGAGAGGAGAAGCTGGGCGCGGGGGGAAGGCAGGCCGGGCCGGCGCTGTGTGGGCCGTCTCGGACCGCACAGTAGGCCCGGAAGGAGAAGGAAAATGTTTGTCTTTTTCCAATTTTAATTTCTAAAACTGTTTTTCACCTTTTTGCTATAAATCCATTTGGGCAGATAAAATTTGAACAAAAATATGTCTGTGTTCCTTGAGTGATGATCTACCTAGGAAAAAATACTAACTATGGTTTTTCAATAAAAATTAATTGTGCTATAATTTGTTCTTTTAATTAATAAATGCCACTTCCATGATTTTTAATAATTAAAATATAAGTCCAAAAATTATGAAATTTGTTTTGTGTGCTAATTAGATGATAATGATCTTAATTGTGAAGTTTGGTTAAGTTTTGATTAAGTTTTGTATTATGCTTAATTAACTCTTAAATTAATTAATGTTTAATTAATTAATCATGTGGTTAATTAGGGTTTAGTTGATCTCCAATTAGCAAGTTAATTAGTGGCTTTCAACGACTGTAAAAAAATGGTCAATAAATTAGTAATCACCCTTAATCACTGTTAATGTTGCTTGATTTTGGGATTGAGTGATGACCCTAGGTCATTAACCCTAATGACCTTCGGCATTTTATGTTGATTGCGTATCGTTAGTCCGTTAGTCGTCGACGCTAGTTATACCTTCTTAGTGCGAGGTTACCGTGAAGGAAAGCTGTACTCAAGATAGGTTAACAATCGTTGCATCATTATCGCATGCTCCTTTTGTTCTGCACTGTAATCATGCATCTCAATCGTGTAGTTGATCCGACTCCGCCTCGGAGGAAGGTTATCGGTGTGAGGAGGTTGGTCCTGATCTCAACAAAGGTGCCATCACTGCTCCTAACTTCGACGAGCCCCAAGGCAAGCCCCGGATGCATTCAAACCCGTCCTTGTATTTCGAAAGTTTTTATGATTTCATGTGATGATATAATGCATTAGGTGTAGGGGTTGTGTGTTATCCTACCTTGCTGCATTTACCGTACCTTGTTATATTACCCTGTATACTGTTTTTGATTTCGAAAATGCTAGTGCATGCTTAGCCCTAAATAGCACAGGCTTTATGAAATGTTTTTTTAAAGATGTGATAACAAAAGTTCCCCCTTGAGGGCAATTACGAAAACCTGATGTTGCTTGTCGTCTACCCTTGTTCCGACGGGGTCAAGGATACACCACAAGAACATGATGATGAGTAACTCGAGACGTCGGTGGAGTGACTTGCATCAGGAAGGGCTAGTGCCCCGTGTGTAGTGTCGTCCACTTGTGTCGGTTAAGGACCGTCCGTTGTTTGGCCCCGGGATCATGAGGTTATTGGATAGTACTAGTCGCATGCTAATGGCGGTAAGCTCCCTTGTATGATCCATGCGAGAACGGACAACCGGCACGAGAAGTAGCGTGTACCCATACTACGGGTATACCCGTCGACGGTTGTGACTGACGGCGTAGGAAGGTGGTGTACTGTACTCTCGTGGCTAGGATCCGTTCTGGCAGGGAGAAATGCAAGCGTGAGTTGATGTATGTGAGATGTTTGGTCCTGCATACATCGTGTGGCTAGGAAGCCCCAGCTGGGTATATTAAGCGATTCGAATCGTCGTGTGCTCCACGATATGGGAGCCGTGATCCGAGTCCCGGCATCGTAGTAATGATGGAAGTTGATGATGAAAAGTTTTGAATCCGATACTTGGTTGACAAGTGATTGATGTAGTAAAGTAAGGACTGGCTTAGTCTCTTTTGCAAAGGTGTCATTTGATCTTGCTAAAGCCTCACCTTGATTCCTATTAGCCAGCATTCCTGAGTCTTCTCCCCAATTTTTGGTCGGGTAAGTCTTGCGGAGTACTTTTTGTACTCAGGGTTTGTTCAACCCCACATTGCGGGAAACCGCATGGACAAGAGTGCTACGGCCCTTGTTGCATGACGGTGATCGAGGAAGAGTATACCGAGGAATAGATTGTGTGGCCTCTGGGCAGGGCACTTTTGTTGTGTGATTGTAATAAAGTTAAGTAATGATACTTCCGCTGTCTTGTAATACTGCTACTCTGATTTGTATAAGTTTGATAAAAGTTTTGTAAATTAAGTTATTGTAAGTCTTCCGCTACTCTGGTATTTTGTATGAAAACTGTTGTAATACTGTGATGTCTCTGTAAGTATCGATCCTGGAGGAAGCGTGGTTTATCGGGGATCCACCCGACAGAACATTCTAGGTTATATGGTGCTCAAGTATGGCTGACAGAGGTCTTAATGACAATGTCAGATACTTGTGGGCCATATAATTTAGAAGGTTCTGCCACAGAGGGTATCAGAGCGGTATTTACAAAGATACTCACAGTATTACTTTTCAAAAGCTTCAAAATGTTTTGGATCCAAAGTTAAATGTGGTTTGGTCCAAATTGCTTCTGCTCCGTCTTAATTCTTTCTAGTAGCCTTTCTAGGTGCTATTTAAAAGAGTTTTAAGCGGAGTATCATGTTGTTTTCCTTTTTGCCCTATATTATTAAAAGAACGCTTATATTAAATTTAAAAAGTCTTTTGCTTGATCCGTAGGTTCGATCATGCATCATGTTTAATTCACTTGTTTAAAGAATCATATCCCCGATAACAAGTGGTTGGGCTAAGTAAAATCAATCCTATTCTTGCTAGCCCTAGGATTTCCATCTTATAGGCCTTGCTTGTGTATAAATATAATCTTGTCTATAACAGATGTCCGGCAACACTCGTGTTGGTTCTTCACACGAGGGAGGTGAGGTCCCTCGGGCACCACCAAAGCACCACCGCCCTTGGTGAAGCCGTGGCGCCTTTAGTCCATGCCACCATCGAGAATGCCCGTATGCTACGGGAAATGAGTCGAAAAAAGTCGAATGCCCCACATGAGAATCATGGTCGTCGTAATCACGACGAAATCACATATCGCGGATTTCATTTGAAACTCGTCCGCCGGTGTTCACAAGGGCCGAGGAACCCCTAGAAGCGAATGATCGGGCCAGATTATAAATTTAAAGTTTGACCTGCTAGAGGGTTGTCCCGACTTGTTGAAACCCAAGTTTGCTGCCCAACAGTTGAGAGGCCCCTGCATCCGCATGGTGGGCAAATTTTTCTCGCACGTCGGCCCGGTTGGTCGACAAGTCACTTGGGCCATGTTCCAAGATGCCTTCCGTCGGCATTTCATTCCCCGACGGAGTGATGCAAGCCAAGCTAGAAGAGTTTCTAGCCATAAAGCAAGGTGGTCGTTCAGTAGTGCAAGTATGTGAATCTGTTTAGTCATCTATCACACGGTATGCACCGGAACATGTGGATACGTACATCAAGAAAAAAGAAATGCTTTATTCGAGGTTTAAAGAGTGATGTTGAAACCCACCTTACTTTGCAAAAATCCGAATGCCACATTTTATGAGGCTGTGGATATTGCAATATCTTATGAAAGATCCATGCTTAAACAGAAGAGTGAAGAGCGGCGTGCTTCCTCTAACCTTTCTCGGCGTAATCCGAAAACGCCGAAGGTTATATACCACCCGACTCAAAGATACCCATCAGCAATCCCACTATCTACAAAGACCAAAGAAACCACCAATCCTATCACTACCCACAAGCAGAAGAACGGAAGCCCACGAGCAACAAAGCGTACACTCACCCTACTTTGCCTCAACCCATCCCCGGCAGCCGAATACCCGGGGTATTCGAACTCCTACTCCACCAGGCTCCCCAGCGCCATCCACCGGTAGAGGTCCCTGTTTTAACGTGGAGAGTCCGGACACTTCATTCAATATTGTCCTTATCCAAAGACGAGTGATCCTAACTTCCAACAAGGATCTGGTAACCAGCAGATATCGTAACCAAAGGCGCAGGTAAATCACGGTATGTTCAAGGTGAATGCCGGGAAGAAGAAGACTGGGCGTGTATACTATGTCCAAACTGGAGATGTTCTTAGAGGAGAACCAGTTTTAATGGGTATGTTCCCTGTCACCAGTCATCATGCAATTACATTATTTGATTCTGGTGCATCACATACAGTCATCAACCGTACTTTCGTTGAAAAACATGAAATCCCCATAAAAGAAATCAAGGATATACCTGAGGTCTGTGAGTTTCCCGACGTATTCCCTGAGGAATTCTTGAATAAGCTTTTCCCGGAGTTTCCTCCTTTCTCCTAAGTCACGGTTCGTTTCTAAGAATTGTGACTTTCCGAAAACATGAGACTTGTAATATGAACCCTTCTACCTCCCTTATGAAACCATGTAAGGTGTGTCTACTTGATACATTTCCTTTTCCATTACTTAGCCCTAAGCTTTGAATCTCGGGACGAGATTCCTTTTAAGGGGAATATAATGTAACACCCCGGTGTTACGTTAGCCTAAACCTGCCATGTCATCATCATCATTGCATGAGCATTCATAATTAGAGAACACTAACTCAAACAACTAAAATGAGTTTATCAATTTTTAGGGTTTGTTTGCGCTCTTTTTATATTGCATGTGTATGTATACATCATTTAAATTCCACTCACATGTTTGATTTGGTTTATAAAAGCAATCAACTAAAATCAATCGTGATGCTTGCAAGTGTTTGACTAACCCTAGCTTACACCCCAACCAAGTTTTACAAATCAAACAATGTAAAAGAAAGATTCAAAATTGATTGGAATTCAAATCCCAACACTAAAGCCAAATTGGCTAAGTGTTGGAAATTTGATATCAATTTCAATTTTGATGAGCTAACTATAATTAATTTTATAAATAAAAGTTGCCAAACTTTGGTACCATTTCAAAGTATGAAGTTTGTACTTTGAAAGTGTGCCATTGGTTGGGTTTGAAAAGTACCACAACATCATTAATTAATTGCCCAAAAATCCAATTTAAAAATCCTTTTTGCCCCTTTTACAATTTCACCTCAAAATATTCAAAATTTGGGAAAACTCCAAAAATACAGTTTGTGCATCTCTTTGAGCTCTACAACTTTGGTATACAAAGTTTTTCATGTTTTTGAAAAAAATTTTAAATAATTTCAAAAGTTCTTTAAATTGAAAAGTGTTCCCTTTTGAGTTTTAAACTCCAATTCAAAAAATTATTTGGTTTCATGAAAAACTTCCTACATGAAAGTTGTAGATCATGAGAAATGGAACAACTTTTATTTTTGGAGATTTTCATCTTTTATTCAAAAATTGAAAGTAATTTTGAAATCCCAAAAGTTAGAATTTAAACCCTTTTTTCAAATTTGAAATGTAATTCAAAAATTATTTGGATTCTGATAAAACTTCTTAAATGAAAGTTGTAGAGCATAAATTTTTGTGCAATCTGTATTTTGGGAATTTTTCAACTTTTATTCAAATTTTGGAAGTAATTTGAAAAGGGAGAAAGTGAGCTGGCACTGTGCTACAGTAGTAGGGGGGGCACCTCACCCGTGCCCATGCCGGGCGGCCGGCCAACGCCGCCGTGGCCGTTTCCGGCGTCTTCCCGGTTTTCGCGCGCCGCCGACCACCTGTCTGCCTTCGTGAAGTCGCCTGCCACCTCTCCCTCTCATCCTTGTCCTATAAAAGTCGGCGGCGGGGATCGCCTTCTTTTTCCTTGCCTTTGCTCACCGCCCAGGCCGCCTTGAGTTTCGGTGAAATTCACACTCACGGATCAACGATCATCTCCGAGCTCTTGCACCCTGTTCCGCAAGTCTCTCACGCACCGATCCCACCCTTTGACGCAAGCTCTAGCTGCCGGGATCGCCGTAACCGCCGTCGTCTTCTCCACGGCCGGTGGAAGACCGCCGCCGTGATCTCCACCCTGGTCAGCGCAGCTTCGAGCATCTCCACCCCCTCCGTTTGTCTCTTTAGCTTCGCCTCGACATGTAGATGCTTCTCAGCTCACTGGTTTCCAACGTTCACAGTCAAACACGCCGAGCGGCCGGTGAGTTCACCGTTCTTGTGCCGCCTCCTCCGCCATCGCCGGTGGCCAAGCACCTTCGGCGTGGGTCCGTCGAATCCGATGTCGTTTGAAGCCTAGGTGAGCTACTGGTTCGTTTATGACTTGTTTCGAGGTCTCTACCGCGTCGTATCCATAGGAACACCGCCAAGGCCGCCCGCACGGCGGCGTGCCGAAGCGCCCTGCTCTGTAGCTCCTCCTGGCCACCGCTTGCCCTTGTTAAGTAGCTTGTCGTGTTCGCCGTAGTGTGGGGAAGGGTGTGGTGGAGTTGGTGTCGCCGCCGGTGTCGCCGTCGGGTGAGCACGACCGGCGGCCCGCCGTTGCTCGGTTCGGGGCGGGAGAAAGAAAGAAGAAGGGAGAGAGAGAAGGCAATCGACGCGACGGGGGCCGGGGTCGATGAGAGGGGGAGGGAGAAGCTGGGCGCCGGGGAAGGCAGGCCGGGCCGGCGCTGTGTGGGCCGCCTCGGACCGCACAAGTAGGCCCGAAAGGAGAAGGAAAATGTTTGTCTTTTTCCAATTTTAATTTCTAAAACTGTTTTTCACCTTTTTGCTATAAATCCATTTGGGCAGATAAAATTTGAACAAAAATATGTCTGTGTTCCTTGAGTGATGATCTACCTAGGAAAAATACTAACTATGGTTTTTCAATAAAAATTAATTGTGCTATAATTTGTTCTTTTAATTAATAAATGCCACTTCCATGATTTTTAATAATTAAAATATAAGTCCAAAAATTATGAAATTTGTTTTGTGTGCTAATTAGATGATAATGATCTTAATTGTGAAGTTTGGTTAAGTTTTGATTAAGTTTTGTATTATGCTTAATTAACCCTTAAATTAATTAATGTTTAATTAATTAATCATGTGGTTAATTAGGGTTTAGTTGATCTCCAATTAGCAAGTTAATTAGTGGCTTTCAACGACTGTAAAAAATGGTCAATAAATTAGTAATCACCCTTAATCACTGTTAATGTTGCTTGATTTTGGGATTGAGTGATGACCCTAGGTCATTAACCCTAATGACCTTCGGCATTTTATGTTGATTGCGTATCGTTAGTCCGTCGTCGTCGACGCTAGTTATACCTTCTTAGTGCGAGGTTACCGTGAAGGAAAGCTGTACTCAAGATAGGTTAACAATCGTTGCATCATTATCGCATGCTCCTTTTGTTACTGCACTGTAATCATGCATCTCAATCGTGTAGTTGATCCAACTCCCGTCTCGGAGGAAGGTTATCAGTGTGAGGAGGTTGGTCCTGATCTCAACAGTGCCATCACTGCTCCTAACTTCGACGAGCCCCAAGGCAAGTCCCGGATGCATTCAAACCCGTCCTTGTATTTCGAAAGTTTTTATGATTTCATGTGATGATATAATGCATTAGGTGTAGGGGTTGTGTGTTATCCTACCTTGCTGCATTTACCGTACCTTGTTATATTACCCTGTATACCTGTTTTGATTTCGAAAATGCTAGTGCATGCTTAGCCCTGCAAATAGCACAGGCTTTATGAAATGTTTTTTTTAAAGATGTGATAACAAAAGTTCCCCCTTGAGGGCAATTACGAAAACCTGATGTTGCTTGTCGTCTACCCTTGTTCCGACGGGGTCAAGGATACACCACAAGAACATGATGATGAGTAACTCGAGACGTCGGTGGAGTGACTTGCATCAGGAAGGGCTAGTGCCCTGGTGTAGTGTCGTCCACTTGTGTCGGTTAAGGACCGTCCGTTGTTTGGCCCCGGGATCATGAGGTTATTGGATAGTACTAGTCGCATGCTAATGGCGGTAAGCTCCCTTTGTATGATCCATGCGAGAACGGACAACCGCACGAGAAGTAGCGTGTACCCATACTACGGGTATACCCGTCGACGGTTGTGACTGACGGCGTAGGAAGGTGGTGTACTGTACTCTCGTGGCTAGGATCCGTTCTGGCAGGGAGAAATGCAAGCGTGAGTTGATGTATGTGAGATGTTTGGTCCTCGCATACATCGTGTGGCTAGGAAGCCCCAAATTTGGGTATATTAAGCGATTCGAATCGCCGTGGTGCTCCACGATATGGGAGCCGTGATCCGAGTCCCGGCATCGTAGTAATGATGGAAGTTGATGATGAAAAGTTTTGAATCCGATACTTGGTTGACAAGTGATTGATGTAGTAAAGTAAGGACTGGCTTAGTCTCTTTTGCAAAGGTGTCATTTGATCTTGCTAAAGCCTCACCTTGATTCCTATTAGCCAAAGATTCCCGAGTCTTCTCCCCAATTTTTGGTCGGGTAAGTCTTGCGGAGTACTTTTTTGTACTCGGGGTTTGTTCAACCCCATTTGCGGGTGAACCGCATGGACAAGAGTGCTACGGCCCTTGTTGCATGACGGTGATCGAGGAAGAGTATACCGAGGAATAGATTGTGTGGCCTCTCGGCGGGGGCACTTTTGTTGTGTGATTGTAATAAAGTTAAGTAATGATACTTCCGCCGCCTTGTAATACCGCTACTCGATTTGTATAAGTTTGATAAAAGTTTTGTAAATTAAGTTATTGTAAGTCTTCCGCTACTCGGTATTTTGTATGAAAACCGTTGTAATATTGTGATGTCTCTGTAAGTATCGATCCTGAGGAATCGTGGTTTATCGGGGATCCACCCGACGTAACATTCTAGGTTATATGGTGCTCAAGTATGGCTGACAGAGGTCTTAATGACAATGTCAGATACTTGTGGGCCATATAATTTAGAAGGTTCTGCCACATTGTCACACGCTCATCAAGTGTTGAGTGGATGCCATGGTGCGGCGAGTTCCTCAGTTGTCGTGGGCATGGTCATGCTCGTAGGCGCTATTACCGGTGTGTTCTGAGTCATCATTGATGCCAAAGGAGTATGTTGGTGCAACTATTGGAGAAGGTGCGCCCAATGATGTCGGTGACATATTTGGATCACGTGGTGCCAAAGCAGGAGCGAGCAATCTGGCCTTAGTTGGTTGAGGATGCAATAGTCATGCCCAAGAAGTGCGTGAACGATTCGCCTGAGGCACCGGGATGATGTCCAGGATGCAAAGTGCACAACTGGCTAGTTCTTGCATCGAATTCGGTAATCTACATAAATGGAAAACTAGTTTTCATCGAAGTACACATGGATGAGATGATCATACATCTGGTTTCTAGATTGTAACACTTGTAGCCCTTTTGATCGAGCGGGTTCCTCAAAAATGCAACGAGCAGAACGCGGCTCATGTTTGTGTGGATTAGTAGCTTCAGTATTAGGGTAGCAGAGACAGCCAAACTCACAGATGAGCATAATCTACACGTGCACCAAAGAGGATCTCAAATGGAGTGGCAAGGGCGTCAGTTTAGGAGATACGTGGATATGGCAAGTGAATCAGGCTATAATGAGGAAGGAAGAGAAACCTGAAACATGAGAGTGTGAAGGGCGTCATTGAACGTGCATAGTATGTGTTCGGCTCGACCATTTTGTTGCGATGTTTAGGGGCAAGTTAGGCGTAGTTGATTGCCATGCTTGGCAAAGGAACGCACACAATGTGGAGTTATCAAACTCCTTTCTGTTGTCAGTCTATTGACACTGAATGGGGCACTAAAATAGGGTGCCAGCGAAAGCATGCAAAGAAAGTAGAGTGGGCAAGACATTGGATTTATGATGTGAAGGAAAGATCCATACATAGTGAGAGAAATCATCAAGAATGACAATATAAAACTTGTAGCCTGAATTGCTCATTATTGGCGAGGCCCAAACATAAAAATGGAACAATTGGAAAGGGGAAAGGGAAACATTTGTGGACTCCCTAATCCAGAAGGCGCATGTGCTTGCCAAGGCAATAAGCATGGCATGAGTATTGACTGGACTAGGCACTGCTGAAGTCGATGGTGCGTGACAAATGTAGGAGAGCATCACGACCCTAATGACAAAGCCGAGAATGCCAAACGGAGCCAGTGGACGAAGTCAGGAGCATTTGCGATGGTTGCAAACTAGCAACACCACGACCAGGATGTAGGGGTAGATCTTGCTAGAGGAGACACATTAGAGGAGGGCCATCTAGTGCGAAGATCCTTGATCGTGAAATAAACCCAAAGTATCAAATTCAACAGAGACAGAATTATCTCGGGTTAGAGCTCGGACAGATATAAGATTTTTAAAGATTGAGAAGCATTGAGAATATTGTTCAAGTGTAAAGGTTGAGAACCAATTGGAAAGGAAACACGGCCAATGGACGATGCAAAGAGCAAACCACCATTGCCAACAATAATATGACAAGGAACAGTGGAAGACCTTCTGAGAAGGAAAACATGGTTTTGGACAGCTACCATTGTGTTGTGTCATGTGTCACCTAAGTTGTGAGGAAGCATGCCTCCATCTATTGTTTGAATACCCATTTTTTAGAGATTTGTTAGCCCACCATTCTGATTAACTGTGACCTGAATCTAAGCCCTTGGTCATGTTCCTTCAAGCCAGACAAGACTTTAGAAGTGCAATCTTTAGAGAAATAGCTATCACGGCATGCTGGGCTATTTGGACGGTGGACAACTCAATCTTAACTAGTGGAAGAGGTGCTGCAAGGAGGAGCTTGGTTTGGTTTGCACCAAGGCCAAGACAACAAGACAATTACTTCTCAAGGCTTGGAGAGACAATTATTATTAATGCTTTGCACTTTTTGTTTTGGGCATTGATGCCTTGTACTTTTTACATTTTGTTCGTCCTTTCTATTTGTACATAAACATTGTTTCATTTATATTAAAAAAGAGGTAGGGGGCTCCCCTGCTGTTTTGGTCAAAAAAAGGAACAAGGAAGAAGAACAGGTACTTAGAATACCAAGGTGGGAAGCCATGTGCGAGGATGTCTCGGTGTCGAATAACCAGTCGTTGGGGCCACTAGTGGATGCGTTCAGTGACAAATTGTTGATAGAGGCCATGTCGTGCTGTGGCGGCGGCGTGGTGATTGCCATCATGGCTGGAAGAAGGAGGGGTGTCGGGGCGAGGCGCGAGGCATGGAGCGGCATTGCCTGGATGATGCCTTGCCATGGATTGTAGGAGGACCCCCATTGTGGCGACAAAGCAGGAGCGGAGGGCCTAGGTTGCCACTGGGCACGGATGGGCACACATGGCCTTCCACTTCTTCTGGTAGTCACCACCGTTGTTCCTAGATGGCGGTGCAGGGTAGGCCATTGGTGGTGGTGGCATCGGCGCATGACAGTGGAGGGGGTGTTAATTAGAGCTGACTTGACAGTGGAAGGGGCATCGTGGGCCGCAAGAAGAGCCATCTGTGCCTCCATCTTCAGGGAGCTTGATGTGTTGCTCTTCCTGCAACAGGTATGACTTGGTGTAGTGGAAAGTCGAGGTCAGCGACAACATGGTGGAGAGTACGGCGATCACCTGGCTGAATTTATTGTCCATCCCACGAAGGGTATTGATGACGAGCACGGAGTCAGAAATGGTGGTGCCGCAATCATAGAGGGTGTCGGCGAAGCGCTTAATACGACCGCAGTTGCCAATCGATATGTCTCCTTGAAACAAGCTGTGAAATTCTTGTTGGGCATAATAAACGGTGCGTTGAAGAATATTATCGAAGGATTGGCCAGTGATTGCGCTACAAGCGGCGTTGGCGGAGGTGTGCGGCTTGTAGACATCACTCCAGATGTCCTTGGAAATCATGAAGTAAAGCCACGAGACAATACAAATCCACCTGCAGCCACTCCGGGTTGTCGAACATGGCTGTGGAGTAGACAGTGCCATCAATATGATTGACGAGATCAAACTTCTTGAATTTGAGGGAAGTTGAAGAAGGATCTCCATTGGTGGAACTCTTCATCCATGTTAAGGATGACAGGAACGTGGCTCTGGATGTTGATGAGGACCGAGTTTGACATGGGTGGCAAAAGGATGGGTACCACAGGAAACAAATGAACCGATGGGGGCTCGCCATGGGCCCATGGCCGAGAGAAGCGGCAGAAGAAGAATAGAATCAAAAGAAGGCTGCTACCATGTAAGAGTGATGAATTTGGGAGAGAATCACAGCACGTTTTAAAATTCCCATCAGTGGAGGTCTTCCCATTACCCGACTTATAAGTCCGAACAGGCTCAGATCATGTCTTTAGCACATGGCAATAACATGCATGGCGTGCAGAATGCTGGGCGCCGTTTCTCGACCAGCTGCCTCGCTTTGATGGACCTCAGTACGTTGTCAGTGGAGCGCCTGAGCCTGAGTTGTGGCGTTTGGCCTTTGCGTCGATATGTTCATGCACTTTTTTTTTCTTTTCATGGATACAGGAGAGCCCAACCTGGAACTGGATTTGGGTAATCCGAAGTACAAATGGTCTTATGGATTTAACTGGATGGGTGCTGTTTGGACTTCGGATGAATATCCATTCCCATAAGATCCAAACACATTGGATTGGATTGGATTGGATTGGATTGGATTGGGTACAAAACACCAGGATATCCAAAAACGCGAGTACAAATTGGAGCTAATGTGGCTTGCTGAAACGAGCCACGTTCGCCAAGATGTACCACGTGCTCCCGGTCGCCGGCGGCGAGTCCATGGCGATGAAAGTGCTCAACAAGGCCGAGGTCATGGCCACGTGGGGCATGGCGCCGCACGTGCTCCGCGAGGTGACGGCCATGCGCCCAATGCGCCACCCCAACGTTCTCCGCCTCCACGAGGTGCTCGCAAGGCCGCGCCAGGATCTAGCTCGTCATGGAGCTCGCGCCAGGCAGGGACTGCTGTTCAGACTCACCGCACTCCCACGGCGCCGCGTCTAGGAGAGAACGCTGCACGCCGCGTCTTCGTGCAGCTCGTCGCTGCACACAGGCCGTACTGCCGTAGCCACAATGGACGTCGCGCCTCTTCCCCTTCCTCTATTTGCGCCGCCCTGCGTGCGCGGCCGGCCACACATTTGAGAGCCCAGCGCCACCGGCGGCCTGCAGCTCTGTCCCAGCCTATGGGCCGGCATCGCCACCGAACGAAGCTGTTGCCGCCGGCTCTTAGGCCGTCCGCTGCCCCTTTGCTCCTTTTTCCATCCCTCTACTAGCGCCCGTGCAAGAATCTCCTCGACCCCTCAGGCCGCCGTTGTGCGCGCCCTCACATCTAGATGCATGGCTATCATAACTAGCATTGTGATAGACCACTTCTACACATAAGTACGTTATGATATACCACTCCTACACGTAGGGCATGTTTGGTTAGGTGGCTAAGGTCTGGCCTTGTTCTCTGGAGCCAAGTTTAGCCTGTTTAGTTGTCTGTAGATGGGCTTCAGCCTGGCTAGGGGGAGCCATCCGTACACAGGGAGCCTGGCTAGGAAAGAACGTGGTGATGGATAATTTTTCCGGAGCCTGGTCTGGCCAGCCCAAAGTTGTCCAGTCGCATCACCTCTCGGTGTGGCACATGCTCTCGCGGGAAGGAGTGGTGGAGCGGAGAACGACGGCGGTGCTTCGGCCACCACTCTGCCCACCACCAGGTGAGCTCCGCTCGTGCTCCCGCCAGCGAACATGCGAACTCCAGCGAGTTCAAGCCAGAGCGCGGTCGAGTTGTGCCCAAGCGCGACGGAAACAACCAATCAAATTCCCGTCGGCCACCAGTCCACCGGAGATCCTGCCGGCCACCACTCCACCGGAGCTCTTCGTCGGCCATGACGAGGGTGCCGGGCGAGCTCCCACCGTCCATGGGGCAGGTAGGGGAGCAAGCGAAAGATGTCAGTGCTGCAGGTTGATGTGCCGGCCTGAGGCACATGCTTGGACGTCGGTGACGGAACATGAGTAGCGCGATGCAAAACGCAGGTGTCGACGCCATTGCTTCTAGCTAGTTGATCTTCTCGTTCTGAAAACAGGTAGCCGGAAACTCTTGTGTCCTTGGAGCATTCTATTGTGTGATTGGTTGAAGTGGATTTAAAGCATCAGAGCAACTACGATTCATGGTGTGGTGTGTCAAAGGGGTAACCTCACTAAGCTAAAGATGTGGTGATTCTATGCAAGACAAAGCAAGCAATCAAACAAACTCTTAAGGAAACCAGGCCAGGGATAGTCGTTTAACCAAACAAACACACGTTGGCTTGCTGGAGACAGTATAATCCTAGCTAGGCTCCAATCCTAGTCAGGCTCCAAGTAAGTTAGGAAACCAAACATGCACATACTGTTCATATATACCAGATCAAAACTAGCATTGGCTAGCACACCAATCTGTCCATTTCCTGATGCACACATTTGTACTAGGAGATGAGTAATTGAATAGAGTAACATACCTGCAGAATTCCATCAGTATCCGACACTTCAGCTTTTCCTTTTCTGCTACTGGAACCCGAGTCCGCCATATCGGTCGATCAGTGGACCTACAGATTACACATACAGTGTTTAGCAATTGTTAAGGTTACTGCATGCATTTTCACCAATCATAGAGAAAAATATAACCATACAATTGATTATGAAATCACTGTCTTGCATTAAATATGCAGCAAACATAGTCAGGCATGCAGGTGTCATGCCAATGCAAACTGGAAGACATCATCGTTGCATATTAGTACTACTAGCTAGTGATCAAATTGACAGCAACGCCGGCCATGCCCATGCATGTAGTACACGGACGAGAGACGAGAGAGGGGGGGTGACGGGAGACAGCAGATCAGAGAGAGTAGTACGACGAGCACGCGCGGACGCGCCTATCATCTATGTCGCAAGCAAACACACGAAAGCACGCACGACGACGGGAGCGGATCCATCCCCAGCGCCCGCCGCCGGCGGAACAACCATGGCAACAGGCGTTTACTCAACGGCCACGCTCGCGAACCAGTCGTCCTCGCTAATAAGAATCCCGCGGCGCTCGCTGCGAATTGAAGGCGCCGAGCACCCGGCCGGCCGGTGTGCCCGCTGGCGGAGACGGATGTGGGGAGTAAGAGGGCAGAGGGGCGCGAGGATCCGGGAGAACCTGACTGGAGCCTATCGATGCAGAAGCTGCTCGGCGGCGTCGTCGTCCTCGACCTTGGGCATGCAGACGCCGACCCTAAGGCCCTCGATCCGCCGCGTGCCGCTGAGTTGGATGACGCATGGGGTTAGTAGGTGCCGGCAGCGGCGGGCGGGTGTTTCGATCGTTCAGAGGCAGCCGAGCGATAAGATCAGTTGGATCGATCGAGATGGTCGCTCACCCTGGTAGACGACGACGGGCAAACGGCGACGGCGCGACCAGGTGCGGCGATGATGGGCGGCGAGCTGCTGCGCGCGGTGGTAGAGCGAGCGAACGGGTGTGGCGGGGCGGCGCGGCGCAGGGTACCACCGCCACCGCCCAGCGCCCTGCAGAAAGCGCGGACCGGCCGGCCTGCCCTCTCGGCGGACGACGGAGATGCCGCCGCGCTCTAGCACTAGTCTCTAGCGCTCTGCAGCGCAGCGAAGGAGAAGAAGGTACATGCTGCGGCCGGCCAACCCGCGATCGCTTGTGGGCCACCACTCAGCAGGCAAACAACGTTGGGGCCAGCCGCCTCGGGGCAGTCCGCCACGGCGCCTGAAGACTGAAGTGGTGGCCCTCTCTTCCATTCCCTCCCTCTCTCTCGAATCTGTTGTGGGGCCGGGCGGTTAGGGGATGCCCCACAGCGCTGCCCCTCCTGCAGCTTTTCCGTACGGCGCAACGCCGCCGGACGCCAAAACGACAAACGAGAAGCAGGGCGATCTGCGTGAGGGGTGGACCCACCTGCATGCATGGCATGTCACCATGCATGCATGCATGGGTATGCTACTATGCTGTATTCAGCCATATAGTATACCCATTCCTTTTTTTTTTCCCTTTTGCCATGCATGCATTGAATACGTATGTGTAAGATGACACGTGTACTGTATGCCCAGCGTACAAGTACGTACCACAAATTTAGATGAAAGCAAACGCGCACATTACGTGTTAAAAAAGAGGAAACCAATACCTAAGTTCAAAATTTGAACTGCATCTAGGTTCTAGCTGAGAGAGGTAATTTTGATGGATGTTAGCAAATAATAACTCTTCATCTTCCATTTCGAGTCGAGAGTTCAAATTATGTCAACTTTGGCTAAATATATATATAAATATATTAATATTTGTGATACCAAATAAGTATTGTTTGCACCTTACAAATAAGCAGTATAGCTTGATTTAATTTGATGGATCGGGACATGCAAGACTTAAGGACCAAGTATTTTAACCGAGCCATCAACCATGGCACAAGATTAGATTCACGTACATATTAATATACTTCTTTTATCTCAAATTATAAGATGTTTGACTTTTTTCTACCCTAAGTTTGACCAATACAAAAATAGTTGAATTTAACTCATTCTTGAGGAACTTTTATTAAACAAGCAAGCTATGACAAAAGAAATGATATTTTGCAAAAAAAAAAATTTGAATAACATGAGTAGTCAAATTTAGTGTTAAAAAAGCCAAACATGTTATAAATTGGGATGGAGGAAGCAACTTTTCTTGTGAACGTCAAATTAGGCCACTCTCAATACAATGTTTCATATCCGAGTTTTCAAAACGTGAAATTTTATGGTGAAACAATCCTCTCTCCATGTGTACTTTCATTGCACAGGTTCATAGGTTCATGGGTCCCACCGGTATTTCTCTCTCTTCCCTCTTCCTCATCACCTGTCTCCAGCACCGCTCTCATTGTCGGCGCTGTGGCCTTGACGACCTCGCTTTGCACCCGGCTGCGCCCACCCCTTGGCCACGTCCAGCCCGGCCGTGGTGTGGAGGCACGCTTCGTCCGTGATGGAGGTGGCCTCATCCACGATGGATCTCCCGCGATGAAGAACCGGCGGCCGTGTCAGCGGTGCGCTCGCCCATGGTGCTCTCCCACAACGAAGAAGCGGCGCCCATGGTGCGCTCGCCCGCGGCAGAGGCAGCCTTGCCCACGGTGGCTCTCCTACGATGAAGGTGAGCAGCAGAGGCAGTCTCGCCTACAGCTGATCTCCCGCGACAAATAAGCGAGAAGTCACAATAAAATGCATCGACTCCTCAATGCGAGTGTCGTGGGGTTTCCCACGGCTTGGAAAATGCGCTGATTCATTTCGTGGCCACGGAAACTTTTCCTTCTCTCTCCTTTGAGTTTCATGAAAAAGCTGATGTGTTGTACTATTTAATATGCATGAAACTCCTATAAAATCCCATTGAGACATATGGGCCTTAGGATAAAATTATGGACGTGTGCCTCTGTCTCTGAATGCGGGCCCAACATTATGGCCCCCCACCATTTCCAATTCAGGTTCCGTGGGTTCTCTCAAGTCTCAACATGACAGAACGCACCTTGCCCCAGCCTTTCACTTTTGAATATATTTTTTCTCGGTCACATAAAAGATTTGCATGTTCTTGTATTAAGGCAGAAAGGGATTGATTACAAATGCTCTAGGGAATGCTTTTGAATATTTGGTTCATGTTTGTGTGTGTTTCTTTTGTCATGTCACACAACCAGTGGCAGATCTAACATCGGGTGGGATGGACTAAGCCCTACTACCGCTACTTGGAGCATAGAGCCCGTCCCTAAGGCACCCCTCCTTACAAATTTGTATGTGTAGAAATGATTGAATGGAGAGAGTAGAGATGAAAGATAATGAAAGAAGCTCCTCCAAAGTTATTTTTCTAGATCTGCTACTGCTCTCGACGATCCATCATGAATACATTTTTTCTTAATTGACACGCTTACATCTTACCAGCGGCAGGTCCTTTGTTCTTCATCTTAATTATCAACTCACCAAGGGATTGGTTAATTGCACATTATTATTACTGGATTGGATATTAAAAACCTCTCTTCTAATTTAATACTCATTTTGTTCTTTTTATTACATGTCACCTTAGCTCTTTCTAAGTCAAATAAACATTACTAGATTCGATAACCGTTTAAAAAAACCTTATAGCACCACAAAATATAAATTATATATTATGTGAAAACATAAATCTTATTATATGAATTTATACAAAATTTTAAATTAACGGTCAAAGATATAAATGTTTCAGTTTAGACAAAAACTAATACGACGTGTGATAATATAATAAAAAATGGAGGGACCAGTGACATCAATCGCCATGCAGTGCGGCATGGATCCAAAGTTCCAAACCCAGAACTCAGATGGCGGCACGCACAGATTGCGTCCAAAAACACTTCCTCCCAAGTACCCGCCGGCACGTGGGCCCACATGCCTCCCCGCCTCCCACATCCTGTGGCCGTGGGCGTTGGGACCCAGCCATTATTATTGCACAAGCAGTGCCCAGAGACCGGGACCGCAGCAAGCACACGAAGCAAGCCAGGGGGACGCGGCGAACGGCGAGCCCGGCCAGGGGCCAGCTAGCCCCTCCTGCCGTCTGGTGGGCCCGGACCTTTCCGGCCGATCGGCGACGGCGAGCATGCACGTGTTGGAGTGGCTAGCAGCCATTTCCTGGGGCATGACGGGCATGCATTATTAATTGCTAGTCGATCGTTAGATCAGCAGGAATATAGTACTAATTAAGTTGATACAAAGCAGCAGGTTGCATTTGGCATGTGATAATGGTGGCTATAGGAGTGTACTACTCCCACGTACAGAGTAGACTCTAAGACTGGTCATAATATATGTATTATCCGGTGCTGAAAGAGGAGAGAGAGCGCGCGTTAGAGTATTGATGTCGGCCACTGTAGCTACCGGTGCCAAGTTCAGTTTTTATTGAGCCCTTGTAGATTTCTAGTGACGGTTGAAAATCGAACTATATCATTGAATCCTTAGCTGCCTCTACAAGGGCTTTTGGACCGCCTGTAAAAACCCGATGTGTTGCAATAAATAATAAATTTGTAAGTTAAGTGGAGTTCCTAGATCTTTGTATGTTTTTTAGATTTTTTTCTCGTTCTGCTTTGGTTATTTTTTTTGTTTCCTTTTTCCTTCCTCCAACTGAATCCGGCTGCTGTGCGTGGCCTACTTGATGAGCCTAGAAATCTCTACAGCCGTTAGATGCTAGTTGGAGGGTGGAGATTGAGGCAAAGTTACATTATGACTTTGCTCTATAAAGTCACTGATGAATCCGGCTCCCGTCCATAGGCGGTCTCGTTAGATAGAGAGTTGAACCTATGTTGATATACTAATAAGTTAGTTTTTTGAAGATATAAAGTTAATCTATCAGTATGCAAATCCGCATATAACAGCTAGCGATATAAATACTTAAGGACAGAGGAAGTGCATTTTAAAAACAGTGGTAATATAATTGTCTTTAATCGGATTATTACTGCCACGTACCTGAATCAATCCGTCGCGAAGGCGATCCACCTGCTGCTTGCTGGCTAGCGCCAGGCACCAGCAGCACTCCAGCAGTAGTCGGGCAGTTGCGCGCGGGCTGTCCCGCGAATCTGCAACACGCGCTGCTTTTTCCATACTACGCCCGGGCACAGGGCGCTGCCAAAACAACTGTGCTCCAACGTCCCTGCTGTTTTTCCTTTCTATTCTATCTGTTTTAAATTATAAGTCATTTTAATTTTTTTATTTAATTATTTTACTATATATCTAAACATATTATAAAATTTAAATACATAGCAAAATAGATATACTAAAAAAATCAAAGCAACTTAGTATAATTTAAAACAAAAGAAGTATCATGTATTGTCGCTTACTGCCGGATCAGAATCAGGTAGTGAAAGCTAATTTTGAACCGACGTGAATATATAGTAGTAGTTAGCCTAGTGTAAATATTACATAGTTTATCAAGAGGTCCTAATCATCGTAACTTGACTTTAGATCCTTTGACCGCCCGAAATCATTTGAAAATTTTAAATATTAAATTCCAAATTATGAAAACTTAAAACCTCTTTTTAGGCCTTAAATTATTCCAGATGGAAAAAGTTGTATATCTCTGTTTTCGTGATAGAAATACTCGAAATTTCTCGGCATATGATGTTAATTTTGCGGTCGTGCCAGTATACGATAGTATACAAAATAAATAAATAAATAAATCACACTGAGACAATAAAAAATGAGAAACTTGTATTCTTTATTGATATTTTGGGAATTTTTACAAGTCTCTCTTTTACATTCATCCCTGCATAGCGCCTCGATCCACAGATGATTGGATAGTTCTTAGATTCTAGAGCCTCGCAATTACTCTAGTTAATTACATCCGTAGTTTTCGAATCCTACGGAACACCTCCGATTAAGCTACATCAACGGTCATCATAGACAAGTCTCTTGTCTTGTACTCCCCGGATGTATACTGTATTTAATAAGAAACAATAAACAAAAGCGAGGAGTTCCCGGGTGACTTAATGCCACATTCCGCTATACTTAGAGCATCGGCTAAAATATCTTAAGATCTATGTGTGTATTCGGCCTCGTCGGTCACGAATGTTATGAGTCCAGCCTCGTCGGTCAGGACGTAATAAAATTCTCCGGCCTCGCCAGTCTCGGAAGATGAATAACAAATTATGTTCGGCCTCGTCGGTCATGAACACTACAGTCCAACCTCGTCGGTCGGGATGTAGGAATGATTTCCGGGCGGTTACTCTCGGATGGTTCACGGCAATTCAAGGTAGTTTCTACTAATAGCTCAGGGGCCTGTATTGACAAGAGAAATGGCATCATGCCTTCTTCCGTAGCCTGAACTATCCAACTGGACTCCGGCTATGCGGATTGCTTTCTTCATTTCAGTTGGGTAATTCGACCGCCCACCTTCCATACAACTTGAGTTGGCTTTGATCGATTGCTTGGTGTCACGCTATTTACTACTACAGTTAGCTAAATTCGTTTATGACTCAGAAAATAATTAACAAAATTAAATTTGATATTTTAGCCAGATATCAAGCATCACGGAACATGGCTTTTCATCAAACTCGGCTACCCTGAATGAGTGCCTTCTTGATTTCCTTTTACTGGCACAAGTACCTGCATTAAACCTGAACGAAGCACCTACACATACTCACGTAGTGAATATGGGAGTGTACGTTCCTGCACTGATAAACCAGCACATGATTGAACCTGCAAATTAAAGAATACATATACGTGCATATAAGTCTGGCCAAACACTGCGGCCGTGGAAACGGCGCCGGCACTAATCTCCATCCATGTCTTGTACCTGCAATAGAGAAATGGATCTGCACTGCATGGTGATGGCTGTACTTTTCATTGCCACTGATGTTTCGAGAAACAAAGAGTGACAAAGTTTCCTTTCATAGAACATGTCTGAATCTCAGGCGCTCACAGCACTGCCATCATAGTGGCATGTTCCTGTAAACAACAAAGACAGGGAAGATGTAGATCGATGCCCTAAAAATCTCTTACCATGGGGAAGCGTCATCGCCATAAGCCTGAGGAAGGAGGAACGATGAACAGTGAAGCCGATCTCCTGGTGATGAACGAACTGGGAGATGTGGATTTGTGTGCGTGCGTGCGTGCGTGTGTGTGTGTGTGTGTGTGTGTGTGTGATGCACAGGTGTGTGTGTGATCTGGACTTCGGAATCCTTTCCACCTGCACAGAGACAAGAATATACTAGAGGAGGGGGTAGGTCACGAGAGAGAAGCGCCGCCGCCTTTCAGTGGCCAAGTGCCGGAAAATAAGCCAACTAGGCGGGTCTTCTGCTCGTTCAAAATTCAAAATATTTTATTAGCTATATCTGCAACTTTCCGGCCGCCATGCTAATTACTGAAATAATTGAGGCCCAACAAGGAAAGCCCCATGGCCATTGAGATATCCTGTACGCGCGTATTCATATATACGTGTTGCCATTCCCTGGGCCATCAATTAAAAGAAATACACGGCAACCATATGAGGCCTATAAATAAATATTCTGAATATTTTAACAGCCTTGCCGGCGATAAAGCTCTGATTAAAATGTGACCTCGTCATGTAACGTGATAAATTTATGGTCCAACAATCTCTTTGAGTCCTACAATTTTGATATAAAGGTTTTTCTTCATCCAATTGATTTGCAAAAGTTATGAATTCGATTGCAGTCCACATATTTTTAGAGATGGGCTAAATTGCCAACCGCCTCCAAAACTATTTCTGAGACGGCTGAAATTCCAAACCATCAAGATGGCAGTCTGTTTAGAGGCGTTTGCAAAGTCCACCCTCCAAAAATTATTTTTCAGAGACGGATTGTTCCATAATCTATTTTTAAGAGACACATTTTAATAAAACCGTCTCTAATAGAAAGGAGCTTCACTGGTACGAGACCACTGTTACTCTCTCTCAATCAATAATCACATCGTCCCTAGATCGAGTATCAGCTTATGTTTCCCAAAAATAAAATTTGTTAAAATAATTTCTTATTTGACCCCAGAAGTTAACGCAATTTTCTTCGTGCTCTTGAAAACATTCCTCCCTTATTTAACTGTAATGTCTTTTCCAACACCTCCATCCATTTTTGCTTCTAACTATTCTAACCGATCGACTCTTGATAAGACTTTTTGCCACCTCATTTTGTGCACGATACATACATAGATTGCAGCCGACTGCCTGACTCACAAGTTTGGTAGAGATGAGCAGTTGCAGCACCAATTCCCACCTAATATGTGGATATTCACTTTTCGAGTTACAGAAGAAGCGTGCATGCAGATATATAGCTGCTGTCTGAATAACAAATTAAATTACCTCATTCAGGGCCTAGATCAAGAATTTCATCGGAACTGGATACAAATTTCATAGCAATCATTTTATTTTATGTAAAAATTGCAGAAAATAGTAAAAAAAAATATTGTGTTCCAAAAGGACACACAACAAAGCAGACATCAGTAAATTATTATTGTTTCTTCATCAACCAGGTTTTTTTGCTGTACGATCTCCAGGTGACTTTGACTGAAAATGTTGCAAACACCCCCAGCTCTGCGACTTCTTCATTCGTCCCATGGTAGCCAGAGAAGAAACCACATTGCCAGCACAGGGAAGCATCATCGCTCTGAGACCCCTCGATGTACAGATCAAGGCGGTTGTGCCTCTCCACCCCAACAGCAAATTTCATCATGACACCTGGCTCTGGAGCGATGCCTTGGAATAGTGGAATTACGTCATTGAAGCCACTAGTCTTGGCATATAGTTTCATGTTGACACCACCAGGAATGGTGTTGAGGCGGAGGACTGTGACTTCAACAAGGGCCTGCACCGCATTGATCATCACTATATACTTAATATCCAGAGCACACCTTTCACCATAAAAGCGCCGGTGATCAATGAATGATTTTGACTCGAAAAAGTTATCAATTTCAGTGCATCCTTCAATGATCAAGTCGTCATCAACATCAGTCTCATCTTCATTTCGGGCATGGATCTCAAACTCAATGAATGAGCGAGTAATCATTGAAATGACTCGCGCAGGGCCTGTGGGTGACAACCGTGCAACACCCTGCAAAAAAAACATATCACGTCACAAATTTGAACTTTTATCAGTTACTAGCTGAGGAACATTCCTGTCCGTATGACCATAGATTGCATGCATATACTGCAAACAAAGGAGACAATTTAGTTTTGACAATATTACCTAAAACCGTTTTTCTCAAAATATTACATGAAATCTTTACAGTATATCGCTAAGTTGTATTTGACAACTGGGCAGAAGCGTTTGATCTAAAATCTTACAATATAGAATTTAGATGATAGAAAAAAAAAATATCACAAATGTATAGAAGTTGCCTACATTCTTATAGATACACACACTGATTTCTAAAGGAGCATAAGCATGTAGATGTGGCAAGTTTGGAAAACAAATCACCATGCAGTTTCGTGCCACAGTAATATATTTACAAAGATTTATGCCTAAATCAGGACATCTCAAATGAATGGCAGCCTTCAGAATGAGAACAGGAAAGACAAAAAGCAGTTTGGAATATGAATTACCACATTAGCCTCCACAAATATTGTTAGTTCGAATATGAAAATCAAAGTTGTTACATCGGGGATTCAGATCAGCACCACGTAGATACAAAATTAAAGCCTTAATCTAGAGATGGCAAAGTCACGCTTAGCATGATGCTAATGTCTTTAAAATTGACAAAATGGTGTAAAGACAACTGGCAAGCCTATACAGAGTGTGGACAAACATATTTACCGTTTTTTGCTTCACAGGTACACTTTCACAATTTTCTATCTCACGCCAGTAGACATAGTTGCGCAAGGGGTTTTGTGATTCCCGTGCTGCAATGAAACCATATATCTTGACCCGTCCAGGATGTGTATGTCGATACCCAGCAATCTTGATATCAACGAATTGAAGCACACCCATTGGATAACACCAGCAGCATTCATTTGAACAATCATCAACACTATCGAGACTGACTACAGAATGAATAAAAGAAGCATATTTAGGATTAGTTCATTGCTACATTATGCACAATAAACAGTACAACAATGGGAGAGGGGCATGAGAAGGGCAACATACTTTGAGATTTATCAGCAAGATTATAATCTGAACCAAATACATGTTTGCCAGATTTGAATGCGGGAAAGAGCTTTATTGGTAAAGGCCCTCGAACCTTAGTTTCTGGATTTTTGTACATAACATCGATCTGCTGCTTATGGTCACAACTGGGCCGTGGGATATCATCCACCGTAAAAGGTCGGTATATCCCTGCATTGAAAAATAACTGAAATCAGCAATAGAGGGAAAAAAATGGTCTATGGAGGTTAATGAAAGCTTCATATGCTCGGTTGACATGATGGGCATTTTAGAGAATGAAATAACAATACATGCAAAAACACCCATATGTGTATCAGATAAGTATCATATTCATTGAGTAGCCAGATTAAACTAAATATTAATGATCAAGGATAAACTAAACAATTCGGACGCAGCCCAGCCTAGTAAGGGTAATACAATTCTCCGTGTGCCTTTTCCTGAATCCACACACTACTGTCATGTCCTACTGGGGAAGGCCACATCCACCACCAGCTATGGTATGGGCTTTTTAATCTTATTGCTAGCTATTATATATGTCCTTAAATATGCCTGGAATTGAGATTTTTATTCATAGAACTTGTAGAGCCTGATCGCAGTTAACTGTTGGTTTTATGGGAAATTAGATTCTTCCTCACATTTGAAATGCAATAATTCTGCAGAACACAGGTAGGAGATGGAAACAGCCATTCGTATAGAACTTGGGTTCCCTTCGAAATTCCCATTAGAAATTAAGAATATTGCGTTTACAACGAAAAATAGACATTCCATAAGAGGGGAAAACTCGAAATTCCCATTAGAAATTTGGGTTTTACCTTTGCCCTCTTGATCCTCATCCTCGCCGCTGTCGCTAAGCAGCCATTCGTCGTCGCCCTCGGATAGATCCTCGTCCTCGCTCAGAGTGAGGTGTGAAGGCGATCGCTTCCTGCCGCGTTCAGCAGCAGGTGTCACGGTCAATCCGCCTCCTTCGGTCTCCATTGGTTTAATCTCGCTCTCACCAGGCCCTAGATTAAGAGGAGGGGCCGCGGAGTCACTCATCTGTGGCAAAACCTCTTCTCAGCCCGTATGCTCCGGCGGCGGGTTAGGCGGCGGCGGCGCTTCGAGCGTCCGGCCGCTCCCCAAACCCTAGGTGCGGCGGCGGGGAGAGAGGAATGCGCCCGTCGGGCTGGTGACGATGACGAGAGCGAGACCGACCGATCGCTGTAGTAGTCTCTGTCTCTATCTACTGAAAAAGATCTCAAAAAATAGCGCCACGTGAGGCACTCGATGACAAAACCTCATTTTTTTAAGAAAACACTTTCATACCAATAAAAATACATGAAGTTAACAAATCTGATGTTTGAGAAATGTTTGTTTACATATAAACATAAACATTCATCCTATTTTTTGTCTTTTGTTTCGTCACGTAACTAATACCAAAGCATCACAGAGCTCGGAGCTTGATCAAACAGCTAAGGTGCTACGGGGGCAACTGTCGATGGAGCAGGCCATAATGTCACGGTAGTCACGCGAGATTGTGAAATGATCGTACACATTGCCGTCGCGGCTCTTCTTGTACTCAAACAATAGGAACGAGCTGTTGATGGCTGTGAGCTTGCCGAACCCAAAGTCAGAGTCCCTGAAGAAGCTCCAATATGGCACCTTGGCTCTGAAGGTGGAGAGGCTCGCGCCACCGCCACCAACAGTGATATGGGTTGTCGCGTTGAATCGCCCGCTGTAGTGGTTAGATCCATCCTGGACACATCGATTCTGCAAGTAGAGAAACTGTCACGCTGATGAATATTTTTACAGCAAATTACTACTGAAGAGTACTGTAGCAAATCCGGCAAAAATGTTTCTTCTCATGTAACTTCTTAAAAGAAATTAAGAGAACTGCCTATTATATGAATTGATAAAGAACAAGGTAGGCCTAGAATAGATAGTACATATCGACTATGACAAAAGGGACAGCAGGCTTATTAGCAGATGACAGAAACTAATGAACTACCAAACTTCTGCAAAATAGGGTCTGAAATAGAAGGACAAGGTCAGTTGTTCTTGCCTGATAGATGGGGCAGGTGCGCTCGTAGCTGTGAATGTGACCGAAGACAGCTAAATCGACCTTGTACTTCTGCCAAAGATCTTGGAGCCCTTCTCGGCCCATCGGCTCCCCATATGAACCCATCATGATCTCATACCATTCACCTGATGAGTACCCAAGAACCCGGTGTGCGAGGAAGATGAGCCATGGTTGCTTCTGCCTGTCGACTGACGACAAGCAATGCTCGATGAAATTATACTGCTCGGTTCCTGGCCTCCAGTCCTCTTCAGTGTTAGCTATGCAGAATCTAAACATCCCATAATCTGTCGAGTACCTAGAGGTCACAACAGTTTCATCCATAGTAATTTAGAGTTTAACTTAAACAATGATGGTTCTGGGTTGCTGTAAATACCAGGATTTCGCCCGGTTCTCGGCAGGGACATAGAACATAGTCTGAGTAGGAACACCACATTCACCTCCGGAATCGTTGTATCCATAGAATGATCTGGTGTCAGGCCAATCTCTCTCATGATTGCCACTGAAATTAAGAAGAGTCATCACATAATTAAGACAGTGCAGTTATTCTTGAAAGTTCATGAAAAATGAACTGAACTGACATGCCAATCATGTAAGGCACAGTTGACGCAATCGGTTCTATCTGCTCTGTGAACTGATCCCACTGCGATATATATCCATTTGCATATGAAAGATCTCCAATGTGGATGACCATGTCAATGTTCTCCAAATCCTTGATGATCTGTTTGGTTGTATTCAGAGAAGCTTGCTCGTAGTTACCATACTCATCCGAGCCATCTATTTCTGCCTGAACGAACAGGTAAATGTAAGTCAAAGACTGAACCAAACTGTAAGAAAAATCTGCAAGTCAACACCGTACCATACCTTTCCCATGTCCCCAAAGATTACGACGCGTTGCAGAGATTCTTGCCCCGGAAAAGGTGATGCACGGAAGCTGTAAGACTTGCTCCAAATGTGAGTACCATCAGATAGCCTGTGACCAAGCCTGTAAGTGTACCTGCAACATGAACAGAAAGAAACAAAGGTTGCCTTCTTTGTACTAATAACCTAGTATGTAATATCTGAGATCCAAAGAATCAATTCAGATACATACAAGGCATCAGGCCACAGTTCCTTCAGGAAACCTGTATGAATATATCCGGGATCACGCCATCCAACTGTCCGTGCTGGTGAACCTGCAGTCAGTGTTACAGAAAAATAATTTGAAGAAATGCTGTGTGTACATGTACACATAAGAAACTTATTGCAAAGTGACATAATGCCAGTTATTGATAAACCCACCACACATGCTGTTCCTTCCAAATGTCAATGTTCCAGCAGGAGAAAGAGTTTGGTGTCCACCTTTAGGGCCCCATTCCACAAATGGTACTGCTTCCTTGATGCTGTATCCACTTGTCCAGGTGACTGTCATCTACCATGGCATTAACAATCCAGTCACTGGATCATAGAGAGAGAGACGCATTAAACTGCATAGGCTCTCAAGGAATCACCATCATCAATGCATTGCACCAGCAGCAAATCAGCTGGGAAAAAAATGAAACTCACTTCATTCCAAGATTTCCCTTGTGCCAGGCGAGGGTAGACCGGTGCTTTTGGATTTGTAAACGTCACATTGTTTGAGACAGCAACCAGCTTGGGCTATACATTGTAGTTTATTAAAACAAATTGTCAACCATCCAAACTATTGTATGGCCGTAGTTCATTACACAAAATTAAAGTTGAAAACATGATCTGACTTGAAGTCTTACAGCTGAGAAGCCTCCAGAGAAGAGCGCAAAGGCGAAGTCCGCTCTCTGGTTGATCAGCTGCAGCCTCAAGGATCCCTTCCCACTCTTATTATAGGCGTCATTCGTGTAGTTTGCATATTGGAACTGCAGGTGAACTCACTCAACCAAATTCAGTCTCTGATCCATGTCATGTAAATATGCAAACTAGTAGTAAGATGGACAGAATACTGATTACCTTTATCGGTGCTGTGCACAGGTAGGGTGGTTGGTCCATCCAGTTTTCAGGCTGGTAGATTTCAGAGCTGAAACATGTGAATGAAGAGGTGAAATGTCATTGTCTGAAGAAGTGACAGTACGGATGTCATAAGCTGCAGAGCTTACCTGAAACCTGAAGGAGAGAAGACGCCGACCCAATCGTCATTGGAGGGGTTCGGGTGCGAGAACTCGACGACCACCCAGTCACTGCTCTGACCCTGAAACACCACCAATTCACCGTGTCCCAAGCCGAGACACGCACGATCAATAGCAAACTAGCAAGCACGTTTCCAGTTCCATTCCAGGAAATGGGAGTGAGCAGTGACTGACTGGGAAGTTGGTACTGAAGAAGAGAAGGGGAGGGAAGCAGAGGAGGTAAACCTTGAGGCCAAGAACCGTGGGGTGAGCATTGATGCTGGCCGAATCGTCGACAGCGGCCGTCGTCCTCTCGATGGCAATCCTCGACAGCGGCTGGTGGCCGGCGTGCAGCACGTCGGCGCAGGCCAGGACGTGTGCAAGAACCGCCCATAGCGCCACCAGGAGCCTCATTGCTATTGCTATTGCTATTTGCTATTTGCTGGTGCACAATCGAGTCGGATTTATGAGGGGAACTGAAGAACTGAACAGGCGTCGTGTCGTATATGTATGTATGTACCTCTGGTGAAGGAAGCATCGCATTGACTGGCTGATCACTTCGAGAGTGCAGGGGAGTAAAGAAATGGAGATCAGCTCCAAGGGACAAACATTGGAAGCCACCAAGGCTGACCGGCATCTCAGCTAGTAGGCCAACAAGTGGGTATAGTATAGATGGAAACCAAGATAAGGATGATTCATGATTCCATGAACCAGTCTGGCTGCAAAGACAACCAAGGAACTTAAGATTTAAGGACATGGTTTTTGAAACCAAGAACGGGACTGGAGCTATGAGCAAAAAGCCATGTGAAAAATGCAACAAGGCAAAGAATAAAAAAAATAAAGAACATGGTTTTTGAAACCAAGAACGGGACTGGAGCTATGAGTAAAAAGGCATGTGAAAAATGGCTTGGGACTGCTGGAGCTATGAGCAAAAAGGCATGTGAAAAATGGCTCAAGGCAACAAAAAAGAAAAAGAAAAAAACAAGGCAAAGAAAAAAAAAGAAACAAGGCATGTGAAAAATGGCTCAGGGCAAAGAAAAAAAACAAGGCAAAGGAAAAAAAAGAATGAAGAGAAAAAAAACGCCCACCGTGGGGCTCGAACCCACGACCACAAGGTTAAGAGCCTTGCGCTCTACCGACTGAGCTAGACGGGCTTGGCTGTCTACTGCTAGTAGAATTGTATTTTACTGCATATCCATATGGGACAAACAAGAACAATAGTAAAGCAAGAACAGAAGTACAAAGTGTGAGAACATGAAAAAGGAAACCAAATACAGGATGAAAATTAGAAAAAAAAAAAAAAAAGTTTCAGCAATCAAAACGACTGATATCAGAATTTCCAGCCTCAACCAGCGCAAGAGCGTATGGATAAGCTCTGATCATCCCAATTAGGTGTACAAAATTTTACACAGAATTATACACAAGCACAATCCAAATCAGGCGTAAAATACCATGACGGTATGTACAAACAACCAGGCGTAATCCCAAGTAGCCCGGAAGGAAGCCTCTGGCAGCTGAAAACGTGAGACAAAGCTATAGGGTGAGCTACACACAACTACAAGCACTAGCGTTAGAACTGTCCTACAAAAGCCTAGACGCTATCTCCTGGAGCAAAGTCCTCTTCTGCAAGGCTGAGATAATGCCACTGTTCTCGGCGTTTTCCAAGATGTCGGCCATTACCGAAGCAGCATGACCAAGTGGTTCTTCAGAGACTCTCTTAAGCATGAAGGCCTGCAGAAGAGAGGCATTGTTGTAGGCTAGGGAAGACAGGGATGCAGTTAAATGTACATAAACTAAAGGGAGAGAGGTGAACCTGGCTATGATGAGAAACCTCTATGGTGCCCGGCTCCTGGGACCATGGCTCTCCATCAACTTGAATTGGCATTGTAGTACTGATTTCAACCTTTATATGATGACCTTGGGCTAATCTTTTTTTGCCAGAAAGCCCAACCTAGAGCAAGTTTAGCCTTATCCATTAATTGGTGGTTCATTATTTTATTATATCAGGTAACCAACACCATAGAGCTTAGAATGAGGAAGATTACTTCTTCCATACCTGCAGTCTTCCGAGATGCAGCATTCCTGTGAAGCTAACAACTTCCAGCTTCTTGTCATGCATTGACTGGGGGAGGTAAGTGTCAGAGACATCATCCTCATTCTTCCAAAGGTCAACCCCTCCCATGTAGCTCCTGATATTGGCGACAAGGATACCTTCAGAGTCCTGCAAATCAAAGGAATGAAAAGTAAAGTCACATAGTTTTATTAGAAGATGTTTCTCCAATACATCCCACGGTCATAAGAAGCCCACAAAAGTTCCTTAAGAGTGTCGTAACTATATTTCGTCATTGTTGTACATAACTGCTTTCTTATGAATTCTTTCTTGCAGATATGCGTTTGCGCCAAAACAGAAAAAGAGCAGAGAAGAATAGTCACAGTGAGATGCACTTGCCTGAGGAATATCAATTTTGGATCCATCTATCTCGAGCTTGACATCCCAAGGAAAACAATCAAATGTGTTATCCATAATGTTCTTTGCTCCCTCTCTTGCATACAGCACCTTGTTCATAAACTACAAAAAATAGTTGTATCCTATTCAGGGATAGGAAAAAATCTGTAACTAATACATAGAATGGTGCATGTGCTGAATAAACAGTGTGAAAAATTGTCAACCATGGGAATATGATTACCATATGAAAGTTCAACCGTAGCAATTAGTAATGCAAACTTCAGTCTTCAAAAAGTTAGCAAATAAAATAGATAATCAAGATTTGAGTAAAACCCATTTTCAGATTACCAAAGCAATGCATAAGATAGACTTATTCAACAATTTCAAACCAGCACTGCTACATAATTTCACCCAAAATAACCATCCACAGATCATCCAGGAATCCAGGTCGTATGGATGTTTGCAATAGGAGCAGACACTCCATTTTCATCTCCCCAAATGTCGTAATGACTGTAGGCAAAACTGATTGCCAACACTATGTTAAAAGGAATCCATTCATTTCCTTCCAGGATCCAACAAACCAAGCTGTACATTTGATGTAATAATATCTATTATACTTTATACAGATATAATAATCAACAAACAGTATGTACAGAAGTTAAAGCCCTCAAGCTTGTACATATTGCCTTATGCTACTCTGAACACTAACTTTTCATAGCATAATTCGTCCTCATCCAAGAGAAGCGAGAAACTGGGAAAATAAAGAACAATAGGGCATTGCCATCCTTGGAAAAGTGAAACACGCAAATCCACCAACAAGTGCAAAGGAGTCAGTAAACACAGCAATGAGTCAGGGAGCAAGCAAAGCAGGTGTTACCTGGCTGTAAAACCGTTCAGGGTTCTCTTCCCTCAGATTGTGTATATCTAAGGCAACCTTTGCATCACAGCCAACCCCTGAAAAAGCACCACTATTATGGTTATCTGCCTATCTACTAAAGAATCCTAGCTAAGAGATAACTGCATGGACATACCAAAGTAGTTGTTCATAAATTTTGGTGGTGCCATAAGTTTCCCTTGGTTGTCCCTTATTGTGATCTTCCATCTGTCAAGAACAGTAACTGCTGCATGCTCTACATCTTGCAAAACTGAGAATAGTCCTCCCCGCTTCTCAATAACACCAAGGCCACCACCCCAACATAAAACCCTCGCAAGATCATTACCAGTACCAGCTGGAAGGATGGCCACAGGAGGCGGAGTTTCAAACTTCTGTTTCTCAATGGCATCCAAAACCCAACCAGCAGTGCCATCTCCACCACACACAAGAACTCTGAAATGGGTTACTTTCCGAAATAAAGATAAACCAACATCTGGACCTTGGTGTTTGCCCAACTCAAAAACCTAACGGAAATGAGTTAGTACCATAATAGAAAGTTGCCTCCAGTTATATCAACAATAACCACCAGAACCAATAAAATGAAAAAGTTTAAAAAGACAAGGTGGAGGAGATTAGCTGAACTTAACTAAGCAACTTTAGCTAAACTTTACTGACACAAAAGGTTGTGCGCAGAATGAGTTTTGGATAAATCTGAGTATAAGAGAATTTATTAAAGCTGCAGTCAGCCCTAAAGATATATATAGCCACACAATGACATTACTTAATTTGTGCTAAAAAAATAAAATACAATAAAAAGGGGTGCTAGATATGTCAAAAAATAGAGAAAGTCTACAAGGAAACTTAAACAACTGAAAACTGATTAAAGAGCTTGAAGCATACCAACCTGCACAGGATTGAGAAGAATCTGCAGACGCTGTCTCAGTGAATCACCACTCTGTGCACCACTTCTCTTGTTAATGAAAACTAGAAGCGGCCTAGAATCAGAAGGCACGTTGATAATTTCATACTTCTGATTGTTCTGTACATGAGAATTCTCACGTTGTACATTTGACCTATTGGTTGTAGCTGCATTATCTGGTACATGTTGCTTATCTTTCTCTGATTCAGAGCTTTGTTGTACCTCACCGAGTTTGCCATTGGCCTGATCATCCCTCCTCTTTGCTGTGCTGTTTACTTCTTGTGAATCTCCTTCAACATCAGATGGTACCTCAATAGCCCCAGAGCTATCTGAATCAGCAGAAGCGCTACCCTTTTTGTACCTTTTACTACGAATCCGAATTGTCTCTCGGACAGTGGAAGCCAATTCATTAGCTCCATTTGTGATAGAACTCAAAATCCCAGCACCTGGCCAATGAAGCTCCTTAACACAAAGAGGTGATAATATCAACCGCTTCAATGGTCCCAAGTCACAGATATCACCAGTTTCCTTGGCCAAGCTGCTGTGACAATCAACATGCACCAGCCGCTGACACCACATACAGTACCAAACCGGTGACCCCGCAAGGAAAGCTCCATTGCAAGATTCATCACAGTAGCAACAGAAAGAGTCTTCTTCAGAGTGATCTGCGCTGTCAATCCATTGCACAGCCCACTGGTGAAGCACATGGTCCAAACCAGCCATAGATACACACTTGCAATCCTTGTGTGCATTTCCAGAGCAGCCCGGATGTGCAGCAGCGCCGCAGATATCGCACTGATGGATGGTCCCCCAGAGTACTGAGGAGGAAAAACAGACTTCAAGCACACACAGCATTTCAAGCCTTTACTGCAGGGGATAACTTCTTTCCTCCAGATGTGGGCATGCGGGCACCTTGTCCTTCCATTTCTTGTACCTCTTGGCCCTGGCCTTGATAGCCTTTATCAGGCTCAAGCTGATGTTCTTGTTCAACTGATTGACGGTGTAGTAAATTGTCACCGCACCAACAAATGCGAAAACAACAGTGGCGATTATCACAGACCAATACTCCGAGACGTATGCCGAGACGCCGACCCAGCTAGGATGCAGCATCTTGTGTGTCCCTGCACCAACCATCAGGTAAGGAGACAATTCACTGAAACAAATTCAGTGTTGTGGTGGGGAGACCGATGGTTCTTATACAATACTCGTAAGCAAAAAAAAATTGTGCATATCATCTATAGACTCTAGTAATGATTCTCTAGTGATGTATTGTTGTCAACTTTTCATTCAAAAGGGTTGGGACCTGGGAGTGAAATCTGAACCTGTAAGCGCCCATTCAGCGGCTTGCCAATAAACCAAAAAAGAAAAACACAAATCCCACACCCAATACAACTTATTGAATCCTTGTAGGCACAGAATGATCGAACGAAGGCCTCAGCCCCAGATACACAGCCTCGAACGAACCAGCAAGCTGCACACCAAATCATCCTCCTCGAAACCCTAATTCGCTGTTCTCACCGTGGCAATCCGCAATCGCAATGAACAGCCAGAAAGCAGGCAGCAGAACTTGCTGTTTGTTGCATCAAACAGAGCGGGGGGAGGGATCTTACGAGATCAGGACGCCCGGGCCCCGGGGAGAGGTTGCGGCTCGGGAATCCGGGATCAGAACCAGCCCGCTCGTGCTCACATTGCAATCCTCGAACGGCCCGCTCGCTCGCTCGCCGCTCGCCGGCGCTGCCGCGCTTTCCCCTCCCTCCGCTCTCTCCGATTCGCTGCCGCAGGAAAGGCAAAAGGCCGCGGAGCCTGTGGTAATAACAATAATAATTAATAAAAAATAATACTAAATTAATGGGGGATTAGCGAGGTAATTGCGCCGGATGTGCGGGCCCGGATGTCTCGGCCACGTCACGAGGGCGCGATCGCTACCGTTGAGGGAGGAACGGACGGAGGAGATTTGATGGGTCACACGTGGGGAGGGGGGAGCCGGGTTGATTCAGGCTGTCTCGGGGGCCCACCTGCAGTGTCATGGGACGCCGCGTCGAGACGCTTCTCGATGGCGTGCTTGACGCGCCGACATTCGATGCGCGGGCAACGATGAAAAACATTTATAAAACCATCAAAATTAAAATCAAACGAATCTATACTCTTCTCTAAAAATTTAGGTACACTAAGTTACTATAGGTCAACAGGGTCTATCATCTAACACTGTTCACCTACTCGTTAACAAATAGTACTGATCCGTTACTGAACACTGTCACCCGTTAATAAACAGTATAAATCCATTTGCAATAATAACAGATCATGTGAACAGTATCATTTGATTTCTTCTTTTCGAAAAAAGTCTTTTTCCCCAACCAAACTTTAATTTTCTTTTCCCCAACATTTTAAATTTCCAAATTCAATATTTCATCCCCCACAATAACTCATTATAGAGAATAATTACCTCAAAACCTCATACGGAATTAAAATTTATTTTTCCAATGCAAGAGTTTATTATAAAGGAATATTTTTACCTCTAAATCTCATATCGAATTGTCTAAAATTACCATTTCAGAAATTCAACCTTTCTCTAAATTAGAATAGTATAATATTGTAACACATACCTGTTACTACAGCAAACTTTTCCCCTTTTTATTTGGTCAAAGAATAATTACCTCAAAACATCATATGGAATTAAAATTTATTTTCCTCTTAATAGTACGGTTATCGATTTTAAATATACTTACATCATCTATAGTGTCTTGAGTACAAAAACAAATGGCCTCATTGGTTATACCTTTGCCTTGAGCCTATTTTCCTCTATTTCTTTTCCTCTTTCTCACTTGGAGCACTTGAGGTCATCACTATCCATCACCTTGCTCCATCTTGAGTGGACCATCCATGCTAAAGCTACACATATACTTAACCAAATAAATTAGTCCAAGATTTCATCAATTAGCCAAAACCAAACTAGGGCTTTCAACGAGTCTCAAGTTAACTTCTAGAACATGGAATTGTTCTAAATTGATTTTTTATTTTACGTCGTTGGTCGGATCTAAAATGTCTAGAGCCCACTAGAATTATTCTCATGAATTCATTCTTTGATAACAATAATTTTATCAACAAAAATCAGAAAATATGCTCCTCTCACTAAATGAATATTTAATAAACTCACAATACATCACCTCATGAATCTTAGAGTAATTTTATCAACCAAACACCAATATTTTTTTGGACCTATTGGAAGGGGCAGACAAAATCCATTGTAATTTCTCAAAAGCAAACTAGGCCTAGATTAGTTTTAAAATCAAATCGTATCTGTTTTTGAATGATCCAAGAAGAACTATGAAACAACATGAAATTGTACCAAATTGGTTTGCCAAGGAGATAAGATAGCCCCCACTAAATCTAAAGTATGAGGTAAATAGTCGATTGAGGTATATCCAACTACAAAATTGATCTTTTATCAACCTAGCTACCCACTTGTACCCCTATTCTCTTCCAACACCCTTACCATCCTACAGATTATCACACCTCAAAAACCTATGAGAATACTGAACATAGAAGATATCCCATGTAACAAACAACATATCAAAACACAGGGGAAAAGTCCAAAAAAAATCAAAAATAGCAATTTTGTTTAACGATTCACAGACTACAATACTAAACTAATGTTAATACTTTATGTCTGCAAGATCAATATCAACATCATTTTATATTTTAGATGACACTAATGATTGAGAAAATAGTACCCATTTCTAGACCAAAATATACGATTGGAAAATTAAAGATTAATACATATAGCTAATTTTGAATAACAACAAATAAATTAATTGGCAATGAAGGTATATGTGTTCTTTGCCAAAGACCATTTCTCCCCACATGCATCTCTTCTCTTCTTTGTGTTCCTCATCATTCGCTGGTTCTGGAAAGTATACAATAAAGCAATAGTTAGGATAATCCTAAAATATCAAATGTTTCACAAATCTTTTTAGTTAGTTCAAAAGAATCCAGAACAGAGCATAGAACAGGTGTACTCCATGCTTCGCTTGCACTGCATTGCACTGCTCAATAGTCTACATAGGTTAAGTACAAGTGGTGGCTAAAATTAACACTGACTCATGTTTGTTTCAGTGGATTTTTTTACAACAAACATAACACTAGCTAGATCGATTGCATATTTGACAACAAACAAACACTATATGATTACATTTTGACAACAAACACCATTTGTCAGTGACCATTGAATCTTTGACAACAAACCCTAACAAATCATATATAAGTAGCATACAAAGGCAAGTGTGTGATAACATATGATGGGTCAAGAAAAATGACACTTTCTAGATCGATTACATCGACGCTAGCCAACCATCAACAAATCTAGCAACAACATACATACATAGAAGGCGGCTGGTCAAGAACATTAGAACTTTGTAAAAGTACCATCAGGACATGTTCTAACACTACACTAGGTTCATCTTCTAACTATGAGTCTTAGCTCCTTTCAATAAAACAGTCTTAGCATCAAATTAGTCTCATTACAAGTTCAGTTTAAAATAATCTAATGCTATAAGAGGAGAAAACAAAGATGACAAACAAACATAACTAATACTAGAAGAAGAGAAAAGCTAAGACGATAACCAAACACACCTGTGAAATTTTTTTCTTTAGCCAAATTAGTCGAACATTTGGATTTTTTGTCTTCATAAATATTTGTCGATTCATCTTAGATTGGAAGAGCTCATTACCATCTGCCTTCTACTCGTCAGTTAGGTCTTCCATACTATCCACAACATCTATGCACTTCTCCACACAATAATCATCTTCATGTTTCTTCTTCTCATCTATCTGGATCTTTCTAAACTCTATGGATTCATTGATTTTAGCTTCCATTTGACTTTGCTTGCATATTTTTCCACTACCGCCTTTTTGGTCCTCTAGATTGAGATTGGATGGTGTAGATTGCACTTCTAGTCCCTTGATTTGCGGAAATGGATTTGTACCATTAACAACAAAGTTGATGCCAATAGTATCGAAAGCAGCAATTATGCTCTGTGTACTTTGTTCAATGTGACTTCTTTTCACTGGAGGTCCTGCTATCTTCTTAGGAGGACATTTAGTTGATGTAAAATTTGAATATCTAGTTGTGATACATCTGTTAAAAAACAACATATAAATTAGTAGACAATTGGCAGCCACTCTATGCATACTAGTATTAGACTAAAGCAAAATTACCTCACAACTCTAGCACTCTTGCTTCTAAAGAATATACTAACCAGCTAGTGCTAATAGTTATGATCATAACTTACTATCCAAACTCCAATGCATAATCTATCAATCCCAACTAGTGACCATATGAGTCATGACACTAGAATGCAATTGCCAAACAAATAGGATAGCACACAACTCATGTTCTAGTGACATACATGACAAAGGGCCAAGGACCAGAACCAAGACATGATTAGCATCAAATCAGATCATAAGAGAAACATTTGTTGCATTATGTGATCATTACCTGCATAAAATGATGCCAAGTTTTTCATATAAAGGAAACGACTTCTTTTGGAACTTATTAATTTTGGTATTCCCCTTCTAAATGCAACAAAACAAACATTGATTAGCTTCTTAAAAGAGTGAAAAAACAACACAAACATAAGTTGCTTTAGAAAGAGTTGAAGTGACTAACCTCAATCATTTCATCCCAAGTCTTTGGTTTGGCAATAATCATGCATAATGACTCATTCCATCCAGCAGCACTATTTTTCCTAGCATCTCGTATTATCTTGTAGTTCTCTTTCAACTCTATTTCCTTTGATTGGATTTGTTGTTTTGTAAAATGAGCCAAAGGAAACATTTCATTGAATTGTTTGGTGATATTTTTCCAACCCTCTATTGTCCAACCATTTTGTGTCTTGTACATAGGGGTATCATGCTCTTTCAATATGTCCATAAGTCCTTTCTCATATGAATAGCTCCATGTGGCCCTTGCACTCTGGGATGTTGACATGGCTGAAAATAATGAGACATAAATGTAATAAGATAAAATTATGATATGATGAACAATGCTTTAAATTACCATCTAACTATTATAGGGCAACCCATGTCGCTTGCACTATTTGATATTGTAGTGTGTTGCTATCATTGGATTACATCTCATTTGGATAATTGTTACCCCTTTTGGAAAATCAACAAAACGTGGTTCAGTCCATATATTTGTGGTTGGTGATCTAGCCAACTATCTTGCCTATTGTGCCCTTCACTTATACTTTTTCCACGATGGCAAATCTGAATTTGGTTACTTGACAACAAAAAGAAAACTGCATAAACAACAAAATGCCACATTAGATAGAACACAAAGGTTCATCTAAGTGGCACAACCATGACTACAACACCTAAAAGCACTAACCCACAACATCAAGTGTTCATCACCATACAACGAAACCAAATCCAATTACAACGTAGCAAATCTATTAAAAGCCCAAATGGCTTCTTTGACATCATGCGGCTATGATCGGTCCCATAGCAAATGACTCTTCTCAAGATAAAGAATCGGGCAGTTGCCATAATCTCCCTAGCACACTCTATGACCCCCTTATCCGTGCCCAATGTGCGAATCAACAAATCTTGGAGAGGAACTTGGACTTGATCTTGGAGCTCACCTAGAGTGGATCTGGATCTTGAAGCTAAGGGGGAGGGGCGGCGGCGGCCATTGTGTGTTGACGGTGAGCAGATCCGAAAGTTGTGTGTCGATGGAGAGGTCAGTGATGGAGAAGAGCTATTGAGGCAAGCAAGTAGACGCGGCGGCGGAGGAGATGAGCCGAGGATGACGATGGATGCACAACGCTATCCTATCTCACGCGTCGACTTGCTTGGGAAAAAAAAGCTGTCTAGACCGAAGTGCGAGCGCAACGCCTTGAGGAAAAGGCGGGGTTTAGAATTTACCTCCCCTTTTGCATGGGTTTGCAAATGCAGAGAAAGCCCAGGCCACGGTTGAACTTCACATGGGCTTCTTGTTAGGGGAAAGGCCAAGACCCGGACATGGGTTCACATTTTCAAAGAGGCCTAATGTTGTGACACACTCTAGAGTGTGTTTTGTTATTGTTGCTAGTATATAAACATGTAACATATTCATTTTTTATCTCTAAAGAAATAGGTCCAATCCTCACTTACGGTGTATTTGGTGGTGTATTTTGTGCGGATCCGATTCTTATAGAAACATTTTGGATCCAGATTCTCTAAAGCAACATTTAAGGTGATGAATCATAATCATTTCATGAAACCATTTGGCTAGTAGACTGGATTCTCGATTCATAAGAAAAATATTTTTTCTTAAAAAATCATATAAATAAAAATATGTTTCATAAAAACCAAGCTTTTTGTGAGCGGAGTAAACTACAATCCATTTTAATTTGTTCCACTAAAAATAAATTATAACTGAAAAATACAATTACTAGACATAAAGGATATAAAGGGAAACATGAGAGAATCCATGTGAAATGTAACACCCCTGTTACGTTAGCCTAAACCCTGCCATGTCATCATTATCATTGCATAAGCATGCATAATTAGAGAACACTAATTCAAACAACCAAAATGAGTTTATCAATTTCTAGGGTTGGTTGAGCTCTTTCATATTGTATGCGTATGTGCATGTCATTAAACCTTCTTCACAAATTTTACTTTTGTTTATAAAAGCAACCAAATAAAAGCAACCTTGGTGTGTACAAGTGCTTGGTTAACCTTAGATTACACCCTAACCAAGTTTTATAAGTCAAATGATGCAAAAGCAAGAATCGAAATTGGATTTGGAATTCGAATCCCAACCCTAACCCTAGTTGGTTAAGTGTTGGAATTTGAATATCAATTTCAATTTTGATGAGCTAACCATAATTAATTTTATAAATAAAAGTTGCTAACCAATGGCACCATTTCAAAGTATGAAGTTTGTACTTTGAAAGTATGCTATTGGTTGGGTTTGAAAAAGTGCCACAACTTCATTAATTAATTGCCCAAAATTCCAATTTGAAATTCCTTTTCAAAATCTTGAAATTCAAAGTGTTTGTGCCCCCTTTTCAATTTCACCTCAAAATATTCAAAATTTGGGAAAACTCCAAAAATACAGTTTGTGCATCTCTTTGAGCTCTACAACTTTGGTATATAAAGTTTTTCAAGCTTTTGAATAAAATTTGAATTAATTTCAAAAGTTATTTGAATTGCAAAGTATCCCCTTTTGAATTTTAAACTCTAATTCAAAAATTATTTGGTTTCATGAAAAACTTCCTACATGAAAGTTGTAGATCATGAGAAATGGAACAACTTTTATTTTTGGATATTTTCATCTTTTATTCAAAAATCAAAAGTAATTTTGAAATCCTTAAAATTAAGGTTTTGCCCTCTTTTGAATTTGGAATTCAAATTCAAAATCCATTTGAAATCTGACAAAACTTTCTAAATGAAAGTTGTAGAGCATAAATTTTTGTGCAATCTGTATTCTGGGAATTTTTCAACTTTTGTTCAAATTTTGGGAGTAATTTTGAAAAAGGAGCAAGGTGAGGTGGCTGGTTGCTACAGTACCTAGGGGGGAGAATTTCTCTTTCTCCTCTCTGCCCATGCCGAGCTGCTGCCGGCGCCGCCGTGGCCTCTCCGGCGATTTCCCCGGTTTCACGCGCGACCGCACACCTAGACAGCGTCGTGAAGGCTCTGGTTTCCTCCTCGACCGCTCCTTGCTCCTTAAAAGCCATCACCGGCCGACGTCATCCTCCTTTTCTTCACTCCGCTCGCCGCCGGCCACTTCTTCTTTCTCTGCGAAATTCACGCTCGTTGCTCTGCAATTGCTCCTCCACTCTTGTCCACAGCTCCGTATGTCCCTTGCGTCTCCATTGAGCCTGCTCTCGCTTCCTATCATCGCCGGAGTCACCCGAGCCACCCTCTTCTTTCCCAACTGCGGCAGCAGCGCCGCCGCACCCATCTCAACGCCGCCAGCCGCAACCAAGCCGTCTCTGCTTCCATCAGACACATCATCAAGTCGTGGTGAGCATTCTCTTGCGTCCCTGCCCACTGTTTTGATCAATCCGAGCTGGCAGTGGCTCATCTTTGTCATGCCGACGCCGCCGTGTGCGTGCGAGTCGCCTCGGCCGTCACTGCTCGCACTCCGGTGAGTCGCCGTGGCCGTGTTATAGTTGGTTGGACTCGCCTTGGTGAGGGGGTGCGGCCCAGTGTCGTCGGTTTGGCGGTTGAGCTTGTCTCTCGGCGAGCTCGGCGTCAACCGCCGCCGCCCGGTCGTTCAAACGGAAGGGGAAGGAGGAAGAGGAAGGCGCCGACGCGCGGGGGGGCGCGTCGTCGGCGTCGAGAAAGGAGGAGGAGGAGCCGCCCGGCGTGGCGCTGCTGGCAGCCGAGCAGGCGCCGCATGGGCTGGGTCGGGCCGCACGAAGAGCCTCGGGGAAGGAGTGTTTTGCTTTTTCTTTTTCTATTTCAATTTCCAAATGCTGATTTCATATTTTCATAATGATTTATTTTGGGCAAGTAAAATTGTGATAAAAATATATCTGTGATCTTTGAGTGATGATCTATGTAGGAAAAATACTAACTCTGATTTTCAGTAACTTTTATTTATGCAATAAATTGCTTCTTTTAATTATTAAATGACACTTCCATGATTTTTAATAATTAAAATATAAGTCCAAAAATTATGAATTTTGTTTTGTGTGCTAATTAGGTGATAATGATCTTAATCATGAAGTTTGATTAGATTTTGACTAATTTTTGTATTATGCTTAATTAACCCTTTAATTAATTAATGTTTAATTAATTAATCATGTGGTTAATTAGGGTTTAGTTGATCTCCAATTAGCAAATTAATTAGCGGCTTTCAACGACTGTAAAAATGGTCAATAAATTAGTAATTACCCCTAATCACTATTAGGATTGCCTGATTTTGGGATTGAGTGATGACCCTAGGTCATTAACCCTAATGACCTTCTAACATTTCATGTTGATTGCGTATCGTTAATCCATCGTCGTCGACGTTAGTTATACCTTCTTAGTGCAACTATACCGTGAAGGAAAGTTGTACTCAAGATAGGTTAACAATCGTTGCATCATTATCGCATGTTCCTTTTTGTTCTTTGCATCGTAATCATGCATTACACTCGTGTAGTCGTGCCGTCTGCGGAGGGGGTTAATCCAACTCCAGCTCTTGAAGGAAGTGATCATCGTGAGAGGGTTGGATCTGATCTCGGTGATTGGGTAACTGCACCTAACTTCGTCGAGCCCCAAGGCAAGCCCCGGATGCATATAAACCCTTCCTTGAATTCGAAAGTCTTTTATAATTTTATGTTGATGATATGATGCATTAGGTATAGGAGTTGAGTGATATCCTATCTTGATGCATTTACCGTACCTTGATATATTACCCCTGAATACCTGTTTTGATTTATAAAATGCTTAGTATGCTTAGTCTTGCGAATAGCATAGGTTTTATAAATGAAATGTTTTCTAAAATTGAGAACTATACTCCCGAAGGGAATTTATTTAAAACTGATGTTGCTTGTTGTCTACCCTTGTTCCGGCGGGGTCAATGGTATACAACAAGAACATGATGATGAATAAATTGAGGCCGGGTGGAGTGACTTGCACCGGGAAGGGCTAGTGCCCCGGTGTAGTGTCGCCCACTCGTGAGCCGGTTAAGCACCGTTCGTTGCCTTGGCCCTTGGATCATGAGGTTATTGGATAGTACTAGTCGCATGCTAATGGCGGTAAGCTCCCTTGTATGATCCATGCGAGAACGGACACCGTCGTGAGGAAGTAGCGTGTACCCACACTACGGGTATACCCGTCGGCGGTTGCCAGACCGACGGCGTAGGAAGGTGGGATCTTGTACTCTCGTGGCTAGGACCCATTCAGTGCGGAGAAATGCAAGCGTGAGTTGATGTATGTGAGATGTTTGGTCCTCATACATCGTGTGGCTAGAAGCCCCAAATTGGGTATATAAAGCGATTCGAATCGTCGTGTGCTCCACGATATGGGAGCCGTGATCCTTGCACCAAAGATCGTAGTAATAATGGAAGTTGATGATGGAAAGTTTTGAATCCGATACTTGGTTGACAAGTGATTGATGTAGTAAAGTAAGGGGCTTAGTCTCTTTTGCAAAGGTGTCATTTGATCTTGCTAAAGCCTCACCTTGATTCCTATTAGCCAACATTCACGAGACTTCTCCCCAATTTTTGGTCGGGTAAGTCTTGCGGAGTACTTTTTTGTACTCGGGGTTTGTTCAACCCCTCGTTGCGGTGAACCGCATGGACAAGAGTGCTACGGCCCTTGTTGCATGACGGTGATCGAGGAAGAGTATACCGAGGAATAGATTGTGTGGCCTCTCAGGCGGGGGCACTTTTGTTGTGTGATTGTAATAAAGTTAAGTAATGATACTTCCGCTGTCTTGTAATCTTGCTACTCGATTTGTATAAGTTTGATAAAAGTTTTGTAAATTAAGTTATTGTAAGTCTTCCGCTACTCGTATTTTGTATGAAAACTGTTGTAATCTTTGTGATGTCTCTGTAAGTATCGATCCCGGGTGATCGTGGTTTTATCGGGGATCCACCCGACAGAACATTCTAGGTTATATGGTACTCAGAAGCACGGCCGACAGAGGTCTTAGGGACAATGTCGGTGCTTGTGGGCCATATAATTTAGAAGGTTCTGCCACATGAAACTACCTCCAGCCGTTTCATCTTCATGTGAAGGAAACCAAAAATGTTTCTAGGTTAAAACGTTACGCAATTTGCCATTTGGCATCGCTTCTTTAATTCCAACCTAGAATCTAAGCGATTCAGTTTGCCAGCAGACCCTTACTCGTTTCTATTTAGTTGGGCTCTATTGGCTAGCCCTGGTAATTCTGGAAACAAGGGTCTTAAGATGGGTCTGTGAGAAGATAGATAGAGTGCGAAATGGCCAATTGGTCCTACAATAATTTGGAGTTTGATGAAAAAATATGTTCCTTTTTAAATAGGGATTTTCACATCGTAAAGTCGAACTTTTCAACGAATGATGCTTTTCACAAGTGAAGCGAAAGTTTCAGGCCAAACAAGTATTCAAAGACAACCCAATAACACTGCTACACATGGGCAAAACAAAGACTGACGGAACTACCACACATTTAACACTTTCAACTGAAAGTAAAAGAACAAAAAAAAAAAAAAACACTCGCAACTCAATGTGGTATGGCTTTTCCAAAGATGCGTGGAAGCATTGGCATGCCTATCCATCCGTATGTATATATGGAGAGGACAATATAAGATGTACGTACAGCTACGGTAATAAGCATGCTCCTACAAAGATTCTTGAAATTGTTGCTATACATGATGATCCTACAAAGATTCTTGATGTTGTTGCTACACACGATCTTCAGACACGGCGTCTGTACGTTCGTAACGATAGTGAAAAGTAACTGAGATTTGATTTTTTTTGGGTCCCTGCATCCTCCTAACGATGATACACTCTCTAAATCCCACTTCATTTCAGTGTAAAAAAAATCTGATCAGGCCAGATTCACTGCTTAATCTCGCACCAGAAGGATTTCACCGATGGTAAATACTCCAGATAACCCACTTCAAAACTCAATTAATCCACTCATCAACCGCGCGCAGGCGCGCATCAACGGCAGCGGATCCCCTCCGCTCCCGATCCAACGGCCCAGAAATTCCGCAGCGGCCGAAACCCCCTCCCCCCTGCCCGCTTTGGCCGCTAGCCGTTGCGCCAGCGCCGCTCGCCGGCAACGTTACCCTGCTTCACCGGCTCGCCTCGACTCCTCCTCCTTCCTCCCCGTCTATAAATTCGTTTCGGGGATTTCGAAACGCGAATTCCATCCCATCCCTCTCGGATCGCGCCCCATTACTCTCGCTCATCAACCGCCGCTCGGGGTTTCGAGAGTTTTCGTCTCTCTTTCCTCCCGGTTTGCGGGCGCACGCTTTGATCGGGGATGATGGTGGCTGCGGCGACGAGATCCAGAGGGCGGCCGCGGCTCCCGTTCGCGGACGTGGTGGTGTCACCGCCGCCGCTGCCGTCGCAGAAGGAGAATCGGCTGGCGCGCGAGGACGCGCCGTCCTCGTTCGCGCGGCCGGTGCGGAGTCACGGGGCCGGGGCGGCGTGCGCCGGGAAGGTCGCGGGGCCCGCAGTTCTTGGCGCCGGCGGCAAGGCGGCCAAGAAGTGCGGCTCTGGATCGTCCCCGGTTTCCGTCTCTTCCAAGAAGACGCCCGCGGCGGTGAAGAGGGCGCCGGGGATGGCGACCAGGCGGCGGCTGGATTCTTGCACCACCAAGAACAGCAAGTGCTCGACTCCGGCGGCGGGCGCGGTGGCGGCGTACGACGCGCCGCGCGCGGGGCGTCGGACGAGGACGACGCCGAGGAGCGCGGCGACGAGGCGCGGCGGGCCGAGCTCTCGTACCCCCGCACCGAGGCGGCGGGCCAAGAACGGCGGGGCAGCGAGGCGGAGGCCTCGTGGAAGCGGGCGATGAGGGTCGCGGCGTTGGAGGAGGCCATGGCGGGCCTCCCGGAGCCCGGCGAGGGCCGCGTCAAGTACCTGGTCGACACGTTCGAGCGGCTCCTCTTGCTGGGCGGCGGCGGCCCCACGGCGCTGAGCAGAGGCGCGGCGGGGACGAGGAGGAACGAGGGAACCGCGACAGCGACGGCGGTGTCGTTGCCCGCAACGCCGCGGGGTGCCGAGGTGATCGACGTGTCGTGCCCTTCCATTGCCTCGTCGTCCGAGGTCTCCTTCCCGGCCATCCCCGGTGTCGCCTGCATCCTCGACGCCTCCGACCGCACCAGCAGGATCGGCCGTGCACGAGGCCAACGGCGGCAGAGGGCCCACAACGTACGCACGCACGCGCGCTAATCCTATTTCTCCTTGAACTGATGAATTTGCCCTGAAATTTGCGTGGATACTGTTTGCACATGGCAGAGCACTGGATCGCCGGATAGGACCTGGAGTTGCAGGAAGGTGACAAGGGTGACGACACAGCAGCCGTTCCGTCTTAAGACCGAGGTACGAGGGTCTAGTGCCTTGAAGCATGTTACTAATTGTTCATGACTGAAGAAATTGTGTTCTCTTCCTGTACTCAGCAAAGAGGAAAAACCAAGGAAGGAGATTTTCTTGAGAGACTGAGGAAGATGCAGATAGAGGAGGAGAGGCTGCGCAATCCACTCGCACAAGGTTTACCATACACCACTGATGAACCAGAGGTATGCCAGCGTCTTCAGTAATTTCATTCAGTTCGTAGTGTCCACTTTACACTGCTAGATTGGGTGAATTGTTGCTTGCTTTACCATGTTTGACAATGCCTACATGAATTTCCATGTATACAGTTTCGTTCTAGCGCCGTTGCCTTTGCCGTGATTGGTAACACTGTTTTATAGTGGGCTGAGACACAATTGACAATTTCCAGTCTGTTACTCTGTTACTGTTTCTGAAGTTTTAAGGAAGACCATGTTTCCTTATCGGTTATCTCAGGTGACAAGTGGTAATGTGTGCTCAGCCTTTCTCTGATCCTTCTGTTCTGCAGATCCCTGTGAAACCTCCAACAAAGGAACCCACCGAACCGATCGATCATGTGCTGCACAGCGATGTGCGTGTGCTCAAACGCGTCAAGTTCGATACCCAAGTAAGTTGCCCACTGCCATGCTCGCTCGCCGTCACCGATTCCTGAGGGCTGCTATGCATCGGCTGTCTTTCCATCCTGCAGGTCGCTGAGCGCAATAGCTTCATGGAGGAAGTGAAACTGGAGAGGGAAAGACAGCAGAAGGTTTGCTGCCTGTAACTCTATATCCATCTGAAACTTACAGGATGGTATTGGTTCGTGTCCATCTTGTTCAGGTGCAAGAAATAAGGCCATGGTACGATGTGTTCTTGTGCAGTTGGATGAGGAGATGGAGATCAAGCAGCTAAGGAAGGAGCAGGTTCCAAGAGCGCATCCAATGCCGGACTTTTCCAAGCCCTTTGTGCCAAAAAGGTATAGAATTTCTAAGCCTTTTGCCTTCTCTGATGATCTGTCAACAATTTTTGCATGATCAATCACTCAGCTCTCACAATCTCAGCACCCAAGAAGGTCTAAATTAACTCAAAACATAGTTTCATGTACATTTCCATATATATTACTAAATGTAAGTACCGCAACTATTTGATCAATACTATTTTCCGCTAAAGCTTTTTATGTCAAAATGCAGGTCAGTGAAGCTTCCAACGATTCCCAGGGAGCCAAGATTTCAGTCCAGGTTGATGAGGCACATCTCAAAGGCGTAATGAGCTATGAAAGTAGTTGCCTTGGTAGCTGAGAGCAAGTAGAAACAGCATTTTTTTTTTCTGAAATAAACAAAAAGAAAGAGAAAATACCATGCATCAAAACTTGTATCTATATTAGTAGCACCCCCTTTCTGCTCACAATAAATATACTTGGCTATTCGTGGTCCAATACACATGCTTCTTGTTTGTGCTGTGTACTACTAATGCCTGCTTGTACATTTCTACTGATGTATATTCAGATGTCACTTTCACAAAAGAGATGGACGTAGCTGTCCAAAATTCATTTTCCTCATCTAATGATGATGACCTAAAGAGCATAAAACCTCAGTACAATGAGCACGGATTACTTGCTTTGCAGAATATTCAGACTGAGTTACTAGTAACGACCTCAGTACTGTGAGAAAGAGAGAACAAAACCGGCTGAGAACACTGCAGAGTTCCAGAGTGGTGCCACATGCAGTATGCAGAGTTGTTGGCGGAGTTTATTGTAGTGTCCGTTTTGGAGGGATTGCAGTTCCAATTCGTAACACGACATGTTTCCAAAAAAAAAAAATGGTAACATGACACATTGCCACTTGGAAACAACCGGAGGAACCAAGGCTAGATCGGAGGAACAATCTTGGTTGCTGGCAAAACTTTGGCGGCTAGGTCGGTTTGTCCCAAATTGGCCGTGCAGGGACGTAGAACTGAACTGAAGAAGATTGGTCACAACAGGCGGCCAAGCCAAACAACGGCACACATCCAAAACGCAGCAGGGCCTATTCGGTGAACGGCCAAAATTTGGCCTGGACAGCAGCTGTATCTATCCACTCCTAGAGCCAAGAAATTGGGTGGTTCGTTGCAAGTGATCGAAACTGTTTTAATACAAGTAAACTTATTGTTTTCAAGGGAGCAGGGCATGTCAAGCTTTGATGCTTGAAGTCATGTTCTTTACAGGATTTTGACAAATAAATACCAGTATCAGTAATTTCTCCTTTGATTTGATAGGTGAAAGAGAAAAAATCACACTAACTCTTTTTTTTTTAAGAAAAAGGAAATCACATTTTTTTTTTGAGAAAAAGGAAAATCACACCAACTTTTTTTTGAGGGAAGGAAAATCACACCAACTGGCTCACGATCAAATGGCCCATCTCGCTTTGCATCAACTGGGCCGGCCTAGCCACGATACCAGGCCCAGACCAATGCCCCCAAAAAACACATCAGCATAAAAACCCACTATTTGATCTTAGTTTTCGGAAGAAAAAAAAAGAAAAAAAGGCGATAAAATGGAAAGGAAAGCCCCGTAGGTTCGCTCTCTTTTGCCAGTCCCCTGCTCAACACCGAATCCGTGGAGATTCCTTCTCCATTCGCTCCGATTCGCGGGGGCTCGGCCGGAGTCGAAATCCGGGAGGCGCCGCCGCTCCGTTTCGTCGCCGCGGCGTCTGATTTGGTGCGGATTTTGGCGAGATAGCCCCGCCCCTTGCTCCTCCTCTGTTTTCCAAGGGTAAACATGGCGCCGCCGCGGGGCGGCCACGACGAGCAAGGTGAGCGAGTGTTTATCGAGGGATGTCATTTCGTTTGGTGGGTTGACGGGAGGAAATTTTTATGCCAGTGATTACGGTTTTTTGTGTGATTTTGCGGCTGTGCGCAGATCGACAGACGGTGAAGGGCACCGAGGTGTTCGTTGGTGGGCTGCCCCGGTCGGTCACGGAAAATACGCTCCGGGAGGTTGGTTTGCTGCTTCTGTTTCGTCTGGTCTGTAGTTTACCTTACCCACAGGAGTAGAAGATTGCTTAGAAGACTGCTTCTGGTTTGTAGTTTGATGGTGTTGAAAACTTTAGGCTTACAGAGGTTGAATGAGACCTGTATTTGTTGCATTTGGGGCTGTTTGTACAAGTAGCGTCTAAATTGCAAATCAGAGAATCAGACAGATGCTTACCTGCCCCGGGAGCTGGTGCCGACGTAGATTGTTTAGAACTTTAGATAGCCTGATACTCACCTACTTTACTCAAACAAAGTAAAATGGCAGGAGGGGTTTACATTTCTTCTGTAATGCAAATGAAGAACAGCTGAATCCAAAAAACTATTCAGTTGCGTCTTTGGTCCTCCATTTTATTCTTTACTTTTTTAGTGGAATAGTAATAGTATCTAGTCATAAGCCAAGTATGCCATGTTGTGAAGATTAGAATATTCAATTTATTTCATATTTCAATGTTGCACTTAATCATATTTAGAATGCTGCTATCCAACTTGTTTGTTCTCTTCTGTCTCAAGCAGTGAAGTTAGAATCAATGGTTCATGTGTAAAGGAAGTTTTCTTGCTTCTTTGTTGTGGCACTGACTTGTATAGCATTAACAGATATTTTCTTCATGCGGAGAGATCATTGACGTGCGTATAATGAAAGATCAGAATGGCCATCCAAAGGTCTGGTACAAATGCAAAATTTAGCATCACAGTACTCCCTCCGTCCCATTGAGATTGTCACCTTGGACTCCGTGCCATCTTGTTCAATCATTCGCCTTATTCAAATTTTTTGTATAAATATAATTTATTTTATTATGATTTATTTTATCAACCAAGATACTTGAATATTGATTGATTTATTTTATTATTTACATAAATATTTTAAATAAGACGGATGGTCAAACATGATGTCTAAAAAAGCTAAAACGACGGTCTCTATGGGACGGAGGGAGTATATGGTTTCAGTCTTTTAAACATCACTTTTTTTTTCACTGTCATGAAACCTCGAAATACTTCTAACGTCATTTTTCTTTCCTGAAATCCTTTCAGGGATATGGTTTTGTGCGGTTTGCAAAGAGGGAGTATGCTAGTACTGCCAAAAGGCAAAAAGAATGGTATTGAGGTAAGAATGCTTAACTTGTTGTAATAATGCTTACGAATCTCCTGTATTTAATCACCTGTGTCCTAGCAATGCTTAACTTGTGCTAATATATGCCAGTCTGCCATTACTTTTAATCATTTTTTCCATGTGTCTAGTTCCACATCTATATGTACCGACTTTTGCTCTCCCGTTGTTAATATTTTGTTACACATAGCAGTATCATAATGTTGCCTGCAGCAATTGCTTCTTGCTTTCTTCATATTTCTATTAAGCACAAGTTTGTTTTATTTTATTTCCCTTTTATAGACCTTGAGTCCAGACTCCAGAGTGAGATCTGAGATGGTAGTGTGCCTTTTTCATTATGACAGATGTAAAGAATAGTACTGTGTCTCATGTATGAAACTTCACATTCATACTATATTTACTGTTGGTTCTTTACCAGCTTCAAGGAAAGAGGCTTGCTGTTGATCTTTCAATGGATCAAGATACAGTTTTCTTTGGAAATCTTTGCAAAGGTAAACTCCACTCATGGTGAAAATCAAGAATCATGGTGCAGTAAATTTCCGCAAAAAAAAAAAAATGCACGCCAATATATTTGATGGATCAGTTGTTAGTATGAATGTCACGTCAATGGCAAGAAAAATCTGTAATACCTGTCCATTGTCTTAGACAACCCAATGTAGCAGTGCCAGAGCGCTTGTCTGCGTCTTGATAACATGTTGATCTGCAGAACTTTGTTGTGAAAATACACAGAAAATCAAAATTGTCATCTAAGTGCTAATAATGTCTGCTTTCCCTTATTGTTTTGCCAGAGTGGACTTCAGAAGAATTTGAAGAATTGATTCACAAGGTACAACCTTGATAGACCTATCTATTATAGATTTCTTTTTATATATGCTTCTCAAAATAATTTTACTTGGGCACACATATTTTGCTAGACATTCAAAGATGTTGTTTCGGTTGACCTTGCAATGGCTTCAAATATTGGTTCTTCAAACAAGAGGAATATTAATCGAGGCTTTGCATTCGTGAGATTTTCTTCTCATGCAGTAAGTCTTTGCCTCACCGGTGGAAAAAGATTCTTTTCTTTGTACATTCTGCATTTGCCATTAAGTTTAATATTGTTTTATGAGGTTCAGATTTCCTTTCTCATATTTTGTTCATTTTATCCTTATTAGTTTAAGTTTTCCTTTTCTGAAGGCTTTAGTTTTTGTATAGTTGACAATAGCTCTGTCGACTGGTTTATCTTGCAGGTATTGGCCAAATATTACTGCCTCTTGTTTTTTCTTTTTTCAGTTTATTTGGATAAAACAATCTTATGCAAATATCAACATATGTGCAAAATTACCTTAGTCTATTGTCCTTTCTAGTAGCAAAAGAAGCACATGTGTCATTTGTCTCATGCATGATCAAGTGATTATATATCCTTAGTGCCCCTATGTCCTAACCAAAATATGGAGCCAAATGATAAATCGGCACCAACCTTATGCTCTGCTGACAAGCTAAGGAAACATCTTGACTTGTATACTTGATGTTGATTTTGGATTTCTATGCCAAAATACCTTATGATCTGCTGGCAAGCTAAGGAACTGACAAGCTAAGGAATTCACATCTCCGATTTGTATTCTTGACATTGATTTTGGATTTATATGGCAACATAATTTCTCCATCTGTTATGTCATAAATGGCTGACTAATGTTGCAAAGAATGGATTTTAATGTTACCATTTTCACATGAAAATTTCCTGTTGCATCGTGAGTACTTCTGAAGAAGCCACATACATTGAAGAATCCTTTGTTCAACAGTTGTGGAGAAAAATTTGGTACTGGCCATATAGGAAAAAGACATATGCCAGAATTTTCATCTTAGTCATATCTTGTATCCTTTGATCTTCTCTTTATAGTTACATTTATATCCATGGTTGAAGTTCATTACAACGTATAGGATGGAGAGACAATGACCACTGGCCAGTGTTTATATGGAATGAATTCCCAATCTTCCTAGTTCATTGGGTGGCGCTATATCTGATGAAACACTGTCTGGAAGGATGATGATTGGTTAGTCAAGCCAAAGGAATACTTGCATGCTTGCCTTTTCTATTTTTCCCCCTCGAACTATGCAGGAGAGCTGTGTGTCATTTCATTAAGGTAGAAAAAGATAGTACACGAGTCCAGAAAGACCCAAATTCAAGTCAGGAACAAGCGCACACACACACTGACACACCCCACCCCGGAAAAAAAGGCTAGAATCATTCCACCAGCTACAGGAAAAGCATGACCAGTGACCACGAGGCCTAAGAACCAAGGATCAGCAACCTGGGCAGGAGCTCTTGGAGTTTCGAAGCCCCTGCAGAACACCAGAGGCCACCTTCTACGCTCACTGCCCTCAGCACCACCTGAATACTTGCCTCAACTCTCAAACACACAATCATTTCGGTGTTTCCAGACCTCCCACGCCCCCATGATTATTAAGGAGTTGAGGCCCTTACGTGCTTCTTTTGATACAGCTCTAATTACTTTCCTCCACCAACCAGTGGAACGTCTCACTGAAGGATCAGGTGCTAACTGCACTATGTTCAAGAGCTGAAAAATGGATGCCCTGACCTGACGAGCACAAACACAGCCAACCAAAATGTGATTAGTCAGTTCCTCAGCCTGGTCATATAAAGGACAGAGCTCTGGGTGAGGCAAATCCCATTTAGCTAGGCGGTCAGCCGTCCAACACCAGTTATGAACCACCAGCCAAATGAAAAATTTGCATCGTAGGGGGCCCAACTTTTCCAAAATCTTCTACATGGACTGAACTTGATTGTGCCAACAAAGAAGGCCGAAGAAGCGGACTTGCTGCTATAAGAACCCGAAGGAGTCAAATTCCACTTAAACTTGCCTTTTCTGATCTCCAGCATGCACAAACTGTATTCCATGCTCACTATTAATTAACTAACATGAAATCATTGGCCTTTATTACCATTTGTTTATCTGGATGGCCTGTTATGGGTGGCCGGAGGGCCATCCTTGCATGCATGTGTGCCTGAAGACCAAGCAACCACCGTGCATGCTGATCCAGAGGTGCGGCTGAGGAAGTCTGCATGGCCAGTCCAAATACTCTAGTCTCCCACCACGCCGACTTTGCTCGGCCTTCTTCCTAGCAATGGTTATCCTGTATCAATGAACGAAGGTTCATAACAGGCCTTTGTTCTCTTTGTTCTGTAGAGACCTGTGAGAAGCTGTGTTGAAAACAGATAATGCCGGAGAGGTAATGTATTTCCAAAGTTTAGCCTGAGTTTTAGCAACAGCAAAACCCAAAATCCATATGAAGGATATTTAGAAACACGGATAGGGAAATCTACACATATCTCATTAATCATCTACTTCCATGTGATGTAGAGGTTTCCTTGCAGTTCCTCTCAGACGAAGAGTCAAATAAGAGCTTACACCAAATTAATGGCTGCAACGAAGTTTAACAGTTCAGTTATGAAGACCTGAAGGTTACCATTGATGGAAGCAACACTGTTACTTGGCAGTTTCTTCTGTTGCTTGTGTTGGCGTTCCGTTATTATTTGTCATTCTTTGACTTGCCTATATATTTCTTTAGTTCAAGTAAAAGTAGACTATATAACACTATCCCTCCCCCGTTTTTCTCGAATAGACAGGAGAGCTGCATATCATTTCATTGAGGGGCTATTTGAATCCTTTCATTTTTGAGACATTAGAATCTACTTAATGGACTAGGCTATTTGGCCTGAAATTTAACACTCCACAACTTAAAGTTCAGTTCTAAGCCTATCTTAAATTCGGGTGGGAGATGGAAATTGATTCTATCGATCACCATGCTCACGCTCTTTGGTTCACTCCTTTATAGTAAAGTGCAGCATGCAGTAGTATACAAATATATTCCACATACAACTATATTAGCTTAATTTGCCTAAATTATGATTATTAGAGTGGATTTCAATTCCAAGGATCCAAATGGGGCGTAAGAAGAAAGGTCTGAAACAGGAAGAAATCCCAAACAACACCCACAACTCTAGAAGACTAGAACATACTGAAAATGAAGACCAAAAGTAACATGACCAGAACTACCACACTATTACCTGAAACCCTCCCAAAGGCCTTCCAAGAAGCTCCAGGATGCCCTTTGCTCCAGCTGAGCACTAAAGAATGCACTCATAAGTGACAGCTTGCAACACCGTTGTAATGCTTGGAGTAGAGCCATTAAAAACACAGTCGTCCTGTACTTCCATATTTCCTAAGCCACCAATATTGCCAGTGAATTGAACCCCTTTTTGTAGTCCATTGTTACCTCTTAAACTTCCTGGTACCACTAGCTTGAGAATCTATGAGTTGATGGTTGGGGTGCAATGGAGGCCAAGCCGATTTTCTGCAATCTGCAAAATGATGAACCAGACTTGCCAGGCAAAAACACGCGGAACCAATAGGTGCTGTATGGTCTCCTCATCGGGCAAGCATTTGGGTAGGGAATCCCTATTTTAGTGAGCCGGTCCGCTGTTCAAGAATGGTTCTTTACTGCAAGCCAACTTGCAGCAAAGAGGAGCCCAAGATCTCCAAATTCGTTTCCAAGCAGCGAAGCGGATGGAACCAAGGAAAATGGCATTGTAGGCCGACTTTGCTAGAGTAAGAACCAATCCTAGTAAGCCTCCAAACATGCTGATTGGCATCATTCTGCTGCAGTGAGAAACCTTCCCAAGTCCCGTAAGAGGACATATTCTGTAAGAACCTGGACAGAGAGAGCTCCTCTTATGTCAGCTACCCAACGATGGGCAATCAGGGCTTCGGCGACCATACATCGCTTGATGATCCTCTTAGGAAATTCCTAGTTGATCGCTTTTCAGATTATTCCCCAAAATTAGCTATGTTCTTGTGGCTGTGAAATTATACCTCCCATGTTGATACTTGATTCCCTTCTCTTCGTTTCATTACTACACCACATGGATCTGCCATTATGTTACTCTGCAAATCTCATTTGATATCAATCACAACTGCCACATACAAAATACAAGTATGTTTATCTAGATAAGATATTGATTCATCAATCATCACTGATCTGAGTTTTCGCCACTGAGATGCGAGGAAAAGACAGATATCTAATAACATCTTGGTGAAGATGTTCTTAGGTCCTTGCTTTCTGCTCAAGCCAGCTTCCTTTGATTTCATTCCTCCTCAAACTATCAATCACAGGCTGCAGCACGTGTAATCCGTGATCGGTTCAAGAACAGATTTTATGCTTGGCAATATTTTGCATCCTGCGATCAATTGGGCTGATAAAGATTCTCATGTGGATCCTGATGAAATGGCCAAGGTAATGTAGAAAAAGGGAAGCATTTTTTTCCTACATACAAATATAGTTATATTCTGTTAGATCTATTGATCGTGATTTCTGTTCTGTGTACTCTCAGATTAAGTCTGCTTTTGTTGGTAACCTGCCAGAAGATGTTAGCGAGGAGTACTTGAGAAAGCTTTTTGAACAGTTCGGTGAGGTTGGTGCACCAAGATGGCTGTTGCATTTTTTGAAATTTCTACTAACCAATATTACATGCAATGTTGAACAACTATGATGGATGTGCAATCAGGTAGTACGGGTCGCTATCTCAAGAAAAGGACAAGGTCCAGTTGGTTTTGTTCACTTCGCCAATCGTTCAGTAAGTGGTTATCATAATTCTGAAGCGTATGTTTTTCGGGCACTTATGTGCTTGGATATAAACAGTTGTACTGGATTGATTGCTATAAAAAGTTTATATATTATCAACTACAGGAGCTTGAAAATGCTATAGAAGAAATGGATGGTAAAATGGTGAGAGGACCTGACCGAGGACCGTCTTTCAGGATCCAGGCATGAATAACAATGTTATCTGTTTGGGGTTATCACTAGCTTCTTTCTGCTTATTTGATCTTTTTACTTTTTGGATTTGATAAATTAATCTCTCATGTTTTTTTTTTTTTTTCAATAGGTGTCAGTTGCTCGACCTGTGGCAGACAAACGACAAGAAGCGATCTCGTGAAGAAGTGAGAACTAGAAGACCAAATGTATCAGGAGATAGGCAAGATTATTCTCATGGTCTTGGAAGATATGGACACGATTCACTTGATCGTCACGTGAAAGCTCCTAGATTATCTAATTATGTATGTATTATAATCAACATGTTGTCAATTATTTTGGTTGTTTTTCTTTTTCTTCCTTTTAATGTTAAGGCTTAACAAGTGAGTTTTGAGTAAAAATAGAACTTCCTATACTTAAATCTGGAATGAACTGAGCTACTAAGTCTTGAAATGTTCAACTTAGCTAGCCAGTGACTCGGTAGAGCTTTAGTTCACTTGTTATTTGTCACCTTCATTTTGTGGATGCTATAGTTGTTTTAGAAGTGAAATGGGCATCAATCTGCTACCTCTAGGTGGTCTTATGATCTATTTGTCTTCTCTATGATAGTTTACCGCTCAACTCTGGCTTTGAAGGCTAGAAGCACAATTATTTTACTGGAAGCTCTCTTATTGGATAGGTTAAATAGGCTAGAAGCATAGCCATTTCCAGGTTTTGTAGGTTGACTTCTTGCTTATTTATGATATACAAATTGCAAAAATTGAGCATCAGATATCCCAGCATTGACCAGCTGAATTAGCAGTTTTCTAGTATTTGAATACATGTTTTTTTTTGTAAGCATAGTTGAATGGAATAAATTTCATATTGCATTAAGGAGAAAGGATGGTGTGTTTGTTCATGTTTGTGACAATGTTTTCTGCGTGTGTCTCTCTTATTAGGCGGCTGATGCCTCTGACCCCTATGAATCAGCTGTTAATTCATTACCTTCAGCTGTCAAGGAAGTCTTGCTTCGAATTCTACGTCTAGGAATTGGTACTAGATATGATGTAAGTGATTTGAACAGGAAGGTCTCCATTTGTTCCCTTTTAATGTATGAACCATGAAGCATGATGTTCTTTTCCATCTTCCTTTCTTCAGATTGACATCCATTGTGTAAAAAGCCTTAATGAGCTTCCTGAGTCATCTGCTCTTGCTGTTCTTAATCAGGTATTCAGTTGTTTTACATAAATGATTTTTGAGCCCTTACCTGAACCATGTTATCATTAATCCTCACCAAGAAGCACATGCAGTTTTTGATATCAGGTGGAGGTAAACGCAATAAAGGAGATTATTTTGCATCATTGATTGCTAAGGTAGTGCCTCACTCAATATCTTCCACCTTTCCTTTTTGCTCTTTTCTCCATTTCTTTCCTTGAATGTCTTGTTTTGACTTGCAGCACCAGGCTGAGGCCTTTGGCTTAACACATACATTACACGGTACTGCTTATTTGCCAAGAAATCCAGAAATGCATAGCAAGCGATACCCACATGAAGATTATGATTTTGTGACACCTGGGTAGGTTTGCATTCATTCTGCTCTGGCTGGCTTACTGTAAATGTTGCATGTGGTACTCAAGCTCAGATGGTAATCTCCAATCTACTTGCAGGAGCAGTAGATACAATTCCTCAGGCCATCTTCCTCCAACATATTACCTAGATGATCCACCAGTGTCTGAGTCAAGGCTTAGACGATATGCTGAAGAAAGACCCACCATTGTAAGAGACCCAGAACCACGTCCACGACATGATGAAATTGACATCAGAATAAAACCAGAACCAAGATTAGCATATGAATCAAGACACAACACTGGAAAGCATCTTGATCGAAGATACATACAAGAGCATAGTTCAAATATTGAAAGATCAGATGAAGAAGCCGTTCTTTCTAGGGAAAGGAGATTCCTGCCTACTGCAGGGTACAGCACGGACCTAGGCTCGGATTTCCGCTCCAGGTCACCTGCTGAATATTTGGCAGAACGCCAACAAGTAAGGTTTGATCCCTTCACAGGTGAACCCTACAAGTTTGATCCTTTCACAGGGGAGCCCATCAGACCAGATCCAAACCAGCGCCGCTCAGGAAGCTTGTACTGATCAGATTGGTTGAAGCTATATGCCAGATAAGATCATGCCTGAAACAAAGCTAGATATATGGATACTCGTCTTATCTGCCAAGTGCCTCTGTGTGATTGCTTCTGGCCGACAGATCATGCATCCCGAGCACTATGCATGGTCCAATAGCATGCTTTATTTATATTTGATTTGATGAATTATCCAGAGGAACTTTTGTGCCCATGATGCTACTTATTGTTTGGTAAACATTCAAGAATACCCTTTTGATAGATTAATTAAAAATGGGGAAAGCTATTTTTTGGTATTTACTTAAGGCATAAGTGAAGTAGTTGTGGCAATGCAGAATTTCAACTGCCACGTATATTGTAGGCGCCATTTTACCGAATTGTCTTTACGTAATGCCAAATGTTGACTGTTAGAGTTGTCATTGACTTTATAGAGCCTATTTGTTCACTTTGGATGCTGATCAAGGGACCATGCCTTTCTCATATATACTCATCTGGAGAATGTCAAGCAAGATGGCTGATCTGGACACATGCCCTAATGATACTACCTTCTCTTCGACTGCTTCAACGTGCACATGCCCTTGCATGGCGTAGTAAACTTGGTTGCTTGAATAATGCCACTTCTGCTACTCGTATCAACGAAATATCGAGAGGAAATCTCAGCATCGGCAACCTTTGCGTGCTTAAATTAATTACATACTCTGTTCATCTTAAATTATGCCATCCAGAGTCAAACTTTTCTAATTTTGATCAAGTTCAAATGCATCAATATCTACAATATCAATTTTGTTTAATTTTTGATCAAGTTCAAATGCATCAATATCTACAATATCAATTTTGTTTAATTAAATTATCATGAAATATGACTAGATGGTGCATCCATTTTAAGTTGTAGATGTTTGATATATTTTTGTATAATAAAAAGCTCGGTCTAGGGCAGAGAAATCTGACTTGTATATATAGAGCTAAAATGAACTATAATTTTAAACAAAGTAACAAATATGACTTGATTCAAATAAAAAATCTTTTCAATGGAAAAAAACGGAAGAGCAATTTTTTTAATTGCTTCCATTAAGCAGTAGGAAGTTGGTGAATTGCAAGAAATATTAATTGCTGCAGGTCAGATCGCATGCTCCATCAGTTCCATTGGATTAAGCTTAATGGATACACGCTGGCTTTGCATTATGGTAGGGTAGCCTTCTAACCTTAATCATTGACCTACCGCCCAACTTGACAGTATCTCATCACATACGGACGGACTTCTCAGACCCATTTGTGAATCATGGCGATTCTCTCAACAGTTACATTCCACAAATTGCTAATCCCATCTCTATCCATACGGCACTAGCTGTTCACGTGCTATTATTCCACATAATTTCATAGTACGAAGTATGGACAACAAAAGAACTAGGATAAGGCTTTGTTTCGTTTCAAAATCAACCATCCACCAGGGGAAACTATACATAACACAGCAGTGATTCAAACAACTTGCCGCAGCACAAAGAAAATAAATTAATTCAAATTCAGCATATCCAGTTGATGCCACCAAACAGAACATGCCCAACGAACTGGCCATGATGGTGAGAGGTCACTGCTGTTGATTGAGCTCTTAATGGAAAAACAGTGCAAAGAGCTGGAGGAAAGCATCAGCACACTCACCCCCCAATCATCAGGGGAGTACTGTACATTAGACAAGTAAGGCAAGCGGCTGTGGCTGTGCCCAGCAGCAACTACTTTAGTTCATGCATGGATATATGTTCTGGGGCCCACAACCCTTAAAACAAAAAATTGTTGTTATATATGCCTTTTTTTTTTTCTGAAGGAAAAATGTGTTGGTTATGCTGTCATCAGCAGGGAAAATGGACCCACCCACCCAACACATCAGTACACGCTGGCAGTATTTTCCTGCCTGATTTTGTTTGCATAATTCTGCACACAGACAAGCAAGAGTGTGCAGCTTTTCTTCTCCTTTCCATTTCCCGCTTGATTTTGCCATGCTTATCTCCAGCTTTAGCATGGTGCCCACTGTCGGCTTTGTTTGGCTGTATGCTGCTTTCTTATTTCTTCTGGCACAAAATGTTTACCATAGGAATCCGTGAAATGAGCTATATGGATTGTCTGAATTTCCGAAAATCAGCTTGTGAAATTAAAATTGCAGCTCGAAGGAACATTCCAATATGCACAACATTCAAACAGAAACAGGTCTTTGACCAACTTGAAGCTGCAATTCGGATGTCTGAATCCAACTAGTGCTAGTCCCTATCTATCCAAAAGCTCAGTGACAGAGATGCTGAATTGCTGATATGTGGTGGTGATGTGAACAGAGGAAACGGGGGTTAGGGAGTAGCCATCTCCTGATGAAGCCTCAGCCTCAACAATTAATCTATAATCTGCGCCCCATTAAATTGTTCCTCGTGCTTCAAAAAGAAGCAAAAAAAGAATTGTACATGTGTGTGGGGGTTGATGCCAACAACCTGATGAAAGATTTGGTAGTGACAACCACTCTCAATGAGAACATTGGATCACTGGCAGATGACCGACGTACGTTCGACAGCAATATATGTAATGAGCTAGCTTACAAGATGCAAGGGCTTTGTTAACATATATAATACAGTTACATGATACAAACAGAGAGGACAGGACAGAAATTTCACTGCGATATGCATGATGTGCTCTGGCTTCGCTAGAAGCCTGAACTCGACAAGCTAGAACACGCATGTGAGCAGTAGTGGTCCTGGCTGCTTGCTGATTGCTGATATATGTTGCGGTTGCGTGCATTCCGGGCTCAAAATTTTCCTCACTTGTCATTGGACAGAGGGGGCCCCCCTATAGCTCATGCCTTGTCTCCTAATCTTGATGGAAAAAGTCTGCATATAATTGCATGTAGTATACATACATGTAACATGTCTGTTTGTTGGTACAGCAGTGTGCTGGTCATGGCGGTTGATATCAATTGCATTGCATGTGTTTAGACTTTAATTTAGACACTGTCTCTGCTAACATTTTTTTCCGCTGTCGAATTGCTTGGACAGATTGTAGCAAGAATCTACTAGCTAGGCGCTTGCATTGGAGATGAAACGAAGAAGCATGGTTGTTGGATCAATAACGGTTGAGACAGAGACAGATCGATCATGTGGTGCACAAGAATTGAAAGAACCAAGTGAAGAAGAATCCGCAACAGTATAATAATATACAGTGCGAGGTTTCGTCCCGGCCAGCACAAAGAAATGATTGTTGCAGATTCTTTAGAAAAAGAGGAAGCAGCTGATTAATAGTAAATAATAAGCCAGAAAGGAAAAGTTCAGAGGAGACTTTTTTTATTTAATAAGCCACAAAGAAAAGAAAATGGAAGGAAAGGAAAGGAAAGGAAAGGAAAGGAAAGGAAAGGTGAGAGAGGACAGCAATGCAAGCATTGGTAGTTTGGAGGCTTTGTTGTGTTAAGCTTTGCCACCAAATGAATTGACATGCCACCAGGACTAGGAGTAATCCATCCACTGCATGCATGTGTCCAACCACTCTTTTCCTGACCCATAATCTGCAATCAACCTATCCTACCCAACTAACTAATGCTTCCTCATTGATAATACAACTGTAGACTTCGTCTGTCAGGTCAACCCAGTGCTGCAAGTGCATGCACATTGCAGCAGTTCATTCCATCTCTTTGAGTCCCAGCTCAACAATCTCTCTGGTCAAACACCTAGTTTTAACTACCTGTTCACCTAGAGTGAGAGTGACGAAGTGACGCCACCAATGCAATAATCCCTAATGCATATGCATACATTGTAGTACATTTCTTAAACAGCAGTTCTGTCCGTCAGTCACTGCACAAGCAAGCACTTTCGCTTTGAGTGCAGAAGCTGCTTGCTGTACAAAACCAAGTCAAAACCACTGTTTCCCTTTTATTTCACTTTGTACCAAAAAAGTATGAGAGGAACGAATTTAGGAGCGTTTGGTGGCTGCCGTGTCCTTTTGCTCTAGCTGCTGCTGTTGGTACTACGCGACCAGCTTAGCTAATCGCTGCCCCCTAATTGCTGGTGCTGGTGGATGGATGGATGGATGGATCACGCTCCTTGGATGAACAAGAAACAATCGCCTGGCAACAAACAAACAAGAGGCCCTTTAATAGCGACAACTCTCTCGCCGATCAAAGCAAGCTATGGACCTGTGTGTGACCTGTATGAATCTATCACTCGCCATTAGCCAGTAGTACAATCAGTCACCCGTGAATCATAGCACGGACTGCATAGTTTCGTTGCCCTCACACTAATATATAGTAATTTCAGATTTTCAGTCAGATAAGATAATGCCAGTGGTGAAATGGACATCTCAGACAGATTCACAGAAAATCTTGCAAAATGAGTGCACCAATCTACAATTCTCCTTTTGTTTTGTTTTTCACAAATAAGTCCAAGATTGACAAAGTGGCTGATGACTCTGAAGTAACTTCCATTCAAAGTGAAGCACACGTACGAGAGACGGAAGAGTGAAAGCAACCCACAGTGCATCCATCCAATTCCGACCCCGACCTTCCTGCTGAAGAATGGTCACTGGTCAGAACTAACTAACTGTCGTCAGTCAGCTCTTCAGTGAATTCGGTATGGGAGGACCTAATTTCACCCAACAGCGAGAGTGACAGTCTCACTCCCTCCACTCTGCCCTGCTCTACCCTGCTCTGCTTCCTTTTCACCATTTTCTGCCCGATTCCGTTGCTATCTGCAAAGCCGCATCCTCTGTAGTGTATACATACATATATGCAAGTATGTATATATATATTTATACATATGATCTGCCTTTGAGTGGGATATGATCCAAGCAAACACCTTCGTCGCCGCAGCAGCCGCCAGCTCTTACACCAGGCCGCCTTGTACCCAACGACACCTACAATGCCTGCAACGTCTCATCGTCGTCTCACTCGTCACCCATATAAAATAGTGTTTGTTAGCAGATGTTACCGAGACGAGCTGAATTCCAGTTTCAGGCAATCTTTTTTTTTCTATTCATTTCTGCTCCAATAATCGCTTGCTTCTTCTCCAGTTCTCCTGCTACCTGCCTTGCCACGCCACCTCGGACCTCCCTCCTCCGCTCTGCTCTGCTCCTCCTCCCTAGTATTAATACGAGGCCCTCCCCTTCCGCCCGGCCGCCTACCTCTCGCCGTCCTCCTCCGTTCGTTCACCGGTCAGTGCCGCCGTCAGTAGGTAGTCAGTCAATCATCCGCTCGTCCATTCCATTCAAGCTTTCGTGTTCTTGACCGGCCAACCATCCATCCATCGGCGGCGCACAGCCAAGCGATCTTTCCCGCCATAAACATAAAGGCGAGCAGAGAGCGAGAGCACACTGTTGCATTGCTGATTGCTCCATCTCCTCCGCCTCGTCGTCTCGCTTGCTGAGGAAGAAGAAGAACAAGAAACAGAGAGCTTTGCGGGTTGGGTTCATTGCGCCATGAGGAGAGCGGGCGGGCTAGCGCGCGCGGGCCACGGCGCGGCGACGGCGGCGGGGCGGGCGACGACGGGTGCTGCGTGCCGCGGTGTCGGCCTTCTTCGCCGGGTACCACCGCTTCACCTCCGTGGCGGCGCTGCTGGCGCTGCCGTTCTCCGCGGCGGTGCTGGCGTCCGAGGCGCTGGCGGCGGCGGCGCCGTCGCCGCCGGGGTCGCTGCGCTCGCTCGCGTCCCGGCTCCGCGCCGTGTTCGCCGCCGCGGGGTTCCCGCCCTCGCCCTTCTTCGCGCTGCTCGAGGCCAAGCTGTCGCAGACCGTCTTCACGTTCGCCGCCACCCTGCCGTTCGCGCTCACCTTCCTCCTGCTCGCCAAGGCCTGCGTCGCCGCCATGCTCCGCGACGCCGACGACGACGGCAGCGCGTCGCCATCTCGGCGGCGGCGGAGGCTGGCCGTCGCCATCGCATCGCTCCCGCCGTGCGGGGCCGTGGCGCGCGCGTACCCGGGCGTGGTGGCCACGCACCTCCTCGGCGCCTTCCTCATGCTCTCCGCCAACGCCGCCGTGTTCTCGCTGCTGCTGCTGGCGTTCTCCGCCGCCGACCTGCTGGGCCTCACCTCCCACCCCTGGACGCTCGCGCTGTCCGCCGCGGGCGCCATCGTCTACTCGCTGGCCGTCGGCGTCGCCACCGTGGTGTGCAACCTCGCCGTCGTCGTGGCCGCCACGGAGCCCGGGTGCGCGGGCCACGCCGCCGTGCTCAGGGCCTGCGTCGCGATCAGGGGCCGGGTGTCCACGGCGCTGGCGCTCGCGCTGCCCACCAACCTCGGCATGGCGGCCGCCGAGGCGCTCTTCGGGCTCCGCGTCGTCGCGCAGCGGCGGAGGGACGGGACGCTCACGCCGGGCGTCGCCGGCGAGGCCTTCTCGATCGCGTACATCCATGCTATCTGTGTCGTTCTGGAGATCATCGTCAGCTGCATGTTCTACAGGAGCTGCAAGAGGAGTGAGGCCGACGAGCTCAGAGAGCTCGAGCCAGAGGAGAAGGGAGACCTCCAGGCTTGATCACCTCTCACCTCTCAACTTCAGCTTCACTCTGGGGAAAAAATGCATACAAATCGTAGCATCATAGTTTGTTTTTTCTGATGAGAAGCAACAGGATCAGATCATAGGGTACAGAGCTGATCCAGAGAAATGTAGTGGTAACTCGTAATCCGAGATAGATTTCTGCAAAATGTTTCTTTTTTATGCAAAGCAAATGGTAAAAGTTGAGTTCAAATAAACGGTTATCTTGTACAGAAGGAAATACTGTCTTCAACTGATGAAATAAGAAAGCTGCAGAGATTTGGAGATTGTTTGGGGCTGTTACTTATAGGAAAAATAGGAGAATTATAAATTTCACAAACTTCATACATTCTATTCTTTGGGTGACATCTGTAGCTTCAAAAACTTGTGGGCAATTGAGTGCCACCAGCATCTCTCAAAGAAGCAATTTCAAGTCCAGAGCATCTAAACCCAAACAGCTTCACAGATCTATTTATTCCATTTCTGATTTTGAACAAAAAAGCATACTATCAGATTGAGTCGTTGAAATGACACTCAGGTCTGTGAAGCTACATAAGTATTGTTATTAGAGAAAACGGGAATCGTGGACACGTAGAACCTGCAAGACACATGACTTCAGATAATTGCAGTTCATATTGAAAAGATCATAAGCTCATAATACAACAAAGCCAACCATCAATCTACCATGGACATGCTAACAATTTAACATCGTCATCCAAGGTTCTATCAGTTCAGCAAGCTATCTGAACCATTCTCATGCCCCAGTTGTGGCTTAGGTGTGGGATGGAAGGCGTATGGGCAGTTTTTCGGACTGCAGTTTGTTTATTGACACTAGCTTTGGTGATATGGATATGTCGTATGTGAGCCTCTCTGATTAAGTATGCTAAAGCCCTTAGCAAGATTTTGTTGTGATTCTTTTCTAGATGGAGTTTTTCTAGTCTTGTTTAGTAGTTTCCTCCTTAAGTTGCATTTGAGCTTAGCTAGTTGGAGGCGAGCTACTCATACTTAGTGTGGTTGTTTTTCAATTCTTGAGCTAGCTGTGGTAGTTAATGTTGGATGCTACATCTCTAGTTGTAAGGTTTCTGGACCCGATTTTTCCTAAAAAATTACATATGCCAATTTTAATCCCCTAGTTCGTCTAAATTAATCATCTATACCATTAGAAAAAATAAACTAAAATAATCTCATATTTGCATACTCCGTCCGTATAGAAAAAGAATATTGTTTTGGACAAGGTTTTAGTCAAACATTAGAATTATAAATCATGAATAACTTTTACATTGTTGAGTTTAGAAATATGAAAACCATAATAATATATTTGTCTTGAAAAATACTTTCATAAAAGTATAAATATATCACTTTATGATGAGTATTTTTATAATAATTAAAGTCAAAGTTATATTTTGGAGACTGTGTCATTGTTTAAAACGACATTCTTTTTCTATATGGAAGTGGTATAAATATTATTAATTTATTATAAATATTAGATTAAAGTTAAAAAAAAATACCTGTCAGGAAGTGTTGAGAATGACACAGGGCTTAAATCCGTACGACATTGCAACATCAACATGTGGCAGAGTAAAAATCAGCATGCACACATTTGATGGTAGAACGTACAACCTAATGATTAGACGTACATCCCAACTAAGCTATATAAGACGTTTGACTTTTTGAACTTTAAGTTTGACTATTCGTCTTATTTAAAAAATTGTATAAAATATTATTTTTTTAGCTTGCTTTATCAATAAAATTTCTTCAAGAATGACTTAAATTTTACTAGATTTGAGTAAATTTTTTAAATAAGACAAATAGTCAAAGTTAGATTAAAAAAATCAAACATCTTATAATTTGAGATAAAGGAAGTGCATGTGAGTTGGTTTAATTACCATGCTTGAACGCCCATAGTTCTAGGTTGTGGCATCAGCCAACAATCAAGGAAGGTGTAGCTCACAACCCACACAATGCAGGACCGTACCGGTACGGTAAAATCCCGGGTCATGTTCCGAACTCTGAATTAAGTCCTAGCGGACTAGAAAAATAGAATGATAATCATATATAGCACCAACCCATAGCATTGCTTGACTAGTTAACACAAAGAAATATTTTCAATGATAGTCAATTACCTAGAAATTTTTTTACTCAAAAAAAATGACCTAGAAATTTAGAAACTAGCTAGGCTCTTTACTCGCTAGGTAGTGCAGGTCTCCAAGTGCCAATCATCTCAATTTTTTCAGGATCTATGGCATTACGGCCTTGTATGCGATAGTTCGGCACTTGGCGACAGTACACCTCTCCCAGCCTCTCTCGACGATTCTTTGCAGTGTGTAGTAGTGACTCGAGCGATGATATATAGTGCGATTCTAATGTGTATTGGACTCCACTGCATCGTACGGACACGTTTGCTAATATTTATTAACGAGGTTCTACCAATATAGCATGTACACATTCCTACGGCTTAGACTAAACATAATGCCCTGGAAGGCCCTGGAAGTCCTATCCAATTATAATAACCTATTCTCGTACATATATATTCTACTCTACACATGAAAGGAAGAGAGGATATATACTCATCATTAGTTGATATGTACATCTGTACTACGGTTTAGACTAAATGCCGTGGAAGTCCAATCCAATTAATAACCTATTCTCGTACGTACATATATTCTACGGCACTCACCATTAGTTGACCAGGAAACTACAAGCTAAGCAGGCCTAATTAAGGGTGATGATCTCAACAACAAGGAAGATTTTACACGAGTGATATCATTTCTGAAATAACAGAACACAGTAATCTCAAATACAAATTTGACAGGTCTTCCAAAATCTTTAGACTTCGAGGACAAACAAAGAAGAGCACATGCTAATGCAGAGAGAAGGCTCGTGGGCCAGAGAAGCTAACTGAGGGTTAACTGAAGATGGGCCTAACATGCTTCCTCGGCCCAACTTCTCCGGCCTATCAATAAATCTAGAGAATATATAACCCCGGATGCAAATTCGAGAAACAAAAGAGAAAGTGCTTCCAGCTTATTTGAGCCACTTCCTCCTGTCCATCGGTCCATCCTCATCCTCCTACCCCTGACTCTTCTTTAACATTCTTTTTTTTTCTCCTTTCAGTAATGAATCCTGGTGTTTAAACTATGCTATACAATTACAGGCAGAAGGCCCCATCAAGGATAGCCAGGCTATTCTTCAGAGAGAATGGGCAGCCTGCAAACTCCAAAGCAAAACCAAGGGAGTCTACTCTGAAACCACCAGGTACATTAGAAACGTGAAACTACTTGCACGCTACTGTACATAGTAGTAGGCGTTGCTACCTAGTATACACTTCACTGGTTGTTAAATCAAATTGTACATAGTGCTAGGCCTCAGATTTGCAGGAGTACTTGCCCAATGTGAATTAGTCATGCTCAGGGCGGATAAATAGACTGTTAACTCAGCAAATGAGTGAAAAATGCAGGTGTTCAATAAAATGCAGTGCCTATTGTTGAAGTTCTGTGTTCTAGCTAGGAGCTCTATGAGATGTCAGTCTGATCCAAGTTAATCTTACCATTCATCTTCTTCTTCCTCGAAGTCAAGCATGTCAGGTGGTATGTCAGGGAGTCTCCCTTTCCTTTTACCAGATTTATCTCCAGAAGGCTCCTAGTGTGGCTCTTTCAGTTTGCAATGATGCACTAGACCTGGGAAAAACAGGTTAGCATTGAGCAGCCACATTGAAGTGAAGCAATGCAAAAATGTGCAGCTAATTGAACAAAAAAATATCCATGTTCAATGCTTAATGTTACTCTGTATACTCTTAAACTGTGGCATTTTCCTTGGTTCAAGATACAACAATCTTTATATTATTTTCAAAGAAGCTAAGCTATAGTGTCCAAAACTGAAAGTAGGTAGTAAATCACCCATTATTCTGTTCTATTTGGAAGTCTTCTCCTATTGCTAATACCATCTTGAAAGTATTGAGCAGTCACTCCTGACCTAGACTCGTGGAAATACAAGTATTTACAACCTAAAGCTAGTACAGTACACCATATGAAATAAAAAAGAACTATGACTGAACTGTTGAAGTATAAAGGTATTATCTTATTATGTTGATATAGCAAATAAAAGTTCACTAAATATCTTCTCCCATCTGCCACTAGTAAAAGCCTTTGGCATCAACCCCATGCATGGGCTCCATCAGGCAGTAGTAAATGTAAAAATGACATCTAAGCACTATTCTGCATTACGGCAGAGACCTAAGTTCTATCCTATTATAACAGTGTACTAAACTCCAATCTAATACTCAGAAAGAACTGTTTGCCAATTGAGATATAAGCATGACTAGCTACTAAAAATATTCTTGAACAAAGACTACTGCAAATCACCACTGCCTTGAAGCACTGTCAGCACTACCTGGAAATGCCAAAATTCATTGTCAGCACGCCTACTGACTAAGCACTATGGTAAGCACTATGGTTGCCTACTGGCTGAAACGATGTGTTTTTTTTTAATTTAGATCAGAATGTAAGATCGAAATGCCTCATTTTCACTATAAATTTTGCTAATATGTACACAAGAACATACCCTAACTCTTAATCCTCGATTTATAATAAGGACCACTACATCTGTATATATATGACCCTAGTGTTCAGCATGTGCAAACAAGATAAGATACTCCTCCATCCCAATTTATAAGACGTTTAATTTTTTAAACATCAAGTTTGACTACTTGTCTTATTCAAAAAAAATTTACAAAATATTATTTCTTTTATCATAGCTCACATTATTAATAAAAGATCTTCAATAATGAATTAAATTTTTCTATACTTGTACAAATATTTTGAATAAGACGAGCAGACAAACTTAGGAGAAAAAAGTCAAATGTCTTATAATTTCAGATGGAGAAAGTACTTTAAAAATAAGGAGCAAGATATTACCCTACAGTCTGTGCCGCAGAACCAGCGACGCTATGGACACCATCTCGGGCAAAGCCATCCTAGTGTCTTCACTTGGGTTACTCTGGTAACAAAGGGGAAGTCCAGCAGAGGTGACTTCCGTCAAGAGGAGGGACCAGCGTGAGAGATATGGGCGAGCACTCAGCAAATGACCCTCGTGGGGGGCAGGGGCGGTGCCAGCGGCATTGGCCTAGGGATGGGGTGGCGCTCCGGCCAGCACCGGAGAAGAACGAGAGATGGGTTTGGGGGAGAGAATAGGACTATGTGTATGGATCGGGGGACATCCCGGGTTGTCCCGGCTTCAACCGAGATGGATCTATGTTTGGATAGGGTGTTGAGTGGAACTGGATTGACAAATTCCCCTTAGATGCGGGTTGGCGTGATTAGCTCAATTCGAAGGGACGAGCTCGACCCACATCCATGTTATCACCTACGCCACTAGCCAACGCGAGCGGTCGGGGAGGTGCGGCAGGGGAGGGAGACCTCGGGGAGGTGGCCACTAGAGCAAGGCGACACTAGTCAGGGAGCTAGCCACTAGGGCGAGGCTCGTCTCACTAGCCATGGGCGCCAAGGTGGGCTCAAAGAGTTGCGATGGGCGCAAGCAAGCTTGCGGCAGGGACTGGGCGTTGGCCACCAAGGCAAGGTGCGGTAGCCGCCAAGGCAGGGCTCGGCCCTCCTCTAGACATGACTGTCAGGGAGGGGCACGATAGGGGCGGGGCGCGGCAGTTGCCAGGGCAAGGCGTGGCCCTCTGGTCATGGTGGCATGGGGTGAGCTCCTGCCCTGGGGATGGTGTCTCTGGGCGCGAGGGGCTCACGATGGCAGGTTGTATTGAGGCGAGGAAGAAGAAAATAAGGTGGCTGACAGACAGGCCCCACTAACACCCACATTTAACGGTGTGAAAGTGTCGTCCATTCTATCCTTATTCATCCTTCGAATCAAATAAAAAAAACTAAGTTCAATCCAACCTATTAACCAAACACAAGATGGTTTCATCTGGTCTCAAAAAATTAGGTGGTTCCCAACCCAACCCATATGGTTCCCAACCCAAACACACCGGAGCCCCCTCGCGCGCAGCGCGTATACCCAGACCCAGTGCACCCTTTCTTTTCTTTGCCGTTCTCTGTGACATGTGGGCCAGGGGAGCGCTTGGGGCCGACCGTAGGGGAAGGTGGGTTGCGCTAGTGGTGACGCAGTAGTCTAGCCGGACGGGGTTCGGGTTGTGACGTACTCCGTACGTACTACTGTACGTGCGTGCGACCGCAAAGTCTCTGGAGAACGTGCATGCATACAGTATGCATGGCATCGCGTGATGAACTGATGATACTTGACCGGTTTGTCGTTACCCGTCTGTCCGGCGGGAAGACCCCGACCGCAACAATAGGTACTCGGAGTTTTGAGTAGAATATATGCACTGTCCCTTCGGATCGGAATTAATATAGACATTCAAGTAGTCGGTTTATGGATGAGGCCTTTGTCTACAGATAATAACAAATACTTTGTCCAACAAGATTCGCTGACACCGTGATTCTGCATGTAACGTACTAGTATTAACGGATCGAGTAGGGAAATTACAGGAGTGCCCCCACATGGAATCTTTCTTTCTTTCCTCTGCATGTAAACGGAGTAGGGATCGAATTACAGGAATGCACCACACGGAATCTTTATTTCCTGTCGCTCGGCTGCCGGTTTCCACGGCCGTGGCGTAGCTTCTGCTACGGTATTTTATGCTGCTGCTGCCGGCCACCCATGGGCTCATGGCTCATGCTGGTGCACCTGCATGCAGGAGCAGAACGGCAGAGAGAATCTCTGATTCCATTTGCTACCGGGTACTGTACACGCATGGAAATGCAATGACTGACTGTCAGCAAAGCGCGACCCGATCCTGAATCTTAACAGCCGCGCGCGCGTGCGCTGGGATGGATTAGCAGGCAGGTATCTCATGGGAGTGTCCACGCCTCTGGTGACTTGACAGAGTGTGCTGTGTGGATGCCGTAGCTTTGCTACGGTACTATTTTATGCTGCATGTCTCGGCTCATATTGGGATAGACGAACTCATCAATTATTTTTTATCTTAATCCACTCCAACATACATGGATAATTAATGAGGTGGATACAATACTTAAATCTAAATTAACAAGGCCTTAATATAGGCGTGTGTGGTTGCGATTATGGATTAGCTGTCTGGTGCCCTAACTCCATTCTGACGCAACAAAAAAAAAATTTGAAACGACCCTAACACGGTGCCACCACCTCAAGAAAAATAATCTGAGAGGGGAAGTGGGCAACTGATTCTGTACGGCTATATACTTTCAAACCGCATGCATGTCCAGCCTCGCAGAATTGGAACTGCAAAAAGCATACTCCCTCCGTCCCATAGAGTTTGTTGTTAAAAATCCGTGCCCCTCTCACAAACACGCTTCTCTAGTGACAAACTCCATGGGACGGAGGAAGTAGTGTACTACTCGTACTTCTCGCAGACATTTCCATTCCATCGGAGCCGACAACTGTACGCATGGAAATGCCTGTTAGCAAGTGCCAACAGGAACTATTCCATGATCAATTGCTTCTTATAAGTACAAATTAAGCTTGTGCTCCGGCTGAATTCTTTTATGGCAACTCATTCCATGGTAACCGGAGATGGCCTGATAGGCGCGCGTGTGTTGGAATGGATTACCTGGCACCACATGGTGACATGGAGTGTCCGCATACTACCTAGGAAGTACCACGATCGAGGCCAGCCACTGCTATATATAGACAAGGGAGCCGTAGTATCTATAGTTCTATACCACTAGCCCTCTACCAGACTAGCAGCAAATTACCTAGCTCCGGCGAATAAACCTCTCGCTCGCTCCTGACCTCGCTATCTCTCTATCTCACTCACTCTGACCACACGGACGGAACATAGTCGTCCTCGCAGCAACGGTAGTGAAATGGCGTTCCCGGGTGCATTGCTGGAGCTGATCAGCGAGGCCAGACTCAATCCGGTGAGGATGCCCGTGGCGCTGATCTCGTCCGGCGTCGCTCTGAGCGCGGCGGCGCTCGGACTCATCATCTTCAAGGCCCCAGGAGGAATCTTCCTCCGCCTGCACGGCAGCACACGCCGGCGTACCTCTACTACGGCGTCCTCACCACCGTGGCGATCTATGGTCTGACGGAGCTGTCTTTCGGCTACTGGGTGGTGCCACGCGACGTGGACGGCTGGCACGCCGCTGGCAAGACGGTGCTGTGGGTTTCCGTCTTGCCTCTCGTCTTGGTTTTTGCTCTTGGCGGCCTTGCGTTCCTCAAGTAGTATATAGTGTATATAGGTATCTTTGTTTGTTTGTCATGTTTCGCGGGCTTGGTTCAGTGAGACTTAGGTATATTTTGTTCAAATTTGCAGCCAGTCACGTGACCATGACTCCATGAGCTAGCCGCGCAGGTTGCATTGGATGGGTCACCCACCAGCCTGGGCTTGAATTGGGTGAAGCTTCAAAAGTCTTGATGATTTGGCTTCACAGCAACGTATGTGTAAATGTCTTGTAAAAAAAATGTACGTATAAATGTTGTATTTGTCCCCAAAATAACGATGCATATAGCTTGTTAAGTTGCCTCTTGGTCAGTTTTAATTACCATTACCATCCGCCACGGCGATTAGGCGATTAATTACTGTCCGCGCGCCCACCTGCCGCCGGCCCTGCCCTCCAGTCGCCCCCGCATGTATGTCCGCCTTCCGGCCGGCAGCTGGCCGCCGGTCGCCCCCTTCCTGCTCAATAGGGGCATGGTGCAGTACCGTCTTCACCTTGTCAAAGATACTATACTAGACAAATAAAGATACTACTGTACTACTTCATGTGAAAATATATAAGAAGAAGAAGTACTAATACGCAACTACGCAACTTCAGGGAAGTACCGATAGGCAACTTGGGCAGCCGGCATCTTCTTCGTCATGTGAAAGGAACTGTAGTACATGCATAAGGATTTATTCACAGCGTAAGCAGGAATAGGCTTTACTCCGATCCTCCACACGTGCAGAAGATTTAGTGTTTGTCCATAGCAACATGCTTCTGCTGTCAAGGAAATCTGATGATTATACGAAGGAGGGGACAACTCAGATGTGGGATGTTGGGGCAGACAGTCATGAGACCTTTTGCACTACCGGAATCGCAGCCTTTGCCGAGTGCTCGGGGATTTGCCGAGAGCTTTTCCTCGGGCACTCGGCAAAAGGGCATCTTTGCCGAGTGCAGCACTAGAAGCACTCGGCACACAGGACCCTTTGCCGAGAGCCCAGCTCTCGGCAAAAAAGGACACTCGGCAAATGAAGCCTTTGCCGAGTGCCGGCTCGGCAAAAGAGTAGGCACTCGGCAAAGCATGCCGGCAGGCCACGGCGTCAACCTTTGCCGAGAGCCAACCGTTAGGCTCTCGGCAAACTTGTCCCTTTGCCGAGTGCTTTCCACTAGCACTCGGCAAAGTTTTATTTTTTTTTGATTTTTGCTTTCCAATTTTTTATTTAGCCTTTTCACATTACATTATACTATGTTTTCAAATATGGTTTATTTTTCAGGTGTTTTGCTAATATTTAGAACTTTATTTCATTTCATTTCAATTTTTGGGAAAATCCAAATTTGAACTACACGTGCATCCAATAATGGGCTTTAGGGGCTAAAAATTTGATATTAGTGTTATTTATGGTATATTAGGGGTGTCCTAAGACTTTGACAAAAAAATCTTAAAGACCTTAGTCACGTAACTTGACGTCCCACGTGCGGGCTCACTATTTTTTTTAATTCTTAAAAAGGCATACGAATTGAAAAAAATTTGACAGCGTGTCATCTTTGCATGTGCCGAGCCATGATAAAAATTTGAAAATGTTTCGAGCAAGTTGTCACATATACGTGTTCGAATCCGACAATCTCCGAAGAAGTTTCTTAAACATCTAAAGTGGCTCAAGTGAATCGGAGTTCGTGCATTTCCCGCTATCGATTTGAAGGTCATAATTTTTTCATGAGTAATAGACAGTATGATTGGGCTCTTCAAAAAATTTAATGATTTTTTGAATTTGTTTGCTATTTTTAAAATTTTTTCTCGTTGACACTTTGCCGAGTGCTTTAGGGTTTGCACTCGGCAAACAATCTTTACCGAGAGCCTCCCCGCATGGCACTCGGCAAAGAGTTTAGGTGGTGGTGCCCAAATTTGTAAAAAAATTTGCATTCACTCTTTTTAGAGTGCCCGGCCGAACCGGCACTCGGCAAATATTTATCCCGTTGTTTAAATCCTCTAAACAAATTTTTAAAAAAATAAATAAATAAAAAAAAATTCCTCTTTGCCGAGTGCCCGGGTGGTCCGGCACTCGTCAAAAAGCTATCCTTATGTTTAATAAAATTAAAAAATTGGAAGAAACGAAAAAAAATTGAAAAAAAATATTTGCTCTTTGCGAGAAGTGCCTCATTGGACCGGCACTCGGCAAAGAGCTATCCCGATTTTGAATAAAATTAAAAGAAATAAAAAAATTGAAAAAAAAATATTGCTCTTTTGCCGAAAGTGCCGGATCGGGGCACTCGGCAAAGAGGCGAACCTCGACACTTAAGAAAATTTGCGTTCACTCACTCACACTCCCGCAGACACCACTCACTCACCCTTCGCCCGCCGCCGCACCTCCACCGCCGCCGGCCCATGGCGGCGGCCGCCACCGCCTCGAAGGCTCCCTCGCCCCGCCTGCGCCCGGCGGAGCCGCCCTCACCGGCGCCTAGCCGGAAAGCCGCCGGCCGCGCCACCGGCAAGATGCCGCCGCCCGGCGGCAGCGGCCCGCCCGCCCCCCGCCGGCGCCGAGCCGCAGCCCTGCCGTGCCTGCCCCGCCCGGCCCGAGGCCAGCCCCTCCTTCGCCCTCCACCGCCAGGCATCCACCGCCCGCGCCCCCGACAAAGCCGGCCCACGGCGCGCCGGGCCGGGCAGCTTCGCCCCGAAGCCGCCAAGGCCGAGCCAACCGCGCCCGCCCGGCCCGGCCCGGCCCCTCCGCGCCTCCACCGCCCGAAGCATCCCACCGCCGGCGCCCCCGAGCCCAGCCCCGCCAGTACCCTGGCGAGCCGAGCTCGCCCCGCGCCCGGCCCGTAACGCCCCGCCCCGCCCTGCGCGAGTAGCGGCCCGCGCCCCTCCACCGGCTTCTCCACCAGGCGGCCAGCAATTTACCAGCCCCGGGCCGAGCCCGGCCACGCCCCGCCCGGCCGTGTGCCGCCCGGCCACCAGGCCCGTGAGCGGCTCGCTAGGCCCGGCCACAGCAGCGATACCTTGCCCGGCTGAGACAAAAAGCGGCCGGCAGCTTCGACCACGCCGCACCGCCACCGCCAAGAAGCGGCGGCCACGCCCGCCCGCCCCCGGCAGCAGCAGCGGCATTCGCACGCGGTGAGGAGGAAGGGGCGGAAGGAAGGAAGGAAGAAGGAAGGGGAGGAGGAAGGAGGAGAGAGGGATGGGAGAAAGGAGGAAAGAGGGAGAAGAAAGGAGGAGGGAAGAGAGGACACGGTGCCCGGTTGCCGACGCCGGGCGTGGTTGAGCCGTCATCACTCCCCGTAGGTAAAGAGTCATTCGAAGCCGCCATCGAGCCGTTGATGTGGTTATCCGCCATCGAGCCGTTATATGTGTGTTATTGCGTGGTGTGGGTATTGTCACCGCGGGGGGAGGTGTTGTCTAAATTTTGAATTAATACTATGTGTGTTCCTTTTATTTTTTTGAGAGAAGACCCCGTTGGAGCCGCTGCTTGAGTTGACCCCGATCGCCTTCGCCGCCGTTGCGGTTCTCGCCGCACGGGCGTCGCCTCATCCATCGCACCGACTTCGCCACGGCTCCACTAGCCCGACCGCACCGCCACTTAAGGTATAACCTCTCGCTTTCCGTATCGGGGTCATAGGTCACGTCACCAAGTTAGGGCGTCTCCCGTTCGAAAGAGATACGGTTTGTCGGTATGCGATCTTTGCATATCGAAAACCGTATCTGTTTCTAATTGTCCACGTTACTTGGACAGCCCGCGCATGCGTTGTTGGGGCTAGTTTCCGTTGTGCGCTCGATCCGAGATCGAAGTTTCGCATCACCTCCCCCGTTGTTCTCCGGAAACACGATCTCTCCGTCGGGCGTGGACCGGAGAACAGCGGGGGGGTGCTGCCGAAACTCCGTCTCCGATCGGAAGGCATAACGGAAACTAGCCCCAACAACGCATGCGCGGGTGGGATTAGGACCTATCCTCACCTATTAGAGAGTAGGAGGCCGGTGTAGGTAAAATTGATTGTTATGTTTCTCGCTAATGTATATGTTAGAAGATGGATGATCGTGGATCGGATGTACACGGGCCGCCCAAGTGATCGTGATTACACAGCTTGAATGGATTGAGAAAACATATATGTTCTTGGAGCAAGCATTCGGCGAGGCTGCTAAAGGAGCGAGTCGGGTTCTGTGTCCCTGCAGTAGGTGTGCTAATCGGAAAAGGCAATGCAAGGATACCATGGGCAAGCACCTTGTCTTGTATGGGTTTACCCCGGACTATACCCGATGGGTCCACCATGGTGAAGCCCATCGAATGAGAGAGGAGGTGGTGAGAGCACGCGTCGAGGAGTTTGATGCCGATGCCGGGGTAGCAGACATGTTAGATGACTTTCATCAAGCACGGTGCGGTGATGGACGTGTGGGATGAGGAGGAGGAGCCGAGGCCACCGCGAAGGCGTTCTATGATATGTTTACTTCGCACGGCAACCCCTTCACGGCCACACAAAGGTCTCTCGCTTAGACGCCGTTGGCCGCCTAATGGCGTTAAAGTCTCGGCTTAGCATGAGTCGAGACGCCTTCGACAAAGATGCCGACAGGTTGTTGGTAGCTTGCTTCCGTAGGCTCACACTCTCCCGAAGAGCACGTGCGAGTCGCAGAGACCGCCGTGCCCTTAAGATGCCGTATGATCGAGATACATGCATGTCCGAATGGGTGCGTTCTATTCAGAAAAAGAAAACGCTGAAGCAAAGCACCGCCCGATGTGTGAATCCTCTAGGTATCCGGAGGTAGAGTCTGTGATGGCCGAAGAGGCAGCTTTTGACATCCCCGTGTCGGTCGTAAGGCACCTCCCTTTCATACCGAGGCTCCAACGGCTATACATGACCGAGGAATCCATGAAACAAATGATATGGCACAAACATGGCAAACGATACAATCCTAACAAGATGGTGCATGCATCCGATGGTGAGGCGTGGACCCACTTTGATGGCATTCATCATGAGAAGGCGAAAGAGACTCGTAATGTCCGTGTTGCGCTTGCGACAGATGGGTTCAATCCTTATGGCATGATGGCTACGTCCTACTCATGTTGGCCCGTGTTTGTGATCCCCCTCAACCTTCCCCCCGGTGTGTGCATGCAAGCACATAACATGTTATTAACGTTGATCATTCCCGGACACCTGGGGAATCATATGGGTGTGTTCATGGAGCCCGTGATTGATGAATTGATCGCTGCACTGAATGGGGTATGGACATATGACCGTGCTACAAAGAGAAACTTCGGGATGTATGTGTGGTATCTTTACTCCATGCATGATTTCACTGCGTCACGCCATGTTGTGTGCCCGGTGTGTTAATGGGAAGTTCCCTTGTCCAATCTGCAAGGAAGCTCGAGGTTCATTTATCCGAAAAAAAAGTACTAAGTTTTCGGGTTCGACACGCACCGACCAGTTCCTCCCGCTTGACCATCCATTTAGACGAGACGTAAAAAAACTTTACTAAAGGACTCGTGGTGACGGACCCTCCACCCCGGATGTTGACTCCTGCCGAGGTTCGTGAAAGGATAGAAGCCCTTGAGCTCAACTCAGAATGTGATGGCTTTGTGGGGTATGGTCTGCAACATATGTGGACGCATAAGTCGGGCCCGACTTGGCTTCCCTATTTTGATGACCTTCTCCTTCCGCACCACATTGATGTAATGCACACGGAAAGGAATGTCGCCGAAGCACTCGGGGAACAATCATGGATATTCCCCGAAAAGTCAAAGGACAACCCTAAGGCTAGATTGGATCCGCAATGTTGTGTGACGCATCCAAAGCTAGAGATGAGGCCTCCTAGACGCGGCAAGACATGGACAAGGCCCCGGTGATTATATATTGAAAAGGCCACAAAGAAGGGAAGTTCTATAATGGATACAGACTATAATGTTTCCCGATGGATACGCAAACTAATCCGAGGAGAGGAGTGAAGTTAGACACTCTACGAGTCTTAGGGATGAAGAGTCATGACTATCACATCTGGATTGAACGCCTTCTCGCAGCGATGGTGCGAGGCTATTTCCCCGAGCATGTTTGGCTAGTCATGGCGAGTTGAGCTATTTCTTCCGCCAGACTATGTGCCAAGGAGATATCTCGTACCGTGATTGCGCACCTCGAAAAAATGGCACCCGTTTTGATCTCGTAAATTAGAGAAGATATTTCCACCGGGCTTCTTCACTCCGATGCAAAGATCGATTTTGCACCTCCCATACGAGGCACGAATGGGGGCCCGTGGCAAAGCACCATTGGTGCTATCCAAATGAGAGAGTAAAGGTTCTTTGGAAGAAATGCGTAAACAAAAACAAAATCGAGGCTTCCATGGCGGAGGCACATATCCTCGAGGAGGTGTCCAACTTCACAACAATTTATTATAGTGACAACCTTCCGAGCGCGCATAATCCTCAGCCTCGTTACAATGATGGTGGAAATGACTCGAACCTCAGTCTTTTCCGAGGGTAACTTCGAAGCGCGAGTGGATCGACAAACAAGATCTTGCTATATGATGAGTGGCGCACTATCATGTTCTATGTGTTGACCAACCTTGACGAAGTGGAGCCATATATCACGTAAGTAGTGAACGCACTTGTTCCATACACTAACATTATTTCTTGCATCTAACTCCTATGATCTCGTTGGTATAGGGAATTTCTTCATGAATACTGGCGTCAATCGCGCCCTCCTAACCCGCGAGGAAGCGGATGCTCTTCTTAGAAACGGTGCGGGAAATGGCAAACCTGAATTCATTTCATGGCTCAAGAAGAAGGTACCGTCCCATTTAGCTCGTATTTAGTTACATCTTTCGAGTTGCATGCCAACCTTTCGTATGTGGTCTTGGTTTGCGTGCCCAAATTGATACGACTATGACTCCCGAGTTGAGACAAGTTGCTTGATGGCTTTGGCTTTAGGGTCAAGTCATTCGGTGGTTATGATGTCAATGGATATCGCTTCCACACAACGGGCTACGAGCGACTTCATCGAACCGAGAACAACAAGTTCGGGGGTTTTACACCCGGCCAAGATGGGGTCGAGTATTATGGAAGAGTGCAAGAGATATACGAGCTCACTTTTCATGGTTCAACGCCATTTACTCCCGTCATATTCAAATGCCACCGGGTTTGATCCTGCGCAGTAACGAGACGGACCCATTCTCATCTTGGTCTAGTCGAGATTCGACGGATACCACCCTACCTGGAGATGATGTGTATATTGTGGCCCAACAGGCGACACAAGTTTATTATCTCCCTTATGCGTGCCAAAGCAATGAGCACCGAAGGGTTGGGATATTGTGCACAAGGTACTTGCCACCGCGGCAAATTACCCCCCCAAATGATGACGACTATAACTTCAATCCAAACACATACGAGGGAGAGTTCTTTCGAGGCGTAAGGGCTAGATGGGAGGTTCGAGATAGACTTGACCGAAGCGATAGAAATGAAAGTTGGCCAAGAAATTGTTGATGACGAGGGCGATGGAGATGAGGTTGAAATGAGAGACTTACAAATGCTTGAGCGACATCGTTTAGGCAACGACGACGAGGGGCGACAATCCTCCATTGGGCGGGGTCGAGTACTTTGACATGTTTGATACCGACGATGAGGCTTATGATCCCGATCATGAAGATTATACTTAATACATGTAATGCTATTTATTTATATGATACCTTACGTTGTTGTTCTTACAAATGCTTGGGTTTTGTTTATTTAATCTAATTTTCTAATCATGTCTTATTGGTTCTTGTCAAATGCAGGTGCTTCGTTGAAGATGGTGGGCGGCCGGTCGGTGAACTTGTCCTCGTTGTACAACAAGACAAAAGCTGCGATGGCGGCCGCAGCCGGTGAGGGACCTCCCAGCAGAGGCGTGGGGCGGAGGAGCAAAGCGTTTAGGGAGCCGTCACCTCCTCGGGACCGTGAGCGCGAGGACGAAAGCGGGAGCGTGGACGAGGCCGAGGACGAGGTGATAGCTCCCTAGACGGACGAGGACGCAGAGGCGGGAGCGGGAGCGGGGAGGAGGAGGAGGAGGAGGAGGACGCGGTGGGTGCTGGTTCTACTTCTTCCCGGTACCTCGTCGAGTGTGTACTTACGCGGTCCCGCGAGTCTCCCTGCAGATACCACCACACCCGACGAGGCGGCCGGTGATTCACCCCGAGGGCCAAAAGTAAGTAACTTCCATGGTATTATTATTTCATATGACATATTGGGAATTGAATTGTAAACTAATGCTATTGGTTAACCACTTTTCGAGAACCGGTTGGTTGTGGTGCCGGGTGAGCACTCGCGCCCACCAAATAACGCCCCGGGTCTTCTCTCGTAAGACGCACTACCTCGCCCGGTGACGTACGCCGGGAATGAGGAGCCTCCCTAGACGTTCGAGCACTTCGCCGTTGCCCCGCATCCGAACATCAAAACAAGGCGGCGCGTGTCTTGCACGAGTTCTCGGGTAAGTATTTCATCCAACCCTAGCAATCTTAATGCATCAAATTTATTGCACTTATCTTCAAATAAGAAATTGACCCTTTATGTTTGCGTGTAGACTTTTTACAAATGCGAGGAGGGATACGAGGACGGGGGGCCCGCATGTGTCACTAGGGCCTGCAAGAAGCTCGTCACCGACATTCACTACGAGGCGCGTCTCCGGGCCATCGTCAATTACCATGGCATCATCCTTGAGGAGAAGGTCGACAAAAACACAAGCGAGGACGATGACGCCGACTGGGGACCAAGACCTCGCGGTATATAAATGATATGATCTTTCGGTTTTACACATGTCTACTTTGATCTACTTATATGTGAAATTGTGATGTGTAGGCTTGCCCCCGGTGGTGCTCCGCCCACCAAGACTGGCCGGGAGCGGTCGTAGACAGTGGTGCGGTCCGGAGTGGGAGGAGACCCACAACGCTAAACGGGAGTGCCGCTTGATGATGCCCGGCGTATCGCACCATCAAGGCGGCCGCAATCTCGCCGAATACGCAAGCGCACGGGTAAGCTAAGTCGATGATTCTTCCCTCACTAACTCGTGATTCTAACTCGTGGTCATTCCTTCACTACTCCGTTTCTTGCGGTCTCGGGCCCATGGCGGCGCCGCCTTGCCCCATCTTCAAGGCATTTGCTATGGCGCACAAGGGCAAGGCGTCGTCCGACGTCTCGTACAACCCGGAGGACCCGCCCGAGGCGTACACCAACGCCAGCGTGCACAGCCGCCTCAGCGAGTACACGTCCGCGGCGAGGACGGTACACGGCGAGACTACGATCCGAGCACCCGGGACCTTGACCCGAGAGATCGTCATGAGGGTGGGCGGAGGAAAGAAGCATGGGCGGTAATGGATGGGCGGCGGCGTCATCGACTCGGCCTCGACTCCCACTCTCTCCCAGCCGCGAGCACGGAGCACGGACGCAAGCGTGCCCATACGCCCACGGCCGCCGGCTTCACAGCTCGCTTATGCCACACTCGAGGTAATTCCTTTTGTTGTAAGCCTCAATCGATGACGTTTCAATTATTCTAACTCCACCTTTGCATTACCTTTGCAGGCGGGATGGAAGCGAAAGGAGGAGGCGTTGGAGCGCACACCGAGACTGAGCCCAAATCGAGGCCGAGAGGGCCGTGCATGAGCGCATCGAGGCGAGGATGGCCCGGCTCATCGCCTTCGTCGTCGCCGATGGGAGCACGTTCGGGGATGGAGCTCCCACAACGATTCTTGGCTCCAATAGTGCGGCCTCGGCCTCGGCCTCGGCCTCGGCCTCCTCACTTTGGGACTCCTCGTAAGTATAAATGTGTATTGGTTTCGTTCGAACTTTGGTCATCACACGTACTAACCCGGTCTCTTTTTTGTGCAGCCTCGGTCGGCGGGTTCAAACAACCCGGCTTGGCCTACGACCACGATCGCCCAAACCTTCACCCGTGGACGGGGTGGCGGGTTAGCGTGGTGGACCAAGAGTTGGCTCCCCGTCGGATTTGTGAGTTGGCCCTTGATCGCCGCTTCTCTATTCAATAATGCACTTGGTCCTTATGAGGTTTCGAGACATTTGTGATCGGATTGTGATCGAATTTATGATGTCTTGTGATGTGATGTGATCGGATTACGATCGGATTTGATATATGTGATGTGGCCGTGATATATGTGTTGTGGATGTCTTTGTGGATGTGATTTATGTGATGTTTATGTGATATGTGTACTTGTGTATGTGATATATATGCTTTGTGTGTCTTTGTGATTTAACGGAAAAATAAATTGAAAAAAATTTATGGTCACTTTGCCGAGTGCAATGACCAAGGCACTTTCGGCAAAGTGACCATATTTGCCGAGTGCTATGGTCGATGCACTCGGCAAAAGAATTTTTTTTTAAAAAACTAGAATTACATCTTTGCCGAGTGCCCATTAGAGGCACTCGGCAAAGAATTTTCAAAAAAAATAATTTCTTTGCCGAGTGCTGCGGGGGGAGGCTCTCGGCAAAGAATTTTCAAAAAAAAAATTATTCTTTGCCGAGTGCCTATGGAGGCGGCACTCGGCAAAAAGAATTTTCAAAAAAAAAATTTATTCTTTGCCGCCGAGTGCCACGATTGGGGGCACTTTCGGCAAAAAGCCGCCGTCGATTTTCTGCGCCCCGTCAAGGCAACTTTTCTTTGCCGAGAGCCACGTTTGGCACTTTCGGCAAAGCCTTTGCCGAGTGCCCGACAAAAAAGCTCTCGGCAAAGAGAGCCCGTTGCGATGGAGGTTTTACCGAGAGCTCTTTGCCGAGAGCTACACTCGGCAAAGCCTTTGCCGAGTGCTTTTGGGCCTTTGCGAGTGCCCGGGGCACTCGGCAAAGATCTGAATTCCTGTAGTGTTGTCGTGCTGCCATTCTTGAACATGCTGATCTCTCACCGGATGAGCCGAGTTTGAAGGGATATTATTTGAAGATGAAGCCGGATCTGGCTCTGAGATGTAACAGCAACACTAGCCTTAAATTTGGCCTGTGTCTCTTGTATTCTAACATTTTTATTATTCTATAAGAGTGTTAAAACCAATAATATTAATTATACTGTGTTGTAAGAACCTTAAAACCAAGTATCTTAATTAGATGCTTCATGCATGGCACAAGCAATGTCTATGTTTTGCCATTTTTATCTGTTGATTGTTTGCTAGAATGAAAATTGTTCTCATAAGTATATGTAGGTGTATTCTGATATTCTCATTTTTTGTATATCTATATACTTACCGTATCGGTGTATTCTTGTTTTTTTTTTTGAAAATGTCGTATCACCTATTACCGTATCGGTGTATATGTATCCCGTGTCGTGGTGCAACGTAGATAGTAGGGGCGCGCGCGTGTTATGGTTGTGCATCTCTTGTCGCCTGGCTCTCCGCCTCTCCCCTGTCCGTGCTAGAAGACACGTGGGCCTGGTTCCTCCCAGCTCTTGCTATGTCCGCCGTCGCTGCCAAGGCGGATCTCGCCAGCGCGCTGTCCATCCATCCAAAATTCGCCACCCCACCACACGCCACCACTGCCCGGCGCCGGTGACCCCCTGCGCTCGCGGCTCGCCTTCAACGACTTCCGTCTTGAATAATAAGCACACCTATACTTTTATTTCGTTTGATTCGGGATTGATATATTTTTGCAGGAACTTTGCCCTACTATTTATTTATTTGTTCAGTTTCATGGTTTATTGTCTCTTTGAGTTCATCCTGCATCTCAAATAGCAAGCCACGCCCCTCAAGTTTAATTCAATTTTGGGACAATAGGAACACACTATTGTCTAAAAATCAGTCCGACAATGCATTTATAACTTGACCCTGCCATGCTTACATCAGTTGTAGTTGCTGCCATTATGGTTAACATTCTATGATATTCGTGGCATCAGTTATTCCAAGTAGTTTTGTGCTTCTAGTTATTCCAAGTAGTTTTTTGTGCTTCTGCTGTGAATCTTCTTTACATCAAGGAAGCCTAATAAAGAGATTCGGGAGCTACCTAAATGAATTTTTTTTAGGAGAAGCCGGAGTGAAAGGATCAAGATGCCTAAGAGGAGGAGTGAATTGGGCTTTTCTAAATTTTAATCGCAGCGGTAATAACCTATCTCTAGCTCATTTCACCCCTAGTGCCTAATGTGTGTTCTATGACTTCTAGACACAAAAGTTTTGCTTTCTAGGTTCCAAACCCTACTCTAGCATGGCAATTCTAGCAACGTAAATACATGAAGTAATGCGAGAATGTAAATGCTCAAAGTAAAGAGAGGGAGAGGAACGCGGCGATGTTTTTCCGAGGTATCGGAGAGTCGGTACTCTCCACTAGTCCTCGTTGGAGCACCCGCGCAAGGGTGTAGCTCCCTCTTGATCCGCGCAAGGACCAAGTGCTCTCTACGGGATGATTCTTCGTCACTCCGACGCGGCGAATCCCCCAAAACCACTCACAAGATGAGATGGGCCATCCACAATCACCACCGGATGATCACCATGCTCCCAATCGCCACCGAGCCGTCTAGGTGATGCCGATCACCAAGAGTAATAAGCAAGAACTCTCACTTGACCAAGACAAGCCTAATGAGATGAGTGGATGCACACTTGCTACTCTCTTTCCACTAATGAGGTCCTAAGCAATGGATTAGCAAATCTCTCAACCTCACTAGGGCTCTTGCACTCTCAAGCACTCACAAGGTGTTCTTCAGCTGTTGGAATGAGCAAGAGATCTCAATTGAATGAGGTAATGGAGTATATATATACCCCCACACAAACCCCCACACGAAGAGGTATTTCAGGCAGTTTTAAGGTCGACCGGACGCGTCCGGTCGTCTGTTAACGGCTAACTGTACCTGCTAGACGTCACACGGACCGGACGCGTGTCAGAGTTCGGTCCACCATGACCGGACGCGTCCGGTCAGATTTTTCCCTCTCTGGACCTCTCTGAGTAGTGACCGGACGTCCTGACCCCAGCGTCCGGTCACAGCTGATCAGCGTCCGATCCTTCATGGACCAGAGTCTGATGGCACCGGAGCGTCCGGTCCACTGCCAGAGGCAGGGTCCGGTCTCTCGGGCACCTCACAGACACTGACCGGACGCGTCCGGTCAGTTATGTGCCAGCGTCCGGTCGAGCCAAAATGGCTCGAATGACTTTCGTTCCCGTTACCTCTCGCATGGCTTCGACTATACTGATCTTTGGGCCAATTCTAGGGCTGTTTAGGACTAGAATGAACAAGTGTGCACCACACCTAACTCACTAGACTCACCTAGGTCAAGTTACCCATTTAAACCCCTCTTAATAGTACGGCCAAAGGTAAAAATAAAGTCCTAGCTACTCTAAGTGTCTCTCCAACACCAAACGACACTTAGAACTAGCCGTCCTTAACCTTATCGTCCATCCTTTGAAAATCGAAAACGATCTCGATCGTCGGGGCATGAAAACCTTTGATTGCCCAATCAACCACCATTATCATGACCTAACTCAAACGGTTTCTGCAAAACACACGTTAGTCACAATAATCTTACGTTGTCATTAATCACCGAAACCCACTAGGGTTAGATAAGCTTATACGACTCAAGCCAACATGTACTCAATGAAATATGAGTGAAGTGCGAGTACAAGAGACATGAGGCTCATTTATCAAAGGTAACGCATGAAAACATAGCAAATGAGCATCAAACATGTGACATGACATAACATATATATATATATATATATGAAGAGTAGAGAGCACAAGTCATGAGTAAACCACATGTCACATGATATATCACATATCCACAAGTCAACCAAAAGTAACCAAAAGCATGTATCACATGATGCACAAAAGAGCATGTATGCATGAGTATCACACAAATCAAAAGAAGTCAACTCCCCTAACACGCTCCCCTATCTTACATACTCGACTCTCTCTCCCCCTTTTGGCGTCAAGCACCAAAACCTAAGGCTCCCCGAGGAGAGGTGGGGCTGCAGACGAAGTCGGGTCCTGACGAGCGTGCGGTCAGCTCAAACCGTGTAGTCCGGGGGGGACTCGAAGCCGGCCGGCTGGCCGAGCCTGCAGTCGACCCTCGGCCGTGTCTCTGAAGTGGAGCGGTGCAGGTCTCTTTCTTTCAAATTGCCGTCTAACTGGGGTCGGCCTGCTGTGTCTCGGGAGTGGTGGTGGCCCGACCTTGTGGCTCAGAAGGTAGCTCAGTAGAAGTAGGAGCCACACACTATCACGCCTCGATCATCAGTAGGCCGGAGCGGTCACGGTCTCGGTGGATCGGGCGCCTCAAGTAGGAACTGCCCGAGGAGGCGTACTCACCGGGCACGTAAGCAAAGAATCAGAATCAGAGCCTCGGGTGCGGTAGAAAAAGGAGGAGGCCGACTCGGGGAGGCTCGACGGCAACCGACGACGGGTGAGTCTCGGTAGTAGTGGTGACTGGAGCCTCTGTCGACGGAAACGGACCCTGAGTACCCTGAGGAGTGGGAAAACCGGTGATCTCGCTGTAAGTAGCACTGAGAGCTCATGGGGTCACAAGCACCAAGGACGTAGGAGGTGGAGTGAAGCCAGTCTGAATCGGTGTGTACCTCGGCCCCTGGAGAAGCAAAGTACTGAGGAAACTGCTGGGGCGGCGAGCTGAGCAGGCGGACACTCCCCGACTCAAGTCCGATGGATCAGAATCGTGGAGCCGGGAGTGAAGAGTCGGAAGGTCCGCCAAGCCGAAGTCGGCGTGAAGTCAAAGGCGGAACCCCAAAGTGTCGAACTACGTGCTCCATGAAGGCAAACGATCGACGCTGGAGGTCTAGAGACCGCAAATGAAGTCGATGGAAGAGAGCCTCGAAGTCTTAAGCCGTGATCGGGTAACTGTGTGCACGAGCTCGTTTCGCACGCGTGGAGTGCCGCAGCGGTCAATCGCCTTCGCCGCCGGTGAAGCTGCCGAAGCTCCTGGCCGTGCCTGTCTGAAGGCTGTGAGAGTGGCTCAAGTATGGCAAGTAGCGCTGGGACTGTCACCGAGCCTCGAACCACCGGCCTCGGCGTCGTGAGCACGTGGAGGCATCCTCGGAGGAGGAGCGTAGTCACCGGCCGAATCGTCCCGTAGGAAGATCCTCGCCTATATCCGCCGCTCGCCTCCATTGTAAGCTCACCGAGCAAGAGCCTCAACCGCCTCGCCCCTATCTTTGCGCCTCGCCTACGCAATGGCGGTCTCGTCCCAGGCACTCTCGTAGCCCCGTTGTTCGGACGGGCTCCAACGAAGCCGAGTCATGTTGTATCTGAGGAAAGGAGGTGGTAGTGGCTCAACTCGCAAGTGCCTCGAGGAAACGGGAGATCGACGGCGAGGATCACGCGATCAAGTGAGCAAATGGCAGCTGTCGGCGCGTCTTGAATCCCTCTGTGATAGTGTCCTCCATCTCTGAAACAATGACATCCCAGATGTCAAAGGCAGTCTGTGAAGTAAGGAAGTACACTAGCCACTGCTGAATCTTCGTGATCGTCTCCCTGTTGCCGATCCACGGCAGAAGTGTCCGCTTCATCACCTCGTTCAGGACACGGGCCGTAGGGGTGAGATCCCTAGGTAGACGGCTCGAACCCGGTCCGAACGGCTCCCTGAAGATCCTGCGGGCCTTCTCAATAGGCAAGTCCTCTCCACCGTGAGGGCGACAAGGAGGCTCAGTGTCACTGTAGCAGGACTGGTGAAGGCGAGTCTCGGATGGTGTCGTGCCAAGGAGCTCGTGAGCACGAGGACTGTAGAGTCTGTACGGCTGACCACGGAAGGTGAAGTGAATGAACGTGTGGCCTGGGTCGATCCAAAGAGTAGCGTAAAACTCACGCACCCAGAGTCCACGTGACGCTTCCGTAAACCGAAAGTGTCCGCCAAGCCGTGGAGGTAAGTGAGTGAAGCCCCGATCCGCTTCCACCACCGAGACAACTCGCAAGCGGACACACTCGTGAGGCCGGATCTCAAGACCACCGTAAGCTCAAGAAGTCCTCCTGTAACACCGAGTAGAAACCCTCGGCCGCCTGGGGTCACGCCAAGGGTGGAAACCATCGGTCAAACTCCACACACCGCAGTCCTGAACTCCCACGGGCATTGGCGCCCGCAAGTCAATGTGGATCACCGGAGCAGAACACGGGCCTGGAAGGAGGAGGACGTCCCACCACGACGCCGAGTCTCAACTCTAGGGGTGACCCGAGAGCGAGTGCATGCGAGAGCGACGGCGTGGTGGGCTCTCGGCTGCTCCTCGGTGTCCTCGGGCTGCTCGGCTGCCTCTGCCTCTCCTCCTGGCCGCTGCTCGCTCAGGCTGAACTGCCAGCCTACACCACCAAGGTCGAGGGGTAGATCTGAGATCCTATACGGTACACCCCCGATCTGCACAGTGCTGGGTGGGTCGTGAGGAGTAGGAGTGCGTAGTGCACGAGCCACTGAAGCTGGGCCGGGCTCGCGAAACCTCAAGCTGCCACGGGCACCACCTCTCTCAAAGCCAGCGCAGAGCCTCTGCTGTTGCCGAGAGTCTCGGTCTGCTCCACTCTGCCTCTTCCGCTTCTTCTTGTTGGACACCTTCGCCTTACCCTTGTCCTGAGGGGGTGGAGGAGGAGGTGGAGGAGGAGGCGGAGCGGGAGCACCACCAACATTCTTGCACCTAGCCATGACTGCTGAATCAGAGAACCACTGCCACAAGCAAGAAACTGCAAGACAAACTGCCAAGAACCACTGTCAGGAGATCAACTACCAAATCAAACAACTCCCCCTGAGTGTGAGAATCACTGCCACCGATCAATCATCACCGAGTACAACCGACACTCAAGAGGCTTGGCCTCGTTTCAGACTCGGGGCTTGGCCCTCGAAGTTTACTTGCCATCGCCAAATCGTCAATCGGCAATCACATCCGGCAAACCGACTCGACTCGCTGCATAGATGGAATAAGAGAGAATATATATAAGAACATAGTACCTAGAGGAGCGAGAAGCCCTATTGAGAAGCAAGCAATATAGGGGTAAGAAAGGAGTGAATGGCTTGCTACCTTAGGAACGACGAGGAACCCTACGAGAATAGGTGAGAATCGACACGGCGGGGCACCACGACACGGGGTGAGTCACTGCAAGGAAAGACAGGGCAGGAGCTTGAACCAGCAGCCAGGAAAAAGAAGGAAACGACAGTGAGGCATTTTGTCGAACAAATTCTGGCAAAAAGGCGGTTGCTCACCAAGAGAGGAAGATCGCCGGCCGGGAAAGCAACGCACGGGGACGCCGGAGACGAGGCTGGGCAGCGCAGGTCTTCCCGCGGCCGAGACGCGGCGGCGCTGGCGATGGCGGTGGGGCGGCGCTTAGGGTTTGGGCGCGGGTGCACGAGAGCGAGCAGCGAGAAGAGGAGAGCGCCGGCGTGGCGGCGGAGTGTGAGCGCGTGGGCGCGAATGGCGTAGGGGGCGGCGCACGGATGCGGCGGGGCGTGGGCGGAGGAGGCGCTGAACGGGCGGTGAGGCACGGCGGCGGCGGTTCGGCGCCGGGCGAAGAAAGAAACCGACAATGGCGCGCTGGCTGAATGAGAAGGAAGAAAGGAAAAACGCGGGCCCCACGTGTCATAAGAAGAAATGCATCGCTGCTTAAAGTGCGACCGACGCTGCCTTCGTCGACCGGACGCTGAACAAGAAGCGTTGGCCGCCCACCGTAGAGCTCCAAAAGCGGTCAAATATTGACCGGACGCGTCCTGTTGCTCCCGACCGGACGCTCCTCGGGAGTCCGGAGAGCTCTCGTCTTCGACCGGACGCCAAGCTTCCTCCTCCATTGATTGAACGCCCGGTGGCAAAAGTTCATTTTGAAATGCATCCGACGCCTTATGTTCGAGTCCGGTCCCAAATCCCCAGGTGCACCTCTCGAGTCTTTGTTTCTTCTTGATTTCTTTGCGTTGAACTTTCCCAACCTTGTCCCAACTTTGTAAGATCCAAATAAACACCAAATTGGGACTGGTGTGGGATGCCTCTCTCAAACCCTCAATTTTGAAAATATTTTGCCTTAGGCTATATGCATTTTAGCGAAATAGGCGATAAGAGCGAACGAGGAGACATCGTATGGCCACCAAATAGGGTTCATAACCAATAGAAGCTTTAAATGCTCCCCCTATCGGTGGGATCGAACACAAATGGATGCTCAAGCTTAACCGAAAAAGAAACGACAAAGCAAACACACATGCATATGCAATGCAATACTTGAATTTGAATCTAGTCGCTTGTCAAGTTTTTCCTTGGTTAAGCTTCTTCACACGCTTTGGGGTGGTTATCTTAACCAAGTTAGTCAAGCTCTACGTGCAATACGAAATTTAAACATGTTTATATTACAAATGCGATGCAACCGACAACACAAGCTCATCTTTTAGTGAAGTTGCTTAGATCAAGAACATTAAGCTTATTCCACAACTTGCAAAACCGTGCTTCATCTAAAGGTTTTGTGAAGATATCCGCCAATTGATCTTCCGTCCTTACTCCCTCTGAAGATATATCTTCTTTTGCAACATGATCTCTAAGGAAGTGATGACGGATATCGATGTGCTTGGTGCGAGAGTGTTGAACCGGGTTGTTAGCAAGTTTTACGGCACTCTCATTATCACACAACAAAGGTACCCCTTTTAGAACTACACCATAGTCTAGAAGGGTTTGCATCATATAAAGGATTTGTGCACAACAAGCTCCCGTGGCTATGTACTCCGCCTCGGCGGTTGACAATGCCACACTATTTTGCTTCTTTGAGGACCAAGACACTAGTGATCTACCAAGCAAATGGCACCCTCCGGATGTGCTTTTCCTATCAATTTTGCAACCGGCATAATCCGAATCGGAATAGCCCACAAGGTTAAAACTAGCTCCTTAGGGATACCAAAGGCTAATGCTTGGTGTGTGCTTAAGGTACCTAAGGATTCTTTTTACGGCAACTAAGTTAGCCTCCTTAGGGTTAGCTTGGAATCTAGCACACATACACACACTAAACATGATATCGGGCCTAGATGCGGTCAAGTACAACAAACTACCAATCATAGAACGGTAGAGAGTTTGGTCAACCGGGTTACCTCCCTCATCTAGGTCGAGATGTCCATTGGATGGCATTGGAGTCTTGATGGGCTTACATTCATCCATATTGAACCTCTTGAGAAGATCCTTGGTATACTTTTCTTACGAGATGAAATTCCCTTCTCTCATTTGCTTCACTTGAAAGCCAAGAAAGAATGTAAGCTCCCCAATCATAGACATCTCGAATTCCTTCGACATCAAATCACCAAACTCTTTGCAATAGTCTTCTTTTGTTGAGCCAAATATGATATCATCAACATAGACTTGACAAATAAAGATATCTCCATTAAGCTTCTTGGTGAATAGTGTGGTGTCCACCGTCCTAATCTTGAAGCCCTTTTCAATAAGGAAGTCCCGAAGGCGCTCATACCACGCTCTTGGGGCTTGCTTTAGCCCATATAATGCCTTGGACAACCTATAAACATGATTAGGATATCTAGGGTCTTCAAACCTGGGAGGTTGATCAACATAGACTAGTTCATTTATGAAGCCATTTAAAAATGCACTTTTCACATCCATTTGAAAGAGTTTAATGTTGTAATTAGATGCATATGCAAGAAGGATACGAATGGCTTCAAGTCTTGCAACCGGTGCAAAGGTCTCTCCAAAATCCAAGCCTTCAACTTGAGGGAACCCCTTTGCCACTAGTCTTGCCTTGTTCCTCACGATTACACCTTGATCATCTTGCTTGTTGCGGAACACCCACTTTATTCCAATGACTCTTGCACCTTTGGGTCGCTCTTCAAGTGTCCATACTTGGTTGCGGGTGAAGTTGTTCAACTCTTCGTGCATGGCATTCACCCAATCCGGATCTTGAAGAGCTTCATCTATTCTGGTAGGCTCAATGCAAGAGACAAAAGAGTGATGTTCAATAAATGATGCATATTTTTGAGAGCGAGTCATTACACCCCTTGATGGACTTCCGATGATGAGATCTTGAGGATGTGCTTGGAGTAGAGGAGTTGTCCTTCTATCAACCACTTGGGGAGGAGGTTATGGAGCATCAACATCTTGAGCTTGTGCCACTCTATCTTCATGGGAGATGTGAGTGTCTTCATTTGGATTTCTCCTATCTTTATCATCATCTTGTGGCACATGGGATGAAGATGGTTGATTAATCACTTGTGCTTCTTCTTCATCCTCCTTTGGCTTGATGTCTCCGGTTGGAATATTCTTCATAGCCTCCCTCAATGGTTCATCACCTATATCATCAAGATTTTCATGTGCTCCTTGGGAGCCGTTAGATTCATCGAACTCCACATCATATGTTTCCTCTACCAAGCCAGTGGCATGGTTGAATACTCGATATGCTTTGGACTTCAATGAGTAACCAACAAGAAAGCCAATATCACAACGTCTTTGAAACTTCCCTAGGTGTTGCCGCTTCTTGTAGATATAGCATTTGCAACCAAACACCCGAAAGAAAGAGATATCCGGCTTCTTCCCATTGAGCAATTCATACGGAGTCTTGTTGAACCACCGGTGAGGGAACAATCTATTGACCGCATAGCATGCGGTGTTGATAGCTTCGGCCCAAAACCTCTCCGGTGTGTTGTACTCATCAAGCATTGTTCTAGCAAGGGTGATCAATGTTCGGTTCTTTCTCTCTACTACACCATTTTGTTGCGGAGTGTAAGTTGAAGAGACTTCATGCTTAATCCCAACTTCATCACAATATTCTTCAATGTTTGTATTGTCAAACTCTTTCCCATTGTCACTTCTTATCTTCTTGATCTTGGTCTCAAACTCATTTTGTCCTCTCTTGGCAAACTTCTTGAATGATGGAGTGGCTTCGGATTTGTCATGAAGAAAGAATACCTATGTGTATCTTGAATAGTCATCAACAATCACTAGACAATATAGCTTGCCTCCCAAGCTCTTGTAGGTTGTAGGTCCAAATAAATCCATGTGAAGTAGCTCAAGCACTTTGGATGTTGACATGAATGCTTTGGAGGGATGAGTGTTGGCAACTTACTTGCCGGCTTGACATGCACTACAAAGGTTGTCCTTCTCAAATACAACATCCTTCAAACCTCTAACCATTTCCTTATTCAATAGCTTCTTGAGAGTGTTCATTCCAACATAAGCAAGCCTTCTATGCCATAACCAACCAAGTGATGTCTTCGTGAATAAGCAAGTCTTCAAGTTTGCATCTTCGGAGGAGAAATCAACTAGATAGAGATTGTTGTATCTAAAACCTTTGAAAATCACTTGATGATCATCTTTCTTTGACACAACCACTTCCTTCTCGGTGAATAAGCATTCAAAGCCAAGATCACACAATTGACCAACGGATAGCAAGTTGAAGCTCATTGATGCAACAAAAAGCACATTTGATATTGAATGATCATTTGATATAGCAATCTTTCTCAACCCTTGTACTTTGCCTTTTGAGTTGTCCCAAAATGTAATTTTCTCTTGATTATCAACTCCTTCATCTAGTGAGGTGAACATACGAGGATCACCGGTCATATGTTGAGTGCAACCACTATCAATAACCCGATGACTTTCACCGGTCTTATAGTTCACCTACACACATAAGAGATCAAGCTTGTTGTTTAGGGACCCAAACTTGAGAGGGGCCCTTGACTTTCTCAACTAGTGACTTTGCAACCCAAATTTGTCTAGGTCTATTCTTGTTGGGAGGACCTAAGAACATGACCTCAACTCTTCCATTTGCATTCTTTCTAAGGATGTAATGAGCATTGAAGGCAAAGGGTCTAGCATGCTTGGGCAAGGGTTGTGGTGGTGGAGTTTCACACTCATGAGCAAAGTGACCTTCTTGACCACACTCAAAGCATCTCTTTGGCTTGGGCTTTGGATTGTGATGTTGTTGAGCTTTGACTTTCTTCTCTTGTTGAGCCAAGAAACCAATACCACTTCTACCCATCTTCATGACGGTGTTCATGAGTAGCTCACTTTGAAGATAGTTGCCTCGAGAGAACTTTTGCAATCCAACTTTGAAGTGATCCTTCTCTAACTTGAGTTGCTTATTTTCTTCTTTTAGCTTCTCTACATCATGATCAACTCTTGTAGCACCAAATGCACAACTCTTCTCAAAGTTTAGTCTTTTAATTTCCTCTTTGAGTGACTCAATCTCTTGATCAATCTCATTGTTGCATTCTTGAGACTCAATGACAATGGTGTTGGTAGATGAAAGCTTCTCAAGATCTTGCTTTAGCTTTGCATTCTCATTCTTGATCTTGACATAGTCATCATAATGCTCGGCCACAACAACTTGTTTGCCTTTGCCACTAGAACCTTGCTCAATGCTCTCAACAATCAAGTCATCACATGATGTGGCTATATCAATCTTAACAACATGGTTAGTAGCATCATGTGTCTCATCGGATAAACGATCATATGAAAGCATAAGGTTATCATGGTTAACTTTGAGAGTTGTGTACTCTTCCTTAAGCAAGTTGTATCTAGTGTTGAGCTCATTGTGTATCTCCTCAAGTTTATCATGTTTTGCTCTAAACTCTTTTAGGGATTGTTTGAGCTCCTTGAGTGATGATGACACAACCTTGTTTTCTTCTCTAAGCTCATCACTAGCTTTCTCGGCTATGTCATATTTAGCAAGAAGAGACTCATTCTTAAGTTTTAGTTTTTCAATTTTAGCTCTTGTCTTTCTAATGATTTTAGAGTAATCATTAAGCAAGGTGACAAGTTCATCATATGAAGGTGCTTCAAATTCATTGTCACTATCACTACCCCAATCATCATCACTATCATCATGGGAGTTTTGTACCTTCCGATCACCTTTGGCCATAAGGCATAGGTGTGTAGGGGATGATGGTGGTGAAGGCGGTGGAGGTAGTGAAGTCCCAATAACAAGAGCGGCCACCTTCTCTTTCTCATCATCACTATCGTCGGATGATCCACCACTTGATGATTCAATGTCGGTGAGCCAATCACCCACAATATAAGCCTTGCCACCCTTCTTCTTGTGGAACTTATTCTTCTTCCAATCTTTCCTCTTGTATGGCTTATCTTTCTTCTTCTCATCATCATCATCATCACTTGAATCATCCTTCTTGCCCTTGAACTTGTTCTTGTTCTTGTCTTTCTTGGGCTTCGGACATTGATGAGCAAGATGGCCAAGTTCACCGCAATTGTAGCAATCCATTTCGGAGATGGGCTTCCTCTTGATACTTGTGAAGAACTTCTTCTTGGAGTCAAACTTGACGCCACTCTTGTTAAGCTTCTTAAGCATCTTTGTGGTCTTCCTCACCATGAGTGCAATGTTTGCATCATTATCTTCATCATCACTTGAGCTTGCAAGAATAATCTTAATAGCTTTGCCTTTGCTCTTCTTCTCTTGACTAGCCTTGAATGCCAAGTCTTTCTTCTTGGTGGAGGAAGAGCTTTCTTGTGGAGTGATGTGCATATACATCTCATGTGCATTGATCTTCCCCAAGACTTGGGTTGGTGTAGCGGTGGAAAGATCACCTTGATGGAGCACCGTGACAATATAACTATACTTGTCAATTGGAAGGACACTCATGATCTTTCTCACAACATCGGATGGTGACATTTGTGTGAGTCCAAGTCCATTGAGCTCCTCTACAATAACATTCAAGCGAGAGTACATTTCATTAGCATTCTCATGAGGAAGCATGACAAATGAATTAAGCTTTTGCATAACAAGATGATAGCGTTCCTCACGCTCACTCTTGGTTTCCTCATGGAGCGCACAAATATTTTCCTAAAGATCATGGGCATTTTTGTGGTTCTAGACCCGGTTGAACACATCTTTGTAAAGACCTCTAAAGATGATGTTTTTGGCCTTTGCATTCCACTTCTCATTGGTTTCCTCATCTTATGTGAGGCGTGCGGCATCCTTAGGTTTTGGGAAACCTTGAGTGGTGGCTTTAAGCGCATTAAGGTCTTCGGCCTCTAGATACGCTTCCATGCGAATTTTCCAATAAGGAAAATCATCGCCCTTGAACATGGGAGGAGGTCCATTCCCTTCGGTCATCTTTTCTCTAGGCGGTTAAGCCTAAATCAAGAGCACGAGGCTCTGATACCAATTGAAAGGATCAAGATGCCCAAGAGGAGGGGTGAATTGGGCTTTTCTAAATTTTAATCGCAGCGGTAATAACCTATCTCTAGCCCATTTCACCCCTAGTGCCTAATGTGTGTTCTATGACTTCTAGACACAAAAGTTTTGCTTCCTAGGTTCCAAACCCTACTCTAGCATAGCAATTCTAGCAATGTAAATACATGAAGTAATGCGAGAATGTAAATGCTCAAAGTAAAGAGAGGGAGAGGAACGCGGTGATGTTTTTCTGAGGTATCGGAGAGTCGGCACTCTCCACTAGTCCTCGTTGGAGCACCCGCGCAAGGGTGTAGCTCCCCCTTGATCCGCGCAAGGACCAAGTGCTCTACGGGATGATTCTTCGTCACTCCGACGCGGTGAATCCCCCAAAACCGCTCACAAGATGAGATGGGCCATCCACAATCACCACCGGATGATCACCATGCTCCCAATCGCCACCGAGCCGTCTAGGTGATGCCGATCACCAAGAGTAATAAGCAAGAACTCTCACTTGACCAAGACAAGCCTAATGAGATGAGTGTATGCACACTTGCTACTCTCTTTCCACTAATGAGGTTCTAAGCAATGGATTAGCAAATCTCTCAATCTCACTAGGGCTCTTGCACTCTCAAGCACTCACAAGGTGTTCTTCAGCTGTTGGAATGAGCAAGAGACCTCAATTGAATGAGGTAAGGGAGTATATATACCCCCACACAAACCCCCACACGAAGAGGTATTTTAGGCGGTTTTAAGGTCGACCGGGGCGCGTCCGTCAGGGCGGCCGGACGCGTCCGATCGTCTGTTAACGGCTAACTGTACCTGCTGGGCGTCACACGGACCGGGCCAGCGTGTCGAAGTCCGGTCCACCATGACCGGACGGCGTCCGGTCAGATTTTTCCCTCTCTGGACCTCTACGAGTAGTGATCGGACGCCACGACCCCAGCGTCCGGGTCCTTCATGGACCCAGTCGATGGCACCGGAGCGTCCGGTCCACCGCCAGAGGGGGTCCGGTCACTGGGCACCTCACATACACCGGACGGGGGCGTCCCGTCCGGTTATGTGTCAGCGTCCGGTTGAGCCAAAATGGCTCGAATGACTTCCGTTCCCGCGACCTCTCGCATGGCTTCGACTATACTGATCTTTGGGCCAATTCTAGGGCTGCCTATGACTAGAATGAACAAGTGTGCACCACACCTAACTCACTAGAGTCACCTAGGTCAAGTTACCCATTCAAACCCCTCTTAATAGTACGGCCAAAGGTAAAAACAAAGTCCTAGCTACTCTAAGTGTCTCTCCAACACCAAACGACACTTAGAACTAGCCGTCCTTAACCTTGTCGTCCATCCTTTGAAAACCGAAAACGATCTCGATCGTCGGGGCATCAAAACCATTGATTGCCCAATCAACCACCATTATCATGACCTAACTCAAACGGTTTCTGCAAAACACACGTTAGTCACAATAATCTTACGTTGTCATTAATCACCGAAACCCACTAGGGGCCTAGATGCTTTCACGGAGCTTTCTATTAGTCACAAGAAAGATTACAATCCTATGGTTTGCAACAGCTTGTAAGCCCGGTGAAGTTATATGCCACTCTTCCACCGGCTTGTCACACGAAACAAGTTTAGGACACTCATGCGCTAGCTTATTACAATCTCTTTTGATAAAATAAAATTTAAAATCTTCAAAGCTTCGGCTTAGATTCTCTATCTGGAGGAGTACAGGCTAAATCTCCGATCGCTGTGTGGCCCAGCTCATCCAAAGCTGTAGCAACACCTGATAATCCGTTTCCAACACCACCTTCTGAACACCCCGGCACTGCGCATACACCAGTCCATCTCGACATGCCGCAGCTTCAATGGCTAGGACATTATTCATTGTCAGGTCATACCATCCAGTGGTGGAACCAGCTCCCTTGAATAAGGGGCCAAACAATTCATGATATATCATAAATAGGTGCAAGAAGAAAATTTTTATAATGTATCATTAAATTTTTGGATAAAAAATTGAATTTCTATTGATTTTTTGATGAGAAATTGAACTTCCATTAAATTTTTAGATGAAAAAAGATTTTTTATTGTTTTGTGATGCAATTTTTTTCAATAGTAAAAATAAAAATTCATTGTTTTTAGGGGAGGGGGGCCACGGCCCCTACCGGCCCCCCGGTTCCGCCTCTGATACCATCTGACTGCCCCTCCACACCACTTGCCTTCATGGTCCTGAAGAGCCACACCTGTTGTGCCCGATCGGTTAACATCATAAAAGGAAGCATCCACATTGCATTTTATCCATCTAGCTTCTAGTCTTCGCCACCGGCATTGGTCTGACCCAGCAGCCTTCAGAGTCTTCGGAGGGTGGTTCAGCTGCCAGAGATCAAACGCCGTGTCAATCGCCCAGTCTACCGATCGCCACAGAGGCCAGGAAGGCTCACCATGTTTCCTTTTATTCCTTGCATTCCATAGAGCCCACATGCCACAAAGTGCGCTGGCCATCTCCCTCCAGTGGTGCAGGCTTGGATCAATCAGATCATGTGCCCATGTCAGTGGGTGCAAGTCTGGGATTTTGACACCAACTAGCTTACGCACTTCAGTCCAGTAGCATCTAGCAGCAGTGCATTCCAAGAGCACAATTTGGAGGGACTTCAAGTTTCCATATCCGTTTCCAAGTTTTATCTTCAGACGATGACATCCTCTTAGCATTCACCTGCCCGAACTGGTCGTCATATAATTTCCGATATGCCGTTCGCATAGAGTAGATTCCATGTCTTTCCAGCTCCCAAGCCCATGCATCATGACCCACACCCTTGATCGGCGTGCTCAGTATAGCCTGAATATCAACAACACTGAAAACTTGACTGATCAAGCTTTCATTCCATGCTCCATTCACCGTCAGCAGTTCAGACACCATATATATAAACTTGTGGGTTGTTTGGCACAACCAGCGGCCATCCTCCAAAGTGACCAGGTAACCATCGATCACGCCAAATATCAGTAGTACTGCCATCTCCAATCCGTCGCAGCAATCCTTTTCGTAATACTTCCCTTCCTTCCAGAATCACACGACATGCATGACTGGCGTGTCTTTTCCTAGTTGCATCCATAAATTCAGAGTCATGGAAGTATCTACCCTTGAGCACCCTCGCACATATTTGCACTATATGAAATCATGCACCAGTTGTTCATTGCCTCATTACGAGGCACATATTTGCACTATAACATGCAGTAAAAAGTGGTTATTCTGTAGTTGTGGAACATGCACTGCTCCTTGTCTATAAGATAAAATATTCAGGCTTCAAATATTGAGAAAATAGTAGTACACTTATCAGCTTTTAATTGTACCTTTTTTATTTAATCATGTCTGCATCTCTATTCTTTTGAGTTGCCCTCCAAACAAATTATAATTAACACTTAAGTGTTAAGTATCTGGACTCTTAAATATTTCATATATATCATCTTGTCGGGCTCTTAATAAATTTTTTTCTCAAATACACAAAAGGTTTGTGTATCTTCATGTCACACACTCTGATCATCCACTAGCCCTCTCAACGAGTTTCTCTTCTTTCGGCTAGAGGCAAACTGGTCAAAAAAAGTTGGTGTCGAGATCCCCATGTTTGAGCCTGTTTACACACCCACTTGTTGAACCCAATAAGTTTCCTCTTGTTCTAATAAGGCCAGTCTCAGTGGTAAGTTTTATTTCACTGTTTTTCTAAGACTGCCATGTCAAATAGATTGAAATAAAACTCAGATAAAACTTTCCATTGTGAATGTAAAGTTTTATTCTATAGTTTTATAGGCATTTATTCCATGACTCATGGTAATCGTGCGAATAAATTTCATCTCCCATGACACGCACTTTTTCTCTCTATTAAAATACTGCCATGTCATAAAAATACATACATATGTGACATGCTATCTAATGCAAATGAAACTACAGTAAAAACTCTTATTAAGACTGACCTAACAGTTTCAATTGTAAAAGAACTACCTTCTGGGCTGCTATCGACTCGTCCGTCATAGATCCACACCGTAGCCTCGCGTTTCTCAAGTAGTATAGTACTCCCTCCGTCCGGGTATGAATGCAATCCTAGCTTCCCGAGGTAGAATTAGTGGAACTGAGAAATTACGCATGTGCCCTCGCTGCGTTCGTTCCTATACGCACGGCAACAGACACCGTCTGACATGGAAATGACTGCATCACCATACGAAGTACACAGCCATGCAGGCCCTTGCAATACCAGCCACACGCTAGCAATATTTTAATTACTCCCTGCGTGAATGGACAGCATGCATTCGAATCTTTGAGCTACCAGTCTGACTAAGGCAGCTCTAGTTGCATTCTTTTGCGGACACGACTTCATTCCTAGAATTGCATTCATACCCGGACGGAGGGAGTAGTTTTTGTTAGTTTCAAGAGAAAAACAAGTAGTAGTTTTTGTTTGCAGTGTACTCGTGTTTAGTGGGCCTGATTGAGGTAGGCGTCTTAGAGCCTTGCGATCCACGCCCCTCTACCTCCTCTAGTGGTCTCTCTCATTTGGTTCAAATTTGCAGCCTAACAGCATCCAATGGGCCGTAGATTATTGGATATGGGCCATTCAGACAACAATAACCTAGTGGGTGTTGTGGTATGTGCCATGTATGGCGTTAAAAAAAATCTACTTTTTCTCCAACTTTCACAAAAATTTACTTTTCCTCCCTAAACTCGAAACTGGATAAACAGCCATCCTCAACTTTTTAAATCATGTGTTCTACCACCATGGAGCGGTTTTGACAGTGGTTTTGCTATAGTGACAATGACTTTGTTCTTTTCCTTTTTATTTATTTCAGCTGAATTATTGAAAAATCATAATAAATCGCAAAAACAATCAAGAAATGAAAACTTTAATTTTATTAGACTTCACATGAGTAGATCTAGACATTAAATATATAATATGGTATGATTTAGTATAAATTTTTTGCTATTATTTTTCTTTTTTATTTATTTCGGCTGCTTTGAAAAATCATAGCAAATCATACAAAAATCATAAAATGAAAATCCAATTTTGTTGAACTCCACATGATAGGTCTACACGGTGAACATATAATATAGTATGATTTAGTCAAAAAATAATTATAGAAATTTCAATTAATTACACAACATTTTGTTAGTAAAAAAGAACACAACAATTACGTGATACAAACTAACATCAACATCAGGCATGGTCAAATTTTTTGCTAGGCGCTAGGCGACATCTAGGCGACAACCCTTAGCCTAGCGACTAGTCCAACCTAGGCTAGCCTAGGCGATACTAGACGATGGCTAATATATTCCTACTCCCGGGAGTAGTTACTCCCATCTTCAAAACAACATATTGTGCATATGTTTATACTTGTTTATCACTTTGAGTATATTTATATACTCATACTAAGATATTTAAAATCTTTCTACGTGAAAAAATTTTAAAGGAACCCATACTTTTTAATATATTACAAAAATACCACTGACCGTAGTATATAAAATAAGTATAACCACATACTCTATGTATGCATGTATACTTGGCATATATACTACCATAGATGGTCTAGTATTGTCGGTGTTTGACCACCGATAGCCTGCCACGGGGTTCTCGTAGCGAGTTGATTCGGACCTCGACGAGCGACTAGAACTTCGGCGGTTTCACGCAAAGAGACACCGCGGTTTATCTGGTTCGAGCCCTCATCGTCGAGTAAAAGCTCTACTCGGTCGGCCTTGGCCTTATGCGTTGGATTGATGTATGATTGTGTGTTGTTAAATCATTTACAAAAGAGGGTGCTCGGCTCCTTTTTATAAGAGGAAAAAAGAGCCGAGCTATGGTTTCTAATCCTAGTCGGATTCATAGGAAGTGTTACGTTCGATTACGAGAGGTTACTTTCTATTCGTCTAACTAGGATGATCCGTATTCTACTTGGATCCGTCCTTCTTGCTCTTGTCCTGACGGGAGCCGTGCTGGTGAGTAGCCGTCTACGTCCTGTATCGACAAGCCCCCGAGCATTTTGAAGTAGAACTCGGGGAGCGCCTTGCTTCTAGAGTGATGCTTCGAAGTGGTCTAGCTGAAGAATTGTTCCCTTTCGTGCGCCGTAGGTGCACTCATTGAGTGTAGCCCCCGAGCCTCTTGCTACTTATTTATAAGTGGCTGGAGGATCTTAAGAAAAAAGAAAAAGTTGAGGGTGTATGCCCTGTAGCCCCCGAGCCTTCGTCTGAGTTGTTTTTTGTCAGAAAAGAAGTCGGGCGATGGCTTCTGGTTGACGTGCGCCCATAGGCGCACTCATTGAGTGTAGCCCCCGAGCCTCTTGCTTTTTGGAACAAAGAGCTGGAGGGTCCGGAGTAGCATAATGGCTTTGAAATTGTAGCTCCTGAGCTTGAATTCTTTTCCTCAAAAGTAGTCGGGTGGTGGCTTTTTTGATTGTCGTGCGCCCATTGGCGCACTCAATGAGTGTAGCCCCCGAGCCTCTTGCTTTTTGGAACAAAGAGCTAGAGGGTCCGGAGTAACATGATGGCTTTGAGATTGTAGCCCCCAAGCTTGAATTCTTTTCCTCAAAAGTAGTCAGGTTCTTCTTTAGAAGCAGCCTTCGAGCTTTTTCGAGTTTCTTTGCGACCCAGAGTTTTTTCCGAGTTCTTCCTTAGCTGCAGCCCCCGAGCTTTTTCCCGAGTTCTTCCTTAGCTGCAGCCCCCGAGCTTTTTCCGAGTTCTTACGTGTAGGAAACGGACAACGGCTCGTGACTTTGCTTTTACTTGTCCTTTATGTGCCTTTTTTTTATGGTTGGGCGCTTTGGCATTTGGTGGTATAAAGGCTTTTCTTGTCTTTGGGATATGCTTGGAATATACTCTTACATTTGCTCTCTTTATTTGCCTTCTTTTATTGTCCTTGTCAATGCTTCTCTGAATTGGTGAACTTGGTCTATGTACGCCGATCTTGGTCTATAAATTGCACTTCCCTTTCGGTTATTTTCAGAGTCTTGTAGTATGCTTCTTCCTGTTCTTGTGACAATGATAGTTTGCGAGGTTGAACAGCCCCGGGCTTCTTTCTTGTTCTTCGGTATGGTCTATTTAGTGGGTAGAAGAATTCTTGAGATAGGGATTAAAGGCAGACTAATCCCGGAGTAGCATTGTGATTGGAGGCTCGTTCTGGTAGGTAGAAGAAGTCTTGAGATGTGCCTTATCTTTGGGTCATTTTGCACTCTTAGTTCTTCTTTTCCACTCTGCCCGGACATATGCTCTGTGGGAAGGTTGCTGATCCGCCGCGATCCTCTAGGCTGTGCGGTGCAAAGCAGCGACCGGCCAACACAGAGCTGGAGCTCTCTTGTTCACATGGGGTTCGATCCGACTTGTTCCTGGAGAGGCCTGATGTGATGCTTGATCAGTCAGTGCTCCTTTTGGCAATCTTAAATGCACTGTGTTGGTGCATCAAGGTTGCTTTGGATCTGCTCGGCTCATTCTGCCTTATAGGTAGTCTGAGTCTGTAACGAGGACGGTCTTGGATTCTACGTAATTGTTTTCTATGGCAGAATTCCACTGGGTTCCTTGTAGCTATTGCTTTGGTTTTCTTCTGAATTTGATGGGTCTTGTAAGACTTGAAACCTTGTATCCTGTAATATTGAAGAATATTTGATCCAGCAATGATCCGAGTTGTTTTGTCCTGAGTTTATGGTTGTTTGCCTTCGAGCCGACTTGTTTTTGATTGATATGAAGACGTATATCTTTTAGTAGACTTGTTTTGGCTCGAGAAGTTGACCGGCTTCCTTCGACCGAGTTGTTGGTGGCCGTCTTCTTTTGTGTCGACTTGTTATGATAATATTGGCAAAGCTATCTTTCTTTGTAACGGACACGATACTTTCATTGGTGGGTAACGGGATAAGGACCGTTATCCCGTGATTTAAGGGTTTCTTGGGCCTTTCACATTCTTTATCGCGTCTTGTATCCGTTGGCCTTTTTACCTTTGCCCCTTAAGTGGGCCTTTTAAGACCGGTCTATAAATTAGTCTGCGTTTCTTGTTCTTCTTCTTCACCTTGCCTTTGCTTCCTGAAACCCTAGCGCCCGTAGAAAAAATCCCCAAATCTTTGCTCTTGCATTGCCGCCACGCATCCTCCTCTTAGTTTGGGTGCTTGATTCGTTGCATGGGAAGGAAGAAGGTGGCCTCAAGAAGTCGGTAGTTGAGAAGCATGTTCTTGAGGAGGAGGTCGACGGCGGTGAATCCCGAGTTTGTTTGCTATGAAGAAGCCATCGCGAAGAACTTTCCCGCCCGACTACTCAGGAGAAGCATCTAGTCGAGCTGCAGGAGTGGGGGATGATCCAGCCCAAGGAGTTCTCCGGTTGGGTTGCTCCTGGTGAGCATCGTGTTCCCGTTCCTCGCCCAGGGGAAATTGTACTTTTTGTTTCTTTTATTCGTGTCGGGCTTTGTTTGCCGGCCTGTTCCTTCCTTCATCGTTTTCTTCGCTTCTTTTCCATCTCCCTTCATGATCTTACCCCGAATGGGGTTCTTCATCTTTCTGTTTTTGTTCATTTCTATGAGACTTTCCTTGGCATTCCTCCTTCCCTCAATCTATTCCGTTTTCTTTTCCGTCTCAAGCCGCAGCCTCGCAATGATTCCCTCCACACCCTTGGTAGATGTGGAATTCAATTCCGGCAGGGGCGTAAGTCGAGCCACTTCTTTGAGTACGATCTTGTTGAATCCGTGAAGGATTGGCAGTCCGAGTGGTTTTATGCTGGTAATCTTGATGGTGGTGCTGGTGCTCCAGCACTCCAAACCTACTCGGGGGTCCCGCCTGTTCCCTAATGATCGGTGGGAGAAGGAGCAGCTTATCTTTGCCGAGTTGACTCTTCTCCAACCCCTCTTTGATAGGATTAGTTACTTGAAGCGAGAATGGCTTGTCGGTTTTCGCCATTGTGGCAAGCTATCTTCGTCGCCCGAGTACGACCTTTGAAGGCACGGGAGCATTTTGGCTTCGAGTACTCGGTGCCGAGGATCCCTCCCGAATGGTGGCCACGACCGAGTTGTCTAATGGTGAGGTGCTTGTGCGCCTCCAGAAGATTTTGAAGGGAGCGTCGGTGGTCCCCATGATTGGCTTTGAGTACTCGGCCAACAATCCTCCTCCCGCTTTGTAAGTTATATATTTTTGTTTGAGTTTTTGTTTTCCGAGTACTTTTTTTTATTATCTTGACTTGTCTTTTTGTTCTTTTTGAAGCCTTTTGGCGGGGATTTTGATGCTTTGATGCCTCTCTTTATGTTGATGGGGAGATTGCTCCTCTTCACTGCTCCTCAGGCTGGTCTTGGTCATCGGGTAATTGAAGACCGAGTTGTTTTGCTTAGGGTATTTCTTTGATGGAGCCTTCTCTTCGGTATGTTCCTTATCGGTAGGTGGCCCTTCCCCGAGTTACTCGTGCCGGTGCTTATAGACCTCTTCATGGGGAGATTCTTCTTCTTCAACGGCACGTAAACGGGCGCGTTCCTCTTCTTCCCCTCGGCCTTGGGTAACCTTCGATAGGTGAGAGGTTGTTTGATTTTTCGACTTGTTTTCTTTTTTTTTGGAAAGTAGTCTTGATTCTCTTTTCTTGGTAGAAGGTGGATCGGTTCTTCTTTTTGAAGAAGAAGAAGGCGAGGATATTGACAACTCTCCCCCTTCTTCGCCGGTGAGTGTTGTCTTCTTGGTTTTGGTGTGTATACTTTTTTGTTCTTTTAACTTTGACTCGGCTCCCTCAGTAGCCCCCTCGACTTCTTCTCAACCTCCGGTTTTGGGACCCTTGCCGGGTCCTGCTCCTTCGTCTCTGCCGGTTGTTGGTGGATCTGGAGCAGGTCATGCCTCCTCCACCACCTCGGCCTCGTATTGCTTTCCGTCGTCCTCCTAAGTAAGTTTTTCTTCTTTCGACTTCTTTTTTATTTTCTTTGCATTATTTGTCTTTGACTTTTTGGTTTTTTGTAGGTTATCTGCTGCTATTTCTTACGCTCCGGCCGACTCGAGAAAGACGGAGAGTGTTGGTGTGGTGGGTCGGTGCCTTTGTCGACCCCAATCCTGCTTTGTGGAGTCTACCCTTATGGTGACTTCTTCTTCTTCTGCTTTGGGACTTCTTCACTGCTGGCTGCTCAAGCGGTTGTGGCGACTTCTTCAGGAGCGGACAAGTTGCCATTTGCCCAACCTCTAACTTCTCCTCATCCTAGGGTTGGGTGTTCCCCTACTTTGTCTCCTTTTTATCCTCCTTGGAATTCTGTCCGTGATTTGAAGCTGATGCAGGATCTGGAAGAAGACTTCAATCCGAGTTCTCGCCTTAAGAAGCTTGAGGCTGGATTCAAGTCTTTTACTGGACAATTCCAGGTAGGATGACTTGTTTGCTTTATTTTCTGTCTTGTCTTTTTCTTATCCTTCTTTTTATCCATATACAGGAATACGTAAGTGATTCTGGCATCTTCTTTGGCTTGTCTAAGTCTCAAAAGAAGTTGTTGGATGAGCTGGCTTCTCTGCGGCTGGCGCTTGATGAGGAGCGTCAAGGACGTCAATCCTCGGAGACTGCCTTGAGAGCTCGGGTTGTTCTTCTTTGTTGAATCCGAGAAGTAGGCTTCTCGGGATCTCCAAGGTACTTGTAAATGCTTTTTGTTGCGTATAGTTTTGTTCTTTGCTTTTCTCGACTTCTTTACGCTTCCTTTTGCAGCTTTGAAGAAAAAGTACTCGGAAGAGACCCGAAGCTTTGAAGCTTGAAGTAAAAACCTTTCGCAATGACTCGGAGAAGGTAAAGGCGGATCTTTGAAGAAACTTTAGCCCGGGCTCGGGGCGATTAGGCGTGGTGCTGATCGAGATCTTTTGCGGCTAAGGCATCAATTGAAGAATTGTCTGCGTTAGTCGAAGGCTTCGGAAGACAGGTGGTCGACCTTTTGCCGAAGTTACGTGCAAGGACTTGCCACTATCTTTGAGGAGGCCTGAAGATCTTTGGTCTGACACAGGTTCAGTTTCTTCCTCGACCCGACCGAGCGGACCATCAATTTTGCCAAGGATGCGGTGTTGCTTGGCGTTCAGGGTGTTTTGGCTCGCATCCGAGTGGTTGATCCCAACTTTCCTCTTGATAGAGTGATGGATGGGACCCATACTCCTGAGGATGAACAAGCACTCGCGGAGTCTGAAGCTGCTGTCGTCCCCGCCCTTAGCTCGGGGAGTTTACTGATCTTGTAGAGATTACGCCGGTGCGTCTTGATGACGGTGATGATCATCAGTAGTAAACTTTTGTTGTAATGAAACTTTGATGCCTTACTTTTGTTGTAATGAAACTTTGATGCCTTCCCAGATTTTGTATAAAAAGAAATTCTTTTCTTGAATCTTGGCCAAATCTGAGTTGAAATGTTTGAATATTTTGTTATCTGTTGTACTCCTTTTGGTGTTGTGAATCCATCTAAGAATAGTTAATATTGTAGCAGTCTTCAATGATTAGTTCGGACCGTAGGCCCTCATCCGAGTTCTTTTCTCTAGAAGTCGGGATAGGTCGAGCTCTCTCTTGGCTCTCATTTAGTCCTGAAAAGGAGCTAGGATAGGGCGAGTGTTGACTTCTTTTAGCCGTACTCTCATCGGTGTTGTGAAAACAACCCGGAATAATTGGGCTCAGGCTAGGTTGTAGCCATTTTGCACTTCAACAAATAATTCGGACCGTAGGCCCTCATCCGAGTTCCATTTATCTAGAAGTCGGGACAGGTCGAGCTCTCCTTGGCTCTCATCTAGTCCTGAAAAGGAGCTAGGATAGTGCGAGTGTTGACTTCTTTAGCCGTACTCTCATCGGTGTTGTGAAAACAACCCGGGGGGTCGAGCGTTTTTGCTCTCATCGGGGTTCTATGTTGCCCGGGGGGTCGAGCGATTTTTGCTCTCATCGGGGTTTGCCCGGGGGGTCGAGCGCTTTTTGCTCTCATCGGGGTTTGCCCGGGAGGTCGAGCGATTTTTGCTCTCATCGGGGTTTGCCCGGGGGGTCGAGTGCTTTTTTGGACCGTAGGTCCTTATTCGAGTTCCGTATTCTAGAAGTCGGGATCTAGTTCTGGAAAGAAGCTGGGATACTGTAATCTTTCTTATGAATCTTTGTTGAAAGAAGTGGTACATGTCTTTGTTATCTAGGCGTAGAATCGTCGTAATTGAGAGATGTGCCATGAATTTTTATTGGGGCTCCGTCTTCGATCATCGGTTCGTAGGATCCCGTCCTGTTACTTTTGTTACTATGAAGGGACCTTCCCATGGGCTGAGTAGTTTGTGTCTTCCATCTGGTTTTTGTATTTTCCTGAGAACTAAATTGCCGGCTTGTAAGGTTCTTGGTTGAACGCTTTTGTCGTAATATCTTCTCAGTCCTTGCATGTACCTTGCTGATTGTAGTGTTGCATTGACTCTGACTTCTTCTAAGCTGTCGATTTCTAGTCTCCTGGTTTCCTCTGCTTCTCCTTCGTTATATTGCTCGATTTTGGGGGATGTCCATATTAAGTCTGCTGGTAATACGGCTTCTGATCCGTATACCAAGAAGAAAGGTGAGTAGCCAGTTGCTCTGCTTATCTGAGTTCTTAGTCCCCAGACTACTTTGGGTAGTTCATCTATCTATTTTGCTCCGTAATCTTTGAGGTCTTCATATAGTCTTGGTTTCAATCCGGCCAAGATGAGACCGTTTGCTCTTTCTACTTGACCGTTTGCTTGAGGATGAGCTACTGATGCATAATCAATGTTGAATCCGCAGTCTTGAGCCTAGCTTTTGAATTCATTGGCTGTGAATGGTGATCCTAGGTCTGTAATTATCCTGTTTGGCATCCCAAATCTGTGCATAATTTCTTGGATGAACTCTTGTGCTTTGGCTGAGCTGTATTTTACTAATGGCTTGTATTCTATCCACTTGGTGAACTTGTCGATGGCCACGAAGATGTATTCGAACCCTCCTTTGGATTTCTTAAGTGGTCCGACTTGATCAAGCCCCCAGCATGAGAACGGCCATGCTGGTGGGATGCATATTAGATTGTGAGCTGGAACGTGTGCTTGTCTTGCAAACATTTGACAGTTTTTTTTGCAGTATTTGACTAGTTCTTCTAAGTCTTTTTAATGCTTTGTTGGCCAATAGAATCCTGATCGAAAAGCTTTTCCGACTAGTGTCCTTGAAGATGCATGATTCCCACAGCACCCCGAGTGTATTTCTAGTAATATTTCTTTCCCCTCTGTTGTTGATACGCATTTCAATAATACGCCGATGATGCTTTGCTCTTTTGTAAAGATTATCTCCTACTAAGGCGTAGTTTTTGCTTCTTCGATTACCCGAGTTGCTTCGCTTTTTATTTCCGGGTAACTTCTTTTCCTTGATGTAGTCTATGAATACTTGCATCCATGTTGAGTTGTGCATGGCTGATCATTAGAATTTGCTCCCCTGTTCGTCTTCTTCTTCTCGTCTTCTTTTTCGTCTAACTTGATAGATGGTTTGTTTAATTCTTTTACAAAAACTCCAGCGGTACTTTTTGCCCTATCTCGAGCCTAGTTTGGCTAACACATCAGCTGCAACATTTGAATCTCGTAATATATATGATGTATTTCTAGACCTTGAAAATTCTTCTCAAGCTTTCTAATTTCTGCGCAATAGGCATCCATGTTTTCCTTGGTGCAATCCCATTCTTTATTGACTTGGTTGACTACTACTGGCTGAATCTCCGTAGACTAGTAATCTTTTGATTCCAAGTGATGTTGCAACTTGTAGGCCGTGGATGAGTGCTTCGTACTCGCTTCATTGTTGGTAGCTTGCCATAAAATTTGTAGAACATATCTGAGTTGTTTTCCATCGGGTGCGATAAGTAGTACTCCCCGCTCCTACCCCTCCTAGTTTTAGAGATCCATCGAAGTACATTTTCCAATGGTCTAGGATGACGTTTGGAGTAGGTTGTTGTATTTCGGTCCATTCCGCAATGAAGTCGGACAATGCTTGAGATTTGATTACCTTTCTTGGTGTAAATTCTATCTTGAATGCTCCGAGTTGAACTGCCCATTTTGAAATTCGTCTGTTGAGTCTCGGTTTCTTAGGATGTCTCCGAGTGGAAAATCATTACGACGACTACTTTGTGATCTTCAAAATAATGCCCGAGCTTCCTTGAAGTTATAAGTATTGCGTAGAGTAGTTTTTTGCACGTGAGGATATCTCACTTTTGATACTTGTGAGTACTTCACTTATGTAGTATACTGGCCTTTGTACTTTGTAGATGTGTCCTTGTTCTTCTCTTTTGACCACAATAGCCGTGCTAACTACTCAAGTAGTTGCGATAATGTAGAGCATGAGGTCTTCGTCTTTCTTTGGTGGTACTAATACTTGGAGATGTCTTGATGTATGCTTTTAGCTTGTCGAAGGCTTCTTGTGCTTCTTCGTTCGAGGTAAATTTATCTGTTTTCTTTAGTAATTTGAAAAAGGTAAGCCTTTTTCCCCTAGTCCGGAGATGAATCTGTTGAGTGCTGCCATGCAACCTTGTTAGTTTTACGTAGATCCTTGATATCTGGTGAGCCCATGTCGGTTATTGCCTTGATTTGTTTTGTGCTTGCTTCAATTCCTCTTTGGTGACTAGAAATCCGAGTAGTTGTCCTAATGATACGCCAAATACACATTTGTTGGGGTTAAGTTTCCACTTCCATCTTTTGAGATTGTTGAAAGTTTGTTGTAGATCTTCAATCGGAGAATCTGGGTTCTTTGTTTTGACGACTACGTCATCCACATATGCTTCCGCGTTCTTTCCAATTTGATCTCCCAAACAAGTCTGGATTGCTCTTTGGTATGTTGCTCCTGCATTTTTGAGTCCAAAAGACATTGTTTTGTAACAATAGGCGCCGAAAGGTGTAATGAAAGAAGTCTTGCTTTGGTCTTCTTCTTTTTAGTGCAATCTGGTGATATCCCGAGTAGCAATCTAGGAAGGATAATAGAGATCTGATCCTGCTGTTGAATCCACTATCTGATCAATTCTTGGTAATCCGAAAGGGTCCTTTGGACAATGTTTGTTGAGGTCCGTGTAGTCGACACACATACGCCATTTATCTGTGTTCTTTTTTGTGTACGAAATAGGATTTGCCAACCGATGCAGGTGTAAAGATTTCTTTAATGAACCCCGCTAGTAGTCGGGCTATTTCTTTTTTTATTGCTTCCTTCTTGTCCGGTGAAAACGTCGTAGTCTTTGTTTGATCGGTCTTGCTCCTTTGTTGACTTCAATTTTGTGCTCAGCCAACTCCCTTGGGACTCCGGGCATATCTGCTGGTTTCCAGGCAAATATATCCTTGTTGTCCCGTAAGAAGTTGGTGAGCGCGAGTTCCTATTTGATAGGCAGGTGTGCGCTGATTGTGGCAGTCTTTGATGGATCACCTGTCCCTAGATCAATCTTTTTAGTGCCCTCTCCCTCAACTGTGGTGAGTGTACTTTGTTTTTTGGCTGGTATCTCTAGTTCTTCTGTTCTTATTTCTGCTATTGCCGAGTTGATTTCACCTTGTACTTTTGAGGATATTTGTATTGCTTGTACATCGCATTCGTAGGCTCTTTTTAGGTCTCCTCTGAGAGAGAGTACTCCGTGTGGTCCTGGCATCTTGAGTAGTAGATATGGATAGTGTGGTATAGCCAAGAATTTTGCTAGTGCTGGTCCATGATATGATGATTCAAAATCTGCAACTTCAAATTTGATGAGTTCTCGTCACGTAATTTGTGGGAGTTCCAAATGTTCTTTGGAAGTGTAATCTGTCCGAGAGGCATAGCTGGTCTCCCGGTACTATCCCATAAAAAAGGTACGCTTGTAGGTGTGATCATTTTTGAGAATTCTGTTTCTATTTTCTTCGTGGTGTCTCGCAAATATAATGTTGAGTCCTGCCCCCCCCATCGATGAGTACTTTGGTTCTTATCAAGTATGGCGGCGATTGTTGGTCCGAGTACTAATAGATATAGCCCCGCGTTCCCAACACTTGTCCATTGGTCTTCCCGTGAGAACTGAATTGGATATTGTGACCAGTTTAAATATCTGGGTGTTCTTGGCTCTGCTGCCATGATTGTTCGCTAAGCAAGCTTGTCTTCTTGTTTGCTCCTAGAACCGGGTACTCCCGAGAATATTACGATACTTGTTGCTTTTGGATTTTAAAACCGTTTATCGGTTGTGTTGTCTTCTTCTTTTTTTCTCTTTGTTTTCTTCCTTGTCTTGTTTGTCCTTTCTCATATATTTTTTCTTGAAAGATGCGACACTCTCCCATTGGGTGGATTCCTGTTGGATGATAGATGCATTTCATATTTTCGAGGTCTTCAAATCTTCTTGCCGGGTAGAATTTCTTTCTTTCGGTGGATGCCACCATGTTGTCGAATATCTCTTTTTTGTTGTGAAATTCTTGTCATTGTCTTGAATGTTCCATCTTCTTGAGTTGTCTTGATACCTTGAGTTGTCCCGGTATCTCGAGTTGTCTTGATAACCCGAGTTGTTTTGGTTGTTCCATCTTGTGTTGTTTTGATCGTTCGAGTTGTTTCTTCCATGCGTGTTGTTTCTCCTTTCGAGTTGTTTTACGTTGTCCGGAAATCTTTCTTGTCTTCTCTTCTGCTGTAATCATCTTTTCAATCGTTCTTTTGAACTCCTCGTTTGTTCGAGGGTTTTCCTTGCAGAAATCGTGAAACATCCATCTTACTTTTAAGCCGTATGAAAATGCTTCTATTACTTCTCTCTCTCGGTGATGTCATGTACTTGTGCTCGAAGTTCTCCAAATCTTCTATAGAAGTCTCGAGGCTTTCTCCCGGATTTTGCTTTAAACCTTTCAACTCGGCTTGCGTTATGGGTGGATCAGTATCCCTGCAAAATTCTCGCAAAAGGCTTTTTGGAGGTCGCCCCATGCTTTAATAGATCCGGGTCGTAACTTATCGAACCATTGGAGTGGTAATGTTTCCGGGGCCATTGGGAAAAATAAGGCTTTTATATCGTCATCGCCTCCGGCTAGTTCTATAGATTGAGAATAAATCCTAAGCCATTGCATTGGCTCAGTCTTGCCATCATATTTTGAATGATTGGATGGTTTGAATTTGTGAGGTAGTTTGACTGTGAGTAGTCTTCCTGCGAAGTAAGGAAATCTGTCGGGTACTTTTTCTCGTCCGTAGTCGGAATACACTTTTGGCCGTCGTATCTCGAAATAATCCCGGGGGACTTCGGGTGGTGTCGGAGATCTTCCCCTGTTTTCCCCTGTTTTTTCTGTCCAATCGTGATGAGGTTGAGCTCTTCTCCCATAATTTGAAGTTGATAATCTTTCGAAAGCGGAAATCCTCCGAGTTCTTTGACTCGTCTGTTCAGATGGTATGTGTCGGGGAGGTACTCGGTCGTCTTGTATCCTTTACGCGGTATCTCTGAGTAGACTTTTAAGCCTGGCTTGTTCTTCACTTGGTCGTTGTATGGCGTCAATTTCATTAATTAACTCTTGTATCTTGTTGATAGGATCAAGTCTTGTCCTTCTTTGGAGTTCGTCTTTCCTCGGCTTCTTTCTCGTGTCTTTTTTTGATTGTACTCGGCTAGCTCTTCTTCATATTTGCGCCATACTTCTCTACGTTCATGAACTCGGTTCCTTCTTCCTCCTCTTTTCTTGTTTCTTCTTTCTCTTGCTTTGCTTTAAAGGCGTCGGTCTCTCCTTCTCTTGTGACGGAATTTGCTTTGGAATATCGCCTTCGATTCTTCTGAAGATCTGTAGTCGGGTTGGACTGGTGGTACTAGAGGTTGCCTTATCATGAACACTTCTTCGTGTGTATTGGGTAGATGGTCGAGTTCTTCTCCTTCTAGAGGTTTACCGTATTGAAAAGGAAGGAAGGTAGAGTACTTATCTTGTTTGAAGATGTTCCATTGGTCGAGGTCGTAAGATTCCATTGCCTTCTGAGTGATATTCTGATATATTCGTGCCGAGTTGTTGAAATTGTAGTGAAAAGAACTCGGCTTGTCTTGTATATTTGGGTTTTCAGCTTCCTCTGCGAGCTTGAGTCTTGAAAAAATTTCTTGTATCTTCGGCTCGAGTTCTTGAAGTAGTCGACCATGGAGAATTCCTTGTTAAATGCGCCCGCGGACCCGACTTCCGCGAAGGGTTGATCCCGCCGAAAAAAATCATCATGTGTAGGTCCGTCGAGCCTTTGACGTTGATTTCGACGAAAGCCCCTACCTGGCGCGCCACCGCCGGTGTTTGACCACCGATAGCCTACCACGGGGTTCCCGTAGCGATTGATTCGGACCTCGGCGAACGACTAGAACTCGGCGCAGTTCACACACAAGAGACACACGGTTTATCCCGGGTTCGAGCCCTCGTCGTCGAGTAAAAGCTCTACTCTAGTCGGCCTTGGCCTTTTGCGTTGGATTGATGTATGATTGTGTGTTATTCGTCTGTTACAAAAGAGGGTACTCTGGCTCCTTTTTATAAGAGGAAAAAGAGCCAGAGCTATGGTTTCTAATCCTAGTCGGATTCATAGGAAGGGTTCTGTTACGATTCTGAGGTTACTTTCTATTCGCCTAACTAGGATGATCCGTATTCTACTTGGATCCGTCCTTCTTGCTCTTGTCCCGACGGGAGCCGTGCTGGTGAGTAGCCGTCTACGTCCTGTATCGACAAGTATGATCATATACTTCATGTACATACACTTCGTTCGGTCATATACACCTTAAATCTAGACATATTAACATGGGAGTAACTACTACCTAGGAGTAGGATGGAATTTTCCTATATATATATACACACACATTTTTTTTGAGCAGAATACATGTACATATACTTAAAAGAAAAGAAAAAATAAAAGATCAATGGTCATGGAATGGGGAGAAAGAGAAAAAGGCCCATTAACGGCCTAACTCACCCAACAGCCACCACAAGTCCACAACCCTATCCTTTCCCCCCGCTCCTTCTCCCTCCCGACGCCCGCTTCCCGAGCCGCCGCTTCCCTATGCCGCCGCCCAACCTTATCGTGCCGCCTTCTCCTTTCGCCTCCTCCCACCTCGCCGCCACCAGCAAGATGCGCCCAAGCCCTGCGCCGCCCGCCGCTCCTCTTCCCCCCACCGGCGACCTCCGCCGGTACTCCTCCACCCCCGGCGCCACCGACGAGCCGCCACCACCTAGGGGTCCGCCTACCCCCCATAGGCGAGGCAGATACCCTCCGACTATGGATTAGGCGCGCCTAGGCGAGCCCTAATCGTCGATTTTCAAAACTTTGGGCATGGTTGTGAAGCCGAATCACCTAGCCTGCCAACCTAAGGTTTACTCAATCAAGCCCACGACGGCCTTATTGTGTGGATGGCTCGGTGCCCCATCCAACGTGTGGCCCATGGGGCTGCAAATTTGAACCAAATACAGCCAAGCTTCACTGGATCAAGCAAGCCCACGAAAAACAAACGATGCTACTTGAGGAACGCGAGGCCGCCAATAGCAAGAACCAGGACAAGAGCCATCAGTGAAACCCAGAGCACCGTCTTGCCGGCTGCGTGCCAGCCATCGACGTCGTGCGGCACCACCCAGTAGCCGAAAGACGCCACGGCCAGACCGAAGATCACTACGGCGCCGAGGACGCCGTAGTACAGGTACGCCGGCGTGCTGCCGTGCAGACGGAGGAAGATGCCTCCCGGGTTCTTGAAGATGACACCGAACCAGGTCAGTGCCACCGGCAGCCTGGCAGGGTCGCGCCTGGTCTCGACGATCAGCTCCATCGGCACCATCGGTATACCCAGCTGGGACGCCATTTCTCTGCTCAATGTGTAAATGGATTTCGTATTTTGAGTGAGAGCTCAGGAGAGACAGGTTTGTCGAAAGTTTTGGCGTAGTAGAGCTATATAGGCGAGGCCGAGCCTACGGAAAATATATAGATGCAGGCAAAAATAGGTCAGGGTGTGGTGTTATGGGTGTGTCCGTGTCAATCTTCAAGCCACTTGCGCTAACGTGTTGTGCCAACATATAAAAAAACTCGGTTTACGGTGGGCAGATAGCCCCCACAACTTTGTGCTTAGGTTAGAAGATCTCTCACGCAGGCCGAGAAAACTCTTGAACCCTATACTCCACCCGCACATAGGGGTCCCTTACCATGTGAGTGAACCGGTCCTTTTACCGGTGCCTCAGAACCCCATGCTCTGCCCACACATAGGGGCCCGTTACCCTGTGAGTAGGGCGGTCCTTTTACTTGTGCCTTGGAAAACGCGGGGGTTACCCTGTGAGTAGACCGGTCCTTTTACCTTGCCTTGGGAAAGGCGGGATAGGCAAGAGAGTTCTTTTTTTACCTCGCTCGAAGAAAAATCCCTGAAAATAACACGTAAGTGCGCCACACCTAGGGCTCAAACTCATGTCGTCAGAGTGCTACCGAGAGTGCTAAACCAGTTGATCTAGCACCCCTTGGCGTTATGCCAACATATATAACTATATATTGATTATAAGTTTGCTTGTTGTGATCTATAAATAAATTACACAATATTCTGAACTCCAAATAAAAACTCAAATAAGCTCACGAAAATATTCTGTAAACGAAAGCAAAGGAACATACAAAATATGTTGATCCAAAACCAGCTCGAGGCGCGGTCCGCGTGAGGTGGCGAGCGATCGGCGATCAGGAGTCGCTTTTCTTGACGTGGAGGACGAGTGGTGGTGATTGGTGGGTGAAGTGGAGGGAAGCGGGATGGCGAGCGGAGGTTTTAGCAAATCCGAAGCTGGAGGGGGAAGCGCGTTCTTCGCGTGGGGAAAGGGAAAGGGAGAGGGAAAGGATGACAACCCCGAATTAGGGAGACCGCGCTGCGATTGGCTGCCGCCTTGCCGGGTCAGATCTCGGCATCCCATTTCCTACTAATATGCTCTGTTGAGGGATGTATTTTGTGAAAGTTGAGGGAACTAATGTATTTTGTTCGGTTTTTACTGCAGCTTTAGATCTGTGTCTTTCTGTAATAAAAATAAATTATACATTAAAAACTTTGTATTAAATTATACTATATTATATATTCATCTTGCAGATCTACTCATGCAGAGTTCAAAATAATAGATTTTTCATTTATAATTTTTCTATGATTTGCTATGATTTTTTAAAAATTCAACCAAAATAGATAAAAAAATGCAAAACCATTGTTACTGTAGCAAACCCACCTTTGCTATAGCAAAACCACTGTTGAAAACCATTGAGGGATGTAATATGAATGGTTTTAAAAGTTGAGGGATATATTTTACCCGGTTTTGGAGTTAAGGATGACATGTAGACTTTCGTGAAAGTCTAAAATAAACTTTTTCCCTTTCAGCAATAGAACAAAGCTGCCCATACATCCCTACTGCACAGAACAAATTTGGTTTAGGTGGATATATAGTTTTCACTCAAAAAATGGGGTGGATATGTAGTTGATTTGTAAAGAACCACTGAATTTTAGCGAAAAAAAATATCAACAATTGCATAGCAATGAAGGCACAATCATTTGCTAAGGGGACAATGCAAGAATATACACATTTTAATACTGCAGTTCACAGATATGAAAATTGCATATTGTGAATTAGTGCAACTACAATACAAGTAGTTAAAAATGCAATTATACCTAGGCACTATAATGTATACATATGCCTTTATACAAGTTTGACCATATCTATTGTAAGGTAAACTCAGTACCACTACACCATCACCACAGGCAAGCATTAAAAAAAAAAGAAAACTAGTGCTTGATTTTGTAGGCTGTTCAATCATGTTACTATTTCAAATTATTCTAAGTTATGTTTTTTTCCCTATACCTCTTACATTCTTCTTCTAAGTCTAGTAGAAATGAGTGTGCTGTATGCACCTAATTTACTTAGCAATGGCATGGCCTCATTTTACTAATCAAGTAATCATTGGCTACTTTATCAAGTACCATTCTTGTTATCCCAACTGGAGTATAAGATATCCAACTTTTTTTCTACAACAAAAACTAGAAATGCTCTATGCTATGTTGAATTGAGCCCATTTCTTTCAAACTTGATCAAAAGTTTGCACGTGTCTGATATCCCTAGAATTGTAAAGTATGGAAAACACAAATATTTTGTACCGTAGGTTATTATGATCAACATGTGGACTTGTAGAACAAAGCATTCATGCTTTTAAACCAACTGATGCTTCTGGTGGGATGTGGCATTGGAACAAAGACATATAAGGGCCACATACACATTGACAAATCACAATTGGTCTCAAACCTGAAAACCACAGTTGACACTTGACAGTTGACAGTATAACACAATTATGTGCTCCAGGCTCCAGCGTACTGAAACGATTGGTGCATGTGAAGCCTGCTGCTAGTAGAGCTAACTTAGGCCTGTGAAAAGCAACACAGAGACAAAAAAAAAGTCAGTGAACAAAAAACAAGTTTCTCTATGGCTAGACAATGACAAAAACATGATATGTATTGACAGAGACAATTAAAAAAACAATTCTTTCTATAGTTAGACAATCACAAAAAATTGATCTGTATTCACACAGAGATAAAACAAACTACACTTGTTTCTATAGTAAAACAAGGACAAAACCTGGATCTGTATTAGCACAAAGACAATTGATAAATTACAATTGTTTCTATAGTCAGACAAAGACAAAAATATGATCTATGTTGGCACAAAGACAGGGCACCTAATCTCACCTCTTTCAATACAATAAAGAAAAGAACAAGAGATTTGAACCCTTTTTTAAAAAGAGAAAAGTGTTTAGAAATTTATCTACTTACTCTAGACTAAGTAGATTATTAATGAATATTTACCCCAATCCATTTAAAAATATTTGTATCAATATCTATTTGGTAGATTTTTTTTTCTATGCCAGGAACCAGATTTGAACTGGTGACGCAAGGATTTTCAGTCCTCTGCTCTACCAGCAGAGCTATCCTGATCCTTTACTGTGCATCATCTTAGTAAAGTATTTGCATCTATGTTAATTAAAAGGACTAAAAAAATCAATGTGTCCCAGCGAACAATACATGTTAATTTGTACTAGGCTCTGAATATTGTGATAGATTGATTCCACATTGGGGTAGCATTTTCAATCGGACAAACATTGTGTGCATGTCTTACCATCTTTTTTTCTATCATACAACAATTGGAAGAACAACTCGACAAGCTTGACTCAACATGTGTCCCAGCAAGTGCTTCAATAGCAGCAGCTCTAATTAAATATATGAGTCTACAACATCTACACTGTGACAATAAGGATGCTCAAAAGGAGAATGCTTTCTAAATAGTAGCTGACATGAATTAAAGTTTAACATGCAATAATTGTCTCCAATGAACAAATTACCTTTTTATTATTATTTGGGCTTAATCTACAACTAAAATATCCAATCTGACGAGTTATAAGCACCAGATTGAGATAACAGAGTATACATTGGCCAACTTCTTGCAAGGTGCGGCTCTGTGTTTCTAGTCTCTCATCAAAACCGAAGGATCAAGCAGCACAGGAGACAGAATTTTTCTCTTCATAGAAACACAATAGATATGAATGGGGATACGTGCTAGCAGTCTTCTTCTTTTGCTGTTTCAAGTTTCAACTCAAAAGAGGAAAAAAAAAAAAACTCTTCTAGGTTTAATCCGGACAACATACCACAATATAGGATGCTTCCAATATGCATGGCCAACAAAAGCATAAAACAGCAGTACACTCCCTGAGAAACAGAGTAAACCTAGATGAAATCGACCTTGTAGCATGTACCTGCTACAGAGTCACGGAGGAAATCTGTTGGACAAGGACGCGCGGTTCAAGAAGGTAAGCAAGTTGTGTCGTGTGGTGTTAATAGGTTTGGGCTTTAGTGGACAAAGCTCCAAAGCACATATAATCCAACAGAGCATTTAAAGATGATGCACAAAAAATAAAACACAACCAATGGTTGATACATAACCTGAACAGACTTAAAAAAAAAATCAGGCAACAAATAGATAGGAAAAGTGCAGCTTGATACATCTTTTTTTTCCCCTAAATGCAGCAGCTTGATACATTGCCTGAACAACTCACAATTTCAAGCATGACCACATTTAAGTAAAAAAAAAAAATCCAAAAAATGACCACATCTAAGAACCACCTGTTGGCATCTGCCCGGAATCAAATAACAAACACAATTCACAAATCCGAGAAGTTATAACACATAGACAATAAACAAAATAATTCTTTCTATAGTTTTCTGGTATGTCCTTATACAGGAATACAATCAATAGATTACAAATCTACACTCTATTAACACAAAGATAATTAAACATCTATATGCTTTTTAAAAATTCATACACAAAAAAAAAAAAATTGTACATTCCTATCAGTGCAACTATTATTTTTCCACAATGCAATTGTATTGTATATGTATTGTAAGATAAGTTCTAACCAGATCAACTTCATCTAGAACTACATCAGAGTACACAAATTGCATAAAAGATTGAGCATGGGATGGGGTTATTCTATACCTGGTTTTTAACAGACTTCGCCATTTTGCTGAACTCCACATGACAGACTTATGATAGAGGCTGGTGGCCTTGTTTTGCTTGTTTGTTTTGGTTGTCGAGAGGAGCACCACAATCTCCTTGGCACTGGCTGGCTGCACTGTCACGGTCATCTTGTTGGCAAGGCCTAAAAATTAACCAATCAGTGCTACTGATGGCATAAAAAGAGTCAAATAGACAGGTCAGCCTCCAAAGAAATCATCCTTGAGTGCCAAAAAAGCCAAGGAAATCAATCTCCCTTATCTCCTATTCTTGAGTGAACTTGCTTGATGGTTTGTGGTCAAGGATCATTTCCTTAGCGGTTTAAGCCCTTTCTTAGCAGTTTTAGCACTCAAGGCAATTCAGGATTGTGGTAGTGTATTAAAATAAATTTGGGATGAGATGCAAAAGTAGATGTGTGTAACATGCTCAGTTGTAGTTTCATTCTTATTTTAAGAAAATCTTATATCACTCCAGTCCATAGGTCAGGCTCCATGTATATTCATTTGTTATAAATTCAAGTCCAACGCAATTTTAGAAACCAAACTAATCTCTAAGGGGAAATATGGTCTAGGATCTCATGTTCTGAGTGCTGCACTACATACCTTAAACTAATAGTCCCATCCCAACAACCACGAGACTGATGAAATTCTTTAATATTCTATACAAAAAAAAGAACAAATAACTACCAATGGATTATTTACCTCTTTTATGAATAGATCTTGTAGTGGTGAGATCACTATGAATCTCAGGCTCAATATCACCACTGGGTTTTGTTACACCATGTTTGCTTTTGTTTTCCTGTGTATTTTGGAAGAGGAAGGATCACATCATCAGCATTGGTCACTATATAGATCTACTAATCTAGAGTCCAAGAAAATTGGATTTTCCATTTTATGATTTTTCTGTGATTTATTATGATTTTTGAAATATTCGGCCAAAATAAATGAAAAAGAAAAAAACTAGCAAAAACTTTATACTAAACCATAGTATATTATATATTCACTGTGTAGATCTACTCATATGGAGTCCAACAAAATTGGATTTTTCATTTTATGATTTTTCTATGATTTACTATGATTTTTCAAAGATTCAGCCAAAATAAATAAAAAAAAGAAAAAGACAAAACCGTTAGCACTGTAGCAATACCGCTGTCAAAAACAGCCTATGGGGTTATTTGACCGGTTTTGGAAAGGTGAGGGGGTTATTTAGACCGTTTGAAAGGTTAGAGGGTGAAGTAGACCATGTGCAATAGGTGAGGGGGTTATGTAGACTTTTTCCAAAAAAAACTTATATCACTCAAGTCCATAGGTCAGGCTCCATGTATATTCATTTCTTTCGTTATAAATTCAACCAACACAATTTTAGAAACAAAACCAATCTCTGAGGGGAAATATTGTCTAGGATCTTATGCTCTGAGTACTGCACTACATACCTTAAACTAATAGTCCCATCCCAACAACCACGAGACTGATGTGATTCTTCACTATGCTGTACAGAAAAAGAAGAAATTACTACCAATAGATCATTTACCTCTATTATGAATAGATCTTGTAGCGCTGAGATCACTATGAATCTCAGGCTCAATATCACCACTGGGTTTTGTTACACCATGTTTCCTTTTCTTTTCCTGTGTATGGACATTTGGAAGAGAGGATCACATCATCAGCATTGGCTTAGTCTAGAGCAGTGAGCCAGTGACAGTTTCTACCAAGAGAAAAAAAAAAAATCAAGATTCAGCCCAAGAGTATAGCTCCCACATATCGTTTGAGAATTCGCCCAATTAAACAACTGCAAAAATTTAGAGCACAAGCAAGTAGCTGACTTGGCTACTAAAAAAATTTAAAGGTGTTATCATTTGTGCAACTCACAAAGAGAAGGTGAAGAAGCAAGGTGAAATTTCCAGTATAAGCAACGAGCATTCTAACTATACCTTGCTTTTTCACGGATTGGCCATTCTTTGTCACGGGCGGTTTGAATATTTGGCAAGAGAACTGCATCTTGAGAAATGCCTAAATTAATATCCTAACCATAAAGGAATAGAAGAGTTTTTCAGAATACAAGCCTTGATCCTATCCAGGTGGCGTTTCTATGGAAGGAAGAGGTGCAAACTTTTCAGTTGGCAGGAAGAATAGATGGAGCACAAGATCAGTCGTAGTTCTGTGGTTATTTCCATCGGTTTTGTTTTGTTCAGTAGTTTTTTTCTTCTTTTGTTGAGTGGTAGGATCAGTGGAGGTCTGTTTGTAACTCTGTAAAAACTGTCTACTCCTTTTCTTTCTTTCTTTCTTTTTTTTACATCGTCTAATAAAAATCCGGCAAATCTTTTGCCGCCTTTCGAAAAAATATCCTAACCATACCATACTAAAAGTTAACCAAAAGGAAGGTTTCACTGCAGACCCACAAGCCAGTAGGACATATGGGCAGAATTAGGTCCATCACTCCTTGAAGTTTTGCGACAAATATCAAGAATGACTGATGAGAAATTTTCAATATTTTTGTTGCTTCAAGTGTCAAAGGTCCTCAAGTGACCAGCTGCTGTTGGTAACACATTCCCATGAACGATGTCCACCCACCGGAGCCAGGCACGAATGGTGCACCGCGCTGCCATTGCACAGAATTGTTTTTCTCACAGAAACATTCAGTAACCAGAGAAAAATTCATCTATTTTAACACAGCCATTCGACAACAACAGCTATCACAAGTGATTAGAACGTAGCTCTGAACATCCACCATGTTCAGGACAAGTGTACATATTTCATTTCACCATAAACAGGACAAGTGTATATATTTCATTTCACCATAAACAGGACAACTGTATAGATTTCATTTCATTTCAATAAGAAAAATAAATTGTACAGGTTTTTTGGACCTGAGCTTACTTGCAACCTCACCACTACAATCCATGGTCTAGTTGGATTGTGGGAAACTTACATTCAGTTAACTGCTGTGTCAGGCACTCCGTCGAGCATGTGTGTGCGGCCGCGGGGCGAAGTGGTGGCGCACACAGGCGGCGGCCCTGTGCAGAGCGGCCACATCTCTAGCGGCGCTGCGAGGAGAGCGAGTCGAGCAGGAAGAGGAGCGGCCATAGTGGACGCCGGGCCGGCACGGGCGGAGAGTTGGATGGAGGTCGGTGAAGGCGAGTGCATCGTCGGGGCGGCCCGAGGCGGCGCTTGGACTGGAGTCCGCGAGTGCGTGCGCATCGGGGAGGAACGTGGTGGGGGGCAAGGCCGCTGGAGAGGAGGCGGTGGACGAGCTCCACGACGAGATCCTGGGTGCCGGCTAGGTCACCGGCGCCCGGCGGGGGAGGCGGATTCAGGTTCAGGGATGGATGGGATGGATGCACGGCGCGGTGGCGTGATCCGCCTTGGCGGCGGCGAGCGTAGGAAGCGCTGGGAGGAGCCGCCAGCCGGGCCCCACGTGTCCTCTTGCGTCTCGCGCGGACGGACAGCGACAAGGACAGGGAGAGGAGGGAGAGCCAATATACACATGGGCATCGTTATTGGGGACAAAAATACAACAATAATATTTTTTTTTTTTTTTGCGATTCAATACAACAATAATATTACGCGATCTATACGACGTAGTATAGTACTCCTACAAAGCAACAAGAGGAAACGCCAGACGTCACTCACTGAAGCCCACGACGGCCCATGGACGTGGCTGGGCTGCAAACTTGAACCAAATAAATACACCTAAGCTTCGCTGAATCAAGCCCACGAAAGAATTCATACAACAAACTAAAGAGGACTACTACTTGAGGAACGCGAGGCCGCCAAGGGCAAACACCAGGATGAGGGGCAAGAGCGACACCCACAGCACTGTCTTGCCGGCGGCGTGCCACTGCCGGCCGCCGTCCCCGTCATTGTCGTCGCACGGAACCACCCAGTAGCCGAAAGACGCCTCTGCGAGACCGAATATCGCCACGGCGGTGAGGAGACCGTAGTAGAGGTACGCCGGCGTGCTGCCGTGAAGGCGCAGGAAGATGCCTGCGGGGGCCTTGAAGATGACGAGCGCGAGCGCCGCCGAGCTGAGGACAATGCCGAACGAGATCAGTGCCACCGGCAGCCTCGCCGGATTGAGCCTGGCCTCCACGATCAGCTGCGCCAATGCACCCGGGCCCGGCAACGCCGCCATTTCGCTACCGTTGCTGCGAGCAGTATGTTCCGTACGTGTGGTGAATCAGAGTGAGAGTGAGATGAGGAGCGAGCGTGAGGTTTTGGTGCTAGTCTGGTAATGGTACAGCTACTACGGCTAATGCTTGTTGGCAGAGTGGGGAGTAGGAGTTCTATTTATGCGCGGAAGAGGTGTGTGGGCCTCTGCGTCTATTTATGCGCGGAAGAGGTGTGTGGGCCTCTGCGTCTATTTATGCGCGGAAGAGGTGTGTGGGCCTCCGCGTCTGTCGTGGGACTGTTAGGTCCGTCACCGTCATCAGTCAACTAGTTGTTGTTGAATCGGGAAAGACATGGGGAAGTTGCGCCGCTCCTCCAAGTTCCCCAAGGCCTGCCCTCGGCCAGGGAACGAGCAGGTTCAGTTGCTGAGTGGACATGAGTGCGAACAGAAATGGGATGTGGCTGGGCCCCGCATGGAAGTCACCTTGGGGAGTGAATTCGATATGGCTTCCTGAAATCAAAGTGAACGGAAATGGGATATGTGGCCAGTCCAACTTTCATTCTGTTGTTCTGTCAAAACTTTGATTTGAATCCATTCTTGAGTTTTGGAAATTGCTATAGAAGCCATATAGGCTAATGCTGAGCTTTCAGAGGCTCCAGTCAGCTATGCCAATGTTGTAGGTTCCTGCTGCTGCTGATCGACGATGAGTCTCATGTCATAGATTTGGATCTCACACTCCGCTTATACTTGGTGAGTTCGAGAGTGGGGCGAGGAGCATTCAAACGAGAGAAACATGATGGGAGAGGATACACCAAGGCACATATATTAGGTTTTGGGTGTGGGAGGAAGGAAAAACCTAATGGACCCAAGAAAAAAGGCATTAAGGTAAATAAAATAAAAGAAAAACTTATGGGACCCAATGATAGATGGGTCCTATGTGTTATAAGAAAATAGGATTTGTTTGTTATTTTTAGGTTACTTTGATGACAAAATATGAACATGCTCAAAAAGCATAGATCCTCAAAATCTCAAGTAAGAACTGCTGCTTGAAGATACTATTGGCCGTGCCACTGCAAGCGCGACCAATTTAAGGGCATGTACAACCCATAGACAGCTTGCTGTCTGTATATTCTTGGAACAAGCACACAGACAGCTAAATAGACAGCTCGTACAGTGGGTCGTCTATTTAACTGTCTATAGACGATTTAATGCATGCAAGCAGCTATGATTAAGTGTGAATAAGATCTCTGTACACCATTTTATTGCTTCTTGACATGCTAAACTTTGTACCAAAAATTCATTGATTGTTGATCTATGACGTGCCAAACTTTGTACAAAAATTATCAAAATTTAGGACTATATATATTTTTTTTTGAAACAATCACAATTCACCATAGGAAAATGTTATCTAAATATAATAGAATACATTTTGTAGATATACCTTTTCAAATAAAAGCGAAGATACATATGATTATATAAATCACACAAAGATATAGACAGGTAAAAAATTGCAAGGCCTCTCAGCTCCATTCAAAGTCTCACTAACGAAATACAGTATTGAAGATAGAGGAAAAAAAATAGATGAAAACATCAGGTCGTTCCTTCAATCTGGTCATGTGCAGCCATTCCGGAGGTGACGCAGCAATACGGCGGCGATGATGGCGAGCTTGTGCCGTACTACGTCAAGAAGGCAACGTGTAGGTCCTGCAGTCCTGCTTCACTCCACCCAACTGCTTCTAATCTTTGGCCGCACGAGATCTATCTAAGACATCGCTGCATCGACACAACGCGTGCAACAGGTGCCAGAGCGTTGATTTGGCATGGGAGCACGAGCCCGCGTCGTCGCCTCGCGAGACGACGGCCTTGCTGTGTGTTGTGTCCGCCAGGGTTGTTTCTGAAAAAATTGCACCTTGCAGACGGCTGTGGACAGCCCGTTGTACGTGCCCTGGAATCGTCTCCCCAAACCAGATCAGTGCCAGCGGCAGTCTGGCCGGTCACTCCTGGCCTTGGGGATCAGCTCCAGCGATGCACCCTGGAACGCTGGCATGAGGCCAGCCAATGGGACACACTCCATGTGGTGACTGCTGATAGGCAGTACGCGGGCGGACTCCACGTGGTGAAGAGGGTCTCGTACTTTTTTCTCCTTTTTTTACGCATAAGTGCAAGTATTATAAGGAGGTGTTGGTGTAGAAGAAAAAAAAAAAGAGAAAAGAGGTGGGTTATATAGCTCAAGATGGCAATGGGTACCCGAAACCCGAGTATTTGATGAGTTTTATCCGATAAAGAGGCGGGTATGGATAAACTTTTCTAACCGCGGGTGTTATTGGAAGAAATTCTCTATCCATCGGGTACACGGGTATGGATACAGGTGTATATCCATACACGTATACCCGTGGGTAATAATTACCCACATATATAACTAGCAATCCTATCAAATTTGGCCCATATAAACAAGTATTTAGGCTAGCCCAACTAAAACCTTCTAATATATATGTTGAATTACTGCTAATGTATATAACATTTATTTTTGTGCATATGTATTAAATTAATTCTTACTAAATATTTAAATTAATGAAGTAAATTCCATATCATGTTCAGATGTTTTTTTGGTTACGGGTTACCATTCAGGTAGTATTTATCCGACGGTGCGGGTATGGAAGGATTTTTCTACCCGTAAGTGGGTATAGATAATCCATCGAGTAAAATTTTACTTAGTGGGTACGGGTGGTCACTACCCATCGGGTTGTATCCGTTGCCATCTTGACTTACAACTAACTAAAGACACAAGAACAAAAAAAAATTGTGAGAGGGAGGGATGGGTCAGAAATGAGCTAACTAATTTATGAATTGGCCGAGAGGCAAAGCCGTAAGGGTCCATATAGCCAAGTAAAGACTGCACTATTAACCTTGCTCTAAGAGAGCCGTGCGTGCCTCATTCTGCATCTACCATCCAGGCCAGCATTTGAAAAATATCTTTCTCGAGGTGGCAGCGGCATGAGCAAGATAAAAAATATTCCCTCTATATCGTATTTAGATGACATTTTAGATAATGACACGGTCTCTAAAGTGTAACTTTGACTTAAATATTTTTATATAAAAATACCCTTTACAAAGTGATATATTTATACATTTATAAAAGTATTTTTTAAGATAAATCTATTTATATAGTTTTTTTATACTTTTAAATTTAACAACTTAAAAGTTATTTATAATTTATATTTTCAATATTTTACTTAAACCTTATCTAAAAACGTCACGATACGGAGGGAAGTACAAGAACAATAACTACGCCTGTAGCCAACCAACCTCACTAGCTTCCATGTGGGGCCCGGACACATGCCACGCGCTAACGCTGCGTCACTCTGGCCGTGATTGGTTGGCGTACATGGTAGCCAAGCCCGCACTGTGAGGCTATCCGCATTCATCGTTTTCTATTTCTCTCCTCTATACTACCAGTCAGCAAGATTCTCTCTTCTATATCTAATTCTCCCGCATCCATCCATCCTTTATACCATACTCTATCCACTGTAGGGCCCACTTGTCACTTTATCTAAATATATTCATGTGAGATCTAGTTTTGAAGAATTTATTGCAACGAATTTAATGGTGCAATCGGAATTTAATTTGGATTTATGGTTTGTGAGTAAAAATATTTTTTAAGTTTAAATAACGGGGCCCACCAAAGATTCCTTCTCCTGTCTCTGCTGCGCATGCTCTGACGCGTGCTTGGTCCCGCCACAGGCTGGTTCCGTGCGTCCGTGTGGCAGAACCTTCCAAATTATATGGCCCACAAGCACCTGACATCGTCCCTAAGACCTCTGTCAGCCATACTTGTGTACCACATAACTCAGAATGTTCTGTCGGGTGAAACCCCGATGAAACCACGATCCTCCAGGATCGACTTCTTACAAGATATTGTAGTATTACAATCATTTTCATTCAAATACAACAGAGTAGCGGAAGATTTATAAAAAGAAATTACAAGACTTGATCAGAGTTTGATTAAACAAAACTTAACTGGGTTTACGGAAGCGAGAAAGGAACTTTGCAGACGAAAGATATTCGATCATGCCAAGCCCACTGGCATGACCAAAGTCAGCAACACTAGTCAGCACCTGCAACAGGGGTCAAACAAACCCTGAGTACAAAAGTACTCTGCAAGACTTACCCGACCAAAAATTGGGGAGAAGACTCAGGAATGCTGGCTATTAGGAATCAAGGTGAGGCTTTAGCAAGAATCAAAGGACACCCTTTGCCAAAAGCTTTTTTAAAAAAAACCTAACTATAGCACTCACTTGTCAACCATGTACCAGATTCAAAACTTTCCATTCTCAACTTCCATTATTACTACGATGCTGGTGCGAGGATCACGGCTCCCATATCGTGGAGCACACCGACGATTCGAACCGCTTTATCTACCCAAATTGGGGCTTCCTAGCCGCATCGATGTATGCAGGACCAACATCTTACATACATCAACTCACGCCCGGATTTCTCCCTACCGAACGGAGGTACAAGACACCACCTCACTACGGCCGCTCGGTCACTTCCGGCGGTGCGCATCGTAGGATGGGTACACGCTACTTGTCCGTTCTCGTCACAGATAGTCCAAGTGGAGCTTACCGCCATTAGCATGCGACTAGTACTATCCAATAACCTCATGATCCAAGGGCCAAGGCAACGAACGGTGCTTAACCGGCTCACGAGTGGGCGACACTACACCGGGGCACTAGCCCTTCCCCGGTGCAAGTCACTCCACCCGGCCTCGATTTATTCATCATCATGTTCTTGCTTTGTATACCATTGACCCCGCCGAACAAGGGTAAACAACAAGCAACATCGGTTTTCATAAATTCCCTTCAGGGAGTATAGTTCTCAACTTTAGAAAACATTTCATTTATAAAACCTATGCTATTCGCAGGACTAAGCATACTAAGCATTTTATAAATCAAAACAGGTATCCAGGGTATATAACAAGGTAAGGTAAATGCACCAAAGTAGGGTAGCACACAACTCCTCGTTACCTAATGCATCGTATCATCAACATACAATATAAAAGACTTTCGAAATTCAAGGCGGGGGTTTAAATGCATCCGGGGCTTGCTCGTTGCGTTGCGAGAAAGATTAGTTATTACTCTTGACATCAACATCTTCGGGATTCATCTCGGCAGGGTTGGATCATTGCGAACCTCCTCCGAAGTGTGACCATCGTGATCCATCGCTCTCACGTAAACTATACGCACATGAAATGATGCGGGTTCCAATGTCATGCGTGACATGATGCATGATGCAAGGCAACATGAATGAAACAACTTAACTCTTTATTATTATCTTGAGTACAACTTTCCTTCACGGTAAAGTTGCATTTAGAAACCACAATTAGCAACTACGGCAACATTAAATAACGCAATCAACTTAAACAAATTGCCGAAGGTCATTAGGGTTAATGACCTAGGGTCATCACTAAATCCCAAAATCAAGCAACCTAATAGTGATTAAGGGTGATTACTAATTTATTAACCATTTTTACAGTCGTTGAAAGCCGCTAATCAAACTTACTAATTACTTACTTACTACTACTACTACACATGTGATAGTGACTACTTACTAACACTACACAAACAAGCCATGAACTATTGGGAGGGTTTATGATTCATGGTCTTCAAACAATACCATAATCCACCCAACATTTTAAATTAGAAAACTAATTAATTAATAGTTACTTTATTCATCATTCTCACAGACCTTAAACAAGGTGAAAAATTAGTTATAAAAGCAAAGTTGCTCAAAACAGTGCACAAATTTTAGTGGAGGTCACTTTTAGCATGAAAAGCTTACTCCTAAATTTTCATGATTTTTGGGTTAATAAATTGCTCTACAAAAATCAAACATCATGCATTTATAATTAAAGAATGCAATTATTAAACATGACAAAGTTACTTAACATGCTGCACACATATTTTTCTATGATACTACACATCATGAGGACCACACACATATTTTTATTATATTTTTAATTGCCCAGAATATTGAATTATGAAATTATGAAATTCAGGGAAATGAAATTCATTTTGAAAAGAACAACCTTTCTCCTTCCTTCGACCGCAGATCTGGCCCAACCTGGCCCAGCTACGGCCCGGCCCAGCTCCTGCGGCGCTGCTGCCTCCCCTTCTCCTCTCACTGGCAGCCGGCCCCGCCTTGGCGGCCCCGCCCGGCCTCCTCCCCTCTCTTCTTCCCTCCTTTCCTCTTCAGCCGAGCAGAGCACGGCGGCCGCCGGAACCTGGCCGAGGTTGGCCGGCGGCGGTATGACTGCGGCTCACGGTGGCAATGCGAGCAGGAAAGGGCTCTGGTGCACGGCGAACCCATTGGTGTGCTTGGATCGGCCGGAGATGGCTGGAGTGGACTTGGCGGCGAGCACCCGCGGCGGCTATGGCGGAACGGCGACGATGGACATGGCGGCGTGGTGGCGGAAACAACATCACCGGAGTCAACCGACCCCATTAGAGACTGAGGAAGGCTCAGGGAACACTCCGCGACTCACTGCTTGTTTTGATTGGGGCTGAGGAGGAACGGAGAGGGTCAGCCGCGGCTGAGATGGGGTGGTGGTGCAAACACGGCGACGCTGCCGCGTTCCGATGCTGAGGAGGCGGTAGAGAGCTCAAAGGCGAGCCGATGAGCTACAAGAAACCAAGGCGAAGCTAGTACACTACTTAGTTTGTCTGGAGATGCACGGAGGCGACCGGACTAGGACGAGCGGCTGCGGCGGCGCTCCGCCGGCGCTGAGGAAGAAACAGAGAGGCGCGGGCGATTCCGGCTGCCTCTGTCTGCAATTGATGGCTCGAAAGAGAGGTGAAGAGGTGGCGAAGCCGATGGCAAGAGAGCAAGGAATGACAGGGCGACGAAATGCGCCAATTTTTGCCGGGCGAAAGTGAAGCTCGCACACGGGCGGAGCGTAAGAAGAAAAGGGGCGACATCGGCGGCCGGGCGCTTGCTATTTATGGAGCATGGGCAAGGCAAAGAGGTGGCTAGGAGCCTCGCGAAGACGAGCAGGTGGTTGGCCACGCACGTGGGCGCGAGAAGGCGCGACCACGCCACGGCGGCCGGCCGGCGACAGTGAGAGCAGATAAGAGAAAAGGGAGTTCCCCCCCTCGGGTTACTGTAGCAGAGCATCACCTTTTCTCTCTTTTCAAATTACTCCCAAAACTATATAAGAACTTGAAAAATTTCCAAAATAGAAATTGTGCAAAATAATGAGCTCTACAACTTTTATTAAAGAAGTTCAGTCAAATTCCAAATATTTTTTTGAAACTACAGTTTGAATTTGAAAAAGGGTTTAAATCCAAACTTTTGGGATTTAAAAATTACTTTCAAATTTTGAATAAAAGATGAAAATCTCCAAAAATAAAAGTTGTTATATTTCTCAATATCTACAACTTTCATTTAGGAAGTTTTTCATGAAACTGAATAAATTTTGAATTAGAGTTTAAAAATCAAAAGGGGACAAATTCCCAATTTAAAGAACTTTTGAAATTATTTCAAATTTTATTCAAAAACTTGAAAAACTTTATATACCAAACTTGTAGAGCTCAAAGAGATGTACAATCTGTATTTTGAAAGTTTTCCCAAATTTTTAATATTTTGAACACTGTAGAGAAGGGGACAAAAACATCTTTTGAATTTAGGGTTTTGAAAAGGAACTTCAAATTAGATTTTTGGGCAATTAATTAATGATATTGTGATACTTTTTCAAAACCAACCAATAGTACACTTTCAAAGTATAAAGTTCATACTTTGAAATAGTGCTATTGGTTAGCAACTTTTATTTGGAAAATTAATTATGGTTAGCTCCCGAAATTGAAAATGAAATTCAAATTTCAACACTTAACCAAATATGGAAAGAGTTGGCATTTGAATTCCAAATTCAATTTTTGTTCTTGCTTTGCATCATTTGAATTGTAAAACATGTTTGAGATGTGAGTTAGGGTTAGCCAAGCACTTGCAAGCAACAAGGTTGGTTTTAATTGATTGCTTTTATAAACTAAGGTAAAATTGTGAGTGAAATTTAGTGATATACACATACACATGCGATATGAAAGAGCGCAACCAAACCCTAGAAATTGATAAACTCATCTTAGCTATAAAATGCTTATGCAATGCTTATGCTGACATGTGGCGGTTTAGGTTAACGTAACACCGGGGTGTTCTGATCCGCCACGAGCCGGCCGGTCTTGGGATATTTGGCATGGGCGGCCGATTCCGTATCATTTAACGTCCCCCACGCGGGCTGTTTTTTGTCTACATGGCACTCTATCCCTTTCACCGGACCCATATGCCGTTGCCGGTCGCGGTCGGGCCGAGGCTATCCGCACTCATCGCCCTTTATTTCTCTCCTCTATATTGTCCGGCAAGAAGATTCTCTTCTCTATATCCGGTTTTCCCCGATCCATCCATTCTTTATATCATACTCTATCCACTGTGGGGCCCACTTATCACTTTATCTAAATATATTCATGTGGGATCTAGTTTTGAAGAATTTATTGCAACAAATTTAATGGTGCAATCGGAATTTAATTTAACTTTTTGGTTTGTGAGATAAAACATTTTTTACATTGCAAAATTAGTGGGGCCTACTCCCCGTGTCGACACCGCATGGCTCTGCTGCCTTCCGCCTCCCCGCGCAAGTTCACGCTTTCCATGGCGCTCGTGGTGGGGCCAAACACGGTATAGGAATCACGCTATCGCGCTAGACTTCCCGGAGACGGCAGCTTTTCGGACTATCTCGCACTCGATACGGGGAAGGCGCCCGAATCGGCGTTTGGCGTAAAAACGCCCGCAGCGGCGTCCCGGGAAGGCAACGGTACCGCTCCCGATCGCCCGATCGCCCGCCGCCCTGGCGTCGTAGCGGCCGTCCGGGGAAGGCCGACGTGGCGCGGGGCCAGCTCTCGCTGCTGTCCGCCGGCCCCTCGCGCCCGCCCGCCGAAGCTCGCGAGAGGGAGAAGGGGAGCGGGCGAGGGAGGGAGGAAGGGAGGGAGGCCCGCGGAGGAGGCGGCCATGGGCAGCGGGCGCGCGCTTCGCCGGGCGACGCTGCGCCGAGGCCCGCCAGCGAAGCGGGCGCCGCCGGGCGTGGCGCGAGCGCCGCCCGGGGATGCGCTGAGGCGGGGCCCTCCTACTTCCCTCGCCATGGCCGCCGCCCGCTTGTCGCGAGGGCGCCACCGTGGGGAGCGCCGCCCGGCGTCCCGTGGCGGCTCCGGCCCGGTCGGCGTCTCGGCCGTGGTCAAGGGCGGCGCCGTGCACTCGTCCGCGCGAGAGGAGGAGGGGGACGAGAGGGAGGAGGGACGCGCCGCCGTCGGCCGCGGCCGCTGCCTCGACGGCCGAAGCGCTGGGCGCCTCGCCGGGCGCCACGGCCTCCTCGCTGGGAGGGATGCCGCTAGGCGTGCTTGCCGGGCGCCACGGCCTATGTGCGCTGTCGCCGGCGCGGGAGGGATGCCACGCGCCGCCGGGCGGGCGGGAACCGACGGAGAGAGAGAGGGCGCCGAGGTGCCCGCGACGGAGAGCCGCCGACCACTGACCCGCCGCCCGCCCGCGCTGGGGTGCCGGGTGGCCGCCACCGGAGCCGGAGGAGACGGCCGCCGCTGCACGCGCCTGCTCGCCCGCGACCGGTGGCGGGTGGCGGCGCCGCCTCGGGCGCCGGCCGCCCGTGGACTGCCACCGCTACCGAGCCGCTTGCCGTGCCCGCGCAGAGAGAGAACGGCGGGGAGAGAGAGAGAACGGGAGGGAGTGATGGCCGCCGGGCGCGCTCGCCGCCGGCCGCCAAGGTTGCCGCCCGCGCCCTCGCCGAAGTAGTTCGTCACGCCGCCGCCGACCGGGAGGGGAGGGAAGAAGATAGAGGAGAGAGAAGAGGGAGGAGGGAGAGAATAAAAAAGAATTAATATGTGGGTCCCACCATTTTAGAGTAGAGATGTAGAGGATGGATGAGTGCGGGAGAAAGTAATATAGAGAAAAGAATCTTACTGACCAGGACGGAATATTCCGTTTAGAGGATGGATTTAGAGGGTGATGAGTGCGGATAGCCTCAGTATTGCATTCCGTTCCCCGCTGCTGCTTACTTTTTCCTTTAAACGCTGGCGTGGACACGGGATGAGATCGCGTACCCAGTGCGGGTAGTCTGAGCCTTGGCACCAGACAGGATGCCCGCATGCAAAGGGCAGTTTTTTTTTTTTTTTTTTGGCTGGTGGCAGTTGTTTCTCCGCGGTCCCGCCCCGATTCCCTTGGCACGTCCCTCCCGGTCAGCAAATCCTTCTCCGGTCGCCCTCATCAGAGTTATATTGTTCCTATTCCTCCTACTAATATTCAAGAGGATCTGGAGAATAAGAAAGGTACACACTAGAATAAATCATGAGACCTGCAATGACATTCTATTGCAATTGCACTAATAGCACGTATGTCCCAGCAGACCAAATGCACCCCAACCCAAATCCAACCCAGTACAAAAACTGAATGACGGTCAATTCAGTTGCGCTAATAGCACTTATGGGTTATTATGCAGCAACGAAAAAGGGAATAAACGAGAAACATATACTCAAAATTTGAGACCACATAACCAATTGTCCAAAGTTGTAATTGGGTTTAATTATTAAGTCTATATCTCCTCTTCTGGTGACCCGCTAGCTAGTCACATTTTCGTGTTGATCCAACGATTCAGATTTGTGTCTCCAATGTTTTCTTTTCGTCCTCAGATTTTTTTTCCCTAACAACATTTTTCTTAAAAGCGGAACATTGTTTTTTTTCTTTCTTAAGCGAGGCATTAGAGACGACGAAAGAGGAGGGTTGACGGAACATTGTTTTTTCTTTCCCCTAAGCGAGGCATCGTTTTCCCCCTACAATCTCTGAATACTAGGATGGTTAGCGCGCTTCGCCACGCATGCTCCTGTGTGCTTGCCCCCACTCTGCACACACACACGGAAAACCGATGGGCCTAAACAATACAAATGTGTGAAATACTCCATATGATGCATAGACTTTGGAAAAGCTTATGATGATAGAATAACTATGAAACATATAGATAAAATACAAATTAGATGGTTACCACGAAAAAAGAGATGGAAGAGAGCATATAATATTAAGCAAGACCCATGCAGCCAAAATCTTCACTGTTGATAGGAAGTATACTACTTAAATTTAGTCTATTCATGACACTGAAATATAAAAACTATGTGTATCTGTAGTAATAGTATCACAATTATATGCAGCAAGGTATGACAAAAAGATAGTATATGGTAAAATAGAAACATGGGATATGGCTCCTGTATCATGGCTTATGAAGTGGTAAGGTGATGAGAAAAGAGAGAAAAATATTTGAAATTGCGTTGCGGAAATAAAGTTTGACTGAAATTATGTTTAGAATAACGTCGATGCTGAAATTGAAACTAAATTGAGCCTTATTACTTTAAAATTTTGGTCAACCGATCGTGAAATTGAAAAGTCATAACTGAATTTAATTAATTATCTGAAGGAGAAAAATTAAAATACTGTAATGTTAGCATTATGACTGGTATGAGTAAAACGAAAAGGTAAAGAAATACCATGGCTGCATTTTTTTAATTGTAAAGTATAGAAATATAGTGGGAGATAAACTTCCGTTACTTTCGTACTTGCCCCTGGCACTTTGATTTGTCAGTGGTGGCAGGATGGCCATCACCCATCAGCATGCAGCGGTAGAGCCATTGGCAGCGTGATATGTACGCATGCGCTGCTAGGCCAGCGATACTCCCGCGGTTATAGATTTTACTATAAAAGCTATGGCTCCCAACGGCACCCCAAACCAAAGGCAACGACCCAAGCCAACTCAGCTGGTGTTTGCACTTAACGAGAGCCCACACCTGATCACGGGAATATGCTAGCACGATCCAACCCAAGACCAACCCAAACGGCAAACTGTAGTAAAAAGGAAAGAAAGGCAAACGCAGTCAAATGAAATCTAAAAAAAATGTTAAGTACCGATACGGGGTGTATTTTAGAATAAAAAATCAAGTTTTGCAGATTTCTGACTAAATTAACTATATATGCTTGCTGAGGACATAAAAGTTGTATACTAATTCGTTCATATTCTTTTTTAATTATTAAGCATGGTACAACACATGCCCATTGACTCGTATGGTTATATATATGTATGGACACATGCCTATATTGACAAATCTTAAGATTATCGAAGTCACCACAAACGTCTTATTGTATAAAAAATATTTTATATCACCAAAATAATTTTCTTGATCATTAAACAAATCCAAGAAAATATGTATGCCCCTTATTTATACAACAAAGCCTTTTTTGCTCTTAAGAAACTAGGATTATACGACAACAAAGAAAAAAAGGGATAAGTTTAAAAATTGGCACCACCCATCCAATTGGCCCCGAGTATTAAGTGGGTTTTGTTATTTGGCCTGCTAAAATCTTTTTGCAGGGCACTTTTCTATCCACAACAGAGATAGAGAAGAGATTGTCTATTTTTCAGAGCAGTGCTCAATACGTACATTAGGTTCCATGTGTCACGAGGGTTGAAATTCCTAACTTAGCACGGATCCAATCTATCAGTGACATTTCTAGGGTTAAGAAGATGCACTTGTGTTTTTATGCGGCGAAAAATTGTCCTATATCAGTAGAAGAGCTTGTGCATTATGAGGTTATAAAAAGAATGTATGTACAATAGCACCAATCTACTAATCCATTTTCAATTATAAGACATTTTGACTTTTCTAGGCACATTACCATTACTATATATCTAGGCATATCTAAGTCTATAACAAAGCCTAAGTCTATAACAAAGCCTATGTATTTAGAAAAATCTAAATCATGTTTATAATTTGGAGTAGAGGGAGTAGTTTGTATGATTCATTTGTACTAGTTTTCTCGTATAAGTAATATTTAATTTGTTCCAAATTATAAAATGTTTGGTTTTTTGACCTCAAATTTGATCACTTTAAAAAATCAGTTGACAATGAAATATCGTTGAAGGAGGGGGAAATGAGTTGACAATGGAAGGCATATACAAGGGGGAGAACTAGCTCGCCACGTTTTTTTTTTTACCTAAATTAACCTCTTTGTGTAATTGAAATCACAGATCGCAAGGACGCCAGTGATATGATTGTGTTTCTCTATTGGGATATAGTAAGCACAAATATTAAAAGAAAGAAGAAATACGTAGTTCTTAGTTACGTCAGTTTTCTCAATTTGGATTTTTTTTACCATGTTTCGGAGATTCACAACACAGGTGGTGAAACTGAACAAGATGGAACTTGCTACTGATGGTTCATTATAATGGGGACATACACAACAGCTTTTTTGGATAAAAAAATAAAAAAAATACACAACAATTACGCGACAGAAAGCAACATCAACATCATCAACATCAGACATGGTTGTGAAGCCAAATCACCTAGCCTGCCAACCCATACAATCAAGCCCACGACAGCCTTGGGTGGATGGCTCGGTGCCCCATCCAACCTGCGGCCCATGGGGCTTCAAATTTGAACCAAATACAGCTAAGGAGGTTCACTGAATCAAGCAAGCCCACGAAACACAACAAACAAAAAGGCTACTACTTGAGGAACGCGAGGCCGCCAAGAGCAAAAACCAATACGAGAAGCAAGAGGGAGGTCCAGAGCGCCGTCTTGCCGGCGGCGTGCCAGCCGTCGACGTCGCGCGGCACCACCCAGTAGCCGAAACACATCTCGGCGAGACCAAAGATCACTACGGCGCCCAGGAAGCCGTAGTACAGGTACGCCGGCGTGCTGCCGTGCAGGCGGAGGAAGATGCCTCCCGGGTTCTTGAAGATGATGAGCCCGAGCGCCGCCGCGGTCAGGACGACACCGGACCAGGTCAGCGCCACCGGCAGCCTGCCCGGATCGCGCCTGGCCTCGACGATCAGCTCCATCGGCGCCACTGGTATGCCCAGCTGGGACGCCATTTCTCTGCTGGATGCGTGGATGGTGGATTCCGTGTGGTAAGTGAGCGAGAGCGAGCTGATGAGCGAGAGGTTTGCCAAAGGTTTTGCCGTGGAAAATATATATAGCAGTGGCCAGTGGGGAAGAAAGGAAAACCCAGACCAAATGCACCCCAACCCAAAGCCAACCCAGTAGAGCAACTGAATGACGGTTCTAATAATAAGCTAAGTATAACAATTCTATTTCACTAATAGCACGTATGTCCTATGAGACCAAACGCACCCCAACCCAAAGCCAACCCAGTAGAACAACTGAAGAATGACGATTCTAATAAACTAAGTAAAAAACAATTCTATCGTACTAATGGCACGTATGCCCTATCAGACCAAATGCACCCCAACCCAAATCCAACCCAGTAGAACAACTGAATGACGGTTCTAAATTCTAAAAAAGTAAGTAAAACAATTTATGACATCAACGAAAGAAGGGAATAAGCGAGAAACATATCCTCATAATTTGAGACCACGCAACCAATCACAAAGTAGTAAGTGGGTTTATTTAATTATTAACACTTGTATTTGAAGAGAAAGTACAATAATACACTCCCTTCATTCTAAAAAATCAATTCCAAGAATCACTCCAACTCAAATTAACTATCTTAAGTTCAACCAACTTTATAGAAATGATAACAACATTTATGACACCAATTAAATTTATAGTATAAAAAACTTTTCATAGCAATACTAATTTAGTGTCATAAATATTGGTGCTATTTTCTTTATTTTGGTCAAACTAAGACAATTTTAGAAGTTGATTGAATTTCCAAAAGTATTCGATGGAATCATGTTAATATATAAGGATTTGTTCATAATAAAAAGTTCAAAAGCAGATTTTGTGATAGACCTGTCATGGAATATAAAGCGATGGGGGAAGAATTAAGAAAGGGGAGAGTTGAGGCAACCTAAATGCACCCCAAACCAAAGGCAACCCACCCAAGCCCAAGCCAATAATCCAGCTATGGTAGGGTGTTTCCCGCTATTGGCCCAACCTTTCTATATTGAACCATCAAGACGAAAAAAAAAACCCATTATATTTCTTACGAAATATACAAAGGTGGGAACAAGCGGCGCAACCCAAATACAGCCCAAACCAAAAGCAACCCAAGCCAAAGGTAACAAAGCCAGTGGTTGCTCTTGCCCATCTCATCCAAAAATGGCTGAATGGTCAAGAGAAGACAATAAACTACTGATTAATTGTGCAATTATTACAGTGGGATAAGTCAATAAGCACTGCATAATCCAAGTATGTTAAATGTAAGGGGCAGCGGGAATGATTTTTTTTTTTTTCCTTTGGATGTCCTTATTGTGTTAGAATTAATTTTTTTTTGAGCAATATATTTTTGTGGTTACACAATTTTGTGCTAAAGCACCTTTGAAAACAAGAGAGGAAGCCAGATTTATTTCCGTCATCTAAAGAAAAGGTAGCAACCAACAACCCAAATGCACGGTTAAATAACTATACAAACAACAGTGAAAAGAAATTGACAGAAATAATACAGTAGTACCACATTTAAAACACACATACACACCCCCAGAGAGAGTAATACAGTATCTTTTTTTAAGTAAAAATGGCCACACACTGCTGAAGCGACGACCCCTCCCCAACCCAGGACCAACCCAAAGTGGCATACACAACGGCCAAAGAAATAATAATTGAAATAGTTGACCACCGATTCTAACTACTTCAGCTCTTCGCTTCTGTGTTGCCTCAGACGAAACGAAGCAGAAGGAACCAATCCATCCATCCCCATCCCGAGCCTCGGCTGCAGCTGTTCGTCATCGAACAAATCCCACCTCGAAAATCAGATCAAAGCAAGGGACGAGGAGGAGAGGTGGGGTGCGCAGGACGCGCAGCATATGGAAGACGCCGGCCCACTCGCCGCCGCTGCCGCCGCCGCCGCCGCCGCCGCCGGAGGTGACTGGCGTTCCCAGATCAATCCCTTGGCGCGCCAGGTGATGGTCGCTAATATGTAAGCACCTCGTACTCGTTAGATCATGTATATTTGATTTCCATACATGTTATAGATGTCGAAAACTTGTCATGCCACTTGGATTTCAGCACTAGGACGCATCGGACATCCTTTTGACGAGATATCAAGTTATTTTTCCCCTCCTGATTTTAGAGATTCCCTCCCACCCAAAACTGACCTGATGGAACAGATGCTGAAGCATCCTCAACAGTCAACAGTGCGTCAGCATATCTCATTTTGCATTACATGTGTAGATTTAAGACTCTGAGGTGGCATCTGCCATTGTCAGATGAAGAGGGGCGCAGTAGACTTCAAAACATTGCTGTGGGATTTGAGGGCAAATTCTACAACGAAGCCACCAGCAAGGTATATTTAGCTTAATTTTGCTACCTTCCACAGTCTGAGACACAAATTCTATTTACGACTTATGAGGTTAAAAAAAGTGGGTACCAGTCAATTGAGGAAACACTGCATACAACGTGGGAAAACTTTTTAGCTTAACTTTTTAAACTGCTTGTTGCATTTCTGTTCAAAGGAACATTTTCATAAATCCTGGCTAATCTTTCTTTCTTTGTTATTGTGTTAGTTCTTATAACTATGCATGGATTCCTAAGTTGTGTCAATGGTCATGTGTACTATACCTTGACTTACTCAGTCCATTTTCTGCCACTCATGAGGCAACCTTCTGTCAGAAAGGAATGGCTTGAACAAGCCTACCATAGGATATACTCCTTACCACATTCTACAAAAAGGCCAATGCTATTGTGCCAAGTAAGCGAGAACATACAAAACTACACAGTCATTTACCTTGGATAAAAAGAACACCAAACAAGGTTTTAGTGGATAAAAAGAACACCAAACAAGGTTTTAGTCCCACCATTTGTGTCACACAACTTATTATACCATTTTCTTTTATATTTCTCAGGATAGTTATAAGCGGAAGATTGCTATGCTATTGATCTATGTGGAGAATATGAATCAAAATTCCCACCATCAAGGTACCACTACCATACACAGTTCTAACTTTTGCTTTTATGTGCTATCATGTGTTTCTTGCTGAAATGTTTGGGTACCATTAAGATTATAGAAGGCACTATATTCTGTTCATATTCAGCTATATATCACTATATTAGTTGTGCACCTATGCATTTTATTGTGACGATTCATTCCTTGATTCTAACTTGTAGACAGAGCAAACCAGCTGATGGATGCATCTATGTTGTTTTGCATTTGCATCTTCACCTTTTATTCTTATTGCTAACTGTGTGAAGGAGAAATGTTTTTCTTGCTAATTTAATCATTTAATACATGGATTATCAGAACTTACCCTAGATGTATTTACCTTGATGTGTGAAATGATGCATTGTAAATGATTACACCATGGTAATAAATTCCATGTAACTCAGTTTTAGGTTAGATCCTTATTACAGTACTTTGTACTGAAGCAAGCATTCACCATAAATTGATTCAGTACCTGTGTTTCTTTCCCTTCAGCAAAGTAAAGGCTAAATCCTGTGTCAGTTATATCAGTGACATGCTGATTTGAGTTCTTCTGTGTACTTTTTACAACTTAAAAAGTTAGTGCCCTTTGTTAGTTCCAGAATATATTTAATGAACATATGGTATTTTAGAGAATGGTGCAGATGATTTACGTTCACAAAAAGAGAATGGTGCAGATGATAAAGGCAAGGCACCCATGTCGGGATCTCCAGGAGATGAGATTATTCCACCGCCACAAGAATTCTCGGATTCCACGCTGTATGGTCCGAGCAATGAGGTTGCTTGCCAACTCAAAATCTTCTTTTTTTTTTTTTTTCTGTGCTAATCATATTCTCTCTAACAATGTCTGCCTTCCTCTTCCTGCATCATAGGACCTGACCTATGAACCCACGGATGATGGGGCAATCAATCTGAAGAAGCGCAAATTTGATTCTTCAAGTTCTTGGGCACCTGTGCTTGGACAGCCCTGCTTCCCTGTTCATGTGGATGATCCCTCTTCCTTCCTTGAGGCGTCCTCAAGTTCTTGGGCACCTGCGCTTGGACAGCCCTGCTTCTCTGTTCATGTGGATGACCCCTCTTCCTTCCTAGCAATTCCAGAGGCGTACTCATCTGTACCCTCCTGGTAGGTAACTGATCTGGAATTGCTAAGCAAACCTTCATGGTTCCTGGCGGATTCTAAACTCTCTCTGCTTTGCTTTGGATCAGGGCGAACCAGATGCAGTTTCAAGATTTTAGGTATATATGACAATTGACATGGATAGCTAATGGAAGCTGTGTGTAACTGCTTGTGTGCAGCTGTGCAGCCGCAAAGAGACTTGTGCATGCTTGTCAAAAAAAAAAAAAAAAAGAGAGAGAGACTTGTGCATCCCGTCACATTTAAAGTCTGTCGATCTTCAAGGATCTCTCAACTGTGTGCCTTTTTAGATATAGGTGCAGTTCTAGCTTGCGCACATTGCATTGTGTGCGTGTGGTGTGTGTGAGTTTGTGCTTAAGTTCAGATGATACTACAGCCTATAAGTATTGAGGCAAAAGAAGAATAATACTGTAGTTGCATGTGTGCAGGTATGCATGGCCGTCTGGATCTTTATGTATGGCTCAGGTGCCTTTCTGTTGCGTCGGTATAAACTCCTTTTTTTATTATTATTTCTGGGACTTTATATTGCTATTGCATAAAAGATGCTCTATGTCTTAGGTTAGCCTCATCAACCTCACCACCACTAAAAACTCCCCTTCTTTTTGTTACAAACTTATAATATCAAGATGTGTGGTATTTCTAAGTAAATCGAACTTGTGCTCGTCGGATCGGCCACAGCCATGTCCACCGCTGTCGCTGCTGGCACTGCTGCGGTTCAGAAATCAAATATAAAGGCCTCCTTTGGTGCAGCTCTGGCCGCTCTGGCTTCACTGACAATAGCACTGTCCATATACTGTAGTGACACTGTAGCTACGCTATTCACTCCGTTTCACTCCTCTTTCTCTCTCACTGTAGCAGAGATACTGTTTCGGGAGCATTTGGAGCCAGATTTTTTAGTTTCACCTATTTCGGCTTGTTCTTCCTCCTGGCATTGTCTTCATCTTCTTCTTGGAGGCGCGAACGACACTATGATCCTCTTCCTGCATCGAGTTTGATCCACGGCTTCGAGCAACCCACTTGTTCACATACCATAACTGGCGGTGCTAATGGGAGTGGAGCCTCCAATGCCCTCAGCATGGGACCCTCCTCTGGGTACATCCTAAACTCCTCATCTTGCGTTAAGTTCATGATATTCATGCTTTGCTTTGTTTCTGTTATGAATAATATGCCATGGATGTATGCGTCTGTTCTTGTTCATATTATGACCATGAAATTGTTGCTTCCCGGTATGCTATACATGAGATGGATACACACTGTTAATCATGTTTTTGTTTCATACATGTTTTATGATCCTACTGGTATGATGATCTTGTCCTTAATTATCATATTGGTCGTGGCTATGATATTCTTGTGAACATATATGATGTCATGATATTATTGCTAATTTTCTCATATGTCGTCATCATGATGTAAATATTTTTCTAGATTAAATTGACTTTGAAATCACCTAAATATCTAACAATTCAAAAACCTAATAATAGGCAATTTTTATCTTAGTGGTTTTGTTGCTGCTTTGAAGCCAAATGCTTTTAATGGAAAAAATTTAATGATATGGCGTGCCAGGATGAAGTTGTGGCTTACTGCTATGAATTGCTAACACGTCGCACACAGGAGAAGCCCGATAACTTAGCTCCTGCGGATGAGCTACATTTCGAGCTACCGACAATCTATTTCGAGGTGTTGTGATTAGTGCTCTTCATAGCAAGTATGCAAAAAGTTACATATCCTGTGCATCAGGCAAAAAGTTACATATCCTGTGCATCAGGCAACGAGTTATGGAATGCTCTTGAGGCAAAGTTTGGAATTTCTGATGCTGGGAGTGAGCTGTATCTCATGGAGCAGCTGTATGACTATAAAATGGTTGAGAACCGTTCTATAGTGGAATAGGACACTGGCTAAAGAATTTGAACTATTTCCATGTCTATTACCTGACAAGTTTGTGGTCTATGGTATTATCGCTAAGTTGCCGCTTTCTTGGAGGGATTTTTCTACTTCTCTGAAGCACAAGAGACAGGAATGCTGAGCTCATTGGTTCCTTTGATGTGGAAGAGAGGGCGAGAGCAAAGGACAATCGTGGAAAGGGAGTTGAGTCTTTTGCTACAAATATGGTGCAGAAAAAGAACTCATTTACATTCCATAGGAACAAGAAGAAAAACAACACCAAGCAAGAGAATGTCACGAAGCCTAAGCAGACAGCTGAATTCAAGAAAAGAAAAAACAACAAGAAAGGTGGAGGTTGCTTTGTTTGCGGTAATGACGAGCATTGGGCAAAGTGCATGCCCAGACCACAAGTTTAAGAAAGAGAAAAAGTCAGCAAACATGGTGACTACTGATACTACTACAGGAGGAACATCTGGGTATGTAATTCTTTAGCTTTTGTTCTTTCAGTTTATCATTCACCTGAGTGGTGGATGGATAGTGGTGCTAATATTTAGGTCGGCGGGACTGAAGCCTTGCTGATGGGGAACGACTCACGTGCGCATGTACTTTGGCGTTGTGTCATACCCGATTTTAAGGACAAAACCGAGTACATAGATCTCATGTGTGCCCAGAAAACATCACACACATAAGAGACAAATTATAAAGGAAGTACCATGCACAGTGCTATATTACATCTCAAATAAATCATTCATTACATAGATAATAATAATCAAAGTCTATCAAGCAGAAATATAGCTATGAAAGATAACTAGTGGCGCCTCCAATACCACAGGGAACGGTTGATTGGTTGACTGCAAGTCTAGTAATCCTCTGGAAAGTCCTCATATTCTCCGAACTCACTTACCCATCCGGGATTTTTCAAATATTGAAAGTAAAGCAATGCATAAGTATATGTCGTACTCAACAAGAATAATATAGGGTTCATGAAGCTCAAAGGTTGACACTGGTTTAACTACATTAGCTTTTATTAAGTCACTTTATTTAGCAATTGAATAGCAGCATCAAAATAATAGCCCAGCAAACTTATGATCAGGTAAACATGATTAATGAATAGCAATAACAATAACATAAATAAACATAATTAACAAGTGATATTTATCTCTATTTCATAAGTCCAAGGCCGCTCATGTCCGTGACCACGGCTGATATATCAGTTTTTAACATACTTTGCAGATGTTGTACACTTTCACCATGAGCCGTGATTTCCATATACCAGCGCATTATACATTGCCTAGGTGCACGGCAGGGTTTCACTATAGAGCCTTTCAAGGGTTCGTCTAACATGTTAGGGCTGCTAGGTTTCTGTGGCCTGCGAGTGTAGAGCCCCCCTTCCAAATGGTTCACACACACGCAAAGAAGATGGATAAAGACAGAGGCCGCACTATACTCAACCCGAAACACACCCCTCTTGCGCCTTTCGGTAACCACTAACATGCTAGAAAAGATCCCCATACTTGACTAAAGCTAGAGCTATGTAGCACTCATGGTTGTACTATAAATCCTAGATTTCACTTATGAATAAGTCCTTAGGGAGAGAAACTAGAGCATCACAAAACATTGCTCTAGCCCCCTGGTCCATGGTTGCCAAAAATCATATTTTAATGTTCAATTGCATATTACATTAGTCAAGTTATAAGATCATGGAATGTTTATTTTGCACTAGCATCATACTACCCAAATGTATATCCCAATAGGTATCAAGGTTCAAAGGAATCAATCACTAGGGAGAATTGCTGTGTTTATCAAGGAGGACACATGCATAACGATAACTAAAGGAATTCTCCGCGCGTTGCTGCAGGAATTAGCGAAGTAATAGCTCTCATACTATATTATGGTGTATAAAATATTTAGAACCCCGACTTTAGGTATAATTTGAAAAAAATAAGCGACTAGCTTGCTATTAGACAACTCAACTATTGGACAACTTACAAATTATAATATGTATTTTCTTTGCTAATTGCTATTGTGCAAAAGATAAGTATTAAAATCTAAATTTTATAAAATTGTATATGACTACTTGACAACGCATAGAAAAGAGGTGGAAAAGTGGAATAAAACTAAATGAAACAACGCAATACATCATCCATGACCATAAGTCTCAATCGATAAAGACATATAATGATAGTACGTAAAGAATTCTCATCCGTAACTCATTTATTACTCGGCATTAGTGAATTGTAAAAAAAGTTATCGTAATATATCCATGTGGGGTCTTGTTTTGAAAATTTTTTTTGCGAGGAACACTATGGTGCAATTGGATTTTAATTACGATACACGTTTTAGGTGCTATAACTTTTTTTTGTATTTCAAAAAATAGCTAGTGGGAGATAATTAATTAAGACTAAGTGAGGGTAACTCCTTTGATGACATCATCATACATCACTTTTTAAAAATCCTTATTTTTGATTGGAGGAGACCCCCTTAGTGGGTCTTAAGAATATAGGAGTATAGGATTAATTTATTAAGGTGAATAGGACAACAAGAAAATCCCATATTATACATGGCTTGCTCTGGAAACAGCTGCTGGTACTGCTCTTCGTCAAAGTACTCGCCTTGATCATCGTCGAATTGATTACCGCCTAAAACGAACGTCACATCAACAACACACAAGCATCCGGGCAATCATGCATGAAGCAAACAAGGCTATAATTAGAACATTACACTAAACAGTATAAAACAATTTGAAAAGCTTATAAAAATATTCTACACGTCGTTACGATCACGGAAACGTAAATTGCACGAAAATCGGATTTAAAACGAGAGAGACACTAATTTGAACTCTGGATGGCATTGTCGTAAATACTGCGAACTTAATTTCGAAATTAAAATAAATAAAATCAGAAATTAGGATCAGAGGGGGACTGCGGGTTCAATTAAAAGGAAGTGTAGGGATTCTTTAGCAAAAGTGTAGCGAAGGGGTATGGAGAGCTCTCATCCCTCGATCTTCAGATGGACGGTTCAAAATAGATGAAAGTGGGAGAGAGACTTCCTGGCCGTCGGAAACAGAATGTCCTGCACGGTGGTGACCATGGCCGGCGGCCAGGAGCACGACGGCGCTCGGCGTTTGGCTGCTTCCGAGCACCTCGGACCATGGGAAAAATACCGGAAGGGAGAGGAGATGAAGGCGATCTCACCAAGGGATATATCGCAGCCCAGAACGACACGGAGATGGCAGGCAGCTCGGAGGAACGGGTTTCGGCTTCCTGTACAAAGTCGGCGACGAACTGAGAACAAACGAGAGCGAAAAATAGAGAAAGAAAGAACTGGAGGGCTTCATCACCACAAAGCGACGCTCGTCAAGGAGGTTCGAGCGGTCGTGGTGCGACGGATGGCGAACGACGGGCGGCTCCGGCAGCTAGGGCTCGCGACTCTTCCGCTGCTCTCGAGAAACTGTGGCGGCTTTGCTAGGGTATGGAAAATAGAGCGACCCACGGAGGGAAAGGATGTGGGGAGCGCATCCGTATAGAAAACGAATCGGCCGCGTGATGGGATTTTTCGATGCTGTGTCCGTCTCGTGCATAGGAAGGGGAAGGGGAATCGGAAGGCACCCCGCTGCTGCGCTGCGCTGGTGGCCACTTGGGCCGGTTGGGCTGCTCGAGCACTGCCAGGAAGGAAGAGCGGCCAGCAGCAGGTCAACTGCCGAGAGGGACAGAGAGAGTTTTCTTTTTCTTTTCTGAAAACTGAAACCTGAAGCTTAGCAAGGAGGGACAAGGGGTGGCGAGTGCTCTGCTGGCCTGCTGGGCCGGCAGAGAAGGCCAGCGGCCAAGCTAAGCTGATCTCCAGCCGAGAGACACGAAGCAAAAGAAATCCTTTTCCTTTTTTGAAACTGAAATTCCAAACCAAAACAAAGGAGCTTTACCATTCAGTTCTGAAATTTCAGAAAAAGAAAACAAACAATACAAAGAAAAATATGCAGCAGCATGTATGCATAAGCATGTTCCTAACCTTATGACAGATTTTAATTCCATGAAAATTATTATTTCCCTATGTTCAATGCACACACTAAAGCATATATAAATCAATTTAGGCTATTTCAATGTGATGCAAAATTTCGGGTGTTACACGTTGGTACCGTAGTTCTGAAGTTTACTTTAGGAAAGATGGTGCTACTGAAGAACGTACAACATGTCCCCTCTATCAAGAAAAATCTTGTTAGCTGTTCTATGATGTGTCGCGACGGCTATAAGATCTTGCTTGAGTCCAATAAATGTATTGTGTCGAGACATGGTAGCTTTGTTGGTAAAAAATATGATTGTGGAAGTCTATTCCACTTATCTTTGCTTGATGTATGTAATAAGGTTGTGAACTCTATTGATATTTCTGATGAGTCAGATTATAGCATTCACGTCTATGTCATGTTAATTTTGGCTGTCTTATGCGGTTAGCAAATTTGAATTTAATCCTAAAATTTAAATTGATCAAAGGTTCTAAGTGCCATGTGTGTGTACAATCTAAACAACCACGCAAGTCTCACAAGGTTCTTTGAGGCGAGGAATTTGGCACCACTTAAACTTGTTTATTTAGATTTATGTGAAGTGAATGGTGATTTGACTAAAGGCAGAAAACGATACTTCATGACTTTTATAGATGATTGTACTAGAGTTTGCTATGTGTATCTCTTAAAATCAAAAGATGAAGCATTGCACTTTTTAAGGCCAATAAAGTTGAAGTAGAAAACCAACTTGAGAGAAAAATTTAAAAGTTAAGGTTTGATCGTGGAGGAGAATATTTTTCAAGTGAGTTTTATGAATTCTACGTAGAACATGGGATTATTCATGAGAGAACACCGCCATATTCACCTCAATCTAACGGGATTGCCAAAAAGAAAAAAAATCATAATCTAACAGAGTTGGTTAACGCCATGTTAGAGATTGCTGGATTACCTAAGGAATGGTGGGAGGGAGACGATATTGACAGCATGTCATTTCCTAAATAGAGTTCCTACAAAGAAGAAAGGAATCACGCCATTTAAGGAATGGGAAAAGAAAAGATTAAACCTCTTTTATTTGCGTAATTGGGTTGCTTGGCCAAAGTGAATGTGTCAATTAAAAAGAAGCGTAAACTTGGACCTAAAATTGTGGACTGTGTTTTTCTTGGTTATTCTTTTCACAATATTTGATATAGGTTCCTTATTGTGAATTCTAGAGTACTTGACATGCATGTTGGTATAATTATGGAGTCCAGAGACGTAACAATTTTTGAGAATAAATTTTCTATGAAAAATGCAGCTAGCACATCTAACCATGAAACTGCTATAATTCCTTATGAGCACTTTACACCGATAGAACAAATTGAGGAACCTCGTGTGCAAAGTCCAGAGGAGGATCGATGATGCTATAGTCACTCGAAAGAGTAAGAGACAGAGGGTTGTAAAATCCTTTGGTGATGACTATATTGTGTACCTTGTGGAGGATACCCCAATGCCATTGGAGAGACATATTCTTCTCCTGATGCGGACTTATGGAAGGAAGCAGTACGGAGTGAGATGAATTCTATTATGTCTAATGGAACTTGAGAAGCGAGAACATACAAAACTACACAGTCATTTATCTTGGATAAAAAAAACACCAAACAAGGTTTTAGTCTCACCATTTGTGTCACGCAACTTATTATACCATTTTCTTTTATATTTTTCAGGATAGTTATAAGAGGAAGATTGCTATGCTATTGATCTCTGTGGAGAATATGAATCAAAATTCCCGCCATCAAGGTACCACTACCATACAGGGTTCTAACTTTGCTTTTATGTGCTATCACGTGTTTCTTGCTGAAATATTTGGGAACCATTAAGATTATAGCAGGCACTATATTCTGTTTATATTCAGCTATATATCACTATCTTAGTTGTGCACCCATGCATTTTATTGTGATGATTGATTCCTTGATTCTAACTTGTAGACAGAGCAAACCAGCTCACTACAGGATTTCAGTTCTTTGCCGAGTGCCTCGGGCACTCGGCAAAGGGCAAAAACACTCGGCAAAGGCTTTGCCGAGTGTAGCTCTCGGCAAAAGAGCTCTCGGCAAAGCCGCCGTCGGCAACGGGCTCTTTGCCGAGAGCCTTTCTCGGCACTCGGCAAAGCCTTTGCCGAGTGCCGGGGGGGCACTCGGCAAAGGAAAATTGCATTGACGGCGGCGGAAAAGCGGACGGCGGCTTTGCCGAGTGCCTTCCCCGCGTGGCACTCGGCAAAGAACTAATTTTTTTTTTGACAAAATACTTTGCCGAGTGCCTCCTCCGTGGGCACTCGGCAAAGAATTAAATTTTTTTTTTTTGAAAAATTCTTTGCCGAGTGCCTCCACCGGCACTCGGCAAAGAATTAAATTTTTTTTTTTTTTTGAAAAATTCTTTGCCGAGTGTCTCCACCGTGTGCACTTTCGGCAAAGAGGTAATTCTCGGTTTTTTTTTGGGCTTTGCCGAGAAGCGTTGACCATAGCACTCGGCAAATATGGTCACTTTGCCGGAAGTGCCTTGGTCATTGCACTCGGCAAAGTGACCATAATTTTTTTTTCAATTCGTTTTCCGTTAAATCACAAAGACACACAATATATATATCACATACACAGTACACATATCACATAAACATCACATAAATCACACCCACAGCACATCCACAACACATATATCACAACCACATCACATATATCAAATCCGATCGTAATCCGATCACATCACATCACAAGACATCACAAATTCGATCACAATCCGATCACAAATGTCTCAAACCTCATAAGAACCAAGTGCATTATTGAATTGAGAAGGAGACGGTCAAGGGCCAACTCACAAATCCGACGAGAGCCAACTCACTTTGTGCACCCTCGCCAATCCGCCACCCCCGTCCCCCGGTGAAGACTGTGGCGATCAAGCGTCGTAGGCCAAGCCGGGTTGTTCGAACCCGCCGACTGAGGCTGCACAAAGGAGACCGGGTTAGTACGTGTGATGACTACAGTTCGAACGAAACCAATACACATTTATACTTACAGGAGTCCCAAAGAGAGGAGGCTGAGCCTCGAGGCCGAGGCCGAGGCGGCACTACCATCGGAGCCGATGAATCGTTGTGGGAGCTCCATCCCCGAACGTGCCCCCATCCGGCCGACGGCGGCGAGCCGGGCCATCCTCGCCTCGCCTGCTCACGCACGCCCCTCTCGGCCTCGAGCCGGGCCTGCACCGCCTGGGTGCCGCCCAAACGCCTCCCTCCTTTCTCGCTTCCATCCTGGCTGCGATAATGCAAAGGTGGAGTTATAATAATTGAAACATCATCGATCGAAGCTTACAACAACAAGAATTACCTCGAGTGTGGCGTAAGCGAGCCGTGAAGCCGGGGCGTGGGCGGCACACGCTTGCGTCCGTGCTCGTGTGCTCGCAGCCGGGAGAGAGGGGGAGTCGAGGCCGAGTCGATGACGCCGTCGCCCATCCCAGCACCGCACATGCTTCTTTCCTCCGCCCACCCTCATGACGATCTGCGGGTCAAGGTCCCGGGTGCTCGGATCGTAGTCCTCGCCGTGTACCGTCCTCGCCGCGGACGTGTACTCGCCGAGGCAGCTTATGCACGCCGGGCGTTGGTGTACGACTTCGGGGCGGGTCCTCCGGGTTGTATGCGAGACGTCGGACGACGCCTTGCCCTTGTGCGCCATAGCAAATGCCTTGAAGATGGGGCAAGGCGCGCCACCATGGGCCTGAGACTGCAAGAAACGGAGTTAGTGAAGGAACGACCACGAGTTGGAATCATGAGTTAGTGAGGGAAGAATCATCGACTTAGCTTACCCAGCGCTTGCGTATCCCGGCGAGGTTGCGGCCGCCTTGATGGTGCGATACGCCGGGCATCATCAAGCGGCACTCCCCGTTTAGCGTTGTGGGTCTCCTCCCACTCGGGACCGCACCACTTGTTCACGATCTGCTCCCAGCCGTCTTGGTGGCTGGAGCACCACCAGGGCAAGCCTCGCACGCCACAATTTCACATATAAGTAGATCAAAGTAGACCTATGTAAACTGAAAGATCATATCATTTATATACCGCGAGGTACTGGTCCCGAGTCAGCGTCATCGTCCTCGCTTGTGTTTTGTTGACCTTCTCCCCAAGGATGATGCCATGGTAATTGACGATGGCCTGGAGACGCGCCTCGTAGTGAATGTCGGTGACGAGCTTCTTACAGCCCCCTAGTGACACATGTCCGGGCCCCCCGGCCTCGTATCCCTCCTCGCATTTGTAAAAAGTCTACACGCAAACATAAAAGGTCAATTTCTTATTTGAAGATAAGTGCAATAAATTTGATGCATTAAGATTGCTAGGGTTGGATGAAAGACTTACCTGAACTCATGCAAGACACGCACCGCCTTGTTTTGATGTTCCGGATCTGGGGGCAACGGCGGCGTGCTCGAACGTCCGGGGAGGCTCCTCATTCCCCTGCGTCGTCACCGGGCCGGGGTAGTGCGTCTTACTGAGAAGACCCAGGACGTTATTTGGTGGGCGCGAGTGCTCACCCGCACCACAACCAACCAGTTCCCCGAAAAGTGGTTAACCAATAGCATTAGTTTACAATTCACTTCCCAATATGTCATATGAAATAGTAATACCATGGAAGTTACTTACTTTTGGCCCTCGGGCGAATCACCCGGGCCGCCTCGTCGGTGTGGTACTGCAGGAGACTCGCGGGACCGCGTAAGGACACACTCGACGAGGTACCGGAAGAAGTAGAACCAGCACCCACCGCGTCCTCCTCCTCCTCTCTCCCCTGCTCCTCACCCCTGCTCGTCCTCGTCCCCGTGCAGGGGAGCTATCACCTCGTCCTCGGCCTCGTCCCTGCTCCTGCTCGTCCTCGCTCACGGTCCCGAGGAGGTGACGGCTCCCTCGCACGCCTCCTCCTCCGCCCTGGCCGGAGGTCCCCCTCATTTCTTTGCCGCCATCGCAGCTTTTTGTCTTATTGTACAACGAGGGGCAGGTTCACCGACCGGCCGCCCACCATCTTCAACGAAGCACCTGCATTTGACAAGAACCAATAAGACATGATTAGAAAAATTAGGTTAAATAAATAAAACCCAAGCATCCGTAAAGAACAACAACGTAAGGTATCATATAAATAAATAGCATTACATGTATTAAGTATAATCTTCATGATCGGGATCATAAGCCTCATCGTCGGTATCAAACATGTCAAAGTACTCGACCCCGCCCAATGGAGGATTGTCGCCCTCGCCGCCGTTGCCTAAACGATGTCGCTCAAGCATTTGTAAGTCTCTCACATTTTCAACCTCATCTCCATCGCCCTCGTCATCAACAATTTCTTGGCCAACTTCCATTTCTATCGCCTCGGTCAAGTCTATCTCGAACCTCCCATCTAGCCCTTACTGCCTTTGAAAGAACTCTCCCTCGTATGTGTTTGGATTGAAGTTATAGTCGTCATCATTTGGGACATGTAATTTACCGTGTGGCAAGTACCTTATGCACAATATCCCAACCCTTCGGTGCTCATTGCTTTGGCACGCATAAGGGAGATAATAAACTTGTGTCGCCTTGTTGGGCCACAATATACACATCATCTCCGGGTAGGGTGGTATCCCCGTCGAATCTCGACTAGACCAAGATGAGAATGGGTCCGTCTCGTTACCGCAGGATCAAACCCGAAAGGGCATTTGAATATGACGGAGTAAATGGCGTTGAACCATAAAAAAGTGAGCTCGTATATCTCTTGCACTCTTCCATAATACTCGACCCCATCTTGGCCGGGCGTAAAAACCCCCGAACTTGTTGTTCTCCTGTTCGATGAAGCTGCTCGAGCCCGTTGTGTGGAAGCGATATCCATTGACATCATAACCACCGAATGACTTAACCCTAAAGCCAAAGCCATCGGCAACTTGTCTCAACTCGGGAGTCATAGTCATATCAATTTGGGCCTGCAAACGAAGACCACGTACGAAAGGTTGGCACGCAACTCGAAATATGTAACTAAATAGGAGCTAAATGGGACGGTACCTTCTTCTTGAACCATGAAATGAATGCAGGTTTTCCATTTCCCAGACCGTTTTTAAGAAGAGCATCCGCTTCCTGCGGGTTAGGAGGGCGCGATTGACGCCAGTATTCATGAAGAAATTCCCTATACCAACGAGATCATAGGAGTTAGATGCAAGAAATAATGATAGCGTATGGAACAAGTGCGTTCACAACTTACGTGATATATGGCTCCACTTCCTTAAGGTTGGTCAACACATAGAACATGATAGCGCGCCACTCATCATATAGCAAGATCTTGTTTGTCGATCCACTCGCGCTTCCTAGTTGCCCTCGGAAAAGACTGAGGTTCGACTCATTTCTACCATCATTGTAACGAGGCTGAGGATTATGCGCGCTCGGAAGGTTGTCACTATAATAAGTTGTTGTGAAGTTGGACACCTCCTCGAGGATATGTGCCTCGCCATAGAAGCCTCAATTTTGTTTTTGTTTACGCATTTCTTCCGAAGAACCTTTAGAACTCTCTCGATTGGATAGCACCAATGGTATCTTGACGGGCCCCCCATTCGTGCCTCATATGGGAGGTGCAAGATCGATGTTTGCATCGGAGTGAAGAAGCCCGGTGGAAATATCTTCTCTAGCTTACGTATCAAAACGGGTGCCATTTTTTTTCGAGGTCTGCAATCACGGTGCACGAGATATCTCCCTTGGCACATAGTCGGGCGGAAGAAATAGCTCAACTCGCCATGACTAGCCAAACATGCTCGGGAAATAGCCTCGCACCATCGCTTTGGGAGAAGGCGTTCAATCCGTATGTGGTAGTCATGACTCTTCATCCCTAAGACTCGTAGAGTGTCTAACTTCACTCCTCTCCTCAGATTAGATGCGTATCCATCGTGGGAACATTATAGTCTGTATCCATTCTAGAACTTCCTTTCTTTGTGGCCTTTTCAATATATAATCAGCCGGGGGCCTTGTCCATGTCTTGCCACGTCTAGGAGGCCTCATCTCTAGCTTTGGTCTGTCGCACAACATTGCCAGATCCAATCTAGCCTTAGGGTTGTCCTTTGACTTTTCAGGAATATCCATGATTGTTCCCCAGAGTGCTTCGGCGACATTCCTTTCCGTGTGCATTACATCAATGTGGTGCGGAAGGAGGAGGTCATCAAAATAGGGAAGCCGAGTCAAGCCCGACTTATGCGTCCCACATATGTTGCGCACCATACCCCCACAAAGCCATCACATTCTGAGTTGAGCTCAAGGGCTTCTATCCTTTCACGAACCTCGGCAGGAGTCAACATCTGGGGTGGAGGGTCCGTCACCACAAGCCCTTTGGTAAAGTTTTTTCTGTCTCGTCTGAATGGATGGTCAAGCGGGAGGAACTGTCGGTGCAGGTCGAACCCCGAAAACTTAGTACCCTTTTTCAGATAAAAGAACCTCAGAGCTTCCTTGCAGATTGGACAGGGGAACTTCCCATTAACACACCAGGCACAGAACATGGCGTACGCAGCAAAATCATGCATGGAGTAAAGGTACCACACATACATCCTGAAGTTTCTCTTTGTAGCACGGTCATATGTCCATACCCCATTCCAGGCACTGATCAATTCATCAATCACGGGCTCCATGTATACACCCATATGATTCCCCGGGTGTCCGGGAATGATCAACGTTAATAACATGTGTTTTGCTTGCATGCACACACCGGGAGGAAGGTTGAGGGGGAGCACAAACACGGGCCAACATGAGTAGGGCGCAGCCATCATGCCAAAAGGATTGAACCCGTCTGTCGCAAGCGCAACACGGACATTACGAGCCTCTTTCGCCTTCTCATGATGAATGCCATCAAAGTAGGTCCACGCCTCACCATCGGATACATGCACCATCTTTTCAGAATTGTATCGTTTGCCATGTTTGTGCCATGTCATCTGTTTGGCGGATTCTTCGGTCATGTATAGCCGTTGGAGCCTCGGTATGAAAGGGAGGTGCCTGACGACTGACACGGGGATGTCGAGCTGCCTCTTCGGCCATCGGCGACTCTACCTCCGTATACCTAGAGGATTCGCACATATCGGCAAGTACTTTGCTTCCGCGTGTTCTTTCCCCTGAATAGAACACACCCATTCGGACATGCATGTATCCGATCATACGGCATCTTAAGGGCACGGCGCGGTCTGCGACTCGTACGTGCTTTTCGAGAATGTGAGCCTCGGAAGCAAGCTACCAACAACTGCCGAAGATATCGTCGGCTGCGTCTCGACTCATGCTAAGCCGAGACTTTAACGCCATTAGACGGCCAACGGCGCCTAACCGAGAGACCTTTGTGTGGCCGTGAAGCGGTTGCCGTGCGGAATAAACATATCATAGAACGCCTTCGCGGTGGCCTCTGGCTCCTCCTCCTCATCCGTACGTCCATCACCGAACTGTGCTTGATGAAAGTCATCTAACATGTCTGCTACTCCGGCATCGGCATCAAACTCCTCGACGCGTGCTCTCACCACCTCCTCTCTCATTCGATGGGCTTCACCATGGTGGACCCATCGGGTATAGTCCGGGGTAAACCCGTACTTCACAAGGTGCTTGCCCATGGTATCCTTGCATTGCCTTTTCCGATTAGCACACCTACTGCAGGGACACAGAACCCGACTCGCTCCTTTAGCAGCCTCGCCGAATGCTTGCTCTAAGAACACATATGTTTTCTCAATCCATTCAGCTGTGTAATCACGATCACTTGGGTGGCCCGTGTACATCCAGTCACGATCATCCATCTTCTAACATATACATTAGCGAGAAACATAACAATCAATTTTACCTACACCGGCCTCCTACTCTCTAATAGGTGAGGATAGGTCCTAATCCCACCCGCGCATGCATTGTTGGGGCTAGTTTCCGTTGTCTGCTCCGATCGGAGACGGAGTTTGGCGAAGACCTCCCTCCCGTTTCTCCGTGTACACGCCCGGCCAGGAGATCGTGTTTCCTGAGAACAACAGGGAGGTGATGCCGTAACTCGCCTCCGATCGGAGCAGCATAACGGAAACTAGCTCCCAACAACGCATGCGCGGGCTGTCCAAGTAACGTGGACAATTCGAAACAGATACGGTTGTCGATATGCAAAGATCTGCATATCGACAACCGTATCTCTTTCGAACGGGAGACGCCTAACTTGGCGACGTGACCTATGACCCTGATACGGAAATGGTTATACCTTAGGTGGCGGTGCAGTCAGGATAGCGGGGCCGTGGCGAGTCGGTGCAGTGGCGAGGCGACGCCGTGCAGGCAGAACCGCAACGGGGTCAACTCAAGCGCGGCTACAAGCAAGTCTTCTCTGCAAAAAAAGAAACGTACATAACATTAATTCAAAATTTGGACAGCACCTCCCCTGCACGGTCACAATATCCACACCTGCAATAAGACACATATAATGGCTCGATGGCCAGACAACCACATCGATGGCTCCATGGCCGGACAACCACATCGACGGCTCAACGGCCGACAACCACATACGCTAAACCCATACCACGACTCTTTACATTCGGGCAACGACGGTGATAGCGACAACCCTGATACTACCACATACGCTACACCACTATTTGAAAACTTCTACTACAACAATTATCTCTACAACTAATACTACCACTACTGCTACTACTAGAAATAGTACTACTTAAACCGAAAAAATTGCATTCTTACCACGCCAAAGGCAACCGTTGACCGGCAATGATGGAACGAGACAAATGGGGGGGGGAGTCACGGCTGCCCTCTTCTTCCTCCTTTCCTTCTCCTCCTCTTCTTCCTACTTTCCTTCTCCTCCTCTTCCCTTCTTCTTCTACGCCCCTCCTCTCTTCCTCTCGCTTGATGTACAAAGAAGGGCGTGGGGGAGTCGCGGCTGCCCCCTCCTCTCCTCCTACTCTCCTCTGCTTGATGTACAGCAAGGGGCGTGGGGGAGTCGCGGCTCCTCTCCTTCTACTCTCCTCCGCTTGATGTACAGAAGGGGGCGGGCTGGACGGACTTGCTGCCCGGGAGGCGGCCTGGCCGGGCAAAGGGGCTGGACGGGGCGGCGGCCGTGGCCCGGCTGGGCGCCGGGTGGCCGGGCACCGGGCTGGCTGTGGCCGGCCGGGGCGGGCGGACGGCGCGGCTGCGCTAGGGGGCCGGCCGGCGCTTTCCACCCGCGGCCGCCGAGGCGCAAAGAAGTGGAGGCGCGGGCCGCACGGGGGAGACGGGTTGGCCGGTGGCCGCCGGCGGTGAGCTGGTGGCGCGGGCTGGTGGCGGCCGAGGAGGCGCGTCCGGGCGGGGCGGAGGCGCGGCCCGGCGTGGCGCGCCGTGCTGAAGCCGAGGCCGGGGCGGGACGGGACGGGCGCGCTGGGGCGGAAGCCGCGGGCCGGGCCACGGCGGCGGCGGCGTCTCGGGCGGGGCGGCGCTGGTGGTGGCGCGGGGTGGGCGCCGGGACGGGCGGGCGGGGGTGGCGCGGTGGTGGCCGCGCCCGGGCGAGCCGCGGCCGGCGTGGGCGGCGGCGGCGGCGGGCGCGGGCGGCGGGCGACGGCGGCGGCGGCGGCGCGCAGCGTGTGCGTGAGTGTGTGTGAGAGCAGTGAGAGTGCGTGAGTGTGTGTGTGTGTGAGGGGGGCACGCTTTGCCGAGTGCCGCCGATCGGCACTCGGCAAAGCAAATTTTTTTCATTTCCACCTCTTTGCCGAAAGTGCCGGGGTTAGCACTCGGCAAAGGGTTTTTTAAAAAATTAAATTTTTTTTCTTCACGTAAAATATTTTTAAAAACCTTTGCCGAGTGCCGGGACGGGAGGCACTTTCGGCAAAGCGCTTTATCCGTAAAAAAAAAAAATTTACAAAGAATTTTTAAAAATAAAAAAAAAAAATTACAACGTTGCCGAGTGCCGCCAGAGTCGGGGCACTCGGCAACAATGAACCGGATTTTTAAAAAAAATCCACAAATATTCTTTGCCGAGAGCCCTCCGGTAGCACTCGGCAAAGAGTAAGATCAAAAAAATTTAAAAATGTCGACAATTTCAAAAAATGTCAAATTTTTACAGGACCCCATTTATACTATACTTCACTCATAAAAAAAAAATTAAGATCTAAATCAACCGCGAGAACTGCTTGAAGTCCGATTCATCTGGATTACTTTAGAAGTTTATGAAACATCTTCGGAGATTGTCGGATTCGAACGCAACGTATATGACAACTTGCTCGAAACATTGTTAAATTTTTTATCACAACATCGGCGCATGAAATGATGACACTGTGGGCAAATTTCATGATTTTTAAATTCATTTGCTTTTTTAAGAATTAAAAAATGTGCACACGCACGTGGGTCATCATGTTTCGTGACTACGCTCTTTTATAATTTTAGGTCAAAGTCTTAGCACACCCCGAACATATCATAAATAACACTAATATCAAATTTTAAGCAACTAAAGTCCATTATTGGATGCATGTGTAGTTCAAATTTGGATTTTCCCAAAAAACAGAATGAAATGAAATAAACTTACGGAATATAGCAAAACATATGAAAAATAGGCCACATTTCAAAACATAGTATAATATCATTTGAAAAGGCTAACTAAAAAATTGGAGAGCAAAAAAAAAAAAAAATTTACTCTTTGCCGAGTGCTCGAGAAATGCACTCGGCAAAAAGCCCAATCCTTTGCCGAGCAGGGGCACTCGGCAAAGCCACCATTTTGCCGAGTGCCTAACGGCCGGCTCTCGGCAAAGAGGGACGGCGTTGCCTAACGGCTGCCTTTGCCGAGAGCCCCTGTTTGCCGAGTGTAGGCTCTCGGCAAAGTTGAGATTTTGCCGAGAGCATCTCTTTGCCGAGTGCTTGGCTCTCGGTAAACCCTCATTTGCCGAGTGTCATTCTTTTGCGAGTGCAGCTCTCGGCAAAAGAGGGACTTTGCCGAGTGCCCGAGGAAAAGCACTCGGCAAAGCGTCGGGCACTCGGCAATGCTTTTGATTCCGGTAGTGGCTGATGGATGCATCTATGTTGTTTTGCATTTGCATCTTCACCTTTTATTCTTATTGCTAACTGTGTGAAGGAGAAATGTTTTGCTTGCTAATTTATAATCATTTAATACATGGAATATTATAACTTACGCTAGATGTATTTACATTGATATGTGAAATTGTAAATGACCATGTAACTCAGTTTTAGGTTAGATCCTTATTACAGTACTTTGACTTGTACTGAAGCAAGCATTCACCATAAATTAATATTGATTCAGTACCTGTGTTTCTTTCCCTTCAGCAAAGTAAAGGCTAAATCCTGCGTCAGTTATATCAGTGACATGCTGATTTGAGTTCTTCTGTGTATTTTTACAACTTAAAAAGTTAGTGCCCTTTGTTAGTTCCAGAAGATATTTAATGAACATATGGTATTTTAGAGAATGGTGTAGATGATTTACGTTAAAAAAAGAGAATGGTGCAGATGATAAAGGCAAGGCACCTGTGTCGGAGTCTCGAGAAGATGAGATTAATCCACTTCCACAAGAATTCTGGGACTCTATGCTGTACCCTACAGGCTATGAGGTTATCTGCACCTAGGTCCGATACGCAGTTCTGCAGTAGCAAAATAGCAGACGCAGAGCTACAGTGGGTCCTCTTCATGGTCTTGTATGCGCGCCTGATGCGCCATATTTGGCGCCGTAGCGTAGATGCGCTACCAGCCCGGCCCCATCACGTGCGCTGCGCAGGAAGCAAGGGCATGGGCACGGAGGAATCTTGGTGGGCCCCATTTTTATAAGAATAAAAAATACTATAACTCACAAACTAAAAAACTAAATTAAATTTTGATTACACCATTAAATTTGTTTCAATAAATCCTTTAAAAACAAGATCTCACATAGATATATTTGGATAAAATTTATAGAGGATGACAAGTGGAGCCGTTGTTGGTAGTTAGTATAGAGTATGAGATATAGAGGATGATGTGTGTTGGTATTTCTTATGCACAATTAAAATATGAAGGATTCCGCAAGCGCACAGAATTACCATTGTAGCATTTTACTGGGAGTATTCCAGGTATCGTTATTTATATTTTACCACTGAGAAACAATGATTAAAGATGTTTGATAGTTCTCCATCATGTATCTACTAACTAGTATACCAACTAGACCTAAGCAGGGATAAGTGGTAAATGATAAGAGTTATACATAATATCACACACAGAGGAGAATCCTATAATACATAGTCAGCTAACTTGAGAGGACTAAGGGAGAGTTCAAGGTTCCTATGTATTTCTCTACTGCTCAGGTTCTATTCTAGTTGACACTAGAATGTAACTAATGTATGGGTAAATATAGCACACATAATAGCACTTCGGGGCAGCAGTACCTTTCCAACTCTCGAATAAGACTGGAAAGAAGGTAGTTGAGGAAGGCTGCCAAAAGCCCTACGAAACACCAATCCCGACGTGGTGGAATACGAAGGCCACATAGAGCTGTCACCCCTATGGGCTACCACAACTAACCGTAAGAATTGGGCGCAACCTCAGATAACCTATAGCCTAGACACCATGTCTACACTATCGATTACTACTCTAGCCACATATGATAACTAGAGCACCTAATACAGACGGAGATCCTATGCTAGGATGCAATAACTACACTAACCATACAAATAAGGCATAGGAGTAAATAGAGAAGATAAATATATTAAAGCATAAGTGTTGCAAAGACAAGATACAAAGATATACCAGACCTCCAAGGCTCCACGGTGAGATCCGGAACGAAGCCTCTCAACCCTAGCTCTCAAGTTGCTAAACTATTACATTGAAGAGTCTAGCCCTAATCTCCCTGGTGTGTTGATCTCCATGAGAGTATGATCCTTTAAAGGGACGCCTCTCAAATGGATCCCAACGAATAATGAATTAGGGTTTCCAGGGGATGCCTCCCCCCTGGGGGCTGGGGCTCCTTTTATAGACCCGAGCGATTAACGTGAGCCCTTGGATCAAACCGACATCGGTGGGCGGCTGAGATTCTTCCTCAAAGGCGGTGGATCCCGTGGGCCAAACCTGGGCCAAAACGGCCAAAACACCAGACCGGCCGGTCCGGGGGTGGGACTGGCCGGTCTCCCCCTATGACATGTGGGCCCCACCTTCCGCGGGGTGGTTTCTGGTGTCTTCTAGATCCTTTCTGTGTAGGTGCCGCTTGCAGGTGTGATATCTTCTCGTCCGGGACTCCAAATATGGCAAATGATATGTCCGATTCGATCGTCTCGACGAGCCCGTCGCAATGGTGCATTCTAATCCATCATTTGAGATACTTTTATACTGTCATATTGATCAACTTTGATAGCTTTTCTAGTATATACCTGTAGAAACATAGATTCACCAAAACTTGTGGAACCCGTTAGATCAAAACCCTATACCTATGCTCTATGGTTCATTTCATGTCAAGTTTGATGATAATTGATGGGTTATAATTGACATTAGTGACCATCAACAACGGGTGCAGAAGAAACATGTATAGAGGAGAGAATCTTGATGACTAGCAGTGGCGGATGCAGAATAGAATTAAAGGGGGGCTGATCTCTTCTTCTTCCTCAATTTCTCTATTTTTCTTCCTCTATTTCTCCATTTTTCTTATTTTTTTACTTCTTCTCCTCCCTCATTTTCATTGTTGTACCAGCTGTAGGGGGGCTGAAGCCCACCCAGTTGTCGATACGGGACATAGACGGCTACTCACCAACACGGTTTCCGTCAGGACAAGGGCAAGAAGGATGGATCCGAGTAGATTACGGATCATCCTAGTTAGACAAATAGAAAGTAACCTTTGTAATAGGAATGGAACACTTCCTACGAGTCCGACTAGGATTAGAAACCATAACTGTAGCTCTTTTCCTCTTATAAAAAGGAGCCAGAGCACCCTCTTTTGTAATAGAGAACAGACAGATGATCAACACATCAATCCAACGCAAAAGGCCAATGCCGACTGGAGTAGAGCTTTTACTCGACGACGAGGGCTCGAACCAGGATAAACCGTGTGTCTCTTGCGTCGCACCGCCGAAGTTCTAGTTATTCGCCGAGATCCGAATCAATCGCTACGGGAACCCGTGGCAGGCTATCGGTGGATAAACACCGACATACCGGGCGCGCCCGGTAGGGGCTTTCGGCGAAATCAACGTCAAAGGCTCGACGGACCTACACATGATGATTTTTCCGACAGGATCAACCTTCGTTTTTGAAGTTTGGGTCCCGCGGGCGACGAGCAAGGAATTCTCCGTGGTCGACTACTTCAAAAACCTGAGCCAATGATACAAGAAATTTTTTCAAAACTCAAGCTCAGAGAGGAAGCTGAAAACTCAAATCTACAAGGCAAGCCGAGTTCTTTTCACTACGGTTTCAACAACTCGGCACGGATATATCAGAATATCACTCAGAAGGCAATGGAGTCTTACGACCTCGACCAATGGAACACCTTCAAAAAAGATAAGTACTCCACCTTTCTCCCTTTTCAATATGGTAAACCATTGAAAGAAGAAGAACCCGGCTATCCACCCAATACGCATAAAGAGGTGTTCATGATGAGGCAATCCCTGGTGCCACCAGTCCAACCCGACTATAGATCTTCAGAAGAATCAAAAGCAGATATTCCAGCAAATTCCATCACAAGAGAAGGAGAAACTGACAACCAGAAGACAGCCAGAGAAAGAAGAAACAAGAAAAAAGGAGGGAGGAGGAATCGAGTTCAAGAACGAAGAGAAGCATGACGCAAGTATGAAGAAGAGCTAGCCGAGTACAATCAAAGAAGAGCTGAAAAAGAAGCCGAAGAAAGGCGAGCCACAGTGTAACATTCTAAATGTTAATCAAGTGCATTGCATTTGCATTATTGCATAAAGCATCATTTTGCATTTTATTACAAGCAAAAGCTATCACAAGTTTCTATGTGTGCAACATACATGAGTGTAACAATCTCAAAAGTTACTTAAAAATGTTTAAAATTATATGTGAGATAGGGTTTATATACAACTTTTTGCCTAAACATGCTCACATGTGATGATAATGTCATTATGCTTGTTATCAAGTTGATAAGTAGCTCAATATGTAATTAGGTGATTTATTTAGTTTTTGGGGATGGGACTTAAATAAAAGTTGAAGTATAAAATATATGCAACAACTTTTATTTAAGGGTCCAGGGCTAAAACCATTTGCAAATTGCTCAAAAAGTGACTCTAAAATCGAATTCAGCATTTAATGGAAACCACACTTAGAAATTTTTCTAAGTCTGGAAACACAGCAATAAAGTTCAATGTTGGAGGCTGTGTAACTTTTATTTTCATGAATAGATTTTGGAAACCTATTGCATCATGTGTTGGTACAAAGTTTGTATTTTCATACCATGGAATTGGTTGAGTTAGATTAGAGATAGTTTGTTCTAAATAAACTGCTAAACATTGCTAATCACTGTTATCAAAGCTCGTTTAACTGAACTTCAGTTTTGGTTTGTTTTTAGCAATGTTTGGGACCTTGTAGTTTAGTATCCAGTGGGAACTGGACTTTGGTCCTTTAATCAAAGTCGAAGTGCATCTATCAAGGATTTCAGTGGTTCAATTGGTTTGCAATTTGATCACTCAAGCCGAGAGATAGAGAGAGAAAGATCAGGGTTTCAATCGCTACAAAGAGCCTCGACGGGCAGCGCAAAGTGGTCGCACCTTCGCCGGGCGTTCGTGCCCGCCGGCGATTGGTCGCCGCTGCCACGCCGCGCCGGGCGCTGTTGCTCAACTCGCTGGTCGTAGGAGAATGGAGGAGCCTTTCGCGCCCATACCGCTGCCGGCGCCGCCGAATTCATTGTCGGCCTTCTCATCTCTTCCTCTCTCTGTTCACCGGCGACACGGGGACGGCTCCCCGTGCATCATGCAAGCCCGGCTGTGCCCTGCTCACCGTGTGGACGCATTCGCAAGCTCTCCAGCGACCTCCCCGCGCACGGCATTCCCTATAAATAGACCACCGCGGCCGCCGTCATTCGTTTCCTTCTTTTACGCTCACCGACAACGAGAACCCCGCACCGCTAAAATTCGCCGCCGTTGCTCTATCACCGGCCGATTGCGTTTGCAAATAGTTTTGTAGCCTCCTTGCGCACCGATCGCAGCCACCCTCACGGGTTGCTATCGACCAAGTTGCCCGGACGATCTGTCGCTTTCCTCACGACCGGCCGGGAGCGCGCCGCCGTGCTCGGTCCTCTCCTCGACAAGACATCTCCGTGAGCCTTTTTGCTTACCGATTGTTGAGTTAGCCTACTTTGAGCTGTAGATCGTGATCGGCTCTTCCTTTTCATCCCTATCACGCAGGACACGCCGGAACGTTGTTACGCCGACGAGTTCACGCCGCCCGGAGACACCCTTTCCCCGGCCGGACACCTCTCGAGCCGTCTCCGACGCAACCAACGTGAGCACCGTAATCGTGACGATCACCGATAGATGCTAACCCCAGAATTTAACTCTATGGCACACTAATCGGTCGGAGCACGACGCGCCGGGCGAGCTTTTTGCTCCGCCCGTGCCGCCCGTGAAGTCGCCGTGCTCATTAGGATCCACTAGAGTTTGATTAAAAGGTTCGTAGGATCCATGGTGTAGTTAGTAACCCATAGTCGCCGTTGTCCGCTCCGGCGAAACCCCGGAGGAAACTCACCGTGGCCAGCGCCGCCCGCCGCATAGCCGGTGGTGTGTTCACCGCGATGCTCGCAAGGTCCAACCGACCCCCTAGGATGATGCGCCGGAGTTGCCCCGAGCACACCGATGCCACCCTGCCGCCGGGCGACCTCGCCGTCGGCAAGGAATCGCCGGTCAACGGGCGTCGCCGCCCCATGGTCAGCGCGGAGGCACTGTGCGCTGACCGGCGGGGCCCGCCTGTCAGCCACCGCCGCTGCTTGCTGGAAGCGCACTGTGCACGACTGTTTTCTCTTTTATTTAAATTTCTAAATAGTGCTGACTTTTGTTTTTTTTGTATAAAATTCATTTGAGCTCCAAAAATTCTGAAAATTTTTGTGTAGCCTCCCTGTGATGGAATCTATGTGGGAAAAATATGAAACCTAGAAAAATAGCTATTTTGGTTTGATCAAAAAATTACCCCTTTTAATTAATAAATGGACATTCATTGATTTTTCTAGAATAAAATATTAATCCAAAAATCATGAAAATTATTTTACACTCATTTCATGATAGTACCAGTCTGTATAAAAAGTTTGAGAAGATTTTGAAGATGTTTGATAAAATCATTATTTCTAAAATTATAAATAAAAAGAAATGAAAAAGAGTATGATTCCATGTGTGTGATATTTGAATATTCTAAGTTCATGCTTTACTGTTTTAGATTCATAAGGTACTGTTTAGCCTTTAAGCATTTCCATTATTTCGTATATGCTTTATTATTTCATGTCACATTTCTTAAAAGGTATATAAATACAAGTATATGCATTATATACCTTTAAAAGAAAACACTACCATGTGATGCGTGAATGACTTCCTAGGTTATTTTGTTTTGTCTTGGATCATGAACCCCACTGCATCTTCTTCGCTTAGTAATAATAATCCTAATATGCTGGTTAGTAGATAATGTTTGTTCCTTGTAGTAATTAAAATGAGCTTTCCAGAAAAGAGATATACACATACTCAGTAAATGTGATAACAAGTACTGTGTAGCTTCTTTTACATGACTCTAATAATATAGTGTTGTCATCGAGAGAAAGAGAACTGCACACATGGAACCTTATGTAGCTTTCCATCATTACCATTTGCATGATCATCACATCACGCATCATTTCATGTCATGACATGCTACCATCATGCCTTCTATATGCATTCTTGGTATTTATGCAACACATACATTCATATAGGATCCGAGGGAGAACCTACACTCGAGTACACCGTGATCGAGGAGGATCCGCAGGAGGCAGCCCCCGAAGGAGGAGAAGGAACCATCGACCCATCGCGAGTGCCCGAACCACGGTCCTTCCACTTTTCGCCGAGGCAAGCCCCCGAGCATTCTTTTTAACCCATTCTGCTTTTAAAATGCAAATATTTACTCTAATTTACTTTACTTTATGCATTACGTTATAAGATTTGCGTGATACCGTTGTCGCATGAACACCTTGACCACTCAAATACACCCTTTTTAGTCTACTAGTATTGATAGATAGTCGATGCTTAGCCCCGCTTAGATAATTAGAAGTCGGATGATTCCTCGTCATCCGCAACCCGAGGTTGATACTTGTGATGTCCTTAATCATTTGATGGATCATAATTGGAGACCGGACGGAGATGGTGTTTTCCGTCCCGTGTCGATTAAGGACCGAGCCGTATTCGGATCTAGGTGTGAGATTGAACGTACCTTCACATAACCGCCCGAATAACCCGCTTCGACGGTGAAACCGGGTAGCTTATTTGAGGTAGTTCTTGAACCGCTTATGCATTACTTGGGACGAACGGAAGGGGAAAGGGTACTGGTCAAGACCCCTGCGTGACTACGGGCTACGGGCTGAACGGGCATGACTTGTGAGACGCAAGTACCATGAGTTTTGCATAGCGTGATCAAGCCTATCTTTCGAATAGAGCGAGCAAAGACTTGAGCAAGCTTTGGCCGGCTTGCAAGAGTGTGTGATACGGGCCTTACCCAGCTGGTGTAATCGATTCGAATCGCCGTCTCTCCCGGACAGTGAGAAACTCATACCTGACCGCAGAGACGTAGTTAAGAAAGAATGACTAAATGTGAGATTTGAAGGACTATATGATGGTACCTCATTTCATAGATTTGTTTGTTATAAATTTAAAATATGATGTAGTCAATGCAAATGTAACTCTCAATGGCAAAAGAAGCATGAATCTAACAATTGAAATAAGGATCAATTTAGTAAGCGATTTTCCGCAAAGCTTGCTAGCCGACAACCCTCCTTTTATACGTGTCATACACCCTTGAGGCCTTTTTCGTTTTCCTGTCGGGTAAGTCTTGAGGAGTACAATTGAGTACTCGGGGTTTTACCCATCGTTGCGCTGGTGATATGTTTTATGAAGGTTATTGTGTTACATGCTATAATCCCATGCCGATGACGTGGATGAGTAAAGGCCATCGGGCTTGGCCGTATCTATAGCTCCATCACCTTGCTTGTACATGAGGTTTGAATAAAACTGGTGATGTAAAAACAATCTATCTTATTGTGGTTTGAAATAAAGGATACTTTTATGTAACATATTTGGAACTGGTGTTGTAATAACACTCGATGTATAATTATTTTCCGCCGTACTCTGTATGCTGATGTATGATATACCTTGATCATGATCCTGGTTGTAAGTTGATTTACCGAGGTCCTTCGTGACACTCGGCGGACTACCGGGTTCATATGAGAAGCGGTGTATGCGTGTCAACGTTATTAACGGGGACAGTTATGCTTAATCTCGTATGGATTGGTCGGTTCTGTCGCAGCTGGTACCAGAGCAGGATTAAGGTTAATATCATCATCGGGGTATTTAAAAACAAAAGTTTTGGTCTTGAAAAGTTTAATTAGAAACAAAACTAGTTTTATTTAAAATGTTGAATTTCAAAACTTCACCAAAGTCAAACCTCCAATTAAGCCCATATAAGGATTATCAGGTGGCTATGCTAACTCTGGGGGGGGTTTCATATATTGCATGTGTGTGAACCAATGCCTCTACGCTCAGGTAAGAAGGTAAGTATAAATGGTTATCTTGTCACCCGATGACCGAAGGGTGGTGGTGACCTCATATGGAAGTATATGCACATGCATATATGAAAGTATGCAGTATAAACTGTCTTTTAAATTATGTAATGACGCACCTACGCTCAGGTAAGAGTGAGTTGCGAGAGCATGATCGGACAACCGCCGGTCTAGGGGAGTGCTAGTGTGGTTACCGGATTATTTACATGTTACACACATGTTCATATGAAGGTACTTAATTGTGGGATGTGATGATGATTCGGGTAGTTTAGTGCTACATGTATGTATACGAGGGTATGCATATGTGGGGAGCATTTAAAGTTACCGCTTTCATTGCGTGGATATACATGTCATGTGGGATTCGGACTGAAATGAATTTTCTGCAGGTACGCTAACTACGAAAACGTGTAGAAAATCGTTAGGTACGATTTGATGAGAGCACGTAGGATTGCCACCGTTTAGTATCGTTCAGAACTTCACTCTTTTCTAAATCTTGTGAGGACAATTAGAATCATGTATGCATCATAATCATTCATTTGCTCATCTTATTGCATTAATATTCTTTCCTCCTTGCAATTTTAATATAAAGTGAAGTGTTTATTTTATTATCCATGATAACAGAAAATGGAGCCATTGCCCTATACTGAGGAAGGTACTCTGTTGGAGCGTTTTGGGACACCTAGTTTGCTTTGGAAGGTGCTAGAAAACTTTGGGTATACCACACCCCCAGTTTATCGTTGGAGGCATACCCGAGTTTATGGCACTTCAGGATGTGCATTGCTTCTTCATATTCCAGCATTAAGTGTCACATCTTCCCCGGCATGAAATGAGAGTTGAAAAAGAGGGATTAAATGCGTGGGAAGCCGGGCAAGTAGCTGCCTTTGACATTCTTCAATAATATGTCGAGCACATGGAAGAAATAGGAACCACTCCCATGCATTTGTTTCCACCCCTAGATCCTACCAATGAAAGTTGGAGCCAGCGAGGGATTACTTTAACCGATACCGGTTGCCAAACTATAATCCTACGCTTACCATCAATGCTATATCCAACTTAGCTATCACCCAAGCTTACAAAGCCGAGAAGTCTCCCACAATTATCGGCGTCGAGATATAACCTTTGTAATATAGATTTAAAGGTGACTGAGAATTTGTGGGAGTCTGCCAAAAACACCACCAATGTAGTGATGGATTATGCTATCCAGCATGAACTAAATATGACCCACCAATATACCATGCTTTGGGATCAAACTGTTATTTTAGGGCAACAAAGAGCTGCAAATGAAGCACGTGCCAATGAAGCGTATAACTAAAAATGCTGCCGTCCAAGAACTAGCCGAAGCCACTGAAAATTTTGAATTTGCTGAGCACAATTTACTGGAGCAAGTAGATGAAGCTAATGCGACTATCGCCAACCTCCAAGAGCAACTCAATGCGTTGCAAGTTGCGGGACCACCCGAGGTGAATGAACCAGGAGAAGTACTAAATGAGTTTGAAGAAGATGAGATGGACTTTGAAGAAGAACCTGAAATAGAGTTTGATGAGCAGACTGAAACTAGTCTAGATGATGATTATCCGATAGACTTTGATGATGAATACTAGAGGAGGGCTTTTCTATGATGTTTGTAAAATATAATAATCCTAGATTTAACTTATAACTGAGATCTTAATCTAGTAGATGTTTTCCCCCATGTAATATATGATGTGTAATAGTTGTAACTCGAATGTAATATATGCAGAGCTTGAAATAAGTGATGTTTAATAATATGGGTATATGAGAAATAAGGGTGTATAATTATAATGGTGCAATGTGAAATTTTTATTATGCCTCTGTTTGTTGTATGATTTTATTTCCCTTCAACATTTCAGTGTTGCATAATAATTGCTTTCACATTTTACCGGTACCATCATTAATTATACTTTGAATATAAATGCAGATGCCAAACACTCGTTCTAATGGTTCTGGAAGGGGGAATGATGGATCCTCAGACCTCCCAAATCCACCCACTGCCGCTGATGTGTTGGCTCGCTTGTTGGGTGGACAAGCGAACATGGAAGCTGCCCTAGAGCGAATTGCCCAGAATACCACACCCGGACGCCAGCGGAATAATAATCAGGGCCCAGATGCCCCTGTTACCTACAAGGAGTTTTCTGGCACAAATCCACCGGTGTTCACTCAATCTGAAGAGCCTTTGCAGGCGGATGAGTGGCTCAATACCATTGAGCTAAAATTCCGTCTCCTTCCCCGTGATCACCGATAGCCGAAAATCTGAGTTTGCGGCCAAAGAATTGCATGGAGCCGCCGGGGTTTGGTGGACAAACTATCTGGCCACTTTGCCCGAGACTGCACAGCCCACGTGGACAGAATTTAAAGAAGCTTTCCGTAAATCCCATATCCCTGAAGCCATCATGAGGATTAAGATGAAAGAATTTCAGAAGCTTACTCAGGGAACCAAAACCGTAACTGAGTATTCACATGCCTTTAATCACTTGTCCAAATATGCTCCAATGCATGTGGATACACCCCAGAAGCTCATGGATTGTTTCATGCAAGGTTTATCCCTGAGGCTTCAGGATGATTTGTCTCTCTGTAAGTGCACCACTTATGAAGATCTAGTTAGTGATGCTATTACTCGAGAAAATGCTCATCGTCTGTATAAGGAAGACAAGAAGCGCAAGAAGCCTTCTTCTAGTGTCCCTTCCCAGCCACCACGTCGGACTCAGTGGACACAAAAGTCACAGTACCGTCCACCATACAAGCAGTTCAAGGCACCTCAGAAGCAGAAGGGACAGCAAAATGCTTCACGTCCGCAGTCTCAATCAGTGAATGCACCCCGAAGTATTCAGGGTGGTTACAAAGCCCCATGTTTCAATTGTGGGCAAATTGGGCATTATGCCAGGGAGTGCCCTCAGCCCAAGCAGAAGAATAATTTCCAGGGGTATAAAAAGCAAGTTTCTGGAGCACGTGTTGGGCGTGTTCACTATACCACTGCCGAAGAAATCCCAGAGGGTGAACCAGTGGCTGCGGGTATATTTTCTGTAAACCAAATTCCTGCTTTTGTCCTGTTTGACTCTGGATCATCACATTCATTTATCAGTGAAACATATACACTCAAGCATCAGCTCCCGACTAGTAGTTTAAGAAGTGGGTTTAAAATCAATGCAGTTGGGTCTGAGACATCAACCCACCTTATGGTTCCAAAGGCACAACTTGGTATTAGAGGAAGAGACTTTATAACAGATTTAATTGTATTGCCAAACCTGGGTTTAGATGTGATTCTAGGCATGAATTGGATGAAAGAACACGGGGTAAATATGGATATACCCAATAGGATTCTCAAGCTAAATCTACCAGATGGCAATGGCACTTTCTATGTGTCACCTTCCGTAGATCCTAACTTCCAAAATTCCTCCTTTGCTACCCAAACCACAAAACTAGAAGATATCCCTGTAGTATGTGAGTTTCCGGATGTATTTCCCGATGATTTGCCGGGTTTGCCACCGGAAAGAGATATCCAGTTTGTCATTGATCTTATACCTGGCACTGCTCCTATTTCTAGAAGGCCCTATAGAATGCCACCAGACGAGTTAGTGGAATTAAAGAAACAAATACAAGAGTTGTTGATGAAGAAATTTATTAGGCCAAGTACATCTCCGTGGGGATGCCCTGCCTTGTTTGTGAAGAAAAAGGATGACACTCTGCGTATGTGTGTTGATTATCGACCCCTAAACGCAGTGACCATCAAAAATAAATATCCCTTGCCTCATATTGATATCCTCTTTGACCAGTTGAGTAGGGCTAAGGTCTTTTCAAAAATTGATTTAAGATCAGGCTATCACCAAATTAGAATCCGACCAGAAGACATTCCTAAAACAGCTTTCATAACCCGCTATGGCCTTTTTGAATACTTGGTAATGTCCTTTGGTCTTACCAATGCACCTGCCCATTTTATGTACTTGATGAACTCCGTCTTTATGCCGGAACTGGATAAGTTTGTGGTGGTATTCATTGATGACATATTGGTATATTCCGAAAACAATGAAGATCATGCTGAGCATTTAAGAATAGTTCTGACCCGACTCAGAGAGCACAAGTTGTATGCCAAGTTTAGCAAATGTGAATTCTGGCTCCGTGATGTCAAATTTTTAGGGCATGTACTATCGGAGGATGGTATATCGGTAAATCCGGAAAAAATTCAGGAAGTGTTAGATTGGAAAGCACCAACTAATGTTGGAGAAATCCGGAGTTTCCTAGGGTTAGCCGGGTATTATCGCCGGTTTATCCCAGATTTTTCCAAGATTGTTAAACCCATGACCCGGTTATTACAAAAGAATGAGAGGTTTCTGTGGACACCGGAGTGTGAAGCGGCTTTCTGCACCTTGCGGAAGTTGCTAACCACTGCTCCCGTGTTAGCACAACCGGACATAACAAAACCTTTCGATGTTTATTGCGATGCTTCAGGCATTGGTCTCGGCTGTGTCCTAATGCAGGAACGTCGAGTCATTGCCTATGCCTCGCGACAACTTCGAAAGCACGAGGTCAATTATCCTACTCATGATTTAGAACTGGCTGCGGTAGTACATGCTTTGAGAATTTGGAGGCATTATTTGTTGGGAAAACTGTGTCATATCTACACGGATCATAAGAGCCTTAAGTATATTTTCACTCAACCAGAATTAAACATGAGACAAAGAAGGTGGTTGGAATTGATTAAAGATTATAATTTGGAAGTGCATTATCACCCAGGCAAGGCCAATGTAGTAGCCGATGCTCTTAGTAGAAAGGCCCATTGCAACTATACAGAGTTATTTCTTGAAGAAAGCTTTAATCTCTTACACCCAGCAGTGCTTCACAATATTGTTGTTAGTTGCAATTTGGAAAGCCAGATTATTGCAGGTCAACAGACTGATCCTGGTATTTTTCATATCAAGCGAAAAATACAAGAGGAAGAAACCAGGCATTTCCGAGTGGATGAAAAGGGAGTGCTATGGTTTGATGATCGCTTGGTAGTTCCTAAAGATGAAAAATTAAAAGAACAGATCTTGTCCGAAGCCCATTCCTCAAATCTATCTATCCATCCTGGTAGTAGCAAAATGTACCAAGATTTGAAGCCTAAATATTGGTGGACTAAAATGAAGAAAGAAATAGCAAGATATGTTGCTCATTGTGATGTATGTGGGAGAGTGAAAGCAGATCATTTGCGACCTGCTGGACAACTTCAATCCTTATCTATTCCTGAATGGAAGTGGGAAGAAATTGGTATGGATTTTATAACGGGGCTCCCTAGAACACAAAAGGGCTATGATTCTATTTGGGTGATTGTGGATCGTCTTACCAAGGTAGCACATTTCTTACCTGTTAAGATCAGATATAGCGCGGAGCAATATGCAGATTTATACATAGCCCAAATTCTACGCCTGCATGGTGTTCCAAAAACTATCATATCTGATAGGGGGTCACAATTTATGGCATGTTTTTGGGAGCATTTACATGCATACCTTGGTACTAAATTGATTAGAAGTTCTGCTTATCATTCTCAGACTTCTGGTCAAGTTGAAAGAGTGAACCAAATTTTAGAGGACATGTTGAGGGCTTGTGTACTTTCTGCTTCAGGATCTTGGGATGAATGGTTACCTCTAGCAGAATTTTCATATAATAACAGCTATCAAGAAAGCATCAAGATGGCACCATTCGAAGCACTTTATGGTAGAAAGTGTAGGACTCCCTTAAACTGGGTCGAACCCGGGGAGAGGAGGTATTATGGTATTGACTTTGTGAAACAAGCCGAGGAACGGGTCCAAAAGATCCAACAACATCTTAAAGCCGCTCAATCTCGTCAAAAGAGTTATGCTGACAGAAGACGTAGGCCAATAACTTTTAATGTTGGTGACTGTCTATTTAAAGGTCTCGCCCTACAAGAGTGAACGTCGATTTGGTATACAAGGGAAGCTAGCTCCTCGCTATGTAGGACCATTCCAAATTTTAGCTCGCAAAGGAGAAGTGGCATATGCTTTGCAACTCCCGCCACACATGAGTGCAATATTTAATGTCTTCCATGTATCTCAATTAAAAAGAAGCCTGAGAGCACCAATAGAAGAGGTCAACTTGGATGACATTAAATTAGCATCGGATCTTACATATAAAGAAGAACCAACTAGAGTGTTGGAAGAAACCGAAAGAGTGACTCGGAATAAGATTATAAAGTTTTATAGGGTTTTGTGGAACAACCACACCGAGGATGATGCCACGTGGGAGCGAGAGGATTTTCTTCGTACCAATTACCCAACATTTTATGAACAATGGTAGGTCCTATGAAATCTCGGGACGAGATTTTTGTTAGGGGGGAGGAGCTGTAACATTCTAAATGTTAATCAAGTGCATTGCATTTGCATTATTGCATAAAGCATCATTTTGCATTTTATTACAAGCAAAAGCTATCACAAGTTTCTATGTGTGCAACATACATGAGTGTAACAATCTCAAAAGTTGCTTAAAAATGTTTAAAATTATATGTGAGATAGGGTTTATATACAACTTTTTGCCTAAACATGCTCACATGTGATGATAATGTCATTATGCTTGTTATCAAGTTGATAAGTAGCTCAATATGTAATTAGGTGATTTATTTAGTTTTTGGGGATGGGACTTAAATAAAAGTTGAAGTATAAAATATATGCAACAACTTTTATTTAAGGGTCCAGGGCTAAAACCATTTGCAAATTGCTCAAAAAGTGACTCTAAAATCGAATTCAGCATTTAATGGAAACCACACTTAGAAATTTTTCTAAGTCTGGAAACACAGCAATAAAGTTCAATGTTGGAGGCTGTGTAACTTTTATTTTCATGAATAGATTTTGGAAACCTATTGCATCATGTGTTGGTACAAAGTTTGTATTTTCATACCATGGAATTGGTTGAGTTAGATTAGAGATAGTTTGTTCTAAATAAACTGCTAAACATTGCTAATCACTGTTATCAAAGCTCTGTTTAACTGAAACTGAACTGAACTTCAGTTTTGGTTTGTTTTTAGCAATGTTTGGGACCTTGTAGTTTAGTATCCAGTGGGAACTGGACTTTGGTCCTTTAATCAAAGTCGAAGTGCATCTATCAAGGATTTCAGTGGTTCAATTGGTTTGCAATTTGATCACTCAAGCCGAGAGATAGAGAGAGAAAGATCGGGGTTTCGGGCCGCTACTGAGCCTCGACGGCAGCAGCAGTGCCGCACCTTCGCGTCGGCGTTCGTGCCCGTCGGCGATTGGTCGCCGCTGCCACGCCGCGCCGGCGCTGTTGCTCAACTCGCGCTGGTCGCAGGAGAATGGAGGAGCCTTTCGCGCCCATACCGTTGCCGGCGCCGCCGAATTCATTGTCGGCCTTCTCATCTCTTCCTCTCTCTGTTCACCGGCGACACGGGGACGGCTCCCCGTGCATCATGCAAGCCCGGCTGTGCCCTGCTCACCGCGTGGACGCATTCGCAAGCTCTCCAGCGACCTCCCCGCGCACGGCATTCCCTATAAATAGACCACCGCGGCCGCCGTCATTCGTTTCCTTCTTTCTGCTCACCGACGACGAGAACCCTGCACCGTTAAAATTCGCCGCCGTTGCTCTATCACTGGCCGATTGCGTTTGCAAATAGTTTTGTAGCCTCCTTGCGCACCGATCGCAGCCACCCTCACGGGTTGCTATCGACCAAGTTGCCCGGACGACTGTCGTCTTCCTCGCGACCGGCCGGGAGCGCCGCCGTGCTCGGTCCTCTCCTCGACAAGACATCTCCGTGAGCCTTTTTGCTTACCGATTGTTGAGTTAGCCTCGCCTGGAGCTGTAGATCGTGATCGGCTCTTCCTTTTCATCCCTATCACGCAGGACACGCCGGAACGTTGTTACGCCGACGAGTTCACGCCGCCGGAGACACCCTCTTCCCTGGCCAGACACCTCTGAGCTGTCTCCGACGCAACCAACGTGAGCACCGTAACCGTAGACGATCACTGATAGATGCTAACCCCAGGAATTTAACTCTATGGCACGCTAACGGTCGGAGCACGACGCGCCGGCGAGCTTTTGCTCCGCCGTGCCGCCGCGCGAGTCACCGTGCTCATTAGGATCCACTAGAGTTTGATTAAAAGGTTCGTAGGATCCATGGTGTAGTTAGTAAGCCGTAGTCGCCGTTGTCTGCTCCGGCGAAACCCCGGAGGAACCTCACCGTGGCTTCGCAGCGCCGCCGCGCCGCCATAGCCGGCGGTGTGTTCACCGCGATGCTCGCAAGGTCCAACCGACCCCCTAGGATGATGCGCGGAGTTGCCCCGAAACACACCGATGCCACCACGTCGCCGCCGGGCGACCTCGCCGTCGGCAAGGAATCGCCGGTCAACGGGCGTCGCCGCCGCGGTCAGCGCGGAGGCACTGTGCGCTGACCGGCGGGGGCCCGCCTGTCAGCCACCGCCGCACTGCGCGCGGGAAAGCGCACTGTGCACGACTGTTTTCTCTTTTATTTAAATTTCTAAATAGTGCTGACTTTTGTTTTTTTGTATAAAATTCATTTGAGCTCCAAAAATTCTGAAAATTTTTGTGTAGCCTCCTGTGATGGAATCTATGTGGGAAAAATATGAAACCTAGAAAAATAGCTATTTTGGTTTGATCAAAAAATTACCCCTTTTAATTAATAAATGGACATTCATTGATTTTTCTAGAATAAAATATTAATCCAAAAATCATGAAAATTATTTTACACTCATTTCATGATAGTACCAGTCTGTATAAAAAGTTTGAGAAGATTTTGAAGATGTTTGATAAAATCATTATTTCTAAAATTATAAATAAAAGAAATGAAAAAGAGTATGATTCCATGTGTGTGATATTTGAATATTCTAAGTTCATGCTTTACTGTTTTAGATTCATAAGGTACTGTTTAGCCTTTAAGCATTTCCATTATTTCGTATATGCTTTATTATTTCATGTCACATTTCTTAAAAGGTATATAAATACAAGTATATGCATTATATACCTTTAAAAGAAAACACTACCATGTGATGCGTGAATGACTTCCTAGGTTATTTTGTTTTGTCTTGGATCATGAACCCCACTGCATCTTCTTCGCTTAGTAATAATAATCCTAATATGCTGGTTAGTAGATAATGTTTGTTCCTTGTAGTAATTAAAATGAGCTTTCCGAGAAAAGAGATATACACATACTCAGTAAATGTGATAACAAGTACTGTGTAGCTTCTTTACATGACTCGATAATATAGTGTTGTCATCAGAGAAAGAGAACTGCACACATGGAACCTTATGTAGCTTTCCATCATTACCATTTGCATGATCATCACATCACGCATCATTTCATGTCATGACATGCTACCATCATGCCTTCTATATGCATTCTTGGTATTTATGCAACACATACATTCATATAGGATCCGAGGGAGAACCTACAATCGAGTACACCGTGATCGAGGAGGATCCGCAGGAGGCAGCCCCCGAAGGAGGAGAAGGAACCACTGACCCACTGCCGGAGTGCCCGAACCACGGTCCTTCCACTTTTCGCCGAGGCAAGCCCCGGAGCATTCTTTTAACCCATTCTGTTTAAAATGCAAATATTTACTCTAATTTACTTTACTTTATGCATTACGTTATAAGATTTGCGTGATACCGTTGTCGCATGAACACCTTGACCACTCAAATACACCCTTTTTAGTCTACTAGTATTGATAGATAGTCGATGCTTAGCCCTGCTTAGATAATTAGAAGTCGGATGATTCCTGTCATCCGCAACCCGAGGTTGATACTTGTGATGTCCTTAATCATTTGATGGATCATAATTGGAGACCTGGACGGAGATGGTGTTTTTACGCATTGTCGATTAAGGACCGAGCCGTATTCGGATCTAGGTGTGAGATTGAACGTACCTTCACATAACCGCCGAATAACCCGTTTCGACGGTGAAACTGGGTAGCTTATTTGAGGTAGTTCTTGAACCGCTTATGCATTACTGGGACGAACGGAAGGGGAAAGGGTACTGGTCAAGACCCTGCGTGACTACGGGCTACGGGCTGAACGGGCATGACTTGTGAGACGCAGTACCATGAGTTTTGCATAGCGTGATCAAGCCTATCTTTCGAATAGAGCGAGCAGTGACTTGAGCAAGCTTTGGCCGGCTTGCAAGAGTGTGTGATACGGGCCTTACCCAGCTGGTGTAATCGATTCGAATCGCCGTCTCTCCCGGACAGTGAGAAACTCATACCTGACCGCAGAGACGTAGTTAAGAAAGAATGACTAAATGTGAGATTTGAAGGACTATATGATGGTACCTCATTTCATAGATTTGTTTGTTATAAATTTAAAATATGATGTAGTCAATGCAAATGTAACTCTCAATGGCAAAAGAAGCATGATTCTAACAATTGAAATAAGGATCAATTTAGTAAGCGATTTTCTGCAAAGCTTGCTAGCCGACAACCCTCCTTTTATACGTGTCATACACCCTTGAGGCCTTTTTCGTTTTCCTGTCGGGTAAGTCTTGAGGAGTACAATTGAGTACTCAGGGTTTTACCCATCGTTGCAGGTGATATGCTTTATGAAGGTTATTGTGTTACATGCTATAATCCTGTCGATGACGTGGATGAGTAAAGGCCATCGGGCTTGGCCGTATCTATAGCTCCATCACCTTGCTTGTACATGAGGTTTGAATAAAACTGGTGATGTAAAAACAATCTATCTTATTGTGGTTTGAAATAAAGGATACTTTTATGTAACATATTTGGAACTGGTGTTGTAATAACACTCGATGTATAATTATTTTCTGCCGTACTCTGTATGCTGATGTATGATATACCTTGATCATGATCCTGGTTGTAAGTTGATTTACCGAGGTCCTTCGTGACACTCGGCGGACTACCGGGTTCATATGAGAAGCGGTGTATGCGTGTCAACGTTATTAACGGGGACAGTTATGCTTAATCTCGTATGGATTGGTCGGTTCTGTCACACACAGCGAGAACCAGACTCGATCCAGTAGAAAAGATACAAGAATTGATCAATGAAATAAATGCCATACAAAGGCCAAGTGAAGAATAAGCCAGACTTAGAAGCTTACTCAGAGATACCGCACAAAGAATACAAGATGACCGAGTACCTCCCCGTCACATACCATCCGAACAGACAAGTCGGAGAACTCAGAGGATTTCTGCATTTAAAAGATTATCAACCACAAATCATAGCAGAAGAACTCAACTACATCACGATTGGACAGAAAAAACGGGGGAGAACAGAGGAAGGCTACCAACACCACTCCGAAGCCCTCCCAGAACGACTTTAAGATACGACAGTCAAGCAGACTCCGACTACAAGCCAGAAAAAGTACCCGATAGATTTCCTTGCTTCACAGAAAGACTACTTACAATCAAGTTACCTCACAAATTCAAACCATCCAACCACTCAAAGTATGATGGCAAAACAGAACCAATACAATGGCTCAGAATCTACTCTCAGTCAATCGAACTAGCCGGAGGGGATGACGACATCAAAGCACGATTTTTTCCAATGGCTCTAGAAACATTACCGCTTCAATGGTTCGACAAGTTACGTCCTAGATCTATCAAAACATGGGGTGACCTTCAAAAAGCTTTTTACGAAAATTTCGCAGGAATACTCATACACCCAATAACGCAAGTCGAGTTGAAAGGTTTAAAACAGAATCCAGGAGAAAGCCTCAGAGATTTTTACAGAAGATTTGGGGAACTTAGAGCACAAGTACACGACATCACTGAAAGAGAAGTAATAGAAGTATTTTTATATGGATTGAAAGTAAGATGGATGTTTCATGATTTTTGCAAGGAAAACCCACGGACAAATGACGAGTTCAAATGAACAGTTGAAAAGATGATTACAGCAGAAGAAAAGACATGAGAAAGGTTTCCGGACAACAGAAATAACCCCGACAAAAGAAACAACTCGAACAAAAGAAACAATGCAAATGAACAAAACAACCAAAGGTGGAGCAACCAAAACAACTCAAGATGCCCAGACAACTCGAGGTATCAAGACAACACAAGATATCAAGACAGCTCAAGGAGATGGGACAACCAAGACAACAGACAAGATTATCATAATAAAAGGAGATACTCAGACAACATGGTAGCCTCCACTGAAAGAAAAAAATTCTACTCGGTAAGAAGATTTGAAGATCTTGAAAATATAAAATACATCTATCATCCAACTGGAATTCACCCTATGGGAGAATGTCGCATTTTCCAAGAAAGGTATATGAAGAAGGACAAACAAGACAAAGAAGAAAACAAAGAGAAGAAGGAAGAAGACAGCACGACCGACAATGGCTTCCAAAACCCAAGAGCAACAGTATCAGTAATATTCTCAGGAGTGCCTGGTTCCAGAAGCAAACAAGAAGACAAACTTGCTTGATGAACAATCATGGCAGTTGAACCAGCAACACCCAGATATTTAAATTGGTCCCAATATCCAATTCAGTTTTCACGTGAAGATCAATGGACAAGTGTTGAAAATACAGGGCTATATCCATTAGTACTCGGACCAACAATTGCCGCCATAATAGTAACCAAAGTACTCATCGATGGGGGAGCAGGACTCAATATCATATTTGCAGACACTTTGAAGAAGATGGGACCAGAATTCTTAAAGATGATCACAGCTACAAGCATACCATTCTATGGGATAGTACCCGGGAGACCAGCAATGATTCTCGGACAAATTACACTACCAGTAACATCTGGAACTCCCACAAATTACAGGATAGAACTCATCAAGTTTGAAGTTGCAGATTTTGAATCATCATATCATGCAATATTGGGAAGACCAGCACTTGCAAAATTCTTGGCCATACCGCACTATCCATACCTACTACTCAAGATGCCAGGACCACACGGAGTACTCTTTCTCAGGGGAGATCTAAAATGAGCCTACGAATACGATGTACAGGCAATACAGATATCTTCAAAAGTACAAGGAGAAATCAACTCGGCAGTAGTAGAAATAAGGACAGAAGAAATGAAAATCCCAGCCAAAAAGTAAAGTACCCTCACCACAGCTGAAGGAGAAGACACCAAGAAGATTGACCTAGGAACAAGTGATCCATCCAAGACTGCTACGATCAGTGCAAATCTACCTGACAAATAGGAACTCGTGCTCACCAACTTCTTACGGGACAACAAGGACATATTCACTTGGAAACCAGCAGATATGCCTAGAGTCCCAAGGGAGTTGGCTGAGCACAAAATTGAAGTCAACAAAGGAGCAAAACCAATCAAGCAAAGGCTACGACATTTTTCACTAGACAAGAAGAAAGCAATAAAGAAAGAAATAGCTCGGCTACAAGCAGCAGGATTCATAAAAGAAATCTTACATCCAGACTGGTTGGCAAACCCTGTTCTAGTACATAAAAAGAACACGGACGAGTGGCGTATGTGTGTAGACTACACAGACCTCAACAAGCATTGTCCCAAAGATCCTTTTGGATTACCTAGAATTGATCAAATAGTGGACTCAACAGTAGGATCAGCATTGTTATCTTTTCTAGATTGCTACTCAGGATATCATCAAATTGTACTAAAAGAAGAAGACCAAAGCAAGACTTCTTTCATCACACCGTTCGGTGCCTATTGTTACAAAACTATGTCTTTTGGACTCAAAAATGCAGGAGCAACATACCAAAGAGCAATTCAGGCTTGTTTAGGAGAACAAATCGGAAAGAATGCAGAAGCATACGTGGATGATATGGTCATCAAAATAAAGAATCCAGACTCCCTGATTGAAGATCTACGACAAACCTTCAACAATCTCAGGACAACTACTCAGATTTCTAGTCAGCCAAAGAGGAATTGAAGCAAGCACAAAATAAATCAAATAGTAACCGATATGGGCCCACCTGCAGATATCAAAGACTTACAAAAATTAACAGGTTGCATGGCAGCACTCAACAGATTCATCTTCAGACTTGAAGAAAAAGGCTTACCTTTCTTTAAACTATTAAAGAAGACAGACAAGTTTACTTGGAACGAAAAAGTACAAGAAGCTTTCGACAAACTAAAGGCATACATCAGCACATCTCCAGTGCTAGTACCACCTAAGAAAGATGAAGACCTCATGCTCTACATTACCGCAACAAATTCAGTAGTAAGCACAGCTATTATGGTTGAAAGAGAAGAACAAGGATACATCTACAAAGTACAAAGGCCAGTATACTACATAAGTGAAGTACTCACAATATCAAAAGTGAGATATCCACACGTACAAAAACTACTCTACACAATACTTATAACCTCAAGAAAGCTCAGACACTACTTTGAGGATCACAAAGTAGTCGTCATAACAGATTTTCCACTCGGAGACATCCTAAGAAACCGAGACTCAACAGGACGAATTTCAAATTGGGCAGTTGAACTAGGAGCACTCAAAATAGAATTCACACCAAGAAAGGCAATCAAATCTCAAGCATTGTCCGACTTCATCGCAGAATGGACCGAAATTATGGCAGAACTTTCTAAATTATATGGTCCACAAGCACCTGACATTGTCCCTAAGACCTCCGTCGGCTATGCTTGTACACCATATAACTTAAAACGTTCCGTCGGGTGGATCCCCGATAAACCACAATCACTCCAGGATCGATACTTACAGAAACATCACAGTATTACAATAGTTTTCATATACAAATACCAGAGTAGCAGAAGACTTACAATAACTTAATTTACAAACCTTTTGCAAACTTATACAAACCAGAATGTCATTATTACAAACCAGCGGAAGTATCATTATATAACTTTATTATAAACCACACAACCAAAGTGCCCTGCCCAGAGGCCACTCAATCTATTCCTCGTCGGTCACTTCTTCGACAACCGTCATGCAACAAGGGCCGTAGCACTCTTGTCCACGCGGGTCACCTGCAACAGGGGTTGAACAAACCCTGAGTACAAAAAGTACTCCGTAAGACTTATCCGACTAAAAAAAATTAGGGAGAAGACTCAGGAATGCTAGCTAATGGGAATCAAGGTGAGGCTTTAGCAAGATCAAAGACACCCTTTTGCGAAAAGAGACTAAGCCAGTCCTTATTAATATATCAATCACTTGTCAACCATATGCCAAATTCAAAACCTTTCATTCTCACACTTCCATTATTACTACGATGCCGGGACTCGGATCAAGTCTCCCATATCGTGGAGCAACAACGATTCGAATCGCTTTATATACCCAGCTGGGGCTTCCTAGCCACACGATGTATGCAGGACTGACCATCTTACATACATCAACTCAACGCTCGGATTTCTCCATACTAAAACGGGTGTACAGTACACCACCTCCCTTCGGCCGCTCGGTCACTTCGGCGGTGCGCATCGTAGGATGGGTACACGCTACTATCCGTTTTAGTAACGAATAGTCCAAGTGGAGCTTACCGCCATTAGCATGCGACTAGTACTATCCAATAACCTCATGATCCCAAATAAAACAACGGACGGTCCTCAACCGACACAAGTGGACGACACTACACCAGGGCACTAGCCCTTCCTGATGCAAGTCACTCCACCGACGTCTCGAGTTACTCATCATCATGTTCTTGTTGTATATCATTGACCCCGTCGGAACAAGGATAAACAACAAGCAACATCAGGTTTTTATAAATTCCCTTCAGGGAGTATTGTTATCACCTTTGAAAACAGTTTATCAAAACCTACACTAGTAGCAAGGCTAAGCGTAACTAAGCATTTCAAAATTAAAATAGGTATCCAGGGTAATGTAGCAAGGTACGGTAAATGCATCAAAGTAGGATAGCACACAACTCCTACACCTAATGCATTATATCATCACATGAAATCATAAAAACTTTCGGAATACAAGGACGGGTTTGAATGCATCCGGGGCTTGCCTTGGGGCTCGACGAAGTGAGGCTCAGCTACCCAATCACCAAGATCAGATCCAACCTCTTCGGAAACAGGAAACAGCTCGACTCCCTCCTCAGACTCGACAGCTACACGATAAAGATGCATGATTACAATACAGTAAATAAACGAGCATGCGATAATGATGCAACGATTGTTAACCTATCTTGAGTACAACTTTCCTTCACGGTAACCTCGCACTAAGAAGGTATAACTAACGTCGACGACGACGGACTAACGATACGCAATCAACATGAAATGCCAAAGGTCATTAGGGTTAACGACCAGGGGTCATCACTCAATCCCAAAATCAAACAACACTAACAGTGATTAAGGGTGATTACTAATTTATTAACCATTTTTACAGTTGTTGAAAGCCACTAATTAAACATGCTAATTAAAGATTAATTAAACTCTAATTAATCAAAGAATTAACTAACTAATCATTAATTAATTAAGGGATTAATTAAGCATAATACAAAACTTAATCAAAATAGGATCAGACTTCATAGTTAAGATCATCATCACCTAATTAGCACACAAAACAAATTTCATAATTTTTGGAGTTATATTTTAATTATTAAAAATTATGGAAATAGCATTTATTAATTTAAAGAGCCAATTTAAGCATAATTAAATTTTATTGGAAAACCATGGTTAGTATTTTTTTCCTAGATAGAGCATATTACAAGGAACACATACATATTTTTGTTGCATTTTTATTTGGCCAAACAAAATTACAACAAAAAGGTGAAAACTGTGCTTTGGAAATTATATTGGAAAAAGAAAAACACTTCTCTTTCCCCCGTGGGCTCACTGTGCGGCCCAGTCGGCCCACACGGCCCGGTCCAGCACGCCCGCGCGCGGGCGCACCTCTCCCTCTCTCTCGCTGACAGGCCGGCCCCGCCTGTCAGCACCTCCTTCCTCCTCCCTCTTCTTCTCACTCGCGCCCGCGCACGATGCGCCCGGCCGGCGGTGCGTCGGCGTTCTCACCAGCGGCGGTCAACCACATCAACGAACTCTACGCATCGCCCCGACCTCAACAAGCTATCATACGACTCCTCCCTTCCACCTGAGCGCTCACACCGAGAACCCCGGCGGCTCGACGGCCGGCGGCGACCCACGGCCGAGCTCAACGGACCTCTCCGGCGGCGCCGACACCCAACGTGATCGGCAACCTCAGGCGGACTTGATACGACGTGAAAACAACTCAGAGCAGGGCTGGAGGAAGATGCACGGTGGCGGCTTACAGCGGTGGCGGTGGTTGGCCGGAGTTGGAGGAGATGACGGCGCGAAGACGATACAGACAGTCTCACGGCTCAACTAATGGCTTGGAGCGTGCGCAAGAGCGAGGCGGAGGTGACTGCGGGAGCAATTGGACGGCGACTGCGCGTGGTGCTCAAATTTGGCAAAGAAACGACGGCGGCCGACGGTGAGGAGTGGGGAGGAAAAAGAAGAATTGGCGGCCGGCTTGGGTTTTTATAGCGCAAGAGTGGGTCGTGGAGGTTGCAGGCGGCTTCGCGGCGGCGTGAGTCGGTCGGCAACAACGCGTGAAAACGGGGGAAGGCGCGAGAGCGCCACGGCGGCCGGCAGCGAGCTCGGCGGCCATGCCGGCTCTGTGCGGGTACTGTAGCAGTGCCACCTCAACACTTTGCATTTGAAACTATTTTATTCAAATTCTCCAAAAAATTTGAACTACACTAAAAAAATCTTCCAAAATACAAATTATTTAAGATTTTATGCTCTACAACTTTCATTAAAGGAGTTTCATTAATATCTATAACTTTTATTTAGGAAGTTTTTCATGAAACTAAATAATTTTTGAATTGTAGTTTAAAACTTAAAAAGGGATATTTTTCCAATTCAAATAACTTTTGAAATTACTTCAAATTTTATTCAAAAACTTGAAAAACTTTATATACCAAAGTTGTAGAGCTCAAAGAGATACACAAATTGTATTTTTGTAGTTTTCCCAAATTTTGAATATTTTGAGATAAAATTGTAAAGGGGACAAAAACACTTTGAAATTCACCCTTTTTTGAAAGGTTTTTCAAATTGAATCTTTGGGCAAATAAATAATGATGATGTGGCATTTTCAAAAACCCAGTCAATAGTACACTTTCAAAGTACAAAGTTCATACTTTGAAATAGTGCCATTGGTTAACAACTTTTATTTAGAAAATTAATTATGGTTAGCTCACCAAAATTGAAAGTGATATTCAAATTCCAACACTTAGCCACTTGAGCTAGGATTTGGGATTTGAATTCCAAATTCAAATTTGGTTCTTCCTTGCACCTTGTTTGACTTGTAAATCATGTTTGGGATGTGAGTTAGGGTTAGCCAAACACTTGCAAACATCAAGGTAAATTTTAATTGGTTGCTTTTATAAATAAAAGTAACATGTGAGTGAAAATTTAAATTGTTAACACATACACATGTGATATAAAGGAGCTCAATCAAACCCTAGAATCATAAACTTATTTTAAACTTTTCAATTTAGGGTTCTCTAATGATGAATGCTTATGCAATGACGATGATGACATGGCAGGTTTAGGTTAACGTAACACCAGAGGTGTTACACTACATCCCCCTTAAAAGGAATCTCGTCCCGAGATTCAAAGCTTAGGACTAAGTAATGGAAAAGGAAATGTGTCAAGCAAACATATCTTACATGGTTTCATAAGGGAGGTAGAAGGGTTCATATTACAAGTCTCATGTTTTCGGAAAGTCACAATACTTAGAAACGAATCGTGGCTTAGGAGAAGGAAGGAAGAAACTCCAGGAAATGCTCATTCAAGAATTTCTCAGACTCCCAAGTTGCTTCATCCTCAGAGTGTTGATCCCACTAAATTTTATAAAATCTTCTTATGTGCCTACGGGTGACTCAATCTTTTCAATCAAGAATCCTGACTGGATACTCGACACACTTCAGATCAGGTTCAATGCGGAGACCTTAAATATCAGTGACTTTATCTGGTACTCATAAACACTTTTCAGTTGGGACACATGAAACACATTGTGCACAAGCGACAACTGCTCAGGTAGATTCAAACGATATGCTACCTTCCCACATCTTTCCATAATCTGAAATGGACCAATATATTGGGGTGCCAGTTTACCTTTTACCCCAAAATGGTTGACACCTTTACTCGTGACACTTTCAGATATATATAGTCTCCAACTTCAAATATCAACGGCCTTTGTCGTTTATCAGTATAACTTTTCTATCTAGACTGAGCTATTCTTAAGTTTTCTTGAATCTGTTTTACTTTAGCTTCAGTTTCTTTGACTAGGTCAACACCGAAGAACCATCTTTCTCTGGGCTCAGACCATTTAAGCGGAGTACGGCATCGGTGGCCATACAAAGCTTCAAATGGTGCCATTTTGATACTTTCTTGATAACTATTGTTGTAAGCAAACTCAGCTAATGACAGACATTGCTCCCAATCTGAGGAGTAAGTCAACACACAAGATCTTAACATATCTTCAAGAATCTGATTCAACCTTTCGGTCGACCACCGGTTTGCGGATGATAAGCGGTCTTTGCGCAATGAGTAGTACCCATAGTTTCATAAAACCTTTGCCAGAAGTGAGCCATAAATTGAGTACCTCTATCAGTGACTATACTTCTTGGAATCCCATGCAGACACATTATTCGGTCTATGTATATTTGAGCATACCGAGGTGCTCCATACTTCTGCTTTTACGGGGAATAAAATGAGCGCACTTGGTCAACCGATCAACAATAACCCGTATTGAATTATAACCCCCTGGCTGTTCTTGGCAAACCAACAATAAAGTCTAGACTAATATCTTTCCACTTCCAAGCTGGAATGGGTAAAGGTTGAAGTTCTCCAGCGTCTTTCAAATGCATCGCTTTGACTTTTTGGCGCGGTATCACATCAGGCAACATATCGAGCTATCTCGATTTTTATTTTAGTCCACCGTAATCTACGCCTCGGTCATGATACATCTTATTGCTACACTGGTGAATCGAGAATCGGTTAGGTGAGCTTTATCAAGAATTAACCGTCGAGCTCGGGGACTTTTGGAACAACTAGATGATTTTTGAACCATAATACATTATTGTCATCAAGGCGGAAGCAAGATACTTGCCCCGATCTGACTTTCTCTCTAATATGCTTGAGACCTTTGCTTTCTCGTTGAGCTGCAATAATTTTCTCTTGAATAGAAGAATGTACTTTGTGATATCATTCAGACTACCCTGAGAGATCATGTCAATATTTAACCTTTCTAACTCTTGACACAAACTCAGATTCACCGGTGTGACAGTAAGGCAATTGCATTGACTCTTTCGACTGAGAGCATCGGCAATTACATTGGCTTTACCAGGATGATAATGCACTTCAAGATCATAATCTTTGATTAATTCTAGCCATCTTCTTTGCCTCATATTCAGCTTTCGACTCGATAAAGATATACTTCAAACTTTTGTGATCACTCAGAATATGACATTTATTGCCCAACAAATAGTGCCTCCATATTTTTAGAGCATGCACAACTACGGCTAACTCAAGATCATGAGTTGGGTAATGCTCTTCATGTCGCTTCAACTGCCTTGAAGCATAAGTAATAACCCTGCCTTCTTACATCAACACATCCGATGCCGATGCCAGATGCATCACAATACACATCGAATGGCTTTTCAATATCTGGCTGAGCTAGGATTGGGGCAGTAGTCAGAAGATCTTTCAAATTGTGAAATGCTTGCTCACATTCAGATGACCATCGGAATTTGGTTTGGTTCTTTAGAAGTTCGGTGATTGGTTTGGCTATTTTGGAGAAGTCTGGAATGAAACGACGGTAATATCCCGCCATTCCAAGGAAACTACGAACTTGGTGGACACTGATGGGTGGCTTCCAATAAAGAATATCTTGGACTTTGCTAGGATCAACTGCAACACCCTCGGCAGATAGAACATGACCAAGGAATTTGACTTCATCAAGCCAAAACTCACACTTGCTAAATTTAGCATAAAGCTGATGTTCTCGGAGATGAGACAAAACAATATGGAGATGCTCCGTATGTTCTTCTTTGGTTTTGGAATATATAAGAATAACGTCGATGAAAACCAAGATGAAACGATCAAGCTCGGGCATAAACATCGAGTTCATCAGATACATAAAATGGGCTGGAGCATTTGTGAGCCTGAATGACATAACAAGATATTCATATAGGCCATATCTGGTGGTGAAAGTGGTTTTAGGAATATCTTCAGGCCTGATTCGGATTTGGTGGTAACCAGACCTAAGATCAATCTTGGAGAACACCTTGGCTCCCGCAAGTTGGTCAAAGAGAAGATCTATTCGAGGAAGAGGATATTTATTTTTGATAGTCACCTCATTTAGTGGACGATAGTCCACACACATTCTCAGAGTTTGATCCTTCTTTTTCATAAAGATAGCAGGACAACCCCACGGTGATGAACTAGGTCTGATAAAACCTTTGTCCAGCAATTTGGTCAACTGAGTCTTCAATTCTGCTAACTCTTTTGGGGGCATCCTATAAGCTCTTCAGAATACTGGTGCAGTACCGGCTTTAATTCAATCACAAACTTGACATCTCGCTCTGGCGGTAACCCAGGCAAATCCTCAGGGAACACATCTGGAAACTCACGGACCACAGGTATATTCTTGATTTCTTGCACTGAGGTTGCATTAACTGTCTAAATTGCTCTCTTGGGAATCGGGAATTGGATAAGAAGTGGGGACTGGTTATCAGGTAGCAACAGCTTAACGCTTCTATTCAGTGCATCTATCACAGTGCCATAATGGCGTAACCAATTCATTCCAAGGATCACATCTATATTTTGATCCTTCAGTACTATCAGATCCATGGGATAGAGATACCCACCAAGAGATATAGGAATCTGATATACCATTTCCCTTGTGCATATACGCCCTCCCGGTGATTGCACCAAAAACTCATCTTTAATTTCTTTTATGGGGATTTCATGCTTTGTAACAAATGTGCGGTTGATAAATGTATGCGATGCGCCAAAATCAAATAATGTAATTGCGGGGTGACTGGCAACGGGGAACATACCCATCAAAACTGGTTCTCCTTCCGGGGCATTACCAGGCTGAACTTGATATACACGTTCGGTCTTCCTCCCGACATTGACTTTCGGGACACGCCCGTGAACCACCTCTGCTACGACTCTGTGTTTGTTGATTTGCCGGACCCTTGCTGAAAATTGGAGGTATTTCTTTTAGGGTAGGGACAGTTTCGGTAAAAGATGTAGCACGGACTGAAACCAGTGGGGGCATTTTGGGAAGGTGGTGGAGTGGTGTTTCAAACACCTTGGGTGTTCGGCTGCTGGGGATAGGTTTCGGCAGTAGGGCGAGAGTACACCTGTTGCCTTTGGACTTGCTGCTGCTGGGGTGGGTAACGATAGGGCTGGTGGCTTTGCTGGTGCTGGGGATAATGGAATGGTGGACGGTTATGTTGAGTGGGATGGAAGATAACCCTCTGGCGTTTTTGGATTCCGCCAGACGATCTAGGAAAAACACGTCTCTCTTCATCCTTCTATTTTAGCAAGGATCGTTCATATGATATCGCAATATCCACGGCTTCATAAAAGGTGGCATTTGGATTGGCAGTAAGGTGGGTTGCAATGTCACCCTTCAGGCCCCTAGCAAAGCATTTTTTTTCTTGCCATCAGTATCCACATGCTCAGGTGCATATTATGATAGATGACTAAACAGGTTTACATATTCCACCACTGATCGACCACCTTGCTTCACTGCTAGAAACTCTTCCAGCTTGGCTTGCATCACTCCGTCAGGAATAAAATGCTGACGGAAGGCATCTTGAAACATAGCCCAAGTGACTTGTTGTCCGGCGGGTTGATGTGCTAGAAAGTTTACCCACCATGCTGATGCAGGGCCTCTCAGTTGCTGGGCAGCAAACTTGGGTTTTAACAGGTCTGGACAACCCTCTAGCAGTTCAAACTTTTGATTAATGATACGAAGCCAATCATTAGCCTCTAAGGGTTCCTCAGCCTTAGTGAATACTGGCGGACGGGTTTCTGTAAAGTCCGCATATGTGACCTCGTCGTGATTACGACGGCCACGATTCTCATAGGGTGCATTACGATTCTGCTGACTTATCTCCTGTAACATACGGGCATTCTCAGTGGTGGTATGGACTAAAGCTGCCACAGCTTCAGCCAAGGATGGTGGTGCTGGTGGTGCCTGCGGGACCTCACCCCTCTCTTGTGAAGAACCAGCACGAGAATGATAAGACATCTGTTATAGACAAGATCATATTTATTCACAAGCAGATTTATTGAACTTTAAAACAACAGTACAAACCAGTCACACATGGATTCACATTCATATTACAGGTCCGCTCGTTGGCCGGACATACCCAGGTTGACTATTTAGCATATAAGGATAACTATATTACACATTCCTCTCAGGGAACTCAGGCGTCTGACTCATTGGCTGCGACTGACTCATCTGCCTCGGACTCCTCAGTCGGTGTTGGGTACACCTCCGGCGACTCCACGGAACCCAAATCGTCCGCGGCTACCTGCTGCTGGTACAGAGGATCATGGAGGTTGTACTGGTGATGGACTTCCTCATGGAGTGCTGCATTGTAAGCTTGGAGGTCGTCTATCTGGGCCTACAACTCCTCGATGTAATCGTACCCATCATTCCTCTGATACATCGCGCCATCCAGCTCATGCTGAAGATGAGCGATGGTTTGCTGAAGCTTGGTGATGGTTCGAAGATCGTGCTGCTCCTGCCTCAGCTGACCCTCTAGCTCGGACTTCACCTCGTCCCTTTCAGCAATTGCTATCCCACGCTCCTTGGTGGCGATAGCTAACTCAGCAGACAACTCGGCTATCTCCTGCTTTTTGGTGATCTTCTTCTCAGACTTGGGCTCGCTTGGGCCGGCTTCAGCGTCGTTGCGACGCGGTGCCAGCTGGTGACGTGGCACACCCTTAGAACCGGTCATCTTGTGAGCAGTCTGCTTGGTATGGGCCATCCTATAGAAAGTAGAGATAGAATCTATAAGATCAAGAACCTTAAAGTCAGCAAGAATAGGATTGATTTTACTTAGCCCAACCACTTTTTATCGGGGATACAATTTTAAACATATGAATTAAACATGATGCATGATCGAACCTATGGATCAAGCAAAAACTTTTTAAACTAACATAAGCATACTTTTAGTAATATAGGGCAAAAGAAAAACACATGATACTCCACTTAAGACTTCTTTTAAATAGCACCTAACAAGGCTATAAGAAAGAATTAAGACGGAGCAGAAGCAATTTGGACTAAACTCATTTAACTTTTAGATCCAAAATATTTTGAAGTTTTGAAAAGTAACACTGTGAGTATCTTTGTAAGTATGGCTCTGATACCCTCTGTGGCAGAACCTTCTAAATTATATGGTCCACAAGCACCTGACATTGTCCCTAAGACCTCCGTCGGCTATGCTTGTACACCACATAACTTAAAACGTTCCGTCGGGTGGATCCCCGATAAACCACAATCACTCCAGGATCGATACTTACGTAAACACCACAAATTACAACAGTTTTCATATACAAATACCGAGTAGCGGAAGACTTACAATAACTTAATTTACAAACCTTTTGCAAACTTATACAAACTAGAATGTCATTATTACAAACCATCGAAAGTATCATTATATAACTTTATTACAAACCACACAACCAAAGTGCCCTGCCCAGAGGCCACTCAATCTATTCCTCGTCGGTCACTTCTTCGACAACCGTCATGCAACAAAGGCCGTAGCACTCTTGTCCATGCGGGTCACCTGCAACAGGGGTTGAACAAACCCTGAGTACAAAAAGTACTCCGCAAGACTTACCCGACTAAAAAAAATTGGGGAGAAGACTCAGGAATGCTGGCTAATGGGAATCAAGGTGAGGCTTTAGCAAGATCAAAGACACCCTTTTGCGAAAAGAGGCTAAGCTAGTCCTTAATATATCAATCACTTGTCAACCATATGCCGAATTCAAAACCTTTCATTCTCACACTTCCATTATTACTACGATGCCGGGACTCAGATCAAGTCTCCCATATCGTGGAGCAATGACGATTCGAATCGCTTTATATACTCAGCTGGGGCTTCCTAGCCACACGATGTATGCAGGACTGACCATCTTACATACATCAACTCAACGCTCGGATTTCTCCATACTAAAACGGGTGTACAGTACACCACCTCCCTACGGCCGCTCGGTCACTTCGGCGGTGCGTATCGTAGGATGGGTACACGCTACTGTCCGTTTTAGTAACGAATAGTCCAAGTGGAGCTTACCGCCATTAGCATGCGACTAGTACTATCCAATAGCCAGCAATGCCTCTCGGACAAATTACACTACCAGTAACATCTAGAACTCCCACAAATTACAGGACAGAACTCATCAAGTTTGAAGTTGCAGATTTTGAATCATCATATCATGCAATATTGGGAAGACCAGCACCAGCAAAATTCTTAGCCATACCGCACTATCCATACCTACTACTCAAGATGCCAGGACCACACGGAGTACTCTCTCTTAGGGGAGATCTAAAACGAGCCTACGAATGCGATGTACAGGCAATACAGATATCTTCAAAAGTACAAGGAGAAATCAACTCAGCAGTAGCAGAAATAAGGACAGAAGAAATGAAAATCCCAGCCAAAAAGTAAAGTACCCTCACCACAGCTGAAGGAGAAGACACCAAGAAGATTGACCTAGGGACAAGTGATCCATCCAAGACTGCTACGATCAGTGCAAATCTACCTGACAAATAGGAAATCACGCTCACCAACTTCTTACGGGACAACAAGGACATATTCGCTTGGAAACAAGCAGATATGCCTAGAGTCCCAAGGGAGTTCGCTGAGCACAAAATTGAAGTCAACAAAGGAGCAAAACCAATCAAGCAAAGGCTACGACATTTTTCACTAGACAAGAAGGAAGCAATAAAGAAAGAAATAGCTCGGCTACTAGCAGCAGGATTCATAAAAGAAATCTTACATCCAGACTGGCTGGCAAACCCCGTTCTAGTACATAAAAAGAACACGGACGAGTGGCGTATGCGTGTAGACTACACAGACCTCAACAAGCATTGTCCTAAAGATCCTTTCGGATTACCTAGAATTGATCAAATAGTGGACTCAACAAAGGGATCAAAGATTGTTATCTTTTCTAGACGCTACTCGGGATATCATCGGATCGTACTAAAAAAGAAGAAGACCAAAGCAAGACTTCTTTCATCACACCGTTCGGTGCCTATTGTTACAAATAATGTCTTTTGGACTCAAAAATGCAGGAGCAACATACCAAAGAGCAATTCAGGCTTGTTTAGGAGAACAAATCAGAAAGAATGCAGAAGCATACGTGGATGATATGGTCATCAAAATAAAGAATCCAGACTCTCTGATTGAAGATCTACAACAAACCTTCAACAATCTCGGGACAACTACTCGGATTTCTAGTCACCAAAGAGGAATTGAAGCAAGCACAAAACAAATCAAAGCAAAGAACCGATATGGGACCACTGCGCAGATATCAAAAACTTACAAAAATTAACAGGTTGCATGGCAACACTCAACAGATTCATCTTCAGACTTGAAGAAAAAGGCTTACCTTTCTTCAAACTATTAAAGAAGACAGACAAGTTTACTTGGAACGAAGAAGCACAAGAAGCTTTCGACAAACTAAAGGCATATATCAGCACATCTCCAGTGCTAGTACCACCTAAGAAAGATGAAGACCTCATGCTCTACATTACCGCAACAAATTCAGTAGTAAGCACAGCTATTATGGTTGAAAGAGAAGAACAAGGATACATCTATAAAGTACAAAGGCCAGTATACTACATAAGTGAAGTACTCACAATATCAAAAGTGAGATATCCACATGTACAAAAACTACTCTACACAATACTTATAACCTCAAGAAAGCTCAGACACTACTTTGAGGATCATAAAGTAGTCATCGTAACAGATTTTCCACTCGGAGACATCCTAAGAAACCGAGACTCAACACGACGAATTTCAAATTGGGCAGTTGAACTAGGAGCACTCAAAATAGAATTCACACCAAGAAAGGCAATCAAATCTCAAGCATTGTCCGACTTCATCGTAGAATGGACCACAATTATGGCAGAACTTTCTAAATTATATGGCCCACAAGCACCTGACATTGTCCCTAAGACCTCCGTCGGCTATGCTTGTACACCATATAACTTAAAACGTTCCGTCGGGTGGATCCCCGATAAACCACAATCACTCCAGGATCGATACTTACAGAAACATCACAGTATTACAATAGTTTTTATATACAAATACCAGAGTAGCAGAAGACTTACAATAACTTAATTTACAAACCTTTTGCAAACTTATACAAACCAGAATGTCATTATTATAAACCAGCGGAAGTATCATTATATAACTTTATTATAAACCACACAACCAAAGTGCCCTGCCCAGAGGTCACTCAATCTATTCCTCGTCGGTCACTTCTTTGACAACCGTCATACAACAAGGGCCGTAGCACTCTTGTCCACGTGGGTCACCTGCAACAGGGGTTGAACAAACCCTGAGTACAAAAAGAACTCCGCAAGACTTACCCGACTAAAAAAAATTAGGGAGAAGACTCAGGAATGCTGGCTAATGGGAATCAAGGTGAGGCTTTAGCAAGATCAAAGACACCCTTTTGCGAAAAGAGACTAAGCCAGTCCTTAATATATCAATCACTTGTCAACCATATGCCGAATTCAAAACCTTTCATTCTCACACTTCCATTATTACTACGATACCGGGACTCGGATCAAGTCTCCCATATCGTGGAGCAACGACGATTCGAATCGCTTTATATACCCAGCTGGGGCTTCCTAGCCACACGATGTATGCAGGACTGACCATCTTACATACATCAACTCAACGCTCGGATTTCTCCATACTAAAACGGGTGTACAGTACACCACCTCCCTACGGCCGCTCGGTCACTTCGGCGGTACGCATCGTAGGATGGGTACACGCTACTGTCCGTTTTAGTAACGAATAGTCTAAGTGGAGCTTACCGCCATTAGCATGCGACTAGTACTATCCAATAACCTCATGATCGCAGCGCCAAACAACGGACGGTCCTCAACCGACACAAGTGGACGACACTACACCAGGGCACTAGCCCTTCCTGATGCAAGTCACTCCACCGACGTCTCGAGTTACTCATTATCATGTTCTTGTTGTATATCATTGACCCCGTCGGAACAAGGATAAACAACAAGCAACATCAGGTTTTCATAAATTCTCTTTAGGGAGTATTGTTATCACCTTTTAAAACAGTTATCAAAACCTACACTAGTAGCAAGGCTAAGCGTAACTAAGCATTTCGAAATTAAAATAGGTATCCAGGGTAATGTAGCAAGGTACGGTAAATGCATCAAAGTAGGATAGCACACAACTCCTACACCTAATGCATTATATCATCACATAAAATCATAAAAACTTTCGGAATACAAGGACGGGTTTGAATGCATCCGGGGCTTGCCTTGGGGCTCGACGAAGTGAGGCTCAGCTACCCAATCACCAAGATCAGATCCAACCTCTTCGGAAACAGAGACGGCTCGACTCCCTCCTCGACTTCGACAGCCTACACGATAAAGATGCATGATTACAATACAAGTAAATAAACGAGCATGCGATAATGATGCAACGATTGTTAACCTATCTTGAGTACAACTTTCCTTCACGGTAACCTCGCACTAAGAAGGTATAACTAACGTCGACGACGACGGACTAACGATACGCAATCAACATGAAATACCGAAGGTCATTAAGGTTAATGACACAGGGGTCATCACTCAATCCCAAAATCAAACAACACTAACAAAGTGATTAAGGGTGATTACTAATTTATTAACCATTTTTACAGTTGTTGAAAGCCACTAATTAAACATGCTAATTAAAGATTAATTAAACTCTAATTAATCAAAGAATTAACTAACTAATCATTAATTAATTAAGGGATTAATTAAGCATAATACAAAACTTAATCAAAACAGGATCAGACTTCATAATTAAGATCATCATCACCTAATTAGCACACAAAACAAATTTTATAATTTTTAGAGTTATATTTTAATTATTAAAAATTATGGAAATGGCATTTATTAATTTAAAGAGCCAATTTAAGCACAATTAAATTTTATTGGAAAACCATGGTTAGTATTTTTCCTAGATAGAGCATATTACAAGGAACACATACATATTTTTGTTGTATTTTTATTTGGCCAAACAAAATTACAACAAAAAAGGTAAAAAACTGCTTTGGAAATTATATTGGAAAAAGAAAACACTTCTCTTTCCCCCTGTGGCTCACAGGCGGCCCGGCCGGCCGCGCGGCGGCCCGTCCAGCAAGCCGCGGCGCACCTCTCCCTCTCTCGGACAGGCCGGCCCCGCCTGCCCTCCTTCCTCCTCCCTTCTTCTCACTCGCGCCCACACATAACGCCAGCGGCGGTCGTCGGCGTTCTCGCCAACGGCAACGCCTCCGACGAAACCAACCACATCAACGAACTCTACGCATTGCCCCGACCTCAACAAGCTATCATACGACTCCTCCCTTCCACCTGAGCGGCCACACCGAGAACCCCGGCGGGCTCGACGGCCGGCGGGCGACCCACGGCCGAGCTCAACGGAGCCTCTCCGGCGGCGCCCGACACACCAACGTGATCGGCAACCTCAGGCGGACTTGATACGACGCGAAAACAACTCAGAGCAGGGCTGGAGGAAGATGCACGGTGGCGGCTTACGGCGGTGGCGGTGGTTGGCCGGAGTTGGAGGAGATGACGGCGCGAAGACGATACAGACAGTCCCACGGCTCAACTAATGGCTTGGAGCGTGCGCAAGAGCGAGGCGGAGGTGACTGCGGGAGCAATTGGACGGCGACTGCGCGTGGTGCTCAAATTTGGCAAAGAAACGACGGCCGATGGTGAGGAGTGGGGAGGAAAAAGAAGAATTGGCGGCCGGCTTGGGTTTTTATAGCGCAAGAGTGGGTCGTGGAGGTTGCAGGCAGCTTCGTGACGGCCGTGAGCTAGTCGGCAACGCGTGAAAATGGGGAAGGCGCGAGAGCGGCCACGGCGGCCGGCAGTGAGCTCGGCGGCCATGCCGGCTCTCGTGGGGGTACCGTAGTGTGCCACCTCAACACTTTGCATTTGAAACTGTTTTATTCAAATTCTCCAAAAAATTTGAACTACACTCAAAAATCTTCCAAAATACAAATTGTTTAAAATTTTATGCTATACAACTTTCATTAAAGGAGTTTCATTAAATTCCAAATAGTTTTTGAATTGTATTTCAAATTTGAAATTTAAAGCAAAACCCTAACTTTAGGGATTTTAAAATTACTTTTAATTTTTGAATAAAAGATGAAAATCTCCAAAAATAAAAAGTTGTTCTATTTCTTAATATCTACAACTTTCATTTAAGAAGTTTTTCATGAAACTAAATAATTTTTGAATTGTAGTTTAAAACTCTAAAAGGGACATTTTCCAATTCAAATATCTTTTGAAATTACTTCAAATTTTATTCAAAAACTTGAAAAACTTTATATACCAAAGATGTAGAGCTCAAAGAGATACACAAACTGTATTTTTGAAGTTTTCCTAAATTTTGAATATTTTGAGATGAAATCGTAAAGGGGGAAAAAAACACTTTGAAATTCACCCTTTTTGAAAGGTTTTTCAAATTGAATATTTGGGCAAATAAATAATGATGATGTGGCACTTTTCAAACCCAGTCAATAGTACACTTTTAAAGCACAAAGTTCATACTTTGAAATAGTGCCATTGGTTAGCAACTTTTATTTAGAAAATTAATTATGGTTAGCTCACCAAAATTGAAAGTGATATTCGAATTCCAACACTTAGCCACTTGAGCTAGGGTTTGGGATTTGAATTCCAAATTCAAATTTGGTTCTTCCTTGCACCTTGTTTGACTTGTAAATCATGTTTGGGATGTGAGTTAGGGTTAGCCAAACACTTGCAAACATCAAGGTAAATTTTAATTGGTTGCTTTTATAAATAAAAAGTAACATGTGAGTGAAAATTTAAATTGTTAACACATACACATGTGATATAAAGGAGTCAATCAAACCCTAGAATTGTAAACTTATTTTAAACTTTTCAATTTAGGGTTCTCTAATGATGAATGCTTATGCAATGACAATGATGACATAGCAGGTTTAGGTTAACGTAACACCAGAGGTGTTCTGAAATACAACAACCCACTTCAAACGTCATCCTAGACCATTGGAAAATGTACTTCGATGGATCTCTAAAACTAGGAGGGGCAGGAGCAGGGAGTACTACTTATCGCTGTTCTACAAATCCTATGGCAAGCTACCAACAACGAAGCAGTAGTACGAAGCACTCATCCACGGCCTACAAGTCGCAACATCACTTGGAATCAAAAGACTACTAGTCTACGGAGATTCAGCAGTAGTAGTCAACCAAGTCAATAAAGAATGGGACTGCACCAAAGAGAACATGGATGCTTACTGTGCAGAAATCAGAAAACTCGAGAAGAATTTTCAAGGACTAGAAATTCATCATATATTATGGGATTCAAATGTTGCAGCTGATGTATTAGCCAAACTAGGCTCGATAGGGTAAAAGTACTCGCTGGAGTTTTCGTAAAAAGAACTAAACAAACCATCTATCAAATCGAGACGAAAAAAGAAGACGAGAAGAAGAAGACGAGAACAAGAGCAAATACTAATGGTCAAGCCTGACAACTCAACATGGATGCAAATATTCATAGATTACATCAAAGAAAAGAAGTTACCCGGTAACAAAACAGAAGCAACTCGGGTCATCAGAAGAAGCAAAAACTACGTTTTAGTAGGAGACAACCTTTATAAAAAAGCAGCATCATCGGATGTACTACTAAAATGTGTCTCAGCAGCAGAAGGAAAATAAATACTATTACAAATGCACTCTGGATGCTGCGGGAATCATGCATCTTTAAGGACACTAGTCGGAAAAGCGTTTCGATCAGGATTCTATTGGCCGACAGCGCTAAAAGACGCCGAAGAACTAGTCAGACACTGCAAAAGCTGTCAAATGTTCGCAAGATAAGCACATGTTCTAGCTCACAATCTAATATGCATCCCACCCGCATGGCCTTTCTCATGCTGGGGACTCGACCAAGTCGGACCACTCAAGAAATCTAAAGGAGGGTTCGAGTACATTTTTGTGGCCATCGACAAGTTCACTAAATGGATAGAATACAAGTTTTTGGTAAAATACAGCTCGGCCAAAGCACAAGAATTCATCCAAGAAATCATGCACAGATTTAGAATGCCAAACAGAATAATCACAGACCTAGAATCACTATTTACAGCTAATGAATTCAAAAGCTGGGCACAAGACTGTGGATTCAGCATCGATTATGCATCAGTAGCTCATCCTCAAGCGAACGGACAAGTAGAAAGAGCCAACGGTCTCATCCTAGCAGGATTAAAACCAAGATTATATGAAGATCTCAAAGATTACAGAGCAAAGTGGATAGATGAACTACCAAAAGTAGTCTGGGAATTAAGAACTCAAGTAAGCAGAGCAACTGGCTACTCGCCCTTCTTCCTGGTATATGGATCAGAAGCTGTCCTACCAGCTGACTTGATTTGGACATCTCCAAAAATCGAGCACTACAACGAAGGAGAAGCAGAAGAGACCAGAAGACTAGAAATCGACAGTTTGGAAGAAATCAGAGTTAATGCAACGCTACAATCAGCAAGATATATGCAAGCCCTAAGAAGGTACTATGACAAAAGCGTTCAACCAAGAACCTTACAAGTTGGCGATCTAGTTCTCCGAAAAATTCAAAAACATAACGGAAGGCACAAACTACTCAGCCCTTGGGAGGGTACCTTCATAGTAGAAAAATAACAGGACCAGGATTCTACGAATTGATGACTGAAGATGGAGCACCAATAAAAAAATTCATGGCATATCTCTCAGTTGCGACGATTCTTCGCCTAGAAATCAAAAGACATGTACTATCCCTTCCAATAAAGACTTATTGCTCAAAAAAGATTGCAGAATCCTAGCTCCTTTTCAGGACTAGATGAGAGCCAATAGGGAGCTCGACCTATCCCGACTTCTAGGTTACAGAACTCGGATGAGGGCCTACGGTCTGAAATAATTGTTGAAGTGTAAAATAGCTACAACCTAGCCTGAGCCCAACCATTCGGGGTTGTTTTCACAACACCGATGAGAGTACGGCTAAAGAAGTCAACACTCGTCCTATCCTAGCTCCTTGTCAGGACTAGATGAAAGCCAACAGAAAGCTCGACCTATCCTGACTTCTAGGTTACAGAACTCGGATGAGAGCCTACGGTCCGAAATAATTGTTGAAGTGCAAAATGGCTACAACCTAGCCTGAGCCCAACCATTCCGGGTTATTTTCACAACACCGATGAAAGTACGGCTAAAGAAGTCAACACTCGCCTGATCCTAGCTCCTTTTCAGGACTAGATGAGAGCCAATAGAGAGCTCAACCCGTCCTGACTTCTAGAGTACAGAACTCGGATGAGGGCCTACGGTCCAAAACAATTGTTGGAGTGCAAAATGGCTACAGCCTAGTCTAAGCCCAACTATTCTGGGTTGTTTTCACAACACCGATGAAAGTACGGCTAAAGAAGTCAACACTCGCCCTATCCTAGCTCCTTTTTAGGACTAGATGAGAGCAAAACAGAGAGCTTGACCCGTCCCGACTTCTAGAATACAGAACTCGAATGAGGGCCTACGGTCCGAACTAATCATCAAGATAGCTACAACCTAGCCTAAGCACTAGCTATTTCAAGAAACTTTCACAATATCAAAGAAAGTATGATAGACAACAAAACATACTCGACAAGATTCAAGAAAGGGAGTTTTTTATACACAAAAGCCTCAGGAGGGCATCAAAAGTATCATTACAAAGAAGTCTCCTAATCATCACCACCATCAGCACGTACCGACGAAATTTCTATAAGGTCAGTAAACTCTTGAGCCAAGGACAAAACAGCAGCTTCAGACTCCGCAAGCGCCTGTTCAGCCTCAGGAGTATGAGTCCCGTCCATCACTCTATCAAGAGAAAAGTTGGGATCAATCACTCGGATGCGAGCCAACACACCCTGGACACCAAGCAAAACAACATCCTTGGCGAAGTTGATAGTCCGCTCGGTCAGTCGGGGAATAAACTGAACCCAAGTCAGACCTGCATCTTCAGGCCTCCTCAGCATGGTAGCAAGACCTTGGACAGAACTCAGCAGAGCCGACCACCCTCTTCAAGCCTTCTTGATGAACGGACAAGTTTTCTACTGATGACTTAGCCTGCAAAAGATCTCGATCAGCACCATGCCTAATCAGCCGAGCTCGGGCTAAAGTCTCTTCGGCATCCTCTTTTACCTTCTCTGAGTCGTTGCAAAAGGCTTTAACTTCAAGCTTCAAAGCTTCAGTCTCTTCCGAGTACTTTTTCTTCAAAGCTACAAAAAAAGCAGAAGGAAGTCAGAGAAAAAAGCAACAACAAAGTTATATACAAAAAAGGGCATACACAAATACCTTGGAGATCTCGAGAAGCCTTCCTTTCAAATTCAATTGCAGTCGACTTCTGTTGTTCAGCAGCAACAACCTAAGCTCTCAAAGCAGTCTCAGATGATTGGCGCCCTTGGCGCTCCTCATCAAGCGCCAGCCTCAAAGAAGCCAGCTCATCCAACAACTTCTTCTGAGACTCAGATGAGCCAAAGAAGATGTCGGAATCACTGACGTATTCCTGCAGACAAGAAAAAAGAGGAGAATAAAGAAAAAGAACAAGACAAGAGAATCTACAAACAAGTCGTCTTACCTGAAACTGTTCAGCAAAGGACTTAAATCCTAATTCAAGCTTTTTGAGGCGAGAACTCAGATTAAACTCCTCTTCCAACTCCTGCATCAACTTCAAATCATGAACAGAATTCCAAGAAGGATAAAAAGAAGACAAAGGAGGAGAGCACCCAACCCTAGAATGAGGAGAAGTTAGGGGTTGGGCAAATGGCAACTTGTCCGCTCCTGAAGAAGTCGCCACAACCGCTTGAGCAACCGGTAGTGAAGAAGTTAGAGTAGTAGAAGAAGAAGTCACCATGAGGGTAGACTCCACAGCTGGATTAGGGTCAGGCAAAGACACCTGACCCACCACACCAACACTCTCCGTCTTCTCAAAGTCAGAAGCCGGAGCAGAAGAAATAGCAGCAGATAACCTACAAAAACCAAAAAGCCTAAGACAAATGATGCAAAAAAATAAAAAAGAAGTCAGAAAGAAGAAAAACTTACTTAGAGGGACGACGGAGAGCAATACGAGGCCGAGGTGGTGGAGGAGGCATGACCTGCTCCAGATCCACCAACAACCCGGCAGATGAAGGGGCAGGACTCGGCAAGGGTCCCAAAACCGGAGGTCGAGAAGAAGTCACCAGGGAGCTACAAGAAGCCAGAATCAAAGTTAAAAGAGCAGAGAAGTATACACGCCAAAACCAAGAAGACAACACTCACCGGCGAAGAAGGGAAAAGTTATCAACATCCTCAGCTTCATCTTCAAAAAGAAGAACTGACCCACCTTCTACCAAGAAAGAAAAATCAAGACTACTTTCCAAAAAGGAAAACAAGTCAGGAAAATTCAAACAACCTCTCACCTATCAGAAGGTTACCTGAAGCCTGAGGGGAAGAAGAAGAACACGACCGTTTCTGTGCCGCTAAAGAAGAAGAATCTCCCGCAGCAGGTCTCTTTGCACCAGTGTGAGTAACTCGAGGGAGGGCCACCGGCTGATAAGGAACATACTGAAGAACAGGCTCCTTCTCAGAAACACCAGGCAAAACAACTCGACCGTCAATTACCTTATGGCCAGGAGCAGCCGAAGGAGCCGAAAGAGGAGCAATCTCTCCATCAACAAAGAGAGAGGCATCGGCATTAAAATCTCTGCCAAAAGGCTTCAAAAAAGACAAAAGACAAGTCAGTTTAATCAAAAAGTACTCGAAAACACAAAAACAAGCAGGAAAAATATAACTTACAGCAGGAGGAGGTTTGCTGGCCGAATACTCAAAGCCAATCATAGGGACCACCGACGCTCCCTTTAAGATCTTCTGGAGGCGTGCAAGCACCTCACCATCTGACAACTCGGTCGTGGCCACCATACGAGAAGGATCTTCGGCGCCCGAGTACTCAAAGCCAAAATGCTCACGCGCCTTCAAAGGCTGTACTCGGCGATGAAGATAACTCGCCACAATGGCGAAACTAGACAAGCCATTCTGCTTCAAGTAACTAATCCTATCGAAGAGGGGTTGGAGAAGAGTCAACTCGGCAGCAGTGAGCTACTCCTTCTCCCACCGATCATTAAAACAAAGGGGACCCCGAGTAGGTTTGGAGTGCTAGAGCACCAAAGACCACCATCAAGATTACCAAAGATAAAACCACTCGGACCGCCAATCCTTCACGGATTCAACAAGATCGTACTCAAAGAAGTGGCTCGACTTACGCCCCTGCCAAAATTGAATCCCACATCCACCAAGGGTGTGGAGGGAATCATTGCGGGGCTGCGGCTTAAAACAAAAAAGAAATCGAAATGTCGAGGAGACGGGGGGGAATACCAAGGAAAGTCTCACAAAAATGAACAAAGATGGAGAGATGAAGGACACCATTGGGGGTAAGATCATGGAGAGAGATATAGAAATAACAAAGGAAACGATGAAGGAAAGAAAAAGCCGGAAGACAGAGCCCGACACGAACAAAAGAGACAAAAAGAACAATTTCCCCTGGGCGAGGAACAGGAACACGATGCTCACCAGGAGCAACCCAGCCAGAGAACTCCTTAGGCTAGATCATCCCCAAGTCCTGCAGCTCGATCAGGTGCTTCTCCTGAGTAGTCGGGGGAGGGAAGTTCTTCGCGATGGCCTTCATTGCAGCAAACTCAGGGTTCAACTGCTCGTCGACCTCCTCTTCAAGAGCAGGCTTCTCGACTACTGGCTTCTGGGACGCAACCTTCTTCCTACCCATACAATAAACCAGCAGCAAGGGGGAGATAATGCAAGAGCAGGATTTGGGATTTTTTCGCTCCGGCGCTAGGGTTTCAGGAAGCAATGGCAAGGTGGAGAAGAAGAATAGTCACCATGGCTAATTTATAGCCCGGTCTTAAGCCCCACATAAGGGGCAACGGTAAAAAGGCCAACGGATACAAAGCGCAATAACAGGAAAGGCCCAGTAAACCCCCAAATCTTGGGATAACGGTCCTAATCCCGTTACTCACCAACGGTAAAATATAATACCGTTATAGGAAAAGGTAACTCCACCAAAATATCCAAAATAAGTCAGCACGACGGAAGACAATCACCTTATCAGCCAAAACAAGTCGGCAAAAAGGAGACGGCCAAGAACAAATCTACATGAAGGAAGACAGTTAACACCTTAGCTAAAACAAGTCTGCTCAAAGACAAACAGTTTGTTTTATCAATCAAAACAAGTCGGCACAAAGGCAGACATCCAGCAACTCAGGATAAAAACAACTTGGATCATTTCAGAAATATATATTTCTTCAAACACAACTTACAGGATATAAGGATCCAAGTCTTACAAGATACAAGGATACAAGTCTTACAAGACCCATCGAATTCAGAAAGAACATTAAAGCAACGGTTACAAGGAACCCTGTAGAATTTAGCCATAGAAGAAAATTACGATCTACAAGGAATCCCGTGGAATTCTGTCATAGAAGACAACTACGCAGAATCCAAGACCATCGCCGTTGCAGACCCAGACTACCTCTGAGGCAGAATGAGCCGAGCAGATCCAAAGCAACCTAGATACACCAACACAGTGCACCCAAGATCGCCAAAAGGAGCACTGACTGATCAAGCATCACATCAGGCCTCTCCAAAAACAAGCCGGATTGAACCCCATGTGAACAAGAGAGCTCCAGCTGTGCGTCGGGCGGTAGCTGATCTACACCGCACAGCTAGAAGACTGTGCGGATCGGTAACCCACCAACACAAAGCATAGCCCTGGCAGAGTGGAAAAGAGGTACTAAGAGTGCAAAATGACCCAGCACAAGGCACATCTCAAGACTTCTTCTACCCGCCAGAATGAGCCTCCAATCACAATGCTACCTCGGGATTAGTCTGCTTCTATTCCCTATCTCAAGAATTCTTCTACCCACCAAGAAGACCTAACTGGAAGAACAAGAAAGAAGCCCGAAGGCTGTTCAACTTCGCAAACTATCATCGTCACAAGAACAAGAAGAAACATACTACAAGACTCTGAAAAGCAACCGAAAGGGAGGTACAATTTATAGGCCAAGATCGGCGTACGTAGACCAAGTCCACCAATTCAGAGAAGCATTAACAAGGACAATAAAAGAGGGCAGTAAAGAGAGCAATAGAAGAACATATTCCAGGCATATCCCAGCACAGTAAAAGCCTTTACACCACTAGCTGCCAACGCCCAGCCATAAAAGCAGACATAAAGGACAGTAAAAGTAAAGTCACGAGCCGTTGTCCGTTTCCTACACAGAAGAACTCGAAAAAAGCTCGGGGGCTGCAGCTAAAGAAGAACTCGAAAAAAGTTCAGGGGCTGCAGCTAAAGAAGAACTCGGAAAAAGCTCAGGGGCTGCAGCTAAAGAACTCAAGAAAAGCTCGAAGGCTGCACCTAAAGGTTACATGCAAGAAAGAAATCAGGAAAGCTCGAAGGCTACGATTAAAGAAAATAAAAGCCATCGCCCGACTTCTTTTCTGACCAAAACAACTCAGACAAAGGCTCGGGGGCTACAGGGTATACACCCTCAACTTTTTCTTTTTTTAAGACCCTCCAGCTACTTATAAATAAGTAGCAAGAGGCTCGGGGGCTACACTCAATGAGTGCACCTACGGCGCACAAAAGGGAAGAACTCTTCAGCTAGACCACTTCGAAGCATCACTCCAGAAGCAAGATGCTCCCCGAGTTCTACTTCAAAATGTTCGGGGGCTTGTCGATACGGGACATAGACGGCTACTCACCAACACGGTTCCCGTCAGGACAAGGGCAAGAAGGACGGATCCGAGTAGATTACGGATCATCCTAGTTAGACAAATAGAAAGTAACCTCTGTAATAGGAACGGAACACTTCCTACGAGTCCGACTAGGATTAGAAACCATAGATCTGGCTCTTTTCCTCTTATAAAAAGGAGCCAGAGCACCCTCTTTTGTAACAGAGAACAGACAGACGATCAACACATCAATCCAACGCAAAAGACCAAGGCCGACTGGAGTAGAGCTTTTACTCGACGACGAGGGCTCGAACCAGGATAAACCGTGTGTCTCTTGCGTCGCACCGCCGAGTTCTAGTTATTCGCCGAGATCCAAATCAACTGCTACGGGAACCCCGTGGCAGGCTATCGGTGGATAAACACCGACACCAGCCCCCCTGTAGATCCGCCCCTGATGACTAGGATATATAGAGGATAGAAATAGAGGATGATGAGTGCAGATAGCCTGATGAGGTTGCTTGCCTACTCAAAATCTTCTTCCTTCTCTACTAATCATATTCTCTCTAAGAATGTTTGCCTTCCTCTTCCTGCATCACAGTGCCCGACCTATGAATCCACAGAGAAGAGGGCAACCAATCTGAAGAAGCGCAAATTTGATTGTTCAAGTTCTTCTGCACCTCCACTTGGACAACGTTCCTTCTCTGTTTCTATCGATGATCTCTCTTCCTCCATAGCAATTCCAGGGTTGTCCTCAACTTCATCGTCCTAGTAGGTAACCGATCTTAAACTGCTAGGCAAAGCTTCATGGTTCCTGGTTGATTCTAAACTCTCTCTGCTTTGCTTTGGATCAGGGCGGTTCCAAGAGTGGGCATATGACAATTGACATGAATGGCCAATGGAAGCCGTGCATAACCGCTTGTGTGCCTTAGTGCAGCCGCAAAGACTTGTGCATCGCCAACACAACCATTCCTAGATCGGTCAGACTACTGTAGTTGCTACTGTGTACATATGCATGGTTCGTCTGGATTATTATTATTATTATGATGTATGGCCGCAGTTGCATTGGTGTAAAACTTGGAATTTTTTTGGTTTCCCGCTGGGACCTTCTATGCTGCTATTGCATTCAAAGATGTGCTATGTTATTATGTTAACAATAATAGCCCCTGTTTTTTTTAATTTTTTTAATTTTTTTATTGACATGGCCGTGTACTCGTGTTCATCTTCCTCATGAATGCTCGAGTTCCCTATTCAGAATTTCTATATCGCCTCTTGGGATTCATGTAATCCTACTTGAGTTGGCAAATAACGTGGAATGATGAGTGTGCTGTTGCTTGTGTTCATACTTGAATTCAAACTTGATCAGAACTTGATGTTTCCTTCTTTCTAACGGGCTTATTGTTGTATTGCATTGTATCGCCCAGTTGATTGGGATGGTAGCAACTTTCGTTTTGTGTCGTACTCATTCCTTTGTGCACTTGCGCAGCAGCCTCATGAGGTACTGAGGCATGATGGTAAATGAAAGAAAACGAAGTAAAACATTCCGAGTGGCATTGTTTGTTCAGCCGCCTGTGTTGTTGTTTTCTTTTCTTTTTTCCTTTTTTTTGTTTTTTTTTTTGGGTTCAGGCGACACATTGGCCGTTGATCTATTTAGTTCTCGTGCTTTGTCAAACTAGCTCAGGCACCGCAACTGTTTTGGATTTAGCAACTAACTATCGCCTGTAAATAAGCCATAATTCAGGCACCTGAAAAATAGCAGGTCCGTTTGAGACTGAAAATTGAATAGCTTAAAAGTTTGGCACTGCACGTCTAGTTTTAAACAAGAAATTAGTCTGAAATTTTTTGATGAAGTTTGGTTTTTAACCAAATTTGATTGAAGAACCCAAACCGTGTGGGCTGTTTGCAGCTGCCAAGATCCTGACAGTTAGTTGGAACTAACATTCCTTTAATTTCGTTTCGTCCTCTCTCTCTCTCTCTCTCTCTCTCTCTCTCTCTCGTAGGTTGGGGATCATTTGGGTTGGCTGCTGCATGTCTTTTTCCTGGGCTGGGGAGTGGGGGCGGGGCTCTCTGATGACTGATGCATATCTTACTCTCTTTCCTCCCCCTGGTTTGGGGGTGGGGTGTCTGATGCCTATCTTCTTTTTTTTTCTGGGTTGGGTTTGGGGTGGGACCGGTGGGTTGCGGCTTGAAAACGAGTGCTAGTGGAGTACAGGGAATCATACTATTGTTTGTTTGACCAAAGAATGGCCGACGACTGGGGCTGGCTTGGGGTGGCCAATGGTATAGTGGTCTCCTTCCCCCGCCGTCTCCTCTGTATTCTGCGCCTGCCGCCTCTGCTGCTGCTTCCTTCCTCCTCTCCAATCCGTGGGGATTGCGATCTCCCTGCCGATTCACCACCTCAAGTCTCAAGATCAAGGATGGACTACTACTCTCGCATCTTATATGGTACGTACTCTACCCCCTCCCCTCTCGATTCCCCAACATCGCTTGCTTGCGGATCGGTCCGAACAGCCGATCGAATCGACTTCCTTTCAGACAATTCAAGTATATACACTGTAATAGTAGGAGGGAAGTGGATTGGAGGACTTGTATGTTCTCTGTAGTCTCTACGTTTTGCTTCATTTTGTCCGCTATATATACTCGTGTGCTTGCTTGCTGAATCGCCTGTGTATTCGTTGTTTCTTCGTTTCGTCATCAAGACCGGATATTAGCAGACTTCGACATGGGGATGGGGGCCGCGGCCGAGGAGGTGCTCCAATTCCACGGTACGTATCGATCACTCCAGTTGATTGATTGCCTGCATGTACGAACAGTTACATATACATCCGCGAATATTCCCCACCACATTACACTGTAAAGTGATTGATTGCAGAAGAGTACCTTTGTTCTGGCTTATCCTTCCGCTCGAACCACGAAGAATTGGATGAGAAGTCCGTGGAGAAGCTCCATGAAATCAACGGAATGGATCTTGCCGGGGTGGAGGTGAAGGATGACGCCCTTGCCAACGACCCGCAGAACCTGCATAGTATATCCCCATCTACTCCCGTTTAGATTGCATGCGTCATTAATCTCATCCAACAGCACTCTGATAGACAATTCTATTGCTTGCGCTTTACAGAGGGGTTATTTCTCTGCCGTGACCCTTTTACGTCCTACTTGTCGTTGAAGAAGCAGAACACACAGCATGGTCATTGGGGTCCAAATGGTGCATCTGGTATTCGGCGCAGTAATGGTCTAGGCTACAGAGGCATCAAAATCTCCTATGTCTACTACAATGGCGGTCGTAAGACCAACTGGATCATGAATATCTACTATGCGATTGTTGATAAATCAATCAAGGTAAAAATTAATCCGTGTCATTTCACTGTGAAACAATAATATATATGTATGCATGTACGACAAACATGCTTGTTTCACCGCTCCTACATAGCTATACAATACTAGTCCAGTTCACCAGTGACATTGTCGATGAGACGACGAAGCATCCATGCTAATTATGTGAATCGTCGTGACATATATCCTTTTGTTACTGTAGACTGAGGAAGTGAAGCTGTGCCATCTATTCCAAAGCGACAACTATAACCCACTCCCCCCTTTGGTAATATATCTGATCCTTCAGTTTCATTTCTCTTCCCTGTTCTATGCAAAAGTTAGTTTTAGTACTATAGTAACTCTGCACTTGAACAGATTATGACGAGACAGTACTGGCTTCTCGTGCGGCCAGACTTGAATACTTGATGACGAAACCTGAGTCATTCAACGGTAAGTATATAGGTTGAATGGTTCGATTAGTTGTGAAGTTGAATTAAGGAACCTATAATTGTACCACATAATAATCCTTAGGAAGTTGTTGACTTTTGGCATAAATGAGGCGGTTGTCTCTTCACTCTTCAGTCAAATTGTTCTCCTTATCTTATGAAACGAGCTCTGCCAGGCTTATTACGTATATTATATATATTAATAGAGAAGATGTCCTCCTTATCTCCAATACAAAAGAGCATTAACCAGATTCATTTTGCCATTCTTTTCCTGTAGATTTTTATGACTTCGATGAATTGTTCAGCAAATCTGATAGCAAACGCAAAGTGAATGGCAATAATTTAAAGCGAGCCGACGTTTGGGACGACTTCACGGCGATAAAAGTAATCGGACCTGGCGGGGTGGAGCTCCTCAACTTGGCAATCTGTCATCGCTGCAGCGTGGTGTACCAGACTGGCAAAGGTGGCAAAAACAACGGTACAAAAACCCTCAATGCGCACAGAAGCAAATGCTGTAGCCAGCACCATGTCGCTGGGAACCCTCAAGCTCAAGGAGCACATCGCCAAATGCCCTAATTCGCATTATTCAGCCAGCAGCCGCGCCAATGCTATCACTCGGTTTTCCTTACACGTTGAGTTATTAGTTATTATTATGTAATTTGAGGCAGCTAGAGCAGTGTGTTGTGAAAATAAAGAACCTTTTTAGAAAAGGGGAAGGATCTGAGATGCTAGCTTTTCATCAAATTTTAGACATGTTGAATTACTATATAACAGAGAGCTTTCAAGAAAACGCCTTTCTTCAATTTACCATTTTCCCCAAAACTGTTTGGTCTGGTCTTGAATAGATCCCCACACTTGAGTCCCCCCAGGGAGGTCGGCTCTGATGTTCCAGTTGATCGGGGGCCATTTCTGGCCTAGCGCTGCTACAGGGAGTCACGATGACAAGCACACCCACTGTATCAGCGCAGCGAATACTCACCTTTGCATCATGATGTTGCAAGATGCAATGCACTAGTGTCCTGAAGTGCTAGCTCAAGGTTTCCATGGGGCTGCAAGCATTTGTCCTGATCACTGCCCACAACATGTAGTTACACATTGACAGTTGGACTACTCTTGTTGGACGGGTGGTGGACCAAATCTCCTTGGCCCTTGCTTGCCACAGTTTTAAGTCTTGAGTGATCAATCCAGCCGAGAACATCGTCGGGGTCGTCGGGATCAACTCTATTATAGGATATACATTTTTCCTGAACTTGAACTGTGTTTTGCTAAAGGATTACTAGAGGATTTACTTTATCGGGTCTAAATTTGCCCACCCGATCACCCGACCACCCGATCGAGGGCGCCAAGGCTCCAAGGCGCCGTCGATGGAGGGCAAGCGCCTGAACTCAACTGCCTCTCCATGGCACACTGGGTCGCCACCTATCGGTTGCCCCGCCGGCTGTTGCTGCTTCCGCTGCAATGGATTCAGGCACCTGGCGCGATCGAGATTGCAAGCTGGGGCGACCGCTTTGCGTCGGGGGCCACGGATCCTCGAACGGCGCGCGGTGATAGGCTATTCGTGCTCCAGCGTCGGGGCCGGGGGTCAAGCCCCGGCCGGCACACCACGGGGCGCTGATGGCAGGACGCCCTCGCCGCCACCGGCAATCTCCATCAAGGGAACGGCGGCGGCGCTGCATCATCCAGCGTGGTGCGACTATGGACGCAGCAGAGCAGAGGTAAGCTTGTGTTTCGCTGTGGTGGCGCGGGCTCGGTGCGGGTCCAACGATCTAGCTGCCGCTGCATTCAGCACGGGAGGCCATCGCTCGCTGCGGCCGCCGGCGTCGACAAGGCGGAACAACTCGTCGTACGCCCGTTCTTCTTCCCGGGCGGCCGGAGAACTTCCTCATCAACTGTGGTTAATTATTCTCAGGCCAGGCCACCCACCCGTGATCGTGGTCCTCGCGCGCGGCCACCACTGTGGCGGCGCTGGGAGCCACCACCTCGCTAGTGCTCTGCTCCGTCCTTGGACGCGCCTAGCGCATGCCGACTTATCGGCGTTGTTTCTATTCCGGGTGTCCCTGGAGCTGGAGGGGATTCCACCGCACGCACGCGTGGATTCAGGAGTCAGGACATCATCCATGGATTCAGGAGTCAGGGCATCATCCACCAGGCCTCTTCAGCCAGCCCGGAGGCCGTGCCGCTGGATAAGCCCACCATGTTGGTAGGGATTCCATATCTGCCTTGGTGTGCACTTGCGCAGCAACCTCGTTACTCGTTAGGCATTATGGTAATTTTGGAAGCAGTATGAGGCTAAAAATCAGTGGCCAAAAAAATTGGAAATACACTTCTCATCATCTCATCATCATCATCATCATCATCTCATCATCAATCAAACTATAAAAGAGCGAGTTTTTCTGATGGGGCTCTCCCTTTATAATAATCGTTCGATCTTGATGCCGCGCTATACAAACCCTCCGTCATCCAAGATCTTACTCTTCATCGTTAATAACCGTTCGATCTAGACTTCATGGCATATCAGCCATCCATTATCGGAGATCTTACACATATCCTATACTCCTATAATCCTAAGTCCCACTAAGGGGTCTCCTCCAATCAAAAATTAGGATTTTCAAAAAGTGATGTATGATGATGTCATCAAAGGAGTTACCCCACTTAATTTTAATTATATCTCCCACTAGCTATTTTTTAAAATAGAAAAAAGTTATAGCACCAAAACCAAATATCGTAATTAAAATCTAATTCCACCATGGTGTTCCTCGCAATAAACTCTTCAAAACAAGACCCCATATGGATATATTTCGATAATTTTTATACGATTCACTAATGCCGAGTAATAGATGAGCTGCAGATGAGAGTTCTTTACGTACTATCATTATCTGTCTTTATCGATTGAGACTCATAGTCATGGATGATGTATTGCGTTGTTTATTTTAGTTTGATTCCACTTTTCCACCTTTTTCCATGTGTTGTCAAGTAGTCGTGTACAATTTTATAAAATTTAGATCTTACATTTTAATACTTATATGATCTTTTGCACAATAGCAATTAGCGAAGAAAATACATATTGTAATTTATGAGTTGTCCAATAGTTGAGTTGTCTAATAGCAAGCTAGCTGCTTATCTTTTCAAATTATACCTAAGGTCATTTCTAAATATTTCGTGCCTTGCCATAATGCAGTATGAGAGCTATTATTCTTGCTAATTCCCGCAAAGAACGCTCGGGGAATTCCTCTAGTATAACTAGAAACCTGCGCCCAACTAGCCCCTACGTGTCCAATATGGACACGCTTCCCCGCCCGCGCATACCCCCTCAACACGAAGAGCCGCTAGATCTCTACTCCGCTTCTTCATGTATGCCTGCAAGTTCGTGTTTTTCTTTCGACGCTACTCATGCTCGGCGAGGGCCTGAGGCCGCCGGCCGGGGCCGGGGCCGGGGACGTCGCCGCCTGCACGACCTGTTCTTGAAGGCGTTCGACGACGCCATCGAGATCTTCGCGTGCATGCTCCACCCGACCGCCGTCGTGTGGAAGGCGTTAAGGCTTGCTGGCGTATGAAGCGAGAGGCGGCCATCTATCCGCGTTGTCGATGAGCATGTCACGGCGATCATGGAGTCGAAGGAGTGGTCGCATGGCGACGGCAAGGAAGACGGGTAGCGCTTGCTATGGCAGTTCCCGGCGGGTATGGAAGAAGATGAGGGGCGAGCTGAGCACAACGTTCTGATCGCCGGAGGCGAAACAGCGGTTCGGACATCATCGAGAGGTTCGTCTTCTCGCCGAGAAGGACTCTACGTCCTCCGCACTCACATGGTGTTTCTAGCTCCTCGCGTCCAAGGCGCCAACCCGCGCTGCGAGCGGCGTGTGTACAAGCGGCATGGTGGAAAACCAAGGTTGCAAGCAGGGCATGAAAAAAAAAAAAATCAAAGCTCTTGCAAACAAGCGTATTGGCGTTAGTGTGTGACATGGCATATTAGCATTTGCATTTTTTTATAAGCAACTCTAAGAGACTCTAAATCTTTCCTAATGGTTAGGAATAGAGATAAGTGGTTATTTAAATATAGCCATCCTCTATTTTAGATTTCTCGGTAGTTAAAGAGAGAGAGAGAGAGAGTGAAAATATCTCTCTAGAACATACACAAGATATAGAAAAATTATTGGAGAGTGAAAACATATACAAAGTGATTTTTTATGTGCAAAGCTTCCCAACCGATGATTTAGAGAGTGAATTTTAGAAAGAGTTGAAGATGCTTTCGAAGAGCTCGTATCAAAAACCGGATTGCTCTTTTTGGTTAGCTTCTGTTTGTCCGAGGCGACTGGGGTTGGGTTGGGTTTGGCCGTTTGGGTTGGAAGTATTTATAGCCGTGGCGACTGGCGAGCTGAGCAGGGTCGTCTCCTTCCTCCGCCGTCCCCTCTGTTTTCTTGCTCTTTCTTTCCAGGCCCTGGGAACTGGGAATTGAGAATTGTGTTCTCTCCCGGCGCTTCACCAGAAAAGAGTCTCTAGAAGCAACCTGCTGGTACGTACTCGCTCTGCGCCATGGCCCATGGTCTCTCTCTCCTTTGATCTTTTCGGATATGGAATTATGGATTGTTCGGCCTTCTAGTTGAAGCAGCTACCATCTCTACTCTACGCCTTCATTTTAATTGCCGCTTCTACTTACATAGTAGAATTATATTTGCGTACCTGCATTCAGAAATGGGTTCAAAACCGGACGCGGCCGAGGAAGTGCACCAAATCCATGGTACGAATTACTCTACCTATTTCCTCCGTTAATTGGTAGCAGTAGTAACTAGTAAGTACCAGTTGACTGCATCCACTCGCATGAACAATCCAGTTTCACATCCGCGATCCGTCAAGACTCCCACAACAATTCAATTTATTGCAGAAGAGTACCTTGGTTCGTTATGCATGGTTCGCTTGTGTTTGTGTACATGCAGGAACTGGCATATCCTTCTCCTCCAAGCCCGACGACGACTTGGATGAAAAGGCCGTGGAGGCGCTCCGCGAAATCAGACAAAAGGGTATCATGGGCTGGACGTGCTCGGTGACGCCTTTGGAATGGACCCGCAGCACTTGCCTAGTATGTTCCCCATCAACTCTCTCTCCCCGCTTGGTGGATTGGATTGCCTCCTGTGTCTGTCAACTATTTCATCAAGCAAGACTAAAATTGCTTCCACTTGCAGAGGGGTTCTTTCTCTCCAATGACACTCATTGGAAGCACTTAACCATCAATCTTCATAACAAACAGAACGGTATATGGAGATCACATCGCTCGCTTCTTGGTTATGGTGCTGGGTACTATGGATCTGGCTACGACTGCTTCAAAAGGACTTACGTGTGCCACAAGGACAATCATAAGACCAACTGGACCATGGTTGTCTACGACCTGATTCATGAAAATTCATACATCAAGGTAAACTTAATCAGTATTTCATTGCAAAATTATATGTGCAAGAAACATGCTTGCTTCACCCCTCCTGAGTCCTAAGGCCTTGCAGGCCACCCAGTACCATACTATACAAGTACGGTTCTTGAGTGACACTAGTGTTGCCGAAGCATACATGCACGCTGTTCGTGTTAAGTTAATCGTACTGAAAACCTTTTTTTTTAGTGTAGACTGATGATGTGATACTGTGCCATGTATTCCAAAGCGACAACTATGACCCACGCCCTAAACCATTAACGAGGAGCCTAATACCTAATCTCTTTGGTAACATATATCTCTTTTCATCTTTATTTCTCTTCCCTGTTGTATGGAAAAGTTCAAGTTATTACTGTACTAACCCTGCACTTGAACAGATTTTCGCAAAGAAGAAGTGGATTCTCGCATGCTGCGGCTCGAAGGCTTGATAAAGAACCCTGCGTCATTTAAGGGTAAGTATATATGATGAATGGTTCGATTCGTTGTACTGTTCAATTAAGGAACCTACAATTGTACAGTTCTACGCTCTTCGGTGAACTCGTTTTCCTTATCTTCCTTTTCCTTCCAACGCATGAGTTCATTTGCTGCACGTGTAGACAAGAGCACTAACGGACCCTTTTCATCGTTTGTTTTCATTTCCTCGCCACCACCCCCCCCCGAGATTCTTATGAGTTCGATGAAATGTACACCAAATTTCAAACGAACGGACGTAATGGAAAGCGAGCCAAGGTTTGGGAACACTTCACGGAGATAAAAAGTACTCGGACCTGATGGGAAGGTGATGCTCACCTTGGCAATCTGCCATGACTGCAGCATGGCGTACCTGACTGGTAAATGGGACTCCAAAAAGGGGACCCTCACCAACAATGGCACAAAACCCCTTACGGAGCACAACCGCAAATGCAGTGACCAGAACCATTTCGCCGGGAACCTTCAAGGAGCACACCACCAAATTCCCTGAGTCACATTCAACCTGCTGCCCGCCAATGCTATGTCTCGGTTTTACTCAGTTTTTTTTTTTTTTGAGGGAATCACTCAGATTGAGTTGTTAGTTATCATGTATTATGATCCGCTTTGCAGTTTGTTGTGAATCTGACCTTCTTGTCAAATTCATTAGGCTTGCCCATAAGCCTGAAACTAGAAGACCTGACTCCTGAGAGGTCACCACTCACCAAGCCATACTTGCCATTGCCAGCCAGAACCACACCTATCTGCTCCCGAGCTGTTAAACAAATCAATGTTTCACTTCATTAGGGAAGCTTTACGTTCATTTGGAGTCATGATTATAAAACAGAGGTTTGTTTCCTTGTACATGACAACTTTTTTCCTGCGTATGTCGACGTTGTACTTTATTGTGCCTGTCAACAAACTAGACCACGACAAATTCAATCCGGATTGTTTGTAACACACACACGGGCTCAAATTTCTCGACGAGCAATATATGTATTTCTGCACAAGTATGATCATCCTGTTTTGCCTGATTTAAATACAACTATTATTGTGTCACCGCTGCAGAGGTTTTCTAACCACGCCTAATTTTGTCACTCATGCAAAATAGAATTACTAAGTATCACAGAGTTCGAAGAAAACCCTCTTCCTGATATCAGAGTTGAAAGTATTTCCTTCTGTACAAGATATCAGCCAAATTTTCCTTTTCATTATTTCCGATTATGAACGGAAATAGACTGTCAGACGTTGAAATGATCCTCATGTATGGAATCATTACAGTCCTAGTGCCACTGTTTTTCTATTTTTCTATATCAGAAATTAGTGTCACGAGAACCATAACATCGATTATAGGAGAATGTGCAAAAGAAATGAGAATGCAACCCAATGCAAATAACAGGTGATCATGTTTTCTTGATAAATCATGAGGTGAAACGCTGAAGTTCACATTAAGTTGATCTCAAGACACTTGTAAAACAGGACGTCATGCACAAACACTTTGCTGTAGTCAAGAAGTCAAAGAACATGGCTATATGCTCATCTGTACCTGGTTAGGAACCTGCCTGTGGTAGCGCTAATCCTTTTCTATTGCTTCTGACCTACTACTGATCACTGCCTATACTCCTATTTCTAGTTTACAAACACTGATCTACTCCTGCTGCTAGTATAAACAGAAGGGGGAAAAAAGACAAAGATCTAGTATGGATTTTGTACAGAAGAACCTAATTTTCTGTGGGGTGAGATTTGTACAGTGTCATGAGATACAGGCATGGATGTTGAACCAGAAGAATCTGGAAAAAGGGAAGTGACTATATGTTAGGGCGGTACTGACAAATATATATATATTTCACCTGTTAGAACAGAACATTACACATATATGAATGAAAGAGACTATTTGTTACCTTGTCTTGTAAGCATGAGTTGCCACAAGGAATTCATGGATATGTATGCTATTGATGCTCGTGAAATTGTGCCCAGGCCAGCAAAGGCGGGTATTCGTTGAGGAAGAAATGGTGACCATGTGAACTTTTGCAGTATATCTCATTTGAAGGCTGATGGTGATCTTGGTGATTTATCTGCATTCCCATTTTTTGATTTTACAGGAGTTTTGTCCTGGTTTGCCTCTTTCTCTTTTTCAGCTTCTTTCTGGGCTTTCTTCTTCTCAGCCTCAATTTGCTTGAGGTTCTCATCATGAGCTTTCCGAAACAACCCCACAAAGGTCAGAAGAGTTGTAGCAACTGCATATGTTTCAAAGATTATTTAGAACTACAAGGGTCGTAAAACCACAGATGTGTGCTTTGTTTGTAGCTCAGGAAACCCAAGCAGTACACTGCTAATGCATTTAGAAAAAAAAAAAAAAAAAAAAGAATGGATCAAAGCTAAAGCAAGTAGAAAATCACATAAAACAACTGATGTAGTTCACATTTTTTTTAATTGAAAGGATGGAAGAATTGGCCCACTAGAAACAAAAAGTTTACAACACGGGCAGAATTGGCGCACACTCTATGAGAGAGTACATCAGGAGCTTATACTGTCAACAAGAGCAACCGGATAAGCCTAGCACTGTGATTACAGTCTAGTGTGAGCCACCCCTGCATCAGATGTACTGATCGCTCATCCCAGCCCAGCAAGATACTTTGCCCCTGCCTGAATTGCATGCTAGGAGAATAAAGTCACTGAAGCAATTTCTGGAACGCTAACTTCCAGGTCAAGTGTCAATGTATTTTTTTTTAACAGAAGTGTGTTGATGCATAAAACAAACTGAAAGGAGGTGCAAGCTACTGCTATCACTTTAACTCAGCCTAAATAAATCCATATAAACTATGCTCCTCATACGGGAATCCAAGTGTCAACGATAAAAGCATGTTATCTGGCAGCATTACCACCATAGTGAATGGAACAAAAACCATTTCCATGGATGCAGTTAAAATGCAAGAAAACTGTTCCCATTCATGACAAATATCCTTTAGCACCTAAGTAAACCATTTCCATGGATCTATTGGCATGAATATTTACCTTGCTCAAAAGGAAATTTTGCAGGGTCTTCTCCAAAATAAAGAGCAAGTGCATCTGCGCTTCTACCCTGCAAGCAGTGGATAAGTTAAAAGGGGCAAATCCAAAGCACAAAGTGTTCATAATGGATGCATGGATGATGACAAATGACTTACTACTTCAGAATAGAATGCGGATAGGGAGCGTACATCAGCACTGGAACAATCAATGAAGTCCTTCAAAGTCTACATTGCATTGAACGAGTAGATAACTAATCAAAAGCTCAATCTTTTAAGTGTGAACATTAAGGATTCCACATGATGACACAACCAAACTACAAAATACTGGCCACCAGAAACATTTCAAATAGAGAAGGAACTCTAAACAGCACAAAAAGTTGTGAAAATATACCTTACGGAAAACATCAGAAACCGGCCCATCACTTCCTGAAGCAGTTAGCTCCTGTTCAACTTTCTCCAGCCCCTTTACGACTGCCAGCTGCTCCTCCGCCAATGCTTTCAGTTGCAACTGTTTACAGTAACTCCAGAATGCTTAACAAATTCTGTCAGTTGGGTTATCCATATTAGTCAGAGAAGCAAATTACCTTTGAAGAAGCTTCCAAGCTGACAAGATCCTCATGAAAATCCATTACTTCCGGTGACTTCTCTGCAAGGGACTGACGTACATTTAAACCAGTCATTAAGTTCTGAAGAAAGCTTTACCGATGAGAAATAATTTTCCCATCATAATGAGAACATATCCTGCGCTACCATCCGCTAAGGTGTTACCATAGGAAAATGGTATCAATGACCATAAAGAATCCAAAGTTTAGGCTACATAAGAGATGATGCAAGAAAATATTCTGCAAAATGCTCAACTTTAAATATGAAAACAGTTATCTCAGAATATGAAATGGCCAAAAAAAAAAAAAACTAACAGTTTCTTTTTTTGTAATTCTAATATGGTATTTTTTTATCACTAAAGTGCATCTTTTGATTCACAACTCCTCTTTTTACCTTCCATCTTGTTTTTGCCACTACTTTTGGTTTACATCCAATTTTTTAATGTCAAAACTGCCTCTTTCACCTTTAGCCCAACAGGCCTTCTTTGTGCATGCACCCATCCATGATAGATAACAGAATAGAAGAATTTGGGAATGGAGGATGCATGTGCAGTTGTACAAGTAAGGTTGGGAAAATCACAAATCCACTGTCTTTGTTTTGTTATGGAACATGGCTCAACACATGCTTGACCAGGAAAATAAAACCAAAAAAAAACTAGGAAAACCTAGCAGGAACTAGGCGATTTTATATGAAGAAGAAAAAAAGGCACTTAAATTTGCATCGATGAGGAGTCAAACTTGGGTGTTCTAGGCTTACATCCACACCCTCAACCATCCTAGGCTCATTTGCAAAACATGGATGTATAGAAAAAAATACAAAAGGTCCATGTGAACAGTACCTTTTGAATGCATGCTGCTTTCCTGATATTAAAATTTTGGATTTCAGTTCTCTACGTACCTTACATAGAAAGTGCATTAATGTCATTCTACCACTAGTAGCACGGGTCTCTATAAGTTTTAGGAGGCTGTCCAAACGAAAACCAACAGCCTGGCCTGCAATAAAATAGCAATAATATTACTTTCTCCTAGAAAAGATAATATAAAGTATTGGCAATTAAACCTATTTAGTGGCTAACAGAGCATGAAGATATATGCAGAACATAAAGCTTAAAGATATTTACAACATCAACAACCGAAAGTCCACTACCTCTTGGTGTGCCTTGATTTAAAGTATTCCCAATTAACAGAATGTTCTTCATGATAACCTTCAACTTCTCAGAGCTTCTGAGCTGAATGGCAGCATATCAGTGATGAGCTCATGTTGAAAATGGATACTAATTACCAAATGTAAAAATAAAAATTCAGGAAAATGTGTACCTCCTCACAAGCAGATGAGACAGTCTGCAAATTCTTTCTAACATCCCTAATCTAAGAGGAAAAGAAAGAAAGTTGGATGGTGAAAAGCCATGAACATCTCAATGATCAAAATACCAAAAAGTACAGCATATGACCTGAGACTGAAACTGAATCTTGAAAGCAAATATCTTAAGCTTAGATTCAACCCTTGGCACCTTCATTAACTCTAGAAAGAACTGCAGATGGTAAGGCAGCAAGGTAAATTGAAGGAAAACAGGTACGTTAAGATTTTTAATAATTATCCAATACTCCAAGTATGCATTTGTATCCTTAGAAAAGATATTTATATATAAACATGTGAACCAAATCAGGGTTTATCCATAGAACAAAATATGAACGCTTACATGCTCACACTTTCCAAGAGCTTCCTTGTCCCCACTGTAGTTCTGATGGAAAAAATGTGCAAAATAATTGACCTTATTTTTGCAAGATTCAGGGAAGAAAATGGTTCAAACATGTGGAAAATTATTAATTCAAAAACAACCTTTAGAAGTTCCATCTCCTCTTTTGTTGGGCAAAATTTTATGAGATTTTCAATCTGATCAGCATCCAAAACTGAATCATCCAAAGCTAGAGCAGCACTCTGTTATAAGAAGAGAAAGTAAATATAAGCATGTTCTTCAAAACTTACTTGAATAGTAGTCACTAATTTGGGGTTAATTTCTGTATAAATACCACAAAAAAATAGGGAGAAGATTGTCAGAAATGAAGAAGCTTTAATTATGTGGTGAGTAAAACTCACGAAAAACAGGTGATTTGACTTAAACAAGCTGATGAACCATATACACAATGCATCTTCAATTCAAGGCAGGCATGCAGACTGACTGGGAGAGAAAAAAAATGCAGCCACAATGCAGTTATTTTATCTTACAATGCTTGTAATTTTGTTGCCGTAAAAGTAATGAAATTTGGGTTTTGCCATCGTGGAAAAAAAAAAGGAAAAAAATGCAGTTATCTTGTTTTTTTTTTTTCTACCTGCCCCTGCACTGATATCATGTAATTATGCTTCAAGAAATGCAAACAACTAATTTGCTTTCCCTTCAAACTATGACATATTCCTTGTCATTCAAGAATGCAAAGCGGCATAGACACATTGCTAGTCAAAATATACTTACCATCATATCAGGGAGCGGCATTTTGATTTTTGTCAACATGATCTCTGTGTTATTAGCCCGTCTTAGATCGATCTGTGGGTTTTTCAAAGATGTCAACAGACTTTTAAATAAAATAATAACACACATAAAGGATTTCTATTGCCAGGCCAATTTTAAAGCAACTTTAACGCTAGCATGTTAGTGCCAAATGAGTATATTTTGAGCTAAAGTATCAACTTTAATGCTAGTATGTTAGTGCCAAACGAGTATATTTTGAGCTAATGTATTAAAATGGACTGTCAATATGGAATCCACAATCACCGCATGTTTTCCTTTCTTAAATTTCATGCCTAGGAGTTTAAAAGAAGCATGGATTAGACTTTTTATGCATATCTATCTTAACCCCCAGGAATAGAAGATGCAATAGAATAAAATATCCACTAAACATAGCTCATAATTGGCATGGATACTCCAATTATGTTGAAATTGACTTATTACACCAAATGAACAAACAAGTTTAGGCCATGAAAAAGGCTCTTGAAGCTCTCTTCTTAATGCAATGATATGCTGCTCTCCTGCATATTCGAGATTTTTTTTTTCATATTTGCACACTTTTCTATGACTCAGGTCACCGGGGGAAACTTGGCAAGGTGGTCTTAGTTTAGTCTGTTTAGGATCTGAGCATAACCTTATGTGGTGTAGATCATGCAATGCTGGTTGGCTACAAAAGTAATTAACCAAAAGGGAAACAAACTTACAAAAGGAAATAAACTTCCATGCAACTGTTAACAAAAAAGGAAGTACATGAAACTCAAGATTGGCTATTGACTTGTGTATCGTGCTTAGTAAATTACCAGTTGAACTTTATCAGATTTTGTTCCAAGAGATTTTCCACGGCCTTCTGTTTTTGAGCCAGCTTTTGCCTTTGGAGCAATGGTAAACAGAGACTCCAGTTCATTTACATCGAATTCAGCACGGCTGCATTGATCATATTACCAATTAGAATAGTAATAATGATAAACACACATTGAATGCCACTAGAATCTACAATAAAAAATATATGGGATTCAAATTAAGTAAATATGTGGGAATTGAATTAAGTTCATGATGATATTTATCACCAGAGCCTTTTCCATTATGAATCTAGTTAAAAAGTGGAGAAACTATTGGGCACTTGATAGTACCTATTAGCGTCCACTTGTTTTTGGAGCTCTGCCCACAAGCTTCCTTGCATTGCCCTTGTTACTTTCACCCAATGTAGTGGTTTTAGAGATGACCTTCGTACTGCACTTTGTAATGTCGAGCCTAACGCGCGAGCAAGGCCATGTCCTCTTCCACTAGGTGGAGTAGGCATCCCTCTTCCACCTGGAGGAGGAGGGGGGCCACCAGGCATTCCAGGAGGCATTGGAGGAGAAGGTGCACCAGGAGGGGGAGGGGGACCACCTACTCCTCCATGTCCTCTAGGAGGAGGAGGTGGCGGACCTCCATGACCTCCAGGAGGAGGTGGTGGTGCTGGAGCTCCACCTCGAAACCCTGCTGGAGGTGGAGGCGGCGGAATTCCTCCTAGTCCTCCAAAGGGTGGTGGTGGAGGAGGAACTCCTCCAATTCCTCCACATGGAGGCGGTGGTGGTGGAGCTCCTATGTATCCTCCAGGAGGTGGTGGTGGTGGTGGAGCTCCTGCATATCCTCCAGGAGGTGGCGGCGGCGGTGGTGGCAGTAGAGCTTCTGCATATCCTCCAGGAGGTGGCGGTGGCGGTGGCGGGGAGCCCCTACACATGCTTTGGGAGGTGGCAGAGCCGGTGCACATTCCCCTGGAGGTGGCGGTGGTGGGGGAGGTTGTACATGTCCTCCAGGAGGTGGTGGAGAGCCTAGACACAATCCAGGAGGTGATGGCAGCGGTGGAGCCCCTCCGCATCCTATTTGAGTTGGCAGCGGGAGCGAAGCCTCTACAAATGCACTCGTAGGTGGTGGTGGTGGTGGTGGTGGTGGTGGATCTCCTATGTGTCCATTAGAAGATAGTGGTGGAGAAGGCGGTGGCGGTGGAGGTGGCAAGCTTGAAGGACCTTCAAATTCTGTAGTAGGCTGAAGGAATGACAAATCTCCACTGTGAAAACCAATTGGCAATGTAATTCCTCCTAGATCTTTAGTAAAGGGTGGTGGAGATGGAATGCCCCCAGATCCTCTAGGAGGAGTTGATAGTGGAACTTCTCCATGTCCTCTAGGAAGTGGAGATGGAGGTAATGGACTATTCACAATTCCTCCACAAAGAGTAGACAATGGAGATCCCCTTTGTCCTTCAGGGGGAAGGAGAGGAGGGGATGGGATTTCTTTAGTAACTTCAAGAAGAGAAGCTTGCAATGTCGATTGTCCACCCTCAAGAGGTTGAGACAAAATTTCACTCATTTTAGGAGGCGAACAAAATACTTTTGGAGGAGGTGGTGGTGGAGATGGGTTAATATGTTTTCCATGAAGAGATGGATGATTAGGGAGTGGAGCTGGAAGTGGAGGTAGAGCAATGAATGATTCTCTAGGAAAAGTTGGTGGGGAAGCAAAAGGTGTATTTTCAAAATGTTCTCTTGGAGAAGGTGGATTCAAACACGAAGAAGGTATAAGTGATGCATGACAAGGTGGTGGTCGTGGTGGAGGAGGTGGAGATGGAGGTTTATGTTCTCTCGGCTGAGGCAACTTTCGTGGTGACGGTGCAATTGGAATGCCTCCATGTTCTTTTGTATCATCAATTGTAGAGGCCAAGACTCTGTTGATTGTTTCACTTTGTGATATCTCCACCTTGAATGGCCTCAAATGAATGGATGATGTTGCTTGATCTAAAGGCTGCTCACAATTTACTTCCTCTACAGATATTGAACCTGAGGAATCATCTGTTACAATATGAAACGTTGGATACGGAGGTGCTGTAGGTATAGAGGATAAGAGAATTGAAATTGTATCTTCAGTGCTTCCAAACACATGCTGAACTGTATACTCAGAAAGTTCGGATGAAGATGATTCAATGGTAATGTCAGATTGCAGCAGTCGAACTTCACTTGCTTCATGTCCTTCGAGAGATGTAGGTGGAACAGCAGATTTGTTTTCTGGTAGCATTGCTGATTCTTTATATGGACAATCTAAAGATGGAATTGAGTATACCAGTGGAACTGATCCACTATCACTGGATATAGTTGGCAGTGGTAATTGTGATGGTGGTGGTATTGGAGGCAAAGGTGGCGTTGGCGGCAGTGGTTCACCATGTTGTAATGTTTTGGGAGGTGAAGAACAAGTCATGTGCAACAAAGAATTTGTATCTTCATTGGTAACTGGAACATCCATGGCAGTTGCTATATGAGGTCTACTTGTTACTTCCTCGTCTACAAAATCAGAAGCTCCTAAGGGACATTCTTTTGCAGCCATACTACTTTTAGAGTGTGAAGTTAGTAAGGAATCACCTAAGTTCAGAACAGTTTGTCTACAACCTGGACTAAAGAAACAAGATCCATCAGCTCTTATTTGTTCATGTTTAGACATTAGGGCACTTGAACAACTTTGGGTGCAAGAATCATGTGGAGGTGGTAGTGGAGGTGGGTGTGGGGGTTGAGGGGCATATTGGTTGGAAGCAGGCAAAGTTAGACTACCTGAATGTAGATCCTTTTCCTCTATCACTGGTGGGTGAAGATATCGGTTTGGTGGTATTGAGGGAGGTCTAACATGCTCTTGGTGTTTGGGTGATCTTGAAGAAGACATTGACATCTCTAAGTACGCGTCAAATGATAATGAGGGCAGAGATGAAACTGTTCTTATTGGTCGCAGTGTAGGATGTACTAGAGACATTTTGGATGATGATCCCAGGGCTGTGTAGAGTTGAGATGGTGGAAGCACAGAAGATGTATCTGAACCATCCCTTCCACTTGTAGAAGTAACAGAGTTCTGCTTAGATTCTGTTTGTGATGGAGAAAAAAAAGGACAAATCTGTGGTTGCTGCACGAAGTAGATTGCGCCTGGGGGACAATGGAGAAAAAAGACTAGATGTCGCCAATGGTAGAAAAGGTTTTTTCTTTAGCACCAATCGAGATGGATTGGTATCTGTATTTGCATTCATGGAAGTTGAGGCATGGTTTATTGTCAAGCTAGATTCTTCTGGTAGAATGTTCACACAAGAGATATTAGAAGACTGGCTCCTGGAGCTAGAAAATGATGAGTCAATTCCCACACTTTGTTCTATAGTGCCATTACTACTGCAAGCATGAAGCTGATCAATATTTTCCTTGGCAGAACGTAGTTCTGAAGAAGTGCTTGAGCTGTGCAGAAGTGGCATTCCTGATAATGGAACCTCCAACCTATTATTCTCATGTTTGGGCTCAGTCACTTGTGGATTTGTGTCTGTCATGGTAAATTTTCCTTTGTTGCTGCTTTCTTCTTGTTCAATCACTATGCCATTGTCAGAAGCAGCATATTCATCTTGCATACTGTGTCCCTCATCCTGTTTGTGAAAAACATTAAGTCGTTTTGTATCCTCAGTTTCACCCAATGCAGTGCTTTCTGTATCGTGGACTGCCTCATCTAATTCAGTTTCCAACATATTCCCCTCTACCACATGTTTGGGAGTTGTAACTTCAGATATGATGACCTCTTTGATCATCTGTATGTCCTCAGGACTATTAGTTTCTAATATAATAACCTCCTTAACCAACACATTATCAATCTGACTCAAGTCTTGATTGGAGCCCATCCTTATATCTTGCTTGGAACTATCCTTTTCAAACATGCACCCATGCTCTTTATAGGTAGAACTTGAGATGCCGCTATCTGTGTCTCCATCTGTGTTAGCAGCTAAAGTTGAATTCACAACTGCGGCCTCATTGTTGAGCATAGTATTGGCTTCAGTGGATGTGCATGTCTTTCCATCATTTACTGTTTCTAACGACAAGCCCAAGTTATCGATTTTATTGTCTTGCGATCCATCAATGCCAATATTCAGCTCAAAGTTGGAAAATGGTGAGTTTTTCCAACATTCGGCGCTTGGAGTTCGAGTATAATCTGTAGAGGGCCTAGAGGCTATAGAAAGAGTATCAACATCCTTATTTCCATCTTGAGAATCAGCATTACTAAAGATTTCTTCTGCTTCAAAGAACTCGTAATCATCATCATCATCATAGTCATAATCATCATCAACATCAGACTCAGCATCAAACTCTGAAAAGAGTACCTGGATGAGACATGCACCCACAATTAACATTGTATTTAGTGACCAATTGCCACATGCATACATGAGAAATCATGGCCTACCTCTGCTTTGAAGTTCTTCGTGAACTGGTGATCGGCATCCCAAGGGACATCGATGTCCTCAAAGTTCAATGGTAAAATGTGAGACTGGATAAAAAAGGTATTGAACATCACCCTAAACATTAACCTTTCATTTCCTTGGCCATCATCCACATGCAGACATTCAAGGACAACATCACCTTGGACGCGGGATCCAACATTTAACTTCACTGGCGCATTATCTGCCTGCAAAAATCGTTAACGAGTAACTAGAATAAATAGCAGAACCATTTAGATAAGAAATATGCTTGATGGTACCTGTCTGTAACGCCTAATATGTTTCTTGGCCTTTGGTGGTGGTGAAACGATACCATGACTTCTGTCACTTGGAATATCCTGCCCATATACTCGAACAATAGGCCGACAACCACCGACTCCATCAAAATTTGGAATTTCTCTAAGAATTACACAATCCAAGGTGAAAGGAATAGGTTGTGTAGGCCACCCTATGTCATCATCCATTCTGCATATGTACCCAAGATATCGAATATGAGATGGCTGTGGATTCAATGTGGTTAGCATCTGAAGAAGCTCCTTAGGGGCTTGCTTGTACACCATATCGAGAGTTTTTTGCTCCCCATTATATTGTTTCCTGTACAGCAGAAGGCCTGCAAGCATAAATGCCAAAACTGGCCATCCATCTTTCTCACAGTGCATTAGCAGAATATTTTGCTGCCCTTCATGCATAAGCCACATTTCACTCAGCCTCAGGAAGTGGAGAATGACATCCAAAGGAAGTAACGGACATCCTAGATACTTGCAAGGGTAGTCTTTGACTGTAATATTGTACTTGGAGAAAACGCTTGAAATAAAACGTTTTCCTTCATCTCTGAAGTTGAGTACCATCAACGAAGAGTCTGCAAAGTGTTCATGGAGCTGCAAAATAATGCTGTCCAGGTAATTCTTGTATCTGTATTGGTCCATGGTTTCTGTCGAGAAGCAACAATCGAATACTGCAAGCACAAGCAGGCCAATCATTGCACATTAATGTCAGACTTACTTTGACAATGTCTGTAAACATCATAGCAGTATGGTGCAATGCAAGGTCAGAAGCCAGCCATTCAAAATTTTCTGATACAGGACTATAGAAGTAGCAGATCAATACATGATAGCCTTGGTCCTAAATTACTCAAGCATACATAAACGCATGACAGTTATCCTGTTAATCCTACTAAGAAGTCACCTAACTGCACTACTGAAAACTCGTCCGCAAACAATTGAATACAGCAACACAAAGATGCCAATCAGTATATCTACTCATTTTAAACTTCATGTCTTCAAACATTTTAGCAGCATTTTAGACCAAAATGCACTTCCCACTCAAAACTTTCTGATAACGAAGTAGCAGATTAAGACATGAACGCATTGTTCTTGTTGATGAGTAAGCATTATCATATTAGGCATAGACTAAATGTCACAGCTCCTCATATAAACTTCCTCAACCGCAAATAAATTGGAGGCCTCCCAAGCCATCAGCTATTGTTTAGCGTACTTCAGCGCTACGCGTCCCAAGCCCTATCGCTGTGTGTCAGGGCCGGGGCGCTCTGCCATCGTCCATCCGGTTGCCCTTTCCAGTCTCCGGTCATGCGGCCCTGCTGCCGCTTCGTGATTGCTGATCGCCATGGGGCTTTACGGGTGGGTCTCCGCCTCCCGCCTTGTGCCAGTCAGCACCTCCTTTCTCTCCCGTACCACACAACTATGCTCTGCCAGATCAGTCGCCTCTCTCTCGTCGCCTTTGGCTCGTCTGCCAACCTCGCCTTGAGGCTGCACCGCCGCCGCCTCTCGCCACAACCGCCGCTCTCCCCACCCAAACGGACCTGTTGCCCCCTTCGTCTTCTAATCCCTCCCCCCTCTCTCTCCCTTGCTGCCTACGGTCGCTGTGCAAGACCAGCGCCGTCGTCACTGGTGGGCGGACCTACTGAGGCCAGGCCACTGCTGCCCACGGAAGGACTCCTATGTGCCTCTCCTCAGAAGTTGGACCAGTGGATCTAGATCCTTCCCATTTCCTCCCTTTGCCTGCTCATGATTTTGCTATAGGTCCATGAATGAACCAGGTGTTGCAGCTAGGGTTGAAGGTACAAATCCATTTATTTATTTCTTTTCTCTTACCAAAGTTCATTTTCCAATGTCCTTCAGCTTTTGCTTCAGTGGCACAGTCATCTGCTTATTCGGCTTTCTTTGTGCTGCTGCTTTCTAATGAGGGTTTTCAGTTTAGGATATCCTCCCATTTTATGTTTCATGGGTTCAGCTTACCATTTACATTTACATCATTTCGATCTGAGCCCTAAAAGTAAAAAATCCTTTCCTTTCCCTGACCAGCATGTATCATAGGTTGCATTGGAACATTTGGGAACAGCAGGGTGCTATTGGAGCTCTTCACGAGGGTAAAGTTCTGTTCTTTTTTCTGATAGGTACATGGGTCCTGCTTGTGCTAATCAACTCATAAAGATTTAAGCACTGCTTCACCTCTAGACCTGTGCTACGTCCTATTAGTCCAATCTTACTTGCCTACTTACCATCTCATGTAACAGGTGATTTCTCTTCCATTATTAGTGATACATACAGATTTTTCACTGATCACAGATTACTGCATTTTTATCGATGTGTTCCAGTTTGTTAAAATGCTACTAGACAGATTTGTCAATTAATATCAATAGATAATTTCTCCATTGGCTATAGACTCTCTTGTTTGCAGAATAAATTGGTGTTATTTCATACTGCTACTTAGTTCCAACAGGCAAGTGACCATTTTCAGGTCTGTTCCAAACATCGGCATTCAGTCGCCAAGTGACCATATTTATGGCTCAAATAGACTATCCATTCTTTTGTCTAAGGATTATATCATCTGCTTCTGCTTATCATAAAAAGAAATACTTACTTTTTGTGCACGCTCAATGCTTCTTGAGATTGATACATGGTCAATTTCTGTAGGTTTGGTACGAAGTTAGGACCAACACTTGAAATAGCCTCACAATTTCATTCTGCCATTGCAAAGGCTGCTCCATTACTGTTCCTGCTAGAAGTTTTTCTTTTTTGGTTTCATAGATCCATGCTCAAAATTGGCAGCCATCAGCTTCGTAGCTATTTTCCCTTTTAGTTATATTGTTCTTCTGATTGGCCTTGGTAGCCTCTTTAAGCTTAACCTCTGGGATGTCGTTTATCATATCTTCCTAGAGTTAATATGTATGATCCCAAATGTTTTACTTTCTTAATTCCCCTGTTTCCAAAGGTTTTCCTGTGTGCAAGTTCAAATTACAGCCTCTGGTTATTGACATGCCAAGAGGTCTTACGTGCAGTGGTGTTCCTCCTCCTCTGCTGAAGACCGAGCCACCCACCACCCAAAAGGACCCCAAGTGTTCTTCCTCAGTGCCAGACAACCAAACCGGCAAGCTGGTCCTGGTATTACTTTGCATGCAAACCAACCCACCACATCCACATTCTTTTTTTTTACAGCACTTGGTCAGAGAATCATTGAGGCACTTCGTCGTTCTTGAACTCCATCTAATATTTGGAAGCAACCTTGCACCGATAGATCAATTTGCATCGGTGCTTAGCAGGATATGGTACAGCGGGGTATCTCTGCTTTTCTTTGGTTATGTAATATGTTTGATCAATTATGGATCTACTGTTCATTTAGCACACCCAGATTGATTAATGGCTGTTGTTACTCAAACTACATTCTGAAGAAATATGTATATATCTATGTCGAAGTTGCGTCAATTCTTTGCCTACAAACTACCTTCGAAATAACCTAAAACTTCTAGACTAGGATCCTCAACTCATTGATTGTAATTTAATAAAAAAAAAACCATTGATTGTAGAAAAGAGTAGAAATGCTATTTCTGCTGGCTCAGTGGTATAAATTTTAATATGGAGTTTTCAGGTCATCTTAACAACTACGCTTTCTTATTCTGAATTTTACATGTTTGCTTGACTCATATTATCAAATAGATTTTCTCCAGATTAAAATTCAAGGCTCAGTGCAATATTTTGTCTTCATCTCTCCACAAACTTCTTCTTGTGTCTCTTCAATACTATGTTTCCATGATGTGAAGCGCTACAATCACTACTGTTATGATTATCATTAAATTAGAAAAAAAGGATATAGATAATGAACTTCATGTAAAACATGACTGTGTGTTTTACTTCAAAATTTCAGGACTTCAAAATTTCAGGGTTCACAGCAATAGAGTTTAGGAGTCTGTATACTTAGCGACGATGGAATGGGAAATTCTTACTTATAAAGAAGAAAGGACACCAATATTTTCCAGGTGCATGATTACTCTTCTCTGGTCCTTATAAATAACTTGAAAATTCTATGGGGAATAAAACTTCCATCATTGATCTACTAAATTCTTTTGCCTTTGGATCATATTCATGCTCCATTTTAGATTACTGCTATCCTCAGGTTTCAGTTAATATTTCTCATATTTGTTTCCCTATTTGAATGAGCATATTTCTATACTACCTTTCTCTCTTCGTGGGTGCCCCAGGTTTGTCAATTTCAATAGAAATATGCAAACATCCACGAAATGCCACTTTATCATGCTGCCACCACAGGGACAAACAAGTTTCCGTTATGCCCTCACAGCAGTATAGGCTCCATCAGTCATTCTCCTTATGCCTCAGTATGATGCCTTTTTTCTTTTGCCTTCCATCATTTTCTCTCAAATGAATTGGCTGCTTTTCCCATCTACTGGTTGCCTTTAGGTGAGCATGTAATTTATTTTTCTTCTTTGGTTACCAAAATGGGGAAATGTTTTAGAATATTAGCCTCACCATTGAATGAAAGATCCACTGCGAAAATCGCCATGATGTAAACAGATACCTTGGAATTTGCACAACCTGTTAAATTATTAAGCAGTACCAATTAGCTTAGCCATTTAGTTATGTTGGATGATAGAGCATGCCGTTTGGCAAACATTTAGTTATCTTCAGTTTTTACACAGAATATCCGTGTTCTATTTTCTATCAGCTCATTTGCCTAACTAAGCTAGCAGCACATGATGTGTATTCCTGCACTAATGATTTCTATTTCAAACAACGATACTAAATGTGAGTGTTTATTTACAATCCAAATTGTCTATGGACTCAACGATACCTTTAGTATTTCGTATCATGTCCAGTTACAGGCCTTGACAAATATATACAAGATCAATGTGCAATTTTATTCCCTAGAAATCTCGAGCTATATTCTGGTCTTGTGACTTCCTTTCCATGAGCCTGTCTAGGTGGTCAGTCTGAGTAAAAGTGAGTGCTATGTTATGCTCAGATTGATAATCATTTTTTTCTTTGTTGTGCTCTTTTGAAGTTTCTGGGTCAAGGGGACTTCCTTCCATGTGTTCATGCTTCATGGATTCAACTGCCCATCTAAGTGTTTTGAAGGGAAAAATCAACGGTAACAACAATAAATTCTAAGTACAAAATCACCTCTATTGGTTATTGATTGATTCTTTTATGTTGGGTCAATATAAATTGCTCTTGCAGTATATCATGCCTCCTTACGCTATTCTGCAGGTTTTCAATACCTTTATCTTTATTAAGTAAAAACAATGGCTACAGGTTGGTGAATCAATGTTCTAACAAGCTTTACCAAGTTCATTCCAAATCATTGTCCTAGAGTTTTTGCATAGGCCTCCAAAATTGTATGTAGTCTCTCCTTTACCTATATCTGTTTGCTGCCACTCCTTTCTACATATACTAATTATAATATAAGTTCTTCTTCCCTTTTGCATCAGGATCTTTAGGACACAATCTACCATTGTGCCAGTCATACTTCACAAACCTCTCTTAAGAAAAGGTAAAAAGAAGAATTTGAGAAGCATCTGAAGATTCCATGAAACCAGTTGACTATGATTGACATTTTTACTACAGTTGTTTAGGCTCAAACATTTGCTGGTTGATATTCTTAACGCTAAAATGGTATACTTAAGTCTTCAATGATGTGAGGTAAGCATGCAGGGTTAAACGGGCTTGCGGACAGGCCCGCGCCACTTGCATCCCTAAGACAGTTCCATACTAACACCTTAAGCTTGGGCAGTGAATCATTAAAAAACATCCAAAGCTGGAGCAGGCGCAATGCTGAGCGCGCCCACCGTGCTAGTCTATATTCAAACATGGAGGTTACACTAATCGACCATAAATATATAACAATTTTTTCAAAAAAATGGTCTGTGCAACATAGGAACTTCAGAATCTATCCTACCTGCGCAAGCCAACGAGGTTGCTAGCAACGTTACTATTAAAGTGCAGTAATAAACACAGGAAAAAAATACAGCAACAGTCGAACACAGTGAGCAAACCCAGCCTTTTGAGAAGCATAGCTCTAACGAAACTAGAATGGGGCCGCAAAATCATGCTGGCACCGTAAGCTAATGCAGCATGCACATGTTTGCTGGAAGAGTCTGAAAACAGCATTCAGAGAAATTTGTTCGGGGACTGCGAATTTACAGAATTCAGCTGATTGCCGGTGCGCTAAAATAAATAGAACCACCGATCCCCTTGCGAATTTACAGAATTCAGAGGAGACGCGGGCGGGGTTAGCGTACCGTAGACGCGGTCGGCGATCTCGAGGAGCCGATCCGGCGGCTTCCGGTAGAAGAGCCTCCGGAACAGCGCCATCCCCTTGCGCTTCCGTCCTCCGTCGCCGTCGCCGCCGCCGCCGTCTCCGGCGGCCTGCCCGCGGACCCATTTCCCCGCGACGCCCGGGACCAGCCGACCGCACGTTTGCCGGCGGCCAGCCAGCCAGACCGCGGCGGCGGCGCCAGCGATGACCGCGTCCCGCGTGCCGCCCGCGTGCTGTCGCCGCCGCCGCCGACCCAGCGCCCAGCGCCCACCCGCCAGCGCCGGCTAAAGGCACGACCCGCCGGCGATCGATCGGGCGCGCCACGCACGCACGCACGCACGCAGCCACGCACCCGCCCGCCCCAGCTCCCGGCGCGAGTCGCGGGAGCGCAATGCCGGCCTTGCCGCGGCGGGATTCGGCCAGCTAGGGTTTCCTCTCGTTGAGGAAATTTTCTTCGCTCGTGCTGCTAGAATTATTTTTGGGGTGTCCGAGGTGGCGGCGAAGGAAGCGGAGGAAGAGGAGGAGGAAGACGAGACAGAGGCGAGGGAGACGACGCCCCGACCAGGACCAGGAGGCGGCAGAGCAGAGAGAACACAACACACGAGGATGACATGTGGGGCCTCCTTTTTCTTTTCCCCGTTGACGCCTCAGCAACATAGGAGTACGTGCGTGCGTTTGTCGTAGGTGGTGTGGTAGTTGCGTTTCTCTTTTTTTTTTTTCTATTTCTTTTTTCCTTTTTTACTTTTATTTTTCCTTTCCATTTTTTCCTTTGTGTTTTTTATTCTTATGTTCTTAATTTTTCTTTATTTCCTTTGTGCGTTTTTTTTTTTCTTTTTTTCTACTTTGATTTCTTTTTTTTTTTTTTTTCTTTTATTATGTGACCTTTGATTCTTATTCTCACGTTTTTATTCTTATATTATTTATTATTTTTTTTTTTCTTTTTCCTAATTAATTGTTTTTATGATTTTTAACCTAATATATCACTTGTATTTTTTTGTTACTTTATTTAAGTAGTTTTATCTTTTTATGCTTTTTATTTCTAGAACACGTGATGTTCGCATAGAATGCTAATGATGTTCTATGATATATTTTCTGATGTTCTGTAGTTTATTTTATCATACTCATATAGTATACATGTGATGTTCTATGATATGTTTTGAGATGTTCATGAGCATACATTTAATGTTCCACTTATGTTTTATTTTTATTTTATTTTAATTACTTCTCCTTTCTCTTTTTTGTTCGATATACATTTTTCATTTTGGTTTTGATTTTTTCTTATTTTACACTAATTATTTTTTTAATCATTTTCTTGCTAGTTTTTTATTACCTTTTCTTATTTAATTAATTTATCTTTTCTATATGTTTAGCATTTTTTATTGGTGTTTCATTTTTATTTTTTTCCTTTACTATAGTAGTTTTATCTTTTACTCTTTTTATTTCCAGAACAAGTGATGTTTACGTAGTATACTAGTGATGTTTCATGATGTTTTTAATTTATTTTATCATGCTCACATAGTATACATGTGATGTTCTATGATATATTTTATGATATTGACGTAGTATACATATGATGTATGGTATATTTCGGTATGATTTATTCTACCATGTTTTTTATATACATGTGATGTTTTATGATGTACTTTGTAATATTCACGCAATATACATGTACGTTCATGGAGAATATATGTGATGTTCTATGATATTTTTTTGTGATGTTCATGTAGTATGCATGTGATGTTCTATGATGTATTTTGTGATATTCGCACAATATATATATATGATGTTCACAGAGAATATATATGATGTTTTATAATGTTTTTGTGATGTTCATGTAGTATACTAATGTTTCTATACGATGTATTTTGTGATATTTTCCCATTACTTACCTCTTTTTTCATGTTTTCTAAAATTTTTATGGTATATTTTATTATAGAATATTTATTCTTGTAATGGTTGGATGCCTTTTTATTGGACTTCAAATGACCTGATATCTCTAATAATAAAAATACTTCACAACTATCACAACATGTAGAAGGCATAGTGGTAGAGAGTGTTATCTATAAAACAAAAGGTCCTTTATTCTTTATTCAAATTCTAGTTTATGCAGTTTTGTTTTGTTTTCTTTTTATTATATATATTATTTTATTTTTTTTTTTTATATATATATATATATATATATATATATATATATATATATATATATATATATATATATATATATATATATATATATATATATATATATATGTTGCAGGAAGTCTTGCTGGGCCAAATTAAGCCTAATTCGCTAAAGCGCGAGCAGCCGCACATGGGGAACGTGGGAAGACGCAAATTGTGGGCCAGCGCACACAGAAGTGTGCTAAGTGGGCCAGATGCAGAAATACGAACAGGTAGGACGGGGTCGGCGGGGTGCGGGGCGCCGACCCGGTCGGTAGCAAGCACGATCCGTGCGCGCCTGCGCCAAGCAGCGGTAGCCTGGTGGGCTGGGCCTGTAACAGCAGGATGAATCCAGGTTGGTTGGCCCAACGAATGGTGCTCTTGCCACGTAAAACGAGCCCACGAATAACAGGCCCGATCCAGACCTCGCTAGAGATTTCCGAATCCGGTTTTTTACGAAATTTCTAACGATCAGTCAACTGTTTTCTGTTTTTGTTATCAGTCGAATCTTCATGTTTCATTCATTCGGTTCGGGCTTTTGCATTTTCCATTTGTGGGCTTGCATTCCCTTTAGCCCATCTCAGTAAATCGGGTCGGAGCACGTCGGATCCGTATGGTTATACCGATTTTTTGAACTCCGCGCCTGTAATTTTGTCCGAACTCATTTTAGCTTAATCTCAGATCGTACAGGGGCTGTTTTTATTCATTTTCCTGCAGCAGATACTTCGACTTTTGCAGGTGCTGTATTATCAGATTGTACAGGTATTTTTGAGCTCTATCTCAGATTGAGGAAAATTCATCGGCGGTCATCCAACTTAATAGCGGTCTTTGCTTAGGTCCCCGTTCTTTGAAAATGTGATTTTCGGGTCCTTCAACTTGGCTCAAGGTGTCATCTAGGTCCCGAACTTTTAAAGTGATCGCCACAGGTTTCTAAACTTGGCAGAGCGTGTCATCTAGATCCCACATACTTTAGCTAATTTGATACATAATTTTTTTAAAAAAGAAAATCTAATTTAGCTACAATCCATAGAATATTCTAAAAATTGTATTGTTTTTATAAGATTTTGAATGAAGATGATTTTTATATAGAAATTATAGCTCTTGATAAGATCTACAACTTTATAGTTTTGAGTTTTTCTAATTTGAGGTCGTTAAGATGCCAAAAAAATTAAATAATTTTTTAGCGAGAATTTTAATCGTGTACAAGCGTTTATCGCCTTGGAAAAATCATATCTTTCCTATATGCAATCAAATGGAGATATTTTCGATATGAAAATTGTAGCGCTTGATGAGATCTATAACTTTATAATTTTGAGTTTTTTAATTTGAAGTTGTTAAGCTGCTCGAAAAAATTAAAACGCTAATTAAAAAAATTAAACCACCGATTCGGTTCATGGATAGTGGTTTTGTATTTTTAATTTTTTTGAGCATCTTTTTTTAATTTTTTAAGTCGAATCAGCAGTTTATTTTTTTTAATATTCTATAATTTTTGGAATATTCTACGGATTGTAGCTAAATTAGATTTTTTTATTCATACCGAATTAGATATAGTATTTGGGACCTAGATGACACCCTCTGCTAAGTTTAAGGACCCGCGGCGATCACTTTAAAAGTTTGAGAACTAGATGACACTTTGAGCCAAATTAAGGGACCCGAAAATCATATTTTCAAAGAACGAAGACCTAAATGGCACCTTTGCCAAGTTAGATGACCGCCGGTGAATTTTCCTCTCTCCGATTTGTGTGTTGTTATGCAGAGAAATCTATTTTTTGCTAAGCTAGAGAGCTTGATTGTTTTTTAGGATTTATTACTAAGCTGCTAATGTGGATGTGTATAACTGATTAGCTGATGATGATTAATTATTGAGTTTAGTAGAATTTAATTTCAGGTTTGGTTCAGTTTAAGTTTAGTATAACCTATTTTTAGTTAACATTCAGTCCAAGTAATATATTTTCTATTTAATCAAAATAAAGTTCAGGTTCATTAATGTAGAATCTAGATTTACTTCAGTTTAGTTCAGGTTCAGTCATGTAGAATCTGTTTTGAGTTGTAGTTCAGGTTCAGTTAGTTTAGTGGAATCTATTTCAAGTTCAGGTTTAGTTTAGTAGAATATCTATAGTTGAAGTTCAGTCTTGCATTTTATTTTTTTTGCTTGTTTCATTATGTTAGCATTGGGCAGTCTTGTTTCATTATAGTTGAAGTTCAGTTTAGTTTCAGGTTGAGCAGCATTATATGTTCAGGTTCACTCTCAGTTTGTAGTTCATTTCTTAATTGTTGGTTTAATTTCAGTTTTTAGTTCAAAAAGATCGGTGAGTTGCCAATGATGACTGACTAGTCATGTCTCTACCAAACATATTGTTAGAAATCAACTTCTCAGTTTAGGGTTTAGGGACTTTTTTCAGTTTCAGTTAGAGTATAAGGGATTTTAGTTTCAGTTTCAATTAGAGTTCAAGTTTCAGAGTAATAGACTTTAGTTTCAGGTTCAGTATAGTTTCTAGTCAAGTTTCAGAGTATATGGACTTTAGTTTTAGGTTTAGTTAAGTTTATGTCAGCATTAGATTTTTTATAATTCAATTATTAAATGCAGTTTAGTTTAGATTCAGTCTTAGTTTTAGTAGATTCTATGATTTAACTACAATAGAGTTTTCTATTTTTTGTAGATTGGAGGGTGTACAGCTATTCAAAACCACTGTCACATACAATTCATTGGGTGAATCAATCGAGCCTTTGGGGCATGTTGATAATTTTTTTATTTCTGGATATTGTCGTAAGACTAACCGCACCGGTGTCTATAAACCATCCGCTATACGCATATAGAGTAACACATAGCAGATGGAGGGGCTACATAGGGTCCGGTAAACGTTCCGAATGAGGAGCCATCTGGCACGTGGAGCCAGCGTGCGGCGTTGCGACGCGCACGAGAGGGAGACTAGGGGAGAGGGATGGGCACACCACCGCCCGTTGCTCCCCATCGCGCGGCCACCCCTCCTCACCGTGGCCTCCACCCCGCGGGACGGCGCGCGAGGAGCCCGCCTACCCGCCCGCCCGGAGAGGGCGCGCCATGGCCGGGAGGGCCCGCCGCCCGCCGCCCGCCGCCTGCATGACCCCATGACGCTCGTCCTCGTCCTCATCGTGGCAGGCCAAGCGACCTCGCGCCTGCGCACCGTGCAGGAGGCCGAGCTCGCCTCGCGCCATGGCTCACCCAGGATGCCATGGAAAGTGACAACAGCAGGGGCGGAACCGAGCTCACCTCGACCATGTCGCAAAGACGCACCAGCGGCCGTGGCTCCTCCATCTCAGCACCGGGGCGCCCTCACCCACTCCCGACGGCTCACCACACCCGCGCCCCGAGCCGGAGGAGGAGGCCGCGCCCATTCCTTGCTCCCCGCTCCCGCGCCCACGCTTGGGCGAGCCGGAGGAGGCCGCACCCTCTCCCCCGGGAGGAGGAGGAGGAGGCCGCTTGCCCCGCCACTCCCTCGCCGGCCAAGGTGGAGGACAGGGGAGGTGGAGGTGGATGAGGACGGCGGCGGCGGTGCTAGCGAATGGATAACACTACTACACAAAAGATTTACCGTGACCTTTCAAAAACTGTATCCGAGGCGGGCATAAATTCCAACCGCCACGGTTAATGCCTAACATTAACCGAGGCGGTCATTTTTTATTTATCAAGGGGGTTACAAAAAACCGCCTCGCAAAATAGATTAACCGAGGCGGGCATAAATTCGTAACTGTCTCGGTAAATCAGACCCAGTTGGTCCAATCTGGTAGCCCACGACGGCCCGGTATCAGCCATTTGTATATAAACGGGGCTAGGGTTTTTTCACTCATTCTCTCCTCCCTCTCCATTACAACAGCGGCGGCCCCTCTTTTCCTCTGCTCTCCTGTCCTCTCGGTCTCCTCTGCTCTCTCCCACGACAACACCGGCGCGTGCCCCCTCGCGCTGCTGCTCCGGATGGCGCAGGCGCGCGGCAGAGGCGTGGCGGGCAACGCGGCCGCGCCACCAGGCGGCTTCGGCAAAGAGCGGGCGCGCGCAGCCCAGCGCGCCCCTCAGCCAGTACGAGCGCGCTGCTGCCCGAGGCGGGCGCCAGCGAAGGCGGGACGCGCCGCCCCGAGGCGGTGCTTTCAGCGGCGGCGCGCGCAGCCCAAAGCGGGCGGTCTCCGGCGGGGCGCGAGCGCGCAGGTCCCGGCGTGTGGCACCGGCGCGCCGTCGCCCCGAGGGCAGGGCGGGGCCAGGCAGCGCGAGGCTCCGGCCATGTGGGTGCCTAGCCCCCTACGGTGGATCCGGCTGCATGGGCGCACGGCTCCTTCCTCCACTCCTCCAACACCTCCTGCTCCAGATCCGGCCAAGGTGCTCGCAGATCTAGTCAAAGGGCTTGCTGCTCCATTGAATCCGGCCTCTGGCCTTGCGGATTAGGTGAGCTCGACGGTGGAGGACGCTCCCCGGCGGCAGTGGCGCATGGATGGGCTCGGCGGGCCTATGGATGGGCTCGCCGGGCTTATCCATGGATTTTCTCTTTTTTTGTATTTTTAATCGATTTACCGAGGCGCAGAGAAACCGCCTCCATTAATGTCATGATTAACTATGACCCTTAGTTCGAGGCGGTTGCAAAAACCGCCTCGGTTAATGCTTTTTGCCTGCTTCGGTTAAGTTTTTAAGTAGTAGTGTAAGGAGGAGAGGGGGAAAATAAAATAAAGAGAAAAACGGGAAAAAGAAAAAATCTTGATAAATGGGTCCCACAGTGGATAGAGGATGATATATAGAGGATGAATGAGTGCAGAAGAATTAAATATAGAGGAGAGAATTTTGACGACTAGAATGTATAGAGGATGAATATATAGGAGTGTGGATAGCCTAAGCTTTTTTATGATAGTCATCCAAAGCAATCAAGGAAGCACTTTTTCTACCCCAATATTAATGTATGTATATAGTATCTTGCCTTTTTTTTGTTTCCTTATTTGTTGTTATAGTTATCTTGATTATCTTTTTTTCCAGTGTTGTTTATTTTTTTTTTATGTTGTTGAGATTTGGTCTAGGTTATTTCTGTTAGTTTAGTTTTTCAGTTGTGGTTCAGTTTTTATAGTACAAGGTACTTTAGTTTGAGTTTTCCCTTCAACGGGTTTTTAGTTCTAGTTTTTGCATCCTCTCCTTTTTTTTTCAGTTATCGGGTTTTAGATTTTTTTTCAGACTCTCACCTGCTCTGTTTTTGATTGGCTGACAAAAATCGATTGTACACAAATAGAAAATCAGACGGAATGAACTTGGCGGTGGTTTTTTTCCATGGGCACATGGTCTATTTTCATTGGTTGGGAAAAAACGACTGAGACACAGACGAAAAACAGCCGAACGATGACTAGTCACGCTGGATTGGTCGGTAGCTAATCGCTCATGTTCCCCTTCATGATTAACCGTACTTGTGCACCAATAAAAAGGTGTTCTGGCATTTGTCTCAGAAAAACAGTGGCACAGACGTCGCTCGTCGCCTCCAATAATTGCGGGGTCTATTTTGCGAGAGGCAACAGATCGAAACTGTTATTTCAAAAAAAAAGATCGAAACTGTCAATTTCCTAGTTTCCTTAATTTTTCACACCTACAAAAGTTAACCACAAATTTACATTATGAATTCTGACGGTCTTTATATACAACACTTCATCAATTTCACATATAATAAATATAATAAGTACTCCATGCATCCTAAAAAGAGTATCGCTTTTTTTTTTTTTTTTTGACACACTGCGTTTGACCATTTATCTTATTTAAAAAAAGATCCAAACTGTCAATTTTCTAGTTTCTTTAATTTTTCACACCTACAAAAAGTTAACCACAAATTTATACTATGAATTTTGACAGTCTTTATATACAACACTTCATCAATCTCACATATAATAAATATAATAAGTACTCCATCCATCCTAAAAAGAATGTTGTTTTTTATTTTTTTCAGACAATGCGTTTAACCATTCATCTTATTTAAAAAATTTGTGTATATTATAACTAAATAAATTATTATTAAAGTATCTCTAATGATAAAATAAGTCATAACAAGATAGATGATGTATAGAAAAAAAAAATTAAATAAGATGAATGGTCAAACACAATATCCTAAAAGTCTAAAACAATATTTTTTTTTAAGATTCAAGGAATAGTATATTATGACACCCTCAATTGCCACGCCACAGCTGCCACCGCCATGCGGGTTTTGTAGGTTGTTTGGTTGATGAGACAAAAAGCTCTCTGTGGCACCCAATGTTCTTTTTTTTTTTGAGGGAAAGCCGGAGCTTCATATATTAGCTATAAATGGGATTACAATCATTGTTCAAGATATCCCTAAGACCTGGTGGGGTTATATGCCACTCCTCCACCTGATTGTCTTGGGACACTCGACGTGCACACTCGTGAGCCGCCTTATTACAATTGCGGCTTATAAAGCATAAAGTAAACCTATCAAAGCTCCGGCTAAGAACCTCCATCTGCTGTAGGTATGCATCAACTTCAGACTTCTGGCTTGTACGATTGGACCACAGGTTCACAAGAACTTGGCAGTCCGTTTCCATCTGCAGTGATCGGACTCCTTTTCCTCTCGCGAACTCCATGCCATCGCAGCATGCCAAAGCTTCAGCCGCTAGAGGATTCAGGCAGTGTTCATACCAGGTCGCTTTGCCTCCACCTGCCCTACCCACATCATCTCTGAGAATTACCCCAGTAGCAGCAGAACCTCGCCCCCCGAAGAAGGAGGCATCGACATTGCACTTCATCCACCCCGTTGGCGGCCGCTGCCACACCTGCGGCTCCCTGTAAGCTGCACCCTTCTTCTCCGGATGGGTAATCTGCCACAGGTCATGAGCCGTGTCAATAGCCCAATTCACTGCACTCCTCACTGGTACTGCATCTTCGCCATGGCTCCTTTTGTTTCTCGACATCCACACAGACCACATGCCACAGAGAACAATTGCAGCATCCTTTGGTGGGGTGATCTCCGGGTCAACAAGGTCTTTTGCCCAGGTGACTGGGTGTAACCTCGGCACTTTGACACCAGTTAGCAACTTCACCTGTTCCCAGAATGCTCTCGCCACCGTGCAGTCAAGCAAGGCATGTTTGATAGTCTCCGTATCTGCACCACACACCTCACAATTTGGTAGCGGTTCCACATGTCGTTGATGCAGGACGCCTTTGGTTGGTAAATAGCCATTCGTTACACGCCACCAAAACACTCTTACTTTCGGTGGGACTGAGAGTTTCCAAATCCTGTTCCAAGTTGGATCACCAGAGGTCGATGCCCCTCCTAAGTCCAGACCCCCACACTGATCATCATAAAGGCGTCTATATGCTGAACGGACTGTGTATAGTCCATGGCGCTCAGGTTCCCAAGCCCAAGTGTCATCACCTGCTCCTCGGATCGGGGTGCTCAAAATGGCGTGAGCATCCACCTTCTCAAAAGTACTGTTAATCAGTTCAGCATTCCAAGCCCCACTCGGAGTCAGCAGCTCCTCCACCATCTGAAACTGGGGGTTATCAGGAACAACAATTGGTTTACCCCCAAAGTGATTTGGAATCCATCTATCTTGCCACACCCGAGTCGTGGATCCATCACCAATCCTCCGGATGAGACCTTTTTGCAGTATTTCTCTGCCTGCCAGGATGGCTCACCAGGTCTGGCTTGCATGCCTCTTCCTTGTAGCTGACAGGAAATCTGTGTCATGGTAGTAGCGCCCTTTCAATACTCGTGCACATAGCGAGTCAGGAGTATCAATCAGCCTCCAACCTTGCTTACCAAGCATCGCAAGGTTAAACAATCTCATATCCTTGAAACCCATACCACCCATTGGTTTTGGCCTTGTCAGCAATTCCCATCGCTGCCAATGAATTCTTTTGCTATCAGCTGATCCCCCCCACCAATAGTTGGAAACAGCAGACCTCATCTTCTTACAAGTATTCTTTGGGAGGAGAAAACAGCTCATCGGGTAGGTCGGCACTGCCTGGGCCACCGATTTCAGTAACACTTCTCTCCCGGCTCCGCTGGCCTCCTTGCCGCTCCAAGCACCAACTAGGTTCCTGACTTTCGTTGGCATATACTCAAAAGCCCCATTCATCGAGCGCCCTAATGCAGTAGGCAGCCCCAAATACTTTTCAGCTAAAGCCTCCATTTCAATGTGTAAGACAGACCTCATACCCTGCCTTGCTTCATTCGTGCAGTTGGAGCTAAAAAAGATCGCCGATTTGTCTTTGTTCACCAGCTGGCCGGAGCCCCTACTGTATGTGTCCAGGATCCCTTGTAGCCGCTCGGCACTTCTCTGAGACGCTTCAGAGAAGATGATGCAGTCATCGGCGAACAAGAGATGTGAAATCCACGGAGCATGAATCCCAACTCGCACTCCTCTAGATAGATACCCCGGTCCAACAGATCGCAGCAGACATGACAATCCTTCCGAACAAAGCAGGAATAGATATGGTGATATCGGGTCGCCCTGTCTTATGCCTCTCGATGGTCTAAACGGGACTGATAGTTGGCCATTCAGCCTAACTGAGAAGGACACCGAGGTCACACATCTCATTACTGTGTCCACGAACCTGTCCGCAAACCCCAATTTAATCATTATCCCTCTCAAATAATTCCACTCGACTCGGTCATAAGCCTTTGCCATGTCTAGCTTCACCGCACAGGCCCCTGATTTACCCTTCTTCCTCTTTAGGTAATGAGTGCACTCATATGCCACAAGAACGTTGTCCGTGATCAGGCGTCCTGGCACGAAGGCACTCTGTTCAGGGGAGACAACTGCATCCAACAGACCCCGCATTCTGTTTGCAATGACTTTCGAACATAGCTTGTAGATGACATTACATAGTGATATCGGTCTAAAATTCTTTAGATCTTGTGGGTGCTTGACTTTAGGAATCAAGACAATCGTCGTCTGGTTCATCTCAGCTGGAAGGGTCCCTCCATTCAGGAAATCCAAAACTGCAGTACTGACGCTGTCCCCAATGGTCTCCCAATGTTTCTGATAGAAACCAGCTGTAAATCCATCCGGCCCAGGGGCTTTGCTAGCACCCATCATGAAAAGTGCTCGTTTCACCTCTTCTGCCGTATATGGACGTTCAAGCTCCTCATTCATGGCGTCGGAGACCCTTGCCGGAACATGGTTAAGCACCTGCTCCGGGTCAGAGTCAGCCTGCGCTCTGAACAGCTCTGAATAGAAGTCCACAGCTAACATCTCCAGCTCTTCCTGCTTTGTGATCAGTTCACCTGTAGGACACCGCAAACCTGTGATCTGGTTTGTTTTTGCTCGCTCTTTCGCCTTTGCTTGGAACAGCTTTGTATTACGATCGCCGTCCTTTAGCCACGCTATCCGCGACCGCTGCTTTGACATGATCTCTTCTCTGGCTAGCAGCTCTGAAATTCTGGCCATGAGGTCCCTTTCCCTCCTCGTTGGTCCAGAGAAAAGGGACTGACTGCGAACTCCCTCAAGTTCCTGGCGAAGGATCTTCAGGTTCTGCTTAACCGAGCCAAACACTGTTTGCTCCCAGTCTTCAAAACAAGTTTTCATCCGGTTTAGCGATTGATTCAAGTGTCCCAAGTTCTGAATCGCCTGGCCACTTCCCCAACAGTCCTTCACTAGATGATCATATGTCGGATCGCGAGACCACATATTTTCATATCTGAAGCAACGACGTTTCCTCCCCCTTCTCCTTTTGGCTCGGTAGCATTCCATGACCAAACTGCAATGATCAGACTCAGTAGTTTGGACATGCCACACCTTGATCTCCTTGAACATATCAGAAAATCCTTCATTCGCAAATGCTCTGTCCAACCTGACCTTGATGTTCTGGTCCCCTTGTTGCCTGTTATCCCAGGTGTAAGGGAGTCCAAAAAACCCCAAGTCAGTAAAACCACAAAAGCTTACCGCATCTCGGAAGCCATCCATTTGTCTCTCTGGCCGCGTTACTCCACCAAACTGCTCTTGAGCATCGAGAATTTCGTTGAAATCCCCGGCACACATCCACGGAGCATCACTCTGGCTCTGAAGGAAGTGAAGCAGCTCCCAGCTTCGGTATCGTAACTCCCTTCTCGCTTCACCATAAAAGCCTGTGAAGCGCCACCTCACAACTTCAGTCACCGGATCCACCACCGCAACATCTATGTGAAGTTTGTCATAGGATTTTAACTTCACACAGACCTCATCTGTCCAGAGGAGAGCAAGTCCTCCCCCCCCGGCCAAAGCTCCCAACACCAACGCCATTGGGAAACCCCAAACACCCTCTCAACCCCTGCACATCATTAGAAAAGAACCTGGTCTCTGACAAGAAAACCATCACTGGGCTATGCAGCTGAATGAGGCTGCGAACTTCTTGAACTGCCTCGGGCTGCCCCAGGCCCCGGCAGTTCAAACACATGATTTTCATTGTGCCCGGCGGGGACTGCTCTCTGCAGCCGCCGCCGATATCGCAATTGGTTGAGACTTAGACCTCTTTTGTTTCTTTGGTGACTCTGTTGCAGCAGTGCCACCCCCCTCATCCATATTCCTCCCTATCTGATTAACCCTCTCCAGCACCAGTCCTGAAGGCACCAGAGCTGAAGTATCAACTACTGGAAGGTTCAGGTCCGGTGGTAGCGAGGAGCTGCCTCCCTTTGCCTTCCTCTTCCTATGTACCAACTGGGTTTCCTTTGTTGCCTGGAACAGCCGTCGACTGGCCGTCGGTGCATCCTGGTTATTGCTTTCGGTATTGGTCTGAGGTGCCTTCAAAGGAGATTGAACCTCATCCATTTCCTGCACATAATCATCCTTTCGATCAGAAGAACGTCGATCCCCGGATTTCGGAATAGACGATCTCGATTGCCTCGACCCTCCAGATGAGCCACTGCCAAAAGACTCCTCAGCCGCCACAGCGAAACTGAGCTGTTTCTTCTTTTTCACCTCTGGAGCACGGAGTTTCAGGTCATACGGCGGTTGCACTGCAGATGCGTACCCACCGGCTCGGAGCATTCCAGTTCCGAGTGGCCCATGATGCCACACGCCATGCAAAAGAATGGTAACTTCTCGTACTGAATGTCAAACCATTCTGGTTCAGAATCTTTCTTCGTCTTCAGTAGGACCCCCCTCCTTAGAGGTTTTGCCAGTTCAATGGACACGCGGCCACGCAGGAAGGGGCCACTCGCCTTCCCCGCCTTGTCCACGTCCAGCTTCTTGACCAAGCCCAGCAATCCCATGGCCCTTGCACCACGGTGCTGGTTCATCCATCCCAACGGGAGATTTAAAATTCGTATCCAGATGTCCATCCTATCGAACGTGATCTCCGACGCCTTGAGACATTCATCATATGGCTTCAGCAGTAGCGCATGACGTCCCACCATCCATGGCGAGGAGTTGAGCGCCCATTCCATGTCCTGTTGCGCAGAAAACTCCGCGACGAACAGATTCTCTTCCTTCTGGCCGATGGACCTGACCTTTAGGCCTGGGGGGTTCCCCCACGCTGGTTTCATGGCTCGGTAAACCGTAGGTGCATGCACCGTCACCGGTGACAGAACCTTGCCGATCAACGACCACTCCACCTTTGGCGTATCATCACAATCCTCATCGTCGCTAAACTCCGCCACATCCCCTTCCTCAGCAGTTAGATTCAGGTTTTGCAGCAGGTCCGCAACGTTGGAGCCAGAGTCACCCGGCTGTCCACTCCCGGTCGAGGCCATAGCGAATGATCGGGTGGAAAAACAAGATGCCTCGCGTGCTACAAGCAAAAACGCGATCACCAACCTCTGTCCCGACCTAGAGTACCTAGCGGCGCAGGCCCCTAGCGGGAAATTTGTGTTCGACGGCGCCGGAACGGCTAACCGTCGATTTGCGGTGGCCGTCACCGACGGGACGTCGGAGACGGGGCGTGTGCGCCGTGGCCGGGGTGGCCTGCGGCGATTGCTGGTCTAGATCGCCGGAGGGGAGATCTAACTTTGGTGCTGAGTGTGGCAAATAACAGTTGGCATCCAAACAGACTAATTGTGCTATTTTTATACTAGTCTTTGTTCGGCAAAGTTATATAGTACTTCACTAATAATAATAAACCATATTATTCTACTTGACATTCCAGTCAAAATCAGCTGGTGGGGCGGATGTTACACACACACGGCACGCAAGACGTACGTACACCTCTAAGCTAGCCTTAAAGATCCACAGTACCATTGCTACTTATACATACTATAACTTGTACATGTACACATACCTATCGAGACTACAGTATTAGTACGTACGTACCCGGCCCTTTGAAGATATAATGTCGTAGGCTCCTAGCCTCATGCATGCGCATATGTACTTCGTATATATGCACAGTATATATAACAGTACCTGAATAGCTAGATGGGCGTCGTCCATGCAAGTCACGGCGGCAAAACCGCCGCGTATATATAAGCGCGAACGGCAATTCTATATATTCTTATATAAGTAATTTAAGAGCGCGTTCGTAGATCTTATCTCTCTTTTGATTATTGACTTTTGGAGCTGATATGATCCCTAATCAAATAGAAAGGACCCAAACAAATTTTGCCGAACGCCACGGCTGGCTAGCTGATTAATTAAGCAACACTACAGGCGCGCGTAATAAGGTATATAATACTATATACATACAGAATAAAAATAGTACTAATTACCTATGTCTACGTACTATGTATGTACTGATGTATATATGTGATCCTCAGCTAGCTAGTCTTAGATTTTATTTGGCTGCACACAAATACACCTTAATGCATATGGTTTGAAAGGGATCAAGATGAAATTTAAACTAAAATATATCTCAATCTCTTTCAAACCATATGTATCGAGGTGTATTTAGGTGCAGCCAAATAAGACCATACAGATGAATGCACAAGTGGGTGGATTCATGTATGGCTAGTATTGTTGGTCTCTGATGATGTATGAATGAATTGATGCTACTACCCGTTATGGGTAGGTCCTATGCACCGCAACACATATAAGTCTTGTGTTTGTGGGATGATGATGTTGCGGTAAACGGAATCGATCAGCCACGCTTGGATTTGGATGGAGTTGTTTATGTATCGTGACAGCTTTGTGTGCTCCGCAGAGGATTTTTATACCTACAACCATTTCACTATGATTCATTGACAGCGGCCCCCCACCCCCCAAATCACTGCCGAAAATAGCGGTGATATCGGTGATAAAAACGCTAAGTTAGGTTCAAAGCCTGAGTACATGTATGTTATGGTTTCCAGTGGACCTGGGCCAGAGGGGCGGTGCCGCCTCGTGTGTATAGCGAGCTGGACTGGATCATTCGATGTAGGGCTTAGCCGACTTTTAGGTCGGCCGACGTCTAAGTTTGTTCGCACTTAAACCTTGTGTCTCTAGCTAGCAATGGGTGCGATACACAAGACATGTCAATGGAGGAGCCACTAGGTTGGCTGGCACCTAGGTTTGCTCGCACCAAAAATACATGTTGTGCTATGATGACAAAGTTATAGTTTTGTGATACCAAGTGGACACGGATCTAGAAAAATATTTAGGGGGCTTCTTCAACCTTCAGACACCTTTAGCCTATTCTTAAAGTGTACCTATGGCAAAAAATCCTAGAGGGGCTTAGGGGGGCTCCATAGGTCCAGCGGCCGTAGGGGGGCTATAGCCCTACCTGCTCCACCGCTGTCTCCGTCCCTGCCAACTGCCACTATACAGTATTCTTAACTGCAGTGGTCGTTTTGATTAGATTTACCATGGCGGGTATTCCTATCGCCTCGAATGGAAGACCTCGAGGCGGTTGGTTTGACCACCGCAATTAATTGGGCGCCTTAAGACAACTGCCTTAACCAAGACGGTGAGCTTAAGAAGCCCACCTCCGTTAAACTATTAACAGAGGTGACTTCTTATTATATGACCGTCTTGGTAAATGATTTTTAAATAAAAAATTTAACTATAAAGTTTCATAGCTTTTTAAGATCTACAACTTTCATGCATATAGAGTGTTTCTCCATTTGAAGTCATTTGAAAAGTTTAAATTTTAAAATTCTAGTGCATTTCTAGTGGCTGTTTCTTAGGAGAACCGTCACTAGAAACTGATTTCTAGTGGCTGTTCTCTTAAGTAACCGCTTCTAGTAGCGATTTCGTAAGAGAACAACCACTAGAAATCGATTTCTAGTGGTGGTTCTTGATCTGGGTTTACCTTTTGATTTCCACTAACGTCCACTAATCAAAACCGTCGCTAGAAATAAATCCATAGCACCAAGAGAAATCATTTTTGTACTAGTGTTTATAGACAAACTGAAGACTAACTATAACTAATAATAAATCTTAAAACTAACTTATAGCCAAACACTATTGTTGGCCATGCTCTTACCAGCTGTTTTTCAGCTTCGGCTACCAAAGTGAAACCATGCATATTCTACTTCACATTTTCAATCGAAATCAACTGGTGGAAATATCACACGCGGCACGCAAGACACCTCGCCAAGTCTTGGAGATCCACAGTACTAGCACGTATGCACGTACACTACTAGCCCTTTGATGAATGATGATGTCGTAGGCTAATTTCTTTTTCCCAAATTTCGCCATGGCACTACTACAGAAAACCTTTCTACAGGCGGTGCTAGAGGCATTTGTACAGGCGGCCAAGCCCACCGCCTGTACCGGGGTCAGTACAAATCGGCCCATGCAGGCGGCGGGCTGTGAGCCGCTGTGAAAAAATTTTTTTCACAGGCGGCTCACTTTGTCGGCCGCTTTGTGTAAATAGCTATTTACACAGGCGGTTTACTAAATGAGCCGCTGTGTGTAAACCAATTTTTCCACAGGTGGGGCCGCCTGTGTAATTAATTTTTTTATTTCAAATTTTAATATTTACCTCCACACTGTGCTATATTTGTCACACACACACACACATATATATATATATATATATATATATATATATATATATATAGATATGTAAACATGAACCATAAAATTGCATCATACAAACAACACACATAAATATTATAGATATGTACACATGAAATCAAACATCAAGCATAAAATTACATATAATACACGTCATTTCATGTTATCCCTCCAACCAATTAGTGTTTACATATCATTTCGTTTCAAGTTTAGACCTGCTAGGTCTGTCATCGGCTCTAAATCTTTCACTTGCCAAATCGCCGGCTTCATCAAAATATGCTCCGTCACTTGGAATTATTTCTCTCATAATAAAACCGCACAAAGTCTGCTACTATATCTTTCATAGTTTTTGGAGTGAATGGCACGTCCTTTCCTTTGCTTCTCGGCTGGAAACAAAGTTTAGAAGCATCATTGACACATGTCCAATATTAATATTTGCAACTTTAATGAGAAAACTTCATATACATAGATATTTTTTACCATATTTTTGTCCCCGGCGTATCGTCCCCCGCGCCTTATGAACTCACACACATAGTATCCACAAGATGGACCGATCCAGGTGGTTGCTTGTGGCACTATGTAATTAATAAGCAAAAGATTATTCTAAAATTTTCATGCCTTGTGTATTATTTATATGATGATATGTGTTCGGACAACTTACTTAGGATAATTGTGTTGTATCGTCAATGGCACACTAGGATCTTTGCGGGCGGCGTCGACCGGTCCTTTTTGCTTCTTATAAAACCGCCATGCCACTGTAGATATCGAATATAAAACACTATAGTTATTTAGAAACTCTAATTCATATAAGTACGGATGTGGTTATATGTTGGCTAACCTTTCTAAATGAATCGGGGAATGTTTGATATGACTAGGGAGGATAATGTAAGGAGTCTAGGACAAGCACCTTTCCTTCAAATGGATAAATATAAAAAACAATCCAATGGTCCTTTGCATGAACAAGCGAGTGGCGACACATGTACTTAGGGTTAACACGATAATTTGAAATGCGTATACGAGGTCACGCTTACCCAAAGTTGTAGGGTGCCAATATAAAATCCCTGTACCTATATCTCAGCATTGCTCTACCGATATAGAGGGCATATTCGTCCTCGTATTTTTCGTTGCAATTCCTTTACGACTCCCGCAAATTGTTACGGTGTTTTGTCCTTCTCTATCTTTGCTCTATCTTCATTTGTAAGTACAAATTTGTGCATATTTTCTTGTAACCTGATTGGACTCGGGTAACCGACCATCGATCCTGTAGTTAACGATCTACGCTCGTGGTCTTGCAAACTACATACAACATCCACATATTAGAGTTTATCACATTCCAAATTTAATAATAACAATGTGTGTGCATGAGTGATACTTACGGGCACCAGATTGTAATGAGTTGGGCGTCAAGTTTTCTATAGTTCAACGGCGGTGCATGTCCTCGAAGGTAACAAATGCCCCACTTTTCTCCGTGCCCGGTAGCAAACACGTCTGGCTGGTATATCAACACTAACGCATGCGGGCCCAGCATTCACTTTGCTCTCATGTACCGATCATGAAACCTTTTTATCGTCTATGGACCCTTTTTTAAGCACCGTCCATTGCGGCATAGGCCTTCCGGCACATAGTCACTTGGGGACATTGACATAATCATCAACCGTTGGCTTTCTTATATCCTTAAGGGTCAATGGTGCATTTGATGGCGATTCGACATGTACATCGCCACTTGGGGCTTCCTTTGTTGGTGGCACGGCTTTAGTTGCTTGGCCGGCGGCTTCCTTATTACGTGGACGGTTCGAGCTCAACGACTCGTGCCGTCCGCCCTTTCAAGCCCTTTCGAGAAATAGAATCGTACTGCTTTGCTTTCCCCTTTTTTTGGCTCATAGGGAGAAACCAATTTTGGAATTGAAAATTTCTTTGCCTTCTTGGAGGCCGGTGCTTGTGGGGGAGTTTGCTCATCTCCATTCTGCTTTGGTGGTGGCGGGGGAGTTTGCTCTACCTCCTTCTCTGGTGTTGTGTCCTTCTTGGTGGTGGAGTCTGCTTTGCTCGGGCATGTTCTTGGTCGGCCCCTCGAGCTCATCCAGGCGAGAATGACAAATCATGTATTGGGGATGACGACGGTGGCTCATAAATATCTGGGGGATCTTTGGGGCATGCATTGGCGATCTTGGGCTGTTGACTTGTTTTTCGGCCTCTTGGGATGCTTGATGCACTGGTGGAGAGGGTGCCGTTGGTGGATCAATCAACCTTACGTGCCGTCTCGGTCATTGTATGAAGTTCTTGATTGCTTGTCCAAGCTTCTCTATACCCTCGGAGGTCGGGATGTCGATGAAGTCGTCTTCATATCCACTCTCGGCCCGTCAACACTTCCACCTGCGGTATGCATCTTGCATCTCGACACCATGGAACCTACGTCCGGGGATGGCATTGCCTATGGCCACTTGCTTTGTATCTTGATTCCTAAGGCCATATCCAATTAACAATGAGCAAGGCCAAGGTTTATCAATATCGTCAAGCGGATAATGGTCCTGATTTGATGTTGACGCTATCTTTTTTGGAAAGGGCATAGATTGTGTGGCCATCTCACGGCTACCCAAGGGTTGAGCTGGGACATCTTTGCATATATGAAGGAGCTTGTGATGACATCTGTTGAGCGGAACACGCTCCCGCCAACCGCTTCATCACTTCGGGGATCGGGGTTTTTAACGAAATCTTCCATCAAATCCCTAAACCTTTTGGCGGCTGCTTTGCTTAAAAAAGTCCACCAACCGCTCCTTATATCGTTCTCTTTTCTTATACATGCCTTTCCACTCTTCGCCAAACCCTTCTTTCCATGTGGTTACGGATGAGACGCCCGTATTACGGCTTTGGATGCTCGGGGTTACCTACAACATGATTTTTCATGTCGGTGTTGATTTCTATTTTACTCGAACAAAATGGAAAATATAATTACATTACCTAGAGCATGGGAAAGGCTGTCCCTCTCCCTCTGTGACTTAAAGGCACTTTTGTCTTTTCCAGGTTTGTTGCTTCCAAAACCTTCTCGGCAAGCGGCCCGATCTCATCGGGACGAGGAGATCTCATCGCTCTCGGTGTTTGCCTTCCGGCCTTGAAGCCAATTCGCACCGTTCGGGCACTATATCGGTCAATGCCAACTTGCCCTCTCTCCTCTTTGCTTCGTCTTACGCCCTCCATTTAGGAATCTTGGTCTTGTAACCACCGGTGCCGAGGTGGTGGTGGTAAATGTTCTTCTTCGCAAGTTCCGAGGCGGCTTGGCTCTTAGCCTTGGAGTCATCGGAGTTTTTAATTTTACTAAAACGTGCCTTGTTCATTTGTGATAGGGTACCGCTTCGTCCGGTCCCGCCCCTTCGACCACTTTTTATTCATATCGTGCCTATAGCCCCGAAATGATATTGCTAACTGCTTCATGACATGACCCTTGACCAAACCTTACGTTCCCTCAGGAAAATGAACTTAGTGCACAATCGAGTCCAATAATTCTTCCTCTTTCCTTCGGGCACCATACTCCAATCACTCCGGAGATATCAAATTCTTCCTTTACTAACCATCCAATGGCGGCCCTAAATTTGGGTAGCGCCTCTAGAGGTGCTAAGGGCTCTCCGCTCGAGGCTAACCTCTGTAATCCTATAAACTTCTTACGGAAATCTATTCCTTCCTCTATCTCCTCGTGCCCGATCACTCTTTTTCTTTGTACTTCTTCGCTCGGAGGATGTCCCGGTCGTTTGAGGCGTCGTGTCCTTCTAAACATCTTGTTCTTCTGCCGCCATTTCCGCAACAACTTGAGAGAACACCTCCTGTCAATTCAATTGTTAGGTACATGAAATACACATGAAATATTATCTCATATAGACACTCTACTGCCATATATACCTCATCATCATTTGGCTCATCTTCAGGCTCGTAATTAGGGTCACGTTCCAACTCAAAACGGGCCTTCTTAGCTCTAGGAGATTCACGTGGTGATACGCTCGGGCTCCTATAAGGTTCGGATCCAGAGGACTCAGATCCCGGTGTATCTATCTGGGCATCGGCCTGCTCAGCATTTGATGGAGTACTCATCTGCATGAAATACAAGTATAAACATGGAATATAAGTATATACTCTAATTACATAGCCTAAATAGTAAACCTAATATTAATAAACCCTAACTACAAATATTAGTAACAAATTAACAAAACGTAACAAAAAATATTACAAGTTAGAATTAACAAACCCTAACAAACAATATTACTAACTATTATTAATAAACCCTCACTATTAGTAACAAACTCTAACAAAAACATTGCTAACACTAATTAATAAACCCTAATTAGCTAACACTTATTTGTAAACCCTAATTAATAAACATTAAATAGAAAACCTAAATAATATGCTAATTATTAAATAACAAACCCTAACTACAAATATTAGTAACTAATTAACAAAGCGTAACAAAAAATATTACAAGTTTGAATTAACAAACCCTAATTAATAAACATTAAATTAGGGTACCCTAACATAAAATATTACTAATTATTTCACAAACTAATTATTTCATAAACTAATTATTTCATAAACATTAAATAGGAAACCTAATTAACAAACAAAGTATTAAATAACAAAAAAACAAAAAAAAGGCCCGTGGGGCAGCCCCGGGCGGCCTGCCCGAGCCCAATAAGGCCCGGCAAGGCCCCACCAGGCTGCCCACGGGCGCTGCGACAGCGCTGGGGACCTCACTGCGGGCGTCGGTGGGCGCGCGGAGGCGCGGCGGTGGCGCGCGAGGCGGCGCCGAGGCGCTGGATCGGCGGCACGCCACAGCCGTGGCGACGCGCGAGGAGCGGCGGTGGCGGCCGGCGGCGCCGGAGGTACGGCAGGGCGCTTCGAGGCGGTGGCGGTGGCGCGCGCGGTGCGCAGCGGCTTTCGAGGCGGGCGCTGCCTGGGTAGTCGGCGGTCCGGCGGGAGGCCCAAGAGCGGCGGTGCGGCGAAGGTGGTGGCGCTGGCGGCGGATTTGGGCAGCTGCCCGGGCGTCAAATTGGAAAATCGCGCGCCACCGGACTTAGAAATTTCGCGTCCCGCGCGCTCGGTTTATATAGGCGGCGGTTTTCACCGGCGGTTCACTTAGAACACCGCTGTACTAATGATTAGTACAGGCGGCCCTCAAGGACAACCGCTGTATAAATGCATTAAATACAGACCCTCAATGACAGCCGCTTTGTACTAATGCATTTGTACAGCGGTATCAATCAATCAGCTACTGTATAATTAGTTTTTCTTTGCTAATTTCGGCTTTGAAACTTTGAAAATTCATAACAATTCGTAGAAAAATCATAAAATAGCAAATGAGGATGTTTTGGAATCCTTGTGAGTATATATTTGTAGTGGAACTATAATATGTCATGTTTTAGTTGAAATCCTCTGCTGCAAAATTTAGTTTATATTTATTAGTGCTTCCTAGCTTTAAACTTGTATCTACTATTTTATTGCACCAATTGGTGTGAAAATTTGATGATAGGCTATTTATGTGATTTTACTGTTTGGGTAAAATTTTCAGAATTTATTGAGCATATATCTCTGAGTTATTGAACTATCTTTCTTAATGCGTAGGGAATAGTTTTAAATAAATTATAATTGAAATAAAAGTACAAAAATGGGAAATGTATTTCCACTGCCTTTGCATGATGTTATTTAACCCTAATATAGATGTTTGAAATATCACCTAAAACTAATATAGCTAGCTTTTATATATATAAGTTAAAGACATGCTTAAGTAATGAGTAGATACATGGTTTGTTAATTAATTTATGTACGGTTTGTTATTTAATTAAGTTAATATTAAAGTGTCTATTATTTTATGTACCTAGGGTTTAGAAAATAATGAAGTTAGAAAATAATATCATTGTCCAAAGGTATACAACAAGGGGAAATATAAACATTTTGCTTAATAAGAAAGAGTAGCATTAGGTACAAATGATAAGTGATACATGAGTTACATGATAAATAATCTAGTGTGCTCTGATCTTTCCTTGTCCATCGTGGCGCACCGGGGGCAAAGAGGTTTGCGGGATACTTTTCTCAACATTTTTGATCTTTTCTTCAAAGTTTGTAAAAAGAGACATCTCGCTGAACCGGGTTAACATCCTCTAAATCCATTACACCATCAACTCCTATAATTTGTTACTTTCCGGGGGATTGCTACGTGCTTTGGCTTTTGGGTACTTTTCTTTTCATTCGTTGATAGAATTTGTTCCACATAGAAGACACATGCGGCCACGGTTAGCAAGGATCCACGGATCATCTTTGTAACCTACTTTACTTAGGTCAAGAACTCTCGGCCATAGTTATCCACGGTGACATGTTTATCTTGAACCCATCGACATCGGAACACGAGGAATCTGCAGGGCGTGGACCATATTCAACCTCCCATATGTCATCAATGAATCCAAAGTATGTAGTTTCTTCACCGGTTGTATCATCTACTGACCTCACATCGAATGCCACTATTACTGCCATGCGCTTGGTGTCCCTAAAACTGGTGGAAAATGTGAAGCCACTAATGTCATAGCTACGCCATGATATGACCTGGCTTGATGGTCCAGATGCTAAAATCTTGATGGTTTCTGATTCATCTGTCATGTCCAAATTCTTTAGCCATGCGGTGAACCGATGCTTGTGTTCCTTGTGTACCCAGTCATTTGTGCATTCTGGATTCTCCTCACGAAGCTCTTTCATGTGCTGCTTGGTGAATAGGTCCATTATTATGAGTTGTTGTAGTATCTGTAATGTACCTCTAGGACTATGTTGTAATCTGGCGGGATGAATGATTTTCGTCCCATCCTCCCTCGTCCACCACGCCTTCCCTCATGTCGCAACGGAGGCAAACCAATTGATACCTGGTCTTTTAGGAGATTATTACATAATGGTCCTCCAGACTCAATGGCCTCTTCTATAGTGTATGCCTCTATCATGGAACCTTCTGGATGAGCACGATTTGACATATAGCCATTCAATATTGACATGAAACGCTCATACGTCCATATTTCATGGAAATACATGGGACCCAATGCCTCAATTTGAGGCACCAAATGAATAATAAGGTGTACCATGATATCAAAGAACGATGGGGGAAAGCACATCTCTAACTGGCTCAATGTCTCTGCAGCAAATTTCTGTAGGGACTCTAACTCATCACGGATAATTACCTTCTCAGATATCTTATTGAAGAAGTAGCACAACCGTGTGATTGCCATCTTTAAGAACACTGGATTTATAGCCCTGATGGCAATAGGAAGAAAAGTGGTCAGCATTACATGACAATCATGTGAGTTGTAGTTGGTGAGTGTAAGGTCTTTCATCGAAACAAGACTCCTTATGTTAGAGCGTAAACCATATGGAACTTTTAAATTCTTCAACCACACACACATTGCATGTTTCTCCTCTCTCGTTCGGGTTATATCTTCTTTGCCGATAGATGGTACTTCCCATTCTCTAGGAGTGCAGGGTGAAGTTCTTTTCGATCTTTAAACGTTGCATGTCCAAACGTGAATTGAGACCTTCCTTTGTCTTACTCTTTATGTCTAGCAAAGTTCCAACTACTGTTGTCAAACACATTCTTCTGAACATGCATACCATCGATCGCATGTCGTGCGTCTAAGTCTTTCCAATATGATAAGTACTTAAAGAAAATAGACTTCTTCTTGAATGTGTCCCCCTCATTTGCCTTCACAACCTTTCTTGGTTTCCCATCTTTGGTCTTTTTCCAAACACAAACTTGACATTCTCAACTATCTTATACACTCTGTGCCCTTTACTATAACCCCGATGGAGCGATAGATTTTGATTCATCCATATTATCAAAGTACTTATTCATCTTTTGTAAGCGGTACTTATGGGCTGCCGGTAGCCACCTCCTATGCCTCATGTACACTATCTTGTTAGATGAAGGAAGAGACACGTGCCATGTTCCATCTATGCACTCTACACAACCAACATTTCCCTTAAAAACGGCCTCGATAATGAGAAGAGAGCGGGATAATCATTAATTGTGACAATAATAATTGCTCTCGGTGTGAATGTCTCTTTGCGGAATGCATCGATCATTTTCACACCCACTTCCCATAGTATTTGCATCTTTTGCATTAAGGGCTCTAGAAATACATCCATATCAACTCCGGGTTGTGTAGGTCCGAAATAAGAATGGTTAGCAAAAGATATTTTCTTTTTTGACACACCCATGAAGGAAGGTTGTATATTGTCATGATCACTGGCCATGTGTTTGTGCGTCTTTGCTCCTCTCGGCAAATGGATTCATTCCATCGATTACTTTCGAGCAAACCTTACATTTCATGGATCCTCGGCAAAGTATGGATATTTCTTATCGAATTCTTGCCATTGCTTTGCATCGGCCGGATGTCGTAACTTTCCATCATCTTTCCTTTCATCGAAGCATGCCAGTCATAAGTTACGCATCATCGGGATTTGCAAATAAACACCTCAAACGATCAACCACGGGGAGATACCATATCACCAATGCAGAATTCTTCTCAACGCATAATAGTCCACTTCGATATTGCTAGTGGGCTTTGAACGTTTGTCTTATTGAGTCTTTGTTTGGGTCTTCTTTCGCTTCCTCCCTGAAGAAACAGAGGCTGCATTCTCTTCCTCTCAATAATCTTTATTCGTCTTGTACCTACTAGCACCACAGTTTGGACAATTTGTCTAAGTCTTTGTCTTGATCACCCGATATATAGAATACAATGATTTCTACATGCGTGGATCTTCTCAACACCCATCGTAAGTGGACTGACTAGCTTCTTTGCATAGTACGTGTTAGCAGGCACTTTGTTCTCCTTAGGAAGAAGGTCTCCAAGTACACGCAATAAATCATTGAAACTAGCATCGGACCAACCATATCTAGCCTTAATCGTCAAAAACTGAAGAACAGCCCGTAGTGTCGACCACTCTTTGGAACAACCTTTCGACTCGTCGTACAAAGGCTCCTCTGCTGCCTTCTTCAAGGCTTCCATTCGCTTCATGAAGAATATTGATGGATCCGCACAACGGTTCATTATTGCCTCTAAGAAATCTGCATCTTCAATGGCATCAGTGTTAGCATGCTGAGTTTCATTGACATCGGACGTAGCATTATGAGTTTGATTGACATCTGGTATAGTATGATGGGTTTCATTGAAATCTGGCATAGCATCACATTCATTGAGATATGGCACTGGACCCTCCACATTGATGTTACTTGCAGTGTTGTCAGTTGTCCGCATATAAGGTGTAGAACTACCCTCACCATGTTTTGTCCAAATCAAGTAGTCCTCCATAAATCCTCTGCAAACCAGATGAGAATGGATTGCTTCCACATTGTCAAATACCACAATATTTTTACAGTCTGCGCATGGACAACATATGTGCTTCGCCTTTGTTCTCTGTGCATGTATCTTCACGGCATCAATAAATTTTTGGACCTCCACTACATATGATGGGTCTAATCTTGATAAGTTATACATCCATAATGACCTCTCCATATTTATCTGTAATTAGTTAAGAAAATATTGTATGTCACTCATTTTTATAATTATAAGAATTAATTAAACAGAGATGGCATCTTGATTAACAAACCCTAAGTATAAGCAATAATAACAAACCCAAATTAACAAACCCTAAGTACATAAAATACTAACTAACCCTAATTAATAAACCATTAATTACTAACTAAATTAATTCACTAACCCTAAGTACATTAAATACTAACTAACCCTAACTAATAAATGGAGATGGCATCATGATTAGCAAACCCTAAGTATAAGCAATAATAACAAACCCTAATTAACTAACCCTAAGTACATGAAATACTAACTAACCCTAATTAATAAATGGAGATGGCATCTTGATTAACAAACCCTAAGTGTAAGCAATAATAACAAATCCTAATTAAACCTAGAATTCTAAAAAGTATTTATTTTCTATAATCCGAGCAAGATACAATTTACTATCAATTTACAAAAAAAAAAGCTAAAACTCTCTCTCTTGCCCTAGCTATGAACCCTAACCTAACCCTAGATTTAGAGCACCTCCAATATAAGAATTAAACCAAAGAATCACTAAAAAAATAGCGGCAACGACACTAACTAACCTTTTGGAAGTTTTTCACTAAAAAAATGAAGTTAAAAACCTCCCCCCCTTGGAATCGCCACTTCTCTATCCGCCACTTGTGCACAAAGACGGGAATAATTGTTCTTATGCGGAACACAGGCGGTTAGTAAGGAGGGCGCTGTGTAAACACATTTACACAGGGCTCTCTCATCGGCCGCTTTGTGTAAATAGGTGTATTTACACAAGGCGGCTCACATTTTAAACCGCTTGTGTAAATACACCTATTTACACAAAGTGGGCAGATTTAGAGAGCCGCTTTGTGTAAACTGTTTTTTTATTTACAGGCGGTTCTCTAGTTGGGCCCGCCATATTTTTTTGTATTGGCGTCATGATTTAGTGAACCGACTGTGAAAAAAAATAGAGGTGCCAGCAAAAATGATTTTTGCAGTAGTGTGGGTACGGGCAAGACGACGTACGAGCATAGATACTACGCGGCTCCGCGCACAACAGCCACTCGTACATACACCTGCAAAAGAAAAAACAATTGATGATGTACCCATCATCGCACGCTTGCTTGCGTATACCAGCGGTTGTCCGTCGCGTACGCGTATAAATACTCGATCTATCTCGGTGCGTGGCCCAGCATATATACCCAAAACCAGAAACAAGCATCATCAATCGATCGATCAGCAGCGCAGCACACATCTATCGTCAATGGCTTCCAAATCCAGGGTGTTTCCGTCCATCGCCGCCGTCGCCATGGTCGTCGTCTTGCTCGTGGCTTCTGCGGTAGCATCATCCCACGGTGCAGCCCCTGCTGGCGGCTCCAACGGGGAGGGGATGACCACCATCACCATCGCTGTGCCGACTTCGATCGCCCCCATTCTGCAGGCGTTGGCGAACTCTGCTCAAAACCTCAACCCGGATGGGGAAGACAAGCTCATCGACGATTTGAACAACGCCATCGCCGACATCTTGTAGCTGGATTCATTAAGCAACACTACAGGCATACATAATATAAAGTATATATATAATAAAGAAGTACTGCGCTCCTTAATTAATTACCTATGTACTCAATTCTCAAAAAAAAAAAAAATTACCTATGTATTCACTCACATATGGATGCATGTGTACGAAAATGTATGTGATCGATCCTCAGCTAGCTATAGCTAGCCTTGTATATACGGATGCTTGCACGCACGTGTGGATTCATCATGCATGCATGCATGGATAGCAGTTGTTGGTCGATCTCTGATGTATGAATAAACTGATGCTACCCGTCTACTATGCACGTCAGTGTGTGTGGGAGCCGATGTTGCGGTAAACGAAACCGATCTGCCACAACTGCATGGAGCATGTATCGTGGACAGCTTGTGCTCCGCAAGAGTGTGTCACATAAAAAGGGTTCATATATAATTGGGTAAAAATCATTTGGCATTTCACTATATATATTACAGAATGCAGCTGATGCTAATTAAAATATAATCAATAGAACCACTGATTGCACACACACCCCTGAATTCCCCAATCAAAGAGGAGGCGCCGGTAGGGTTAGTGTATCGTAGATGCGGTCGGCGATCTCGAGGAGCCGATCCGGTTCCGGCGGCATCCAGTAGAAGAGCTTCCGGAACAGCAGCGCCTCCTCTTTGTGAGTTGTGGGAGCGCAGCGTCGTCCTTGCCGCGGTGGGATTCGGCTAGCTATGTTTCGCTTAATTTCTTCCTTTTGTCTCGTTGAGGAATTTTTTTTTTCCAAGCGAAATTTTATCGCTCATGCTGCTAGGAGAGGAGGAGGCGTCAGAGCACGCGCGCACAAAACAAAACAAATGCCTGGGAAGAAGGGATTCTTCTGCGGAAGACATGTGGGGCTGGCTCCAACGGCTGCTCCGGGCCTGCGGCCGTGTGGCAACGTGACCGTTGCATGGTGTGCGCCGCGCTGCTTGGTGTCCAACGACACCAAGTAGCGTGCACCTGGTGGGCCGGACCTGCACTAGTCTGGAGTAGTTGGGCTGGGCCTGTAACAGGATGAATTCAGGTTGGTTGGCCCAACGAACGTACTCGTGCTGCGTTACACAGAGCCCACGAGTAATAGGTCTAATCCAGATCGGGAGATTTTGAAAGGAAAATCATCTTTCCATATAAACCTGACACCGGTTTGGGCTGAATCCGGGTTCTCTGGTTTGGTTTTCCATTTGGGCCTACACGGATTGGGTGAGATGGGCTAAAGTGCTGAATGGGCTGGTGCGGGTTGTTTGGTTTTCCATTTGGGCCTACACGGATTGGGTGAGATGGGCTAAAGTGCTGAATGGGCTGGTGCGGGTTGGGGTAATAGCTAGAGTAGACTGGTTTGGATTGGATTCCCTTCGTCTCCGACGCCGGACGCCGTCTCTCCCGACTCGCTCGCCTCGCGATGCCTCTCGCCATGGCAGCTAGGGTTTCCTAGTCGTCTCTCTCGACTCCCAGCAAGCCGCCGCTCCTCGCCATCTTCCTCTCCCTAGCCGCCGCAAAGCCCTTCTTCCTCCTCTCGCCTCGCCTTGACGCGCCGAAACGCGGCCATGGAGCTCGCTACCCAGGACCGTCTGCACCGCGCGCGACTCCGTCGCTGCCACTGCTGGAAGTCCCGCCCTCGCCAAGCCGCGTGTCGAGGGGCGTGAGTCGAGCTGCGTGGCCTCGGCGACCCCCAACTCCGCGACCGCAACACCGAGCACGGCCTCAACCTCAACACCACCGGACCAGCGGCCCTGCAACCGCGACGTTGCCGCAGCACCGCCACACGTCGGCCTTGGCCTCTCCAACAGCCCCGGTGAGCCTCTTCCCTAGCCAAAGGTGCCTCCTTTTTTGCCAAAGAATTTCTTTAGATTTCAGTGACGAAACGAAACTTGTTGGATTCTCTTCTCTTCGCAGCTCCCCTGCATTCTGTGGCTGAAGATCAAGAAGCCGCCGAGGTTCAGCGTGTCGTGGTGTGCCAATTGGGTAAGCAACGCTAGTTCTTCTTCTTCCTCGCGTTTCTTTTTCAGCCTGGGTGAGTTCAGTCAGAGCTGGGTCTGGCTTCTGCCTGCTCACAAACACATCTTGATTGAATTGATTTCTGTTTATGATGTATTTTGCTGAGCTAAATTTGCGCTTGGAAGTTTCATAGAGCCATGGATTAGTGATTAAACTGCTTTAGGGCCCTATTGTTGGTTCGGTTGCTGCTCACCTTTACAATTTGTTATAGATTCTTGATAGACAGGCTAATTGTTGATCATGTGCCACGAGATGCATCTGTTCATGTAAATTCAGCCTGTCATCTAGTTTTCCTTACTAATTCGTGCTGCCTATCATTAATCTTTTGTTCTCATTCTAAACAAAGTAGGGGGTCTTTCTCTGTTGTTCAAGCCTGCTCCGCATAATTGAATTTAGCTTCTAACATCTGTCAAGAGGATTAAAGTTAAAATTTCCCTTGTGGCAACTACTACAGACTGTTATTTTGACTCATCTGCATCCCAATGGTCAGTTCAATAGCCGTTGGCTCTTGGTCAGTGTCAATTATGGCATTTATATTTTGACAATACTGCATTGGATTGTAAAAATAGGCATCTAATAATTTCTTAATATCGATAGTGATATTTTTTATGTATAGTTCAAACCTCTTCGTCTGTGTCTCTTTGTCAGGGCTGCATCGTTGTCGGAGTGCTGCTGATGCTTGTGTCCACCATCGGCGGCTTACGGAGCACCGTCCAAGACGTGTCGAGGTTCTAGTTCTACTCCTGAATCCTGACGCTTGTATGCTTGTGTCCACCATCGCTTACTGTGATGAACTAGTGCCTACTTAGTCCAAGAGATGTGTAGTTGAACTTTAACCAATCTACCAAGAAAGAACCTGTGTAGTGTTGCTGCATGCGGGTGTGAGATGGGACCTTTGTAGTTCAAGTTGTAGGCTTGCAGTTGTATCATACATTCAATTCATCTTGCCAAATTTGTAACTAATTCGGTTATGGCTAGCTGTTAGTGATTGACAAATGTACTCTGCTGCCTTAAACTTCTTGGCCATATTTATCAATTTGTCTATGTATCGTTTACTTTAAGTTTTTTATATAAAACTTGGATCTGACTCACTGTTTCTCTGTTTCTTCAGGTGAAAAGATGGCATCCAATGCATTCGAGGGGTCTGGAACTCCTAAGATTGAAGAGGGGCATACATCTTCAACGCCACGCCGTACGCGGTCCAATGTTTGGGAGCACTTTGAGAAAGAATTGGTTACTGTGGATGGTGAGCTCAAAGCTATTTGCAAGTATTGCCAACTAAAACTGGTTACCAAGTCTGGAACTAGTAGTCTTAGAGGTCATGTTGCCAATGCTTGCCCAGCAATTGATAGTGCTATCAGACAGAGTGATCTTGCAAGGGTGATCTTGCTTTATGCATGTAACCAAAGTTCAAGTCAATGTGAATTTTTATGTTCTTTAAATTATCTGGATTCTCTGCACATTTTGTTTTTTATTTAAATATTCACCGTTCAGTTTTTCTGTATGGCAGTACAAGGATTGATGTCTTCACATGCACACTCACATTCATATGTACGGTAGCAGGTTAGTAAACCAAGGCATAAAGCGTTTGATCAGCTAGAGTTTGCTTTGGTTTCAAATTAGCAAATGGGGCGGTTGGGTTTGGATCAAGGAACGCAAACGATGGGGTGGGGCGGACTGGATGCACGTGACGTCAGGGGACTGGTCTGGTGCGGTTTCAGTCTGGATTCCAGACCATTACCAGGTTTAAATTCCATAGCTTTTTTATATTAAAAAATAAAGCAACGACCAGGGTTCGTAGTTTAAATTCTGTCCAAATATGAAATCAGAGTAATGTGAAGAATAAGTACTAACACCTGCATGCATTCTCAAAAAAAAAAAAAAAAAAAAAAAAAACACCTGCATGCTATCTGGTTGAGTGAGTGGTAAGCAATGGAAAATACAATCAGATAACAGTGTAATCGAAGCTAAGGAATGCTTGGCTGCCATTTTTATTATGTAAATGGTTATGGACCGTATGAATCGAACAGATGTAAAGGCCCGTTGTATTTTAGGAAACTAAATAGCTAGCACCTATGACTGCTGTGACTGAACATGTGACTTGCTAACCACTGGTAGGAAAACAAAATTGTGCACGTGGACAGTAGACAATACAGTAGTTGACTGAAACTGAACCAGCTGCACGCTGCACGCATACCACGAGCAGTCTGAGCTCGGAGTACAAACGCAACAACCACATTAGTGTCGTACTCCCTTCGCTCCTAAAAGATTCTTGTTTGCGCTTCTCAAAAAATAATTATTAGCAATTTTAATAAATAATAATTATCATCAATTAGTATCATTGAAAAGATCTTTAGATCTAGTTTTTAAACAAATTTATTTCAAAATATAAATATTATATTTATTTTCTATAAATCAAATCAAACTTATAATACGTACACTAACAACAACGATCTTTTTAGGATGGAGAGAGTATGTATGTACTGTACATACGTTGTCGATGCACAATGCATCTCATCGATCTCACACGCAGGCGCAGCATGCACGTGATGATGCACACTGATGATGGGCATTATATTGCCAACACACGCTGGATTGGTCGGTAGCTAATCGCTCATGTTCCCTTTCATGATTAACCATACTTGTGCACCAATAAAAAGCTGTTTCGGCATTTGTCTGAAAAAAAAAAAACAGTAGCTGTTCAGACGTCTCGTCGTCTTAAATAATTGCGGGGTCTATTTTTCGAGATGCAAAATATCGAAGCTGTCAATTCCCTGGCCTCTTTCATTTTTCACACCTACAAAAGTTAATCACAAATTTATACATGAATTCTGACAGTCTTTATATACAACACTTCCTCAATCTCACGTATAATATAAACGATAAACAATACTCCCTAGCTAAGGCCCCCGCGTCGCTCCAGGGGGCGACTCGGGCGGCGACCGACGCGCGCCGCCGCCCAGAGCCGCGCGTCCACGCCTCCGGTGCTCTGCCGCTGCCTGAGCCAGCCCCGGGAAGCCCGGCTGGAGGCAATGACGGCGGCGGCAGGGCTGGGCTTTCCCCCCTTGTCTTCCTCTCACCTCTCCTGGGACTCCTGCAAGCCAGTGGCGCCGTTGCGGTGCTGGCCGGGCGGGGCTGCGGGCGGCCGGCCGCCGGATCCGCCATCTCGGGCCCGGATCTGCCGCTTCGCGTTCGTCTCTGCCCCTCCTCACCGGTGGCCGGCGGCTACCCGCGTCGGCGGCGTGGCTCCGTCCAAGGCCCGGGGTCTCGTTGACCTCGCGTCGGTGGCGTGGCTCCCGTCGATACTGCGGTGCAGCAGCTACGCCTGTTCCCTGTGGCGCGTGTGCTGGTGCTGCGGCCGCCTACGAGGAGTACTCTGTGCTCGGCTTGGTTCGGCTTGCGGGAACCGCGGGTGGCGGTTTGCTTCCGGTGGGTTTCCTCACCGGAACCCTAGGTGGGCGAGACGGTGGGGGTGCTGTTGGCCGTGTTCCACTTCTCGGCGCCTGGTTCGGACGTCTGGGAGCGAGGATGGTCGCGCAGGAAGCTGTCTGCGTGGCGCGTGCCGCGGTCGCCTCCCACGGGTTCGACGGATGCAATTGCTCGCCAAGCGCTGGCCTCTGGATGCTCTGGCGTCTCCCCCCGGCGGCAGAAGTGCGGCTTCCTCGGTGACGCCGTGGTGGCGTGACCGACCATGTCTCGGGCTCGCGTGCGGTGCCGTGGGTGGTCTTCTGCTGCGGTGCTTGGGCTCGGGCGGTGGTCGCCCTACTCCGTCGGGGCTCGGCGGCGGACGTAGGGGGACAGCAGCGGGGTTCCCCCCTCTCTGTTTGCCCCTTCTTTCTTCTTGATGGTGGTCTATCTGTGGCAGTGGCTGGGGCTTTTGCTAGCGTTGGGGGGCGGTCCTTGTCTATGCCGTCCCTCCCCACTTTAGCCTTGGCTGCCATCGCGGGGCGGTTGTTGTGAAGATGGAGGCTTTGGCGTCCTTCGGCTCCGGTGGTCGTACGTGGCGGCGGGTGGTGCGGTTGGTGGACGTGCACGGCGGTGGGAGGTCAGTCTTCACATGTCGCCTTTTTGGAGCGGTGCGGGCGCAGCTTTGCGGCTACTACGTGGCCGGCGCGCCGATCTTTCCGGGGAGGCTTCTGCAGGTCTGGCAACGACGGCTCGGGTGTCTGGTGGGGAACCGGCATCGTGACCGAGGTCCGTGCTGTGGGTACTTTGGGCGAAAGCCTGGCGACGGCGACACCTATGGGTGTCGCTCTCCCTGTTGAGGGCGTCGCGTCCCCTGCACTCGCCACGGGTGAAAACCCGGTCCTTCTCGGACGAGCGACGGCGGCGCTGGGGCGTCGTGACCTTCTTGAAGTTGTCGTTGTGGATCTGGACTCTGTCATGATGTCTCATGGCAGGACCTGGTTCGTCGTTTTCGCTGTCGTGTCGCGCGGGGTTGGGTCGATGGTGGAGTAAGTGTAGTTTCTTTTTCTTAGTTGTTGTTTTGAGTTTTTAGTGGAAGTGGTGGCTCGCGTCGATGACCCAATCCGACCGAGGAGTTGAGGCTTGTGTCGATGTCCCAATCTGACCAAGCAAGGAGTTGAGTGGGCGCTAGTTGTGACGCGAGTTGAGTCGACTTGGTACCTAGATGTGCAGGTGGAGTAGGGTACCCTCTACATTTATATGGTTTTTCTGGCCCGGTTTCCAGTCAAAAACTAGGCTGATACTTGCCTTTTTCTTTTATTCATCTAATAGAAATCACGGCAAAAAGCTTTGCCGTCCTTTCAAAAAAAAAAAATCTCACGTATAATAAATATAATAAGTACTCTACTTCAAAAATTTTATATATATTATAAAATAAATAAATCATTATTAAAGTATCTCTAATATTAAACTAAGTCATAACAAAATAGACGATGATGCTTATAGAAAAATTTTGAATAATATAAATGGTCAAACACGATATCCTAAATGTCTAAACCGACACTCTTTTTGAGATAGAGTAGTACATTATGACACCCTCAATCGCCACACCATAGCAGCCACCGCCATGTAGGTTTCATAGGTTGTTTGGTTGATGAAACAAAAGTTAGGTTGTCATAGTTTCCCTGAAGAAAAAACTCACGAATCCCACCACATTCTGTGGCACTCAATTTCCACGCCACAAACTGTGATGCTGAGTGTGGCAAATAACAGTTGGCATCCAAACAGACTCATTGTGCTATTTTTAGTCTTTGTTTGTATAGTATACTTCACTAATAAACCATATTACCATATTCTACTTGACATTCCAGTGGAAATCAGCTGGTGGGGCGGATGTTACACACGGCACGCAAGACGTAGTACACCTGTAAGCTAGTCTTGAAGATCCACAGTACCAGTAGTACGTATACATACATGTACACACATCTACCTATCGACTACAGCAATACTAGCACGTAGCCCTTTGAAGATGTCGTAGGCTCGTAGCCACATGCATGTACTTCTTATATGTACAGTAACAGTACCTGAATAGATGGGCGTCCATGCAAGTCACGGCGGCCAAACCGCCGCCGTATCCGTATGTAAGCGCGAACGGCAATTCTATTCTTAAGTAATTTAAGGGCGCGTTCGTAGATCTTCTCTCTCTTTTGATTGACTTTTGGAGCTGATCTGATCCCTAATCAAATAGAGAGGACCCGAACAAATTTTGCCATGAGTACGGGCAAGACCAGCATACGCGGCTCCGCGCACGGCCACTCGTATAGCTAGCTAGCTAGCTGCAAAAACAATGGGTGATCCGGCCGGCTAGCTGTCAAGTACTCTCTCCGTCTCTAAATAAGTGTCGCCGGTAGGTGCGTCTTATAAATTTGATTTGATTTGATTTATAGAAAATACGTGCAATATTTATATCTCCAAATAATTTTGTTAAAAAACTAGATATAAAGATCCTTCCGATGATACTAATTATGATACTAATCGATAATATTTATTATTTATTAAAATTACCGATATTTATTTCTTGGGAAGCGAAGCGACAGTTATTTAAGGACAGAGGGAGTACGCGTATAAATACTTGGTGTGTGGCCAATAGAACGGCATGACAATGGCTTCCAAATCCAGAGTGATGATCACCCCAGCCATGGCCATGGTCGTCGTCGTCGTCCTGCTCGTGGCTTCTGCGGCAGCACCAGCCCACGGTGCACCCGCTGCCGCTGCCGCTGCCGGCTCCAATTCCAATGAGGGAATGGTGACCATCACTATGCCGGCTTCGACGGCCAGCAGACTCGCCCGCAGCCTGCAGGAGTTGGAAGATGTTTTCCAAAACTTCACCCCGGAAGATGTCGAGGTGCTCCTCGACGAAGTGGAGAGCGTCACCAAGATGCTGTTGCAGGCCATCAACGCCGGCACGGCTGGCTAGCTAGCTAGCTCATATGTGATGATGATTAAGCAACACTACGGCCGGCCGGGCGTAATAATTAAGGTACATATAGAATAAAAGTAGTACTACTACTTACCTATATATGTCTGTATATATATGTATGTACCCACATATGTGTACGTATGTATGTATGTGATCCTCACAGCTAGCTAGCCTTGACGGATGGATGCACGTGTGGGTGGATTCATGCATGGCTAGTAGCTGTTGGTCTCTGATCTATGAATAAACTGATGCTACTACCCGTTACGGGTAGCTCCACCATGTGATTCATTGCTGGGTCAGACAGCCACCCAAAACTAGGCCTTGTTCACTTCCCATGAAAGTTACAAGTTTTTTCACTCTCTCTCCATCACAACAATTTCTACTCGTATATATGGAGCATTAAATGTTAGTAAAAAAATAACTAATTGCACAGTTTTGTTGTAAATCATGAGATGAATCTTTTGAGCCTAGTTGGACCACGATTAGACAATATTTGCCAAATACAAACGAAATGCTATAGTTGCAACTTTTTCTAACATTTACGAACTGAACAAGGCCCTATACTGCAAAATGTGTTAGCTACTTCAGAAAGATTGGCTATAGGATAAAACCAAACCAATATCGTTTTACAGTAACTCCAGAATACTTAACAAATTCCATCTATACAAATTCCATCTAGAAGCAACGATGCAAGCACAAACAGGCCAATCATGGCACACTAATGTCAGACTTAATTTGACAATGTCTGTAAACATCATAGCAGTATGGTGCAGTGCAAGGCCAGAAGCCATCCATTTAAAAGTTCTATAATACAGGATAATGGAAGTAGCAGATGAATACATGATAGCCTTGGTCCTACATTACTCAAAGCATAAACACAAGATAGTTATCCTGTTAGTCCTACTAAGAAGTCACCTAACTACACTACTTAAAACTTGTCAACAAACAATTGAATACAGCAACACAAAGATGCCAATCAGTATCTCTACTCATGTGAAACCTCATGTCTTCAAACATTTTAGCAGCATTTTAGACCAAAATGTACTTCCCATTTAAAATTTTCTGATAACGAAGTAGCAGATTAAGACATGATTGCATTGTTCTTGTTGATGAGCAAGCATTAGTATTAGGCATAGACTCATCTACATTAATTGACCACTGACTGAAATCAATGTACTAAAATACCCTTAATTACAAAATAATATTGTAGGGAGGGATCGGTGGTTCCTCTCAAGCACTGGGTACTTCAGAACCTATCTACCTGCACAAATCAACGAATTTGCTAGCAATGTTACTACCAAAGTGTAGTAATAAGCATAGGAAAAATACAGCAACAGTCGAACACAATGACGGAACCTTCTCTCTAACGAAACTAGAATGAGGACACAAATCATGCTGCCACCGTATAACCTAATGCAGCATGCACACGGAACACATGTTAGCTGAAAGCCTCGAAACAACATCCAGAGACAATTGTTCTCACGCTAAGCAAAATTACAGAATGCAGCTGCATTTCCGGTGCTAAAATCAATAGAACCACCGATTGCACACACACCCCTAAATTCCCCAATCGAAGAGGTGGCGCGGGTGGGGTTAGCGTACCATAGACACGGTCGGCGATCTCGAGGAGCCGATCCGGCGGCTTCTAGTAGAAGAGCCTCCGAAACAGCACCATCCCCTTGCGCTTCCATCCTCCATCACTGTCGCCGTCTCCGGCGACCTACCTGCGGACCCACTTTCCCCACGACGCCCGGGACTAGCCGACCGCACTTCTGTTGGTGGCCCGTCAGCCAAACTGCGACGACGGTGCTAGCGATGACCGCGCCCCGCTATCACCGCCATGCGCCGACCACCCGCCGATCAGGTGCGCCACGCATACCTGCACGCCCGCCCGCCCCAGCTCCCAGTGCGAGTCACGAGAGCGTAGTGCCTTCCTTGCCGCGGTGGATTCAACCAGCTAGGGTTTGCTTAATTTCCCCTCTCTGTTGCCGAGGAATTTTTTCACTCATGCTGCTAGAATTGTTTTGGGAGTGTTCGAGGTGGCAGAGAAGGAAGCGGAGAGGAGGAGGAAGGCAGAAGGGAGACGACGCTAGCTAGAAGAGGAGGCGGCAGAGCACGCGCACACAAAACGAAACAAATGCCTTGGAGGGTGGGATTTTTCTGCGGATGACGTGTGGGGCCGACTCCAACAGCTGCTCCACGCCTGCGGCCGTGCATCCGTGACCGTTGAATCGGGGGGATTCAGGACACGGTGCGCGCGCCACACTACTCGGTCTCCAACGACACCAAGCAGCGGGCACCTTTTTTTTTTAGAAACATCAGTGGGCACCTGGTGGGCCGGACTAGTTAGGAGTAGTTGGGCTGGGCCTGAACAGCAGGTTGAATCAAGGTTGGTTGGCCCAACGAATATACTCGTGCCGCGTTACACAGGGCCCACGAGTAACGGGCCTAATCCAGATCGAGAGATTTGCGATCCCGGTTTATAGGAAGGAAATTCTTTCATCTTTCCATAGTTTTTTTAAGAAAAAAAAAGCAATGACCAGGGTTCGTAGTTTAAATTCTGTCCAAATATGAAATCAGAGTAATGTGAAGAATAAGTACTAACACATGCATGCTGTCTGGTTGAGTGAGTGGTAAAGCAATGGGAAATAGAATCAGTTAACAGTGTGTAATCGAAGCTAAGGATGCTTGGCTGCCATCTTTATTATGTAAATGATTATGGACCGTATGAAGGCCCGTTGTATTTTAGGAAACCAAATACGGAGTAGCTAGCACCTGTGAATGAACATATATGTGACTTGCTAACCACTGGTAGGAAAACAAAATTGTGCACGTGGACAGTAGACAGTAGTTGACTGAAACGGAACCAGCTGCACGCTGCACGCATAACACGAGCTGAGCTGGGAGGACATGAACAAACGCAACAAATACATTAGCGTCATATATACGTTCTGTACATACGTTGTCGATGCACCACCTCAATCTCACGCAGGCGCAGCATGCACGTGATGATGCACTGATGATGGGCATTATATTGCCAACACACGCTGGATTGGTCGGTAGCTAATCGCTCATGTTCCCTTTCATGATTAGCCGTACTTGTACACCAATAAAAAGGTGTTTCGGCCCAAAAAAAACAGTGGCTGCTCAAATGTATTGTCGTCTCAAATAATTGCGGGGTCTATTTCTCAATTCCCTGGCCTCTTTAATTATTCACACCTACAAAAGTTAACCACAAATTTATACTATGAATTCTGACAGTATTTTTATACAACACTTCCTCAATCTCACATATAATAAATATAATCCATATGTTCTAAAAAAAGTGTTGTTTTTTTTTTTTTTTTCGACACTATATTTGACTATTCATTTTGTTTAAAAATTTTATATATACTTTAATGATAAAATAAGTTCTAACAAGATAGATAATATTTATAGAAAAATTTTAAATAAAATAAATGGGCAAATACGATATACTGAAATCTAAAATGACACTGTTTCAGACGGAGACAGTAGTACGTTACGACACCCTCAATCGTCACGCCACAGCTGCCACCGCCATGCGGGTTTTGTAGGTTGTTTGGTTGATGAGACAAAAGTTAGGCCGTCACAGTTTCTCTACAGAAAAATCTCGCGAATCCCACCACACTGTGTGTGGCACCCCAATGTTCACGTACGCCACAAATGTGGTGCTGAGTGTGGCAAATAAAAGTTGACATCAAATAGACTCATTGTGCTATTTTTATAGTAGTCTTTGTTTGGCAAAGTTGTATAGTACTTCACTAATAAACCATATTGTACTTGACATTCCAGTCGAAATCAGCTGGTGTGGGGCGCGCAGATGTTTACACACATGGCACGCAAGATGTACATGTACGCATGTACCTATCGACTACATATAAGAAGCTAGTATACTGGTACTCCATATAAGAATTTAAACTGTATACGAAGCCCTTTGAAGATACATGTACAGTATAAGATAGTATACGTATACATGTATACTGTATGCATACGTATAAGATATATGTAAACTGTATAGGTACATGCATACTGTAATGGGAAATAGAATCAGTTAACTGTATACGAAGCCCTTTGAAGATACTGTACATGTTTACACACATGGCACGCAAGATGTACATGTACGCATGTACCTACATATGTATCGACTACATATATGCATGTACGCATGTACCTATCACTAATAAACCATGTATACGTATGCGTACATGTATACTGTAGTCGATAGGTACATATAAGAAGCTAGTCTTGAAGATCCACAGTACCAGTAGTACGTATACATGTACGCATGTACCTATCGACTACAGTATTAGTACGTAGCCCTTTGAAGATGTCGTTGTTGGCTCGTAGCTACATGCATGCATGTACTTCTTATATGTACAGTAAGAGCATCTTCAACGGTTCTCAATCCTAAATTGTTATCTTTATTTTTTTTGGCAAAAATAGAGAAAAAAACTTCTCCAACAGTTTCGCCTTCTCCAGGGTTGCCATTTATTCAAGTCGCTACGACTCATACAAGATATATGCGCGCTCGACTCTGCGCACATCCATCCGTATTAGAAGAGGTGGAAGGATATAAATATAATTTTATTTCAGCCCCAGGGTTCCTGATGTAAGTTTTTAAGAGTGAAAGGATATAAATATAATTTTGTTTCTGTCCCAGGGTTACTGATGTAAGTTTGATCTCGGTTTGGCAAATGAATTATGCCAAACTATTGGAGAGAGATTCTTTTTTCACTTGCCATATATTTTAGAGAGTTGTCAAATCATAAGATTTGCCAAGTGAATTTTAGCAAACTCCTGGAGATGCTCTGAATAGATATGAGCGTCCATGCAAGTCACGGCTAAACCGCCGTCCGCCGTATATAAGCGGCGACAAATTCTATTATTAATTAATTTAAGAGCGCTAGTAGATCTTACTCCCTCCTCCTTAAAATATTTGTCGCTTTTCGCTTTCCAAGAAAAAAAACTATCGGTAATTTTTATAAATAATAGGTATCATCGATTAGTATCATAATAAGTATCATCGATTAGCATCATAATTAGCATCATCGAAAAAGATCTTCAAATCTACTTTTTTTTTTAACAAATTTATTTAGAGATATAAATATTACATTTATATAAATTGAGTCAAACTTGTGGTATGAAAATCGAAAATAGTAAATAATTTAGGACAAAGAGAGTATCTCGTTTGATTTGAATTTTGGAGCTATGTGATCCCTAATTAAGGATGAGGATGATGCACCAATGGATATTCGTGGTTCTTCTCTAGCTCATCTTAAAGAGCTAATTCTACATTTTTTCTCTATTTTTCACTATAGTTCATTGATTTAAATTAGTGAAGAACCAAGGTTATCCATTTGGAACACCATTCCCATCTTTATCCCTAATAAAATAAAGAGGACCCAAACAAATTATGCCATGGGTACGGGCAAGACGAGCGCGCATACGCGGCTCCGCGCACGGCCACTCGTATAGCTAGCTAGCTGCAAAAACAATTGGTGATCTGTGTCCATCGCACGCTTGCGTATAAAATACTACTAGGTGTGTGGCCAATCGAACGGCATGGCATCCAAAATCCAGAGTAGTAGTGTCGTCCCCAGCGGCCCATGGCCATGCATGGCGGTCGCCATGGTCGTCGTCATGCTCCTGGCTTCTGCGGTAGCGCTATCCCACGGTGCACCCACTGGCGCCGCTGCCGCTGCCACTGCCGGCTCCAATAATGTGCGAGTAATGGCGACACTCGCTTTGCCGATTTCGGCGGCCACCAACATCGCCCGCGATCTGCAGATGTTGATGCAAGAATCTTTTGTTCCAGGCCATCAGCAACACGTATGTAGAAGAAAACTAGTACTAGTTACCTATATGTCTGCGCACTACGTGTATGTATGTGATCCTCAGCTAGCTAGCCTTACGGATGGATGCAGTGTGCATGGATTCATGCATGGCTAGTTGTTTGTTGGTCTCTGATGATGCATGAAGAAACTGATGCTACTACCCGCAACGGGTAGGTCCTATGCACCTCAACACGAATATCAAGTATCAGTCTTGTGTTTGTGGGATGACGATGTTGTGGTAAACGGAATCGATCAGCCACGTTTGGATTTGGATGGAGTTTTGTGTATGTACATATCGTGAGTCGTGACAGCTTGTGTGCTCCGTAGAGGATTTTATATCTACAAGAATTTCATTATGTGACCCCACCCCCCAAAAAAAAATCACTACCGAAAATAGCGGTGATATTGATGATTAAAACCCTAGGTTAGGTTCAAGGGCTAGATACATATGTTATGGTCTCCGGTGGACCTGGCCAGAGTGGCGTGCCAGCTCGTGTGTATAGCGAGCTGGACTGGATCCTCTACGCACTCTAACAACCCCCCTTCCCCCCATCATTGTGGAAAGTCATACAAAGTTTGTTGGCTAGGTCAGAAAGATCGGCTATAAGATATATAGCAAAAACACCACAATGGTAAGGAGCTCGATCACTCGATGTAGGGCTTAGTTGACTTTTAGGTCGGCCGACGTCTAGGTTTGTTCGCACTTAAACCTTGTGTCTCTAGCTAGCGATGAATGTGATATACTAGACATGTCGATGAAGGAACCACTAGGAGCGCGATACACAAGACATGTCGATGGAGGAGCCACTAGGCTGGCTGATACCTTTATATATGACAAAGTTATAGTTTTGTGATACCAAGTGCCACTACTACGGTATTCTTAACCGCAGTGGTCGGTTTAGATTTACCATGTTGGGTGTTCCAACCACCTCGAACGGAAGACCTCGAGATGGTTGGTTTAACCACCTCAGTTAATAGTATTAACCAAGACAGTGCACTTAAGAAGCCCGCCTCTAAACTATATATTAACAGAGGCGGATTCTTATTATATAACCGCCTCGGTAAATGATTTTTAAATTAAAAAATAAAATTGATTCTAGACATTCGATTTGAATTTGAATTTGAATTATGTTGTTAAAAGCACAAATATATATCATGAACTAATTAATATTCGGGTTATTGTACCATGAACCAAAATATTGAAGTACTTATGTCCATGTCATATCATTATACATGAAACTAAGATCCCTAACTAAAGTCTCAAGCGACATGTAATCCTGGAGGCGTAGGTTGGTGCTCCAATTTCAGTTTTTTTTCTCAAACTTTTCTTCACGTGCTAACTCGTTGTTCTCATAGAACTTTCTCCATACATGCACGCAATCCTGTAAGATAAATTTAAACATGCCCGCCACTGTTTGATTGCAGTTCTTGTCGGTTGCCGTCCTTGGTTGCCAAGATTTGATTGCTTTCTTGAGCTGTCATAGGCTCGTGTTGAATTTGGGAACGCTTTAAGTTGCTCGCAAACATAGTATCCCCACAACGCTTTAAGTTGCTTGCAAACATATAAAGGGCATGCATGATATACAATAGCACATACGGCTTTTGGTACGTACCAGGAAATTGCGCCTGATTTTCAATTTTGTGCCATTCTTCTATTGCTTCTTCCCTGATCGTCGAAGCATTGGGGTTCTAGCACGTACTTAAGCATCTCCAAAAGTTTGCTAAATTTCACTTGGCAAATCTTGTGTTTTGCCAAGTTACTAAAAAATATGTCAAGTAAAAATAAAGTCTCTCTCCAATAGTTTTCTATTTTTAACTTGGTAAAACTTAAAAAAAAAGTCCCAGCAAGATTGTTTGTTGACCGGTACCAGGGGAGGTCGCACGCGGGCCTTCTCCATCGCGTGTTGGACGTCGCCGCTGGAAGTCGCCATCCCTCCGCGACGTTTCCACGGGGAAACAGGCGTCGATCTTCGTCCTTTCCCTTTGCCGGCAGCATACTACACCAGCCAGAGTGCTAGAACAGAAGCCGGCCATCTCCATGTACCTGTGCCGCCATCTCTCCCTCCCTCAGCGCGCAGCAGCAGCTCAAGGCCATGCACATCGATTCAGAATCAAATAAAAACTCAAACAAACAGGATGGATACAGATCATCAGCAAGCAGTACCATGGGGAACTAGAACATACACGCAAGTACAGCAACATGTACTATTTTCTGATAGATACAGCACTGTGTAATAAACTACGATCACAGACGCGCGTTCAGTAGAGTTACAGACACATTCAGGCGCGTCAGCAATAATGGGTCTGTAATAAGGAATACTTACAGACGCGCAATATGGAGTCTGTAATATGTTATTCTGTTTCGAACCTTTTGACTAGACGGGTCTGTGCTACGTCAACACGGGTCTATGGTAAGACTTAATACAGACATTCTGACAGGAGGCGAGTCTGTAATAAATATGTTAGACAGACGTATCTTTATTGCGTGTCTGTATTAATTGATTAAGATAGACGCCCGCTGTTTTCTTTAAGCGCGTCTGTAGTAAATTAGGATCACACAGACTCCAGTAGGGCTCGTCTGTAGTTTTATATGCCTACGTCCGTAGCATAGAACATATAATATATATATATATATATATATATATATATATATATATATATATATATATATATATATATATATATATATATCCCATATATTGACCCAAAAAACTATAGCTTAAATATTTTGTTCCCAAAAAACATCGATCTGCAATTATATATTATATATGTGTCCAAATTAACAAAAAACACACAAATTAATACCCTACAAGTACCCATGCATAGTACAATTAAAAGTGCTTCATTGAGTTCATATATAACTCGGGATCCACATGTACACACATACTGGATCCACATGTACACATACTCAATTATTTGCACAATAAAACTCGCTTCCCTTTTCGATGATTTGCGACACAATGAACATGGCAATCTTCTCTCTAATGACCTCCAAGTTGATTGGGGTGCTGAGCACTTCAAATTCCTGGGCAGATGCGATAAAAGCATTAATTAATTTCACACCCAGACATTATTGCTTGCAGAAATGGTATCTCAAGTAATTAAACATATATATATATAAAAAGCAATCAGTAATTTCACACATAAGATTGTAACTAGTAGCATATATATAATCAAACCTGCGGTTCAAACAATTAACCTGCAGTCAGTCATCATGCATATGCATGCAGTCTGCAGTCAGCTATACACACACGGCTAGCCTTAATTAATTTCCAACATGAAAAAATCGAACACGAAATGAAAAATCGAAAGGCTAGAATAAACAGCATAATAAACAGCAGCCTGCAGTCAGCTAACAGTTACAGTCAAATGAAAAATTGAACACGATGAAGAATTAACATCCTAGAATAAACAGCCTAAACGCGCCAGCAAGAATAAACAGCCTAATGCCTAATAAACAGCCTAAACGACAGCGGCCTGCAGTCAGCTAACAGAGTGAGCTAACAGTTTCAGTCAAGTATTTATATTATTCATATATAGCTAAAGTCAGCTTGCGATATGTATACAATGTATCAACATTTTTTAATTTTTTAATTTTTTTTGTGACTTGACTTCTTTCTTTTGTTTTAGCCTGTTTATGATGAATGCCTTGATGATGAATGCCTGTCAATATGCATGCTGCATGCATCCAACTGAACTACTAAACCTATGCAGTGTAAATTCTAGCACACAATTAATTTTATTTGAATGTAACAAAAATCTTAAGAAATTTTTGTTGCGATGATCTCAGCAAGGGATACGTGACCGAGTCTTGAAGCAAGGGTTACGTGACCGAGTTAGGGAGGCAACAACCCCACATCTACCTGATTGGATTGCAAAACTAAACTTGTGTGCCGCTTATAAATAAAAAGGTTCCCGACCGTCTCAACAGCTCATGCAAACAAGAGAGGCTAACCATCACGCACTTCAACCCTTAAGCACCTGAGCTAACCAAAAGGATGGATATGACTAATGGGAAGGCCGCTGCCCAACGCCATCAAGAGTAGGTTGACAACAAGGAGGTAGTTGCTTCTTCCATTGTCACTGACGCCAACTGTACAGCTACAGGATATACCTTCCTTCACAATCTATATATGTTAGTGCCTGCTCCAAGTAGACAAGAATCCCTGCACCTAAAGCCTAATGACTTCCTCCTCTATAATGAAGGAAAAGTAAGAGATTTACTAATTAATATATATACCTGTACAACTATAAGATACACCTTCTCTGACTCTCTGTTAGGGTCTGATCCAAGTGGTCAGAGTCCCTGCACCTAAAGCCTAATAACTTCCTCCTCTACAACTCTACAACGAAGGTAAACTCAAGAGATCTACTGATATTAGTCTAATATTAAGCATATCCCAATCATCTTTAAGTTTTTCCAACAACTTGTTATCGAGAACGATCGGTATACAGTACCGAGTTGAACATAGAATGTCAAGATAGAACTCTCATCATAATTATCTATGAACAAACTATTCCTAGCCTATTATATCAGATTCGAACTCTTGGCTAACTTATATGAAATATCATAAATACAATGTAGGCGGAGAGATATCAATAACTTTGTGTATCCCGTTCCAACGCACGGTCATATTTGCTAGTATTTCTAAAAGAGCAACAACGCTAAATAAAACTTCAGTTACTTGAGGAGCCATTACCTCAGGATCCAAGTTGGTTTGTGCCATCGCAAGCATCAAGTTATGGGCTGCATAGAAGCCACATGTGTTGTCCACAAGTTGCTGTTGGCACTGCAAACATATCAAACAACTTGGTTAATTAATAATGGAACTGCAACAATAATGGAATTCAAACACTGCACTTTTGGAAGTTAAACACAGCTACTTACTGCAAATTTTGTGGCATGGGTCAACTTGACATTTTTCGGCGGCTTGTTCACCCTTTGTAATGAGTTGCAAAAAGCTCTACAGATACATGAATTGATTTCACATTTAATTTGAATAACACAATTAAGAAATAATACAGAACATATATACTCACTCATCAATCAATGATTTCAACCCACTCCAATCTCTCTTGGTCCCTCGGTTGGAGTCAAGGTACAACACTTTCTGCCACTTGGGAACGATGACGACAGCAATCCAGTGCCCACCACAGTTATGTGCAAACATCACAAAGTCTTTAATCACATGTTCCCTTAATCCTTCTTCCAGATACCCAATGCTATAAGCTCTATTACTAGTCATTGAGGTTATTGACAATGGGTCTGGATCAAGAAGGCCAACTGGGATGGAATTGTTCCTAGCTTGTACAATCAGGCACCTACAAATACAGCAGCACAAAAAAGCATTTTAGTCGAATTTAGCAACCAAATACCTCGAAGTACCATCACTGTATCCTACAATAATGAAAGCGCCTAAAATAGCGTAATTGAACTTACAATGTCCAAAGAAATAAGAATGGATACATCCAATGCATCAAATGTAAAGAGGTCGAACAGATCATCCAATCCAACAATGAAAGCCTCACTTTCTCGTTCACGCCAAAAATGTTCGCGCTTGAACATAGTCACAATCCCATCCATTCTATTCTCTGCACACGCTTTTATGTAGTAGGCATGAAGAGCACCACACCCAGGGCCAGCCTTCTCAACATCTATGGCTGATAGCATTGGCTGTCCAAATTTGAATGCGGGGTTAGGACTGATCCATACTGATGACACAGGGGCACTCAGAGACGATTTGGTGGGTTCTAACTGCTGCTTCTTCTGCTTCTGCTTTACACCATCCTGCTTGCCCACTTTGATGCCACTCTTGCTTGCTCTAGGGCCTAGGCGATTTTTCGTGCGCACACGTGTGGACTTAGTTACCTCCTTGGGATAACTCTTTTCTACACCATTGCTTCTCCCCTCAAGTGAGACTGAATCATTGTGTACCACAAGGGCATTCAGAGTGCTTTTGGCTAAATTAGTCACTGAAGGCATTCCCGATGTTGGATTAGAGACCACTGTTGGTCGCACCACAATGCAATCCCTCCTCCACGGGATCCTCTTGGATAGAGCTGCACCAAGAGTTGTTATCTCAGCACTAGGGGGAGGAACTAGCATCAAACCCTCATGTTCCGGATACACAAAATCAACATGCACAACGACACATCCACCCTCTACTACGACTGCATTTATCTCATTTTGTTTTGGGAATACCCGACCCCTGGCAACCTCCCTCTGATAACATCCTGGGTTGATTACAAGTGTACATGACGTAGGCTCAGTAGGAAGGACCACAGAACAAGTTCCTGTAGTTGCAACAAGTCCATCCACCTGGACATTGCAGACCGCATCCGAGGATGTGCCGGCTGAGGCACAACTGCTCTTGAGACAGCCTGCAGAGGTCATGGTGGTGTTGGGAGGCAAGCTCAAATCCAGTCCGTGTTCACGTAGCATGGCCATGATATCTTTAGTGACCTTCTCGGTAACCTCTTGTGTCAATTGGCTTCTAACTTCTTCTTTAATGGCTTCCACATCCACATTTGAGCACTTCCTCTTTCTGTACATGCTGGTGCAATCCGGCCAATACTCCCAACCAAAATAACTAGACACACCACGCATGCGCCCTGTCGTTTCTGGGCAGCCCAAGACCTCTGTTAGTACATCTTTTTCCCTTACCAAAGTGAGCCCTGAAGCCTCAATCTGTGCTTGCTTCTCTATAATTAGTTTAGATACCCTTTCAGCTGAATCATTCAGCCAACAAATGTCTGCACTGCCGTCTGACTTAACTAATTTACTCCGTGCACGCAACCAACTCCTACAACGGCCAAGAGGAAATTTGTCCCAAGGATTACTGATTCCTTTGGCAGCTAATTCCCTATCCTCCTGCTCCCCACTGCTCAGCTTTGCCAACATACCCCCCGTCCCTAAACAATGCTCATGCACGCTCTTCTCCCGAAGTTTCTTGTATCTCTCACTTTTTGCCTTTTCTTCTTTGGTATTCTTCAGTGCCACAAAATCTGCAAAATCTTTAGGCTTAATGTATGTGTGCTTCAACGTGGCATCCAACCCTTTGTTGACAAAATTGCGTACTAGGTCGCTTTTGTGGGTTCTAAAACTTTTGGCTACCATCTTCATAATATTCTTGCGTGCCTTATCCTCCCAAGCACTTGGGAATTCCAATCTCGGCTTCACACATTCATTATATAAATCCTTCCTTGCATCTTCAGTTATTGCATTGAAAGGCACGATCAAAGATATCCTTTGTTTAGCAATCAGACCAGCAAGCCTCTTCATTCTTAACCTGGCCTTCTTCTCTATAGGCATCCCATCAGGAGTGACCTCCTTCACAATTATCTTGTCTTCTGGCCACTTTGTGATTGTCCTCTTTCTTCGCTGCCTAAATGCAGGATCAGATGGCTCCACCTCTTCAACTATGCACTCCGCGTCTCCACTAGTTTCATTGCCATCCTCCTCCACACTATCACTTGTTTCGTCGGCACTTGATGGTGCATATTCCGCATCATCCTAGAGGACATATTTGAGTGATTTTGTTATTGAACATGATAGAGCACTGCAGGCTAACAATACGTAATATATCACAAAGCTATAAAGCTTACCATTGCGATAGAGCTCTCTATGTATTAAACAACTAGTACTCAACTATATATGTACAAACGCCAATGACCAGCCTTTGGTATTTGTCAGTATCCTAGAAAGAAGAAGCAAAAGAGGCAACTTAGTAGTAAATTACATAATAGAACCACAATATATGCACAATAGCTAGATCATAATACAATATTATTGAACCAAAGACTCACAACTTTACCAAATTATTCAGTGAAGAACATGTGTAATAGGATCTAACACATGAGATTTCTGCAGGATTTTTTTATTGTTCACCAACGCCATCAATCTTTGACGAAATCTTTGATGCCACACATACTCTTGACGAAATCTTGTCCCATATGATCTGGTATTCACTTAAATAGTTACATATACAACAGTAATCCTCATCTATAGGCAGAACAGGCATGTGCCAGTCAATGGAACTGCAAAAGCAACAGGAACCAAACGATAGATGGCCATGGCCACGACCTAATATGCCTATTTAATACAAACATCTTTTTATTGGAAAATGAATAAAAGTGACTATTTAGACTTTGCTAGGCTGCAATGTGCAGGACACAACTACCAACAGCCATGGGCCACGGCCGTGGATCATGCGCATACTGGAAAAAAATTACTATTTAGATTTAGCAAGGATGTAATGTGCAGACAATACAACTACCAAGGGCCACACGGCCGTGGATCATGCGCACTAGCAGATGGCCGGTTTAGCATTTCAGCATACAACCTTTTTCAACTACTGAATAGATGATTTAACCAAAGCAATAACAATCATCTACTAAGTTCAAAGCACAAAAAGGAAAAAGCGGATACATTTAATCATACTTAGAACAGTAGCACTTCCAATTGCAACAGAGACAACTTTATGATCATCTACTATATTCTATGTTTCAACAATGGTTAAAAGGCTTCTAAATATAATTGAGATCTGAATAGTCCATGCTGAAAAAATGAACAAGACAAACTTTACTTGATTGTTTTTAGAGACCTTGCCTCTAGCCAAATCCTAATTTTATGCTTCCGTGTTTTTCTTCCCCTGTATCAGCTAGAGGCTGCAACATGCATAAACAAAGTAAGGAATTTGAATCAATCTAACATGTGTTATACACTTATACTCTCATTTGTTCGATTTGTAGCACTCAAATCAAGGGAAACACTCTAGCTAGGTTATCCTTGCTCATGAAGTGTAACTAATTTTGTTATTATGATATATACTATTTGTTGCTAACCTAGCTAGCTATATATACTTAACTAAAAAATAATCTTCTGGGCGGGGGTCGTAGCAGAGGAACATAAAAGAAGTCTTGTACCTGCGGCGTCCAGCAGCTTCCACTATAGTGGCCGAGGCAGTGGTGTACTTGCGTCGCGGGCCGTCAGGTCACCTCAGCTCCAGATCTGATCTCCTCGATCGGTGGATTGGCGCCATCGGACACACTTGAGGACGGCGTTGGAGACGGAGGCGCGGGCGATGCGGCGGCTCAATCAAAGGTACTCAGCCGGGGTTGCGCCCAGCGAGGCTGGTGGCGGCGCCTATACCCACGGCGGTGACGGGTAGAGCTAAGCTAGCGAAGTTTGTGTGTCTTTTTTTGGATAATAGACACGAAACAAGCAAAAGGCCACCACACACAGACGCGCCCCCGCTGTCGTTAGTAACACCCGCCGTCTGCTTCCACCGCCCCCCGGCCCCCTCCCTCTTGCTGGCCTTGCATAATAAAACACACACGCACCGCTAACGGCTCGATCGATCTCTTCCCTTTTCTTCATATCTCTTCTACCGTCCCAGGCCAGCGAGAGGTTGCGCCGCACATCTAGCTAGCTTGCGCCGCAACCGCGCGCCGCTCTCCCTTCCGTTGGCTACCCCTGCCTGTACACCCCACCATGTCCCGCCGTTTTGGGAGCTCGTCGACGCAGGGGCGCGGCCGCATCCCGCACCTGCGCGATATGCTTGGGGAGTACCCACTGAGGCATACCGCCTCCCCCTCATCCCCTGCCCCCAACCGTGGCAAAAAAGAGGGTGCTCGAGCTCGTGTTGCAGACAGACGACCATGGGAACAGGGGCAAAGTCTTCTTCAAATGCCCTAGTAACGTCAGGGGCATGGAAGCGGTACTCACAGATTCATTCTTGGTTGGAATTAATTCTTCAGATCTGCGCGCTACGTACGGTTTGGTTTGGATTATTAATAGTTCAACTTGTTTGCTTAATTCGTTTTAGGTTCCTGGATGGTGCGGTTTCTATGAATGGCCGCGTGAGTACCTGGCGATTCTAGTTGCCGTGGGCAAGATTGTGATGGTTCTGGGTCAGCCTGCTGGTGGAGAGGAGGAAGTTGATTCAATGGCAGTGTTTGCTGGGGGGCCTGTTGGTGGTGCCATTGTTCCTGTGCAGAAGACCACAATGGAGGCAAACCTGGATGCTTTGATTGCTGCTGTGAAGGTCTTGTCCCTGTTGTTGGGTGCTGGTGTTCTGGTTGCAGCTGCGTATGTGTTCAAGTAGGTGTCTGTGGTTGAAGTATAGTCGATCGATTTATTAGATATCCATGTGCTGCATATGTGTTTAGTAGGCACAGTTTAGTATGTAGGATTAGGTAGTATATGTTTGGTTGCCACTGGTTGCCATTGCCATCAGTTGTGTGCCATCGATTATTGATTAAAACTATGGCCATGTGGATTGAAATCTTCTAGTAGTAATCAAATGCTATTTTCATAATATTGTGCAAATCCATTTTACGGTACAGCATTGATCGATAGCAAATTAAAATCCATACCAGATATATGACATATATACATATATTGTTTTCTAACGTACACCCACATGTTTATGTTTGATTTCATTAATCTGCTGGCAATAATTAATTGCCAAAACATAATGTGGCACCAATTATCACGGTACCATTTATCACACCAGAATGATTATTTTTCACAATAAAATAAACCATAAAATTTGGCCCCGGTGGGGCGGGCTGCAGGTTTCAAAAATAAAAAATTTAGCCCCCAGCCCCAGGTTCGAACCACAAAAATTTCATACAAACCATGCTAATTAACTTGGTACGAAAAAAAAAAAAATGCCCCCACGGGGAGTGTGGGTGGGGAGTTTCAACCCTAGATCTCTGGGTCTGGAGAGGAGAGAGGTAACCAACTAGGCTTGGTAGCAGTATGTCAACAGGGCAACAATGGATAACTAAAATTTAGACGAGCCGCAACGCACCCATTTTTCTTCCTCACTTTCTCCATCCACCGTTTCACTAGCCGCCCCTTCGCCCTCTCTCTGTCCAGATGCGTGCAGCGCCGCCGCGCCCATTGAGTCCGCGTCGCTTCCTCAAGGCCCGCCGTGGCCTGATCTCTTCGGCGTGGGGAGACCAGGCGGCGACATTGGGACACTTCAGCGCAGCGCGAGTTCGAAAACCCGCCAGCGGGATGCCACGACTTGGCGCCGCCAGATCCACGACACCGACTGCGCGACGCCGCTACCATGCGTCCGCCGGATACCAGTACTTCCGCGCCGCCGCCGACGATCCACGCCGCCGGACCTGCCCCCTGCCTCTAACCTGTGAGTACATTTGAGGACCAACTATCCGCGTGCTTGATTTTCTGTCGTTCTTGTTTTTATAGGTTGTTATTGGAAAAGCTCATGAACATGTAGATTGTGATGCACTATTTGCATTGATTTAAGCCTGCATTAGACCTTATCCAGTATGACTCTAGTTAGCATAAATTCATATAATGTTTTGGTCCTTGGTCTCCTGCTGCAGACAAATTGTATTTGGTAAAATTAAGTTTTGTTGAACATGGCCGCCGAATAACAAGTCAAATACATGATGCGGGGCTGATAGCTTGCAAAAGTAAAACTTTTCAGTGCATTAAGGTTGAGTAGTGATGCTTACTTTAGTTTGTTTTTTCTAGTTGCTGCTATACAAGTATTAAGTACCCGTAAAAATGGATTCCTAGGGATATGGTTGCTTATTTAGGACAGGTTACAGGCTGGCGGCTCTTGTAAATGCTCGATTTCTATTCTAGAATGGAAGCACAGGAGGGGCTGATAGCCTGCAAAGTAAAACTTTTCAGTGCATAAAAGGCTGAGTAGTGATGCTTTACTTCAGTTTGTTTTTTCTAGTTGCTTCTATAGAAGTATTAAGTACCCCTGAAAATGGATTCCTAGGGATATGGTTGCTTATTCAGGACAGGTTACAGGCTGGCGGCTCTTGTAAATGCTCGATTTCTATTCTAGAATGGAAGCACAGGAGTGGGTTCCTTAGCTGGACCTGAAATGCAGAAGCTCCATTAGACTTAGATTACAAAATAGTACTATTACCAGGTTGACTGCTTGTCTATTTTGTTTCTTGGCGCCTTGGGATGAATTTCGAACTGAATTGTTGCAGCACTGCAATGACCTATTTGTCTCTGTATGGTAATATAAGCTTAACCAAACTTCATACTAATTTTATACAATGTTGTTGTGTATATTTCCAATGAACTAAATGATATCACATTTATAAACATGTAGCATGCAGCGGTTCCCACTACTTGATGAACGGCGACGACAAGGATCACCGGGCTAGGGCGGATCGAGCAAGGCCAGGTACAGTAAACAGTCAATTGTAATATATGTGTTCCTTCTGGTTGTTGTATCTTAGTTCCTGGCTATTTTGTTTCTTTACAGGTGCTTCATCCATTGAGGCCCATGAGACATGCTACTCACGGCGTCATGCAATATGACGAGCGGTACACGCCGATCTTGAAGCGTGCCAACCCCGGCCACTGCTGCTCGGGTGGTTCTTCGCGGATTGCCACCGTTGAACGATCCGCGACCGACAGCGTTGATCGATAGGTGGCGCTCGAGAGACACACACAGCCTTCCACGGCCCGCCGCGGAGAGATGACGATCACTCTTGCCGATGTTGGTATGATCCTTGGACTCCCAATCCGAGGCATCCCAAAGGATCGGAGATGTGGTCAAAGACAACCGGGAGGACCGTAGCAGAGTTTTTGGGCCGCCCATTGCAAGAGCTTGAGCCGGAAAGAAGCGCCGCTTCAAGCGGTGTGCCCCTAAGCCGCTTCGTGAAACAATTTGGCGAGTGTCCGACAAATGTGTTGCACTCGTCGCTACATGCTCTTGAAATTTGCTTGTCCTTTTTAGTCCGATACTTCAATTATGTTTGCATGACTGTAGATCCGGATGTGGGAGTACCTTCCAGTTTGGGAGACCGCATATGATTCAACAGCCTGCTCCTTGGTTTCCAAAAGATGACCCGGTGATTGCGCCAACCGTGGCCTACAAATACGAGCGTGCACATGGTACATACCATTTATCTCGGTATGCCTACATAAGCTACACTAATGAGCTTGATGTCCTGCAGCCTCAACATGTATGTGTTGTATTTCAAACAAAGTTCTTTTTTCCATGCAGCCTTCAAATCATTAACAACTTTCTTTTAGGTTGAATGGCGACCATACCAAGAACCATTTGTTAATGGTCTTCCGCTCAGCACCATGTGCATGCGTGACGAGGATGTCTGGACTATGAGGTGCCCCCCTAATATGTTACTATGCTTTGTCAAGTACCATCTTCCTCACCGTGTCGCACGACAATTTGGAAGGCTGCAACCATGTCCTCCTAATGATTTCCCCACCAGTTGGAACCTTCACAAGTATGTTTTCCAACACACTCAAAATTATTTCTCCACCATGCATGTCCTCTTGCTGCAGCATTTTTACTGTGAATGATACATTGATGTAGCGTTGATAGGAGGAGGCAGAAGAAGATCACTGAGTTCCACCATTTGCACAAGCATTACATTGATGAGTGGAAAAATATGGAGGCAAACAACATGAGAATCCACGTTGTACATCGCGATAATGCGTTTAAAGAGTACCTAGCTTGGTTATCTCAACGGACTAGGCTACATTTGAGGCCACCGACTGCGGGATGACATCGCGAAATAGGTGACTCGGATGAAGGTGACAACATATACGACCGTACTACCCGGGCTGGCAGACAAATGGAGATGGCTCTGTTCTATGCAGAGCGGTTAGCTATTTGTGTTAATTTTGTGATTTCCTAAAAATGATACTGTTTTTTGCTGCCTAACTATTGGCATGGCCTTTTCAGGGGAATGAAATCATGCGGACCATAGCTGAGCAAGGTCTGGCGTTGATGATCCCCCAAGGTGTTGGGAATATGCCCTAGAGGTAATCATAGAGATGATGATATTGTGCCGAGATCCATGATATGTAATATGTCCATTGAATATCCATTAAAGACAACTTGTATTGATTGGCAATTATGTGAATTGTTTGTGGAACTCTTTTACTTGTATGGTTATTCTATATTTGTCCCTGGTCGGAGTTCATGTGAGGACACACATGAATATTAGACTAGCACATGTATTAGTTGATGGCTATGTTTCACAAGCCATGGACATGGAGATGTCAAACTAATAATGTGGGCACATGTATGACATGTAGGCTGGACTGACCCAACAAGAGATTGTCTCTATACACATCATATACGTTATGTCCTTCGACCTGAGATTGTTGTATGTGCTCGAGATGTGTATCGACCTGCTTAGAAACTGACAAACGCTACTCCGTTACTGGGTAGTTATAAAGGAGGTCTTCGGGTTTGTCGAGAAACATGCTATGAGACATAGACAATCAAGATGGGACTTGCCCCTCTCTGATGAGAGTGATATCACTGGATCACTCAAGTGATTGGATCAACAAATGCATGGCCGTGCTTGGGTTAAGTGTTAACCCACGAGTTGAACCAAATATCATGAGGCAAGGGAATAACATGTATGTGGTCGTGGTGGTTCGTCTGATATGATCATTTGCGTGCATAATAGGAGTTGTCACGCCTTGCTAGAGGCCGCTGTCAACTATTGGGCGAGTAGGAGTACTCGGCCCATGTCTATGTGTGCGTGAACCCATAGGGTCGCACGCTTAAGGGACCGGAAGCCTAATTCGGGTTGGACCCGAATTAGACAAGGCTTAGGGTTACTAATGGGCCTCCAACTCGGGAGCACATTAGGGACACCTATATAAGTAGAGGGGAGGGGCGCGGCCAGGAAAAATCCACGTCTTTGGACTGCCGCCGTCGCCCTCCACGCTCGCGCCTTCGCTCCTCGCGGACCTAGCAGACCGGAGGCGCATCGCTTCTTCCCCGTACGTGTGGGACACCTCGGAGGTGCTGCATCTGGAGCACGAGGACGAACCGCAAGTTGTGGGAGGACTTGCTGGACGACCATGCAACTGCACGGCACTGCTGCGACGTGTTCGACTACATCGAGTCGTCTTCCGCTGCACCTACACGTCGAGTGGTATATCCGTAACCTATCTCTAGCAGTAGATCTTGGATTATGGGGCGAAAATTTTTGATTTTCTGGCTAGCGTAGCATCCTCATAACCCATCAGTGGTATCAGAGCATTACTGCCTCGTTATAGGTTCGGATCAGCGTATATGGTGATATACGAGTTTTTAGATGTGTCTCTGATCTTGGTTTGTGGTCTTGCTGCGTTGGTCTTGTTCGATCTACTGCACCGGGTCGGAATTCCGCCATCCGAGTTAAGTGATACATGTAAATCCAATCACTGCAAGTTTGAGATCAATCAGATTGATCGAATCAAACCCTAGGTCAAGTGCCGAGCGCATGTGATGCGCGGCGGTAGCAGATTGGATCGCTACCGGGCGCCGGATTGCCGAGAAAAGCGCTGTTCGGTAAAACAGCCATAACTCTTAAACCGTAACTCGGATTGAGACGATTCCCGCGTTGCCGCATAGGAAACGAAATTTTAGATCTGATTTCGCACCACTTCGTCGTGATCGCTGATTTCAGAATCGCGAAAAACCACTTGGAAAATAGAGTTTTTGCCCCTGCAAGTTTAGATGTCGAAATCGGATAACTCTGTTTTGCAGGAATTCATGACTGGTATAGCCCTTATGTGTATGTGATGCATGTGTATAATTAATTCATGGCTTGCACGTCATGAGGACAATATGGCAGGAGCCTTTTGATATTGTCAAAATTAATGTAATGGCTGCGTGCCAATCGCGTGATGATACAATCCGCGATTATGTAATTTTACTTCACCGCCTTGCGTTAGTGATAGTTAGTCTTGGCGGATTCATCACATGAAGGATGGCATAAGTAAATCATGGAGATGGAGATCACCATGGTGAACAGATAGATAGAGACGGAGATCCCCAAAAGGAACCATGGGCTATACCAAGTCATACGTGTTTAATGCCGTTCTTACTATGTTCTACTTTCATATGCGATGATGTTTTTGTCTACATAAGCGCGGTAGTGAAGTAGAACGATCCCTCAGCAATGTTTAAGTTACATGCTTCCCCAAACCTTGCACTGTCATAAGTCTTGTACAATCGGTGGTGGGTCTATAAAATTAGGGTGCCACCGTTTTTCCTCGACTAGACAGGTTCGTATCGGATACTTACAGCAGAAGGGTTGGTTACTTGAACAAGGTCATCCTAACGGTTAGGGATTTTGAAGCGTGAGTCGTTGAGAGCACAGCATAGAGATGCTGCTCAACAACAAGAGTCATATGTGATATGATTAGCAAGGAGTTGCTTACCGATCTACCATGTCTTCTAGCGGTGATGCTAAAGCTCACTAGTCGACTTGTTAGTTGTGGGTCTTGAATCACTAAATATCGATCGAGGGATATTGATTTTAGTGGGAGTACATTCTATTTGATATAATTTACTCTTTTCATGGATATTTTGTCTTAGTATTTTGCATTACTTTTGCTGTAGATTAATGGCGCCTACCAATGAAAAATTTACGCTGCGTTCAATTCTTGAGAAAGATAAGTTGAATGGAACAAACTATGCGGATTGGATCCGCAACCTGAGAATTGTTCTCAGGGCTGAGAAAAAGGAAGAGATTCTGGACACCCCATTACCAGGAGCACCTGCTGATAATGCGCCTGCTGCAGAGAAAAACGCTTACAAGAAAGCATGTGATGCTGATCTTGAAGTGAGTTGCCTTATGCTTGCTTGTATGGAACCTGAGCTGCAGATGCAGTTCGAAAATAATCATGCAGCGTATGATATCAGCATAGCGCTTAATGATATGTTCCAAGCTGAAGCTAGGACTGAAAGGTTCCAAGTCTCAAAAGCTTTGGTTGAATGCAAGCTAGCAGAGGGCGCAGCAGTTGGACCACACGTAATCAAGATGGTTGGTTACACTCAGAGATTGGAGAAGCTAGGCTTCCCAATTCGCCCGGAGTTGGCTACTAATTTCATTCTCTCGTCTCTTCCGTCCAGCTATGGGAACTTCATCTCGAACTATCATTTGCATGGGGCAGAGAAGAGCTTGAATGAATTGTGTGGGATGCTAAAAACTGCAGAGGCTGACATCAAGAAAAATGCAAGCACTAGCCAAGTGTTGGCGGTCCAAAACAAGCCTAACTTTAAGAGAAAGAAGGGCAACACTTGGAAGAAGAAGAAGGGCAAGGCTAAGGATGAGATCCCCAAGCCAAACCCTATCTGCGACCAAGGCTGGACCAGTCTTTGATGCTAAGTGCTTTCATTGTGGAGGGGAAGGTCACTTTGGAAAAGGAACCGCAAGGTGTACTTGGCATCCTTGAAGAAGGATGGCGGTGGTAAAGGTACTTCCGCTCATACACTTGCCGTTTATATTACGGATATTTTCCCTCGCTAACTCTTATATTAATTCTTGGGTATTTGATACGGATCGGTTGCTCATATTTGCAATACGATGCGGGGAATGATAAGAAGTAGAAGCGTGGGAAAAGGAGAAGTTGATTTCGAGTTGGCAATAATGCAAGAGTTGCTGCGTTGAACGTCGGGACAATGCAGCTTCACCGCCGTCGAGGATTTATTTTGGAATTGAATAATTGTTATTTTGTTCCTAGTTTAAGTCGAAACATTATGTCACCTTCATGTTTGATGAAGGATGGTTATTCATTTGCGGTAAAGACAATGGTTGTGTAATCTCTAAGAATGATATGTTTGTGGCTTTTGCACCCATTGTGAATGGGTTATTTATTTTAAATCTTGATGATGCACCTATCTCAGAATGTTAATGCTAAAAGGCCTCGGCTTAATGAGTTAAGTCCTACCTATATGTGGCATTGCCGTTTGGGTCATATAAGTGAGAAGCGCATAAAGAGGCTCTATTTCGATGGGCTTCTAACTTCGTTTGATTTTGAATCTTACGAGACATGTGAGGCTTGTTTGCTAGGCAAGATGACCAAGGCGCCTTTCAATGGTTTTCCCCGAGAGAGCGTCGACTTGTTGGAACTTGTACATACCGATGTATGTGGACCGATGAGTACGACAGCTAGAGGCGGATTTCAATACTTCATAACTTTCACTGATGATTTTAGTAGATATGGTTATGTCTACCTAATGAAACATAAGTCTGAAACCTTTGAAAAGTTCAAGGAATTTCAGAACGAAGTAGAGAATCAACGTGGCAAGAAAATCAAAGCCTTGCGATCTGATCGTGGAGGTGAATATTTGAGCCACGAATTTAGCAATCATCTAAAGAGTTGCGGAATTGTTCCACGCCTTACGCCGCCTAGAACGCCACGTAGAAACGGGCGTGTCCGAGCGATGTAATCGGACTTTGTTAGACATGGTTCGGTCTATGATGAGCCGTATTGCACCTTCCACTATCGTTTTGGGGATACGCCTAGAAACAGCCGCTTTCATACTAAATAGGGTACCGCCTAAGTCCGTAGTTAAGACACCATATGAGATGTGGACCGGTAAGAGTCCCAGCTTGTCTTTTCTCGAAAATTTGGGGTTGTGAAGTTTATGTGAAACGACTTATATCGATAAAGTTAACACCCAAATCGGACAAGTGCTTCTTTGTGGGATACCCAAAGGAAACTTTAGGGTATTACTTCTATAACCGATCGAGGGCAAAGTGTTTGTTGCTCGAACGGTGTTTTCTTAGAGAAAGAGTTTCTTAAAAGAGAGAAAAGTGGACAAAAGGTGTATCTTGAAGAAGTTCAAGATGAGCCGACAGAAATGACTCTACAAGTGATGCTAATGTAGCGTAACAAGATGAGATACCTGTGGCAAGAGAAGCACCACCACAACCACGAAGATCCGCAAGAGTCATAACCCCATCGGTAAGACTTCGTGAAGCACGAGGGGAGCCGTTGTTGTTAGACAATGATGAGCCAAATGACTTATGCGGAAGCAATGATGGACCCAGATTCCGAGAGATGGCAAAGTGCCATGAGATCCGAGATAGATTCTATGGGAGCCAATCAAGTTTGGAACTTGGTTGACCCGCCTGATGGTGTTAGACCCATCGAGTGCAAATGGATCTATAAAAAGAAAAAGATATGGACGGAAATGTTCACATCTATAAAGCTCGACTTGTCGCAAAGGGTTTTCGGCAAGTTCAAGGAATTGACTACGATGAGACATTCTCTCCAGTAGCGATGCTTAAATCTATCCGGATCATTCTAGCAATAGCTGCTTATTTTGATTATGAGATTTGGCAGATGGATGTTAAAACAGCCTTTCTAAATGGAAATTTAGAAGAGGACGTGTATATGATACAGCCCGAAGGTTTTGTTGATCCAAATAATGCTAGAAAAATATGCAAGCTTAAGAAATCTATTTATGGGTTAAAGCAAGCATCTCGGAGTTGGAACATTCGTTTTGATGAGGTTGTCAAAGGGTTTGGCTTCCGTCAGAATGAAGAAGAGCCTTGCGTTTATCAAAAGGCTAGTGGGAGCGCTGTTGTGTTTCTGATCTTGTATGTGGATGACATACTATTGATTGGGAATGATATTCCTATGTTGCAATCTGTAAAGACTTCACTGAATAATAGTTTTTCAATGAAGGATTTAGGAGATGCAGCATACATCTTGGGCATTAAGATCTATAGAGATAGGTCGAAGAGGCTAATAGGATTATGCCAAGATACGTACATTGACAAGGTGTTGAAACGGTTCAACATGGAGCAGTCCAAGAAAGGGTTCTTGCCTATGTCACATGGTATGCGTTTTAGCGACAAGCAGTGTCCTTCATCAGATGAAGAGCGCAAACGCATGAGTAAGGTTCCATATGCTTCAGCCAGCTTGGTTCCATCATGTATGCCATGATATGTACTCGCCCAGATGTCTCATATGCTCTAAGTGTTGCGAGCAGTACCAAGCTAATCCTGGTGAGAGTCACTGGACGCTTGTTAAAAACATTCTTAAGTACTTGAGAAGGACTAAGGATGAGTTCCTAATCTATGGAGGTGAGGAGGAGCTCGTTGTAAATGGTTACACCGATGCTAGCTTCCAAACTGATGTAGATGATTCACAATCTCAATCAGGTTTTGTGTTCACAATAAATGGTGGTGCAAGAAGTCGAAAAGTTCCAAGCAGAGACAAAGGACCGATTCTACAGCCAAGTTTAGTACATTGCAGCTTCCGGCCGCAAAGGAAGGTGTTTGGATGAGGCGGTTCCTCATTGAGCTTGGTGTGTTTCCTAATGCGGCTAGCCCATTGAATCTACATTGTGACAACAATGGGGTGATAGCGCAGGCTAAGGAGCCAAGGAATCACCGTAAGAACAAACATGTCTCATGGAAATTTCACCTCATTCGCCGGTTCATCAAAGGAGGTGAAATTAAGATGTGCAAGATACACACGGATTTGAATGTAGCGCATCCGTTGACAAAGGCCCTTCCACGGCCTAAGCATGAGGCGCACGTGAGGTCTATGGGTATTAGATATCTTCAAGATTAACTCTAGTGCAAGTGGGAGACTGTTGGGAATATGCCCTAGAGGTAATCATAGAGATGATGATATTGTGCTGTATCCATGATATGTTATATGTTCATTGAATATCCATTAAAGACAACTTGTATTGATTGGCAATTATGTGAATTGTTTGTGGAACTCTTTTACTTGTATGGTTATTCTAAAGTTGTCCCTGGTCGGAGTTCATGTGAGGACACACATGAATATTAGACCAGCACATGTATTAGTTGATGGCTATGTTTCACAAGTCATGGACATGGAGATGTCAAACTAATAATGTGGGCACATGTATGACATGTAGGCTGGACTGACCCAACAAGAGATTGTCTCTATACACATCATATACGTTATGTCCTTCGACCGAGATTGTTGTATGTGCTCGAGATGTGTATCGACCGCTTAGAAATCGACAAAACGCTACTCCGTTCTTGGGTAGTTATAAAGGAGGTCTTCGGGTTTGTCGAGAAACATGCTATGAGACATAGACAATCAAGATGGGACTTGCCCCTCTCGATGAGAGTGATATCACCGGATCACTCAAGTGATTGGATCAACAAATGCATGGCCGTGCTTGGGTTAAGTGTTAACCCACGAGTTGAACCAAATATCATGAGGCAAGGGAATAACATGTATGTGGTCGTGGTGGTTCATCCGATATGATCATTTGCGTGCATAATAGGAGTTGTCACGCCTTGCTAGAGGCCGCTTGTCAACTATTGGGCAAGTAGGAGTACTCGGCCCATGTCTATGTGTGCGTGAACCCATAGGGTCGCACGCTTAAGGGACCGGAAGCCTAATTCGGGTTGGACCCGAATTAGACAAGGCTTAGGGTTACTAATGGGCCTCCAACTCGGGAGCACATTAGGGACACCTATATAAGTAGAGGGGAGGGGCGCGGCCAGGAAAAATCCACGTCTTTGGACTGCCGCCGTCGCCCTCCACGCTCGCGCCTTCGCTCCTCACGGACCTAGCAGACCGGAGGCACATCGCTTCTTCCCCGTACGTGTGGGACACCTCGGAGGTGCTGCATCTGGAGCACGAGGACGAACCGCAAGTTGTGGGAGGACTTGCTGGACGACCACGCAACTGCACGGCACTGCTGCGACGTGTTCGACTACATCGAGTCGTCTTCCGCTGCACCTACACGTCGAGTGGTATATCCGTAACCTATCTCTAGCAGTAGATCTTGGATTATGGGGCGAAAATTTTTGATTTTCTGGCTAGCGTAGCATCCTCATAACCCATCACAAGGAAGTCCTAGCGAATCACTTGAACTACGTCGTAACATTGAGGTGCTCATTTGTAATTTCTGGTAGCTAACTTTTACGGTTTCAACAGGATGATGCCTATTTGTTAATTTTTGGTAGCTAACAGTTTTACGGTCTAACAGTTTTACGGTTTCAACAGGATACAACGGTTCGTTTACGCAAGATAGCTGCACGGCTTGGTTGTCGAGCGCAACATGGAGCCATTGCAACATCTTGTACACATATTTTGGCAGTCCCTAGCACATCAACCGAAGAACATTTAGGACATGAAGAGCTGGTCCCATGTCAAGATAGGGCGGAAGAGCCGGTCCCAAGTCAAGATAGGGCGGCCAATGCACGTCCACGCAGAGGGCCGCACCCCGTGGACCGGTTCACTCCAGGCACGTATGTGCGTGGTAGAGGAAGAGGCAAGCGTAGGTCGGGCCAATGATCGCGTTCGGAAAACAACATAGTTTCTTGCAATATTTGTGAACTTTGTTCATGACTATGTATGACTTATGATGAACAAACCTAGCTGCAGAACCTTGATGAACATTGGAATGATTAACTAAGGCATCGTTTTATTTAATTTATCTCTTGCAATTCCTTTATCGACTTTTGATGAACCTGTCCTCAAACTATGTTTGTGAACTTGTACATGTGGCCTTGATGCACCTATCCTCTAAGAGAAGGTCTGCAGCAATTCTCTTGTAATTGGATCTCCCTCAAACTATGTTTGTGAACTTTGTTTATGTTCCCTTGCTGAACCTATCTTCTAAGAGAAGGTCTGCAGCAATTCTCTTGGATTTGGATCTCCCTTTTGTCAGTAAGTGTTGGTAGCAGTAAAAGTTGTCTTTATCTCAAAAAAAATGTAATTCTCGGCGTCATGACAATTCACGCCAAGGTCTGATCTTCGGATTCAGCGTCTCCGGCTCGCCGAGCACCTAACGATATTACTCGGCGGGAATTCAGCAAACGCCGAACTAGATGGCTTCGGCGTGGCTCGCAGTAGCGCCGTGTCCTGAGCGTTGGTCAACTCCACGCCGAGTACAAAGCCCTGTAGCCCACTCACGCCTGGCCTTATCCTCTTCGCGACCGACACTCGTGCCCACTCGCCGCATTTTAGGTTTAGGGTTTCGCAACACGCGGGAGGCGCCACCTTCCCATCGGCCGGATCCACCTTCGGCCAGATCTCAAGGTTCGATTCCGCTCTCCACACTAGCTATCTCCTCCCCTCCTGCCACTCTGTTCCCGTTCATCCACACGGCAACCACCACACAGCAGCCGTGCCCACCACACATGCAACCACACGCTCCCCCAACCACCCCTCCTCGATTTGTTTTCCACTAATCCACGGCTACTAGCAGCGAGCGCGCGCGTCCCGCACGCAAATCCGACGGCAACCACCACAGCAGCGGCCCTCACACAATCCGAGATCCACCACTCAAACCCCCGAACAAACGAGTCAGCCTTGCGCGGATGGCCCCACGCTGCGCCACCACCCGCCGCGCTGCGCCACTGACCACTCGAGGGATGAGTTGCCGCGCAACGGCAATAACCGGCACGGCTCCGAGCCAGCCACCACAGCGCGTGCCCCGGCCTTGTGAAGTGGCTGCCCGCGCCACCGACGTAGTGGGTATCCCGTTAGGACCTACCCCAAACTTCAGGAGGTTAGAACGCCGCCGCAATAGCTCGATTCCCATACTTCAGCGGGTCTACGCTCGTCAGTGCATCAATTCCTATTTAATTAAATTTATTTATTGCTTCCGGTCTACAGGGACGGACAGGAACGCCGGCTCGCCGACACTTTGCTGGCTCCTTCTTCCTCAGATTCGACTTCTCCACAAGAGCGTCCACAACAGCAACACTACAACTTGCGGACGAAACGCCCGAAGAAGGAAGAAAAGGCAAGTCCACAGTCCACTTAATTATATATGTTATATAGGCGGTATTTGAAAACTTCAACCATACACAATTTATGCAATAGATGGAGGGTGAGCATGAGTATGAGCATGGCCATGGAGGATATGACCATGACACGCGTGCAGTTTGGGACAATGTGACAACAAAACTTTTGTTAGACCTGGTAAGTTATGAGAGGACTGACAAAAGGATGTTAGGTAAGGAGGCATGGGACAGGATTCAAAGCCGGTTCCACGAACAGACTGGCCGTCCATACACTCAGCAACAACTGAAGTCGAAATTAGCCCACCTGAAAAAGGCGTACTCGGTTCACAATGAGGACCTGATGCGTACTGGATTGGGCCGTGATCCGGATTCTGGTGGGGTAACAGCTCCACAAGGTTATTGGAAGAACCTAGATGTAAGTCACATCAACCTTTCCGTTATCAGATAACGTGCACACCAAATTGTTATGCCATGTAGCCTATAGCTAATAGTGGGACCACTCTATGCAGGGGCCGAGTGCATCGAATGGGAAGCGGCCAATCCATTATGACGCCATGGCCAATGCCTTTAGGATGCCAATTCAAGATAGGGGTACATTTATGTGTGCCGGTGGAGTCCCTGTTCCCAACTACATGGGACATACAGAAACTCCACCAACACGGCAATCATCTCGGCGGGCAAGTAGGGGCCATGTTGTTACCAGCCCTAGTAGACCACCATTTGAGGCCTGCATGCATGCAGCCACAGAAACTCTTGTTACCCAGAAGGAGAGACAGCTGAAAGAGGAGGAAGACCAGGTGCTTGCATGTGTTGAAAGGTTAAGACAAGATGGAGTGGAGGAAGGGACAGAACTGCACCACATGGCTACAGCTATGCTTGGAGAACGCAGCACCGCCTTATCTATATGAGTACCAAAAAGAAGGCGGCTAGAATTTCATGGATCAGTTGGACCTGGAAGAATCTGTTTGGAAAATAGATCACTCTGGATGAGTAGTTTGTTGTGCCAGCATGATGTATCCTTGATTTCCAAGTTTGTTTTTACTTTGTTCGAGTAGTTTGTTGTGCCAGCTTGTTGTATGGTGTGTTTGGACTTGTCTTCGAATTGTTGTAATGTAGCCTTGTGGTCAGAACCAGCTGTGTTTTCATGTATCGAACCTGTGGTTTTCATGTACCGAACCTGTGGTTTCCGATGTACTGAACCTGTGTTTTTCATGTAGCGAACCACAATAAATGTTTGTTGTGAGTTTAATTGATTGTTGCTACTTTCTGCTACCTTTCATATATAATATGCAGCTTGTGCAATTTTGAGTATATAATATGCAGCTTGTGCAATTTTGAGAAGGAAGTGATGTTTTTTTACCTTTCAGGTACACTCCAGTTGGTGAGTGCCTCCTTAGACCAGCTATGGGGATTGCCGACAAATAAAAGTTGAATGTACCACAATTAATTTAGAGGAACAGGTGTGTGCAACTATACAAATATTATGTGTACTAGTTGTACTGTGATAAACTTTTATTTTGTGTTAAAATCAATTTTGTATGCGTAAACTTTGTGCAGGAAATTTGCGGAATGTCTGAAATCGGTGATGGTAGCTCATTGTGGTTTGAATGTGTGGAAGTGGCAGCGATGGCCATAGAATGTTATAATCGTCATGAAGCCTCAGCTGCAGTCAATGTGCCAAACTCACCCTTTCATGGGGAAGTAACCAAAGGATATCTACATGTCATTGATACATTGCAGAATCCACAAAAGTGCTATGATACTTTTCGTATGTGGCCTAGTGCTTTTCATACCTTGCATCATATATTAGTCTCCAGATATGGCCTCACATCAAGATATGGCCTCAGATCATCTACGAAGTGTGACTCCAAAGAAGCACTAGGGATGTTCCTTTGGGCTTGTGGGACTTCTCAAACACGAACACACAGTATCATGGACCTTTGATAAGAAAAGGAGCATTGTGAGCGAGATGTTTGATGAGGTACTAGATGTCATGAACTTATTTGCGTAAGACATTCTGACCCCACTAGATCCATCATACACTCGCTATTCATCCCGATTTGGCATATTACTCACCTTTATTTAATGGATGCATTGGAGCTATTGATTGCATCCGATTCCAAAGGGAGGTTAAAAGAAAGGTAAAAAAGGATTATGAAAAATGTAAAATGATTTGCCAACCCGTAATGTAATAGCCGTCTGTGGTATGGACATGAGGTACACATATGTGGGTGCGGGGGGCAGTTGGGCGAGCTAATGACGATTCCATCTTGAAGACTAGCTTTGTGGAAACAGAGAATTTTCCTCGCCCACCAAAGGTTTGTCATGTTTTTTACTTAGTCAAATTTTGTTGTGTAAATTTTGTGAGTACAAGAAGTTGTTTTGGGAATTTAATCATATGTTGCTAAACTATGCTTTATGGTTCATTTATTGTACAGGAAAGTACTATTTGGTGGACTCCGGGTTCGAACAAAGAACTGGATATTTGGGGCCATATCCCTGCCGTCGTGGACGAAAGTTGCCTAAATTGGAACACAACTTCAACAAAATACAAAATCGTCTGCGTATGAGAATTGAAAGATCCTTTGGGCCACTCACACAAAAGTGGACAATATTACAAAAGATACCATTGTTAGAGCCCACGAAGCAAAGTAAGATAATCCTTGCATGTTTTGCGCTGTACAATTTCTTGTTGGACTACGACGCAGGAAGAATTGTGGCTCCAAACATGTGTTCTCCAAACATTCTAGAAATTTGGGCTCCCCCACACATGTGGACTGCCCCTACAGAAGCATATCTACCACCACCCCCAATAGACGAGCTGCGTCGTTGGATCACCCAAAAACTGCCAATGATTGACTAGTGAGTATGCAAATCTATTATATCTGTTATGTTTTGTATTTATGGTGGCATGAATGCGACACTTGACAATGTGTCTACATACAGGTGATGGTGATGCATGTCTACATATGGGTGAAGGCCGCCATGAAGGCCGCCAAGGCCGCCTGCACGTATGTAGTATGCCATTGTGCTAGGTATTGACATAATTAGGAAGTAATGACGGGGAGCCATGTGTAGCTTATGTCAAAGTGCATGATTGACAATCGCTTCTGACTTTTGTTTAGCTTTTTGTATAGGGCTCCACTCAAGCCTCATATGTGATGTGCTCTAGTTGCTCTAGTTGAGGTAGACTGAAGGTAGACCGGATGAGCCTCGATTTGAATACACGTACTAAATGAGCATGATTTGATCATTTGTTATCACTACTATGCATGGATATGTGTTGTATGTATCACTATTTATGGATGTGAGTGGGTTAATTGGACATGGATACTTGGACAACAGTTCTAAGTGTATGAATGTGTCCAATTTGTTTGGTAGCCAAAAAATGTTTCCAATTTATTTCATAGCCAAAAAATTATAATCTTATCAAAATATATGATAATCTGATCAAAATATATGTTTGGAAAACAATTTCTTGAGAAGGAGGATGGGACTGGGCGAGCTGATGAATTGACAAAGACTGGCGCTAAATCGTAACACACCAAACCTGTTTCATCGGCGTTTGGTGCTTTAACGCCGAGGTGCCGACCGCCCCGACCTTACTGATTCAGCGCACACCGCACGCCGAGGTGCCCATGGTCGGCGTTTTTTTAATTAACGCCGAGCTGCCTTCCAAATTATTTCACTCGCTCGCTTGCTCTCTTTCTTGTGTCAGCTGATCCGAGCTTTCTTGTGCTAGGCTACCGAGGTCGTGGATAGGGGCGTGACTGTGTGTGGAGCAACGGTGGCCGAGCATGCCTAATGACCCCCAAAAGAGCTGAGCTTACTAAAGTCACATCTTGCATATATATAGTTTCTTCATCAGTCACACAAGAAACTTCACACATGAAACTTGTCACACATGAAACTTTCTAAACTAAGTAGTCATTAATTAAATGATAAAAGCTCAATTATAAAACCAAACACCAACTGAATTATAAAACCAAACACAACTGAATTATAAAACCAAACTAGATGAATGAAGTGTACTACATGAATGAAGTGTCTTGGAACCACACTCAAATGAGGCTCAATTTTTGCGTACTTGCCGTTTTCGTTGCCTTTTTGCCACGTGGGCATCTTCTTGAACGACATCTCTTAGGTATGGAGTTAGCTCGCTTGCCAAAATCACAGGGAGGCTAGAAGAACCAAAAGGAGGGATTTCTTTAGGTACATTGTACTCTTGCTCGGTCACAGGATTTTGAAGTCCGACAACATGTTTTTTTCCCTGGGAGAACCACACATCGCCGACGTTGGTTTCTCGTGTCAGGCACATAGAACACTTGGGAAACCTGACTTGCAAGTACGAAAGGCTCGTCCCTGTACCCAAGTTGGTCAATGTCAATGGTAGTGAAGCCATATTTGTCTTTCATGACACCTTGTCTGTCACGAACCCATCGACACCGAAAAATTGGCACCTTGAAGCTAGGATACGAGAGTTCCCAAATCTCTTCGATTTGACCATAGTAAGCTATCTTCTGCATATTGCTATCAAATGCATATATACGAACAGCACAGTTCTGGTACACACTTTTCTTGTCTTGATCTAGGGTGTAAAAGGTGTAGCCATTAATGTCGTAGCCTTGATAAGTTGTAACTGTGAAGAAAGGGCCCTTTGCCAGCTGTCGAAGGCTCTCGTTTGGGCAAGAGTTTGTACTGGAAAGTCGATCTCTAAACCAGATATTGAACCCACTCATATGTGCCCTGGCTAAGCAAGCTTTGGCCCGTTGTGGATTTTGTTGCCTCAACATAGCCATATGCTCATTGATGTAAGGTTCCACTTCTATAGTATGTTGTAGGACTAGGAAGTGGGCTCTTTCGAAGTCAACTGGATCTGGAGTAATTTGCTTCTCCCCAAGACACCCTTTCCCAGCTCTGTCCCTCATGGCGAGACTTGGAAATGCCAATTAGATTACAGGGGTCAATGTAACTGAGGCACCAGTCGACAACCTCCTCAGTAGAATAGCATTGTGCCATACTTCCCTCTGGGTGAACCCGACTCTTGGCATACCTATTCAAAGTGCTCATAAATCTCTCATACGGATACATGTGGTGGAGGAACATCGGTCCAAGATACTTGAGCTCCTTAACCAAATGTACAATGAGATGGACGGATATGTCAAAGAAAGTCGGCGGGAAGTAAGCCTCAAGAAGACACATCAACTCACACGTGTCCTTTTCTAGAGCGTCCAGTGATTGTTCATCAAGGACCTTCTGAGAAATTGTATTAAAGAAGAAGCAGAGGCTCATGATTGCCATTCGGACTTTCTCTGGCAATATGTTCCGGATACCAACTGCAAGCATGGTTGTGAGCATTACATCACAATCATGAGCCTTCATGGGCAGCATTTTGTTTTCTCTTGCTGGCACTAGTTTTTGGATGTTGGCTGCATAACCGGAGGGGACTTTGACACTACGAAAGAAGTCACATAGTTCTTGCTTCTCTTGTGGAGTTAGGTTCACGGCTGATAAAGTTGGCCGGACGTTACAGTTAGGACGTAGCTCGGGCCTTATGTCCAATTCCTCGAGGTCAGCTCTCGCTTTAGGATGGTCTTTGGTTTTCCATTTATCATTCAAGAGTGTCCCAAGCAAACTTGCACAGACATTCTTTTTCACGTGCATGAGATCGATGCTATGACGGATTGCTAAGTCTTTCCAGTAAGGTAGCTCCTTGTTGGCACTATTTTCTTTGCGCTTTCGCTTTCCAATGACAGTGCTCTTTGGGTCCAATGTAGGTGTGGTATCCTTTAGGGCTTGTGCATAGACCTGCATCCCACTGAAATGCCTTGGAGCCAATCCTGACTCGGTCATACCATCAAACTGCGGTTTCATTTCCCGGTATGGATGAGTCCTAGAAAGGTAACGTCGATGCCTTACATAAACCCTCTTCTTTGAGTTATTCAACCAAACAGTCTCGGTGTCATCTAAGCAATGAAAGCAGTCCTTTTCTCCTTTGCTCTGCCCAGACACACTCCGATGCCCTGGAATATCAGTGATGGTGGTGAAGAGCATGGCACGTACATTGAAACGCTCTTTCCTGAACGCATCATACACAGTAATACCCTCTTCTTTCCAGAGTTCTTTGAAATCATCAATAAGGGGCCTCAGAAACACGTCTATGTTTACACCTGGTTGATGCGGACCAGATATCAAAACTGACATCATCATGTACCTCCGTGTGTTACATATCCATGGAGGAAGATTGTAGATAGTTAACAAGATAGGCCACACACTATGTGAGCTACTCATGTTACCAAATGGGTTCATGCCATCTGTGCTCAGTGCAATCCGAAGATTTCTTGGCTCATCAGCAAAAGATGGATGCTTAAAATCAATGATCCGCCATTGCATACCATCAGCTGGGTGTCGTATATAATCATCATTAATTCGGCCATCCGAGTGCCAACTCAACAGTCGTGCATCCTTGGAAACTGCAAACAACCGTTTTAGGCGAGGAACTATAGGGAAGTACCAAGCAACCTTTCTAGGTACTCTACGTCGCCTGTCCTCATCATCGTTATGTTCATCAGTGCTCTGTTTGTACAGGGAAATTTGACACTTGGGGCATTCTGTTAGTTCTGCATAGTCACCACGAAATAGGATGCAGTTATTCTTGCAAGCATGAATTTTTTCAAACCTCAATCCCATTGGGCAAACAATCTTCTTGGCCGCATATGTAGTCTTAGGTATCTCATTCCCCTGGGGAAGCATATCCACCAGCAGTTCTAGCAATTCTCTAAAGCTCTTATCAGTCCAATGATGTGCTGCCTTCAATTGGAGAAGTTTTAGCAAAGTAGACAACTTCAAATATCGCCCCTTGTAACTCGGATATAGTGGGGTCTTCATATCTTTCAATAGTTGTTTCAACTTGTTAAACTCCGAATCGGTGTACTCATCATAGCCAAAGGCATCACCACCATCTCTTCTAGATTCTCTGGAAAATGGGCATCATCATAGTTGGCAGCAATATCTGGTACATCATCATCAGCAATATCTGGTACATCATCATCACAGAGATCTTGATTGGAAAAAGGTGCTTCCTCGCCAGCATCATTAGTTTCATGGACACCATCATTAGCTTCATGAAGGCCTGCCTCTCCAACATGATGACCAGCCACCTCTGCTTCGTTCTCGATCATTGAAACCTTCTTCTCCATGTTTGTTCCAACATGTATAGTGAGCCATGAATCCTCTAAGTATTAGGTGGGCATGGATAGTCAAGGAACTGAGTATTGCTTTTCGTTGCCACAGTCAATGCATGGACAACACATAGCCGACTTATGCCCATTCAGCATATCCACATCTGCAAACTCTTAGGAAAGTTTGAACACCATCTAAGTACGAGCACTAGTGCGGTTACGAAGATACATCCAGTGGCTTCGATTATCCATAGTCTACAAAAGAAAATTGAAATGGATGAAAGTATGAATCAATCAATTCAAGAAATTGCCATAATACAGGTGGGAACAATTGATGGAACAATTCATATAGTCTGTTTCATCATCATATATATAGTTTGACATAATGAAAAACCAAGATGCAAATTAGTTGCATATGTAGAGCTTACTTAATATTGGCCTATATGCTTGGCTCGTGCAGCGAAAGAACAGATGGCGACGGCAAAGATACTAGAAGATCAAGAAGATTACGCCGTCTGCTAGACTGCAGAGAGATGAGCCGTCCTTGTGCGTAGACTCGCAAAGATGGAAGTCGTCCTGCCCTGCTACGTAGATGGAGATATAGGAGGTAACTACATGCATACTTTGCAGCTAGCTTGTTTGAAGTCGACAAACGAAAATACGAATCAAGGAAAAAGGAATGAATTTATTGATCACCTACAAGATCACCTACAAGGCAATGTAAGAAAAATCCCCCTACAGGAGCATCGGGCCGGCTGGGAAAATGCAAAACAAATCTCGAGGTTCGCTCCACGGTTCAAATGCTTGTAAAAAATACAATTAATTAAGAAGAGCTTGCAAGCCTATTGCACAAAGAATAAACAAATTAAAGAAGAGCTAAATCCATTAAGTGAATTATAGTTTACATGAATTGAAGAAGAGCCGGAAAGGTCCGGCCTCGAAGAGCAGGCTGGCGCGGCCATGCCATCCTGGCGCCCTGGCGCCCTCGCTTCCTTGCGTCTGCGCTCTGCGCCCGCCCACCGCCGCGCGCAAGCTGGCGCCGACGGCCGCCGCCAGGCCGGGCCGCGCGCGCGCCGCCCGATCCGGCTTGCCCCCCAGCCTCGCACTTCACCGACACGGCTAGCTTCAATTGAATGCGCACAACGATCGCGCGCCTATACTAAACTTTCCACTTTACGAGACATACAAACTTTAAGCGGGTCTGTAACAATACTACAGAACTCTTTTTATTTATGCGGGTCTATAATATACAACTACTGAGACCCGTGTTTCACTCACGAGTTGGAAGGCGAGCTGGGGTTTCGGTGTAGCCGCGTTACGAGAGACTCTTCTTCTCATTGCTTGGTCTGTAGTCCTTTATCACAGACCCTTGTTTGAGTTTAGTCTCAGTAGAATTGCTGTTAGATATTACTCTTTTTTTTACATAGTGTTCCACACAAGACCATCGCTGCCGACGCTTGTTTCCGGGTCCTCGCCGGGGAGCAAGATATACGGGCAAGCCTCCACCGGACGGGAGCACGGCCTAGTCCTCCAAGTAGGGCATGGACCGCAGGCCCGCATGCAGCACCCCCTCTCTGTCGTAGGGGTCGTTGATCTTGGGCACGCCAGCCTCCAAAGCACCTCCCCGGCGGCCACGGCGTCGTCGGCGTCCACCTTCTTGCCGTGCTCGCGAGGATCTGCTTCACCTCCTCGTGGGCTGCTGGTGTGCTCCACGTGGCCCTCGGCCTTTGAGCAAAGACGCCCCGCTCCAGGGACTAGGTCCATGAGGTAGTTGGAGACCTCCATGGCCAGAAGCATGCATGTGATCCCGGCCGCCGTCCTGTTGGCGGCGCCGCGAAGAAAGCACATATGGGTGATGAGGTGCCACCTCACAAGGCTTGTGGAGAGGTCCACCTTGTCGATCTTTGTCGTCATGAGGCCCTTGGGAAGGCCCCCCGCCCGACAACGGCGACAGGGGGCATACGGCCTCGGACATGGCCGAACTGTTGTATCCTTTCTTCGTCGTTTAGCTCGTTGCGGATGAGCTCCTTGGTCCTGTCGGAGATGGGGCGCACTGGGTGTCCCCAGCCGGGCCGGCCTTGACGCATCATCCTCGCGACACAGCCGGCTTGCTTCTCCCCGATGCGGCCGGCCACCAAGTTGTACCAAGCCCACTTGTTGGACCACAGCGGCTTGTGGTAGGGCCGCACGCATTTCAGCGACGAGAAGACGGCCCTGGTGAGCCGGCGCATGCTCCCGTTTTCTGCGAGAAGCAATAGGACCGGAAGGGCAGGCGGAAGGTGAGGATGGAGAGCACCTCCAACGCCCGGCACCGGCAAGCGGGGCGTAGGAGGCGGCCACGTCGGCGGCGCTGTAGTAGTTGCTCTTGCTCCTCGCCGCCGCCCGTCGTCGGCGTAGCAAATAGCGCCCGAGCCGACGAGGTGGTGGCGAGCATCGAGTGGGAGGCCAAAGGTGGTGAATAAGGCGACGACCGCTTTGCTGCGGCTGCGTGCGCGTGCTCGTATCTCAGACCGACCTTGGTGTAGAGATGGTCGTACATGAGTGAGAGCTGGATCTCGCCCACCTTGTATGCGCTGGACGGGAACCACTCCTCATCCGCGTATCCCATTATCTCCCTTCTATTGGTGTCTATCCGAAGTAGCAACCATGGCGCCACAGGGATGTCCATCAACGCGTCTATGCAGCTGGGGAAGCTATCACCGGCTGCTTCCACGAGGCCGGCGTACTCCTCCTGCAGCCACCATTTCTTCCAGTGGCCCACAACGGCCGTGTTGTACCTGTCGATCGGCGGCTGCGATGTGCCACGGCCGGCTTGCAATTGGTACCTCCACATGGTCTCGCAGAGTTCATCCATGCGGCTGCCCTTGATCGCCTCCAAGGTGGCCGTCTTGAGCGCCCATGTCCTCTCCGCGTACTTGATGGTCCCGGAGACGAACATGAGCACGACGGGAGCGAGGAGCTCTCCGTTGCCGCGCCGCCATGACGACGACTTGGCCACCGCGTAGACGGCAAACACCACCTACGTCACGAGTCCCAGCAAGTGGCGCTTCCATAGCTCGTTGTCCTCCATGGAGAAGGCCGTGATGGTCTCCCCGCCCACCCGTGGAGCAGCAGGACCGGTGCCCATAGGAGCACCACCTCGTGCCGTGGCTCGTCGCCTATCTTGAGGGTCAGGTGGCCGAGGACGTAGACGGCGACGTAGTCCGCCGACAGATACGCGAGCCATGTTGGTAAAGAATCGACAATCACAAGCACTATCGCGGTGGCTAATCCTAGAACAAGATCGTGCAAGAACGAGAAAAGAAATCGAATGAACACAAGATGAACACCACGAGACCGACAGGGCGTCGGCTCCCCTTTTCACCTTTGATAACACAAAGTGCAAAACACGGTTACAATGTTTCTGAGGCGCTACTCCACACCTCTTGCACACGACTACTTATACCAGCAGTTCACACACTTACAATGCTTAAAATTCAAACTACACACTGATACATGTTGACAGAAACAAACTGCTCTGACAGAGCGACACCGTGAGCGCGGTCACCACGCTTCTGTCCATGTGCCAACCATTCCCGCCAACTCGATAGTTCAAATTCTGCTGCAGCTCCCATCTGACCAACTTCACCACAGCCCGCAACACACTAGTGAACACATCATTCTTACGCTAACATTCTCCCCCTTAAGCTTGATGTTCACTCAGCTCACGAACTCCCAACAGGTGTCTCATGATTCCAAGCTTCACTGCATTCAGTGGCTTCGTCAGAGCATCTGCCTTCTGTTCGTTTGTGGATACCCTCTTCACCTGTATCTCACCACGCTCAACACATTCTCTGATGAAGTGATATTTGATATCTGTGTTTACTCCTTCCATGGAACACGGGATTCTTCATCAATACAATGGCTGAGTTGTTATCAACAAACAGTGTCACTCTCATTGGCTTTCTTGCAGTCAACTCACCTATCAGTGTTCTCGACCCGCGATGCTTGCTTTGCTTTATTACATTCTTTGCCAAAAAACTCAGCCTCACATGAGGACAATGCCACTGTTTTCTCTTTTTGGGAGTTCCAAGTCACTAGGCCTTCATTCAAATAGAATGCCATGCCTCCAGTACTTCTCCTTCCAACCAGGTCACCCCCCACATCACTGTCGGTGTACCCCACCAACTCTTCTTCTCTCTTAGCTTGAGTATACACCAACCCAAACTGTATGGTACCCTTCAGATACCTCAAGATCTGCTTAACTGCATTTCTATGCTTGACAGTTGGCCCCTCCATGAATCTGCTTGCCATGCCAACAGAGAAAGAAAGATCAGGTCTTGTGTGCAACAAGTACCTGAGACAACCTATAACCCTTCTGTATTCTGTTGCATCCACCTTCTCTCCCTGCTTATCTGCATCAAGCTTAGTTCCAGGATCCATTGGGAACCTTGTTGGATTGCAATCTGCCATCCCAAATTGATCCAGTATCTTCTTGGCATAACTTGACTGTCTGATTGTGACAAAATCAGCTTGTTGATCCACCTCTATCCCAAGATAGTATGACAACTTCCCCAAGTCACTCATCTCAAACTGAGTGGTCATTTGCTTCTTGAACTTTGCAATTTCTACAACATTTTCACCTGTCACAATCAGTCATCAACATACACTCCAAGCAATACTGCTGTTTTCCCAAATCCCCTCTTGTACACAGCTGGCTCACTGGCACACTTACTAAACCCAAGCATCTTCAAGGATTTGTCAAGCTTTATGTTCTAGGCCCTAGGTGCCTATCTCAGTCCATACAAAGCTTTGCTCAACTTCAGAACCATCTTCTCTTTGCCTTTCTCCACATAGCCTTCAGGTTGTGCAACATACACTTCCTCCTCCAATTCTCCATTCAGAAATGCTGTTTTCACATCAAGATGATGAACTTCCTAACCCCTATTTGCTGCTATTGCCAAGATCAACCTGATGGTGTCCAACCTTGCAACAGGAGCAAACACTTCATCAAAGTCAACACCTTGCTTCTGCACATACCCTTTGGCTACTATTCTGGCTTTATGCTTCACCACTTCATCATCTGCATTCTTTTTCAGCTTAAATACCCATTTAAGCCTAATTGGCTTCTGCCCTGATGGCAAAGTTGCAAGCTCCCATATTCCATTTTTACAGATTGACTGAATCTCACTATCCATGGCCTGCACCCAATCTGGGTTGTCAACTGCCTCTCTGAAACATGCTGGTTCTTCCATTGCTGCAAGCAATGCTGTGATTTCTTCCTCATCATTTTCTGATTCGGGCCCAAGCTCCACCTCAACAGAATCATTGTAAACATCATTCAGACTCCTGTATCTGTGTGGCCCACCAGGAGAATGATCAATGTCATCTACATCCATACTGTCAGGTTCCCAGCCTGCACCATGAGCTCCATTCTGTGGTAATGCATCTTGCATGCCTGTTGTCTGATTTTGATCAGGCACTGTTTGACTGTCTTCCACTACTGGTTCTTCACCAGATCCAGTTGTTGTTCCCAGTCCACCACTTTGAGCTCCCCCTGAATCATTATTATGATCAACTTCTTTACCTTGTACCCCATTGTCACCACCACCTCCTGCATTGGTGAGACAAGGAATGAATTCTCCATTCACACCTTCAACAACTTCTGAAAAATCTTCAGGTTCTGCAGCATCCCAGCCCCACATCACTATCTCCTCAAACACTACATCCCTGCTGACCACAATTTTGTTAGTGAGAGGATTGAACATCCTATGAGCTTTGCTGCCTTCTTCAATGCCAAAATAAACCATTGGCACACTTCTATCATCCAATTTCTTTAGATGTAAAACTCCTGGCCTGACATGTCCCTTGCACCCAAATATCCTCAAGTGACCAAGGTGTGGCCTCCTTCCATTCCAGGCTTCATAAGGTGTCCTGTCACCCATTGCCTTTGTTGGCAACCTGTTTAACAAGTACACTGCATGCCTCATTGCTTCTGCCCAGAATCTCCCAGGAATTTTCATGCTCTTCAGTAGTGCCCTTGCCATCTCCATCACAGTCCTATTCTTCCTCTCCACAACCCCATTCTACTGTGGTGTATATGGAGCTGTGAACTGATGTCTGATACCATCCTTTTCACACACTTCTTGAAAGATACTTGCCAGGAACTCTCCTCCCCTATCAGACCTAATTACCTTCATTTTGTTCCCAGTGGAATTTTCAGCTTCTGCTTTATACTTGATAAAAGCTCCCACTGCCTGATCCTTTGAATTCAGCATGTACACTTGGGTCCATCTTGTGCAATCATCCACCAGTAACATAAAATATTTGTTGCCTCCTGCAGTAGCTGGTGTGATTGGTCCACATAAGTCAACATGTACAAGCCCCAATTCCTCATCTGCCCTCCATTATGATGCATGAGGAAAAGGTTCTCTAGTCTGTTTTGCAGCCAAACAGGACTGACACACTTGATCAGGATGCTGAATGCAAGGAACACCACCAACCATTTCCTTATCAACTAGTTGTTTCATTGCCCTGAAGTTGACATGACCTAACCTTCCATGCCACAACCAAGCATCCTCTCCCAAACTAGTCAACAAACAGGTTGGTTCAACAGGGTTCAGCTCTATTTTATAAAGTCTGTTTCCAGTTCTCTGAACACACATGATCAATCTATGTGGGTTTTTCTCTGAAACTGTAATTTCATCATCATCCATTACTACTCTGTGCCCTATCTCAGTTAGTTGACCAAGACTAATGAGATTAGTTCTGAGCTTAGGAATGAAATACACATCATTAAGTACCCATTGATCCCCAGTGCTACCCTAAAACAATATAGATCCCATACCCTGAATTTCAACTGCAGATCCATCCCCAAACCGTACCTTGCCAGTAAAGGTTTGATCAATCTGCCTGAACTTGAGTCGATCTCCGGTCATGTGGTTGCTGGCACCATTGTCCAGGTACCAGACGTTGCTAGTGGCCTCTTCATCGCCGGTGAAGTGAAGCTCCGGCTGCATCTCTCCGCCATAGGCACAGATCCTCCTCTGAACCTTCTCTGGTGGACACTGTAGCGGATCTGACAACTGTGTATCCGCATACAGAACTGAGGGTTCAATGTCCACTGTCCTGGCATGATGCGCTTCCCCTTCCTTCTTCTTCTCCCCCGGGCACCGATTGGCATAGTGTCCGTATCCCCGACACCTGAAACACTGAATATGGCTCTTGTCTTTCTTACCAGTATCAGTGTTTCCTTCTCTCGCCTGATCGGTCTGGCCACCACGACCTCCACGACCTCCTCCACGGCCTCTCCCTCGGCCACGGCCTCCACCACCTCGGCTTCTCCCAGACGCCTCACCAGTCGCCTTCTTCTGCCGAGCATCCCACTCAGACTGAGTGAGCAACACTTGACAAGCGTCAGTCCGTGTACCAGCACCTCCCCGCCTGGTACGCTCCTCAAATGCCTTCAATCGCCCAACTGCCTCATCAAAGGCAACCTTCTTGAGATCGAAGAACTGCTCAATGCCTGCGACAACATTGATGTACCGCTCCGGCATAGTGTCGAACATCTTCTTCACCAACGCGGCATCATCCAACGAGCCCCCCAGATTTGCATACCTCACTGACATGCCCGTCAGTTTCCCATCATACACATCGATCGTGTCCTCCTCCTTCATCCTCAGCGCGTCAAACTCACTTTTCAGAGTTTGCAGGCGCGCCTCCTTCACCCGCTCCTCTCCGACGAACCTCGCCTTCAACGAGTCCCAGACCTCCTTCCCGGTCTTCTTCGCCGCCACTTGCATCAGGATGTCATCAGGCAGACACTGAAGCAAGTTTGCTCTCGCCTTTCTGTCCTTGGCCTTCACCGCCGCCAACGCCGCTGCATCCCGCTCTGACGTGCCCTCCGGCGGTTCCACCACCTCCCAAACCCCCTGATCCTCCATGATGGCTTGAACGCGGATGCTCCAGCTTATGTAATTGGTGGTCGTAAGCTGCGGATATGGAATCCGCCCGCCCTCGCCGCCGCCGCCAGAACTCCGATCACCCATGGCAGGTGGTTACTCAACGCAATGCAGGTGATTTGCCTCGGCTCTGATACCAAATGTTGGTAAAGAATCGACAATCACAAGCACTATCGCGGTGGCTAATCCTAGAACAAGATCGCGCAAGAACGAGAAAAGAAATCGAATGAACACAAGATGAACACCACGAGACCGACAGGGCATCGGCTCCCCTTTTCACCTTTGATAACACAAAGTGCAAAACACGGTTACAATGTTTCTGAGGCGCTACTCCACACCTCTTGCACACGACTACTTATACCAGCAGTTCACACACTTACAATGCTTAAAATTCAAACTACACACTGATACATGTTGATAGAAACAAACTGCTCTGACAGAGCGACACCGTGAGCGCAGTCACCACGCTCCTGTCCATGTGCCAACCGTTCCTGCCAACTCGATAGTTCAAATTCTGCTGCAGCTCCCATCTGACCAACTTCACCACAGCCCGCAACACACTAGTGAACACATCATGCTTAACTAACAAGCCACAGCAGGATGCGGAGCACGGTCGACGTGTTGCGCCGCCGGATGCTCGCGAAGAAGAGGAAGAAGGCCTGCAAGCCAAAGCTCGCCAGGGACCAAGCATTGGAGCTCCCATTCATCCCACAGTTGCTGCGCGTAGGACAAGCTGTACGTGCACATGCATGGGGATCAAGCTAGTACTAGTTACCAAAATTATTGTAACTTGGAATTGGCTATACTCAGCTGATATCAAAGTTATACAAAAAATATTCTTAATTATTACTTCCGTCAAGTTCTGCCTATGTCTCCAAACAACCCCTAAACTAATGTTTGGTTTACTCCCAAATTTTCCGGTTGGTCCAATTTACCCCTAACAAGATTTGTTTTCTTTTCATTTCTCCGCCCACAAGTTGAGTTTATTTTTAAAATTTTGTGCGATCACAAATCACATCATAATTATTTTCATAAAAAAATGATATCACAATTTTATTATTATTAGTAGTAGTATTATTATTTTGATAGGAATTAATAATATATTAACATTAGAGATACAAAATTGCAGGAAATATAATAATGAAAAATCAAAATATATATTTTTTAAAAAATGATGTTTGCTGTCACCTCATAGAATTTAAAAGCAACTCAATAAGTATGTGAACAAAGTAAAAAGGAAAATCTTGTTAAGCAAAACTGAACCCTAGAGATACAAATTTGTAGTCCTTGATTTTACATATATGTTGAGTTATTTTGTATGTAGATTCAAAATGGCTTAAACCGCTTGTGTCCGAAAGTCGGGGAGAAAGTTATAGTTACTGCCTTTACTGATGCATGATGAACATGTAAAATTAATGTGGTATATTTGCTATCTATACTTAGCTTAGAGCCATTACCTTAGCAGTTGTTTTGTCTTCTGGTCTCCACTTATGCGCTTACTGATTATCATTGCAACAATTGGACATGAACCGGCTCCGCTACCAATCTCAGTTTTAGCTCATTGCCAGCTGCGCCCTAGTAAAAAAAAACAATGTAAGGCATGCATGGCTTCTTTGTTTTAGAGTGATTCCAAGGGACTCAAAATCCTTCTTAATTGCTATCAATAGAGATTTTAATGAAAAATACCCTTCAACAACTTCTTTAATTGGTTATCCATACACATCTTTTATTTCGGATTTCTCATGAATCAAAAATAGAAAATAAAAATGGCTCTCTAGAGTTCACACAAGATAGAAAAAATGTTAGAGAGTGAAAAAATATAGAAAACAACTTATGTACATACTCTCTAAATAATAGTAATTCAAATGATGGCATTTCAGACTCTTCGACAGGACCCTTAGCGAAGTCTATTATACTTTTTAGTGGTAGAGTAAAATAACTTAATCCAACAGACCCACTCGGGTCCCTATTTTGTAGAGGCCTTGATCATATCTCCTCTCTTAGTTCTATTTCCTAGAGGTGTGCCGCACAACTCACCGCGGTGCACCTTTTTTAACTATTTCCTGCAGCGGGAGGTTTCCTCGTGTCGTGTCCACGGATCAAGCGTGCCCTTAATAAACTGTAAAGGTGGATAATGCCTAAAATATCTTACATCGATGGTTTGAATTGAACAGTGATGCGCAAGACGAGATGCAGAATGCATGAGAAATGCCGACAGAAGACGATGCTGCGATTCGTTTGCCAAATCATTTTGCAGTCAGCAGTATTGTAACTACATACTACAGCAGATTTTGAACTTACATCGATGCGTGCTGCCTCCACTTCACTGCTGCGCGGCTGTGTGGTCGTCGTGCACGACCACGCACGATACGGGTCGCCGTCGTCGTTCGCCGGACTGGCGGAGGTCTGGATCGGAGGCCTGGTGGAGCCGCTCGATCGATCGCCAGCCGCCGGCCGATAAATAGCAATTGGCAGCGTCGAATCTTGCATGCTGCAACTCTCTTGCGTGCTAGCTACTCCTCCTATATGCTTTGCAGCACCATGGGGACACGGTCATATATTCTTTCGTTAGTTACAAGGTGATGCATATAGTAACATAATGCCTAGCAACACGAGTCTTTTACTCCTTAGCACAGCTTTTAGTACTTACTCTCCTATCACAAGCTGCAGACCTGCAAACGAAGTTATGCCTAAGCTACATTATATTTGCCTACAAATGCTAAAGTTAGCGCTTTACCCCAACGTATCACGCCTCTTCTATTTCTTTCTCTCTTTTCTAGTGATTGCAGTGTGAGCACAAGTTCTTACCATCGAATGAAGCAAACACTATTAGAATATTTGATAAATAAGCACTTGGATTTAGAGGACCCTATCCTTTTTTTTGTCGTGGTGTACTATTTAGGTCCATAATAAACTCTGAAATTGTATTCTTGGATAACTTAATTTATTAATTCATGCATGCTTTTTTAGTTGTTTCTTGCTGAAATGGCATTCCCATAGCATGTATTTTTGCACTATTCCCATCTTGGCTTTCCTTCTCACCTCATCTCCCTTTGTTCTCTTTACTCCCCCTTTCTCTGTCCCTCTCTTCCACCGATAGAAAAACGACATTTGGTCGATAGCCAAAAAGTATTTAGCCCCGATTCAAAATTGCAACTGAGACTTAAGGGACGTCTAGGACCTTCAGTATTGGTTTGTAATGCACATCAGGACTACTTACACTCTTTAGTTCCGGTATTAATGATCTACAAGGTGTGACAGTGCGGGACGCTTTAGTCCCCGATTCCATATACGATCCTGGACTAAGGGTGTGATTTTTAGTCCCGGTTTGAGAAACGAATTAGTGCTATTGCATTAACCTCTTCATCCTAAAAGGTTGAAATTCTATCTATTTTTGCAATCTATTTAAACTTTGACGTGTATTATAAAAAATCATTTAAAAAATAATCACACTTATTCAAGTACAATTAATACTAAATATTTTGAATTTGGTATCAGAAATTTTAACATTTTTATGTATTTGGTGAAATATAAATATTTTACTCACTGCTATATATATGTTAGAATTGCATTTGTTTGAGAATAGATATATAGTACTAGAAATAGTTGCGGCGTTGCCACGTATGACCAGTGTGTATGTGTGTCTATGTATTTGTATCAACGTATATTACAAGTATATTATGTCATTTGTGTATATTCATTTTAAGTTTTTATATGTGCGATTGATGTACTCGTATATGCAGATGTACGGCATATTATGTACCATATATAGTGAAGTGTTATGCTATGTATATGTATGTATGCGATTATATTTATATTCGAGTATTTGTACTATAGATTAGCATTAAATAAAAGAATGAGGAAACAAAGATTAAGAAAAAGGGTATGAATTTATAGGATTTGATTTTAGAGGTTTTTTGTTGGAAGAATTACGGGATTTAGAGTTAAGATGGAGGAGATATATTTTAGTTGACATGCGATATGAACAATAAATTAATCAATGACATAAAATCATAGATCTACAACAAAAGAAAATATCATTTTTTTGGCTATATTTATTGTAGGAAAAAAATGTTTAAAGTTTTTTAAGAGAGAGGAGCATTTCACGAGTAAAAGAGAGTTTTATTTATTTACAATAATAAATAGTTTTATTTTATACGTAGTATAGCTATGGTACGATTAAAATTTCATAGCAATTTAAATAAAGAAATTGACTCTATTGATTATTTTTAGAAAATTGTAGATAAATCTATATCTATATTTATAGCAATAAAATTACAATAAAATATGTGATGTTATGTGTTTAGATTATAGTGCTAGTTGTATGGAGTTCAAAAAGTTTTTTATTTGATTTGTTATATTTTTACAAAATTTCAGTCGGTTTAGATCAATAATAAATTAAAAAATATAAAAATAGCGTCGAACCAAATTCAGCCCACTGAGGCCCAATTCTGGGTGAAAAGGTTCGAGTGGGGAGAAAGACCGGCCCATAAAAGGCCCACTCGCAAGATAAAGTCTGATTGGATCGCAGATTGATTTTGGTAAAATTCGAGATCTTTTTCAAGAAAAACTAACGGAGGAGGTCAGATTGCGGATTGATTTCTCTAAAATTCGAGATCTTTTTTGCAAAACAACCGAGAAACGTCCGATCTGGACCGTCCAAGCGCCCGATCGGACGGCCTGAAATTTCAAATGACGTGGCCCGACGGCCAGAAATTACAGGTGACATGGCCACGCTAGCTGGCCTTCTTTTTCTTTTTTTTTTTTTTTGCGTGAATCTCGTAGTAAAGAGATTATTATGTTTCGTAGCTAATTTTGATCCAAACGTCTAAAAAGCTAATTTTGATCCAAAATTTACATAAAACTAGCTCATCCATGTTCCGGAAAAAAAAAAAAGACTACCTCATCCAAATGTACGTATGCTCGTGCACGGAAGGCAGTAGTACTACGCTAGTACTAGCATTCACAGTTACAAAATACATTCGTACGAAGTTACTGCATACATGCACTGGCCTGGCTTGGACTTAGTCAACCTAGGCGTTGATGAACGGCGTGCCGGTGAGGTACTCGGTGAATGCGAGCGCGACGAGTCCGAGCATGGCGAAGCGTCCGTTCCAGAGCTCGGCGTCGGCGCTCATGAACCCGCCGCTCCTGCTCTCGGCGCTCTCCCCCCTGAGCAGCGGCACCAGCGACGCGACGGAGAGCACGGCGGCGGTGGCGGCGAACCAGGCGAGCCCGGAGCCGCTGCCGGCCTGCGAGAGGAGGCCCCCGCCGCGGGACGCCTCGACGGCGAGCGCGGACACGAAGCCCACCATGGCGAGGCGGCCGTTGATGCGCTCGGGCGCCGGGCCGCTGAACGCCAGCGCGTCCCACAGCCCGGGGCTCGCCGCCTTCTTCGCCTTGGGCGTCGGGGTGGTGGTGGTCGTCGTCTCCTTTGGCTCGGCGTCCTCGCTCTGCGCCCTCACGACCATGGCGCACCGGCGGCGCGGCGCGAGCGCCGTGGTCGACGCCGGGAAGGCGCCGCTTGCAGCACGACGCGCGCCGGCAGTGGTGGCGAAGGCGAGGGAGTTCATGGTGGAGGCCATCACTGTTGCTGCCATTGGGTGTGTGTATGTGCAGAGGGGGTGTGGAGATCGAGAAGTTGGCTCGTAGCGGCAGGCAAGATGCTCGCTGTAGCGGTAGCAGTGAGTAGCGTGGATGGATGGCTTTTGTTGCTTTGCTTCACTTGTCTCGCTGTCGAGTTGTAGTGGTGGTTTGCCGGAGTGGGGTGGCCGCTTTTTATAGACGGGGACGACTCGAGGAAGGGGAGGTGGCTCGCCCGCCCGTGACGACGAGGTGGGCGGCCGCGGCGGAGGCCACGTCGGGCGGGAGTACGAGGGCTAGCTATCTGCTCCTACATGCGCGCGACGTGGAGTGAGGCAGGATCACGGGCGAACTGGCAACGACGTGGACGGCCAGGCCGCCGCGCAGGCGCAGGTTTGGCAAGGTCGAGGTGGCCGGCTCCCGTCGCCCAAGAGTGGCGGAGCGGTCCAGGGCCAGCCGGAGAGGGTCAAGTGGCGACATGTCGACATGCAGGGAAGAAGCGGCCAAATTAAACAGCCGAGACTAGTAGTACTCCAGATTCTCGAGATATGTGATTTTAGGCTTTTTAGCACGCAGAGGCCGGTGCACGTAGACGTTCGTTCATTCTGGTTTAACGAATGAGTGAAGAGCCCGATTAGGAGTTGAGATTTATCAAAACTTCTGGAACCTGCTGAACTAGCTGGCTGAGCTCCGACCGCCGGCCGGCGGATTTCTTGTCTGTTCTCTACGGCGACCTCATCGCAAAGAGGCATCTGTTGAGTAGTTTATCGACAGTCTTCTCCTATCCAACACAGATGTTCGGGGAGAAATATTACCCATATAGCAAAACATACAAACTAAAATTTTGGAAATAATATCAATATTATTACCCATGCGTTGCTTGTAGTGGGCTCCATCTTTTTGTTTTTTATGAAGGTGGTGATTCTCCTGGAACAGCATTTGGTCTACCAAAAGAATATTACATCTAATCTTTTCTTTGCCACCCCTATTAGAACGATGTACTCTCTCATTTCTAAAATAAAAGTCGTTCTCACTTCTGAGAAGTTTATTTTTTAACTTTAACTAATTTTATATAAAAATATTAATACTCTCAGGACATAATTATTATCATTAGATATATCGTTCAATATAATTTAATAATAAATTTATTGAAAAAAATTTACACGTATTTTCTATAAACTTGATTAAAGTTAAAAAAAAACTAACCTACACATGCATCCTATAGCAATTTTCTTTCTAGGATGGAGGGAGCACCTCACATACATTAATAGAGAAAGGGTCTGAAGACGACAAAAGTTATAACAAAGTCGTTGAACTCGTTTTCATGTTCATCCCCACACGTTACAAAAGGACTTCGAAAAATCAGAGAAAATTCAGTCAAAATATGGCAGCACAAGTGCATTTGAGTTGCAGAATGTTACTTCATCGATATATTATGTTGATTGGGCTTATTGCGTTGTTAATTCTTAATTCTTCTTTACCTCTCTGTAGCAGACCCCACCTCTTATATATGGCATCACGCAACTGTTGCAAAATCTTAGTTCATTGATGTTTTCTATCCAAAAAGATATTGTATTGGAGCTATTTCGGGGCGGAGCAGAGTTCACCAAATGTCAAGCATTGCTAATTTTTCTTACCCCTTTTGTAGCGGCTATATCCTTTTTTTAATGAAACTCCTTTAACAATATTTGGAGCTACCAAAAAAAATATTGTTTCAGTTTTTTATTGTGACAGCCGGGTTGGATTTATATTAGGAAAAGGCTGAAATTACATCCACAAGGGACCCTATCTAATGAAGAATATACAAAATTACAAAACCAATACCAGCTATGTATTGAGATCCTCAATCCTGTCCTCTCTGACGCCGAAGAGGATATAATCAGAGTAGAAGAACTGGCTCGCCCTTCCTGACCTCCGGAGCAAATATTTGTACAGAGCAATCTATCACGGCACTGACAATAGTTTGATCAAACGACTCAATGACTGTTTTCCAAGGCTCTAGCAAACCGACACATTTTTTTTTTATTTTTCCTTCTGCCCTTTAAAGTTGTATGTAAGGGTTGATTACGTTTCTTGTGGTGGATTTTGTCATCTAAATTCAAATTCTCGACTTGGCGTGCATGTTAATATTTTTTTTTGTTTTATTCCAGTCTTTAATAACATTATTGTGCATTAGTTAATCCTACAAAAGTTAATAATGCTAGTTAATCTTACAAAAAATATTGTCATTTTGGCATGACCAGATCAATCAACAAGGAAATCCTGTTTTGCTTCCAACATATAATACCAATGTACACAAGATGAAAGCATTCTGGCACGACCACATCTATAAATCATTCCCCACTAAGTGAATTCACTAAATGTTCTCTCTTCATGCAAGGTATCCACATCATTCCCCGTTAAATCCATATCATCCCTTATTAATTACAAAACTCTTAGAAAGACGACAAACCTCACTAGATGATTTCTCTCTTCATGCAAGGTGTCCACATCATTCCCCACTAAGTGACTCCACTAAATGTTCTCTCTTCATGCAAGGTATCCACATCATTTTCCGTTAAATCCATGTCATCCCTTATTAATTACAAAACTCTTGGAAAGACAAACTTCACTAGATGATTTCTCTCTTCATGCAAGGTATCCACATCATTCCCTACTAAGTACTAAATGACTCCACTAAATGTTCTCTCTTTACGCAAGGTATCCACATAATTTCCCATTAAACCCATGTCATCCTTTATTAATTACAAAAAGTATCCATATCATTTCTATCATGTGAAATACTTTAAGTCTTTAATCTATTAAGATATAAGTTATCTGCTTATCCTATTTGTTTTATTACATATTCCTTTATAATATAACCAAACATTATGTTGGGTTTTTCTTCTATTAGCTTACCGGTTTTTTACAAGACCTGATACAATTAAGTAATGATAATCCTGTGGCAACGCGTAGGGTATACTTCTAGTTAATCAAACAGGAATCCCGTTTTTGCTTCCAAGTGCCAACGCAAGATGAAGGAATGTAGTCCTCTACGTGTGTGGAATGAGGACCCACGCCCTGCATCATGTTAATGTTAATCACATGACTCAATTAGGCATCCGGATTTTGCATGGTTTGGCAGGACTAATTATAAATCGGCTGATAAGCCAAAACACTACAACAACAGTTGAGTTTTTGTGAAAAGAAAATGATATTAGCTTATAAGCTGAAATAATTTTTTTAGTTGAAGCGATCCGGCTAAATTTGTCAAGAGATCGTTGCAAGTCTGAACTATTCCTTTATTATTAATATATAATAACAGGGAATCCTACAAAATACAGTAATTTCCAAGCTAGTATTGTAACTGCATGCATGCATACGTACATATACGCGTATACTGTACTAGTTCCTTGTACAAACTACTACGTACTCCTCCAACTGTACGTACGCCCGTTGTATCTACACATTGACGAAGGGCGCGCCGGTAAGGTACTCGGTGACGGCGAGCGCGACGAGTCCGACCATGGCGAAGCGGCCGTTCCAGAGCTCGGCGTCGGCGCTCATGAAGTCGCCGCTCCTGCTCTCGGCGCTCTCCCCTGGAGCAGCGGCACGAGCGACGCGACGGAGAGCACGGCGGTGGTGGCGGCGAACCAGGCGAGCCCGGAGCCGCTGCCGGCCTGCGAGAGGAGGCCCCGCCGCGGGACGCCTCGACGGCGAGCGCGGACACGAAGCCCACCATGGCGAGCCGCCCGTTGATCCGCTCCGGCGCGGGACCGCTGAACGCCAGCGCGTCCCACAGCTTCTTCGGGGCAGCATCGTTGTTCTCGGTCTGCTGGGAGGCCCTGACGACCAGCGCGCGGGCGGCACGGCGCGACGATACACCCGGCCGGTGCCGGGAGCTGGGCGGCGGTGGGGAAGCGGCCGGCGATGGCGCTGGCGCGCGCGCCGGCGGGGGTGAAGACGGCGAGGGAGCTCGCGGAGGAGGCCATCACCGTAGTCGCCATCGGAAGAGAACTGCTGTGCTTTTTGTTGCTTTGCTTCACTTGTCTCGCTGTCGAGTTGTAGTGGTGGGTTGCCGGAGTTGGGTGGCCGCTTTTTATAGACGGGGAGCTGGGGGTAGGGGCGGTGGCTCGCCCGCCCGTGACGACGAGGTGGGCGGCCGCGGCGGGGCCACGTCGGCGGGACATCCACGGCCGTAGGTTGTGGCCTGATGGAGGCGGTTGCAGGCGAGAGTGCGAGGAGGGACGTGGAGTGAGGCAGGATCATGGGCGAACTGGGTGATGTCGTCGCCGGCCATTGGCGTGGACGGCCAGGCCGCCGCGCAGGTTGCCAAGGGCGAGGTGGCCGGCCGGCTACCGTCCCCGAAAAGTGGCAGAAGATTCCATAGCCACGCACGGAAAGCCGGAGACGTGTAGTGTAGGATACGATCGAGGGTCAAGTGACGACAACATGCAGAGGGAAGAAGTGGCCAAGGAGTCACTATACTAGAGAGGCACTGTTATCAGGTGATGATATTTTAGCAGTCTTAGCACGTTAGTACGCTCATTCGTTCTAGTTTAACGAACGAATTAATTAAATGAGAGCTAGTGAACCCGATTAGGAGTGAGATTTAAGCTTCTGGAACCTGCTGCTGAGCTGACTGGCTAAGCTCCCACCGCCGGTGGATTCTCTAGTTTCTTCTCTACGGCGACTTCATTACAAAGGGCCTCTGTTGAGTAGTTTAGTTTAACAGTGTTTTTTTCCTATCCAACACAGATGTTCAGGGAGAATTTTTTTTTTTGAAAATATCAATAATATTATTACCCATGCGTTGCTTGTAGTGGGGGTCCACCTTTTTGTTTTTTATAGAGGTGGTGAATCCTTGAACAGCATTTTCGGCTACACAAACAAATTATTGAGTACATTAATCTTTCCTTTGTCATCCGTGAACAAGAGATACCTCATACACAAAAAGAGAGGGTCTGAAGTCATTGGAGAGTCGTGTTCATCTTCATCCCTACACGTAACAAAAAGGAGTTCCAAAAATTGGAGAAAAACGTGTTTAAGGAGTTTGGGGGGGGGGTGTGTGTTTACTTTTTGAAATTTCAGTACTACCCATGCGTTCTTCTTTACCTCTTTATTTAATGGTAGCAGGCCCCATCACTTTTATGTTTTTAAGGAGAATTCTTCAACACAATTTTGATCTACCAAAAATCTTATGTTTTTAATGAGAATTCTTCAACACAATTTTGATCTATCAAAAAAGTGAATTACATTTTTTCCATTGTTGTGAACAAGGTTTGATTTATATATATTAGTGAAATGTGGAAATTATACCCCGCACATTAAATTGAGGACCCTGAAGAAGACAAAGAGTACCAGTTGAACTTTAGTTGAAGAATGGTATCACACAACTGTTGAAAAATCTTAGTTCATTATATATCCAAAACGTATTATTGGAGCTATGTGGGGCTGAAATGCATCAAATGTCAATATAATACCCGGCCCATGCATTTTTACTTCTCCTTACTTCTTTGTAGTGGCTATACCTTTTCTGTAACTATAATCCTTCAACAACATTTGAGGTCTGTTATAAATTTTTTTCAAGGATTGGTTGGATTTACATTAGGAAAAGGATGAAATTACATCCACACACATGTTACAAGGGACCCTAAACCCTAAAATCAATACCAGCTATGCATGAGAAGCTCAGTCCTCTCTCCTCTCTTGATGCCGAAGGGGAGAGCAGGCTTGCTCTTCGTGTAGTCTCGCAACAGTGTATAAAGGGGAAATGATAGTCCATCCCTCTAGCTCTATTTGTTTTACATAAATTAGTAAAACAATTTTTTAAGAGGTACTAAAGCTCATTTAGAATTGATTATGTTAAAAATAATAAACAGAAAGTTCTAAAATCTGGCAAAAACAATTTGGAACATTTTTATAAAAATTAGTGCAATATTTCCACAAAGATGAAAACAATGAAACTAGAGGAATTCCCCGCACGTTGCTGCGGGAATTAGCGAAGTAATAGCTCTCATACTACAATATGGCGCACGAAATATTTAGAACTACTTTAGGTATAATTTGAAAAGATAAGCAGCTAGCTTGCTATTGGACAACTCAACTATTGGACAACTCATAAATTACAATATGCATTTTCTTCGCTAATTGCTATTGTGCAAAAGATCATATAAGTATTAAAATGTAAGATCTAAATTTTATAAAGTTGTATATGACTACTTGACAACGCATGGAAAAAGAGGTGGAAAAGTGGAATCAAACTAAATGAAACAACGCAATACATCATTCATGACCATGAGTCTCAATCGATAAAGACATATAATGATAGTACGTAAAGAAGTCTCATCCGCAACTCATCTATTACTCGACATTAGTGAATCGTAAAAAAGTTATCGAAATATATTCATGTGGGGTCTTGTTTTGAAGAGTTTATTAAGAGGAACACCATGGTGCAATTGGATTTTAATTATGATACTTGGTTTAGGTGCTATGACTTTTTTTCTATTTCAAAAAATAGAAAGTGGGAGATAATTAAGACTAAGTGGGGGTAACTCCTTTGATGACATCATCATACATCACTTTTTGGAAATCCTAATTTTTGATTGAAGGAAACCCCTTAGTGGGTCTTAGGATTATAGGAGTAAAGGATTTCGATGTATCTAAGTACTCCCTAACCAATTCAATATCATACTAAATACTCTTTGGTGCACATAAACTCTTTGTAGTATACAGTAATAACATTTGTTATCAGCCACCACCTATATATTCCAAGGCTTTTTAAGCATTTGCACGGAGCATTATATCACAGTACTGACAATAGTTTGATCATATTTAAGGACTGATTTCCGAGGCTCGAGCAACTGACACATCTTCTTAACTTCCTTCTCTCCTTTAATAAAGCTATAAAGGTAGGTCAGGTTCTTTGCGGTGAAATTTGATCATTCAATTTCAAGTTCTCGGCTTGATGTGTCTGCTCGTATCTTTTAGATTTATTTTAAGATTTAACAACATTAACTTTTAGGTAATGACTTATGAAGCATGAACCATCAGAATGTGCACTAATTAATCTTACAAAAACTAAAGCTAGTTAATCTTACAAAAACAAATGTCATTTTGGCATGACCACATTAATGAACCAGGAATCCTGTTTTGCTCCCAATAATTGCCAACAAAAGATGAAGGTGTTTTGGCAATTAATCATCAACCAGGAAAATCCTGTTTTGCTCCCAGGTGCCAAAACAGATGAAGGAATGTAGTCCTCTGCCTTTCATGTGTGTGGACTGTGGACTCACACCTTGCATCATGCATGTCATTAATCACAGGACTCAATTTGGCATCCAGATTTTGCACGGAGACAATACAATTTATCAAACGAAGTATTGCAAGTCTGAAACTATTGTTTTTAATATATTTTTCAGAGAATCCTACAAAATACAGCAATTTCCAAGCTAGTATTGTAATTGCATGCATACATACATATACATATACATACGCGTATTATAATTAGCGTCGTATACTGTACTACGAGCAGTTCCTTTTACAAAACGTACTGCTACGAAGTCTACAACTGTACGCCCGTTGTATTTACACGTTGACGAAGGGCGCGCCAGTGAGGTACTCGGTGACGGCGAGCGCGACGAGTCCGACCATGGCGAGGCGCCCGTTCCAGAGCTCGGCGTCGGCCGTCATGAACCCGTCGCTCCTGCTCTCGGCGCTCTCCCCCTGGAGCAGCGGCACCAGCGACGCGGCGGACAGGACGACGGCGGTGTAGGCGAACCACGCGAGCCCCGCGCCGTTCCCGGCCTGCGAGAGGAGGCCGTCGCCGCGGGTGGCCTCGACGGCGAGCGCGGACACGAAGCCCACCATGGCGAGGCGGCCGTTGATGCGCTCGGGAGCCGGCCCGCTGAACGCCAGCGCGTCCCACAGCCCCGGCTTCGTCTCCTCGGTCTGCTTGGAGGCCCTCACGAGCAGCGGCGGCGGCGGCGCGGCGCGACGACACGCCCGCCGCCGGCCGGTGTCGGGAGCTGGGCGGCGGAGGGAGAGCGGCCGGCGCCGGCGCCGGCGCGCGCGCCGGGGGCGAAGAAGGCGAGGGAGCTCGCGGAGGACATCACCGTGCTGGTCGCCATCGGAAGTGAACTAGGTGTATAGGTGGCCGGCCGGCCGGTCGCCGTTCGTTGGCAGAAGAGGACTGCTCGGCTGCTGGCTAGTAGTAGCTGTGGCACACGGATCGAAGTAGATGCGTTCTGCGGCTTGCTTTTGCTGCTGCTGTTGTGCTGGTTGGGACTTGAGAGCGGGAAGCATGGAGGCTTTTATAGAGGTAGGGGAGGGCGGATAGCGCCCGTGACGAGGTTGGCCGTCGTGGCCGCGCCGGGGGCCACGTCGGCGGGCGATTCACGGCCGTGAATTCAGCTGCTGGTGGACGGCAAGTTGGCAAGGGCTGTGTGGGGTGTGATCGCGTCGCCGTCGTCAACGTGGACGGCCAGGCCGCCAAGCATGCCGATGTAGAGCTTTGCAGAGGAGGGGATATACCGTCGCCGGCTCGGTGGCTCGCTCCTTCTCCAAACAAGTGGGGAAGTTTCCAGAACAACACGGCCGGGGTACACTAACACAACACACACTGCATTCTCTCGTGTTATCGTGTACAATGCAAGGCGACGACATACAAGGAGACGATTTGTGGCTGATAATTTGGGTTTAACTTCATCCTAGCAATTTCGGCTTACTGATAATCAGCTATCGACGACGCGCTATCTTTCTAGAAAGTAGAAATGACGACGCATGCCCTCGCAGCCTGTCGTGTCTTCTGCGTGGCATCTTTGGACACGTTTTGTGCTTCTCAGCAGAGCACGAAAGATTCTACTTGGCCTCGTTAATTCCACGATGATATATGAGTTGCAATTCTATAAACATCAATCGATAATCTGTAATCTGTTAAACTTCGCGGATTTAGCTTGGCTGAAAGTACCGGCTGGTTGATTTATTGTAAGAGAAAAACACCGCCGCTTGGGGTCAATTTTTGGCTGAAATGAATAGATTGTTGATCTCCATCCAAAAGGAATACTGTGTTTTGGTGGTTTAGTGCATCTTGTATGGAGTAGTAAATTATTGCCTTTAATTGTAGTCTAAACTCAAGAGTAATACTCTCTCTGTCTTCAAATAAATCAACTTGTATAATCCGTGCGCAAGAAGTTGGGCTAGTTTTATAAAAAATAATAACAACATTTATTTTAAAGAAATAAATATGTTATGAAAATATATTATATGATAAATCTAATAATACTATTTTGATACTATAAATTTTAATCTTTTTTAGAAATTTAGTCAAAGTTTAAAATATTTAACTTAGGACAACTCTAGTAATCTAATAATTCAAAGAGAGGGAGTAAATAAACCAAGCTCTCTCACACACACAAAAAAAAAGCTTTTGATCTAGTGATTGAAAAGAAAAATCGCTAGATCATAATCAGTCGCTCAATTAAACTTTTTTGTATTTCTATATATTCATAGTTCCATCAAAAAATCAAAAGCTTTTCGACCACTTATTCATGGCAGCACAAACAAATTAAATAAGGGCTTTAGATCACATGGCCTTTCCCATTGGATAGAAAAATCTAAAGAGAGTTCCATCGCACTTCTGTAAACGAGAAATCGATTCTTTGTGTTGATGTTGGATTGAGATCCAAATCACACAATCGACAAGGACTAGTATGCCTTAGGTTTCAATCAACCTAACACACATAGAAAACAACTCTAGATCAATGAAACTGATCTAGAGATCGATTCCACTGATTTAGAGCCCTTCCTTCACCGCTAAAGTCCGGGAACGCTTCGTGGGGATCCATTGGGGAGAAGCACGCCGCCTAGGATAGGTAAACTTCATCCTAGCAATTTCGGCTTACTGATAATCAGCTATCGACGACGCGCTATCTTTCTAGAAAGTAGAAATGACGACGCATGCCCTCGCAGCCTGTCGTGTCTTCTGCGTGGCATCTTTGGACACGTTTTGTGCTTCTCAGCAGAGCACGAAAGATTCTACTTGGCCTCGTTAATTCCACGATGATATATGAGTTGCAATTCTATAAACATCAATCGATAATCTGCAATCTGTTCCATGGATTTAGCTTGGCTGAAAGTACTGCTGGTTGATTTATTGTAAGAGAAAAACACTGCTGCTTGGCTGGCTGACTGATTTGGCTGAAATGAATAGATTGTTGATCTCCATCCAAAAGGAATACTGTGTTTTGGTGGTTTAGTGCATCTTGTATGGAGTAGTAAATTATTGCCTTTAATTGTAGTCTAAACTCAAGAGTAATACTCTCTCTCGTCTTCAAATAAATCAACTTGTATAATCCGTGCGATAAGTTGGGCTAGTTTTATAAAAAATAATAACAACATTTATTTTAAAGAAATAAATATGTTATGAAAATATATTATATGATAAATCTAATAATACTATTTTGATACTATAAATTTTAATCTTTTTTTTTTTTAGAAATTTAGTCAAAGTTTAAAATATTTAACTTAGGACAACTCTAGTAATCTAATAATTCAAAGAGAGGGAGTAAATAAACCAAGCTCTCTCACACACACAAATAAAAAGCTTTTGATCTAGTGATTGAAAAGAAAAATCGCTAGATCATAATCAGTCGTTCAATTAAACTTTTTTTTTTTGTATTTCTATATATTCATAGTTCCATCAAAAAATCAAAAGCTTTTCGACCACTTATTCATGGCAGCACAAACAAATTAAATAAGGGCTTTAGATCACATGGCCTTTCCCATTGGATAGAAAAATCTAAAGAGAGTTCCATCGCACTTCGTAAACGAGAAATCGATTCTTTGTGTTGATGTTGGATTGAGATCCAAATCACACACCGACAAGGACTAGTATGCCTTAGGTTTCAATCAACCTAACACACATAGAAAACAACTCTAGATCAATGAAACTGATCTAGAGATCGATTCCACTGATTTAGAGCCCTTCCTTCACCGCTAAAGTCTGGGAACGCTTCGTGGGGATCCATTGGGGAGAAGCACGTCGCTCTAGGATAGGTAAGGCCACCTAGAACACTGATGAATCTTGTAGAGAGATGCAACAAGCGGTAGAAGTGTTTGAAAAGTATAGTAAACGAGATAAATATATAGATTTAAAAAAGATCGATCGGATGTTGGATCACTCAATCGGTCATGATCCTCTAGAATATGGAGAGGGAATGGTCTTATCTGAGTAAAAAAAAATCTTTCAAGTTTCACACGAGTTTGAAAGAGTTCAGATCAAAATCCAAAAGGCTAGATCTAAACTGCATCGTTTATTAGGTTGTCGGAAGTTCCCATACCTATCAGAACTTCCTACGTGGGGGATGCACTTGACCACCCAAGCAAGGTTTTTTTCACATTTCTTGGAGCTTCTGACGTTTGTCCAGACTTCAGACGTTGATGTATTTTTTGAAGACATAACTCCGTCAATGCCTTTGAATTAGACATTCCATATGTTTTTTACTATCTCGACAAGAAGAACGAATGGTGAGGTTCATTTCATATTTTGACTTCACAATGGACAATTTTGAGTCTCAACACTTTGTCAGCACTTAACTTGAAATATAGTTTTAATCTTATCCGCTGGTTTAGTGTGTCTTACAGTTGTGTGAGTGCATGTGTTCGTGAAGAATTTACATATGTTACATTTTTTAGTAGAATTCACGTCACGTTGCATGAGAGCGGATTGTATTTCTAAGAGCCTGATTGGTTGGCTACTAATATTTGTCATGTCAAAGATTTGACAAGCTATTATTTTGGCTAATATTTGGTTGATTACCAAAATTTGCTATGTCAAGAATTTAACAAGCCAAACTTTAGCTTGTCAAATCTTTAAGTTTTAGTTTACCAAATTTTTGACATGGCAAATTTTGGTAGCCAACCGATCAGATCCTAAAACAAAATTCGATGGAACCAAGGAATAGTGTCATGTCATACTGGACCTTAACAACCCAAAATAGTTTTTTTAGGAAACAACCCAAAATAGTTGCAGGCCTATTTATGGAGTGGGCCTGCCGTGGCTGACAGCCCGACCGTGAGAAGAGCTTCTACCAACTCTGGGCCTTTGTATATACGAAGCCCAGCCCACTACGACTTGACACCTTCATCACTGCTCTCTGCTACTGCGTATCAACGCCGCCCCCTCACAGGCTCAAACCGCCCGCCGGCGCCATGGCGTCCCCCCCCCGTCCTCTCCCACTGCCCGCCGCCGCAGGCACACCATCTACCACGGCCACCGCCGCGCCTCGCCGCACCGTCCCACAGTCCGCGGCGGCCTCTTCACCGACCTCCGCTTCACCTCCCCAATACCCCGCCCTGCCCCTCCCCTCCACCGCCACCGCCACCGCCTTCCGCCTCCGCGACTGGGATCCACACTCGCCCTCTTCATCGTCATCCGCTCCCTCTCCTGCGTCTCCTTCCGCCTCCACATCCGCCTCCGCGCGCCGCCTCTCTCCGCTCGCGCGCTTCCTCCTCGACGCGCTCCGCCGCCACCAGCGCTGGGGCCCGCCCGTCGTCGCCGACATCTCCAAGCTCCGCCGCGTCCCGCCATCCCTCGTCGCCGAGGTCCTCACGGCGCGCCCGCCCCCGCCGCCGCCGATCGCGCTCCCGTTCTTCCTCTGGGCCGGCCGCCAGAAGGGCTTCCGCCACTGCTTCCCGGCCTTCCACGCCCTCGCCTCGCTGCTCTCCTCCGCGGGCCTCCCAGCCGCGGCCGACCAGCTCCCCGACCTCATGCGCGCGCACGGCAAGCCCGTCTCCCACTCGCAGCTCACCGTCCTCGTCCGCCTCCACACCGCCGCGCGCCGCCCCCTCCGCGCTCTCCACGCGCTCCGCCGCTTCCGCCACGAGTTCGACGTTCAGCCCCAGGTCCACGCGTGCAACCGCGTCCTTGGCGCGCTGGCTGCTGCAGGCCATGTCGAGGATGCGCTCAAGCTGTTCGATGAAATGTCGGAGGGTGGCGTGCGGCCTATCCCAGTGACGTTTACCATCGTAGTTCGTGCACTAGCAAACGCTGGGATGACTGATAGGCTTCTGGAAATGATTGGAAGGATGCGGACCGAGGTATGTCGGCCTGATGTCTTTGTGTACACTGCGCTGGTGAAGACAATGGTGCGGAGAGGGTATATGGATGGCTGCATCAGGGTGTGGGAGGAAATGAAGCAGGATGGGGTGGAGCCAGACACAATGGCATATGCTACTATGGTTGGGGGACTCTGCAAGGCTGGGATGGTAGAGGAAGCAGCAGGATTGTTCAAGGAGATGAGGAGCAAGGGGTTACTGGTGGACAGGGTTGTGTATGCATCGCTCATTGATGGCTACGTTGCTGCTGGGAGGGTTGGGGATGGATGTAGGTTGTTGAAGGAGTTGGTTGATGCTGGCTACCGTGCTGACCTGGGGATATATAACACACTTATTAGTGGACTGTGTAGCATAGGTAGGGAGGATAAGGCTCATAAGTTATTTCAGATTGTTCTTCAGGAGGAGCTTATGCCAAGTTCTGATGCTGTTTCACCGTTGCTAGCTTGTTATGCGAAAAGGGTGAAATGGTTACATTTTTGGATTGGTCAACAAACTGGCAGAGCTGGGCTTGCCTGTTGTTGAAATGTTAGTAGATTTTATGAAGCTCTTTGCAGGAAAGGATGGTAGGGAATTGAAGGCCATGGAAGTGTTTGATGCGTTGAGACAAAAACAGTATTGTAGTGTTGGCATTTATAACATTCTTATTGAAAATCTGCTGAAGATCAAGGATAGGGAGAGATCACTTTTGCTGTTTGAAGAAATGCAAAGTTCAGTTGATTTTAAACCAGATTCATGTACATATAGTCATATGATCCCATGTTTCGTGGATGAAGGAAATGTCGAAGAGGCCTGCTCATGCTACAACGCCATGATGAAGGAAAATTGGATACCAAGTATGGCAGCCTACTGTGCTCTTGTGAAAGGGCTTTGCAAGATGGGGGAGATCAACGCAGCCATATCACTTGTTAAAGATTGTCTTGGAAATGTAGAAAATGGGCCAACTGAATTTAAATACACCTTGACTATTCTGGAAGCTTGCAGATCAAAAAGCCCAGAGAAAGTGATTAATGTGGTGGATGAGATGATTGAAGTAGGCTGTTCAATGGAAGAAATTGTCTATTCTGCCATCATATATGGCTTCTGCAAGTATGCAAGTTCAACTGAGGCGAGACAGGTATTCACTATCATGAGAGATCGAAATATCTTATCGGAAGCCAATTTTATTGTCTACGAGGATATGCTGAACGAGCACTTGAAGAAGGCCACTGCAGACTTGGTGATATCTGGATTGAAGTTTTTTGACCTTGAATCAAAATTGAAATGGAGAAGCAGAATTGATTAAAGAAATATTTATGCAGTTACTTGGTACAATTTTCTTCTCTTTACTTCTGATTTCAAATTTTAACCGTTGGATATACATGTATGTTATTAACTTAAAGTGTTTGCAAGTGTTTATATGCTTCCCTAATGGAAAGGAATGAATCTTGAAGCAAACTTAAGTGTCAGCCTAATTGTTGTTATGGGTACATTACTCACTTCAGCTCTGGGATCCAGGTCCCTAGCCCATTACCTTGCTACATGAACTGTCAGTTCGTTGCCATGTTCCTCACATCTGGTCTCTTCCTGTGTTTGTGTGAGTCAGGGGGGTGGGGTGGGGCGGGGTTGGCGGGTGTATCTTATTTGATTCAGTGGGCCACGGCACCATCGTACCAAGCTTGCCTTCCAGGCCACAGAACCTCTCAACCTTTGGCAGGATGACTCCTTTGCAGTTGTGACCCTGTTATCTATTCCATGTGACGAAGTGGCAGTATTATTGGAATATGTTAGAAAAGATGCCAAATATGAAAGGCTTTGGTTGGAACGAGTTCACATTGAGGATTCTCATGGGCAATGTCAATGGACTTAGCCCAAAAGGTGTGAATGTGTCAGGTATTAGTAGGGAAGTTTGCTGTGATGCGAGGGCCAGCACCAGCAATGACATCCCAGTTAACCTAGTTGAGACGTGGGGATTTGGGAGTTATTATGGGGGAGGAAGGTGAGACCTCAAAAAGGGGGCATTTTGGGCAGGTGTTAGGGCATTGACAGTTCTTGCTTCTGTGAATGGAGTTCTCATTGGGTCTTAGAGGGCCTGAAAACTTGTGAGTAATCTGGCCTGAGAAGCAATTAGGCATTTTAAGGGTGCTTTGGGATCCTATTTTTCTCTCTCCAGGAGTTTTTGTTTGAAGATTTTTTTTTTAAAAAAAAAATTGTGAAATAATATGATACATCATGTGACTTTAATGTTGCACTGTTTAGGAGGTAGAACCACTCAACTGCTTGTCTAGTCTCTTTATGGAAATTCATAAACCTGCTTATACCACAATTCTTTGCAAGGAGCATGATATGGCTAACTATAGTTGATGTCTGTAGATTTATTTGTTCCTAGTTATCAGCTATTTGTATTTCATTCGTAACAATTTTCTCAAGCTGGTCTTCATGATATAAGCCCTTAAGTGTTTGTACCGTTTATTTTTGGCTTAAGCACTTTTGTCAGATATACTGCTATGAATTGTTTATACTGTTATTTGCATGACACAACATGGTTGCCCATGTTGCATTCATCTTCTTGTTCACTAGCTCTGATATGTTCACCAAATCTAAACGTGCTATTTAGCTTGAGTTACCTTAGGCATGCCATGTTCTGTCAGTGATCACACAGCTATGTTAAAGAAAACACATGTTTTATCAGCATTTGCAAAAACACTATTTGCACATCCAGTCAGCCATAGTAGCATGCTGCTTACTCTATTACCCTTTGCATCCCTTAGAAGAAGAACCTTGTTACATTCTTGTGGTGAGAAAATAATGTTGCAAACTTAGAATGTTATTAATTGTGCTTTCCATGGGTGTTTTTGAACCATTTGAAACATTGAAACCATTATAAGGGTAGTGAAGTTGCATAGATGGCGTTGAAAATATTTTCATTCATATGAAGATGTTACGGATATGGTGCTAAGTGCATATTAATGCCACCAAATGGATGAAGCCACATATATAATGATGGATTAATGTGGTGATGCTAGCAAACTTGTTAGATTAATTTCTACTTGAAATTATCATAACTGTGATGATGATATCGCCTCTTCATTGATGTTATTGGATTGATCCTTGTTTACTATAGTAACTAGGTCCTGATACTGTATCATCATTGACAGTTATGTAGAAAATCCATACCTGGACAAAGTCGTGGGATGGGTTAAGTACTTAAGTTCCAGACCCAGTGTACTTAGGTGTTTACTATATACTGGAGATGCATATGGATGGGTCTGGACATACTACCTCATTATGGCCAACCTGCTGAACACCCTTTCCCACTGAACCTTAGTAAATAACTAGGCTTATGTAAGTTCCCTAATATGCAGCATAGGTGAATAAACCTTAGCTTATCGTTAGTGTACTGTATATACAACTTGTTCTTGCCTTCTTTGGCCCTTCCTCCTTACTTTTTTTTTTTTGGTATTCATGTGCAGGGATTGCTATGTAGTCCTTGAATTATATCCACGACCATACACAAAATGTATTATACATATGCTGAAATGAATGTGATATATGAAGAGAGTTGGAGATGAGTTGGGCTATTTGTTCCGCAATCTCAACCACCTGGTGTATGATATACGATCAGAAGCAATTTGTCATCCTTCCATTTAGTGTTCTTAGGAAACACATTAAGGGCTCTGTGTCCCTGACCCTGGATCCTCCACCGGAGCCAAAGCCTGGAGCTGCAAATTGTGGCTCTGCCTCTGTACGCAAAAATTGCTCGGGCTCTTCCAAATGCGTGAAGTGCTCCTCGAGTCACCATTTGGTGCAGCTCCAGCTCCGGTGCTGGAGCTGGTGGCGGAGCCGGAGTGCCACCAAACAGGCCCTAAAATAGTTGAAAAAAGTGAAAATATATGTACAATCCCTTAGAGGTGAGAAGTTATATGTCTCTACATTGAAAAGTGAGACCTAAATCTTGTACTTAAGCAAAAAGAAGCAGTAGGTGATTATTTGTTTTTCCATTAAGTAGCAAGATCCAAGTCCTGGTGCAATGGTACTTATAATAGAAAAAAAGAACAATTAACTCTGCATTTATTCTGTTTGATGTGGCATTTCTTATTGTTATTGATTTTAGTTTTGATATAAGGCAGAAAAGATGAACTAATAAACTGCTTTTATGTGTTTGTAACATTTTAAAAATCGGAGTTTACTGGATCAATTATAGCTGCTTCATCGTTATTTGGATCTTCATCTTGCCACTAATTTACTCATCTCTCTCTCAAAACACTTCTGTTAGGGCCTTCTGGGCATCTTGTTACTAATAAACTTTATAATTATTAGGGGCATCACAGATAAAAATACTGGAATTCAAATATAGAGGCACCATTAACCCTTGTATTGCGCGGTTGGACTACCAGTCATCCCAACATCTTTCAGGATGCTGTTTGTCCCCAAAAAGAAAATCTTTCAGGATGCTTAATAGCAATCGAAATATACGCAAGGGCATGATCCTTCATTTTTCTGGTGAGATTGAAATTGCAAAGGAGGGACATGAATTAAATCTATTTGGTAACATTCGCACAAAGGTATACACTACTAACTTAATAAATGTTTAGTAATTGTAAGCATTGTTGCAGTTTGATGCCACCTGCTGGTTCTTTGTTCTCACATCTTTTATAAATTTTATCAGGTTGCTTGTTTACAACAATCTCTGTCTGGAGTTTGAGCATCACCTGGACGATGTGAAAGATCAGTTCTGGCTGGTTGACACTTGACAGCAAAGTGGGATCCATGTCCTGCAACCTACCTGCCTACTTGGTCTATCCAGAGGTGATCTGCAATTTTCTGAAGAGACTTTAGAACCCATATCCATAGATGTATCTTTTCTTGTTCGTGATCATTTGCCCTTGAAATGACTGAAGAACATAAACAGCATGATCAGCTGTGCTACTGTACAACAGTAGCTGCAGCTCTTTCTGCTTGTTTCATACAGTGATTGGTGACTCTGGTTGCTGCAGTGTTGCTGCAGCAATCACTACCGATGACACCGAAAATTTATAGTCAGTCAAGTAGCTTACAGCTCACTGTTTTACCCAATCTATGTAAATGAGCTTCACTTGCCCTCATCATATTTAACAGTTGACATGTCATTATTGTCATTGATAGATAACCACCTTACATGCTTCTCTTGCAGAAGTGTGATTTATGTGCCCATTTCGGAGTGGAGGTTGGGGCCAACTCGCCGCATGCATGCAGGACATGGGCACAACTGTTGGCACATAGCGTTAGGTATAACCGTTAATGCATCCCGATGGTTGCCGTGTATACATTCCTCTTGATTGTTTGCCAATAATTTGCGACATGGGTGCTGTGATGTGAGTTGTTGATCGTTGGCGGAACCGGGATCCCCCGGGTGACAAGTGTAAAACCGTATTGCTCCCTGTCTCTTTTACCTTTTGGTTGGAATTTGGTGACAGTATGATGCTGGTTTCCCCCTTGCATGGTCTCTTGTTTGATGTTGGTTTCTACTGGCCAGATGGATGCAACCGATTGGATGCAGCAATACTGCATGGCTACCGGTGGTGGGGTCCTTATGAGGTTCATTCATAAGCATATCATTTCCCTTCCCAGCAGAGAAGATATCACAGGCTGTCAGCTAGCGCAGGGCAAGTAGCTATCACCATGCCAAAAGCAGAGGCTGGAGGTTACGTAACAGGATCCTGCTGCCACAGCGTCTGGTGGACTAAAAACTTGGATTCAGGTTAAACATTTCTGAAATTTTGGTGACCTCTCTGAACCACCAAACTTCCGGAGTGGAACTAGTCCAGCTGTTAACCCATTCCAACGAGATCCCATTGGTTAAGCACTACTTTTTCTGTTTTTCTTTTACATGTCATATTAACTTTGTCCTAAGTTAAACATTATGAATTTTAACCATCTATTCCAAAAAAAAAAATCCTGATTTCATAACGTTTGAATTATATAGTAAATCTAGAAAACATATATCTTATGTCATGAACCTATATATTTATTTATTTTATTTTTATTTTTTGAATGGTTGATCAAACATATAAATATTTGACTTCACAAACTTAACGTGGCGTGTAAAAAAAGGGGTGGGAGAGGGAGTATATATGCACAACGTGTGGCTTTTGGCTTTGTGCAAAGATATATAAATGACGTCCTTGGACGTGAAATATTTCCCTTATTAGTGCACAAAATAAAGGCTTAACCTACAAGGCATCGGTGAAGAGCTAACATGTCATTTCGTTTAATTTTAAAAAGAATAAAGTTCGGTTAGGTTACAACAAGTCTTTACCAGACTTTTTGAATCCGAGAGCCTAGTGTCATCCCTCTTTTCAGATAAAGGAGGCTTTATCCCAAATATGAAATGAGTTTCTGGCCTTTGCAATGAGCCGATGCAACCGATCATCGTATATATATTTTCTGAATCAACAGTTGAACTGATGACTCGATCGGCTTTGGTGTCGTCATTAATTACGTCCATCTATCAGCGTCAGGCTTACTGTCAGGCAGGCAAGACTAAGCATGCACTACTAATTGCCGCTAAGCTGGAACGTTCTTGCTTGCTTGACTGGACTACATACATATATATGCTCGCTACGGATGAATGTCGTGAACGCAAGGATGATTGGAAAAAGGTGAGGTTCCAATATAGGGGGGCAAAGTCAGGCATGCCATGCATGCTGGCGCATGACATTGTAATTAAGCTGGACTCTCGTGTCACGACGCATGAAAGCGACACCAAATTAACTCTCAAGAGGCCGGCCCCATACACAAATTTTTTTTTGGACACGCCGTACAGAAAATACCTGTAAAGTTTACAGCTTAAAGTGTTCTTTTGATCGTTTTGAAAAAAAGAAGTGGAATGAAAGGTAGTGCTTCAAACAAGTCCCCATTCATCATGCATATAAGAGATTGCCACCGATGGTGGCGTATTATATATATCTAGGACTCTTGAGTAACTTATGCTAAATTGTCTTTATTAAAAAAAAAACTTATGCTAAATTGCCATTAAAACGTGATGATTTCATAAGGAACATATATTAAACTCTTGTACAACAAATCTGAAAAATGTTTTAAAGAATACTGCTACTTAGTTTAAGGAACAAACCACGAGAACTTTAGTTAGGTTGGTCCGGCTTCGGCTGTGTTGTTGACCTCATTTGGCGCTCGCTAGGGTGTGTTGTATGGTTGTTTAAACTCTTCTTAACATAAAAGATACGTAAACCTTTTGTGTATTCGAGAAAAAAAAAAGGAACAAATGCAACCCTGGAATAATAATAATTCTTAAATTCAGGAAGAACAAACTGCAACCCTTGTATATAATTCGCTGGCCTTTTCTCTGAATAGTGAATATACAGTATATATACTGCTGTCAGACAATGGCGAAAATAAAATTAATATGGTGTAATGGCAGCATCTTTTATTTTCTCTTTGAATATGATAAAAAAAAAGTAATAACGTGCATGAGCAATCAATTTACTTGACTTGGACGATCGATTAAGACGCTACAAATAATTGCAATAAGTGTAGTTATTGTAGCCGTATGCAGTACGTGAGCTACCGTTGCCACAATAATTATTCCTGCAGCCATCCATCTTTTCATCAATCAGTGTTTGGATCTCCTCTCCATATTTTATACCTTTGTTTATCTACACTACCAATCTGTCACGGATCTCCTTCACATGCCACTACTAAGGCACTGGCGTTATGGGGATATTAAGAGTACACCCAACTTTCGGCTATAGTAGAAAGGGACAGAGAATCTAATGTTGTACACACGCCAATCAACCGACTAATCATTCACTCTCAATTGTGTTTAATTATTAGGTCCTCTATTTAATTCAAAATGGCCAAGTTTATGTGTGTGTGGCATTAAATTAATTAGTGGTGTACTAGCTAGCTGATAATGAAAGGAAAAAGGTGCTATTTTCAGGTAGTTCATACACACACAATCACAAATAATATATGCAGGCGGCGTGTAATATAGGTACATATGTATATATATAGTGCAAAGCTAGAAATTTGCTTGAGATCACAACAACAAAAAAAGTATGCATGCAAATCGTTGAGTAAGACCGGCTTGTAGACTGAAAGTATGCACATGGTATGTATATAATTTCTTCATGGTGATTGATATTTATTGTTCAAAAGAAATACTCCTTCAATTCATTATTGGCCAATCATCAGGTATTCACTTCTCAACTGAATATCCTTCCTGCTTGTATCAGATCACAGTACGTAGATTAGACAGACAATACGCAATTAGACAGTTGCCACTCCAAATGATGATTTCATACGCATATAGCTTCTCCAACAGTTGCCACTCCAAATGATGATTTCATATGCATATAGCTTCTCCAGATTTCAACAATCTAATACGAATTAGACAGATCACTGCATATAAAACCTGCAAATCATATGGGCAATCGAGAAGCAAGAAAAGTAGCTGGGGAAGCTCTAGTCATGATGCATCAACATTGCAAGGGAAGAAGAAGGAATTCATTCGGAATTGAGATAAAAGGATCTACATAGCTGTTCATTTCACCTTCAGTCCTTTAATTGTCGATTTGGTGCTCTCTGACTGAAGCTCTGCCACATCATGGAACTCCAAGAAGTTATAGAGAGAAGCAATAAGGAATCAAATCATGGAACTCCAAGAAGTTATAGAGAATCAATAAGAATTCAATTCGTTACCGAGAAATTTTTGAATTACCCTTGAACTAATTGACGCTGGACCAGTATCTGCTGTGCATCCACGAGCAGATGAAACTGCACAGCATGATCTGATCGATCCTTGCTTTGTTGGGCCATCATGCATGATGTGGGCCTGTGGCCAACTAGCAAATAAAACACACCTCAGATCATGCTGGCAGCTTCAGCTACTAGAGGATGCACCACAACATTTGCAGAGAGAGAGAGAGAGAGAAGGGAAGAAGTATACGAGAGGAAGAAGAAGGGTGGGAAGAGAGGGGTAGCATATATAGGCATATATAGCTAGCCGTGGCACGAAATCATGTGGTTGGCCAGGCTTTGATATTGGTGGTTATGTAGGAGAAGGGAAAGGATTGCTTAGTTTGCTCTAGCTAGTTTGATGTAACAACTAACTAATGTGGTGGTCCCAACGGCAAATATATACATTGTGTCACCCTCAACACCCCCTAACCACCACCTTTTGTCTTAGACTTTGTGAAAAAATCTATTTAAACTATAATGCAATCTATTTAACTATATGCACATAATCAACCTATACACAAGCATAAATTAAAAAATGGGTACCTGCATTAGCTAGCTAGCTAGCTACTTTGCTATAGCTCTAATGCGTCATAATCTGACCCTATGGACAGCTTTCTGGTTTCAGTTCCCAACTAACAGGTTCGTATGTAGTACTTTAATAATATACTATACTACTTAGCTTTGTCAAACCAATATTCCTCTCATAAATAAACAGTATATAGTGTCTAAAAAATGTTCATGGCTCTTATGGAAGGCCTTGGTGGTGACATGACACATATATAATAAATGGGCAAAAATTGTACTGCCTGGCCTATAGCTTCACAATTCTTTTTAACACTGTGTTATATACATCAGTGCACAAACAAAGGAACTAGTAAGTCAACCAATGAAGTACTAAGTCCAAGAGTTCATAATAATAAGGGAAAATTGTATATATAAATATTACGCGTAGGGCTGAGAAATCTTACACTATGGCGTCTTTGTTTTACTTGATGGACAGATATTTATCACAATTCAAAGACTTAATTAAGCCAAGAAAAAAGTGAAATGCGTTGCCATAAGGGATTGTCAACGGTAGTCCATCGAGGGATATACGCACAATGGAAGATTTGTCTGGTGAGGTGTGCTCGTGATCAAGAACTGGATGGTAACATAAGCACTAGGAGAGGTTTAGACAGGTTCAATCTGTTAATACGACATAATACCCTAGTCCTGCGTGCTAGTGAATATTATTCTATGAAATAATGAAATGAGATGAAAATGAGAGGGTCCCCTATATAGTTTTTTTTTTTTGAAACAAAGGGTCCCCTATATAGTCTGGGAGGTTGGGTTACAAGTTGGTTAGATCTAAGTCTAGTCGGTTACAAGATAATCGTCATATAGAATACAGAATGTCGCATATCCGATCAAATCCATCTCTATTTCTATCTTTACATATCTGAACAGATCTAACACCCTTTGTGTATCTTTTAGAAACCTTGCGGTGCATGTCGACCAGTGTTGTGCACTACACACCTAAATCTTGTGGGCTAGACCGTCTTTGATGGGGCGGCCCATGTTTCCGCACACTTGAAAAGAAATATAAAAATTATGATGACATAATAAATAACTTTATTTGGTGATCTGATAATAATAATAATTAAGAAAATTGTGAGTAGGATAATGGTGATGATCTTTGCCCTTCTTCTTTACTTTAATTTCCTTTTTGACGCAAAGTTAGCCGCGGTGGTTTTTTTATTGGTCACAAGCAAACAACTCGAGTAACCAGAAAGCGAGACGCACGCCTGTGAATTGAATTGTGTCGTCTGTATAATAGCTGGCATTGTACACATGCATGATCTGTAATGATACGTACGTACATAAATACTCCTACTAGTATATATCATGCGTATGTTGCGAATAAAACGTAATGTGGACACCTTTGTTTGTTGTATTGTATGTAGCTGTGCCAGTACAACTGGAGAAGGGAGAGTGTGTGTACAATACATGTGCATGTGAGATGTACACGTACATGGCGTGCAACTTTTTTTGTTATATAGAAATCATTGGCCGTTGGAATTAAAAAGTGATGTATCGTATCGAGGAGGATACCAACGGAAGGTAGTCATCAACAACTGACGACCAAATGCATGCAATGTCTACTTGAACCAGCTACCTAATAGTGCATTTTCCCCCTTATAAACTCTGTGCCGTGTAGCCTATGGGAGAGGTTAATTGACAGTGCATAGTGCACAGTGCAGTTCATTTAATTGATTTGTACTACTGATCAGGAACCAACTATATGTTAGGTCTCACAATTACAATGGTCGAGCGAGTGACATTGACATGTGCTTGTTAAGCTAGGGGCACCACGCAAGCTTGTGCCATGTGTGTGTGTGTGTGTGTGTGTGTGTGTTGTGTGTGTGTGTGTGTGTGTGTGTGTGTGTGTGTGTGTGTGTGTGTGTGTGTGTCTATATATATATACACACACACACACTATCATAGATAGATTCGATTTTAGGAGATAGACGTTTGGATTAACATAGGTGAGTACATAGAGACGTCACCTCTAACATGGAGAGGCGCACCTACAGAGAACACCTGTTTCTAGCTACTATTATCCTCTTAATAGAGGCAGATAGATGATATTGTAAATTGTCTGTCTCTATTAATCTAGTATTATATTAATAAAGGTGACTAACTTATAGGTATATAGTTCAACCCTGGTAATAATAACTCTTTAAAACAGAGATGGTCTAATGAAGATGCTCTCGTCTTTAATTTGTTAATGACCTATAAAGAGTTACACCCTCTTAGGGGGTGTTTGGATGCAGTGGCAAAAGTTTTGCCTGTGTCATATCGGAATGTCGGAGGGATGTCGGAGAAGGTGTTCGGATACCAATAAAAAACTAATTACAAAACTAATCAGTACACATTGAGACCAAAATTTTAAGTATAATTAATGTGTCATTAGTAAATATTTACTGTAGCACCACATTGACAAATCATAGACTAATTAGGCTTAAAAAATTTATCTCGTAAAATTATCGTAATCTATGTAATTACTTATTTTTTAGTCTATATTTAATACTTCATGTATGTGTGACAAGATTCGATGGGACGGGACAAAAGATTTGCCCCTGCCTATCCAAACAGGGCCTTAATTCTTTTTTCCATGGTCACCTGCTTACAAAGCGCATCTCTAAAAATAACTAGCACATTATTAACGTATGCTATTTTACAATGGCGATCACCTTCAAAAATAGGTTTTGGCCACCTCTTTTGATCCATCTCGTGGTAGCTAGTAGTGAGATATCCGTAGTCCTCCTCTTAGTAAGTAGTTAACCATGACTATCAAATTTTCATTTGAAAATTAGGTGCGTGTATACTACAAGACAAAATTCACATCTTTTTTGTTGGAAAGATTGCCTTTCATATATTAACCGGCCGAAGCCTCAAACGTCACCAAGTCCATCACACATGCTGAAGTTACATGCCACGTCTCCAAACGATATGTGCTGGTGACTTGTCTAGCTAGTTCGTGAGCTACTTTATTACAACTTCTATTAATATAAACAAGATTGAAACTATGAAAGGCAAGCTTCAGTTCCCGAATTTCCTGCAACACCGTATCAATAATAGATCGTTGTCCCTCCTTCCACAGATTGACAAGCTCCAGGCAATCAGTCTCCAGGATCACTCTTTGTGCACCACTGTCCCTTGCCAGATTGAGTCAATTAATCTCTACAAGCCAGAGCCTCCATCATACAGGCATCAAAAACAGTATCGTACCCGCGCGCGTGCTTAAGCCATCACGAAGCCATGATTTTTGTGATATAAAAGTTCTATATGCACCAGCTAACCAACATTGCACATGCATGGTACACCTCAAACTAAGTCGTACACTTAGCCCACATATAATCTCAACATTAATTTTTCACACATGCAGAGATTTATGTTAAAGATATAACATAACATTGCCTCGGGATGCCAGATTCATCAAAGAAATATATGCATCGTCCTTGTTTCAACTTCCAGGCTACAAGAAAGTGACTTAGCGTTGTGAGAGAAAGAAGATGGCAGCTTGCTTGTGTGTCTTGTTCACGGTTTGAAAATACAGAACTTCATGCATGTGCTCATGGCTGAAAACAAGCCAACGATATGCAAGGGAAATGGTGAGCTAGGCAGCCACGATATTCATATGCAAGACTTGGCTAGCAAACGCATGATGAACCCTAAGAAACCGCGTCCTACACATGACCTTAATTTAGTTAGTTCACATTAGCTGGTGATCAGCGAGAGCTAGCTACTAGCTAGATGACCATGCTAGTGGCTAGTGTGGAGAGAGACAGAAAGGTATGGATAGATATCTAGAATAATGATATGCATGCTATGCATATAGCTACTAAATGTTAATACAGGTTAGCAAGTGTGTTTATTGGCTCACAAAGTAAGAGCATGTAGTTCTGAAAACATAATAACTAGTCAATTTAGTTTACAAGACATGAGAATCGCTCATAGATCTGACAAGAAAACACCACTATTATTAGGTATTGTCAGGGCAGAGCCCAATGGAGGCTAAACTAGGATCCCCAAAAAAAAAACAAAAGGTAAAAAAGATCCATATTATGTCGCTCAACTTTTGTGAAAGACTATTTTTTCATTCTTAGACTCAAAAACCACATAGAACATATCCTTAAACTTTTAAAACCGTCGTTTTACCTCCACAGCCTTGGTATAAGCGGATTTGAAGACAGTTTTGTCCTTTTCTTTTTTATTTATTTTCACTGATCCTTTAAAAAAATCATAAAATAGAAAATATAATTTTATTGGACTCCATGTGAGTAGATCTATACTTTTTCATAATTAATTCATAGTTGCAGTAGTTTTTATGGTCCAATTGTGGTGAAATTAAAATTTTTACTATAGTTAAAACATACAATAATTAGTCCATCATAAAAATTTCAACACAATTGGACTATAGAAACTATAGCTATAATCAAATATACAAAAAGTATATATATCTAAAACTATAACAAAAATATCAAAAACTATATGTTTGCTATGTCTACTCAGGCGAGTCCAACAAAAATTGCTTTTCTATTTTATGAGTTTTTTGTGATTTACTATGTTTTTCTAAAGATTTAGCCAAAACAAATAAAAAGAAAAAGATAAAACCCCTTATAACTAGACCAGAGAGGTAAAATGAATGGTTTTAAAAGTTTAATGGTTTATCCAATTTTAGAGTTTAAAGAAAAACAGATTTTCATAAAAGTTGAGGAGACAATGTAGACTTTTTCAAACAAAAATTCCTAAATATTATTCAGCCCATGCTGAGAACGCCCCAAAGCCAGACAACCTAGCAATGAGAACAGATGAGCGGCCTGTCAAAAAATGTCATCGTGAAATAGAAATAAAAATAGAAAAATTAGGAAAAAGTCTACTTTCCCTCCCTCAACTTTCATAAAAGTCTGTTTTTTCTCCATGATCTCGAAAACTAGATAAACAACTTCTCTCAACTTTTTTAAACCATACACTTTACCTTTTGATTGTGGTGTTGCTACAGTGACAGTGGTTTTGTCTTTTTCTTTTTTATTTATTTTGGCTGAATTTTGAAAAAATCATAGTAAATCACATAAAATTTATAAAATAGAAAATCTAATTTTGTTGGACTCCACATGAGTAGATCTCCGCAGTAAACATATAATATGGTATGTTTTAATACAAAGTTTTTGCTAGTATTTTTTTTTTTTATTTATTTTGGCTAAATATTTGAAAAATCATAGTAAATCATTAAAAAATAATAAAATATAAAATCCAATTCTGTTGGACTCCGCATGTACAAAGTGAATATATAATATGGTATGCTTTAGTCCAACAAAATCTCTACAACTAAAAAAGACTAAAGAGTGGACACTATTTTGGTGTGATATTTACCGTGGGGCCCATAGTTCTGCCTTTGTTGCGATTCCTCACTCCCCTTTCCCCTTCCATCCACCATGTAAACGTAAAATAAGAAGGGAAAGAAACAAATCACAGAATCCATCAAATAAGAGCCAATCACGTGCACGATTAAGGAAAATAGGAAATAACTAGGAAATATGCCCGTGCGTTGCAACGGAGAAAAATAGGTAATGAAATTAAATAAGATGAATAAGATAGAAGTGATTACCGCCATAAAAAGTGTTTTTCTACAAATCACCGAGAATTTTTTGTTCATCGAATCGAATAGTTTGCTTCATAAGCAAAGGATCACATGAAATTTGCGATGCATGCTTAAGGTTTATGCGGATCATCTAGAGTGTGTTTGGTTGTGTATGAGACTTACTTCAGATATCGTGAATGAAGGATGCAGGCTTAGAGGAGTCGCATTTCAAAAAAAAAATTAAGTTGTTTAGTGACATTGCAGGAGTGGATGAAAAAAAATTATGATTTTGTTTTGGTCCTTTGGGAGAGCGAATGTAACCTATCTAACCTATGAGATTGATGCGTAAGTATGTCACCCTCATCCCTGGTCTAGAAAATTTTTGATTCCTACACCTTTTTAGTTTGGCGTGGTCTGATTTATGTTTGCCTAATTTATACTCTTATTCTCTTCTATTTGATTAGAATTTATATTCAATTTGGATTTTTGTTCCTATTAATATTATCCCATAAATTTGAGGACTGTAAACGCGGATTGAGATAATTTCCGGTCATGGGGCAGCCATTGATTCCTCCTTCCCTTCTCATTCTTTTATGTTTTCTTTGCATTTTAGCTTTAGCATATTGCATTGGAGTCCAACTATAAGACAGAGAATATCTTATACCGGAGTCTTGATAACTGACGTGATTTAGTATGCACAGCAAATGTGCCTGTATATTGTTATAGGTGAATGCCAAATTATTCGGTTCAATATATATTTTTGTGTAACTTTTTATATAACAGTTAAAGTGTAATAGTTTGTTGTGCAGTTGCCTAGACCATTTATGTCTCGGAAGATTCTTGGACACATTCTAGTTTTTGTGCGCACATGTCGAAAGTTCAAGTTATATATGGGACAGGAGAGGACTAAGGCCAGTCTACGTGATAGATTTCATATCTCGGTTTTTAAGATCGCCACATCAAAGAAAATATAATAAAACTTGCATTGAGAATGATAGTTTAATTCTAGAGTTTTATAATATTTAATTTTATGACTCATTGTGAGTTGGTAATTGTGTTAAGAGAGCTTCATTCTCATGACACTTATTTTTCTCTCTCTCTTGTTAAATATGGTGCTACATCATCAAAAATGTATACATGGTAGCTTATTAAACGTGAATGAAACTGAGATAAAACTCCTACTGAGACCGGCCTAAGAACATTGTAGGAAGGAAGGAAGGAATATAATTAGAAAAGTACCATTTTAACTTTAATATTAAATTTAGATAGCGTAGGGCCTTGATATGAATTACATTGGGCTATTTTAAGAAAAAAATATGCAGTAAATTAAATGTCGAATATTAACTTTGTTGCAGCCATCAAATTCATAGCCAAGATGATAATGAAACACAAATACCTCATGCTATAAAATTCTATGGCATTTTCTAGAATCATATCGATATTCATGTTTATGTACTAAGGGTAGTATTTTTTTAAAATACTGAGGAGATTGACGCGTTGAGCATTAGGAACAGCGGCGGCGGTACTATGGTGACACTGACTCGTTGAGGCCATGGATGCCGGCACGCGACTCGTGGAAGTCGAACAGGGGCCGGCGTGTCCTCGTCATTATAAGTCATCGACTACAACCATCCTTGCTGGATTGATCCCTAGTAGACGAGTGACGGAGTATCTCCACCTTGCATACGTCGTCTTTGTTTTTGTTTCCTTGAGAGATATGTGTTCTATTTTCTTGAGAGAGATATGATTATTTTGGCTCTAGATACATAGGATAAAATATAAATTATTCGATTAAAAATTGTTGTCAGATTAGGACTTCCTAGTATATTGTGCCCGTGTATTGCAATGGAAGACATAAAATTCGATTAAAAGTCGTTGTCAGATTAGGACTTTCTAGTATATTGTGCCCGTGTGTTGCAACGGAAGACAAAAAAATAGACTATCAAACGGTTTGACACATCACTTGTTGCATAGCTATAGTACTACAACAGCTTAATTTGTATAAGTCTACTTTTGATGTTGTGAGTGGTCTGCATCCGCCACAAATGAACAGGCTCGTTAATTGGAAACAACAACAACAATACTACAAATCTTTACTTTTTATTTTTTTGATAAAATTTTAAAATTATACTTTATTTTATGTTGACCATGACATCCTTAATTAATAAAATTTTAAAATTATACTTTATTTTATGTTAACCATGGCATCCATAATTTAAGTAAATATCAGTAATAATATGATAGTGTCTTATTAGTTCTGTATTGAATTAAAATAAACCCATACTTTTTTATTTTGATGTAAAACAAAAATATTTACTCGTGAATATATCATAACTTTTAGTATCCATACTAATTCATGTGTTTATAGAGTTAAATATTAAGTTCCATGACATCTTTTGAGGATTATTAAATTGGCAAGGGATGAGTACGAAGTATGAGCGACCTCTTTTGATATTTACTTGTTAGCTCTTGTTGAGAGTTGTATAGGTACTCCCTCCGTCCCTTTTTAATTGTCGCTTGCACTTTCCGAGAAACAACTGCCGGTAATTTTAATAAATAGTAAATATCATCAATTAGTATCATAATTAGTATCATTGAAAAGATCTTTAGATCTAGTTTTTTAACAAATTTATTTAGAGATATAAATATTGCACGTATTTTCTACAAATCAAGTCAAACATGATTAATTAGTATCATAATTAGTATCATTGGAAAGATCTTTAGATCTAGTTTTTTAACAAATTTATTTAGAGATATAAATATTGCATGTATTTTTTACAAATCAAGTCAAACATGTGGCACGAACACCTAAATTGATAATTAAATAGGGATAGAGAGAGTATATACAGACAATTTGAAGATTTTCACTCAAAGATATATATATGTGGATATCTTGGTAAAACATTTAATAATTTTAAATTAGATGACAAACGACTCGAGATTTCAGTTTATAGTTTGATTTGTTAGGCCATCGACATGACCTGTGATATGGTATCTTTTATTTTTTTTATTTTCATATATAAGAAAAAAATAGAATTATAATTCATAAAAGACAAAAAATCACCAAAAGAGAGGCATACGGGAGGGCAGCAGTTTTGGAGGTGTGGACTATGGATTCCTAACGAGAGAACAAAACGGGAAAGAAAAGGAGATGGAAACCAAAAAAGACTACGGACGGAACATGGATTATCGGCTGGACAAAATTTAATTTGTTGGTAGAAATTTCTTTTTATTATCAGGTAAAAATAATAAATATATAAATTTAGATTAGGATTCCTATTTTAACTTACTCAACATTGGAGAGATCTATTTGGATTATGACTCTAGTTATCCGAGTCACCTTAGGAATCTATCTCCAAGCTACGGGTTATATATATAAGTTTGGAAGGAAGAAATTATCATCTATTCGGTAGTTAGAGGGAGACGTACCAAACAAATGGATGGACCAAAAAAATGGGCTGAAATTTTGCCCCTTTATTATTAGGTATAGATATAGATATAGAAAATAATCACGTAAAACGGAAAGGCTTTCAAGTGGAGGAGCCAATCACGTGAAAAGGAAACTTCGTGATTTTATCCTCTCTTGTTATTTCATCCGCCTGATCCTACTCATACTATGATTTCATCCGCCCACTGCCCCTCACGATCTCTACGCCTGACCTCGCCCTCGCGCCACCGCCTGACCTCGCTGTCGCGCTGCCTACTGACCTTGTCGTCACGTTGCCTACCTCCGTGCGATCACCGCCGCCGCCTTGTGATCCCCTCTGTTGCGGTGGGCGTGGCGGCCCGAGACCTGCACTACGCGGAGACGCGGGGCACGGCGGCGAATGTGATCCCCCTGCGTGGCTGAGCTCTCTCGACCCGGGGGCCGGACTCGCCAACGCCACGGTCTTCGACAAGCTCGCCGCCCAGCCGTGGGCTAGGACTCGATGGCGGCCAAACTTGCTGACGCCAAGGGTCTTCGACGCGCCACCGACGCGTGGCTGGGGCTCTCGAGGGCGGCCAGACTCACCAACGCCCGCTGGGATTCGACACGCTCGCCGCCACACAAATCGCGTGATCCCACGCCACAAAATTCATCCACAAGATCAAAAGCGCAAAGTATAGTACTAGACTTTACAATCACAAACTTCGTTATGAGTCTAGATCTTCGGACTAGATTTCATTATGAGTTCAGGAATGCTCTATGTGATTGCTAGCTGTAAAGGAGACTT